>CP136059.1:72380775-73745775 GCA_032464435.1 Aegilops umbellulata
CTTAAGCATATGCTAATATCTCAGAGCACTTGGATAAGCTAGTGTAGTCCACCATGGCATATTATCATGTTATCCTGTGTATACACCCTCATATTCTTATCTTGAACCACTTGTAAGTTGGCAGAGATTGAAATTCACATATACACATAATACGGTGGTTGTAGGTAAACATCATCATATCTATGCAATATTACTTTTAAAGACCACTGCTCTGCGTCCTCTTTTTCTTATGTTTATCACAAGTTTTAAATTCCCTCTCTTGGTTTCTCATGGCATCTTACATTGACTTACGAAAGGAGCGTCGTGGGGTGTGGTTGCACGGAAGGAGACTCGTAGAAGCCCATCAGGCCCAATTTCACACCAGGCGTCCAAAATAGTCACCGGAGCAGCGTCTCAACAAGGAAACACTCGGTTTTAGCGAACACAATGATTCAAGGCGGGATTAAGAGTAAAGCTAACGTGGACGGGATCTTTACCCCGATTTCTTCTATATAATATATATAGTACGCACGTGCGTATTCGAGAGAGAAAAAAGAGTAAATCTAACGGCCGAAAACGCCCAAAACTGATGATCCAAAGGCTGAAAGTGCTAATAACCTGAGAGGGCTGGAAAGGTGCTCAGTTTTAATGTATCCAAATATTCTTCTGATATGTCTTACAATAGTTCATGCAAAAATGTGTACTACATTATATCAGGTAAAATCATTTGTAAAATGAGCAAAGAGTGTCTAGTTCCATTGTAAAAGGTGGCTACTATTTTAATGGCCAAAAAACATGAGATTACAATGTAATGAAGCCAAAAAATAAAGAACTTAATGTAGCACACATCTTACATGAAAATATGAAATGAAAATGCAAAAAGTCACAGAAATCAAGTAGCCAAGATGTGCAAGAAGCAATGAAATATTTTAGAGGCGAAGCCGAAATGAAAGGCACCTCTCGACGGATCAAAACATATATTATCTTCCATACATGCTAACTACTTACATGGATGATTCATAAGCATCGAAAATTTAAAGAAAGAAAAGCATACATGTAATATCCGCATATTCATGTAGTGCAACTTCTTAAGAGCCTTCTTTCTAGGGTCGAAAGCTTCTGAAAAGACTACGATTATCTTAATTTCCCATAAGTAGCAGACATGAAATTTGCTTCAAAAAATCACAATTAAGAGTCCATAGTACAGCTCGAGCAACAAACCAGTGGTTCAGTATAGCGTCATGAAATAAGAGTACCCTTGTTGAAGATACAGTCAAACAAAAAGTAGTTTTACTGAATCAATTGTCCAGTTTAGAGTTAACATATGTACTGCAATAACCAAGCATCAACTACAGCAGCTGAACGTTTGTGAACAGATAACTTATAACTACACATGAGGAAGCAAATCTGCATAAACTCCCAGCAGGCACCGTCAAATTTTACAGATTAAGTGATCATCTCCCAGGGAATACGTATAGAAAGAACACATCAGCTCCACCATAACTCAGTGCTCTGAATCTGTTTCAACCCTTCGGACTTGGTATTTAATTAACTAAGAATTACCACTTAAATTTATTCTTGGCCTACCATGAAGATTTGTACCTACTTGTAAACCTTCGTTGGCCTAACATGTAGAGAAACAAAAGAAAAAAAATTGGGAGAGATTTAATAAACATCAATACCAGGGCAACTTGTTAACCAACTGAGAGACACAAAGAGAGATATGAGGTTGTGAGATCCGATTCAAATTTCTTGAAGTCTCTAATATATTGATCACCTTCTGTTGACATCTAGTACAAAGGATCTATAAAAAAGAAGTCAGATGTAGAATAAATTAGAAGTTCACTTGAACGAACCTATCTTTACAGCCATTCCAGACCCTCAAAGTGACGCACGCCCTGAGCCCCTCCCAACCGAGAGGTCCCCAATTGAAACTGGTCAGATATCTGTACGTACCTCCGGCTGGTTGCTCGACATGGTGGATCTGGCGACGACGCGCCCGAGAACTCCAGATATGGCTTGAAAACTTAGACACATGCTTCAGGGATGTAGTGCGCCACTGATTTGGGGATGGAGCTCATCGCCGACTCAAGAAAAAGATGCTCCCTGCTTCACCTTTAGGGAATACCAGAGAAACAGGACAACGACGAGTAGGCGTAGACGGAGATGCCGCTCCCACGGGACGGTTGAGGGGCTGCGAGATGAGACGCCGCTCCCACGGGACGGTTGAGGGGCTGCGAGATGAAGACATGGCGGCGGCACACCTAGGGTTGGTGAGGGTAGGTCGTGTGCGAGATTCAGAGAGATGAAAGGAGGGTCGTGGGGTGTGGCTGCACGGAAGGAGACTCGTAGAAGCCCATTAGGCCCAATTTCACACCAAGCGTCCAAAATAGTCGCTGGAGCAGCGGCCCAGCAAGGAAACATTCGGTTTTAGCGAACACAATGATTCCAAACGGGATTAAGAGTAAATCTGACGGCCGAAAACGCCCAAAACTGATGATCCAAAGGCTGAAAGTGCTAATAGCCTGAGAGGGCTGGAAAGGTGCTCAGTTTTAATGTATCTAAATTACTCTACATTCATGTCGATCCATTAGGGCTATTTCGGTTCAAAGGAAAAACACAGCAATAGGAAATTTTCCTATGGCACTTTACTATTCAATTATTCATGCATTTTGTTGGAAGGAATGGAGCAAAACATCCAACTGGACCTATTTTTCAAAATCCTATGCATGAAAACAAGACCAAATGCATTAGTGCCAGAATAACATTCTAACTGTACACGCTTTCATATAGTTTCACTTTTAATTTGGCCATTTTTTTTTTGCATTCCTATGCTCTTCCAATTCCTGTGAACCAAACACCCAAGTGCATTCCTATCCTATTTCAGTGTTTTTCCTATCCCTGCGTTTTTAGAATCCTGCAAGCCAAAGGAGCCCTTACAGAATTACTTTAGTTACAGGTAGGTGCCGAAGAAAACTTTGTGTGGTTTGTCCTGCCCCTGTCACGACGTCGTCCACTTCACCTGAGCTGCTCCATCGACAGAAGCATCCACCAACCAGACATCACAACTCCTGATCGTCTTTCGCCGCCTCAGATCTCCTTCCCTACCGCCGACACCCACCGCAATGGCATCACCATCATCAACTCAGCAGATGAACTTGAGGAGTACACAGGTCCACAAAAGAGGTCGCACTCTTTTGTTTCTCCTTATGTTATGCATTGCTTAATATTACCTGCTACTTTATTGTCATGCTCACCTATTAGACTCCAAGTCAGGTCCAAATTAATGTTCAAACTTGAGTTTTAAAATTAGTTGTGGGGCACATATCGAGGCAACAATGAATAGTATCGATGTCTATTATCTGGTTCACCTAGGGTATGCCTATGTTGTTCATCTTGGGTGGGAAACAAATAGTAAAACAATCATCATCTGTCTTTTTACTAAATTAAAGCTATCATCAGCCTGCTATCATTATTTTTGGATCCATCCACTGGTTGTTACCATCACTCTAGATTTCTGCATGCTCTCCTTACATAACCTCGCTATATTTTTTTCGTATGTATGTCAGATATTGTACATAGTCATGCTGAACATGTAGAGAAAAAGAGAAGAGTGTTGTGTGGCAATACAATGTCATGCAGACATCGCTCCATGGTGGATACAATGGCAAACCCTCCCCCCCCCCCCTCTCCAGATTGTAATTCAAAGGAAGATATCTGTTCTGAGACGGATTCAGACGTAGCTGACCACTCTTATTTACCCCCCAAGGTGTTTGCTCTAACTTGGCATGCTGATGTTAGTTATATCATGCATATGTTGCCTTGAAGTGCCTACTTTTGACATCATATACGTCATCTACTTAGTTTAGACAGGTTTTGTAATGCCACCTGTTTAGTTTCTATATCATATATGGGAATTATGCAGTCTCATCTCTTTTAGCCAGCCATAATATATGTGAAATATGCAATGGCATCCTGTTTAACCAGGCATCATATATTTAAATGATATCTTGCCCATCCTTTTCTTTATTACATTTCCATTTGTCGACAATGTTTGTGCATTAAACTACTCTTCCTGTGAATCAACCATTTGTGTGGGTGATGGAAAAATCTAGAGTGAAAACAAGGTCTTTAGAGCAGACACTGCTACTTGTCGAAGCAGATTGCTTGCTGGATCTCGATAGCTCCTCGGAGATGGATTCAGAGACAGATGACCACTCCTATTTCCCGACCGAGATGTATGCTCTAACTTGGCACGGTTATACTGCTCATATCATGCATATGGTATCTTGCATTGCATTGTTTAGACATCATATACACAATATTCAACACCATGTTCTTAGTTCAGACATCATATATGTGAATGCCCTCTGCTTAGCATATAAATCATATATGTGAATCAAATCATGTGATCCTGATTACTTAGATAGCATGTATGTGAATTATGTCATGCGAACTTGTTTACTAAAGACATCATATAATTATCTCATGCCATGCTGTTTAGTTAGTCATCATATCTTTGAATTATGTCATGCTATGCTATCTAGTTTAGATAGACATCATATATGTGAAATTATGTCATGCTATCCCTTTCAGTTAAACAATATACATGTCAACTATTCATGCCCTCATTTTTCCACACCATCTATTGCATCTGTCTCTCATACAATGTATGTACATTCAACTATGTTTCCTGTTTATCAGCCATTTGAATTGTAGCGGGTGATGTTAATATCTAGCGGAGTAAAAACACAGTCTTCAAATAAAACAATGCTATCTTTTGGTGGAGATAGCACCTTGGTTGTACATGCACGAGAACCAGCCCTACCGCACATAACCCAGACTCTCGCACATTGTACCCCTACTGCGATGGACAGAGAACCGGCTTCACCCAATCTAACTCCAACCCCAGCAGATAGTAACCCAGTTCCTGTTGACACGGCACCATCTCCACCACAGAGCTCCCAAACAAGAGCAGTTTGTTAGGCAGCTCTAGTGCCCAAAGAGCCAGTACTACCACGGCGTCCCCAACTCCACTAGTTAGTACACCTATTCCTGTGGAGGAAGCACAACCAGCCATTCGTAGTTTAGTATCTATCGCATTTGATGTTGCTAAATCCTACGTGTGTATCTTCCCATCATGAAAATATTATACTGATGATGAAGGAAAATGCCAGTTGCAGGTGTTTGTGCAGGAGTTTTGTATAAGTAATGTTATTCATGGCAATTACTTTGCTTTGTCTCATACATTCTATCTCCATGATGGTTATAATACAGCAAAATTTCCTATTTTTCTCTATAGAGAAGGACCGTTTTGGAAACTCAACATGAGGTAACCGGTGCTAATAGCTCTGCTATCTTCAGGAATGCTTGATGGCAGTATCGGAATTACCTGGAAAAAACGTACTTTACTAGCAAAGAAACTCATCAAATTCCCTTATGTTCTCCTGAGACACATTACTAGACGATGACTAGGAACACCTTGTTCTATACTAGTCCCGAACAAAGAATGTGGTAAGGTCTATGAGTTCATTTTTTTATTTTTAAGTACTACTCCCTCCGTTCTGAATTAGTTGTCGCAGAAATGGATGTATTTAAAACTAAAAAATATCTAGATACGTCCATTTTTACGACAAGTAATTCCGAACGGAAGGAGTATATGCTTGCGTCTTGCTGTACTCTGTTCATGTAGAACAAGTGCTTAAACCTGAAAAATAGTTGTTCTCATTTAAGATTCCATTGCTAGATTCCATTGCTATCTTGCATACTGCTTTGCTCTTGTATCACTGTATTTACTCATACAAACTTATTTTAAAATCAAAGGATTCAATCGAACTCCAATGACACAATAGGTATGTTTACACATGTTTCTTTAACAGGTTTGCTCTTATAAATAGCTCTGTTGATTTCAATTTCAATTGTGTATACAGTTGACTTCTCATATCATGCACATTACTAGCATCACAACAGAGCCAATAATGTTGTTGTACATGTGGACCCGTGATGCCCATCTAAAATCTTGTTGTGTCGTGTAGTTTTCAACGCTTTGTATTCTTCCAGTGCACTGTATCTTGAACTGATATGATTTAAATCGTGTCTCTATTTTGATTTTGAACTGATATGATTTAAATCGTGTCTCTATTTTAATTTGGCAAGACAATACAGTAACCATAGGACATAGATATATATTTGTATGATGCTTTTATAATGTACTACTTGGCAATGGAAGACTTAGTAGTTTAAATCATGTCCACCTTACTAATGAACTGGTTCACCGAAATGAGTTTCATATACTAGTGCAACTGCTTCACCAATGAATCAAATCATAACGGACCACTTCACCAATGGAGCAAATTAGGAAAACGCATGGCCATGCTTCCAATCAGACGGCCTATGACAAGTTCAATATTATGCAAAAGTGAGCCCTCTCTTATTTTCAGATCACGACAGGAAAAAAAAATCTGTTATGAAAAGCAGGTTCACATAATTTACAGATGGCCAATCCATAAATATTGCCCAAGGAGCATATAAAAAAAGTACAGGAAGAGCTCCTAAAATCCAGATTTGTTGAGCACAAGAACAAGGCCATGCATCTAAATGATGACTATAATTTGGAAGCAGTGAAAAACATTTACTCCCTCCGTCTCATAATGTAGGACATTTTTCGACACTGGTTTAGTGTCGAATAGCGTATTATGGCACAGAGAGGGTAGATCGGAAAGCTCATACTGTCCTAGTCCCACTTAAGCTTGACAATATATAAATATATATACACATACATGCTTGCCTCTAATTAGTAGAAGCAAGTTCAATACGATGCCCCTCTGTCGGCCAATACATACTCCCTCCAAATTATCTTTACTCCTTACTCATCGCTTTTAGTACCACCTTCTCAGGTCCAGAAATGGTGAGTCCACGGTCCACCAGTCCCATGACACCCCGGGCTCCAAAATAATGACCAAGGTATATTTTATCTATCCAGCTTTAAGTTATCGCAGAGGTGGCCGAGTTCAGGCCTAGCCTCCATCCATGACGCAAATGTTACTTCATGCAAGGATGTACAATGGACGTAGGACCTAAATGTTATCAGAAAGAAGTAACGCCTGCAGTTGCATTAGTTTAGAGTAAGAAAACTATTAAGGCCAACATTTTAAAAACATGTACTCCAATGTCAAAAAACGTCTTATATTTTAAGACAGAGGGAGTACTAGCTAAATATATTAAATTCAATGATGCATGTCTAGGATACGTTAAAAATCAAAACAATGCAAACAAAAATAGCTTCCACACTAGTCAATTCCGAATTCCCTTGTCACAACTGCTACTTCTGCATGTTATTTAGTACTACCTTTGTTACTAAATATAAGACGTTCTTGTAGTTCAAAAACATCTTAGATTTAGTTACGTAGATAACACTTTGTATAATCTTCTTTTTGACCATGCAACACTTACTAACCAAACAGAAAGCTAGAACAGAGTCGAAAGTGATCATATTCTTGGATGTCATAAAATAGTATTCCCTCCGTCCTAAAAATAAGTCTCACTGATTTAGTACAAAGTTAGTATAACTTTGTAGCAAATCGGCGACACTTATAAAATAACCTATTGGCATGAAGTAGGCAGTACAAGCACCCACAAAACTTGCAGATACAACTTAAGTAACATCATAGTTTACTTTATATAACTGTGTGGTTTATGCAAATTATAATACCAAGTTATGGCGCAGATCACAATAAAGTACTTTAAAAAACATAAGCATTCCTTTCTACCACGACAATCAAGCCTCTTCCTATCCTTGCCGTGGTAAGCTTCCCTAGCAGCGATCCCCCATGACACGAGGCCCTGGTCCATAGTGGGGACAAACGCCTGTAAGTTAGCCCATTGGAGGATGGAATTCCAAATTATATTGGTGACGGCGCAGCCGGCGAAGAGATGACTGCAGTCCTCAGGCACGAAACTGCACATGGCAAATTGCTTGTTATGAGGGAGATCTCTCTTGGCAAGGCGATTGGCCGTCCAGATTCTCTTGCACGACACAAGCCAAAGGTGGAGCTTGCACTTGAGCGGGGCTTTAGCCTTCCAAATGGTCTCATCGAAGCTGCTCCTAGAGGAAGCGGCAAAGTGCGCAGCATAGACGGACATGACCAAGAAATTACCGCTAGGCTCCCACGATCATGACCAGTGTGCTCCGGGTGGAGATTAAACTGCAAACTCTTTCCCAGAGCTTGAGTAATTGAAGATAAGCACGGATGTTATGGTGCCCCTTATGTCTTTTAACCAAGCCGGATCAAGCAAGGCTTCGACATCTTTCTGCACGCTCTAGTAGAGGGGGTGATCAGGTTGACAATCTCCGGTGCGACCATGTCCAGGGAAACACCATTAAGCCACTTATCGCATCAGAAGTAGGTGTGTTCGCCGTTGCCAACCACAACCTTTGCTGCAGCATTGAACAGATCCTTTTCTTAAACCTCCAGTGAGGCGCTGTAGTAACGCCAAGGAATGTCAGCGGTCATATGCAACCTCCACTCCCAGCGCAGATTGAAGGCTCTACACATGATTTACAGGTCAAGCATGCTGAGGCCACCGGCTCACTTTGGCCTACAGGCTACAGATCACCTTCCAACTGACCACACAATGCCCACCCGCAAAGGCACCAGTTCCTTTCTGAAAGAAGACTCTACGAATCTTGTAGATAGCCTTGAAGACCCACGGTGGGGGGATCAAAAGATGAAAGATGGGTGCAGCAGTGCGGTGAGCATGGCTTGCACAAGGATAAGACAACAGTTATGGGTAAAACTTATCTCTATTGCATAGCCCAAGGGGCAAATATATACTACACACGACTTGGAGTACAAGGATACATAGCCTAATAAATACTCCCTCCGTTCCTAAATATAAGTCTTTGTAGAGATTCAATGCGGACAACATTCTCACGCCCTAGGGACGGCAGGATCTCTCCGGCGACCGGAGTCTGGTAGAGGAGGCAGATCTAGGTCGGAGGCAGAGAAGGGGAGGTCGGAAGGTAGAAGACCATGCATAGAGGATAAGAGAGAACGAGAGGTTCAGAATAAATTTCATATCATCGATGCCTTGCTACAGTAGTCGAGCGTTGCTTATATACGCATGGCTCACTTACATGACTGGGACGGCCCATGGCCCACACTTACACACGATACCCTTGCGGCCCAACACTCGATTTGAATCACCCGCTCGGTTCCTCTGCTTTCTTCTTGGTGTTGATCTTCCTTGTCCTCTACTTGATGACTGTTGTAAGTGCGCTAGTACTGACAGTACCCTCCCCTGAAGAGCCAGCTTGTCCCCATGCTGGTGCAGTCGGGTAGCGGTTGCAGAGCACTTGGTAGTCTTCCCATGTAGCCTCAGTTGCAGGAAACTTTGTCCACTTAAGCAATACCTGCTGATGAGCGGCATTCCCTTTCTTGACCAAGCGACTATCAATGATCTCCTCCGGTTGCATGGCTGGATCAGACAAGTCCAGTGGTGCTGGCAACAATGTACTGGGAACTGGAGTGTGGTTAGAGATGTGCTCCTTCAATTGAGAGACGTGGAAGACCGGGTGAACCATACTTCCGCGCAGCAACTCCAGCTAGTAAGCTGCCTGTCCGATCTTTGTGAGAATCTTGAAGGGACCAAAGTATTTCATGGCCAGTTTAGGACAAGGACGATTGACCACTGACGATTGGGCATACGGTTGCAGCCGCAAATAGACCATCTCTCCTTCAGTAAACTGTCTGTCAGTCCGCTTACGATCCGCATACTGTTTGTATTTGCTGTGCGCTCTGGCTAACTGTTCATTCAGTGCTGCTGTGTGTTCTGTATGTGTAGAAAGCCAATGCTGCACTTCAGTATTGTGAGACTGAGTTTGGCTGTACAGTTGTCCCACATGTGGCTCGTATCCATATAAAGCTTTATAGGGGGTGCATCCTAGAGAAGAATGGTAGGTGGTGTCGTACCAGAATTCTGCTTGAGGCAGCCAGCAGGCCCACTTGGTTGGTGAAGCATGCACAGCACATCTGAGATACATTTCTAGACATTGATTTACTCTCTCTGTTTGCGAATCCGTTTGAGGATGATAGGCTGTGCTTATCTGCAACTCAGTGTCCCAGACTATGAACAATTCCTTCCAAAAAGCACTGGTGAATATCTTGTTTATCTGATACTATGAACAGAGGAAGCCCATACAATCTGACCAGTGTTGAGGAAAACTTTTGCTACTGATGCTGCTGTGAATGGATGTTTCAATGGCAAGAAATGACTTACTTTGGTAAAACGGTCAACTACCACCAAAACTGCATTGTAACCTTCTGATCTGGGTAAACCTTCAATAAAATCCATGCTGATAGCTTGCCAAGGGCCATCAGGCACTGGTAAAGGTTCCAACACACCAGGCACTCTGCAGTGTTCATGTTTTGCTTGCTGACAAATAGTGCATTGCTTCACAAAATTTTCAACATCTTTCTTGAGATCAGTCCAGCTAAATAGTTGTTTCACCTTGTGATGAGTAGATAGCATACCAGAGTGTCCCCCTATGTGAGAGGAGTGGAAAGCTTGGATTAGCTTGGTTTGCAAACCAGGATTAGCTCCCAGCCAGATTTTTCCTTCCCACTTAATGAGGCCTTGTAGCTGAAATCCAGGACAAGCTTGAGTGTCAATGGCCAATTTTGTAAGCATATCTTGAGCAGCAGGATCCACAGTATAAGAGTTCAAGATCTCCTGGACCGCACAGGTTTGCTGGTAGACAATGTTTGTACTGAAAACAGGTGTGCCACTCTAGACAAAGCATCTGCAGCTGTATTTTTCACACCCCTCTTGTACTAGATGGAGAAATCCAGTCCCACTAGCTTGGTCATTGCTTTCCTTTGCAGATCAGAAGTTAAGTTCTGATCTCCCAGGTGGCACAAACTCAGGTGGTTTGTTTTAATCACAAAGGGAGCTCTAGACAGGTAAGACATCCAGCTGTCAATGGCCATCATGATAGCCAAAAACTCTTTCTCATAGATGGACACCTTCTGACTGTTCACCCCTATAGCTTTGCTGTGATAAGCTACAACACCCCCTCCTTGTGTGAGTACTGCACCAATGCCAGTATTGCAAGCATCTGTCTCTATGGTGAAGGTTTTGGTGAAAACAGGAAGTGCTAACACAGGTGTTGTGGCTATAGCTTGCTTGAGCAACTGAAAGGCCGTATCAGCTGTCTCTGACCATTGGAATGACTGTTTTTTGAGCAGTGTAGTGAGTGGCTTGGCCAGTAAACCATAGTTTTGCACAAATTTTCTGTAGTATCCAGTGAGACCCAGAAAACCCCTCAATTCAGTCACATTGGTGGGAGTTGGCCAGTGCAACATTGCAGCAGTTTTTGCAGGATCAGTACTTACTCCCTTGTCAGAATTATGTGGCCCAAATACTCCATGGACTGTTGTGCAAAAGAGCACTTGCTTTCCTTTACAAACAACTGGTTTTCCTTCAGTATGTCAAATACTGATTGCAAGTGAGTGACATGTTCTTCCAAAGTTCCACTTAAAACCAAGATATCATCCATGAAAATTAACACAAACTTTCTGTTAGAGCCCTTGAATATGTAGTTCATGAAGCACTGCAAGGTAGCAGGAGCTGTTGACAATCCAAATGGCACTACTTTGAACTGATACTGGCCATTGTGGGTTTTAAAAGTTGTTTTAAATTCATCTGCTTCAGCCATTCTAATTTGGTGATAACCTGACCTGAGGTCCGGTTTGGAAAACCATTTAGCTCCTACTAGTTCATCCAACAGCTCATCAATCACAAGCAGTGGAAATTTGTTTTTGATAGTTACCTCATTCAATCTCCTGTAATCCACACAAAATCTTCAGGTGCCATCCTTTTTCTTGACTGACAACACAGGAGATGCAAAAGGGCTTAAACTGGGGGTAATGAGCCCTGCCAGTAGCATTTCAGCTACTTGACGCTCAGTTTCATCTTTTTGCTGTGGTGAGTATCTGTAGGGCCTGCAGTTGACAGGAACTGCACCAGGTACTAGATGTATTTCATGATTAAAATCTCTTTGTGGAGGCAATGTTTTGGGATGTTGGTTGCGAGATCTTATGGGTTTCACCTCTAGCCTACCCCAACTTGTTTGGGACTAAAGGCTTTGTTGTTGTTGTTGTTGTTGTTGAGGCAATGTTTTGGGATCACTGAAAGCTGCTTTGTTTGCTTGTAGAACTTGCTGAACTTCTTCAGGTATTTGGGACTGTGAACTAACCACAATATGATGTAACATAGCAGTTGCCCAGATGTCATTCCCTTTTTCCCATTTTCTCAATTGCTCCATAGAGACCTCCTTGATAGGTTCTGCTTTAGCAGGTAGTACTCCCTGCAATCTCACAGTTTGTTACTGATATTCAAACTGAATCCACTTCCCAGCCCAGTGACACTACATCACTCCCCACTGTTCCAGCCAATCCATACCTAAGATGATATCATATCCTCCTAGAGGCACTTGCATGGCACTTGAAAAACTATGCCCTTGAATCCACCAAGTTAGCTTAGGCACAAACTTGGTACAGTCCACCAGACCTCCATTTGCTACTTTTACTTGCATGGGTTTCTGCATTTTTTGCACAGGCACTGAAACTCTGTCCAAGAGTGCTTGATCCACAAAGGTGTGAGTACTACCAGAGTCAATGAGTATCAGCACCACCTGATTTCCTATCGGAGCTCTCAATTGTATGGCTTTAGGGTGTGAGGCCCCAGACAGAGTTGTGCCCGAGATTGTAGCACATTCTTCCTGATAATTGTCCACTAGTGCATCCAACACAGCATCTGATATGAGTTCATGAGGGTCCACTAACTCTGCTGCTTTCAGTTGAGCTGCAGGAGCAGTTGGTGGTTTACATGCATGACCTGGCACATATTTCTCTCCACACCCATAACATAGTCCATTTGCACGCTGATACTCCTTCGGTTGCTTGGCTTTCCATAATTCACCAGGAACAAAATTCTGTCTGTTATCATTCCTTGGAACTGAATTTTTTTGATACGTGGACTTTAGAGACTTCTGCTGATGCACCAGCCCCTCTTGCACTTTATCATACATAGCAGCCAACTGAACCGTTGCTGGAAGTTGCATTTCCACAACCAAGCGCAGTTCCTCCTTCAGCCCCATGACAAAGCGATTGACCAGGAAAGTGTTGCTGATGGTGGGCTCGTATAGCCTGATGTGATATACAAGTTGTTGAAACTGCTGCTTGTATTCCTCCACTGTGCCCCCTTCAATTCCTGCAGGACTGCTACACAAAACTGTTCCCATGTATGGTATGGTAAGCACTCTACTGCTTGAAAGCTTGGTACCAGTGCGCTGCATTGTCAGTTAAGTACAGAGACGCAGATGTAACTCTGAAGTTGTCCAGAATGTGATACAGGCGAAAAAATGCTTCACACTTGTCAAGCCAAATTCAGACATCAGTGCCATCGAATCGAGGGAAATCCATTTTTGGCATCCACTGCCGCCTGCCTGACTGTTCATCTGCTCCATGAGGTGCACTGAGATCTATTGGTGGTGGTGGATTTTGCACCAGAGAAAAACGCAGGGGCACCCGAGGTGGAAGACCCGGCATGGCGCCTAGTATGCCGTCCGACACCTTTGATGTTGTGTGGGATGAACTCTCTCCAATTCCTGGATGCATCGGTTGCTTCCCCAGCTGTGCGGCACGCGCCTGTTCCTGCTGAACCTTTCCCAGTGTGTCACACGAGAGATTTACCTTCACCTGAACCTGGTCGAGACGAGCGGACTGCTCTGTGAGCTTGGCGTCGAGAGCCTCGAGCTGTGCGCAGATGCCATCGGCGAACTCCTGTAACATCCGCTCCTGTAGCACCTCCATCTCGTCTGCGAGGAAGCGCGTCTGCAGGTTCGGCTTAATTGTCGTCGTGGTCGCGATTCGTTCCCAAATCAACCCACCTCAGGTCTGGAATTATGCAGATCAACCCGAGGGGATCCACAACCGTCGCCTCGGATTTGTTGTACAATTCGGGGAAAAAATTGTGCCCGAGCGGGGCGACGGCTCTGATACCAGATTGTCACGCCCTAGGGACGGCTGGATCTCTCCGACGACCGGAGTCTGGTAGAGGACGCGGATCTAGGTCGGAGGCAGAGAGGGAAGGTCGGAAGGTAGAAGACGATACAAATAGGATAAGAGAGAACGAGAGGTTCAGAATAAATTTCATATCATCGATGCCTTGCTATAGTAGTCGACCATTGCTTATATGCGCACAGACTCACTTACATGACTGGGCCGTCCATGGCCCACACTTAGAGCATCTCCAGCCGCGCCCCGCGCCCCCAACAGGCCCCCCAGGCCACTTTTTCGGCGCCGGCGCGGAAAAAACGCCCCAGTCGCGCCCCCAGGACGCCGAAAATCGCCGGTTCGGCCCTTTTTTCCGCCCGGCGGTCACTGGCCGAACCCGGCGCACTGGGGAGCAGATGGGGGCTCCGGCGCAAGGAAAAAGCGTGGCTGGCCCACACCGTCAGGGGAAAAGTCAAGGTTTTCTTCCCCGACTCGCCTCCCACCCCCCGCGCCCTCGGCCACCACTAGCTATATCCCGGCGCCGCCCGCCGCCCTTCACCGCTAGATAGCCATTCCCCGCCGGAAAAATAGCAGCGCTTCGCCGCGGCAGCCCCTCCAACAGCAGCTGAGCGTTTCCGGCCGCGGAGGAGCGGTTTAGCGGCGGGTACACGCCCACCGGGCGCAAGGTGTTCGGCGATTTGCCTGCCTCGGCGATGGACTCGGATGACGAGGAAGCGCTCGCCGCGCTGCTGGAGGAGGAAGCCGAGGCCGACGTCCAGGAAGAAGAGCATCTCATGGTGCTCGCCGCCCTTGCCCAGCTGCTGGCGAGCAATGAAAAGCCGCGGCGAGGTGGCTCGGCGCCTGGGCGGGTGAAAGCAAAGAACCGGCATAGTCTCAAAGGCTACTGCATGCTCTACTCCGACTACTTCGCCGATACTCCACTTCACGGCGAGAAAACATTTTGGCGCCGTTATCAGATGAGCCGAAAGCTCTTCCTCAGGATTGTGAATTCCATCCGGGAGTTCGACAACTACTTCAAGTGCAAGATGGATTGCACCGGCGCTCTTGGATTCACCTCCATCCAGAAGTGCACGACAGCGATGAGGATGCTTGCATATGAAGCTCCCGGTGATTCACTCGACGACTATGGGCGCATGGCCGAGTCCACCAGCATAGAGTGTTTCTACAAGTTCTGTCGGGCAGTGGTGGCAGTGTTTGGACCACAATACTTGAGAACACCCAATGCGGAAGACACTGCTCGGATCCTAGCACAGAACGCAGCAAGAGGATTTCCTAGGATGCTTGGAAGCATCGACTGCATGCATTGGAAATGGAAGAATTGCCCATTTGCTTGGCAGGGGATGTACAAATGCGCCAAAGGCGGTTGCAGTGTGGTGCTTGAGGCGGTGGCCACACAGGACCTCTGGATTTGGCACTCCTTCTTTGGTATGCCAGGAACTCACAATGACATCAACGTGCTGCAGTGCTCTCCTGTCTTTGCCAAGCTTGTTGAAGGTCATTCTCCTCCGGTGAACTTCGAGATCAATGGGCGGCACTACAACAAGGGGTATTATCTAGCTGACGGCATCTATCTGAGATGGTCGACATTTGTGAAGACGACTCAAACCCTATGGCAGGAGGCAAGAACGCCTGGTTTGCGAAGCTTCAGCAGGCTTGCAGGAAGGATGTCGAGCGGGCATTTGGTGTGCTCTAATCTCGATTTGCTGTTGTTCGGTACCCCGCTCAGACCTGGTCCAAAGATCAAATGTGGGAGATTATGACTTGTTGTGTCATCTTGCACAACATGATCATCGAGAGCGAGCAAGAAGACCCAGTGTTTGACACTGAACCATACTACAGGCAGGGTCCTCTAGCCGAAGTTGATCACCAGCTACCGGCAACTTGGACTGCCTATCTCAGTATGT
The DNA here is from genome assembly GCA_032464435.1 of Aegilops umbellulata. Classification (NCBI taxonomy): domain Eukaryota; kingdom Viridiplantae; phylum Streptophyta; class Magnoliopsida; order Poales; family Poaceae; genus Aegilops; species Aegilops umbellulata. The sequence goes on from CP136059.1 coordinate 72,396,737, forward strand.
GCCAGGAGATCCGAGACCCACAGGTGCATCATCAACTGCAGAAAGATCTGATTGAGCACCTATGGAGGCTCAAGGGGGACGCCGTGTGATGAAATACGAGTTTTTATTTGTTGAACTATATAATTTGTATTGAACTATTTGTTGTTGTACTACTTTGTTGAAGTATTTAATTTTTCTGTGATGAAATATGTGATAAGAAATAATTGTGTTGATAATTGAACGTCGAGACACGGCGAACCACGCCGAATATGGGCCTATTCTCGCCCATATGGGCCCTTTATTCGCCGAAATGGGGCTGCAAAGTGGGCCAATTCCGGCGCCTGGGAGCGAGCTGGGGGCGACGACTGGGCGCAAAACCGCCCCCAGCGCCGATTGTATCGCCGGCTCGCCCCCAGGGGGCGATTTTTATGCGTCCTGGGGGGGCCAACGACTGGAGATGCTCTTACACACACTACCCTTGCGACCCAACACTCGATTTGAATCACCCGCTCATTTCCTCTGCTTTCTTCTTGGCGCTGATCTTCCTTGTCCTCTGCTTGATGACTATTGTAAGTGCGCTAGTACTGACATACATACGAAGCAAAATGAGAGGATCTACATTCTAAAATATGTCTATATACATCCGTATGTAGTTATTGAAATCTCTGAAAATACTTGTATTTAGGAACGGAGGGAGTATATAGTACACAAGACTTGGGGTACAAGGAAGGATGTCGCATCAGAGGAAGACACCGCATCGGTAGAAGATACAAGAGAAGATGGGTTGTCAAAACAAAATGGTACATCAAGAGAATGAAACATTGTGCAAAAAATCGCCCAAGAAAACCGGCGGCGAAAGAAGCTCGACGGCAAGAGAATGGGTGTAGATTGACAATCCAAAAGGAGGCCACAAAAATCATATAGAAAGGACAAGGACAAAAGGCTGACGGATAAAGGTATGGTGGACTCGCATGACATGAGAAACACGAAAAAGAGCAACGGACTTGTGGACGCAGCGAAAATATAGAAAACTAGATAGCACATACTAGACTATAGATGCAATGGCAGCGAAAGAAAAATCATAGAGACGAAGGCCAAAACCACGTAGAGCTCTTGTGTTGTGCTCCTAACTGTGAAGAGGGTCGTCTCTCTGAGCTAAAAGAGTCAGCAGCAAGACCGATAGAACCTATTGATTTAGAACCCGAAGTTGCAACCAGACGCTTAAGTCGCACATATCCTGCTGAGTCAAGGACAAATTTCTGAAGTTGTTATGCGCGCCTGGCATAGATGTCACTTCTTCAAGAACCAATCAGGCTCGAGGTGACCATCCTTCTAGTAGCCACAATGAGTACGAGAGCGATCCTCGCCACCACGAGGAGTGGAGTGGCGGAGCACTGGAGCGGGAAAAAACGGTATAGCAGACGGCATAGAAAGAGCTCAAGCACAGAGGTAACATCAAGTAAACCTGCTCCACAAAGGCGAGTCTCCTCCACCCGTATCTTATGAAATACAGCCACGAGCAAACAACTCAGCACGCCATGGCTCAAACTCCTTATGAAGCTGAGACAAGAACTCGTAGACACGATGAAACTCCAAGTCTGACCACACAGCCTGGAACCACTGGCAAGTACGACAACTAGCAGTGAAGAGAGTCAAGTCGGCGCTAGATAGCAGAACTCTATGCGAGTCACCCTGCTGAAGAGCATGCTCCTGGCAAACCACAAACAGGTATAACGCATCACCAAAGGGCTAATAGCGCTGGCAAAAACATGTCCACATCTCGAAGACGGTAGCGAGGCCCATAAACTAGGAAAACTGAGGGAGAACACTGGAAGTGGGGACAGCCACAGCACAAGCATCGACATCAAACCACTGTAAGCAGACAGAGCATGCCGGTAAAGAGGGAAGAGCCTCCTCACAGGCCAAGACCTACTGCTCATAAGCATGATCCGCAGTCTCATCAGCAAGCTTAGCAGCGTCCTTAGCAGCTTGAGGAGCATCCGTAGCAAGAGCCTGTGGTGTTGGCGGAGTAGGAGCCACAGGAAGAACTGGATGCGGCGGATAGGTGACCTCACCAGAAACTAATGCCATGCATATGAATGTGAAAGAAGGCAACGAACTCGGTGTAGTTAGTACAATCACAAATAACCGAGCAACGAGGAATGACAGATATAGCCCGATGACATAGGAGTTGTACCTGCTTTTTTATATAATCTTTTTTTAAAACACCAAGCAATCGATTCAGGCCAAACTAATGAGAGGAAGCAGTGACCCAAGCGAGAAGGCCTGATCCAGCCGAACGAGACCCAGCCGAGTCAACCTGGCCAAACAAGCAAGCCGAATGAGCAAGGAAGCCCCAAACGAGATGCCTCCAACGCCATGAAATCAGGCAAGAGGCGCTGAAATACGGACGAAGTCAGGCAAATACGGGCATCTAGCAAGTGACGGCGGACGGGCGGGATCTCGCAGGGGACGGTGTACACGGACGGAAATCGGGAGGGATCCAAGCAGAATCCGGCGACGCAGAGTTGAATGGAGAGGTGGGGCGGCGGCAACCTTCAGGGCAGCGGGATCTGGCATGGGAGAGTTGACTGGGGCGGCGACGACCTTCCAAGCAACGGGATTCGGCGTGGCAGAGTTGACTGGGGCGGCGGCAACCTTCAGGGCGGCGGGATCCGGCATGGTAGAGTTGACCAGCAGCGACAACCTTTAGGACAGCCGGATCCGGCGGGAAGTCAGTGGGGCGCAGCACAATCCGTCATTACGAGCAGACAGGAGCAGCGGTTGTTGACCAAACGTGGAGGTTGCTCAGATGAGATGAGCAAAACGCGAACATTCGAGTAGAGAAAAGCAGAGACGACCGGCGAATAGAAAGCAACGGCGGTGCAAGATTGGATAGGGGAAGCACGAGTTGCGTGTGCTAAAAGAAATACCTAGGCTCCAACAGAATGTTATGGATGCAACTCATCCCTATTGCATAGCCCAAGGGGCAAATATATAGTACGCAAGACTTGGGGTACAAGGAAGGAAACATAGCATGATAAGGACTTCTAGACTAGTACTAATACTCATTAGCAACAACCACCCTGGGTGAGAAAACCCGTCCGCCGTGCTGCCAATTTGTTCCTGATAATATCAATTAACTTCTGGAGTTCCTTGCATACTTTGTTGAGACTCAACGGGAGACCAAGATACTTGACGAGCAGAGGGCAGATTTTGCAACACACGATGTCACTAATTTACTCGGCACGATGGGAGACAAAGAACTCTTGCTCATATTACATCGGAGGCCGGAGGCCCTACCAAACATATCAAGAAGGTAATTAACGGCATAAGCCTCGACCGTACAAGCCTTGATGAGCACAATCACATCATCAACATATAAATAGTCTCTCAGGACGCAATAACCCAGATGAGATAGGAGACCCTCCTACTCGGCCTTGTCGAACAAAGCATGCAAATCATCACCAGGACTCAATTTTTGCTCTGGGATAATCCCTTCCGGAACATCTCTTTGATCTTACCGATTGCCTCCTAACAGTGTGGGAGATCTTTGGTTGTTAGGCCGATGCGCTCGGTGACAACAACCTGAGCCCGCTGATTCGCCATGAGCCCAGCGGCCCAGCCATCTGCTGATTAGCGATATGAGAACTCTTTTGAGAGGGGGTAGCATCGACCAGATCAGCTCTGCTCTTCCTTTTCCTTTGTACGTCAGGCAGGGGCAAGATGGGTTGTTGAGCCTCGCGCAGGGCTCACATGGAGTAAACGACCAGAGCCTGCACTACCCTGGGATGACTGCCCAGCAGAAGCATCATGGGCATCATCCCCGGATTTGCATGGCGCTGTCCCGTCCCACAGAACCAGGACCGCAAGCGGCCTCATATTTGTGCATTCGAGGTGGACCTCAGGCAATCATTGATCTGTAGACCTAGGCCCACCAGCAACGACCCCCTGGTTAATGACACCTACATGAACGGAGGCATGGGCTTCAGCCTCGCCCATAGCCGCACCGAAGGATAGATTATTTAACAAATCAAATCCTGACTGCATGGCAGAGACAGGCGGAAGTGTGGTCCCACTAACATGACCTCATTAAGCAAAGCACAGTCACTAGCCAAGGGCTCAGCTAGCGACATGCTCACCCCAGGATACCAATAGCCTAGGATCTTCAAAGCTGGAGCCAAAGGTCATAGAATCCGAGCGGGCGGACGGCGCACCATTATTGGTTTTACCGTGAACCGTTAGCAGCAAACTTGTTGTCCCCTCCTTATCTGAGAAAGCTAAGCAGAATCACATTTGACACTGCAGATGACCTGACTAATAGTCCCTCTGGACGAGGGCGGCCTGCCTCCGCCAACTTGAATAACCACTACCCTAAGTCCAAGAGAATGGAACAGTGGTCAGAAACAGTGGGGAGACAACGAAGCGAGCGGCTGGGGTGCAGCTCCTTCCAATCCACCATGCAATACACGCAGTCAAGCTTTACCAAAGTGGGAGCAGCATGCTCGTTGGACCCCGTGTAGCGTCAACCAGTTCTTTGAGCTCACATTCATTTAGGAAGTGATGGAATCTTCCAATCAAGCCAGGGTGGAGGTTGTCATTGCTCTTGTCTTGCTGCGGTAGATCATGTTAAATTCTCAGCTGACAACCAAAAGGCCTGGCGGGATGGCTAGCAACTCGCATCTCATCAAGCAAAGCGATCATGTCCTCATCCTCCTGCGGCCCATAGACACAAGTCAACCACCAACGGTCCGTCGGTCCCCAAACAAGCAGGGATACGTGTGCACAATGGAGCGAGCAACCAGTATGACCAGGCCAATGGCAGGATCGACCTGCGTGCTAGGCATCTCCGACCCCGCAATGGCAGGGATCAGCGTGTGGTTCTTCTAGGGTCCCCACAGCATCCCCTGCGGACGTGGCGAGCTTGTAGTACCCCTTTCCCCGCCACTTTCCCCCACCCCGCTTCCTTCGGCCTTTTCCCTTTTTTACTGAGGTCGAGTCCACTGGCGGAGGCGGCGATATCTTCCATGACGCCACCTATCTCAACCAGGACTAGCCTAATCAATCATTGGAGGTGCCCGGAGCGAAGGCAACGCCGCCGCAGGTCGACGACAGCGAATCCAGTCTCCCTAGCGTGTACTTGAAGCACCTCGTGACCAACCAAAGTCTGACCGCGTGCACATCGCCATTGCTAACGCCTCCCAAATCTGCATGCGGCGAGCAACGGTAATCAACCATCTAGGCCACATGGATAAACAGCGAGACGACATGAGTCTTGACGTTCAGCGGCATGACGGGCTCAAACAGCCCGCCAATGTCGTGCCAATGACAGATCATCCGATTGCACCACGTAGAAGTCCTCCCTGGTGATCCTAGTTGCATGCAGACACCAGCCGATGAGCCAAAAAACTGCCATGTCGGCTTTGTCGTACAGTCGGCGATGCAGTGGTCAGGGTCCATATAGAGCAGGCACGGTCTATCAAAGGCCGGGTGGCGACCTTCACTCATCACCGCCAACCTGCTCTTGCTACCGCGACGACCACCATCTCAACGCTTGCTCTTGGGCTGCTCCACACCCATGTCTTCATCCTCGTTTGGGTCATCCAACTCATCAAAGCCATTGTCAGAGTCCACCACGTGACCCTCCGAGCGAGGGCCCTAACACGCACACTGAGACTCGGCAACCTCCAGCGCCATGGCCTTCCCGTTAATGACACCGTGCTACGAGCGCCGCGAATCTTCATTAGACGAGTCCAAGCTGCCGCCCCAACAATCCTCACGGACGCGCTGTTGTTCAGGGCTACCACTGGACAAGTGGTCCATGGCTACAGAAAGGGGAGCTCGAAAGTGAGGTTTGGGAAGGGAATGACCCTCAGGGCCAAAGTGGCAGTCGGCGGGAGGTGGACATCAGCAACAGAGTGGCCAACGTGGGAGGGAGGGTAAGGTTTGGTCTCATGCGCTCACTCTTGCCTTCAAAACGAGTTCTCTTCACTCTCAAGGCCGTAAGGTTTGGCATGAGTGCAAATGATCACTTGCATTATTTCAAAAATAGCACCAAAACATTTTTCTAATGCCAAACGCGTCAGGTGACTCCAGCCATGGATAGTCAACTAAGCTTGTTGCCACTAGCCCAATTAGTACAGAAGGTAAAATGTTGCTAGTGGATATCTAATGGCAATACTCTTGGCACATAGGAGCACCGCGTGGCGGCAAATTCGAAAATATATTCCACTCTAAAGTGCAAGCCCTTGTATAGTGTATTGGTGTATCACTAACCGCAACAGTGTCATTTACAAACAAAATAAATCATCAATTCAATGGTTCTCTTTTGAAGGAAAATGATTTCTTGTACTTATTCTTAGAAGAAAAATCATTTGTACCTTGTCTAACATAAATGATCATTTGTACCTGAATAGAACCTCCTTGATCTTGCCAGTGATATGTTGCAAATTGTAAACAACCACTGTTTCACATGGCAGTCAATTGGGTGTTCTCAGTGGCATTTCTAAAATTAGTTGCTTCATTGTTGTATGGACCATTTTTTCCTAATTTTAATAGCAATGTCAAGTGTCACAAAGTAAGGAAACACTCAATGTCCTATTACGCTTCCTTAAGGTATCCACAGAGCAAAATGGAATACATGTACTGTCAATGCTATACCAAGCGATAATACCTATGAAATAATACTTTACTGATGTTTAGTGACGCTCAAAAATAAACTTCAGTGATGTGAGGTAAGTTAATATATTTTTTATAATCAGATAAAACAAAAGCATGCAACTCCGCCTATGTTGTCTCAACATAGCCGGTCCCAAGCCCGGGTAAAGGAGGAGGGTTGTGATAGGCTTGGCGAGCCAACGTAAAAACTCAGCCATTCTTATGGAGATGAAACCCAAAAGATTTTCGTTGGGGCATAACCCTCTCAGCGACGCGCCACATCGGAACCCGAGTGTGGTGGAAAATGGGCAAGGGCCGGGCCGTCACCCCCCAAGTGGCGCCGTATCTTGATCCGGATACGGTGGCAAGTGAGCGAGGATCGGGTCGTCGCATCCTTAGTGGCGCGCTACATCGGCGCCCGGATGTAGTGAAAAATGAGCAAGGGTCTTCGCATTTGACTCGACGAGTGCAAAGGGTAAGGAAGCTAGCCGAGCCTAGGAGGATTCGCTTAGGTAGCTGGAACGTAGGGTCAGGGAAGCTTCGGGAGCTAGTTGATGCAGCGGTGAGGAGAGGTGTTGATATCCTTTGCGTCCAAGAAACCAAATGGAGAGGACAGAAGGCAAAGGAGGTGGAGGATACCGGCTTCAAGCTGTGGTACACGGGGACGGCTGCAAACAGAAATGGCGTAGGCATCTTGATCAACAAGAGCCTCAAGTATGGAGTGGTAGACGTCAAGAGACGTGGGGACCGGATTATCCTGGTCAAGCTGGTAGTTGAGGACTTGGTTCTCAATGTTATCAGCGCGTATGCCCCGCAAGTAGGCCACAATGAGAACACCAAGAGGGAGTTCTGGGAAGGCCTGGAAGACATGGTTAGGAGTGTACCGATTGGTGAGAAACTCTTCATAGGAGGAGACCTCAATGGCCACGTGGGAACATCTAACACAGGTTTTGAAGGGGCGCATGGGGGCTTTGGCTATGGCATCAGGAATCAAGAAGGAGAAGATGTCTTAAGCTTTGCTCTAGCCTACAACATGATTGTAGCTAACACCCTCTTTAGAAAGAGAGAATCACATCTGGTGACTTTTAGTAGTGGCCAACACTCTAGCCAGATTGATTTCATCCTCTCGAGAAGAGAAGATAGGCGTGCGTGCCTAGACTGTAAGGTGATACCTGGAGAGAGTGTTGTACCCCAGCATAAGCTGGTGGTTGCTGACTTCCGCTTCCGGATTCGTGTCCAGCGGGATAAGCGTGCCAAAGTCACTAAAACGAAGTGGTGGAAGCTCAAGGTGGAGGTAGCTCAGGTGTTCAAGGAGAGGGTCATTAAGGAGGGCCCTTGGAAGGAAGGAGGGGATGCGGACAATGTGTGGATGAAGATGGCGACTTGCATTCGTAAGGTGGCCTCGGAGGAGTTTGGAGTGTCCAGGGGAAGGAGAAGCGAAGATAAGGATACCTGGTGGTGGAATGATGATGTCCAGAAGGCGATTAAAGAGAAGAAAGATTGCTTCAGACGCCTATACCTGGATAGGAGTGCAGACAATACAGAGAAGTACAAGATGGCGAAGAAGGCCGCAAAGCGAGCTGTTTTTTTTTTTGAATATAAACAATAGGGTAAAACCCCACTGCAATTTTTATTAAATAAACGCAGAGAAACAAAGTAGTCTGAAAGGCTTGAGGTAAGCCTAAGAAACAAATCGAGCTGTTGGTGAAGCAAGGGGTCAGGCATATGAGGACCTCTACCAACGGTTAGGCACAAAGGAAGGTGAAAGAGACATCTATAAGATGGCCAAGATCCGAGAGAGGAAGACGAGGGATATTGGCCAAGTCAAATGCATCAAGGACGAAGCAGGCCAACTCTTGGTGAAGGACGAGGAGATTAAGCATAGATGGCGGGAGTATTTCGACAAGCTGTTCAATGGGGAGAATGAGAGTTCCACCATTGAACTAGACGACTCCTTTGATGAGACCAGCATGCGTTTTGTGCGGCGAATCCAGGAGTCTGAGGTGAAGGAGGCTTTAAAAAGGATGAAAGGAGGCAAGGCGATGGGCCCTGATTGTATCCCCATTGAGGTGTGGAAAGGTCTCGGGGACATAGCGATAGTATGGCTAACCAAGCTTTTCAACCTCATTTTTCGGGCAAACAAGATGCCAGAAGAATGGAGACGGAGTATATTAGTACCAACCTTCAAGAACAAGGGGGATGTTCAGAGTTGTACTAATTACCGTGGAATTAAGCTGATGAGCCATACAATGAAGCTATGGGAGAGAGTCATTGAGCACCGCTTAAGAAGAATGACAAGCGTGACCAAAAATCAGTTTGGTTTCATGCCTGGGAGGTCGACCATGGAAGCCATTTTCTTGGTACGACAACTTATGGAGAGATATAGGGAGCAAAAGAAGGACCTGCATATGGTGTTCATTGACTTGGAGAAGGCCTATGATAAGATACCGCGGAATGTCATGTGGTGGGCCTTGGAGAAACACAAAGTCCCAGCAAAGTACATTACCCTCATCAAGGACATGTACGATAATGTTGTGACAAGTGTTCGAACAAGTGATGTCGACACCGATGACTTCCCGATTAAGATAGGACTGCATCAGGGGTCAGCTTTGAGCCCTTATCTTTTTGCATTGGTGATGGATGAGGTCACAAGGGATATACAAGGAGATATCCCATGGTGTATGCTCTTTGCGGATGATGTGGTGCTAGTTGACGATAGTCGGACGGGGGTAAATAGGAAGTTAGAGTTATGGAGACAAACCTTGGAATCAAAAGGGTTTAGGCCTAGTAGAACTAAAACCGAGTACATGATGTGCGGTTTCAGTACTACTAGGTGTGAGGAGGAGGTTAGCCTTGATGGCCAGGTGGTACCTCGGAAGGACACCTTTCGGTATTTGGGGTCAATGTTGCAGGAGGATGGGGGTATTGATGAAGATGTGAACCATCGAATCAAAGCCGGATGGATGAAGTGGCGCCAAGCTTCTTGCATTCTCTGTGACAAGAGAGTGCCACAAAAGCTAAAAGGCAAGTTCTACAGGACGGCGGTTCGACCCGCAATGTTGTATGGCGCGGAGTGTTGGCCGACTAAAAGGCGACATGTTCAACAGTTAGGTGTGGCGGAGACGCGTATGTTGAGATGGATGTGTGGCCACACGAGGAAGGATCGAGTCCGGAATGATGATATAAGAGATAGAGTTGGGGTAGCACCAATTGAGGAGAAGCTTGTCCAACATCGTCTCAGATGGTTTGGGCATATTCAGCGCAGGCCTCCAGAAGCTCCAGTGCATAGCGGACGGCTAAAGCGTGCGGAGAATGTCAAGAGAGGGCGGGGTAGACCGAATTTGACCTGGGAGGAGTCCGTTAAGAGAGACCTGAAGGATTGGAGTATCACCAAAGAGCTAGCTATGGACAGGGGTGCGTGGAAGCTTGCTATCCATGTGCCAGAGCCATGAGTTGGTTGCGAGATCTTATGGGTTTCACCTCTAGCCTACCCCAACTTGTTTGGGACTAAAGGCTTTGTTGTTGTTGTTGTAGATAAAACAAAAGCATGCACTTCGTCTTGAATATATTATATCAAGTATGAAGAACTTAAGATGTTAGGAATAAAAGAGTGCCATGTGACAGAAAACCCCTCGAGTTAAATCAAATTATACATACCTCAAAGCTTTAGTCCCCATATCCATGAGATATGACCGTGCCTCATCATCATCATCATCATGTGAACAATCTCGCAATGCCTTCCTGTATTGCAAAATATCCTCCCGCAAATCCCCAGCACCAACACATCTTCATAGGAGATATCAGTACTTAAAAAATGCTGAGCCATCATAACATGGGGTACATCAACTGCTAACTTAGTAACTTTCCAGGTACTGCACAACTACAATTTAAAAAATTCATATTGAAGTGTAGCTTAAGTAAACGCCACATCTTATGTTATAATACCTGTCAATAACTTTGTCAACCTCTTCTTTGCTTTTAGGACCATGTATCAGTGCTCTAGTAAGGTTTAGTATGTCACGGTAGTCCCCCTGCCTGAGGGCTATGTCAGTGAAGGTTTTCACAGATACACTTTTTGTAAGAGAACTTGATACGAAGTGTGTTTCTGCTGTTTGTTCCATGACAAACTTTGCATCTGCACCAAGTCTCAGGCATGTAATGGCCATTGCATAAGCAACACCACCATATCCCGTGTGTGAAATAAAGAGATAGTACCTAGAAGATCTGTAAAGAAGCAACAGTGATTCTTATGTCCCGCAGTTGAGCAACAGAAGTCATCAAGTTATATGAATTTTTGGATAAGGGTGCATACTCATTGATTGATGACTGTATTGAATCAACATCAGCAGCTAATGCTTCTCTTTCCCTGGTCAGAGGTATCCTTTTGTAGTCAATACAATACCCCTGATCCCTCAATGTGCTGTACACTTCAGCCGGTGTCATTACGTCCTCCAGATCTATGTGCTCCCAATAACCTAATACACTGCATTGATTTGTGGCTGTGTTAAATTCTTCTTGATGCAGAAGCAGCCGACCTTCTAGCTGTTTAACTTCAGAAAGTATATCCTCCTTCAGCCTTGCCTCTATGTTCTCTACCTGCATACGATAGAATTTAAGGATTGCCAAAAGAAAACGAACGGGCGAATATTGGAGGAGCTACTCACCATTGGGCCACTTATGCCCACATGCTTCAGTGTATCAACAGGTTGATCTAACTCTCTCAAAACAAATGGTGTTCCCTTGATGTACACTACCACTTCCTCCCTAAGATCCGTGATGACCACCTTCTGAATAATGTCTCTTCCAGTTGTATCCTTACAGCCCAAATACGACAGAACTTCTCTAGCTCCATCAACAGTTGGTGTTGCCATGCTATACACAGGGTATCCATCCACCTGAGGTTGACATGGTTAAAATTCAGTATTTTTAGAATATAAGTAGCCATATATTTCTAAAATGAACTTAGCGAACAAATAAAGCGTGCTGATAATGTAAAGAGAGGTCGGGGTATACCCAACTTGACATGCGAGGAGTCCATAAAGAGAGATCTGAAGGACTAGAATATCACCAAAGAACTAGCCATGGACAAGGGTGCGTGGAAGTTAGCTATCCACATGCCAGAACCATGACTTGGTTTCGAAATCTTATGGGTTTCATTTCTAGCCTACCCCGACTTGTTCGGGACTGAAAGGCTTTGTTGTTATTGTTGTTGTTCTATATTGACCAAACGAGACAGATGATGTATAGCCATCATTATTAGTATTACTCCCTCCGTCCCAAAATAAGTGACTCAACTTATTAGTGACACTGACTATCATTTGAAATATGGTGATTCCAACAAAAGCAATATGCGCAAAAAAAAAAGCATTGTCTTAAGGGGTCTGTTATAGTTATAGTTATAGAAGTTCAAGTTACGTTGCTGCCAAGACCTATGGCAGAAATGAACATAACTTTTAGGGAATTCTTCTCAGAAAGTGGAAGTAGCACTAACACAAGTGATGGCTATTAGCAAAACTAGTAGCCTTCTCCACCAAGCATGCATACAACCTTTTACTTCATGATGATCATAAAGACCCGGACTACATTTGGGCCTCAAGCGTTCCAAACAAGATCAATGTCTTTACTTGGCTCTTATTCTAGGAACGGCTAAACTCAAAGGATAACTTGCTCCGTCAACATAAAGCCTCCAACGCCGCCTGCCCTAGGTGTGGACACAAGTCAGAAGGTTGCGCACACACCTTGTCATCGTACGGTGGTTAAGGCCATCCTCAGCGTCGAGCAACTGGAGATGATCCGCACCCTAACGGTCAAGAGAACAACCACAGAAGTTTGGGAGGTGATCCATGCGATTCACATCGGCAAAAATCGCATCCGCAAGTCCACGAAGTCCACGGTGCAGAAGTTGTCCAGGAGTGGGAGCTGCTCACTTTCCACAACAGGGAGAGAGCTGAAAACTTTGCGCTCTTCCTCTCCGGCCTCATAAGTTCGCTGACCATCCATGCTGATCACGTCGACAAACAGAGGGCATTGAAAAGCTGCTACGCATCGTTCCCCTAGCAAACTGTGTTGCCAATCAAGAGTTTCCTCGATGCCGTTGCTCTCAATTGAAGAGGTGACGAACAGCTCAAGGCTGTTGACGACCATTACTCCCTCCGTCCAGGTGCATAGGAGGAGCTGCACCATGACCAAGACGCACTGTGATAGGCTAGCGTTAAGTTTGAGGTTGTGAAAATGAGCCTATTGTGTGCCCTCAAAAACACAATTGGAAGAAACATTTAATTGTGCATGCATGAGAATGGGAGGATTGAGATGTGAATGCATGGGAAAGGGAGCCAAGAAGTTAAAGGGGGTTGCATGAGAGAGTCAAACGAGAGGATGCGTAGATTATGAGGGATATTAATTACAACTAGCCATCACCCGAGTTGGATCAGCCAATCATGTTTAGCGGCAAACTCTACACCTTTACTTCACTAAGGAGCAGTGGCTCACCCGGATGAAGGAAAGGCAGGGCGGAGAGGGAACCTCCGGGACTCCCTAAGCCGAGCAGTGGGTGGTGATGCCCCATGGCGTGCAAAAGAAAATAAGCAACATGCCCGCTGCCAAGAGGGCACCTAGGATGACGAGCATGAGAGATGCCGCAACTACAGCGCCTTGAGCATTAGGCAAAGGACTGCCGCAAATCCAGGTAAGGCAAGGGCACACCTCACCCAAGCCCATGAGGACGACGAGGGCATGCAACAGGAAGGGCCACGGGCTACGGACGATCGAGCATCTGGAGGGGTGGTACCTCGATATAGAGCCAACCAACCACATGACAGGCCACGGGAGGTCTTCTCCAAGCTCGATCACTCTGCGGTTGGCTCCGTCACGTTTGGGGATGGCTTGGTTGTGAGCGTCCAAGGCTGCAGCTCGGTCGCTTTCATTGACAAGTTGGGCGCGCACAAAGTCTTAATGGGTGTCTACTACATTCCTCTGCTCCGCAACAACATCATGAGCTTGGGGAAGCTGGACGAGAATGGCGCCGCCATCCACATCAACCAAGGAATCCCTTGCATCTAAGACACGGAGAGGCATCACCTTGTCATGGTGCCACACATACACAACCGGCTATATGTGGTGCACTTCAACATCGCTCACCATGTGTACCTCGTTGCACGCTGCAACTCCTTCGCGACACTAAGGCCCATGTCTCACCACAAGAGGGCACTTGGGAGCTTGAGCATGACCAACTCTGCGATGCCTGCATCACCACCAAGCATCGACAAACACCTTTCGCTAAGAGGGCGAACTTCACGGCTGAAGGGCAACTTGACCTCTGCATGATGACACGTGTCTGAAACACTCATGCCCACAACCCATGGGTCATCACTATTTCCTGTTGTTGGTTGATGACTGCACCCGACACATGTGGTGAGCTTCAACGTCGCTCATCATGTGTGTCTTGCTGCACGCCACGACTGCTTCAGCGCATCGCGGCACATGTCTCGCGACAAGATGGTGTGTGTGTTGCCGAAGCTCGAGCATGTGGACCAACTCTACGATGTTTACATCACCATAAACACCAGCAAACTCCTTCCCCCAAGAAGGCAAAATTCACGGTTGAGGATGCCTCGACCTTGTCAATGGTGACATATAAAGACCAACGCAACCCAAGTGGTTGTCACTATTTCTTGCAGTTGGTTGATGACTGCACCAGCTACATGTGGGTGTTCCTCCTAGCAGAGACGATGTGGCTACCTCAATTTAGCGCGTCCTGGCCAGACCGAGAGCAATAGGGCAAGCCCCCAGACTGTCTCTTTAGATCTAGGGTTAGCAAAGCATAAACTAAAAAATTGAGAGAGCTTTGCTCATCTATCCTCCCCTAGTGGAATCAAGACCTCCCTGGTGGAGAAGACTCCGAGGAGTTAAAGACCACCTCCAGGTGAAGGCTTCCATGAAGCACAAGACCCCCTTCTCTTAGGATTTGAGACGAACTATCTACTCTTGTTTTACCTGTTTCCTTTGGAGTTGTTGGATCAATTGGACCTCTTTGTGTAGATTTTGGTTATATAATGTGTGTGTTGGCTAGAGGATCTTATGTTCCCCTTGTGATTGCTTGTCATTTCACCTTAGTTCCTGAGGTCTTCATGTTCTTCCCTACTCCACCTCCAGTTCGTGAAGATCAGGCACACTAGCCATAACCCGGTGCATCACTTGTGCCTTCTACTTTATTAGCTAGTATAGTATAAGTCGGCTTAGCCTTTCTTAGTCTGTAAGACAGTATGAATGCTGACATCTAGGTGGTCAATTAGACTTGCCTGTACTGGTAGCTGCTAGAGCTGCATTGTTGGTTTAGCAACCGACTTGCCTATGTACTACATATAAACCTCAGCTTCAGAAAATAGCACTGCTGTGTTCAGCCCCAGCTCACTATCTCCTCAAGTCTGTAATTTCATGTGCCTATGTAACACTCTTTTTGTATTCCAGATCCACTTTGAGTAGTATATTCAGGTGGGGAAACTCTAGTCTCAATCCCCACCCCACCGGTGATTCCTAAAAAACAGAAGGGTTTGCGGTCCTAATAGAGCACTGCACATGGTGTGAACTAGTAAGATAAATTTTACAATAGAAGCCTGAATTCTTACACTAAGTTTAGCTACCCTTATGGGTCAGAATGTTTGAATAACATAGAAGGTTTAACTCACAGAAATAAATAAGGATAATAATGATAGAACTGTATATAGTATATACATCTAGCGAGCAAATATGGAGTTCACATTGGTTAGTTGCACAGTTAGATACCTTGATAACATGTGGTGTACCACGGAAGTTCATGCTGCTTGACCTTCTCTGCCCAGGAAAAAAATACATTTTGAGTATGGATCCCTTTCCCAGAACAGAACCATTACGGGCTTTCACGATGGCTTCCATCGTTACATCACTTTGCAGAGGTTGACATGTTGCTTTATGCTCATCCTGCAGATGGCAAATAGTTTTTAGTAACATCATGCCTCCAAAGTGCCCAAATGAAGCTTTGGAGAGAAGAGAAAGATATTTACAGGTACAGTGAAAAAACGCCCAGGTCGCAGTCTTATGCTCCATTTCATGGTTTGGATCTCCGGACGCTGTTGCAGCCAATTTTTAAATGAGATCTTTGTTTCTCCTTGCCCGCAGAAACCATCAAATGCTTCACTCCCGAGGTATGCCGAGAATGCAATTAATTTCAGGTACCTCTCCAAATATTCAGCACCACGATTTAATGCGACTCTCCTAACTCTTGGCTCCATATTTTGTTGACTAATCACCTTTGTGTATTGCAAAACAGCTTGGCGGATGTTCTGCAAAGCTGAACACTTGTCAATAACAGTATCTAAAATCTGTCTACACTCAATCCCATTGTCAAATAGCCTTGTAATCTTTCGCAACAGAAGGATGTCATTAATGTCAAATCTAGGGTGTAGCTCTGTCAAAGTGTGAGGTTTCCATGATTCTGAATTCAAGTGACCATTGTGGTCCATTGTTTCTTCTCCGCTTGAGTAATCGGCATCAATTGTATCTTCATGATTATTTTGGATGGCTGGCATTCCAATAGGTCTGCCGTGATTGATTCGAAGTCTGAGCAGGCAAGCAATCACAGTGCCAGTAGTTGTTCTGCCCCTGCCCATCTATAAGACCACAATGTTAAAATCTAAGGTTTTGAAGCCTATGATATGAAGAGCCAATACTTTTCTCAAATAACAAGTATAGAATTCTTGCCCAGAAAAGAGATAAGTTGTAGTACCTGGCAGTTGAATACAAGAGCAGCATCCTTGCAAGCAGCTGCGACATTAAAGGCTACCGTATCAAAATCTGAACTTTTGGGGGCCTTACCATCGGTAATGGGCACTCGTGCATATTTGATTGGAAGGCCTTCAGAGTCCAAACATTTGTATACCTCCAGTGGAGTCAGAACAGCTTCATTATTGACATTTTCCCATGCATCAAAGATCTCACCATTGTCAGTTTCATGAATAACCATTATTGCCCCATCATACCGTTCTGCTTCTCGTAAAATATCCTCCTTCAACCGAGCTTCCATACGCTCAACTCTATCACGACCGATCCCCTGATATCAGTGCATTTATCTGATTTAGACCACTAAATGTTCCTCACGGAAAGTACAGGATAGCATATCACATATCACATTCAATGAAAATGTTACTAGACTAGACTAATAATTAGTTTAGGTGTGATTAGAATGCTGAGATACAGTCTGAGTCTTCAGGGACAGGTCAGCCTAGAGAAGGCTATGCAAGATATGAGAGCTGATCAACCCAATGTGAACCAAGCCCCACAAGCCACAACAAGTAGTTTATTCAAGTACTGAACATGTTTAGACATTATAATTGACAAGTTCACATTTTAATGGTCTGAATAAATGAGCAGATTTTTTTTCAGACAAATAGTATCAGCACAAGGCCTTTGGACACCCGACAGCACCTTTGTTATGGCGCTGCTAGAAGGAGGGCGCGAGAGGGTCGGCCGGGGGCCTTTCTGCCCACGGTCGGGCAAGAGGGAAGGGATTTCCTTCTTAATTCTTGTTTGATTAGATTGATACATCTCTCTTTATATAGAGAGGTTTACTTGACTCCCAAGCAAGGCTTACTTGACCCCTAAGCAAGCGACTCTTATCTCTAATTAACCCTAAGACTAACGGGCCCATTAGGCCCATTATGTACTCTAACACTACACCCCACCTGGACATGCAGCTTGTCCTCAAGCTGCAGCCTAACCAACTTATAACCATGACTCGACGCAACACAAACCTAACACCTAAAAACAAGCCTTTTACATCTCGGCTTGTTTTATTATTCTCAACCTGAAATGGACTGGGACGCTTTATTTTGGACCCCTTGACAAAAAGTGGACACCATCCGCACGTCGGACGTGCACGTGTACAGCCACCTGGATCCCATGGACATCATCTGGACAAAAGGAGTGCATGTGTAGGACCACCTGGAAGTGGTCGCAAGAGTGACCAGCAGAGGCGCCCTCGGGGCGGGCGGTGACGGAATGCAGTGGTGCTACGTGGTGCGCTGCTGTCGGTGACACCATGCCTTCTTCCTGCCGGACGGCTGCTGGTCCGCACCGCACAGTGAAGAGTGGAGGGTTTGCGATGGAGAATGACGAGGAGGGGTGCGCCCCCCCAACCACCGATGTCGCAGACTTTGAGGTCGCTGCCCGCGGGGAAAACAGCATGCCCACTGCCCGTAGGGGAAACCGCATGCTCAAGATCCCCGGCGCAGCGGATGAGATCGAGGTCCTTTGCGCAGCGAAGGGCAACTTGGAGGAGCGGCGGCTGCAGACCACGCATCTCCCGCACACGCCGACGCGCTAGGAGGCCGCGCGCAGTAGCCTGCAGCCTCACCGCCGCCGACACGTGGCGGGTAGCGATCCAAGACGGAAGCGGTGACGGCGACGGCGGGGACTGAACTTGGTGGAGCGGGATTCCCGCCGGCGTGGTCGATGCGGGGCCGGAACTGACCGGCGGTGGCTGCTGCAGCGGCTGCGGCGGTGGCACACCGGGCAGCGGCTGCTGCGGCGGAGGCCGCCAGGAGCGGCGGCTGCCACTGCAGCCAGGGCTGGGCGGTGGTGGCGATGGATGGCAGCTGCAGTGGCC
Source organism: Aegilops umbellulata (assembly GCA_032464435.1). Taxonomy (NCBI): domain Eukaryota; kingdom Viridiplantae; phylum Streptophyta; class Magnoliopsida; order Poales; family Poaceae; genus Aegilops; species Aegilops umbellulata. The sequence continues at coordinate 72,415,011 of CP136059.1, forward strand.
CGGCGAGCGCGGCGAAGGCCGCCTGGTGCGGCGGGGTGCGGGGGCGGTGATGGGCGCTGGAGGCGCGGCGGGAGCCGGCGCCGGCCACTGCGGGGCGGCGGCGGACGGCAGTGCAGCTGGGGCAGCAGCGTCCCAGCGAATGCCGCAGAGGCCCCTGGATGCGGCGAGTACCACGGCAGGGCCGGCGGCCTGGCGGTGGCGGTCAGCGGCAAGGGCGGCGGCGGCCTGTAGGGGCTGGCCAGGTACAGCCGGATCCCCTGGACGGCTGTGACGAGGTCGTTGAGGACCCCGGTGATCTCCTCCGGGGTGTAGACGGCGGACGGTGGTGCGGTGGAGGGCGCCGGAGGATGCGACCAGCGGCGCGGACGGGGAGGGCAGCGGCGCGGTGTAGATGGCCAGCGGCGCGGTGGTGACGGTCGGCAGCGGAAGCTACGGGGTGGGCGACGACGAAGACATGATCGGAACTGAGCTACCTGATACCAAATTGTTATGGCGCTGCTAGAAAGAGGGCGCGAGAGGGCCGGCCGGGGGCCTTTCTGCCCACGGTCAGGCAAGAGGGAAGGGATTTTCTTCTTAATTCTTGCTTGATTAGATTGATACATCTCCTCTCTTTATATAGAGAGGTTTACTTGACTCCCAAGCAAGGCTTACTTGACCCCTAAGCAAGCGACTCTTATCTCTAATTAACCCTAAGACTAACGGGCCCATTAGGCCCATTACGTACTCTAACAACCTTCAACCTCAGTACTCGTACAAAAGCATATGCAGAAATAAAGGTAACTTAGTTGTGGATTCAAATTAATCATCACGTTAAGTGCTATAACTTGTGCGGTTAGTGCACGTTACTATTCAGAGAGAGAAAATGAAGTCATGTTGGAGAAGCAATGCATGGAAATTGCATATAAAATTGTCATATGAAGTTATTTTGTTTATACTAACACTACAAATCATAGCACCAACTATCTGCCATAAATCCATAGAGGCAACTGGAAATGGAACATACCGTGTACTCCAGCATATTCTTGTACGGTCTTTCTACTTCTCGTAGCACAAAAGGCTTTCCATGTATATAAATGACGGGCTCTTCTCTCATATTATGCCAGAGTATCGGCCGGTTTCCCTTGCTTGTACTAACTCGCTGAATAACAGCCCGAATGCCATCAACAGTAGGATTTGCAACACCATAGACTGAAAACCCCGGAATTTCCCGGAAATTAGGTGCACCCTCAACTCTTTCAGGCAAATTAAGATTGTGACACCCTGGACAGTGATCACTTTTTAAAACAGTTTGACGTCCAAGAACTTCTCCATTCCTCATGGCAGCAACAACATCCATCTCATGTGGGCGCCCATCAGCAGATTCAATAATTTTTGGAAGAGTGGGTTTTGAGCTTGAATAACCAAGAGCGCCCATTGGATCTCTCCTCAGCAGCCTGAATATATTGAAATATGAAATGACTTTCAGGTTATGTCAAATAATGCAACAAGAACCCATAAACAGAAAATTAAACACTTTTTGCTGGTACTATTATAAATAGTATTTTTAATATGGTGTTCTCGAGTATTAACTGTGCAACAGAAAGCGTCCTTACTAACCTATACCAATATAAAAAGACCCAAAGGGGCAGATCCAGTTAATCTCGGCCATCAAATCATGTCAATCCAACGACCTAGAGTGCTTCAATGTCAAGTGCTCAACACATTTAGCGTGCAGTTAATTTCATGTCAAATATAGTGCTAATCACATAATAACATGCAAATAATATCCTACTTAATATCCGCATGCACTTAATATACTTCTAAATTAACGTGCATTGCACGTACACATTGACTAGTGTTTTACAGTGAGAGATAAAGTACACAGATTGGCGGCATGCGGATAGTTTATCATGGCAATATAGACTGGTTTGTTCTTCCTTCTATGTCACATTAGTAATGACCCATGTGAACAAAACACAAAAGTTGCATTGTGAGCTAGGGCTAACTGCAATGAATACTCCTATGGAATTCTGAAATGCTCTTAAACTGAAGTGCAAAGATGTTACAGAAGCGGCTACGGGCCCTAAATTATTAATTTATTATCAGTGAGCTGGGGATGATCACTAATGTAACGTTATAATGGATCATATTGATATATGATCCAGTGTTCAGGATATCGGTAACTGGTACCATATTGGTCGCGTGCTCAGTAGAGATAAATAGGCGAATTTTCCAGTTAATCACTGATAAATTAGTTAATCGGCCGATAAATCAGTTAATCAGCTATTCGGTGACCCACCAAGTAGTGACTAACTGACCGAGATGCCGATTAACTAGCCGATATTTGGAACAATTATGACTACAATTTTATGCCGAAAGCTCGAACAATCATGCATGCAATTGCGGCAGATTGGTGGTGGGCTGGGGTAGGTAATCTACATGAAAACTGGAGAAACCAGTTAACCAAGCAGTTACCGTTTAGTAATTCCAAGCCCTGGTAAGAAACTAAATAGTTCCATTTAATTCTGACAATAAAGATAATTCTTCAAATATAATAGCACTAGATACATCCATTTGAGGGACAAGCTTGGGACAAGCTTTTTCGGACGGAGGGAGTACATGTCATGACCTAAAGAATTACTGAGCTGCAAAATACAAATCGCGCCTGTGGTCTGATGGTCACCCTTGTGGATACAAGAACATCTTACATTATGGGATGGAGGGAGTATATACTAGTTTGTTTTTTCCTCTAACGTTCTTGCTAGGATTTATGTCTCGAGTTAGATCAATATGGTGTTTGGCAGACATTAGTGTGTTTAAGATATCATATGACTTGGTCAGAACACGGGAGAAGCTGCGAGAATGAGTGGGAAGGTGGGGATATAACAAAGCATCTATGAAATGCCAGAAGGGTGTACAAGATGTTAACCTTTTTACCTGTACCTATTAATTTTGTTAGAGTTATATTAGCGATGTCTTTTGACCTTTTGCATTCTAGTCTATTGGCATCCTCTTGTAGCCTTTTGGCATCCTCATGTATGTGTATATATGCTGGCTTTGGCCTCTCAATAATATCAGTTGCATATTTCCTAACATGGTATTAGAGCTTAGGGTTTTTTTCCCGCACGCGCAACTCGTGCTCTCGATCCAATTTTGCGCCGCCATTGTTTTCTTCACCGGCCGCTGCTGCACCTCCCTTCCCCGTTGGACGCCGGTGCTCTCCTCTCTCGGCTATCCGCTCCTTCTCTCCCCACCAGCTGCTGCTCCTGTCTCGTCAACGCCAGCAAACCCAAATTACCGGTCTGTGGATTCTTCACGGCTTCCCTGCATGTCCAGATCGTGCGCCGCCCAGCTCAGAGATCGCCAGCTCTCGTCGAAGTTTGGCCGCTGGCACCGGTTCCCGCCCAGGCTGCCGTCCGCGGCGCCCGGTTCCCCCAAGATCAGCCGACGGCTTCCGGTCCCACCGCAGGCTTCGTCCAGATCGTGTGCCGCTGAGATCGCCGGCTCTCCTCCAAATTTGGCCGCCAGCCACCTGTTCCCGCCCAGGCTGTCATCCGCGGCGCCTGGTTCCCGCCCAAGATTGGCCGCCGGCCGCAGGTTTCCGTGCTCCACCACCGCAGACTTGCGTGCGTTGACTGCATCAGGGTCCCGTGATCCATGTTGTGTGTGCGTGCCTGCTAAATCGTTAGATCGGCAGGCGTGCGTGCTATTCTCCAGGCCCGTGCTAGATCGGCTTGCTTAGGCCGCTGGTGGGCCTGCTGGCTTTGGCCTCTCAATAATATCAGTTGCATATTTCCTAACAGATTTCACTTGATGTAAATCACAAACTGGGTTACCAAAATTCAACAAGTTGTAGTTATGTATTTATTCAAAATGGCAATGCTGCATAAAACTCATTAAATATAGCAGGGTGATGGAGCTGTGTTCAGTTATTAAACTTGAGTGTCTGGCCTTCATTCTTTATTGATGCCAATTAACCATTGGCATTCATTCTTATAGCAAGACAATAACTTGAGGAAAAAATGCATGTAAACTGACATGGCATTAACTGTTTGATAGGAGACATAGTTGCTACATGACTCGACACTCAAGCACCAATGTCTTGAACATGGGGACTGCCTAGTAGAAATGTCAGCGCGACCTAGCAATCATTCCAAATAAACTACAAAAGAAAACAATTACAAAGAAAAAATGCACTAAAGTAAGCAGATAGCAGTTCTTGAATATCCACATTCAGCCTACTATTCAATGAAGTGGAACAATGAGGGTAAAAAATTAAGACTTGTCTTGTGTCTCAAAGGAAACAAAGTTTGGGCCAGATACACTCTTACAAGCTATGAACTTTTGGCATTCGTATGCAAAAGTACCATGGCTCACCTTCGAAGAATGCTGTACAGTTCAGGTCTTGCTCTCATCCAATCAGAAAAATTAACTCCTGAAGATGTTGCTTGGTGAGCAGAGCTCACCGAATGTACATAGACAGCAAAACATATGAGGAAGTAATAACGTTCCAAGTACTCCACAAAGAAGGAAAGTGATGCCTCCCGTTTCATCTCATCAGGTTGCCGAAGAGTGCTATTGCGGTAGGTCGCAATAGCTTCTCTCAGGTTCTGTTCACAAGGACAGCAAGCACAAACATGAAACAATTTGATAAGGTTGCTTGAATTGAGTTATCAGGACATAAAACGGCATACCTGCATAGAGTCACATTTATCAATAACTTTGTCCACTTGTCTTTTGCCTTCAACACCACCCTGCATAAATATCAGACACAAAGTCACTACTGAGAGAAACTAAGTTAAAAGGAGAACAGTTTAACATATTCAGATTATTGCCTCCAGAACTCGGACTAAGCTCCTAATGACAGCATATTCTCCTCTGAGAATTGCTTCTTCTGAGCTAGGACTGTAGTCATCTACATCATTTCCAGCATAGAAAACCTTCCCAATTGAACTTGTCCTTGGGATACCTGCAGCAGAAAGCACCGCACACGTTAAATATCTGAAAATCCAAGTATAGGCGTAAACTATAAGCGCATAATGTGATAACCATATAGTCAGACAAGTATGCATCAAGCAGGCTTTCAGTTGCCATCAGTATATAAATACTAAATAATCTCGTGAAAATTCAAAACACTTGACAATCATATAATTGTGCACGTGGAGCATTATATTTCTTGACCAGTTCTATATAACAAACTGGTAACAACGGTGCTCACCTGAAGCTCCTATCCGATTTAGGTAAACCAACGTAGATATGACCATGCCGGTAGTAGTCCGTCCCCTCCCCATTTGACAATTAAATACAATTTCAGTCTCCATATCAACTTGAGAGATTCGATGTACCTGTTAGACACATCAAAGGAAATTTATTTCTATGTAACATACTTTCCAATCTCAGTATTTTTATTATTGCAATAGCTGATTGTCTGCAGAGAATGCAATCCCTGCTAAATGTGTTTCCTACTAACTGTGTCAAAAGAGTTGAAAGTTAAAGCATAAAGAAATAGTGTGACTAGCACACAGATCTCATGGTAGACAGGCAACCTGGACGAGTGAAGGTTCAATTTTACAGCAAATATAGTGCAGACATTGGGACGAGAAGTTAGGTGGAGAACCTAACGGCGGCATATAAAACTAACCAGGTTATCAAAATCCCCTTCCTTCGGAGCTTTTTCATCAGTTATAGGAACACGCTCGTAATCAACAAGGTATCCTTGATGTTGTAACTCATCATAGACCTGCAGATGAATTAAGTTTTCTCAAATATACCAAGTAGAGGTAAGAGGTATGTTCTAAATCATCAACCATGGAGTTACCTCAAGTGGAGTCTTAACTGTATCAGACATCACTGACTCCCACTGGTCCACCATCTGACCATTCGGCAGCTCATCAGTAACTAGGATCTTATTCCCATATCTGCACCATCAAATATTGCATTATAAAAATCTGCTCGAAGTAAACAGAGAAGTAGTTTATCTTGCTAATAATGTACCTTGAAGCTTCCTGAAGAATATCTTCTTTCAAACGAAACTCCATCTGCTCGACTCTCTCCCGGTTGATTCCCTATATTATATTAGCAAAAGTCAAGGATTAAAATTAGTTAGAAGGAAAATAAAATGGAAGCTATATGGACATCAACAAGGTATCTTCGATGGGATGGCTCAACTGTATAGCCTACGTGTAACTGGAAATACCCAAATCGACAGGAATCCCTAAGAAGCTATAGTTAACACCTCTGCATCAAAACGTCACAATCTCTTTAAACAAAGCAATAGCATTGGTATAAGGACATTTGTGTCATAACTTCCACTGTGGAAGTTTACCAGGACAACCATCTCCAATATAGGACATTAATGAGATTGTAACATAACCAGTAAATTTGGGAAACCATAAATTATCAGAAAATGCACGCAAAATAATTATCAAAGTCAGGTGTCGAAGCAAACCGTATATTCAAGGTTTGAGAAGGGTCTTTCGGCATCTCGTAGAACAAAAGGGCGACCATTGATATAGATAACCTGTGTAATATTAGTGGAAAAACACATATTACTAGATGTGATAACAAAAGACATAACATATGAGTTAGAGCATACATGGTATATAATATAACCTGTTCAAGAGACGCTCCACTGAAATTTCAAATTTAAGAAAAATGCTGCTAAAACCACAACAAATTTTGAAAAGTACATATGGTTTAGACATGTGTCTCAGATAAACCAAAAAATTGAAGTCAAAGGCCTCTATAGAGACATGATTAATGGAACATATAGATTTTGTATAGATATTAAACATATAACAGAAAATTAGCTTCTATCATATGTATAGACATTAGATAACATGTTTAATGTTCGTGGAAAGACCACTTCCCTACCATTCTCTATTTATTTGCATCTATTCAGTGAGTTGCAACTTGATATTCTGGTCAGCTGAGCATCCATTATTTGCTCATTGTAAATTTCCATAGTTTTCAAAGTGATAAGCATTGTGTTTTGCATATTTTGCACAAAGACTCTAATATGGTAATTAGCAATCTTACTGGTTCCTCCCGAAGACTATGCCATAGAACTCGGGTTTGCTTTCCCTTCTTTTGTGCCCCAATGTGATTTAGCACATTCACAATTCCTTCCATTGTCGGCATTGCAACACCGTGAACACGCAGTGATCCTGCCTGAAAAAAACGGTGATAATGAGTAGATGACATGACACCTTTGTAAAGCATGAAGACCGGACATATGGAATAGATTTGAAGGATGCTGAAAACCTAGGCATCACGTTGAATTCACAGAATCCCGTCAAAAAGGAAGCTAGATTATTGCAAAACTCAGAGGTACATTTACAAATGCATTTTGTACGCAGGCACAGCAGTTAACACCCAAAAGCACAAAAACACTGTTTGAAACTCAAAGCCTACATTGTGCTGAGATACGTACGTAACAAACAGACAGCTAAGAAAGCATGACAACGCTAAAAAGCAGGTCCTTCGGGTTTTTTCTTTTTGTTTGGGGGGGGGGGGGGGGGGGGTCGCTCAGAAAACAGAGCCAACCAACCACGCGCTCCCAAATTGGCACGATTTCCTCGAAAACTCGGGGAATGAGGCCAGGAAATCGTACAATTCAGAGGAGGTTGAGACGTAACCTGCCGGTAATTGGGCGCGCCGTCGATGTGCGGGGTGAGGCGCTTGTTCTGGCAGCCGGGGAAGTGGTCACTCTTGAGGATGGTCTTCTTCCCGAGCACGGAGCCGCCCCTGCTGCTGATGACCTGCTCTCCCACCGCCTGCACGTCGTCCATCTCACCCACCTCCATCCTGTCCTCCACGAATCCTCCTCCTCTGACGGTGGACCGACTTGTAAGGCACCGACAGGGCGGCGAGGCGCGTGATGCGGATACGGGGTAAGAGGAGGAAGGGAGAACGCGGCGGAGGGAAGAGAAGGACGGGGGCAGAGAAGGCAAGGAACCAGTAGGCGAGAAGAAAGACGATGCGATAGGGGGAGGGGGGACGAACAGAAAAGAGGGGAGGTCGGGTGGGAAGGCCGGCAGGCTATAAACTGCGGTTAATCTATGCTGTCAAAAAAAAACTGTGGTTGATCTATAACACGCATACGAACACTTCATCATGTAACACTATACATAAGACACTCGAAATCCAAAATCCCACACGCTAGAGGGGAACCCGTTAGGGCGCGCAGTGGCTATGGTTGTCCTAGGTTGACCTAATCGTCCCTAGGGCCTTAAGGTCCGCTCACATGGAACACGAAGAACAACAAAAAAATAAGGAAAAACAAAATGAGGGAAAAGGGAGAAAGGCAAAAATAAAAAGGATAGATTGGTTGATTGATTGTGGTGGCGTATGTTTGGGCCGAAGCTACTGATTCTCATATTTTAGGCATTCCAAAATTATAATCTCAAACAAACACATCAAATTCCCTAGGATCGATTCTAGAAAATAAACTATCAGGCAAGCCAAGCTGGAAACAACGGTTTTGGTGATTCTGGTCGATCAGCACTTTCCCATAAAAGAAAACTATTTATATTGAGCCCTTCGTTGTTTCTAGTAAAAGTTGCAACAAAACTGCCACCCCTACCCCCATCCGAGTGAACCATCCCATCCACTCCTCTCTTGTCTCTCCTAAGCTACTGATCTAATCGCTAGCGCCTCTCACCCCACACGTCGTCGTTGTTCGCCCGTCCTCCAGTAGTGACTTATTTCTCATATCTAAACCAAGATGTCGCTGCAACCAAGGGAGAAGGTTGATCCCGCTAGGGCCCGCCTTTGTCGGTGCTTACCTCCCTTTGCAAGCCACCTGGTGTAGAGTGGAATCATAGATTCAAGATCTTTCCACTCTTGGAGGTGGGGAGAAGAACAAGGAAGAACTCAAAAGGAACAAAAACACTCAACAAGTCCAGATCACGCATCCACTAAGATAGTACACATAAGTCCACAAGTATACAAGATCAAGGCAAGGGAAAAGTAATAGGTAGAGTTCTTCCCAAATTCATAGGAGATGAGCCTTGGAGGTAGATAGATATTCCCTCAAGTAGGGGCCTTGCATCCATGAGATGGATTTTCCCTTGAAGGGGCCTTGTATCCACTGACGAATCTTCTCCAATGGAGTGGTAAATGAGCAAACCTATCTAGTTCTTAGTTCAGTGTACTTTGCTAACCCTAATTCGTCCAAGGGAAGGGGTATTTATAGTCCAGAGTGAGAGGGGGATACATGGGTCAAAACTCAAAGGCTGCGCATAGACAGTTCCGGACGTCCGGTGGCTCACGAGGGACCAGACTTCCGGTGGGCGCCGATCTTCCGTCCATTCTTCTCAGGTGTAGTGGCACCGGATTTCCGATAGTGACTGGACATCTAGTGGCTCCAGAGGGTCCAGATGTTCGGTGCGCATTAGAATTCTACCAGTTTGCTTCTGTATGGGTATTTTCGGATTTCCGGTGGAGGCGAGACATCCAGGCGCTGGGACTTTCCGGATGATACATCTCCAATGTATCTATAATTTTTTATTGTTTCATGCTATTATAATATCAATCTTGGATGTTTTATATGCAATTATATGCAAAACTATATCATTTTTTTGGACTAACCTATTAACTTAGTGCTAAGTGACAGTTGCTGTATTTTGCCTGTTTTTGGTTTTCTAGGAAATGAGTACCAAATGAGTCTAAACGCCACGAAACTTTTTGACGATTTTTTTCTGGACAGAAGAGACCTTGGAAGCTTCCGGAGGAGGCCAGAAGGCGAAGGAGTAGGCAACAAGGCACTTGGGCGTGCCCGGGGGCAGGCGTGCCCAAGTACCTTGTGGGCCCCTCGTTCCTCCGTTTGACCTAATTCCAACTCTATAAATTCTCTAAAATCGGGAAACCAACAAAGCACCACCCAAAATACTTTTTTCGCTGTCGCAAGCCTCTACTTTTGTGAGATCCCATCTGGAGGCCTTTTCCAGTACTCTACCGGAGGGGGAATCGATCATAGAGGGCCTCTACATTGTCGGTGTGAAAACCGGCAAACCTCGGGGTAGGGGGTCCCGATCTGTGGATCTTGGACAGATGGTATCAGGAACAGGCGCTGGTGCAGAGACCTGCTATACAAACGGTTTTTAATCCCTTTCCGCGACGGCGTTTGGAACCGTCGCCAAGTGAGTGTGGGCGATAGGGGGGTCCTTCCCACACGACCCAGAAACCGTCAGGGATAGGCCCTCCTAGCACACAGGCTGGGGCAAAATGACCTCGCGTGTGATCTAGCGAGGCATCGAAACCCAATCATTTCCGTTCATATGTACATCCCACACGGTGAATCCCAGAAAAACATTTCCGTTCGTATGTATATCACACACAGTTTTTTGTGTGGAAACGTTTGTGGAAGGTGGCCTAATGCAAACAGTTCTCTACCGGAAGCCGTGTGTGATTGTTAGTTGATCGGACATGCCTACTTTCTAGAAACCGTGTGGGTTGTTTGATCTCATCACCCACGGGCCACGGTGTTGTCTGAGTAACCATCTGCAATAGAAAACCCACGAGATATTTCATATTCGTATAACGGCAACCAGGATTTCATAATCGAATTACATCAGATAGATTTGATACTCAGTTACGCCATTACACAACAGCAAGAAGTTTCACATGCAACATCGAAAACCTTTGGAAAGTAGCATCATACACGATAAATAGACAGATGAATCTCATCTCGGAAACTGCAGAAGCGGAAGGCAAATATTGAGCCTTCAGTGATGTTGAATGTCCTTGCAACTTTAGGACAGTGGTTATGGATAATTGCCCACCCAACCTGCGTCCTCTTCAGGAAGACTTCAATATTGTACCTGGGTGTTGAATGAATACCTTCCTCGCCTCTTGACCATGCAGGTGGTTTGAGAGGTAATCATCGATGAACTGCTTTGTAAAATAATGAAAACAAAGATATGCATAAGTCGTTGTTATAAATTTTGAAATGGCGCGGGGGGTAAAAACAAGGTAAAAGAGTTAGTACCATCCTATAGTTGATTGATTTCTTCTTCATTGTGTAAACAAAGATCTTATTGTTATTCGTCGCAAGTTTCTTCATCCTAACAATCTTTCTGAGTTTCTTGACTTGACTGATATAGACCAAATAGGAGTTTCATGCTAAATTTTGGAATTATTCCGGGTTCGTTTGGCCTTTTTATACATTAATTGATTTTCCAGGCATTTAATGCACATAATTCAAATTTGAAGTACAAGCGCATGCTCCAGTGTGCAAAAGTTAGTTGGAAAATCATTTATGGGTACTTGGGCGAACTTCTAGGTCCCGTGGAAGAAGTGGGAATGGAATTCAAACATCTGGGTGTCTTGGCTCAGCCGGAAACATCAAGAAACTTGATTTCAAAATTCCCATAAATCCAAAACTCGCCTGAAAATCATGAAACTTGGCATGGTGCAATGACATGGCACCAACATGCTATGGTAATTTTTCTATCCGATTTGCGATGGCGCACACATTAACAATCAACAAAGTCATTTTGGAACAAGTGTTGTCATGTTACAAATCGGAAACATAAGTATTATTGAAACCGTGGGCGTTCTACTTACCAATTATGTGCCACCATGATGTCTACTATGCAACCTTCTTCTTGTAGACGTTGTTGGGCCTCCAAGTGCAGAGGTTTGTAGGACAGTAGCAAATTTCCCTCAAGTGGATGACCTAAGGTTTATCAATCCGTGGGAGGCGTAGGATGAAGATGGTCTCTCTCAAACAACTCTGCAACCAAATAACAAAGAGTCTCTTGTGTCCCCAACACACCCAATACAATGGTAAATTGTATAGGTGCACTAGTTCGGCGAAGAGATGATGATACAAGTGCAATATGGATGGTAGATATAGGTTTTTCTAATCTGAAAATATAAAAACAGTAAGGTAACTAATGATAAAAGTGAGCACAAACGGTATTGCAATGCTAGGAAATAAGGCCTAGGGTTCATACTTTCACTAGTGCAAGTTCTCTCAACAATAATAACATAATTGGATCATATAACTATCCCTCAACATGCGACAAAGAGTCACTCCAAAATCACTAATAGCGGAGAACAAATGAAGAGATTATGGTAGGGTACGAAACCACCTCAAAGTTATTCTTTCCAATCAATCCATTGGGCTATTCCTATAAGTGTCACAAACAGCCATAGAGTTCGTACTAGAATAACATCTTAAGACACAAATCAACCAAAACCCTAATGTCACCTAGATACTCCAATGTCACCTCAAGTATCCGTGGGTATGATTATACGATATGCATCACACAATCTCAGATTCATCTATTCAATCCAACACAAAGTACTTCAAAGAGTGTCCCAAAGTTTCTACCGGAGAATCAAGACGAAAACGTGTGCCAACCCCTATGCATAGGTTCATGGGCGGAACCCGCAAGTTGATCACCAAAACATACATCAAGTGAATCACGTGATATCCCATTGTCACCACAGATACGCACGGCAAGACATACATCAAGTGTTCTCAAGTCATTAAAGACTCAATCTGATAAGATTACTTCAAAGGGAAAACTCAATCCATTACAAGAGAGTAGGGGGGAGAAGCAACATAAGATCCAACTATAATAGCAAAGCTCGCGATACATCAAGATCGTACCACCTCAAGAACACGAGAGAGAGAGATCAAACACATAGCTACTGATACATACCCTCAGCCCCAAGGGTGAACTACTCCCTCCTCGTCATGGAGAGCGTCGGGATGATGAAGATGGCCACCGGTGAGGGTTCCCCCCTCCGGCAGGGTGCCAGAACAGGGTCCCGATTGGTTTTTGGTGGCTACAGAGGCTTGCGGCGGTGGAACTCCCGATCTATTCTGTTCCCCGATCGTTTTAGGGTATATGGATATATATAGGCGGAAGAAATATGTTAGGGGAGCCATGAGGGGCCCACGAGGGTGGAGGGCGCGCCCTAGGGGGGTGGGCGTGCCCCCCTACCTCGTGGCTCCCTCGTTTCTTTCCTGACGTGCACTCCAAGTCTATCAGGTTGCTTTCCTTCCAAAAATAACTTCTCCAGAAGGTTTCATTTCGTTTCGACTCTGTTTGATATTCCTTTTCTTCGAAACACTGAAACAAGGGAAAAAACAGGAACTGGCACTGGGCTCTAGGTCAATAGGTTAGTCCCAAAAATAATATAAAAGTGCATAATAAAGCCCATTAAACATTCAAGATGGATAATATAATAGCATGAATACTTCATAAATTATAGATACGTTGGAGACGTATCACGCCATGCGTCCCCTTTTTTATTGGCTAGGAGGTGTCGTGCGGGGTAGCTATTTGAGTACGGGAGGCGTGCGATCAGTCCCTTGCGCGTGCTCATCGGGAGGAGAGCCCTTTGACCTCTATCTGCCGCCCACCTCCCTCCCAACGTCTCCATTAATGGCGCCCGAGCCCTTGTTTTACGGCATGGCTATGTCTCACTCGACTGAGATTTAAGAGAGAAAAATGAAAATCTGACAAGAAAGTTTTGCATGGATCTTGATGTAAGATCTGACGGACCTATATAGCATCAGCTGCGACTTATAGGAATACTGGTGAATATAAGGATGATGATAAAATGCCACATGCGGCAACGACTGAAATACACAAGGGCAAAAGAAGAAGGAAGACAACGATCTAGCTCGCTGATCTATACTTTCTTGATGCGTTGTTGCAGGTCGCGGGAACTAGTCTCCGCGGCGAGCGGCGATGAGCTCTTTTGTGTCCTCAAGACGCTGCTTGAGAGCATCCACGGGTTCCTCCACCAGCCTTTGGCGCTCGATGCGGAGCATGCCATTCTCGTCCATAAGTTTCTTGATGATAACGCCGGTCCTCTTCAACAAGGCAGTGGTCTCCTCATACTGCTCCGCACTTCCGACGATCTTCACCCTCCGCAGGTCGCGCTCGATCCGGAGCTTCGCATTTTCCTCACTTAGTTGTCGGATGACACCGGTAGCCTGTTCAAATGAGGCTTTCATGTCATCCTGCAACCTCGCCCAGCTGAAGATCTGATCCATCTGCCTATGGACGATCGCATTCATGCGTCTGTAAGAGTCCTCCCCTGCCCGCGAGACATTTTCCTAGGCCGCCACGGCGTGGGAGGACATCTCTGTTGCATTCGCGGCATGGCGGGACACCTCTGCTGCTTCCGCGGCGCGGCCGGACCAGTTTGCTGCATCGACAATGTGGGGAGACCTCCGTGCTGCTTTAGCGGCGCGGCGGGACCTTTGTGCTGCTACGGCCACGAGGCGAGACATGTCAGCTGCTTTCGCGGTGAGGCGGGACATATCTCATGCTTACACTTCCATGCTCGCCTGCCCCTGGTGGTAATCTCTCGACCCAGAACTCACACTGGCCATGGCAAACGCAAGGGAACGGTGATGAATGACTTGTTTGTTTTTGTGGATGAGGAGTTGAGGAGGAATGTGCAGTCATCTTGGAGTAGTAGTATTTATAACCGAGTACTAATACGCTCCTAAGTGGGAAACTTTTTAGGTTTTGATCGATGTGAATAGGTTTGCAATTAAATATAGTGTGGTAGTAATGTGGAATGTGACGGGACGCAGGCTCAAAATTTATTGACGGTTCTATAATTTCTAAGTGCGGCGCTATTCCCGGACGGCGTAATGTGGGCACGCTTTCTTGGTCGCATACGTGGCGTTTGCACCATAGGGTGCACCGCAATAGGCAATCACGTCTTGTTCCAACAACCGTGCGCGCTCGTTATTACCATCGCACACGCTTCTTTTAATTAGAATGTGTGCCCGTCTAGCGCACACACATTGATTTGTTAACTGTTTCTGTTTGTTGTGGCTAATCGCAAATAGTTCATCCGTGTGAAGTGTATGCCGTCAATTGCAAACACTTTGATCTGGCTGACTATTTCTATTTTGGTGCCTAGCCGCAAACAGTTAATCCTTCTGAAGCGTATGCCCTCAATCCACACACCTTTATCTAGCTGCCCGTTTCTGTTGTTCGGCCGCCTCATCACAAACAATTAATCTGAGTGAACTGTATGCCGTATATCGCACACGCCTTCATCTGGCTGCCCGTTTATGTTCTTCTTCCTCATCGCAAACAGTTAACTGAACTGAACTGTATGCCCTGCATTGCACACGCAACTAAAATCAAAACCGTGTTTGATGGCTCCGCCATCGCAAACGTTTTTGCATCTTTTTTGACGGTTTTTTACATCACCGTTTGCGATTAATGCATCGCACACAGTTTCGTCAAAGGGTCTCTGATCGTAGTGTCGCATTAGCAGCATCCTGCAGTAGTGAGGGAGACGATGTTTTACCCAGGTTTGGGCCCTCTTGATAGAGTGAAAGTGCAACTATCCCTGGGTGGTTTTGGTAATTCCTAACAACATATAGCTCATTGAGCTAACATTATTCCAAGATGAATATTTCAAGGAAAGCTCAATGGATGGCATGGCATGGATGAGGAAAGTGGATCCCTCAAAATTATAAGGACAAAGGATTGGCTCAAACTTCAAGGACAAGACTCTACATTTTATGTTTTAGTGATCCAAGATCACATTGAGTCCATAGGAAAAGCCAATACTATTAAGGAGGGATGAGGTGTTGCTTAATGAGCCTCTTGCTTCATGTGCTTAGTGATATGCTCCAAAATCCTCAACTACCTTTCCATATCCACATATGATCTAAACCAAAAGTCAAACTCGGCCCCACCGATTCTTTCTATCCGGAGCCACCGAGTTTCACATGTCATAGCCACTGCCACAAACCCTAGCAAATCGGTTTCACCGATAGGGATCTCGGTCTCACCGAGATGGGATTGTAATCTCGCTGTGTATGTTCATTGCCAAAATCGGTCTCACCGAGTTTGAGCAATCGGTACTACCGAGATTACAATGCAAAATCTATAGTTATCTCATTACCAAAATCGGTCCCACCGAGTTTGTGTAATCGGTCTCACCGAGTCTGCCTGACCAATTCTCTGGTTAGCTTATTACCAAAATCGGTCCCACCGAGTTTGTGTAATCGGCCACACGGAGATTACGTTATGCCCAAACCCTAACCATATCGGCCCTACCGAGTTGCATCTCAGTCCCACCGAAAATCCTAACGGTCACTAGGTTTGCTAAATCGGTCCGACCGAGTTTAACGATTCGGTCCCACCGAGTTTGGCAAATTGTGTGTAACGGTTAGATTTTGTGTGGAGGCTATATATACCCCTCCACCCACTCTTCATTCGAAGAGAGAGCCATCACAACCGATCTTCACTTCCAATACACATTTTCTGAGAGAGAACCACCTACCCTTGTGTTGAGCTGAAGATATTCCATTCCTTTCATATGAATCTTGATCTCTAGCCTTCCCTAAGTTGCTTTCCACTCAAATCTTCTTTCCACCAAATCCAAATCCTGTGAGAGAGAGTTGAGTGTTGGGGAGACTATCATTTGAAGCACAAGAGCAAGGAGTTCATCATCAACACACCATTTGTTACTTCTTGGAGAGTGGTGTCTCCTAGATTGGCTAGGTGTTACTTGGGAGCCTCCGACAAGATTGTGGAGTTGAACCAAGGAGTTTGTAAGGGCAAGGAGATCGCCTACTTCCTGAAGATATACCGCTAGTGAGGCAAGTCCTTCGTGGGCAACGGCCGTGATGGAATAGACAAGGTTGCTTCTGCGTGGACCCTTCGTGGGTGGAGCCCTCCGTGGACTCGCGCAACCGTTACCCTCCGTGGGTTGAAGTCTCCATCAACGTGGATGTACGATAGAACCACCTATCGGAACCACGCCAAAAACATCCGTGTCTCCAATTGCGTTTGAGTCCTCCAAACCCTTCCCTTTACATTCTTGCAAGTTGCATGCTTTACTTTCCGCTGCTCATATACTCTTTGCATGCTTGCTTGAATTGTGTGGAGATTGCTTGACTTGTGCTAAGATAGCTAAAATCCGCCAAGAACTAAAATCGGGAAAAGGATAGATTTTTATTTGGTCAAGTAGTCTAATCACCCCCCTCTAGACATACTTCCGATCCTACATAGAGGTGAAACCCTATGTCCAGCTCTTTGTTTATATTGATATGGATGTATTGAGTACAAAGTAGATTTACCTCGAGATCGTAAGATGTGGTCTAACTCTAGGGCTAGGTGATTGAGATTGCGTTGGTGCCCCCCTACGGGCTAAACCCTTCAGCTTATATACACACCAGGTAGAGTATCTAGGGTTACAAGGTGTGTATCTTGGCATGGAGGCGGTAGGAGAAGTCTTGACGAATACGACAAGTCTTCAGCAGACGCAGTCTTGATCACGCCCCATAGTGCAACCTCCGGAGTCCATCTTGATAGGAATAAGGGCCACCATCCCACTCTGAGGAGCATGGGCCGACTAGGTTAGTACCCCCTAGTTCAGGACACTGTCAGTAGCCCCCAAACTGGTCACGTGGTGCTTCGAGACAACGAACTTTAGCAACGATGCACAGTTAGGGGGAACACTTTCTTAAAATTATTATGAGGGATCATCTTATTTACTACCATCGTACTAAGCAAATAAGAAACAAAACATGATAAACATCACATGCAATCAAATAGTGACATGATATGGCCAATATCATATTGCTCCTTTGATCTCCATCTTCGGGGTGCCATGATCATCTTCGTTACCGGCATGACACCATGATCTCCATCATCATGATCTCCATCATCTTGTCTCCATGAAGTTGTTCGCCAACTATTACTTCTACTACTATGACTAACGGTTTAGCAAAGAAGTAAAATAATTACATGGCGTTATTCAATGACACGCAGGTCATAGAATAAATAAAGACAACTCCTATGGCTCCTGCCGGTTGTCATACTCATCGACATGCAAGTCGTGACTCCTATTACAAGAACATGATCAATATCATACATCACATATATCATTCATCACATCTTTTTGGCCATATCACATCACACGGCACATGCTGCAAAAACAAGTTAGACGTCCTCTAATCGTTGTTGCATGTTTTTACGTGGCTGCATTAGGGTTCTAGCAAGAACGTTTCTTACCTACGTCAAAACCACAACGTGATATGCCAATTTCTATTTACCCTTCATAAGGACCCTTTTCATCGAATCCGATCCGACTAAAGTGGGAGAGACAGACACCCGCTAGCCACCTTATGCAACTAGTGCATGTCAGTCGGTCGAACATGTCTCACGTAAGCGTACGTGTAAGGTCGGTCCGGGCCGCTTCATACCACAATGTCGCCGAATCAATATAAGACTAGTAACGGCAAGATAATTGACAATATCGACGCCCACAACTGCTTTGTGTTCTACTCGTGCATAGTAACTACGCATAAACCTAGCTCATGATGCCACTGTTGGGGAACGTAGCAGAAATCAAAAAAATTCTACGCATCACCAAGATCAATCTATGGATTTCACTAGCAACGAGAGGGATAGGAGTGCATCTACATACCCTTGTAGATCGTGAGCGGAAGCGTTCAAGAGAACGGGGATGATGGAGTCATACTCGCCGTGATCCAAATCACCGATGACCAAGTGCCGAACGGACAGCACCTCCGCGTTCAACACACGTACGGTTGGGGAAGACGTCTCCTCCTTCTTGATCCAGCAAGGGGAAGGAGAGGTTGATGGAGATCCAGCAGCACGACGGCGTGGTGGTGGATGCAGCAGGGGTCTCGGCAGGGCTTCACCAAGCTCAGCGAGAGGGAGAAGTGTTACGGGAGGGAGAGGGAGGCGCCAGGGCTTAGGTGCGGCTGCCCTCCCTCCCCCCTCTTTATATAAGGGTCCAAGGGGGGGGCCAGCCCCTAGAGATGCATCTCAAGGGGGGGCGGCCAAGGGGGGACTTGCCCCCCAAGTCAGGTGGGGCGCCCCCACCCCTAGGGTTTCCAACCCTAGGCGCAGGGAGAGGCCCAAGGGGGGGCGCACCAGCCCACCAGGGGCTGGTTCCCCTCCCACTTCAGCCCATGGGGCCCTCCGGGATAGGTGGCCCCACCCGATGGACCCCCGGGACCCTTACGGTGGTCCCGGTACAATACCGATTAATCCTGCAACCTTCCCGATGGCCGAAACTGGAATTTCTATATATAAATCTTTACCTCCGGACCATTCCGGAACTCCTCGTGATGTCCAGGATCTCATCCGGGACTCCGAACAACTTTCTGGTTGCTGCATACTAATATCTCTACAACCCTAGCGTCACCGAACCTTAAGTGTGTAGACCCTACGGGTTCGGGAGACACGCATACATGACCGAGACGACTCTCCGGTCAATAACCAACAGCGGGATCTGGATACCCATGTTGGCTCCCACATGCTCCTTGATGATCTCATCGGATGAACCACGATGTCGAGGATTCAAGTAATCACGTATAAAATTCCCTTTGTCAATCGGTACGTTACTTGCCTGAGATTCGATTGTTGGTATCCCAATACCTCGTTCAATCTCGTTACCGGCAAGTCACTTTACTCGTACCATAATGCATGATCCCGTGACCAAACACTTGGTCACATTGAGCTCATTATGAGGATGCATTACCAAGTGGGCCCAGAGATACCTCTCCGTCATACGGAGTGACAAATCCCAGTCTCGATCCGTATCAACCCAACAGATACTTTCGGGGATGCCTATAGTATACCTTTATAGTCACCCAGTTATGTTGTGACGTTTGGCACACCCAAAGCAATCCTACGACATCCGGGAGTTACACGATCTCATGGTCTAAGGAAATGATACTTAACATTGGAAAAGCTTTAGCAAACTAACTACACGATCTTGTGCTAGGCTTAGGATTGGGTCTGGTCCATCACATCATTCTCCTAATGATGTGATCCCGTTATCAATGACATCTAATGCCCATAGTCAGGAAACCATGACTATCTGTTGATCAACAAGCTAGTCAACTAGAGGCTCACTAGGGACATGTTGTGGTCTATGTATTCACACATGTATTATGATTTCCGGATAACACAATTATAGCATGACAATAGACAATTATCATGAACAAGGAAATATAATAATAATCCTTTTATTATTGCCTCTAGGGCATATTTCCAACAAGGAGCACTCGGAGTCCCTGATTCGTCATAGACTTAAACTTCTAAAACTTCTTTGTGCGTTTCGGTCTGACCGATTCACTCATTTCGGTCATACGGAGATCACTAAGTCGATCTAGGTTTTCAATCTCGGTGTAACCGATTTGAACTTTTCGGTCACACCAAGTTGAAGTAACTGCTTGCAGTTATGCATCTCGGTGCCACCGAGTTGTTCCACTCGGTCACACCGACAGGGTCGGGCTATATATACCCACGGGAAAAAAATTGGAAATTTTTCTCCGAACTCTTTCGCCCGCGCTTAGCCCGCTCTGCCTCCAGGGTCTCCGGATCGTCCTCCTCATCGCCAGTTGCCTCCTGCCGCTGGTCTCCTCCGCCGTCAACGGAAATCAACCCCGCCTTTGCCGCCGTAGCGAGTTCATCACCGAACTAGGGTATGAAATGATCACTGTGATATCCTTATCCAATTCCTAGCACATTGTGTTCGCCATGAATATTGCCATGATTGAAACGATCTTACCCAGTCAAAACACTCCATAGATTAGAGATGAATTGAAAATTTAGGGTTAGGTTTCTGCCGAAACCATCTCGGACCATCTGAGTTGTGGAACTCGGTACCACCGATATGGCTTAGGCCATTGCACATGAGATTCTCGGTCTGACAGAGAATTGAAAATCGGTGTGACCGAGTTCAGGACTTTGTGAAACCCTAGCAGTCTCGGTGCCACCGAACTATGACTCGGTCTGACCGAGTTCACTAGTTTAGGTTCCAACAGCTGCTTCGGTATCACCGAGTTTACAAATCGGTTGATCCGAAATGCTTTCTGAGGAAAACTAGAACTAAGTTTTGATTCATTATTTTGCAAAAACCTCTGTATTTTGTGATGCTTATCTACTCTACCTCATCTACAATCTATTCACAGGGTCATCTGTTAGTGTTTGCATCATGTCTGATCAGAGTGACAGTCAGAACAAGTCAGAGGAGCAAATTCACATGAGTGAGGGCACTAGTCCCTCTAGCAGCTCAGATGATGGAAGCAGGAGCACTCCCAGCAACTTGCCCAAAGTTGCCACCAGAATAAGGAAGAAGAAAACTTCAGAGTCTGAGGATGAATACTATGTGGCAGTTGAGGATGATGCCACATCAAAGAAGAAAATGCTGAAAAAGGAGTATGGCTCAGCTGCTGCATCCAAGCCAGGTCTGAGACCAAAAGGCCAGCAGGAAGACAACCAATGTCCAAAGCCAGGGCATCTTCTCAGAAACCCTCCAAGTCAACTAGAGGAGTGATGCTGCAAAAGAGAAGAAGGAAAGAAAGAGGGGCAGGTGGTGCAGGAAAGTTGATCCAATGGCAGAATTTGAGAAGCACTCTTTTGAAGAAGAAGAAGAAGAAGAGGAAGAGGTTGCTGCACCAGCACCTAAAGCCGAGAAGCTTATGGGTGATGCTATCAGGACAAGGGCTGCATCATCAAAGCCCAAAGAAGCACCCAAAGTTGCCTCCAAGCCCAAGATTGCACCAAAGAGGAATACTAGAAACATATCTGCTGCTAAGAAGAACAAGGCCCCAGTGCCTGAGGCTGTTGCTGAAGAAGAAGAAGATGAAGAGCATGTTCTGAGAAAATTGAAGCCAAAAATTCCAGACCACAATGATGCTCATCCTGTGGCTGAGAACATGAAGATCGGGAGAGACTCAAGACTGCGAAAATGGAGAGAGACAGATCCATATGCTACCAGAAGAAGAACTGCTGTGGATTACAGGTTCCACACCAAGGAACAACAGGCTCCAGCATCTACTCCAGCAGCTCCATCTACTTCGACTGAAGCCTTCGTTCTTGGAGTTCTCCGCACACCACCACCTGAAGACCAAGCTTGAGAGACGTTTTAGTGCTATACATTTTCTGTGAATTTTTTGGTAACTTGTTGCCAAAGGGGGAGAAAAATGTATAGATCATAGGCTTCGAGAGAGAGCGTTGCTTTTTATTCTCTATTGCTTTGGTGGTTGAACTTTATTTGCTTGATTGAGATACTTTATGCTTGTGTGTGAAACTTAGATGATCATGTGTGTTTGATCATATGTTACATTAATGCTTTGCTTGTTGGACGACATTATCATTTTATCCCTATATGATCATTCACTTTGCTTGGTGATGAGTGCATGTATTTAATTATTATCATTTTGTGCACTCCACCAAGATGTATGTGACATGGAAGAGTAACCCATGATCCTAACTCATTGTGCATTTGCAGTCCAAAGCAAATCTTAATATATGCACAAATTTAGGGGGAGCTCTTGCTTTTCACATACTTCTCAAAGCGACAATATTTTTCACTCTTATTATCATTTGTCGAAGCTTTGATCTATATGTTGACATCAATTACCAAAAAGGGGGAGATTGAAAGTGCAACTATCCCTGGGTAGTTTTGGTAATTCCTAACAACATATAGCTCATTGAGCTAACATTATTCGAAGATTAATATTTTAGGAAAAGCTGAATGAATGGCATGGCATGTATGAGGAAAGTGGACCCCTCAAAATACTAAGGAAAAAAAGTTTGGCTCAAGCTTAAAGCTCAGGACTCTACATTTTATATTTTAGTGATCCAAGATCACACTGAGTCTATAGGAAAATCCAATACTATCAAGGAGGGATGAGGTGTTGCTTAATGAGGTTCTTGCTTCATAGTGCTTAGTGATATGCTCCAAAACCCTCAACTATCTTCCCACATCCACATATGACCTAAACCAAAAGTCAAACTCGGCCCCACCGATTCTTTCTATCCGGCGTTACCGAGTTCAGATGTCATAGCCACTGCCACAAACCCTAGGTAAATCGGTTTCACCGATAGGGATCTCGGTCTCACTGAGATGGGATTGTAATATCTCTGTTTCCCTTCGTAACATTTCGGTCCTACCAAGATGAGCGAATCGGTCCCACCGAGATTGCAATGTAAACTCTCTGTTTCCCTTCTGTAACATTTAGGTCTCACCGAGATGAGCGGATCGGTCCCACCGAGTTTACTGACCAACTCTCTGGTTAGCTTATTACCAAAACCGGTCCCACCAAGTTTGTGTAATTGGTCTCACCGAGATTACGTTATGCCCTAACCCTAACCATATCGGTCCGACCGAGTTTCTCAATTCGGTCTCACCGAGATTGGTAAATTGTGTGTAACAGTTAGATTTTGTGTGGAGGCTATATATACCCCTTCAACCACTCTTCATTCATGGAGAGAGCCATCAGAACATATCTACACTTCCAATACACATTTTCTGAGAGAGAACCACCTACTCATGTGTTGAGGCCAAGATATTCCATTCTCACCATATGAATCTTGATCTCTAGCCTTCCCCAAGTTGCTTTCCACTCAAATATTCTTTCCACCAAATCCAAATCTTGTGAGAGAGAGTTGAGTGTTGGGGAAACTATCATTTGAAGCACAAGAGCAAGGAGTTCATCATCAACACACCATTTGTTACTTCTTGGAGAGTGGTGTCTCCTAGATTGGCTAGGTGTCACTTGGGAGCCTCCGACAAGATTGTGGAGTTGAACCAAGGAGTTTGTAAGGGCAAGGAGATCGCCTACTTCGTGAAGATCTACCGCTAGTGAGGCAAGTCCTTCGTGGGCGATGGCCATGATGGAATAGACAAGGTTGCTTCTTCGTGGACCCTTCGTGGGTGGAGCCCTCCGTGGACTCGCGCAACCGTTACCCTCTGTGGGTTGAAGTCTCCATCAACGTGGATGTACGATAGCACCACCTATCGGAACCACGACAAAAACATCCGTGTCTCCAATTGCGTTTGAATTCTCCAAACCCTTCCCTTTACATTCTTGCAAGTTGCATGCTTTACTTTCTGCTGCTCATATACTCTTTGCATGCTTGCTTGAATTGTGTTAAGATTGCTTGACTTGTGCTAAGATAGCTAAAATCTGCCAAAGACTAAAATTGGGGAAAGGATAGTTTTTAATTGGTCAAGTAGTCTAATCACCCCCCCCTCTAGACATACTTTCGATCCTACAGTTAGCGGGCTGGCCCATGAAAAGCCTGTTAACGGTCTCTTCGCAAATAGCCCATTTTACGGCCCGGTAACTCACGACCCGTTAGGGCCACCCGAAATCGGCCCAACAACGACATGTGGGTCATCTAATATAACGCCAGCCCATTTCACTTTCAGCCCATGTATGGCCCACAACGTCTTTCGGGCCATATGAAGCCTTCGTATCTTTAGGCCCTTTAGAGGCCCACAGTGACTCTAGCCCATAATGAACAGTAAATTTCTTTGTACCCGTTAACGACCCTTGATTCACATGGGCCGTTTCTAGCCCGTGTTAGCTTTTGGCCTACTAATGGCCAATACGTTCTTGGGCTCCTTTCCGGCCCTCGATTGCTTCCGGCCCATTACTGGCCTGTTCCCCTAATGGGCCAAATTCGGCCCATGGCAAGAGTCGGCCCGTTTCTGGCCTGTTAACCCATTGCGCCGTTTCTAGCCCGTCCTATATTCTGGCCCATTAATGACCCGTTATGCCTGTGACAGAATTAAGCCTTTGCTATCCTCCGGCCTGTTAACGGTCCGTTACCGTGCTGGGCCAATTCCTATTACGCCCGTTTACGACCCATGTAGACCCATTTATCCGACGGCCCGAGGCCCATCGATTCTAAGGCCCTGTTGGAGGCCCATTTATCGACGACCCGTAGGAGGCCCATGGATCCTATGGCCCGTAGCAGGGTCAAGGTTACCACGGTCCGTATATGGCCCATGGTTGTTGCGGCCTCTAGCAAACCAGGGAAAAAGAAGACTAGGAAATAAATAAGCCCAAAACTAACGCTAGGCTATTAAGGCGATTGCACAGATTACATCCACCGGGCATCAAAGATCGCCACCGGTGCAAATATAGGGAACACCCTACACTATAACAAAATCGCTTGTTGTTTTCTTCAGCTGGTGGCTGCACGTTAAGAACAAATTTTGTATCACAACAAAACAAATTACAACTATAAAACAAAAGGAAGGTTGGCATAAAAGTTAACAGCCTTGCAGATAAATGCACCACCAGAAGTTCAGAAGCTCAGTTCATTTGACCTGACTGTTACGTTTTCATGATGTATTGTGCGATGGAGCACCATAACCTTCGCCTTCATTTCTCCTAGGCTCCTGAACAACATAGCAAATGTCTGATAGTCTGGTTTCAAAACCATGCATATCTTGAGGACATCGAACAATGTCTATCTTTGTTTCACAAAGGGTCTCTGTTAGGGAATGGACTTGTGTTTGGAGCGCAGATATAACATTGTTTTGAGCTTGCATATCTTGATCATGAGACAGTTTGGACGAGATTGCCTCAACAACCAATCCAGTATTACGCAGGAACGTGCTTTTGGCACTGTTAGTGGACAGGTACTGACCCACTGCAGCAAGAGCTGACATTGCGGTTATAGTTGCCTCGCCACCTTCAGAAGGTGGCAGTTCCACCATTTTTTCCATAGCTTGCTAAAAAGTTGAGTTTTTACATTAGTAATACCAGAACTGAAGATATTAAGGAGGCAACAAAACCAAACAAAATAGCTTTGGTATATATACAGAACTTATTCTGGTGAACCCATGTAAAATATTAGTTGTATTTCACTACAAAGTACATAATAAAACCAGGTTCCAAACATATGACCATGTACCATGGCTAATGTATTGTCTATTTCTTCACATCGTATTGACAACTAAGGATAAAGAGAGAAAGTTTATAATACGGTAAGCATAGTATGACATCATTCATATCACAAAACAACTGAGAACATACAAACATGCAATTGTAACGTTGTGTGGGCAAGTCCAGCATGGAACTAGATTACAGGTCAAGATCAAAGGAACATCACTCCTCTCTTTTAAACCTTGTAAGGTGCAATGATACGCTCAGACAATTGTGTATAAAATTGAAAAGAGTAATAGACATTGGCTACAAACCATGCAGTTCAAGGCACGAGTCAGAGTAAGTAGTAGTTAAAAGGCATGAGGATTAAGGACTTACAACAGCGGCTTTGACTGGTGTAGTCATGCCCTTCGTCTTGTTGGTGTGACAGTCCTTGAAGATTTCCACAACATTTGGTTCATGTACTTTTTGGTCCTTGCGGGCTTTCCTCTGCATTTGGAACAAGTCAATATAGATCTGATAATATGGTACAAAAAAAAGAGTGAAACAACAGCTAATTACAAGAGCCTCGCAGTGTGCAATATAGCTACGAGATCTTGTTGTCTGTTGGAATTTCACTTTCGTACGGTTGGCCTTGTTCTTCGAACAGTTCACCTACAAGAAGATGGATTTGTGTGACACGTGCGTAAATAGGACTTCAACATGTGATCTGATCACATATATATAATGTACCTGATACTTCGGATCAGACCAGTGTTTAATGAGGCCTCTCCAATCTTCATCCGATATATTTTCAATGTTAGCCTTGCCTTCAAAGTGAGTTTTCCTCAACTTATACCGATACTGTCGCAGAGCAAACTTGAAAACATGGGTGCAAGCTTGTCTGGTTGCATCATCTTGGCTATCCAACTTGAACCTCATCTGTTGAAAATTATGGGAGTCTCATTATCAACAACCTAGAAAGTATGAGACAGAGCAAGACGATATTACTAGTTTCCATACATAACCATACTTACAGATAAATGGTCGAGGAAGGTGTTGAACTGGGTTTCATCTTTGTCATTCCTGTACTAAATCCATGTTGGGAGGATACGTACATGACACCTAATGGCAACCGCTGCCTCTGATACTAACTTGGCTGACTCTGTAGCATCACGTGGCCTTTTTAAACCTGCCTCAAAATGGATCTCCATTCTTCCTCCTGGAGATTTACTTAACCTATCAAGCATTATCCCTGATGTTTCTTTCCTCTTGCGCCTAGGTGCTAGTAAAACAACAAACATAGGAAGTGTTAGTGTACATCAAACTGTGAGACTACGTATAAAGAAGCATGCAACTGTAACTTGACTCCAACAACTACCTTCTTGCTGGTGAAGCTCACAAAGTTCATCTGATCTTGCCAACTCATCTTGTGTCAAGAGTGCTTCGGAAGTAGTGTCAGGTGGCAAGGGAGCTTGGGAACGTGCTGCTACCTGAGTTGACCAATGAGTAAATCGTGCAGCTGGTGGTACTGTGGAAGGTGTTGCAACAACTAGGGTTGTCTCTGCTTGTTTGGTGGTAGCTATTTGTTTCTGTTTGGCTTGTTCTGCAGCTCGTGTAGCATGGGATACCCTGTTTGTACAATTTTCCACTGGACTTTGACCTTCTATTGCACCATCAGTACCAGCAGAATCTACAGGATTCTTCCGCTTCCCTTTCCCTGTCATTTTGTGTTGCTTCTTCTTTTTGTGTGCCTTGTTAAGTCAAACCGACAAGAAAAATGAATAACAATTTAGTTCTTCAGAAAAAATTGATGCGTGATACAGACGAACTAAACTTTGATGTTAGACAACCACATGATAGGAGGATGTAATATGTACGAAAACTAGGACATCATGAGATAACCAGAACTATGATTTGTAAACTAAGCAGAAGACATTTCACTAAATTAGAAGAAACACAATGGAAGGTAGACACCATATGAAAGATGCTACAAATATCGCTCTGCCAAGTTAATAGTGTCTCATCATAAATGGTGTTTAAACAAATGTGAAGCAGTACAAGAAATAAATCATATGCAAGTTGCAAACAACATCACACTACCAAGTTAAAGGTCTTTAGTCATTAGTGCCATTGCATATTCATAGGTTATGATGTGTAAACTAAGGAGAAGGCATTTCAACAAATTAGAAGCAAAGAAAGCTAGACACCATATGAAAGATGCAACGAATATCACTCTACCAAGTTAAAACTGTCTCGTCATAAGTGCCATTTCAACAAATTAGAAGTAGTACAAGCTAGAAAAGAATGCGAGATGTAACATATATCACACTCCCAAGTCAAACATGTATTATGATATGTGATTGTTGCAGGTTACACAATATTAGTACTTTGGTGTAAGAACATGGTGTGATAGACAAATATTGTATGTTCTAGAAATAGGAACACGTGTCTTATTCACAAGTATGATGTGTAAAGTAAGTAGATGGAATTCAACAAAATTAGAAGCAACACAAGCTAGACATCATACATAACAAGCAACCACATATAACAGTGCACCTGTGATGGTGCACTAGGGGAGACGTGCTCATCATCAACACAGCTACGTTGAGTGTCTATGCATGTGTTGTCTTTGAAATCATCTTGGGGGGATGGAGGAGTAGAATCTGTAGAGGCCCTCAGTTTGGAAGGAGCACATTTACCCATTGCCTTGCTAACTTCCTTCCGCTTTATTGATTTTGAATTGTTAAGTAAAACCGACAAGAAAAAGCAATAAAATTCACTCTTCAGAACTCATTCATGCATGATACTGACAATCACTACTTTGATGTAAGGCACATGATACCAGGATGGAATAATACGAAAAACAGGATGGCATGACATATTCACAACTGTTTGTGTAAACTAACCAGAAACCATTTCAACAAATAAGAAGCAATGCAAGCTAGACACCACATGAAAGATGCAACCAATATGACTGCCAAGTTAAAAGCGTCCCATCATAAATGGCATTTCAACAAATTAGAAGCAGCGCATGCTATAAATCATATGAAAGATGCAACTAATATCACACTGCATATACTAAAGGTGTCTCGTCATATTGATTGATGCGGGATACAAAAAAACAATTGTTTTATGTAAGGACATGCTTAATAGACAGATGTACTATGTACTAAAAACAGGAAGGCATGCCACATTAACAGGTATAATGTATAAACTAAGCAGAATAGCGCATGCAATTTAACTAGATTGGAAGAATTACAATCTAGACACCATATGCAACATGCAACCACATATCACGCTGTCAAGTTAGAGCAAGCACCTGCGATGGTAGTGTAGGGGAAATTTGGTAATCAACTATAGAGCTATGTTCACTATCTTCATCTAGCCTTGCTGTTTCTTGAGAATCATGTGGGGAGGCTGACACTGCATTCTTTAAATGAGGATCTTTTCTCACAGTAGTCCACTGGCCTGACTGCCTCATCATAAGTGGTTGATGAGGGATACACAAGAACATTAGTTTGATGTAAGAACATGGTTAATAGACAGATGTACTAGTATGTACCAAAAACAGGAAGGCATGTCATATTCAAAGGTATAGCGTGTAAGCTAAGGAGATGCCATTTAACCAAATTGGAAGCAATACAAGCTAGACATCCGGCTGGAGTGGTGAGAATGATCATCCAGGACCTGAGAGCTTGGTGGGAGGTGGGCTTCTTTGCCACCATCGTGGCTTTTTAGTTGGCTTCCAGGTGATGCCTGTCTGTGCTGGGCTTGTCACCGGCTCGGCCAGTGCCCTGACTAGCTATTTGTCTTCTGGTGCTCACGGGATGGTGGTTCATGTAAAAAATATCTTTCCTTATCTTAATAAAGACCGACTTTGGCCTTCCAAATACAAGCTAGACACCTATGCAACATGCAACCACATATGGCACCGCGAAGTTAAAGCAAGCACCTGGGATGGTGGTTCATTGCGAGCGAGGTCATCAACTCCAGAGATACATTTACCGTCTCCATCTGCTAACACTGCACCCTTTATAAGGCTGAGACGTGTATGGCCTATCCGCGTACGACGCTGGAGCGACTTCTCTCTTTTCTTTTCTGCTTCTCTCATAATAGCAGAGTCTGAAATACCCTTGCATAAAAACACGATAGTGAGAGTATGGGTGAAGTGTGTGCATAACTAGTGCACTGTAAAAGTAGTAGTTAGCAGGTGGCTGAAAAATAAATGACAGGAGACATATGATAGCTCTACAACATTACATGGCAAACAAAATTAGATTCTACTCCGTATGATTTTGTAATATATGAGCACAGGAAATGCAGGTACTCCTCCAGCACACCACCACATGTGGTCCTATCAAGATAACAGTCGACTGGAAATAAATAGGTCAGTTGATTTTTTTTATGAATCGTCCGATCTATAAGGAACGGGCAGATGGCCTTCGTCTACCTCCCACCAGTCACTATTGATGATCTTTCTCGAACCACCAGCGACCACCGGCCCAGACCCTGCCTCCGCCGCCCCGCCCTCTGATACGTCTCCGTCGTATCTATAATTTTTGATTGTTCCATGCCAATATTATACAACTTCCATATACTTTTGGCAACTTTTTATTCTATTTTTGGGACTAACATATTGATCCAGTGCCCAGTGCCAGTTCCTGTTTGTTGCATGTTTTATGTTTCGCAGAAAACCCATATCAAACGAAGTCCAAACGGGGTAAAAATGGACGGAGAATATTTTTGGAATATTTGGAGAATATGGGAAGAAGAATCAATGCAAGACGGTACCCGAGGGGGGCACGAGGCAGGGGGCGTGCCTGCCCCCCTCGTGGGCCCCCCGTAAGGCAGTTGCTGCTCTTATTTGGCCGCAAGAAAGCTAATTTTCATAAAAAAAATCTCGGCGAAGGTTTCAGTCCAATCGGAGTTACGGATCTCCATATATATACGAAACGGTGAAAGGGCAGACCATGAGAGCGCAGAAACAGAGAGAGACAGAGAGACAGATCCAATCTCGGAGGGGCTTTCGCCCCTCCCATTCCATGGAGGCCAAGGACCAGAGGGGAAACCTTTCTCCCATCTAGGGAGGAGGTCAAGGATGAAGAAGAAGAAGGGCCCCCTCTCCCCTTATCTTCCGGTGGCGCCGGAACGCTGCCGCGACCACCATCATCATCACCATGATCTTCACCAACACCTCCGCCATCTTCACCAACATCTCCATAACCTTCCCCCCTCTATCTACAGCGGTCCACTCTCCCGCAACCTGCTGTACCCTCTACTTGAACATGGTGCTTTATGCTTCATATTATTATCCAATGATGTGTTGCCATCCTATGATGTCTGAGTAGATTTTTGTTGTCCTATCAGTGGTTGATGAATTGCTATGATTGATTTAATTTGCTTGTGGTTATGTTGCTGTCCTTTGGTGCCCATCATATGAGCGCGCACGTGGATCACACCATAGGGTTAATTGTATGTTGATAGGACTATGTATTGGAGAGCAAGAGTGACAGAAGCTTCAACCTAGCATAGAAATTGATGCATACGGGATTGAAGCGGGACCAACATATCTTAATGCTATGGTTGGGTTTTACCTTAATGAACGTTAGTAGTTGCAGATGCTTGCTAATAGTTCCAATCATAAGCGCATAGAATTCCAAGTCAGGGATGACATGCTAGCAGTGGCCTCTCCCACATAAAACTTGCTATCAGTCTAGTAAAGAGTTAATTGCTTAGGGACAATTTCACAACTCCTACCACCACTTTTCCACCTTCGCTATACTAACTTTATTGCTTCTTTATCTAAATAGCCCCTACTTTTTATTTACGTGCTCTTTATTATCTTGCAAACCTATCCAACAACACCTACAAAGTACTTCTAGTTTCATACTTGTTCTAGGTAAAGCGAATGTCAAGCGTGCGTAGTTGTATCGGTGGTCGATAGAACTTGAGGGAATATTTGTTCTACCTTTAGCTCCTCGTTGGGTTCGACACTCTTACTTATCGAAAGAGGCTACAATTGATCCCCTATACTTGTGGGTTATCACCCTCCCCTCGACCTCACACTACCACCGTGCTTGGCAGCGCCCCCAGGCCATCCCTTTAATCCTGGTCGTCCTCCAGATCGGGCGCTAGCAGCTCTAGGCCCCGCACGCCCCTAAGATAAACACCGAGGCGCTACTTCCTCGGCGTAATAGGCGGACTAGCGCCTGTTACACCGGAGAATGCTTCCGTTAATTGGGAATCGACTGACTAGGAATTGAAATCCAGGGGGCGACGGACCTCTAGCTAAGGTGAAATAGTATATGAGGAGAAACCTTGTGCATCGCGAGCTACTAGGAACATCTAGTATCAAGAAGAAGCGGTTAACTAGTGTCTTCTGTGGGATGAATACCGTGCAAGCAGTCACGTAAGATTTGCACGAATAAGGGAAGAGGAGTACCATTTCCGGTTGCCAGTGTGGTCTCCTCCATATGTCGCGCTGATCTTCTTCTTTTTGCCGGGGGAACCAATGTTTTGGAGGAGGGTGCAGGCTTGGATGAACCCATGGCCAAATTGTTGACTGTGTTCGTAGCAGTGGGTTCCACGGAGTACGAATGGGGATCAGACGGGGGCGGGGGGCGGGGGGAGCTAAGGGAGAACCATGTTTCGGTCTAGGACGTGCTTGTTTTTGGCTTTTTTGAACAGATGGGATGCACTTGTTTGAAATTTGGGGAAAGTACAAACTTTGCCCCCCTCTTAAATTTTGGACCTCCTGCGGGTCGGGGGTAGGATGGTAATGCTAGGTGTCCCAAATAGTGTGCGGGAGCGATTTCGGCCACGCGCATGTGTGCTTAGGCGGCCATTGTGTATGAATGTTTTTCGGAGGCGGTTGCGTGGCGTATAGATGATGCTACAAACCTACCCCGGTTTAGACCTTTGGACGTCGGGCCGGTAGGTTTCACGGGTCGGAGTTAGAAAAGTAATTTCCTTCGACTACCAAACATTGGTCTCACGCGGTTTCGGGCGAGTAGAGGCTCTTTTGGCGCTTCGCTCGAAATTTTGAAACAGAAGCATTCACGTTTAGAGTACTCTTGAACTTTGAGGATTGACCTAAATAGACAACGTTAAATTTGACCTTGTATGTTTGAAAACCACATTAAATTATCCGCTTCTTTTTGAAATTTTGACACTTGAAAATCCTATAACTACGATTATTTTGGAATGGAGGAGCTAAATTTGAATCTATTTTGTACACGACTATATATATGCTATTATGTACAAAATCAGAGCAAAGATTGGTGCCCCCATAATTTAGGTATGATTTACAAATGCCATGATATCGAATTCAAATAACTGAATGGACTTCATGTTGAATTCGATTTTTTTAAACCACCTTAAGTTGAATTCAAATGTATGCTAGTTCATAGCTAGCTATTTATAATGTTCATTGTGTAGCTTTCATATGTATACTGTGCTTTACACACACAACATGAACTATACTCACGTTTATATTCGATTGCTAAAGAGATGCATTGTCTGGAGTTCAAAATACTAACTATGTGGATCAATTATGTCGAATAAAAACATAGACATGCTCAGATTCGATAGAATCTAGAAGTCTGGTGGATCAATGCCCGTTCCTTATGCGAATTGCAAATATCATGATCCCATCCTAATATTTGGATACAATTTATATCTTTAATCAATGTGTACATCAGTCTTTTACGTGTAGTTTCACTCTCCATCGGTGGTCTCTCACACACTCTTTCCCGAGATGTCTTTCTCGCAGACATGCTCTCCATATAACCCTCCCTCCCTCTCATAACCATTTATGACTGTTTTCACTAACCTTTATAACAAGCACTCTTCCTCTCATAGGCATACACACGCACAATCCCCATCGACCCTTTCTATATACATAGACCTGCCTACGTGTCTCCTGTACGCACATTATCTTTAGGCCTGTCTCTCGTGCATTGGCTCACACCTCTCTTCCTAATCGATGAGTATGAATCTAGCACAGCATTTTGTAGGATGCCCCTTAAAGTTAGGTTGGATGAATAGTAATATCAGAGATAAGGGGTTACCTTAGTCCGAGAACCTAGGGTTACAAATCCTAGCCAGCTTTGTTAGTGGACACAGAGTCCTTCACAATTCTGCTATCTTTGTCGTGTACGACAAGTCATCCATGGGTCTCCCTAAATGCGTCACGGGCCGACCAATGTGGCGCGGGACGGAACTGAACCAAGGGCCTCACCTCGACCCACCGGACCTCACGCGGTGACACACCCTCTGCCCCAGGTCTCGTTATCCTCTCACACCCACACATAGCAACACAGACACCACACAAAAAAATCTCCTCGTGCCTCTATCCCCTCCCCCTTGCATATACACACTCAAGGGAATCTTTCGCCGTGACATCATATTCGTCTCTCTCTCTCTAGACCTCTCTCATTTCTCGTGCTATCTCTTCCACGCCCCTCCCCCCGCCGGCCCCTCTATCCATGCCTCTCTCGAATACGTAATACACACACATAACTCTCTAGGCCTTGCCAAATACATTAACTACACATTCACACATGTTACATCACGTACCCCATTGATCTAAAAAGCCCTCTATTCACGTTTATTTCGCATACAACATTCCTTTTGAATAAAGTGTGGCCAATTTTTTTAGAACTTCTAAATATATACAACATTCCTTTTGAATAAACCAGTCATACAATGCATCTTGATGTTACGTGCAACGCACGGGCATCTTGCTGGTAAGAATGAAAACAAACGACAAAAAAATATCGGACGGTGGTTCGAAGTCATGACCGCGGGCACAACGGACAAGGTGGCCTTGTATTGGTTGAAGGAAATATGCCCTAGAGGCAATAATAAAGTTATTATTTATTTCCTTAATTCATGATAAATGTTTATTATTCATGCTAGAATTGTATTAACAGGAAAAATAATACATGTGTGAATACATAGACAAACAGAGTGTCACTAGTATGCCTCTACTTGACTAGCTCATTAATCAAAGATGGTTATGTTTCCTAACCATGAACAAAGAGTTGTTATTTGATTAACGAGATCACATCATTAGTTGAATGATCTGATTGACATGACCCATTCCATTAGCATAGCACCCGATCGTTTAGTATGTTGCTATTGCTTTTATCCATGACTTATACATGTTCCTTTAACTATGAGATTATGCAACTCCCGTTTACCGTAGGAACACTTTGTGTGCTACCAAACGTCACAACGTAACTGAGTGATTATAAAGGTGCTCTACAGGTGTCTCCGAAAGTATTTGTTGGGTTGGCGTATTTCGAGATTAGGATTTGTCACTCCGAATGTCGGAGAGGTATCTCAGGGCCTTCTCGGTAATGCACATCACATAAGCCTTGCAAGCATTGCAACCAATGAGTTAGTTGCGAGATGATGTATTATGGAACGAGTAAAGAGACTTGCCGATAACGAGATTGAGCTAGGTATTGGATACCGACGATCGAATCTCGGGCAAGTAACATACCGATGACAAAGGGAACAACGTGTGTTGTTATGCGGTCTGACCGATAAAGATCTTCGTAGAATATGTAGGAGCCAATATGGGCATCCAGGTCCCGCTATTGGTTATTGACCGGAGACGTGTCTCGGTCATGTCTACATTGTTCTCGAACCGTAGGGTCCGCACGCTTAAGGTTTCGATGACAGTTATATTATGAGTTTATGAGTTTTGATGTACTGAAGGAGTTCGGAGTCCCGGATGAGATCGGGGACATGACGAGGAGTCTCGAAATGGTCGAGACGTAAAGATCGATATATTGGACGACTATATTCGGACATCGGAAAGGTTCTGAGTGATCCGGGTATTTTCGGAAGTATCGGGGAGTTACGGGATTACGGGAGAAGTAATGGGCCTTGATGGGCTTTAGTGGGAAGAGGAAAAAGGCTGCTGCGTTCCCCTCTCCTCTAGTCCGAATTGGACTAGGGAAAAGGGGGCGGGCCACCTTTCCTTCTCCTCCTATTCCTTCTCCCTTCCTCCCCTCTTGGTGGACTCCTACTAGGACTTGGAGACCTAGTAGGACTCCACACCCTGGCGCGCCAAACACTAGGCCGGCCACCCCCTCCCTTGCTCCTTTATATACGGGGGCAGGGGGCACCCCATGACACACAAGTTGATCTACGGATCGTTCCTTAGCCGTGTGCGGTGCCCCCTTCCACCAAATTCCACCTCGGTCATATCGTTGCAGTGTTTAGGCGAAGCCCTGCGCCGGTAACACATCAAGATCGTCACCACGCCGTCGTGCTGACGGAACTCTTCCCCGACGCTTTGCTGGATCGGAGCCCGGGGATCGTCATCGAGCTGAACGTGTGCCAAGAACTCGGAGGTGCCGGAGTAACGGTGCTGTGATCGGTTGGATCGCGAGGAGAACGTACGACTACTTCCTCTATGTTGTGTCAACGCTTCCGCTTCGGTCTACGAGGGTACGTAGACAACACTCTCCCCTCTTGTTGCTATGCATCACCATGATCTTGCGTGTGCGTAGGAATTTTTTTGAAATTACTACGTTCCCCAACATTGGTATGCTGAGCCGTCTGTTTTAACATACAAGAGCTGGTGTGGTGATTATACACACACGCACGCATGCACACGAACTGCATGCACGCAACACTCATATGAACACATGCAGCCATGCACGCACGCAACACTCACACGTACACACGCAGCCACGCACGCACGCAACACTCACACGCACGCACACACATGCATGCACACACCACACGACCAACACACACTCTCACGCTCAAGTGCTCAACCTCCACGTGCATGCGCACACATCAGGCCCTGACAGACACATACACAACTAGGTGCTTTCCGCGCACGGGTTGGAGTCTTGTCGCACCTGCATAAATTTGTGTTTATCTGACCTTTTTCCTATGCGAACTGACAGGTGGGACCCACAAGGAACATGGTTAATTTAACTAGTCAACATGGTGCCACGCAGACTATTTGGTCGGTCAACAGAGTGCAATCCGATGCTGAACGGTGAGCAAGTGACCGTATAATCACCGCAAAAACGTATATAGCGACCGTAATGAGCATATTCTGAAGTCCGGTGACCGTATTACGCTTTCTCTCTGTAGGCCCTCAAAACTACAACTCTACACGTTCTCACATGTTACATCTAACAACTATGCAATACAGCACCACTACTACTACAGTCTAACACAATAAACCATATGTGTTTTTAGTTTTACTAGATATCATATTGTTACTTAATTATTCAGTTTGCATACATTAAAATTGACTTTGAAATGTATGGCCAGTATCATCTACCGCGCAGGAAAAATCCCACCCTTTCCTGTTTAATCGGGTTTGTATCGATGGATCATGTGAAACAACAAAACTATAGTACTATACAGTACAAGTGACAGTTCACTAGGGCGCAGTGTCGTGTACTCCTCCGTCGTAAGAGTGGAGCACTCGCTTTGATAAATGTTCTAGTCCCTTTCGCCGACATGTGGGACATCAAGCTACCGAGTCCACGTGCCATACCGAAATACAGTGCAGAGCAGCAGAGGTGAAGCACCCCAGTCATGGCGCCGACGTAGTAATGAGCAATGAGGCGTCAAATCACAAAGCTGCACCTTTCCCGCAATTAAGTTGGAGGGACGGAGTAATAATAATGCTAGTAAAAGAAGAAGTTGGAGGGACGAAGCAACCATCATTTCACTCGTTGCTGAATCCGCTTCTCCCTCATCTTCTTCAAGTTAACCATGTATTGCTTCTACTGTTGTTCTGCGTCATGTGGGACGCGGACCGGCTTGGTAAAGCACTGACATGTGGGACCGCATGTTAGCAAACCGCCAGGCCAACGTCCTCTAAAAATAAGAAACCTCCCACGCCATCCGCGCGGCAAAATTACCTCCTTTTTACTAATCTTGATTCTATAATTTTTTAGATCAATATAATTGAGATTTGTATATATAGCACACAGGAGCAAAACCAAGTGGTACGGTTAAGGGCATCCACCATGTGTAGCCAAATGTGAAAATAGCTTTTGGCATCGATGGGAACCATTGTGGACGATGTTGCCAAAGACAAAAAGATGGAACCGAAGCTACCTGGCTGATTGATTGATTGAAGGAATAGACAAATGCAACGTCTCTCCTCTTTCGCTCGTGCTTGGACGCATGTACAGTATAGAGCACAAAGTCTACTCCCCTGCCCCTTCTATACCAAATCACAAAGCAGTGAGGCGTCAAATCACAAAGCACGGATGAAGCAACCATCATTTCACTCTCCGCTAACTCCGCTTCTCCATCGTCTTCTTCGAGAAACCACCTCACCGCACTAAGCTGGACGGACGACGCTATTGTGTATTAGTAGTACTAGTACATTTACGCGTCCTTTGGTTCAACGGACTTCCTGGATGCAAATAAGGCGGTTGTCTCGGCTTGCAGGCGGCACTTGTGAATGACTTGCCGTGGTCTCCCTCAATGGTGTTCTCCATCAAACGCACTTCGCCAAACCACAACGTTCGAGATATTGTCGACGTCACCACAATTGGGAAGGAAGTCAAATAGTTACTACCTCCATTTTTTTGTACACAAGGCCAGTATATCAAAATTACAATTTGCAAAAGGCCACTAACACTAATCGAGGCAAAATTGATGGGGTTTGCCTCGTACTAGCAACCAAGGACATTAATATACTCTTGCATGCATGCGGAAGTGAGAAGGTTGGTTTGAATGGTGCTGCATTAATCAAGCGATGAGGAGTGAGATGGTTAGATCTCTGGGCTTTGGAGAAAAAATACGAATTAATTGACATGTCAAACCAGGATTTGTATCGATTAACCCCGCGAAGGAAAACCCCGCCTTTCTTTTTTAACACTAGTACTCCTAGTACGCACGTACTTATCCTGTTTGGGTCTAGGCCTTGCATTGCCATACTTTGCCACACATTTTTGCCAAGCTGGCCTAAAGTTTTCAAAATGAAAAGGAGGTACACTTGTGCACGGCTATCGCAGTCGCACCGCACCCTCACATGGTCGCTCCTGCACGCCGCGGTCGCATGATACGTCTCCAACGTATCTATAATTTTTGATTGTTCCATGCTATTATATATTCTGTTTTGGACGTTTAATGGGCTTATTTATACACTTTTATATTATTTTTGGGACTAACCTATTAACCGGAGGCCCAACCCAAATTGTTGTTTTTTTGCCTATTTCAGTGTTTCGCAGAAAAAGAATATCAAACGGAGTCCAAACGGAATGAAACCTTCGGGAACGTGATTTTTGGAACAAACGTGATCTGGAGGACTTGGAGTGGACGTCAAGCAACCGATGAGGAGGACACGAGGCAGGGGGCACGCCTACCCCCCTCGGCGCACCCTCCACCCTCGTGGGCCCCTCGTGGCTCTACCTACCTACTTCTTCCTCCTATATATACCTACGTACCCCCAAACCATTGGAGAGCACCACGAAAACCTAATTCCACTGCCTTAACCTTCTGTACCCGTGAGATCCCATCTTGGGGCCTTTTCCGGTGTCCTGCCGGAGGGGGCATTGGTCACGGAGGGCTTCTACATCAACACCATAGCCTCTTCGATGATGTGTGAGTAGTTTACCTCAGACCTTTGGGTCCATATTTATATGCTAGATGGCTTCTTCTCTCTCTTTGGATCTCAATACAAACTTCTCCTTGATTCTCTTGGAGATCTATTCGATGTAATCTTCTTTTGCGGTGTGTTTGTCGAGATCCGATGAATTGTGGGTTTATGATCCAGATTATCTATGAACAATATTTGAATCTTCTCTGAATTCTTTTATGTATGATTGGTTATCTTTGCAAGTCTCTTCGAATTATCAGTTTGGTTTGGCATACTAGATTGATCTTTCTTGCAATGGGAGAAGTGCTTAGCTTTGGGTTCAACCTTGCGGTGCTCGATCCCAGTGACAGTAGGGGAAACGACATGTATTGTATTGTTGCCATCGAGGATAAAAAGATGGGGTTTATATCATATTGCATGGGTTTATCCCTCTACATCATGTCATCTTACTTAAAGCGTTACTCCGTTCTTATGAACTTAATACTCTAGATGCCTGCTGGACAGCAGTCGATGTGTGGAGTAATAGTAGTAGATGCAGGCAGGAGTCGGTCTACTTGTCATGGACGTGATGCCTATATACATGATCGTACCTAGATATTCTCATAACTATGCTCAATTCTATCAATTGCTCGACAGTAATTTGTTTACCCACCGTAATACTTATGCTATCTTGAGAGAAGCCACTAGTGAAACCTATGGCCCCCGGGTCTATTTTCCATCATATTAATCTTCCGTCAACAAGCTATTTCTATCTTTGTTTACTTTGCAATCTTTACTTTTAATCTTTATCATAAAAATACCAAAAATATTATCTTATCATCTCTATCAGATCTCACTTTTGCATGTGGTCGTGAAGGGATTGACAACCCCTTTATCATGTTGGTTGCAAGGTTCTTATTTGTTTGTGTAGGTGCAAGGGACTTGAGCGTGGCCTCCTACAGGATTGATACCTAGGTTCTCAAAAACTGAGGGAAATACTTACGCTACTTTGCTGTATCACCCTTTCCTCTTCAAGGGAAAACCAACGCAGTGCTCAAGAGGTAGCAAGAAGGATTTCTAGTGCCGTTGCCGGGGAGGTGTGCACCAAGTCAAGTCAAGATTTGATTTCCCGACAACGAGCCATTTCTGGCACCGTTGCCGGGGAGTCTACGCACAAGTCAACATACCAAGTACCCATCACAAACTCTTATCCCTCACATTACATTATTTGCCATTTGCCTCCCGTTTTCCTCTCTCCCACTTCACCCTTGCCGTTTTATTCGCCCTCTCTTTTCGTTTGCTTTGTTTTCCGCTTGCTTCTTGTTTGCTCGTGTGTTGGATTGCTTGCTTGTCATAATGGCTCAAGATAACACTAAATTGTGTGACTTTGCCAATACCAACAACATTGATTTTCTTAGCACTCCGATTGCTCCTCTTACCGAAGCTGAATCTTGTGAAATTAATGCTGCCTTGTTGAATCTTGTCATGAAAGATCAATTCGCCGGCCTTCCTAGTGAAGATGCCGCTAACCATCTAAATAGCTTTGTGGATTTGTGTGATATGAAAAAGAAGAAAGACGTGGATAATGATATCGTTAAATTGAAGCTATTTCCGTTTTCTCTTAGAGATCGCGCTAAAACTTGGTTTTCGTCTTTGCCTAAAAATAGCATTGATACTTGGAATAAGTGCAAAGATGCTTTTATCTCTTAGAGATCATGAACATGTTGCATAAGCTTGCGAGAGGATGAAATTAATGATACGTAATTGCCCTACTCATGGTTTGAATTTGTGGATGATTATACAAAAAATTTATGCCGGATTGAATTTTGCTTCTAGAAATCTTTTAGATTCGTCCGCGGGAGGCACTTTTATGGAAATCACTTTAGGAGAAGCTACTAAACTCCTAGATAATATTATGGTTAATTATTCTCAATGGCACACTGAAAGATCTACTAGTAAAAAGGTGCATGCAATTGAAGAAATTAATGTTTTGAGTGGAAGGATGGATGAACTTATGAAACTGTTTGCTAATAAAAGTGTTGCTTACGATCCTAATGATATGCCTTTGTCTACCTTGATTGAGAATAATAATGAATCTATGGATGTGAATTTTGTTGGTAGGAATAATTTTGGTAACAACGCTTATAGAGGAAACTTTAATCCTACGCCGTGCCCTAGTAATTCCTCTAATAATTATGGTAATTCCTACAACAACTCTTATGGAAATTTTAATAAGTTGCCCTCTGATTTTGAGACTAGTGTTAAAGAATTTATGATTTCTCAAAAGAATTTCAATGCTTTGCTTGAAGAAAAATTGCCAAAGATTGATGAATTGGCTAGGAACCTAGATAGAATTTCTCTTGATGTTGATTCTTTGAAACTTAGATCTATTTCACCTAAGCATGATATCAATGAGTCTCTCAAAGCCATGAGAATTTTCATTTATGAGTGCAAGGAAAGAACTGCTAGGATGCGTGCTAAGAAAGATTGCTTTGTGAAGGCGTGTTCTTCTAGTTTTTATGAGAATAAAGATAAAAATCTAAAAGTTATTGATGTGTCCCCTATTAGATCCTTCTTTTGCAATATGAATCTTGATGATGATGGAACTGGAGATGAGTCAACTTTAGTTAGAAGGCGTCCCAAAAATTCAAAGTCTTTAGATCTTGATGCTAAAATTGGTAAAAGTGGGATTGAAGAGGTTAAAACTTTAGATAGCAATGAACCCACTATCTTGGATTTCAAGGAATTTAATTATGATAATTGCTCTTTGATAGATTGTATTTCCTTGTTGCAATCCGTGCTAAATTCTCCTCATGCTTATAGTCAAAATAAAGCTGTTACTAAACATATTGTTGATCGTTTGATGCAATCTTATGAAGAAAAACTTGAGTTGGAAGTTTCTATCCCTAGAAAACTTTACGATGAGTGGGAACCTACAATAGAAATAAAAATTAAATATCATGAATGCTATGCTTTGTGTGATTCGAGTGCTAGTGTTTCCACGATCCCAAAAACTTAGTGTGTTTTGCTAGGTTTCCGTGAATTTGATGATTGTTCTTTAAACTTGCACCTTGCGGAGAATTAATGATGTTCTTATCATTGCAAATAGGAATTATGTGCACGTAGATTTCATTGTTCTTGATATAGATTGCAATCCTTCATGTCCTATTATTCTTGGTAGACCTTTCCTTAGAACGATTGGTGCAATCATTGATATGAAGGAAGGGAATATTAGATTCCAATTTCATTTAAGGAAAGGCATGGGACAGTTCCCTAGAAAGAAAATTAAATTACCATATGAATCTATTATGAGAGCCACCTATGGATTGCCTACCAAGTATGGCAATACCTAGATCTATCTTCGCTTTTATGCCAAGCTAGGGGCGTTAAACAATAGCGCTTGTTGGGATGCAACCCATTTTTTTTATTTTTTTATTTTTGGTTCTGTTTAGGAATAATTAATCCATCTAGCTTCTGTTTAGATGTGGTTTTGTGTTTTAATTAGTGTTTGTGCCAAGTTAAACCTATAGGATCTTCTTGGATGATAGTTATTTGATCTTGCTGAAAATTCCAGAAACTTCTGTTCACGAAAACAATTGTTAAAAATTACCAGAATGTGATATAATACTGATTCCAATTGCAGCAGATCAATAAACAAATTATATAGGTCTTCTTATTTTGGTAGAATTTTTAAAGTTCCATAAGTTTGCGTTAGTTACAAATTTTTACAGACTATTCCGTTTTTGATAGATTCTGTTTTTCGCGTGTTGTTTGCTTATTTTAATGAATCTATGGCTAGTAATGGAGTTTATGAACCATAGAAAAGTTGGAATACAGTAGGTTTAACACCAATATAAATAAAGAATGAGTACATTACAGTACCTTGAAGTGGTGTTTTCTTTCTTTCGCTAACGGAGCTCACGAGATTTTCTGGTAAGTTTTGTGTTGTGAAGTTTTCAAGTTTTGGGTAAAGATTTGATGATTTATGGAACAAGGATTGGAAAGAGACTAAGATTGGGGATGCCGATGGCACCCCTAGGTAAAATTCAAGGATAACCAAAAGCTTAAGCTTGGGGATGCCCCGGAAGGCATCCCCTCTTTCGTCTTCGTCCATCGGTAACTTTACTTGGAGCTATATTTTTATTCACCACATGATATGTGTTTTGCTTG
Source organism: Aegilops umbellulata (assembly GCA_032464435.1). Taxonomy (NCBI): domain Eukaryota; kingdom Viridiplantae; phylum Streptophyta; class Magnoliopsida; order Poales; family Poaceae; genus Aegilops; species Aegilops umbellulata. Next base: position 72,458,390 of record CP136059.1, read on the forward strand.
GAGCGTCTTGTATGATTTGAGTCTTTGCTTTTTAGTTTGTCACAATCATCCTCGCTATACACACCTTTTGAGAGAGACACACATGATTCAGAATTTGTTAGAATACTCTATGTGCTTCACTTATATCTTTTGAGCTATATAGTTTTTGCTCTAGTGCTTCACTTATATGTTTTAGAGAACGGTGGTGGTTGTATTTTATAGAAATTATTGATCTCTCATGCTTCACTTATATTATTTTGAGAGTCTTAAACAACATGGTAATTTGCTTTAATTGTGAAATTAATCTTCCATATTGAGTTCATTGAATATCATGAGAAGTTTGATACTTGATAAGTGTTTTGAGATACAAAGGTGGTAATATTAGAGTGTGCTAGTTGAGTAATTGTGAAATTGAGCAATACTTGTGTTAAAGTTGGCAAGTCTCATAGCATGCACGTATGGTAAAAGTTGTGTGACAATTTTGACACATAAGGTGTTCTTTTATTGCTTTCCTTATGAGTGGCGGTCGGGGACGAGCGATGGTCTTTTCCTACCAATCTATACCTCTAGGGGCATGCATAGTAGTACTTTGCTTCGAGGGCTAATAAACTTTTGCAATAAGTATATGAGTTCTTTATGACTAATGTGAGTCCATGGATTATACACACTCTCAACCTTCCACAATTTTCTAGCCTCTACGGTACCGTGCATTGCCCTTTCTCGCCTTGAGAGTTGGTGCAAATTTCGCCGGTGCATCCAAACCCCATGATACGATACGCTCTATCACACATAAACCTCCTTATATCTTCCTCAAAACAGCCACCATACCTACCTATCATGGAATTTCCATAGGCATTCTGAGATATATTGCCATGCAACTTTCCACCGTTCCGTTTATTATGACACGCTCCATCATTGTCATATTGCTTTGCATGATCATGTAGTTGACATCGTATTTGAGGCAAAGCCACCTTTCATAATTTTTCATACATGTCACTCTTGATTCATTGCATATCCCGGTACATTGCCGGAGGCATTCACATAGAGTCATATTTTGTTCTAAGTATTGAGGTATAATTCTTGAGTTGTAAGTAATAAAAGTGTGATGATCATCATTATTAGACCATTGTCCCATGTGAGGAAATGATGATGGAGACTATGATTCCCCCACAAGTCAGGATGAGATTCTGGACTAAATACAAAAAGAGAAAGAGGCCAAAAAAAAAGAGAAGGCCCAAGAAGAAAAAAAAGAGAAAAGAAATGAGAGAAAAAGAGAGAAGGGACAATGTTACTATCCTTTTTCCACACTTGTGCTTCAAAGTAGCACTGTGATCTTCATGATAGAGAGTCTCCTATGTTGTCACTTTATATACTAGTGGGAATTTTTCATTATAGAACTTGGCTTGTATATTCCAATGATGGGTTCCTCAAAATGCCCTAGGTCTTCGTGAGCCAGCGAGTTGGATGCACACCCACTTAGTTTCTTATTTTGAGCTTTCATAGATTTATAGCTCTAGTGCATCCGTTGCATGGCAATCCCTACTCCTCTCATTGACATCAATCGATGGGCATCTCCATAGCCTATTGATTAGCCGCGTTGATGTGAGACTTTCTACCTTTTGTCTTCTCTCATAACCCCCATCATTATACTTTACTCCACCCATAGTGCTATATCCATGGCTTGCGCTCATGTATTGCGTAAGGGTTGCAAAGGCTGAAGCGCGTTAAAAAGTATGAACCGATTGCTTGGCTTGTCATCAGAGTTATGCATGACGAGAAAGTTTGTGTGACGATATTGAAACATGGCCTAACTATATGATTTTGTAGGGATAAGCTTTCTTTGGCTATGTTATTTTGATAAGACATAATTACTTGGTTAGCATATTTGAAGTATTATTGTTTTTATGTCAACATTAATCTTTTACCTTGAATCTTTCGGATCTAAATATTCATGCCACAATAAAAAGAATTACATTGAAAATTATGCTAAGAAGCATTCCACATCAAAAATTCTGATTTTATCATTTACCTACTCGAGGACGAGCAGGAATTAAGCTTGGGGATGCTTGATACGTCTCCAACGTATCTATAATTTTTCATTGTTCCATGCTATTATATATTCTGTTTTGGATGTTTAATGGGCTTATTTATACACTTTTATATTATTTTTGGGACTAACCTATTAACCGGAGGCCCAACCCAAATTGCTGTTTGTTTGCCTATTTCAGTGTTTCGCAGAAAAAGAATATCAAATGGTGTCCAAACGGAATGAAACCTTCGGGAACGTGATTTTTGGAACAAACGTGATCCAGAGGACTTGGAGTGGACGTCAAGCAACCGACGAGGAGGCCACGAGGCAGGGGCGCTCCTACCCCCCTAGGCGCGCCCTCCACCCTCGTGGGCCCCTCATGGCTCCACCGACCTACTTCTTCCTCCTATATATACCTACGTACCCCCAAACCATCAGAGAGCACCACGGAAACCTAATTCCATCGGCACAACCTTCTGTACCTGTGAGATCCCATCTTGGGGCCTTTTCCGGCGTCCTGCCGGAGGGGGCATTGGTCACGGAGGGCTTCTACATCAACACCATAGCCTCTTCGATGATGTGTGAGTAGTTTACCTCAGACCTTCGGGTCCATAGTTATTAGCTAGATGGCCTCTTCTCTCTCTTTGGATCTCAATACAAACTTCTCCTCGATTCTCTTGGATATCTATTCGATGTAATCTTCTTTTGCGGTGTGTTTGTCGAGATCCGATGAATTGTGGGTTTATGATCCAGATTATCTATGAACAATATTTGAATCTTCTCTGAATTCTTTTATGTATGATTGGTTATCTTTGCAAGTCTCTTCGAATTATCAGTTTGGTTTGGCCTACTAGATTGATCTTTCTTGCAATGGGAGAAGTGCTTAGCTTTGGGTTCAATCTTGCGGTGCTCGATCCCAGTGACAGTAGGGGAAACGACACGTATTGTATTGTTGCCATCGAGGATAAAAAGATGGGGTTTATATCATATTGCATGAGTTTATCCCTCTACATCATGTCATCTTACTTAAAGCGTTACTCCGTTCTTATGAACTTAATACTCTAGATGCATGCTGGATAGCGGTCGATGTGTGGAGTAATAGTAGTAGATGCAGGCAGGAGTCGGTCTACTTGTCACGAACGTGATGCCTATATACACGACCGTACCTAGATATTCTCATAACTATGCTCAATTCTATCAATTGCTCGACAGTAATTTGTTTACCCACCGTAATACTTATGCTATCTTGAGAGAAGCCACTAGTGAAACCTATGGCCCCCGGGTCTATTTTCCATCATATTAATCTTTCGTCAACAAGCTATTTCTATCTTTGTTTACTTTGCAATCTTTACTTTTAATCTTTATCATAAAAATACCAAAAATATTATCTTATCATCTCTATCAGATCTCACTTTTGCAAGTGGTCGTGTAGGGATTGACAACCCCTTTATCACGTTGGTTGCAAGGTTCTTATTTGTTTGTGTAGGTGCAAGGGACTTGAGCGTGGCCTCCTATAGGATTGATACCTTGGTTCTCAAAAACTGAGGGAAATACTTACGCTACTTTGCTGCATCACCCTTTCCTCTTCAAGGGAAAACCAACGCAGTGCTCGAGAGGTAGCAAGAAGGATTTCTAGTGCCGTTGCCGGGGAGGTGTGCACCAAGTCAAGTCAAGATTTGATTTCCCGATTACGAGCCATTTCTGGCACCGTTGCCGGGGAGTCTACGCACAAGTCAACATACCAAGTACCCATCACAAACTCTTATCCCTCACATTACATCATTTGCCATTTGCCTCCCGTTTTCCTCTCCCCCACTTCACCCTTGCCGTTTTATTCGCCCTCTCTTTCCGTTTGCTTTGTTTTCCGCTTGCTTCTTGTTTGCTCGTGTGTTGGATTGCTTGCTTGTCACAATGGCTCAAGATAACACTAAATTGTGTGACTTTGCCAATACCAACAACATTGATTTTCTTAGCACTCCGATTACTCCTCTTACCGAAGCTGAATCTTGTGAAATTAATGCTGCCTTGTTGAATCTTGTCATGAAAGATCAATTCGTCGGCCTTCCTAGTGAAGATGCCGCTAACCATCTAAATAGCTTTGTGGATTTGTGTGATATGAAAAAGAAGAAAGATGTGGATAATGATATCGTTAAATTGAAGCTATTTCCGTTTTCTCTTAGAGATCGCGCTAAAACTTGGTTTTCGTCTTTGCCTAAAAATAGCATTGATTCTTGGAATAAGTGCAAAGATGCTTTTATCTCTAAGTCTTTCCCTCCCGCTAAGATCATCTCCCTTAGAAACAATATTATGAATTTTAAGCAACTTGATCATGAACATGTTGCATAAGCTTGCGAGAGGATGCAATTAATGATACGTAATTGCCCTACTCATGATTTGAATTTGTGGATGATTATACAAAAATTTTATGCCGGATTGAATTTTGCTTCTAGAAATCTTTTAGATTCGGCCGCGGGAGGCACTTTATGGAAATCACTTTAGGAGAAGCTACTAAACTCCTAGATAATATTATGGTTAATTATTCTCAATGGCACAAAAGATCTACTAGTAAAAAGGTGCATGCAATTGAAGAAATTAATGTTTTGAGTGGAAAGATGGATGAACTTATGAAACTGTTTGCTAATAAAAGTGTTGCTTCCTATCCTGATGATATGACTTTGTCTACCTTGATTGAGAATAATAATGAATCTATGGATGTGAATTTTGTTGGTAGGAATAATTTTGGTAACAACGCTTATAGAGGAAACTTTAATCCTAGGCCGTGCCCTAGTAATTCCTATAATAATTATGGTAATTCCTACAACAACTCTTATGGAAATTTTAATAAGTTTCCCTCTGATTTTGAGACTAGTGTTAAAGAATTTATGATTTCTCAAAAGAATTTCAATGCTTTGCTTGAAGAAAACTTGCCAAAGATTGATGAATTGGCTAGGAACCTGGATAGAGTTTCTGTTGATGTTGATTCTTTGAAACTTAGATCTATTCCAGCTAAGCATGATATCAATGAGTCTCTCAAAGCCATGAGAATTTCCATTTATGAGTGCAAGGAAAGAACTGCTAGGATGCGTGCTAAGAAAGATTGCTTTGTGAAGGCGTGTTCTTCTAGTTTTTATGAGAATAAAGATGAAGATCTAAAAGTTATTGATGTGTCCCCTATTAAATACTTGTTTTGCAATATGAATCTTGATGATGATGGAACTGGAGATGAGTCAACTTTAGTTAGAAGGCGTCCCAAAAATTCAGAGTCTTTAGATCTTGATGCTAAAATTGGTAAAAGTGGGATTGAAGAGGTTAAAACTTTAGATAGCAATGAACCCACTATCTTGGATTTCAAGGAATTTAATTATGATAATTGCTCTTTGATAGATTGTATTTCCTTGTTGCAATCCGTGCTAAATTGTCCTCATGCTTATAGTCAAAATAAAGCTTTTACTAAAGGGGGAATTTTGTTTTTGCCACTCTAGATTTTGCCAATTTTCCTTATGCAACTCTAGATTTTGACATTTCACTTTTGCCACTCTTAGTTTTTGATAATTATCACAATTGCCATTCTGGTGGCAAAAGCAAAATTTTCAGAGTTGCAATTGTGATACATTTCAAAAACTAAGAGTGGCAAAAATGAAATAAAATTACTTAGCTTTTGCCACAAAATGGTAATTGTGATAATTGTCAAAAGCTATGTGTGGCAAAAGTGAAAAGTCAAAATCTAGAATGGCATAAGGAAAATTGGCAAAATCTAGAGTGGCAAAAACAAAATTTTCCCTTTACTAAACATATTGTTGATCTTTTGATGCAATCTTATGAAGAAAAACTTGAGTTGGAAGTTTCTATCCCTAGAAAACTTTATGATGAGTGGGAACCTACAATGAAAATTAAAATTACATATCATGAATGCTATGCTTTGTGTGATTCGGGTGCTAGTGTTTCCACGATCCCAAAAACTTAGTGTGATTTGCTAGGTTTCCGTGAATTTGATGATTGTTCTTTAAACTTGCACCTTGCGGAGAATTAATGATGTTCTTATCGTTGCAAATAGGAATTATGTGCCCGTAGATTTCATTGTTCTTGATATAGATTGCAATCCTTCATGTCCTATTATTCTTGGTAGACCTTTCCTTAGAACGATTGGTGCAGTCATTGATATGAAGGAAGGGAATATTAGATTCCAATTTCATTTAAGGAAAGGCATGGAACACTTCCCTAGAAAGAAAATTAAATTACCATATGAATCTATTATGAGAGCCACCTATGGATTGCCTACCAAGTATGGCAATACCTAGATCTATCTTCGCTTTTATGCCGAGCTAGGGGCGTTAAACAATAGCGCTTGTTGGGATGCAACCCAATTTTATTTTTATTTTTTTATTTTTGGTTCTGCTTAGGAATAATTAATCCATCTAGCTTCTGTTTAGATGTGGTTTTGTGTTTTAATTAGTGTTTGTGCCAAGTTAAACCTATAGGATCTTCTTGGATGATAGTTATTTGATCTTGCTGAAAATTCCAGAAACGTTTTGTTCACGAAAACAATTGTTAAAAATTACCAGAATGTGATATAATACTGATTCCAATTGCAGTAGATCAATAAACAAATTATATAGGTCTTGCTATTTTGGTAGAATTTTTAAAGTTCCATAAGTTTGCGTTAGTTACAAATTATTACAGACTATTCCGTTTTTGATAGATTCTGTTTTTCGCATGTTGTTTGCTTATTTTAATGAATCTATGGCTAGTAATGGAGTTTATCAACCATAGAAAAGTTGGAATATAGTAGGTTTAATACCAATATAAATAAAGAATGAGTACATTACAGTACCTTGAAGTGGTGTTTTGTTTTCTTTCGCTAACGGAGCTCACGAGATTTTCTGTTAAGTTTTGTGTTGTGAAGTTTTCAAGTTTTGGGTATAGATTTGATGGATTATGGAACAAGGATTGGAAAGAGCCTAAGATTGGGGATGCAGATGGCACCCCAAGGTAAAATTCAAGGATAACCAAAAGCTTAAGCTTGGGGATGCCCCGGAAGGCATCCCCTCTTTCATCTTCGTCCATCGGTAACTTTACTTGGAGCTATATTTTTATTCACCACATGATATGTGTTTTGCTTGGAGCGTCTTGTATGATTTGAGTCTTTGCTTTTTAGTTTGTCACAATCATCCTCGCTATACACACCTTTTGAGAGAGACACACATGATTCAGAATTTGTTAGAATACTCTATGTGCTTCACTTATATCTTTTGAGCTATATAGTTTTTGCTCTAGTGCTTCACTTATATGTTTTAGAGAATGGTGGTGGTTGTAGTAGAAATTATTGATCTCTCATGCTTCACTTATATTATTTTGAGAGTCTTAAACAACATGGTAATTTGCTTTAATTGTGAAATTAATCTTCCATATTGAGTTCATTGAATATCATGAGAAGTTTGATACTTGATAAGTGTTTTGAGATACAAAGGTGGTAATGTTAGAGTGTGCTAATTGAGTAATTGTGAAATTGATAAATACTTGTGTTAAAGTTGGCAAGTCTCATAGCATGCACGTATGGTAAAAGTTGTGTGACAATTTTGACACATAAGGTGTTCTTTTATTGCATTCCTTATGAGTGGCGGTTGGGGACGAGCGATGGTCTTTTCCTACCAATCTATCCCTCTAGGGGCATGCATAGTAGTACTTTGCTTCGAGGGCTAATAAACTTTTGCAATAAGTATATGAGTTCTTTATGACTAATGTGAGTCCATGGATTATACACACTCTCAACCTTCCACAATTTTCTAGCCTCTACGGTACCGTGCATTGCCCTTTCTCGCCTTGAGAGTTGGTGCAAACTTCGCCGGTGCATCCAAACCCCGTGATACGATACGCTCTATCACACATAAACCTCCTTATATCTTTCTCAAAACAGCCACCATACCTACCTATCATGGCATTTCCATAGGCATTCTGAGATATATTGCCATGCAACTTTCCACCGTTCCGTTTATTATGACACGCTCCATCATTGTCAGATTGCTTTGCATGATCATGTAGTTGACATCGTATTTGTGGCAAAGCCACCTTTCATAATTTTTCATACATGTCACTCTTGATTCATTGCATATCCCGGTACATTGCCGGAGGCATTCACATATAGTCATATTTTGTTCTAAGTATTGAGTTATAATTCTTGAGTTGTAAGTAATAAAAGTGTGATGATCATCATTATTAGACCATTGTCCCATGTGAGGAAATGATGATGGAGACTATGATTCCCCCACAAGTCAGGATGAGATTCCGGACTAAATACAAAAAGAGAAAGAGGCCAAAGAAAAAAAAGAGAAGGCCCAAGAAGAAAAAAAAGAGAAAAGAAATGAGAGAAAAAGAGAGAAGGGACAATGTTACTATCCTTTTTCCACACTTGTGCTTCAAAGTAGCACCGTGATCTTCATGATAGAGAGTCTCCTATGTTGTCACTTTATATACTAGTGGGAATTTTTCATTATAGAACTTGGCTTGTATATTCCAATGATGGGTTCCTCAAAATGCCCTAGGTCTTCGTGAGCCAGCGAGTTGGATGCACACCCACTTAGTTTCTTATTTTGAGCTTTCATAGATTTATAGCTCTAGTGCATCCGTTGCATGGCAATCCCTACTCCTCTCATTGACATCAATCGATGGGCATCTCCATAGCCTATTGATTAGCCGCGTCGATGTGAGACTTTCTACCTTTTGTCTTCTCTCATAACCCCCATCATTATACTTTACTCCACCCATAGTGCTATATCCATGGCTTGCGCTCATGTATTGCGTAAGGGTTGCAAAGGCTGAAGCGCGTTAAAAAGTATGAACCGATTGCTTGGCTTGTCATCAGAGTTATGCATGACGAGAAAGTTTGTGTGACGATATTGAAACATGGCCTAACTATATGATTTTGTAGGGATAAGCTTTCTTTGGCTATGTTATTTTGATAAGACATAATTACTTGGTTAGCATATTTGAAGTATTATTGTTTTTATGTCAACATTAATCTTTTACCTTGAATCTTTCGGATCTAAATATTCATGCCACAATAAAAAGAATTACATTGAAAATTATGCTAAGAAGCATTCCACATCAAAAATTCTGATTTTATCATTTACCTACTCGAGGACGAGCAGGAATTAAGCTTGGGGATGCTTGATACGTCTCCAACGTATCTATAATTTTTGATTGTTCCATGCTATTATATATTCTGTTTTGGATGTTTAATGGGCTTATTTATACACTTTTATATTATTTTTGGGACTAACCTATTAACCGAAGGCCCAGCCCAAATTGCTGTTTGTTTGCCTATTTCAGTGTTTCGCAGAAAAAGAATATCAAATGGTGTCCAAACGGAATGAAACCTTCGGGAACGTGATTTTTGGAACAAACGTGATCCAGAGGACTTGGAGTGGACGTCAAGCAACCGACGAGGAGGCCACGAGGCAGGGGCGCTCCTACCCCCTAGGCGCGCCCTCCACCCTCGTGGGCCCCTCGTGGCTCCACCGACCTACTTCTTCCTCCTATATATACATACGTACCCCCAAACCATCAGAGAGCACCACGAAAACCTAATTCCATCGGCGCAACCTTCTGTACCTGTGAGATCCCATCTTGGGGCCTTTTCCGGCGTCCTGCCGGAGGGGGCATTGACCACGGAGGGCTTCTACATCAACACCATAGCCTCTTCGATGATGTGTGAGTAGTTTACCTCAGACCTTCGGGTCCATATTTATTAGCTAGATGGCCTCTTCTCTCTCTTTGGATCTCAATACAAACTTCTCCTCGATTCTCTTGGAGATCTATTCGATGTAATCTTCTTTTGCGGTGTGTTTGTCTAGATCTGATGAATTGTGGGTTTATGATCCAGATTATCTATGAACAATATTTGAATCTTCTCTGAATTCTTTTATGTATGATTGGTTATCTTCGCAAGTCTCTTCGAATTATCAGTTTGGCCTACTAGATTGATCTTCCTTGCAATGGGAGGAGTGCTTAGCTTTGGGTTCAATCTTGCGGTGCTCGATCCCAGTGACAGTAGGGGAAACGACACGTATTGTATTGTTGCCATCGAGGATAAAAAGATGGGGTTTATATCATATTGCATGAGTTTATCCCTCTACATCATGTCATCTTACCTAAAGCGTTACTCCGTTCTTATGAACTTAATACTCTAGATGCATGCTGGATAGCGGTCGATGTGCGGAGTAATAGTAGTAGATGCAGGCAGGAGTCGGTCTACTTGTCACGGACGTGATGCCTATATACATGATCGTACCTAGATATTCTCATAACTATGCTCAATTCTATCAATTGGACGAGGGACTTGCTTGTAGCCTCCTACTGGATTGATACCTTGGTTCTCAAAAACTGAGGGAAATACTTATGCTACTTTGCTGCATCACCCTTTCCTCTTCAAGGGAAACCAACGCACTGCTCGAGAGGTAGCATCGCACCGCACCCTCACACAGTCGCTCCTGCACGCTGCAAACCCAACCAAGGGAACGCACCCTCACTGACACGTGCTACCACTGATAGATAATTTTCATTCATACATTATGTTTATCCAACCGCATGTTGGGGAGGATCCGTACGGCCCGTGCGGTGGTCTGTTGGGGAAGAAGAAGAGGCGAGGAAGAAGGGTTAGGAGACATAGGATATTCATCCAACCGCCTGAAATGGTTGACTGACCCAAATGATGAAAGTCAGGCGACTTGCATAACACTATATGTTTTTACGCATCAAAAGATCCCTAAAAACAACAACATAAAGAAAAACTATCACTGCTCGCGGAACGAGATGGCCTCGTCGTCTTTGGCTGCCGGCGTGAACCAGCTATAGCTGCCGATGTGTGTCTCCGCACCGTGGTTGTCCTCGGCCTCCAGCTACTCATTCACGCGAAGCATGCGGGCGCTCTGCATGGACAAGAGCACCACCCGGTTCAAGTCGAGAATGTCCGTTTCTGCCTACAGGAGGGCCTCGATGGCAGCGGCATCCGCGCGCTCCGCGTCGAGTTGAGCCTCCGCTGCCTGGTTCAAATCCAGGATGTCTGGTTTCGCCTGCAGGAGGGCCTCGATGGCAGTGGCATCTGCGCGCTCCGCGTCGAGTTGAGCCTCCGCCGCCCGTTCAAGTCCAGGATGTCCGGTTCCGCCTGTAGGAGGGCCTCGATGGTAGCGGCATCCGCGCGCTCCGCGTCGAGTTGAGCTCCACCGCCCGGTTCACATCCACGACATCTGGTTCTGCCTGCAGGAGAGCCTCGATGGCAGCGGCATGCACGCGCTCGACGTCGTGTTGAGCCTCTGCCTCCCGGTCTTCCTTTAGTATCGCCAGATTGTATCGCTGGTCCGCCTCCATGGGGGACCCGGACGCCGACACAAAGTCGACGTCCATCGTCTCATACCCATCGGGGGTCTTCTACGCCGCGACCTCCGCCATGAACATTGGATCGACTTCCTCCTCCTCGTAGCTTGGCTCCAGAGAACCCGGGGATTGGACCGTTGCAAAGCGACCTTGGGAACGGAGGTCTGTGGCGCCGACCGCCACCGTGATTTCTGCGCGTCGCTCCAGCGTCAGCATCTTGTAGTACGTGATCTTGTGGCGCGCCATGGCTTTCCGGTGAACTAGGGGATGCTTGATGTGGGCTAGGGGATCGAAAGGTGGGGGAATGGGATGGAGAGGAGGTGTGGTGTTGGGGCAGTGGCTGGCGTAGGACGAGCAGTGAAGGTTCTGATGTGAATAGTGGTTCCAGCCGAGCAGCGAAGGTCAATCGGTTTTGACTGTACATCGCTCTTGCCGCGTTCGCGTTGCACCCCGGCACGCTAGACCCTCCACGCCGTCACCGAATGGAACGCGCTTCGTCTTGCGTTTTCGCTTGCTTGTGGTACCGCAGTTGAGAGCAAACCGACATACCTCCCCCTCCCCCGGCCGTGTCATTTATACTACTACTCCCTCCGTTTTATGCGGAGTAAATAAAAACAGAGGGAGTATACTACTAATGAGGATCCCCTGACGTGGTCTAACCCATTTAGTAACTGACATGCGGGGCCTAGCAAGCACGGGGTCCGCCAGTGAGTCACCGAAAGGGAGGGTAAGACAGGGATACCTACGTCAGAGGATCCACTTCCACTACTACTCCCTCCTTCCATCTACAGGGCCTAATGCGTTTTTTGAGGCTAACTTTGACCAAATGTTAGAGTAATAATATATGACATGCAACTTACACAAAGCATACGGTCAAATTCGTATGTGAAAGGAGCTTCCAATGATATAATTTTCACATTATACATCTCATGTACTATTAATCTTGTCAATAGTCAAAGGCGGTTTTAAAAAACGCATTAGAGCATGGTTAATAATATAGCCAGTCGATGGCTATAAGGAACTGCCATGTCATCTATAGCCATCATCTATATGCACTCAAACAATAGTGTGGGCTATAAGGTTGGCTATTTCCCGCAAAAAAAAAGGTTGGCTATTGTATTAGTACTTTTTCCCATCTCCTCTCTATCTCTTTCTTCATATTTATTGTATTTACCTAGGAATGCGTATATAGCTAGGCTCTTGCATGAGAGCTCACTCCCCTTACTTTTTCACATCTCTCTCCTCCACATAGGCAAAAGTGCCATGTAAGTTGGCTCTTAGAATGGCTATTAGGTTGGCTCTAAGAATTTAATATTTGCATGAGCAAGGTATATAATTGGAAGAGAGTTGCATGCATACTATTTTTTCTTGATCTATGTGTTATAGCCGGGCTGTAGAATATAAGAGCCCGCTTCACTCTCTCTCCTCTCTTCTCACTCCTCCAAGTAGGATCTTAATGACATGACAAGTCTTATAGCCTGCTGACTAGGCCTTATTAGACTTGCTCTTAGGCCCTATATAAATGGAAGGAGGGAGTACTATGAGCACTACATACTCTACTACAGATGTTGTCAGTACTCCACTAGTACTATTGGACAGGGAGCTTAAGAAAAGTTACTATTGGACTGGCTATACGTGGCGAAATCCTAGTAGGAAGAGCATGCGCGAGAACAAGCACATTCACGTGGTTGAAAACAAATTGGAAACCATCTCTGTTTTGATACAAATCTAGGAGTACGTACGAATCTAACAATATTGATTGGGCGTTGTTGAATGTTGATACTTTTTTTGTAAGTTTGATCAAAGTAGAGATACTTCGACTACACATAAAACTTATATGTAAACTAGAAAGGATCAGAGGGAGTATATTGTATGTTCAAAAGCGAAACGAACATTGAATACCCTTTATATATGATTTGCAGATGATATGATCATCGGTTCAAAAATTTGAATCCGCCTTAGGTATCACACATGCACCCACTCGTTTTCTCTCGATTTCATCTCGGGGTCAGGAGGTCGATTGAAAGAGGACGAGGGTGGGTACAATATGTTCGTTTCGCTTATGAACGTACAATATACTCCCTATGATCCCCACAGACCCCCCCTCACGGGTCATTTCTATCATAGAAACAGACCAAACCTTTATCTCCTTGCACGACACGCAATTGATCTCTCAACATCAATTGATCTCGTCAAGATGTGTCGAGGCATGAACCGAATGGGATGTCAAAACTAAGATGAGAAGCGACACGTAGTGGAGGCAAAGTGAAACTTTAAACGAACTGTTTATTTGTATGCATGTCAGACAAATTACAACATTGGAAATACAAGCATGGTCTAGGCCCACATGCGAATGATACTTGGCGGAATGTTAAAATGACGCATGCAGGAGGATGGAATCAACCGGAGGGCGGCATGATCATTGAAGAAGAGGGTTGGAGAGGAATGAGAAATAAGCAACGCCGCATGATTATACTTGAACGCTCAAATAAACAATAAGTTGTCTCATTTTCCCTTCCGTCTTGGTCACAGAGTAAGATACTCCCTATGTTTTTATTTACTCTGCATATTAGGTTTAACTGAAGTCAAACTTCATAAAATTTGACCAAACTTATAGAAAACTAGCAAGATGCCCGTGCGTTGCACGGAACATCAAGATCTTGTGGGAGAAAAGGATGAACGAGGGAAGACCTTATCTGCAAATGTGGAGAGGAGTGCGGGTAAATTGTCATAGTTTCCTTCCTATCCGTTAGATATAGATCAGACGACCTATACTGCAGGATGGCAGGCACACCATCATCACCAACTCTGCTTCTTTATCTACACTAGCAAGATGCCCATGTGTTGCACAGAAACATCAAGATGCATTTATATGAGTAGTTTATCTTGTGAGAGAAAAGGATGAATGAGGGAAGGCCTTTTTTGCAAATGTGGAGAGGGGTGTGGGTATCTCTTTGCAAAATTGCCATAGTTCCCTTCCTATCCGTCAGATATAAATCACATGGCCTATATTGCAAGATGGTAGGCACACCATCAACGCCAACTCTGTCTTTTATAAGAAGAGAGACTAGCAAGATGCCCGTGGGTTGCACGGAACATCAAGATGCATCTGTATGAGTAGTTTATCTTGTGGGAGAAAAGGATGAATGAGGGAAGGCCTTATTTGCAAATGTGGAGAGGGGTGTGGGTATCTTTTTGCAAAATTGCCATAGTTTCCTTCCTATCCGTCAGATATAACTAGCAAGATGCCCATGCGTTGCACGGAACATCAAGATGCATTTGTATGAGTAGTTTATCTTGTGGGAGAAAAGGATGGACGAGGGAAGGCCTTATTTGCAAATGTGGAGAGGGGTGTGGGATCTGACGGATAGGAAGGAAACTATGGAAATTTTGCAAAAAGGTACCCACACACCTCTCCACATTTGCAAATAAGGCCTTCCCTCCTTCATCCTTTTCTCTCACAAGATAAACTAGTCATACAAATGCATCTTGATGTTACGAGCAACACACGGGCATCTTGCTAGCAGGAGTAGAAATATGAACATTTACAATAGCAAATATATATGATGTGAAAGTATATTCAATAATGAATCTAATAGTATTGATTTGTTATTGTATATATTATTATTTCTGTCTATAAACTTTGTCAAAGTTTACAAAGTTTGACTTTGAGCAAAGCTAAAATGCGGAGTAAATAAAAATAGAGGGAGTACGCAGGGACTAGTATAGTTACTACTACCGGAACATGGTAAGTTGGACCCCTAAATGCGGGCACGGACCGGGCACACCTCAATTATTCTTTCAAACATCCGGACACCTACATTTAGCACACCATCCGGCTACTTAATCAAGTGTTATGCTTCACTACTTGAAAAGGAAAAGGGTGGTACCGTACCCAAAACCACCACACTTGGGGCTAGGGTAAAACTTGGTACTGTACCACATTTGAACCAGGGCACAAAAACCACCTGTTCTGCACCTAATGCGCAACGTGGAGCACTGATGCTCGAATATGGCCGGGAAAACAGGGAAATTGACATGTGGGGCACACCTGTCGGGATGACGTGGCGCAGACTAGTCCAATGGAGGAGCTGGCCCATGACCTCCTCGCCACCGGCAACTGTTCATGTGGGTCGTGGGGGCCAGCAACGTGGCGCAGCTCCAGCACCGCCTCTGGACAGGGTGACCGCGGTGAGTGACACACTCGTCCTCCCTGGACACGGTCGATTTTAGTCTGGCGAGGGTGGCGTTAGCGCTATGGCACGACCAGCAGATCAACACCCGACTCGTCAAGGATGCACGGGGCGCCAAAGTGTGCGCACGCCACGACGCGTCCGCGGAGTGGTGTAGCGTGGCCAACTGCATCCCCAGGACCTGAGACCATGCCGGGTCGTCTTGCTTTTTCAATGACATGTGGGGTCGCATGTGAGCAAAGGGCATCTCCAACGTTGCCATGACCGCAGCTGACTACCCTAGCACACCAAAAACCCTCGTCCCTCGCGCCGTCGCGTGATGTGTTCCCAACCGGCGCAAGCTACCCACATTCATGCCGTCTTTAAGAGGCTCGGTGCCCGAGGAACCAACTCCGGCGACTTAATGACGCGCCCGGACGCTTTGGCCTCACCGGAATGCGCTACTTAAAGCGGCAGTGCCCAGCTAACCTCCACACCATAGTGCATCATCCTGCAACCTGGCACCACATCCGCCATGACCGCGAGCGTGAACACTCTGCGGGAGAGCTTTGTCTTCGGGGATGAAGCTCGAGGTCGCCGCACTCGCTCAAGTCGACGCTTGCGACGCAATAGCAGCGTAGCTAGACGCGGACGCAACCGCACAAGCGGTGGCCACGATGGCGGCCGACGATGGGAGCATCGTCCTCCATGCATCCTAC
This sequence comes from Aegilops umbellulata, assembly GCA_032464435.1. Classification (NCBI taxonomy): domain Eukaryota; kingdom Viridiplantae; phylum Streptophyta; class Magnoliopsida; order Poales; family Poaceae; genus Aegilops; species Aegilops umbellulata. The sequence goes on from CP136059.1 coordinate 72,474,658, forward strand.
TTGTCGCCGTCCAACGTCCGGCACCGCCGAGGTCGGGGACTCTTCCGAGGATGAGCAGGGCATGGGAGGCGGCAGGGCATTGTGTGCCAACTGGCCGGTCCATCTCCCGTGTTCTACTCTTCCTCGCCGGAGACTGCACCTTAACTTCACGGGTCTTGAACCCCGCCCCCGTACATGGAGATCGCAGATGGAGGACGTCGTTCGCCACCGTAGAATAGGTATAGGGTCGGGTTTCTTTTATTTTTCTGTCCTATAGAAGTTTGAAATGTAATGAAAATCTGTCGTGTTTGCATTAATCTCGGCCGGTGTATATGAACTTTCACAATAATATAGTATATTGTAGGAGTACTAGCAAGATGCCCGTGCGTTGCACGGAGCATCAAGATCTCGTGGGATAAAAGGATGAACGAGGGAAGGCCTTATCTGCAAATGTGGAGAGGAGTGCGTGTAAATTGTCATAGTTTCCTTCCTATCCGTTAAATATAGATTGGACGGCCTATATTGCAGGATGGCAGGCACACCATCATCACCAACTCTGCTTTTTATTGAACCGAGACAAAGCTAACATGCAAAGTAAATAAACACATAGGGTCTACATACATAACTTATCTTAGGCACTCCAATAGTATGTCCACTACACATTCACGCATTTCACATCTTTCTACATCTACAGGAACCTACAAAAGGGTTAACGTAAATTGCCTCTCTCTCTCCTCCCTGATTTTCATGGTGGTGGGCCCCTCGCTCCCCCAATCTACAATCAACAGCTCACACGTTTCACATTACGTTAATTACGTAACTGGGATTACGTAGGTGTAGCATTACTCATCCAAAAAACCCAACTAAGTCAACCTCCCAGCATATCGCGCGGGAAAAGACCCGGCCATGCCGTTTTAGTCGGGATTACCGGATTACTAGTAGCAGTATCGATGGATCGCGTGAAGCACCAAGTTTTTTTTGAGGGGGCGAAGCACCTAGTTTAAAAGGAAAAAAGGCGGTACACTCACAGCACCCCTGTCGCGGTCGCATTGCACCCCACACACGTTCGGTCCTGCACATGGCTCACACAAACGGAACGCGGTTCGGCTTGCCTCTTCACTGACACGTGGGACTGCACTTGGAGAAATCGACCATGAGCCAAACTCCCCCCGCTCACCGCGCGAAAATCCCCCCCCCCAAAAAAAATTCCCCCCAATTCCCAAATTCAACCGCCCTTCGGCCAACTAGCCAATAATATTCCCCAAACTCCCTCCCCCCGTCCCCCTCCACTCCATTCGCTCCGCCAAAGCCGCCCTTCCCGCCGCGCCGATACGTCGGCGCCGCGGTTCGTCGAGGGGACACACAACGATCCTCCCACTCCCACGGTACACTCTCATAGACTGCCGTCCTCGAGCCTCGCCGCCACCGCTGGCGACGTTCTTGTGGAGGCGCACAACGGTCAGGGCCGCCACCGCTGGCGACGCTCGTGTGGAGACGCACGACGATCAGCTTCTCCCACGGTATGCGCATTCTAGACCGAGGCCCCGTGCATGTCGGTGTAGCGCTGAATATTAGCTGATAGACGCTGTTAATCTCACTGTTTGCCGAGTCTTCCCCACCGCGTAAACCGTCGTACTCCCCAGTGCGTGGGCAACCACTGCAGAGTCTTCCCCGGCTCTGTGTCGTTCCCTTCCTAGGCCTCGCCGTCGTCCACCGCCCTGGTGCTCTCGGCGCGCCGTGGTCAACATGGTCAACGAACGACATCCATCGGACGTGGACTATACGTGGAGAGGCTGACAGCTGGGTCCACGACCGCACACAAGGAAATGCCTCCTTATTACGCGCAAAATAATGATTCCTCCACCTGACATCTGGGACCCACCAGAAGGGCCTTTGTACTTCGCGGAAAAAACGTCCCCCCCACTGACAGGTCGGACCCGCCAGCTATATCTTTGCACGCAAGGAAGTGCCTCCTTATTACGCACAAAAAAATGAATATTCCCCCTGCTAGCTGGGGCCCAGCATAGTGGGAGGCTGACATGTGGGCCTACTAAGTTGACGAGGACGGAGGGCTTTGTCAACTTAGTCAATATGAACGATTCTAGCTCCAGTGACCGATGTCCATCCAACGGTCGTAGTGCTTCTTCAACCGCTGGTCTTCTTGCTCTAGCCACCCAAAGCAGCGCCGGTCGTGCCGCCTGCTCCTGCCTCCTATGGCCGGCTGTGCTGCCGTGGAGGACTCACCGCCCCTACTACTCCCACCGCTGGCCAGGCCCTGCGGCGAAGGCAGCCTCACACCGCAGCCGAACCAGTGAACCCTCGTACTCCTCTCCGCGTGGGCATCCACTGCCGCGTCTTCCCCAGCTCCGCGTCGTCCCTTTCCTAGGCCTTGTCGTCGTCCACCGCCTTGGTGCTCTTGGCACGACGTGGTCAATGTGGTCAACAACCGACTTCCATCGAAAGAGTACTGTACGTGGAGAGGCTGACAACTGGGTCCACGGCCGCACACAAGGAAATGCCTCCTTATTACGCGCAAAATAATGATTCCTCCACCTGACAGCAGGGACCCACTGGACGGGCCATCGTATTTCGCGAAAAAATGTTTGCCCCCTGACTGCTGGGACCCACCAACTACATCTTTGCACGCAAGCAAGTGCATCCATATTACGGGAAAAAAATATTCGCCCCCTGACTGCTGGGACCCACCAGCTACATCTTCGCACGCAAGGAAGTGCCTGACAGTCGTGACCCACCTGGTCGAAGCGTACGTAGTATTGTCATTCTGGTCACGATTGTGTACATACATACTGGTGATGTAGAGGCGCGCACATGTCATAGTAGAGGCGCGCACGTAACATGTACACGTACGTACAACGACCAGGGTGCAAGAAAGAAAATACGGCCATGTACGTACATAAGGGCGGGGTCTCGAACGCCTACTCGCGCATACGTACGGCCAGGGCTCGTGTACATGGCTGGGTTGGAACGGAGAAGCTGTGCCGTCGTCGTGATCATGGGGAGGCAACCGACTGGGTCGGAACGGAATGCGTCGTCGTGTTCATCGGGAGCCAACCAACATGGACGGAACAGCCGATGGAAACGAGGCCTGGCGTACCGCAAAACGGAGGAAACGACCTTGTGTTCGACCGACCACGGTCGAAAGGGGATCCTGTTCATCAGGAGGGGTCTGGCGTACTGCAAGACGGAGGAAACGGACCTCCTACGATCGAAACGGGGTCCTGTTGATCGGGAGCGGTGTAGCGTACCGCAAAACGGAGGAAACAGAGTTGTGTTGGAGCACTACGGTCGAAATGGGGGCCCTGTTCATCGGGAGGGGTGTGGCTTACTGCAAAACGGACTCCACGGGATACTTTTCATCTCCACCGTCGACCTCCTCCAGCCTCCACGGGATACTGTTCATCCACCGTTGACCTCCTCCAGCCTCCACCTGCGTCTGTTCATCCACGGGCTCCTGTTCATCCAGCCTCCACCACGCGCTCCTCCACCGGCTACTATTCAACCAACCCCTCTCCACGGGGTCCTGTTCAACCAACCCTCCACGGGCTACTGCTCATCCAACCCTCCACCGGCTACTGTTCAACCGGCCCTCCACGGGGTCGTCCTGTTCATCCAGCTCTCCACGGGGTCCTGTTCATCCACCCCTCCACCGCCTCGATCGATCGGGGTCCTGTTCATCCAGCAGCAATGGCCTCTACTACCACGGGGTCCTGTTCATCCAACCCCCCACCGGGAACTGTTCATCCAAATCCCCAACAATGCTCACTGTTCATCCAGAGGTAGCATCGATCGGCTTCAGGTAGCAGCAGTAGTGAAGGAATAACTCGGGTTCAGTTAACAGCAAGGGATTGATCGATTGCTTGGGTTCAGTAACGCATAGCCTGCAGTGCAATCGCTCGGGTTCAGTTAGAGCCCAACGCCTCGCTCGGGTTTTGTTAGAGGGCAACGCCTCGCACACACGCGTGTACATACGAGAGAAATGCGCAGCGATCGGCCCCCAACCACCCACAATAACCGGGAACTCTCCGATATTTTCCTCGCCCTCACTTCTACCATAGTTTTTTCCATCTGGACGACCCAAAGAATGTCATGCAGCTGCGTCTCCGGCCCGCCCAGGACGAAAAGCCCATTTTCTGTCATGATTTTTTGTCATAGAAGTAGGAGCCCACCACATCTATGATGTTACCGGGTTTTGTCACAATTATCATCATAGAAGTGTCATAAGTATGACAGAAAAAAATTCGTTCGGCCCAAAATGTCACGGATGTGTCTTTTTTGTGTGTAGTGGAGGGTTGCTCCGGCTATAATACGACAGACTTGTCAGATTCAGGGCTCCGCGTAACCAAGAAGGTTCGAACTCTGGGGTGTGTGCAAAGGTCTCAACCTCTCAAGTCTCAAGCTCATTCACCCTACAGCCAAGCCTCGTCGGATTCGCGTGAGCGGGGAATAAGATGAACACGACAGTTTACCCAGGTTCGAGCCACCTTGCGGTGTAAAATCCTACTCTTGCTTTGCGGTGGATTGGCCTCACGAGGGGCTGAGGATGAACAAGTACAATGGATGAACATCCTCGCGAGGGCTATGGTGGTGAGGGTGGAAAGGATCTGATCTTCGTCCCCTCTACGGTGGTGGCTAACCTATATTTATAGTGGCCTTGGTCCTCTTCCATCAAAACTTAGGCGGGAAGGGATCCCACAATGACCAATTTGAAAGGGGACAAGAAGTACATCTAATCCTGACGAAAGGTGGTCTTCTCCTGCAAAGCTTTTGGTCATGACGCAGCGGTGGGCTCGGTGATTACATCCGTCCCGCCGAGCCCGTGGTCTTGGTCTGGTAGCACCGGAATGGAAAGCTTTGGGGGATTCCTAGGGAACCCGCATTCGTCCTTGCTTCCTTAGCACCGAAAGGGAAACTGTCTCCTCTGCGCCTGCTGGCGCCCACCTGACCATCGTCGTCATGGCTCACGTCATCGCAACCTCGGGAGGCTGGGTACCTGCATAGAAATCTCCGCTCCTTGGTGGCCGCCTGGGGAGGCCGCTCCCTCTGGAGGTCTTGGTGTCGTTCTCCTCACGAGGTCGGGGCCCTCGCGAGGGTCTTGTCTTGAGAGCCTTGTCGCTGGGCCGTACCAGGCCATGGAGGGAGCCACGCCATGGGCCGCAGGCAGGCAAGCCTAGGTACCTTGGTTCCCAGAACACCGACAGTAGCCCCCGGGCCCAAGGTGCAATTGGGCTGGTGAAAGTGCAACTAATCCCCGGGTGATTTTGGTAATTAATAACAACATGTAGCTCATTGAACTAATATCCATTCAAGTCTAATATTTCAGAAAGTTCAATGAATGGCAGGGCATGGACTAGAGATGTGGACCCCTCAAAATGCTAAGGACACATATTGGCAAAAGCTCAAGACTGTTCATTTATATTTTAGTGATCCAAGATCACATTGAGTCCATAGGAAAGCCAATACTATTAAAAGGGGATGATGTGTTGCTTAATGGCCTACTTGCTCAAAATGCTTAGTGATATTGCTTGAAAGCCCTCGACTATTTTCTCACTCCAATTATGTCCAAAGCCCAAAGTCAAACTCAGCCCCAACGAAATCTTTTATCTAGCGCCACCGAGTTCTTTTGAAATAGCCACTGCCAGAAACATAACAGTTCGGTCACACCGATACGGATTTCGGTCTCACCGAGATGACCTTGCAAACTCTTTGTTGCCTGTTGCATTTATTTCGGTCTCACTAAAATTGCGATAGGTCACACCAAGTTGGCTTGACATCTTCTCTGTTGCCTTATTGCTTCAGTTCGGTCTCACCAAGTTGATGCAATCGGTGCCACCGTGTTGATGTTTGCCCTAAGCCCTAGCACATCGGTTCCAAATAGTTGTTCCAATCGGTCCCATCGAGATTCCTAACATTCACATTTCGAACTGAATCGTTCTCATCGAGTTCTTTTATTAGGTCTGATTGAGTTGGGTCAAATGTGTGTAATGGTTGGATTTTGTGTGGAGGCTATATATTTTCTGAGAGAGAGAGCCATCAGAACGTGCCTACACTTCCAGCTTACATTTTCTGAGAGAGAACCACCTACTCATGTGTTGAGATCAAGACATTCCAATCCAACCACAAGATTCTTGATTTCTATCCTTCCCCAAGTTGCTTTCCACTCAAATCATCTTTCCACCATTTCCGAATCTGTGAGTGATGGGGAGACTATCATTTGAAGCACAAGAGCAAGTAGTTCATTATCAACACAACATCTATTATCTTTTGGAGAGTGGTGTCTCCTAGATTGGTTAGGTGTCGCTTGGGAGCCTCTGACAAGATTGTGGAGTTAAACCAAGAAGTTTGTAAGGGCAAGAAGATTGCCTACTTCGTAAAGATCTACCCGAGTGAGGCAAGTCCTTCATGAGCGATGACCATGGTTGGATAGACAAGGTTGCTTCTTCGTGGACCCTTCGTGGGTGGAGCCCTCCTTGGACTCGCGTAACCGTTACCCTTCGTGGGTTGAAGTCTCCATCAATGTGGATGTAAGATAGCACGCCAAAAATCTCCATGTCACCATTGCGTTTGCACTCTCCAAACCCTTCGCTTTAACTTCACATGCAATGTTTTACTTTCCGCCGCTACACTCTTAGAATTGCATGTGTATGTTGATTGCTTGACTTGTGCTAATTGCTAAAATCTACCCTGTCGGTGTTCTAAAGTAGGGGTACCTTAGTATCCCGAACTTGTGCACGGGCAGTCGTAGCACCCCGCGGCAAGGCCTGCCAGGTGATCGCCAAGACCCTCCATGGTCCCCTCTTCGGCCATTCAAGAACAAAGTATTTGAGCCAAGGCCCCGGCAGGAGGAGCCTGCAGGGAAGGCCACCCGAAGAAAGCAAGGCCCCGGCAAGAGGAGCTTGCCGGGACGACCGCTCGAAGCACAAGACCCCGGCAAGAGGAGCTTGCCGGGAAGGCCAACCACGGCACCACAAGGACCTTGCCACGGCGCGTCCTGCGCTCCGGCAAGGCCCGGTGAGCGACAAGCTCCCGGGCGCGACAAGACATCCACCGCGGCAAGGCGCTTGCCGCGGCAAGTTACCACCCCGTGCCTGCGCTCCAGCTCACCCACCAACGTGTCGCTCTGGGGGCATTCCAGGCGCACGTGGTGGGAGGTTGTGTAGCCAGGGGCATGCGGTGGCGAAGCGAAGCTGACAGAGTAGCCATCGTGGCAAACAGTGGCGCTCCTGACGGTCCACTTCCCTGCACCGTCTGGGCGACGCGGACGGGCATTTAATGCCCTTGTCCCCCGCCGTCAGAATTAGGTATGATAGCACTGTACAGCCACTGTGCAGGCAGCTGTACCCACTACAGCATTCTCCCATTTTTACCCCCACCTACGCTGCCACCTGTGGGTAACCCCTTGAGCATATAAAAGGAGGCCCCATGCGCACGTAGGGAAAGAGGACACCCATCGCCACGCTCGGTCTCGCCAGCGGCTCGTGTGTACTGTAGCACCACGCGCTCCCGAGCAAGAACACAATACAATCCACAAAGCAGCAGTAGGGTTTTACGCATCCTTGCGGCCCGAAGCTGGGTAAAATCCCTTGTGTGCATCGCCTTGATCTGCTCTTTGTGCAACCTCCGCCCCCCGCCGAACCAGTAAAGGGGCTCAGTCCCCATAGGTGTTCGAGGAAGCCGATTCCCCCCGACATCTTTGGCGCGCCAGGTAGGGGGCGTCGAAGTTGTGCGAACCTGATCCGGCGCCTGCACCAGCTAGATCTCCTTCACCTTCGTCAACATGCCACCGAAGAAGAAGGCTCCGGAGGTGGCCGGTCCGTCCGCGTCGAACCCGCCGCCCTGGGAGCAAACGGGTGGTGGGGACGGCACCGGCGGCGGGACGGGCGTCATTGAGCCAGCTCATGGCGCCACGGCGTCCGAACATGTACCGCGCCCCTCTCAGGAGGCACGGGACCAGCAGCGTCTTGGCGCCCACGGTACCATACGCTCGCTGGACCAAAATCCAGCCGGCGGATCCCAGGGCGCTCAAGGCCAGCACTCACACCAACGTGCTGGCGCGAGCATGGCGCGGCTGCCTGGTCCGGGTGTTGCTCCTTCTAACGTAGTTAGAAGTTCGAGCACATCCCGCTCCACGCGCCGTTCGCCACCGCTGCCCGCCACTCCAGCAGAAGCTCTGGCGCGAGCTCAACTGCTCCTGGACTACCCTCCAACGGCGGACAAGCTTGACGACTGGAGGGCCACGATATAGAGCCTCATCGGTTTCACCAACGGCGACACCCCGCGGCAGCACAGCGCGTCGCAGCCGCGGCGGGACGGCCAGGCGAGGACCGATGGTGCCAGGACCGGCGGGGATGCAACCACCGTGCACTCCCCGCCCCAGAGGCCAAGATCGCCGACTCGCCGGAATCATCACGACAACGACTCTACCGCGTCGTCGAATCCGCGAGCTCGTCACGATCAACGCCAAGTTCTTCACGAGCGAGAGCAAGAGGACGCTCGTACTCGCATCGAGCGTCGGAGAGAAGCGCGGCGTCAATCAGACCACCGCGCTAGGCCCTCTGTCGACATGCATGCACCAGGGGAACCTGGCGACCTGCCGTACGCGGTGGGCTGCCCTGTGTTCACCCGTGAGCTGCGGCAAGTCCAGTGGCCCAGCACAAAGAATTTCAAGCCAGACGTACCAGAGAAGTACGACGGCAAGTCACATCCGTCGGAGTTCCTCAGCATCTACACCATTGCGGTGCAGGCTGCTGGAGGGCGAGACGACAAGATCCTTGCCAACTACTTCCCGCTGGTACTCAAGTTCAACGTCAGATACTGGCTCATGCACTTGCCGGATAACTCCATAACCTCCTGGACAGACTTGTGCCATCAGTTTGTTGGCGCCTTTACGGGCGGCCACAAACCCCATGGCCAAGCGAGCGACCTCCATCTGCTCATCCAGAAGGAAGGGGAACCCTTGCGCAAGTTCATCCAGAGATTCAACCGTGTACACTACAACATCCCAGACGTCCACCCCGCCGCGGTCATCAACGCGTTCCATCAGAACGTGCGTAACCGCAGGATGCGGGAGGAGATGGCGATGTGCAAGATCAAAGACGTCAGCGAGCTATATGCCCTGGCCGACAAGTGTGCCCGTGCTGAGGAAGGGAGGAGACTCCCCGGAGAGAACACTGGAGCAGGAGAATCTGACAGTGAGGATACCGCCCCGGCAAGGAAGGGCCGGCGGCGGAGCAACAGGAAGAAAAAGAGCCAAGAAGTACTGGTTGTTGAGTAGTCCGGCGATGAAGGCGCCGCCAAGAAGGCCCAGGCTGGTAGCTCTGGCAAGGAGATTGCCGGATGCATCCACTGCCAGGCCGTGGCGGCCGCCGACAAGCGGGACGGCACCAGCAAACAGTACTGCAAGATCCACCGCACCAAGGGCTATGACCTCCAGAGCTGCAAGCAGGTCGAGCGGCTCGTCGAGCTGCAAAAGGCCGAGTACGAGCGGCGCGACAAGGAGAGAGCCCGGGGAGGTGGCGGAGGATCAGGCACGAAGCGCCCTGGCCAGGGAGGACGCCGCGACAAGGACAAGTAGCGGCAAGCGGACCGACCTCCCCGCGCCCGCGACAAGAATGAAGACGACGACGAAGACGAAGACATGGATGACATCGAGACCAGTGAGCAGGAGTTTCAGAAAGCCACAGAGGTCTTGTGCGTAGACGGCGGTGCCTCCCTGCATACTTCTCACCGCCAGCTCAAGCAGTGGGCGCGGGAAGTCAATGCAGCGGAGCCACCCGTCGAGTCGCGCAAGCCTCTGAAATGGTCCAGCACGCCTATCATCTTTGATATTGAGGACCACCCTGATCGCACAACTGCGATCGGGTGCTTGCCGATGTTGGTCTCACCAACAGTCCGCAACCTCAAGGTCACTAAGATGCTAGTTGACGGCGGGGCCGGCTTGAACCTGATCTCCTCCGTTGTGCTCCGGAAACTCCAAGTCCCCGACAGCGAGCTCGAAGAGACCGGCACGTTCCAAGGAATCAACCCGGGAAGGAGCAAGCCAAAGGGGAAGATAACGTTGCCGGTAACATTTGGCAGCGAGCTGAACTTCAGGACAGAGAGGATCACTTTTGACGTCGCCGATTTTCCATTGCCCTACAATGGAATTCTCGGCCGTCCAGCGCTCGCCAAGTTCATGGCGGCTTCTCACTACGCGTACAACATGCTCAAGATGCCAGGCCCGATAAGCGTCATCTCTGTCCCCGGCGACAAGAAGGATGCCCTTATCTATGCCGACAAGATCTACCGGGAAGCAGCAGCCGCAGCGGATCACAAGCCGCTTGCCGCTGAAGCTCCCGGAGGAAAGAAGAGGACCAAGCCCGGCAAGTGCTCTGGCGCCCACTCCGGCAAGCGCACCTCTTCGGAGTGCTGCGCTACCGTTGAGGACGCGCCATCGAGCTCCACCGGCAAGAGTAAGAAGACAATGGCAGCTCCACCAACGACCAAGAAGGTGCCCGCCAAGGAGGACGGCACTGGTGGTACCTTCACCATCAGTGCCACGCTCGACCCCAAATAGGAAAGCACGCTCGTTACTTTCCTGCGGGCGAATGTCGATGTGTTTGCCTAGCAACCATCTAACATCCCCAGCGTTCCCAGGAAAGTGATTGAGCACCACCTCGCCGTCTGTCCTCACGCGGGCCCGTCAAGCAGAGGGTCAGGAAGCAAGCAGTGGAGCGCCAAGAGTTCATCGCAGAAGAGATCAAGAAGTTGGAAGTGGCAGGCCTCGTCAGAGGTGTGCTCCATCCAACGTGGTTGGCCAATCCTGTCGTCGTGCGCAAAGCAAATGGGAAATGGAGGCTTTGCATCGACTTCACTGATGTTAACAAAGCTTGTCCCAAAGATCCCTTTCCCTTGCCGCGCATTGACCAGATTGTTGACTCCACGGCCGGATGTGACCTGCTTTCATTTCTTGACGCCTACTCTGGATATCATCAGATCTTCATGGCTGAAGAAGATGAAGAGAAGACCGCGTTCATCACTCCATGTGGCATGTACTGTTTTGTACAGATGCCTTTCGGACTGAAGAACGCCGGTTCGACATTTGCGAGAGTTGTCCACACCGCTTTTGAGCCACAAATCCATAGAAATGTGGAGGCCTACATGGATGACATAGTGGTCAAGAGCAGAGACAGGGCAACCCTGATTCAAGACTTAGAAGAGACCTTTGCGAATCTGCGCAGGATCAGCCTCAAGCTCAACCCCGAGAAGTGCGTGTTCGGAGTCCCTTCCGGCAAGCTTCTCGGGTTCTTCGTGTCTCAGCGAGGAATAGAAGCCAACCCAGACAAGATCAAGGCCATCAAGCAGATTGAAGCACCAACCCGTGTCAAGGACGTACGAAGGCTCGCCGGTTGCATCGCGGCTCTCAGCAGGTTTATTTCCAAGTCTGCGGAACACGCCCTACCATTTTTCAAAATTCTGAAAAAGGCGGGTCCAGTAAAATGGACTCCGGAAGCGGAGGCTGCGCTGCAGGACCTGAAGAAATACCTGTCCTCCGCTCCAATACTTGTCGCGCCTAAACCACAAGAGAAGTTGCTGCTATACTTGGCGGCAACCAATCAAGTGGTTAGTGCTGCGTTAGTAGCGGAGAGGGAGGCAGATGATGAGCCAGCGACCGCGGCAAGCACGTCCAGCGACAAGCAGGGGGCTTCCCCGACAAGCTCTGGCCCCGACAAGGATGAATCTGCGCAGGGGCAAGTGGAGGTGCAGAAGAAGAAACTGGTGCAGCGCCCAGTTTACTTTGTCAGCTCCCTTTTGCAGGGGGCTAGGTCAAGGTACTCTGGTGTGCAGAAATTGCTTTTCGGCCTCCTCATGGCCTCGAGAAAGCTGTGCCATTACTTCCAAGCACACGAGATTACGGTTGTCACCCGCTTTCCGCTAAAGAGGATACTGCAGAATCCAGAAGCAATAGGAAGGATTGTCGAGTGGGCACTAGAGCTGTCGAGCTTCGGTCTCCAGTTCGAGATCACCTCGACTATCCAAAGCAGGGCATTGGCGGAGTTCATAGCGGAGTGGACACCGACACCGAACGAAGATATCCCAGAGACGAGCATCCCCGCCAAAGAAGCAAGCAAAGAGTGTCTGATGTACTTTGATGGTGCCTTCTCGCTGCAAGGCGCCGGCGCTGGCGCGGTACTTATCGCGCCCACCGGAGAGCACCTCAAGTACGTAGTCTAGATGCACTTCCCCAAGGAACAAGCAACCAACAATACTGCAGAGTATGAAGGTTTGCTTGCCGGTCTCAGGATCGCGGCAGAACTTGGGATCAAGAAGCTCATTGTCAGGGGTGACTCGCAGCTTGTCGTCCGCCAAGTGAACAAGGATTACCAGAGTCCGTTGATGGAAGCGTACGTTGATGAAGTGAGGAAGCTGGAAGAGCACTTTGACGGCCTGCAAATGGAACACATTCCAAGAGCTGAAAATGACATCGCTGATGGCCTGTCGAAGTGCGCAGCATTTAAGTTACCTGTGGAACCAGGAACCTTTGTGCTCAAGCTGACTCAACCATCCGTAACACCATCAACTAGACAGAGCAAGAAGAGGAGGTTGGTCTCCGGCGACTATCTTCCGGCAGAGCTCCCCGGAGCCGCCGCCAAGAAGGTCCCCAAGATCGACACCAAGAGCGCTGAGGAGCCGTCTGCTCCGGAGAACCCCAGGGTTTGTTCCGTAGAAGCAGGCGCTCCCGACAAGTTTTGCTCCGGCAAGCTTGCCGGGGAACGTCAAGCTCCGGCCGAGCCCCAGATCCTCGCCGTAGAAGCGGACGTTCCCGCAGCAGCAGAAGTGCCTTCAGTCCTTGTTGTCGAGCCGCAGGCTCCAGCATGGGCGCAGCAGACTGTCCATTTCCTCCAGCACGGAGAACTTCCCGAAGAGCAAGAAGAAGCGGAAAGAGTAGCCCGGCGCTCGAGTATGTACCAGTTCGTCGACAACACACTGTACAGAAGAGGGCGCAACGGTGTGAAATTGAAGTGTATATCCCAGGAAGACGGACAACAGCTGTTGGCAGAGATACATGGAGGCATATGTGGTCACCACATTGGCGCAAGAGCACTTGCCGGCAAAGCGTTCCGGCAAGGTTTCTTCTGGCCGACAGCCCTCCAGGATGCAACTGCACAAGTAACCAAGTGTGAAGCGTGCCAGTTCCATTCCATGCAGATACACCAGCCAACTCAAGCTCTCCAGACGATCCCTTTATCCTGGCCATTTTCGGTCTGGGGGCTCGACATCCTCGGCCCCTTCCCCCGAGCTGTCGGGGGCTTTGAGTACTTGTACATCGCAAGCGACAAGTTCACAAAGTGGCTGGAAGTGGAACCAGTGAGGAAGGTGACAGCACAGTCAGCCATCAAGTTCTTCAGGTCGATTGTCTGCCGCTTCAGGATCCCCAACAGGATCATCACCGACAATGGTACACAATTCAGGAGCCGCGCCTTCATGCAATACGTCCAAGATCTCGGCGCCAAGGTCTGCTTCGCTTCTGTTGCTCATCCCAGGAGCAACGGTCAAGTTGAAAGGGCCAACGCCGAAGTACTACGCGGGCTCAAGACCAGAACTTTCGACAGGTTGCACAAGTGCGGAAGAAACTGGATCGAGGAGCTGCCGGTGGCTCTTTGGTCGATCAGAACGACGCCAAATCGAGCCACTGGCCAGACACCATTTGCTCTAGTCTATGGAGCAGAAGCAGTTACCCCCACGGAACTCGTATACGGGTCACCTCGAGTGCTCGCTTATGATGAGCTTGAGCAAGAGCGGCTGCGTGAAGATGATGCGCTGCTCCTTGAGGAAGATCGTCTTCAGGCTGCTGTGCGAGCCTCTCGCTACCAGCAAGCTTTGCATCGCTACCATAGCCGCAAAGTTAAAGCCAGAAGCTTCGAGGAAGGCGACCTTGTTCTTCGGCGCGCCCCGTCCGCCAAGAATCATAACAAGTTGACGCCGAAGTGGGAAGGCCCTTACCGGGTGAGACGAGTCACGAGGCCCGGCGCTGTCCGCCTAGAGACCGAAGATGGCACTCCGGTGAGCAACTCCTAGAATATTGAGCATCTTCGTAAGTTTTACCCGTAAGGCGCGGTTGTCGGGCCCCGCCCGGCAACCAACCTTTTGTACAAGTCTTGCCGCAGTTGCATGTAATCCTTTGTACAAAGCCAGGCGCAGACCCTGAGCAGCAGAAATGAAGCGCTGGCGCCCTAAGTTTTAGCATGCATGCTGAGTCGAGTCTCGTCCTTGGTTAGGGTTGATAGTGCCTAACAACTACTAACCCCTAGCTTAGAGGTCGAGTCTGCGTCCTTTTTCCTGTTCCTACGTTTCCTTTGGTTCGCAGGGTTTTGTACATCCTGGCCAGACCGCTTAAGGGCGAAGAAGAGAAGAAGGGCGGGCCAGCATCTGGTCCCCGGCAAGCTAGTATTGCCGGGGGCTGCAAGTACGAAGATTCGTCCGCGGCAAGCCAAAGTTGCCGGGGGCTGCAATCCCAGATAAGTTTTCGCATCCCTTGTCATGCATTCTCTTATGGACTGTGGAATACGAAAACCTTGTTCCCTCCTAAAAGCTATCGTGCTCCCTTAACGGCAGGCCCCAGAGCGCGTTCCTGGGGCCCGTTTTGGTAGTAGTCGCGGCGGCAAAGGGGCGGAACGAGGGGCCCGAACTCGCCTCATCCCTTCCTCCGCCAAAGGCGTGAGAGAGGTCGAGTGGCGCGGGAAGACGGCAGGGCCTGTTGCTGGGCAAAGGAGTGTCTATCTTAACGATATAAAGGATTCGTTCCTTGGCGTGGGTTTTACCCACGAGACAAGTGGCCCGGCAAACATCCCCTTTTTATTAAAAACATTCCGCTCAGGTACAGTTCAGAGAGAATGAAAAACATGAAAAGATGGGATTACAAGTTTTAAACACAGCTAAGGCCCGAGGGCTTACAGATTGAAAAAAGATAAGATGCCCGTAATCCCTTTCTTGTCTCTCTCCTCAGGAGGTAGGACAAGGAGGCGAAAAGGGCAAAAGGGGCGCCTAGGCGAGCTACGGGTGGCAGAAGACACCAACAGAACGCCCCGGGGGCTCCGCAGGCTGGATGGTGGCGGTGGCGCCGGAGATGGAGCTCGAAGATGAGGCAGCGAGACGTCAACACGCTGTCGGGGGCACCTAGCCCTCGTACTCCGAGTTGACGGCCTTGCCGCCAGTCCTCCTCCTCTTCCGCAGCCTCGCCACTCCAGCCGGCCGGGAAGACGACCCCGAGAGGCTCAAGGAGCCGGCGACCCGGATGATGGGGTCGCCGGTGCCACACGGAGCTGCGACCGGCGCCTAGTCGGACCCGTCATCCCGACGACCGCTGCCCTCGTCGTCGCTGTCGCTCCCCTCCTCGTCACTCTCGCTCGAGGAGGAGCTTTCGCTGTCGGAGGAGCTATCCACGCAGCACCGGGCCCGGGTCCCGAAGTCCCCGAAGGGCTTGACGGAGAGGAGATCGCCCTCCATCAACTTGAAATGGAGGGTGAACCCCTCCGTCAAGGTGTGGATACGGGCGAATGTCTTCCACCCTCGGCCAAGATACACTACGCCGGGGGCTGGGAACTCGACGTGGACCCGCGTGCCGCTGATCCCGCAGCCCTTCATGCGCAGCCTTAGCGTCTCGGGTTGCTCCATCTCCATCACGCTCGTGAAGGGAGCCGGGAGGCGGAGGCGGCGGCGAGGCGCCCGACGCAGCCTGACGAAGAACTCGCAAGGGTCGTCCCCGAGATGGTCCGCCGTGGGAAGAGGGGCCGCTGGCGGAGGCGAGGCCGGCGCGTCGCCCCGCCCGCCTCTTCCCTGAGCGCTGCGGCCTCGTCCACGCCCTCGTCCACGACCTCGCCCCCTCCCCCTTCCCCTTACGGCTGGCTCCGCCACCGCGGGTGCAAGGGGAGGAGGGGCGCGCTACCTGACGGCAACCCTCGCCGCCACCGATGAAGGACCCGGATTCCCTTTCTCCATGGCTAATGGAGAGAGGGGGTCAGAGGATGAAGAGAAGAAGGGATGGAGGAGTGTGGGTTCCCGTCGCCCCCTCTCGCTCTTTATAAAGGAGCAGGGTAGGGGCTCGACCGCCCCGCTCAGCCAATCAAGACGCAGGGAGGCCAGGCGACTGGGGCCGACCTGATGCCCCGACCCGCGACGGCCCGGTTCCCTGCCTCCACCGCCCGCAACCCCGGGTGCCTGGAAGCCGCGTGGCTGACGCGCAGGACCGAGGCGACGGATGAGGCGACCTCTCCCCACCCCGTGATCGTGGGGAACAGGCGCCTCGGAAACCGTGCCTCGGCCCCGTCCAGCGAACAAGCCACGCCTCCATGCCTACCTCCACTTATGGAGCTAGCGCGGACCGTTCCCCCTTTATGGCGACGTGACGCAGGCCTGCGGGCTCAGCCCCGCACACGCCGCCCACGTCACTCACGTCTCTCCCCACGATGCCGCGTTCGACACGTGCCGTTCGGGGAGGTCGTGGTGGGCGCAGAAGCAGATGCAGCGTGACCCAGGCCGCGCGTGCCCGTGCACTGTATTGGGCCTGGCCCAACAGCGCTCGGCACCGTGTATGGCCCAGGCCCGGGGGCTCCTGTCGGTGTACTAAAGTAGGGGTACCTTAGTATCCCGAACTTGTGCACGGGCAGTCGTAGCACCCCGCGGCAAGGCCTGCCAGGTGATCGCCAAGACCCTCCATGGTCCCCTCTTGGGCCATTCAAGAGCAAAGTATTTGAGCCAAGGCCCCGGCAGGAGGAGCCTACCGGGAAGGCCACCCGAAGAGAGCAAGGCCCCGGCAAGAGGAGCTTGCCGGGACGACCGCTCGAAGCACAAGACCCCGGCAAGAGGAGCTTGCCGGGAAGGCCAACCACGACACCACAAGGACCTTGCCACGGCGCGTCCCGCGCTCCGGCAAGGCCCGGTGAGCGACAAGCTCCCGAGCGCGACAAGACATCCACCGCGGCAAGGCGCTTGCCGCGGCAAGTTACCACCCCGTGCCTGCGCTCCAGCTCACCCACCAACGTGTCACTCTGGGGGCATTCCAGGTGCACGTGGCGGGAGGTTGTGTAGCCAGGGGCATGCGGTGGCGAAGCGAAGCTGACAGAGTAGCCATCGTGGCAAACGGTGGCGCTCCTGACGGTCCACTTCCCTGCACCGTCTGGGCGACGCGGACGGGCATTTAATGCCCTTGTCCCCCGCCGTCAGAGTTAGGTATGATAGCACTGTACAGCCACTGTGCAGGCAGCTGTACCCACTACAGCATTCTCCCATTTTTACCCCCACCTACGCTGCCACCTGTGGGTAACCCCTTGAGCATATAAAGGAGGCCCCATGCGCACGTAGGGAAAGAGGACACCCATCGCCACGCTCGGTCTCGCCAGCGGCTCGTGTGTACTGTAGCACCACGCGCTCCCGAGCAAGAACACAATACAATCCACAAAGCAGCAGTAGGGTTTTACGCATCCTTGCAGCCCGAAGCTGGGTAAAATCCCTTGTGTGCATCGCCTCGATCTGCTCTTTGTGCAACCTCCGCCCCCCGCCGAACCAGTAAAGGGGCTCGGTCCCCATAGGTGTTCGAGGAAGCCGATTCCCCCGACATGCCCACAACTAAAATTGGGAAAAGGTTAGATTTTTATTTGGTCAAGTAGTCTAATCACCCCCTCTAGACCTACTTTCGATCCTACAAGTGGTATCAGTTCTTTGGTCTCCATTTCCCTTGATTTCCATAACTTTAGTGATCATAGCCTTGGTTTCACAACCTAGGAGAGTATGGTGTCTAGCGAGCGAAATTACCACCATAGAGGTCCTTACTTTGATGGTACTAATTTTGCTAGTTGGAAACATAAGATGAAAATGCATATTCTTGGTCATAACCCCATTGAGGGAGTCCTGGATTAGGGGGGTCCTCGGGTGTCCGGTCTATTCGATATGGGCTGGACTGATGGGCCGTGAAGATAAAGCAGAAGACTATCCCCGTGTCCGGATAGGACTCCTATATGCGTGGATGGAAAGTTTGGTGTCCGTATGTACTATTTCCTTCCCTTGTAAACTGACTCTGTACAACCCTAGGCCCCTCCGGTGTATATATAAACCAGAGGGTTTAGTCTGTAGAGGCTATCAGAATAATCATAGGCTAGATAGCTAGGGTTTAGCCATTATGATCTCGAGGTAGATCAACTCTTGTAACCCTTATACACACCGAATATAATCGCACAGGACGTAGGGTTTTATCTCCCTTAAGAGGGACCGAACCTGGGTAAACATCATGTCCCTACTATCCCTCATTACCATCGATCCTAAGAGACACAACTTGGGACCCCCTACCCGAGATCTGCCGGTTTTGACACCGACACCAGCCGTTTGGGCTATGGTGTGCATTGGCTTGCAAGATGATTTCTTCAAGGATTGAAAAGAACCAGATCATGAAGCATCCGTGGAAGAAATGAAGATGTTGCAATACAATAATCAAGCTTGAGATATTCTCTTCAACGGATTGTGCCCCGAAGAATTCAACAAAATCAGCCGCCTTGAGAATGCAAAGGAAATTTGGGATACTTTGGTTGATATGCATGAAGGTACCGAGTCCGTCAAGGAATCCAAATTGGATGTGCTCCAAAGTCAACTTGACAAGTTCAAGATAAAGGATGGTGAAGGAGTTGCTGAGATGTACTCGTCGTCATGTCTGTGATCTCATCCGGGACTCTGAACAACATTCGGTCACCAAATCACATAACTCATATAATACAAAATCGTCATCGAACGTTAAGCGTGCGGACCCTACGGGTTCAAGAACTATGTAGACATGACCGAGACACCTCTTCGGTCAATAACCAACAGCGGAACCTAGATGCTCATATTTGTTCCTACATATTCTATGAAGATCTTTGTCGGTCGTACTGTAATGACAACATACGTTATTCCCTTTGTCATCGGTATGTTACTTGGCCAATATTCGATCATCGGTATCTTCATACCTAGTTCAATCTCATTACCGGCAAGTCTCTTTACTCATTCCGTAATACATCATCCCGCAACTAACTCATTAGTTAGATTGCTTCCAAGGCTTCTTATGATGTGCATTACTGAGAGGGCCCAGAGATACCTCTCCGATACTCGGAGTGAAAAATCCTAATATCGATCTATGCCAACCCAATAAACACCTTTGAAGATACCTGTAGAGCATCTTTATAATCACCCAGTTACGTTGTGACATTTGATAGCACACAAGGTATTCCTCTGGTATCCGGGAGCTGCATAATCTCATAGTCAAATGAATATGTATATGATATGTAGAAAGCAATAGCCATAAAACTTAATGATCATTATGCTAAGCTAACGGATGGGTCTTGTCCATCACATCATTCTCCTAATGATGTGATCCCGTTCATCAAATGACAACTCATGTCTATGGTTAGGAAACTTAACCATCTTTGATCAACGAGCTAGTCTAGTAGAGGCTCACTAGGGACACTGTGTTTTGTCTATGTATCCACACATGTATCAAGTTTCCGGTTAATGCAATTCTAGCATGAATAATAAACATTTATCATGATATAAGGAAATATAAATAACAACTTTATTATTGCCTCTAGGGCATATTTCCTTCAGTCTCCCACTTGCACTAGAGTCAATAATCTAGTTCACATTTCCATGTGATTTAACACCAATAGTTCACATATTTGTGTGATTAACACCCATAGTTCACATCGCCATGTGACCAGCATCCAAAGGGTTTACTAGAGTCAATAATCTAGTTCACATTGCTATGTGATTAACACCCAAAGAGTATTAAGGTGTGATCATGTTTTGCTCGTGAGAGAAGTTTAGTCAACGGGTCTGCCACATTCAGATTCATATGTATTTTGCAAATTTCTATGTCTACAATGCTCTGCGTGGAGCTACTCTAGCTAATTGCTCCCACGTTCAATACGTATCTAGATTGAGACTTAGAGTCATCTAGATCAGTGTCAAAGCTTGCATCGACGTAACTCTTTACGACGAACTCTTTATCACCTCCATAACCGAGAAATATTTCCTTAGTCCTCTAAGGATAATTTTGACCGATGTCCAGTGATCTACTCCTAGATCACTATTGTACCCCCTTGCCAAACTCATGGCAAGGTATACAATAGGTCTGGTACACAGCATGGCATACTTTATAGAACTTATGGTTGATGCATAGGGAATGCCTTTCATTTTCTATCTATCTTCTGCTGTGGTCGGGTTTTGAGTCTTACTCAACTTCACACCTTGTAACACAGGCAAGAACCCTTTCTTTGACTGATCCATTTTGAACTTCTTCAAAACTTTATCAAGGTATGTGCTTTGTGAAAGTCCTATTAAGCGTCTCGATCTATCCCTATAGATCTTGATGCCCAATATATAAGTAGCTTCACCGAGGTCTTTCATTGAAAAATCCTTTATTCAAGTATTCGTTTATGCTATGCAGAAATTCTATATCATTTCCAATCAATAATATGTCATCCACATATAATATCAGAAATGCTATAGAGCTCCGACTCATTTTCTTGTAAATACAGGCTTCACCATAAGTATGTATAAAACCATATGCTTCGATCACCTTATCAAAGCGTATATTCCAACTCTGAGATGCTTGCACCAGTCCATAGATGGATCGCTGGAGCTTGCATACTTTGTTAGCACCTTTTGGATTGACAAAACCTTCTGGTTGCATCATATACAACTCTTTAAGAAATCCATTAAGGAATGCAGTTTTGACATGCATTTGCCAGATTTCATAAAATGCGGCAATTGCTAACATGATTCGGACAGACTTAAGCATCACTATGGGTGAGAAAGTCTCATCATAGTCAACACCTTGAACTTGTTGAAAATCTTTTGTGACAATTCGAGCTTTGTAGATAGTAACACTACCATCAGCGTTCGTCTTCTTCTTGAAGATCCATTGATTCTCAATGGCTCGCCGACTTTGTTCTCAGACATGGATCCTATCTCAAATTTCATGGCCTCAAGCCATCTGTCGGAATCTGGGCTCATGATCGCTTCCTCATAGTTTGTAGGTTCGTGATTGTTTAGTAGCATGTTTTCCAGAACAGGATTACCGTCTCAGTCTGGTGTGGAACATGCTCTAGTTGATCTACGAGGTTCGGTAGTAACTTTATCCGAAGTTTCATGATCATCATCATTAGCTTCCTCTCTAGTTGGTGTAGGAATCATGGGAACGGATTTCACTGATGTGATACTTTCCAATTCAAGAGAAGGTACAATTACCTCATCAAGTTCTACTTTCCTCCCACTCACTATTTCGAGAGAAACTCCTTCTCTAGAAAGGATCCATTCTTAGAAACAAAGATTTTCCTTCGGATCTGTGATAGAAGGTGTACCCAACAATTTCTTTTGGGTATCCTATGAAGACGCACTTTTCTGATTTGGCTTCGAGCTTTATCAGGCTGAAGCTTTTTCGCATAAGCATCGCAACCCCAAGCTTTAAGAAACGACAGCTTAGGTTTCTTGCCAAACCATAGTTCATACGGTGTCGTCTCAACAGATTTAGACGGTGCCCTATTTAACGTGAATGCAGTTGTCTCTAATGCATAACCCCAAAACGAGTGGTAAATCGGTAAGAGACATCATAGATCGCACCATATCTAATAAAGTACGATTACGACGTTCGGACACAGCATTACGTTGTGGTGTTCCAGGTGGCGTGAGTTGTGAAACTATTCCACATTGTTTTAAATGAAGGCCAAACTCGTAACTCAAATATTCGCCTTCGCGATCAGATGGTAGAAATTTTATTTTCTTATGACGATGATTCTCCACTTCACTCTGAAATTCTTTGAACTTTTCAAATGTTTCAAACTTGTGATTCATCAAGTAGATATACTCATATCTGCACAAATCATCTATGAAGGTCAGAAAATAACAATACCCACCGCGAGCCTCAACACTCATGGACCGCATACATCGATATGTATTATATCCAATAAGTCATCATCTCGCTCCATTGTTCCAGAGAACGGAGTTTTAGTCATCTTGCCCATGAGGCATGGTTCACAAGTATCAAATGATTCATAATCAAGTGATTCCAACAGCCCATCTGCATGGAGTTTCTTCATGCGTTTTGCACCAATATGACCTAAATGGCAGTGCCACAAATATGTTGCACTATCATTATCAACTTTGCATCTTTTGGCATCAATATTATGAATATGTGTATCACTACGATCGAGATTCAATAAACCATTCACATCGGGTGTATGACCATAGAAGGTTTTATTCATATAAAGAGAACAACAATTATTCTCTGACTTAAATGAATAACCGTATTGCAATAAATATGATCTAATCATATTAATGCTTAATGCAAACACCAAATAATATTTATTTCGGTCCAACACTTACCCGGAAGCTTGAGGGAGTGTGCGATGCTGATCGTATCAACTTTGGAATCACTTCCAACACACATCGTCACTTTGCTCTTAACTAGTCAATGTTCATTCTGCAACTCCTGTTTCGAGTTACTAATCTCAGCAACTGAACCTTATCAAATACCCAGGGGTGCTATGAACACTAGTAAAATTACACATCAATAACATGTATATCATATATACCTTTTGTTCACTTTGCCATCCTTCTTATCCGCCAAGTATTTGGGCAATTCCGCTTCCAGTGACCATTTCCTTTGTAGTAGAAGCACTCAGTTTTAGGCTTGGGTCTAGCTTTGGGCTTCTTCAAGGTAGTGGCAACTTGCTTGCCATTCTTCTTGAATTCCATTTCTTTCCCTTTCCCATTTACTTGAAACTAGTGGTGTTGTTAACCATAAACACTTGATGCTCTTTCTTGATTTCTAGCTTCGCCGATTTCAGCATTGCGAAGAGCTCAGGAATCTTTTCTGTTATCCCTTGCACATTATAGTTCATCACAAAGTCCTAGTATAGCTTGGTGATAGTGACTAGAGAACTCTGTCAATCACTATCTTATCTGGATGATTAACTCCCTCTTGATTCAAGTGATTGTAGTACCCAGACATTCTGAGCACATGCTCACTGGTTGAGCTATTCTCCTCCATCTTGTAGGCAGAGTACTTGTCAGAGGTCTCATACCTCTCGACACGGGCATGAGTCTGAAAGACCAATTTTAGGTCTTGGAACATCTCATATGCTCCGTGGCGTTCAAAACATTTTTGAAGTCCTGGTTCTAAGCCATAAATTATGGTGCACTAAACTATCAAGTAGTCATCATTTTGAGCTTGCCAAACGTTCACAACGTCTGCATCTGCTCCTGCAATAGGTCCGTCACCTAGCGGTGCATCAAGGACATAATTCTTCTGTGCAACAATGAGGGTAATCCTCAGATCATGGACCCAGTCTGCATCATTGCTACTATCATCTTTCAACTTAGTTTTCTCTAAGAACATATCAAAAACATAGGGGAGCTACAACGCGATCCATTGATCTACAACATAGATATGCAAATACTATCAAGACTACGTTCATGATAGATTAAGTTCAATTAATCATATTACTTAAGAACTCCCACTTAGATAGACATCCCTCGAGTCATCTAAATGATCACGTGATCCAAATCAACTAAACCATGTCTGATCATCACGTGAGATGGAGTAGTCATCAATGTAGAACATCTCTATGTTGATCATATCTACTATATGATTCACGTTCGACCTTTCGGTCTCTAGTGTTCCGAGGCCATGTCTGTACATGCTAGGCTCGTCAAGTTTAACCCAAATATTCCGCATGTGCAAAAATGTCTTGCACCCATTGTATGTGAGCGTAGAGCTTATCACACCCGATCATGACATGGTGTCTCAGCACGACAAACTGTCGCAATGGTGCATACATAGGGAGAACACTTATACCTTGAAATTTTAGTAAGGGATCATCTTATAATGCTACCACTGTACTAAGCAAAATAAGGTGCATAAAAGATAAACATCACATGCCACTACCACAGGATGCTGCTAACGTGACACTACAATCAGAGACCCTTCGACGAAACTGTGTGCGATGCAATAATTGCAAATGGTGGTGTGAAATAACCATCAAAAAAGGTGCAAAACGTTTGCGATGGCGAGCACATCAAACATGGTTCAGATTTTAGCTGTGTGTGTGATGTAGGGCATACAGTTCAGTTCAATGAACTGTTTGCGATGAGGAAGAAGAAAAGAAACGGGCAACCAGATGAAGGTGTGTGCGATATACAACATACAGTTCACTTGGATGAACTGTTTGTGATAAGGAAACACAAAAGAAACGGTCAGCCAGATCAAGGTGTGTGCAATATGCGACATATGGTTCACTTGGATGAACTTTTTGCTTTGAGCCAAGAGAACAGAAATAGTTCAATTTAACAGGATGTGTGCAATACGTGACAAACAGGTCTGTAAACAAAAATGTGTGTGAAGACCGATAATAACACATACGATTGCTTCTAATAAGACGAATGTGAGATGCTCTGTCTACACAACATCTATTGGCCATAAGGATGCGAAGAGGCATCCTATATCAGCAAGGACTAGTTGTTCCACCAATAGCTCATCTAAGAGAACTCTCAAGTTAACTATGCTCAGGCTGGAGCAGCCATCAGATGGGTGACAGGATGGGAAGTTATCTTGATGTTAAATTAACTGATAGGATGGGTCATAAATATCAAATTAAATGACCTCTATGATCCATCCCATCAGTTAAATTAACCTCGAGGTCCTTGTTTTTTTAACACATGTTAAAGAAGGTCTATCGCATTACTTTTTGACAATGTGCGATACATGGCATACAGTTGATCCATCCGACCTGTTTGTGATGGAATAAGCCGTGTGTGTTGTGGGCAAACGCTTGCTAGTATACTACCGTTTGCAATTGATGAATTCATCACCGACGGGTTCCCTAGTGTGGTCCGTGTTCATCTGATCATCATCTACTTCTTGTGCTAGCTCGATGTTCCTTCTATGCTAAGTTTCCATTAATTGATGGCGTTTTATGAACACGCCACCTTTTCCCGCCATTTCCTCACCTGTTTCCCGCCACCCAGTGATATTGAGCATAAACCTAGGCGGCGCGTGATGCACGGAGACGACAAGCGCATCTTGTAGCACATCCACCTTTTCCAAGCATACCAACCCACCAAAGCGTCGCCTCTGCCATCAACCTCGTCGACGAGGAAAACAAGCAAGCGCCACGGCCCATTGAGGCCGAGGCGTGATAACCCACAAGTATAGGGGATCGCAACAATTTTCGAGGGTAGAGTATTCAACCCAAATTTATTGATTTGACACAAGGGGAGCCAAAGAATATTCTCAAGTATTAGCAGTTGAGTTGACAATTCAACCACACCTGGATAACTTAGTATCTGCAGCAAAGTATTTAGTAGCAAACTAGTATGGAAGTAACGGTAACGGTAGCAAAAGGTAACAGTGATAGTTTCGTAATGATTGTAACAGTGGCAATGGTAAAGTAACTAAGCAAAGAGCAATATGTGAAAAGCTCGTAGACATTGGATCGGTGATGAAGAATTATGCCAGATGCAATTATTCATGCAATAGTTATAACATAGGGTGACACAGAACTAGCTCCAATTCATCAATGTAATGTAGGCATGTATTCCGAATATAGTCATACGTGCTTATGGAAAAGAACTTGTATGAAATCTTTTGTCCTACCCTCCTGTGGCAGCGGGGTCCTATTGGAAACTAAGGGATATTAAGGCCTCCTTTTAATAGAGTACCGGACCAAAGCATTAACACATAGTGAATACATGAACTCCTCAAACTACGGTCATCACCAGGATTGGTCCCGATTATTGTCACTTCGGGGTTGCCGGATCATAACACATAGTAGGTGACTAATGACTTGCAAGATAGGTTCAAGAACTCACATATATTCATGAAAACATAATAGGTTCAGATCTGAAATCATGACACTCGGGCCCTAGTGACAAGCATTAAGCATAGCAAAGTCATAGCAACATCAATCTCAGAACATAGTGGATACTAGGGATCAAACCCTAACAAAACTAACTCAATTACATGATAAATCTCATCCAACCCATCACCGTCCAGCAAGCCTATGATGGAATTACTCACGCACGACGGTGAGCATCATGAAATTGGTGATGGAGGATGGTTGATGATGACGATGGCGACGGATTCCCCTCTCCAGAGCCTCGAACGGACTCCAGATCAATCCTCCCGAGAGAGATTAGGGCTTGGCGGCGGCTCCGTATCATAAAACGCGATGAATCATTCTCTCTGATTTTTTTCTCCCTGAACATGAATATATAGAGTTGGAGTTGAGGTCGGTAGAGCTCCAGGGGGCCCATGAGGCAGGGGGCGCGCCCAGGGGGGTAGGCGCACCCTCACCCTCGTGGATAGGGTGTGGCCCCCTGGCCTTGATTCTTTCGCCAGTATTTTTTATTAATTCCAAAATAATTCTCCGTTGATTTTTGGGTCATTTCGAGAACTTTTATTTCTGCACAAAAATAACACCATGGCAATTCTGCTGAAACAGGGTAAGTCTGGATTAGTTCCACTCAAATCATGCAAGTTAGATTCCAAAACAAGGGCAACAGTGTTTGGACAAGTAGATACGACGGAGACGTATCAACTCCCCCAAGCTTAAACCTTTGCTTGTCCTCAAGCAATTCAGTTGATAAACTGAAAGTGATAAAGAAACACTTTTACAAACTCTGTTTGCTCTTGTTGTTGTAAATATGTAAAGCCAGCATTCAAGTTTTCAGCAGAAATTATGAACTAACCATATTCACAATAACATTTAGGTCTCATGTTTACTCATATCAATGGCATAATCAACTAGCGAGCAATAATAATAAATCTCGGATGACAACACTTTCTCAAAACAATCATAATATGATATAATAAGATGGTATCTCGCTAGCCCTTTCTGAGACCGCAAAACATAAATGCAGAGCACCTTTAAAGATCAAGGAGTGACTAAACATTGTAATTCATGGTAAAAGAGATCCATTCATAGTCATACCCAATACAAATTAATAGTAATGGATGCAAATGATAGCGTTGCTCTCCAGCTGATGCTTTTTAATAAGAGGGTGATGACTCAACATAAAAGTAAATAGATAGGCCCTTCGCAGAGGGAAGCATGGATTTGTAGAGGTGTCAGATCTTGATTTTGAAATAGAGATGAATAATATTTTGGGTGGCATACTTTCATTGTCAACATAAAAACCGAGAGATCTCAATATCTTACATGCTACTCACATTATAGGCGGTTCCCAAACAGAATGGTAAAGTTTATACTCACCCTCCACCAACAAGCATCAATCTATGGCTTGCTCGAAACAACGAGTGCCTCCAACTAACAAGAGTCCCGGGGGAGTTTTGTTTGCAATTATTTCGATTTGATTTGCATAAAGCATGGGACTGGGCATCCCGGTGACCAGCCATTTTCTCGTGAGTGAGGAGCCGAGTCCACTCCTCTTGAGAATAACCTGCCTAGGATGGAAGATACAGACAACCCTAGTTGATACATGAGCTACTCAAGAATGCAAAACAGAATTTCATTTGAAGGTTTAGAGTTTGGCACATACAAATTTACTTGGAACGGCAGGTAGATACCGCATATAGGAAGGTATAGTGGACTCATATGGAATAACTTTGGGGTTTATGGAAGTGGATGCACAAGCAGTATTCCCGTTTAGTACAAGTGAAGGCTAGAAAAAGACTAGGAAGCGACCAACTAGAGAGCGACAACAGTCATGAACATGCATTAAAATTAATGAACATTGAGTGCAAGCATGAGTAGGATATAATCCACCATGAACATAAATATCGTGGAGGCTATGTTGATTTTGTTTCAACTACATGCGTGAACATGTGCCAAGTCCAGTCACTTGAATCATTCAAAGGAGGATACCACCCTATCATACCACATCACAACCATTTTAATAGCATGTTGGCATGCAAGGTAAACCATTATAAACTCCTAGCTAATTAAGCATGGCATAAGCAACTATAATCTCTAATTGTCATTGCAAACATGTTTATTCATAATAGGCTGAATCAGGAATGACGCACTAATCATATTTACAAAAACAAGAGAGGTCGAGTTCATACCAACTTTTCTCATCTCAATCAGTCCATCATATATTGTCATAATTGCCTTTCACTTGCACGACCGAACAATGTGAATAATAATAATAATAATAGTGCACGTGCATTGGACTAAGCTGGAATCTGCAGGCATTCAATAAACAGGAGAAGACAAGGCAATATGGGTTCTTGGTTAAATCTACAATAATTCATATAAGAGCCACTTCAACATTTTCATTATGGTCTTTTCCTCTCGACCCCCAAGGAAAAGAAGAGAAATAAAACTATTTACACGGGAAAGCTCCCAACAAACAAAAGAAGAACAAGAAATATTTTTGGTTTTTCTTTTAATTATCACAACTTCAGGCAAGGAAAGTAAACTAGCTAAAAGCTACAACTAATTTTTTTTGTTTTTTCTTAAGTTTTTTTTCAAACACACAAGAAGAAAGCGAGAAAAAGAAAAATAAACTAGCATGGATAATACAATGAAAAAGTATGAACATCGACAACTAGCATGAGTGTGTGGACATAAATGTAATGTCGGTGAGAGATACATACTCCCCCAAGCTTAGGCTTTTGGCCTAAGTTGGTCTACTGCCACGGCTGGCCTGGCGGATATCCAAAGTTGTAGTTGGGGTCGTACTGAGATGCAGCGGCTATTGCATGATGGGTTGCAGCTTGAAGGCGAGCTGTCTCACTCCTCCTCTCGTACTCGTTCGCCACCTCCCTGGTTATAACATGTCTCCCTTTTGCCTGAAAGTCAAAGAAAGTAGGAGCAGGAGAGCGACGTGATAGGTGCGTCGTCTGTCAAAGATTAGTCGGTACTGGAGGAACTGATCGTTCCTCTCAACAAACTGATGACGAACCATAGCTTCATAATCTAAATAAATAGGAGGCAACTCAACATCATACTCACGTATGGGTATATCAAGAAAATTAGCTAAACGGGTTGCATAAATGCCACCAAAGAAATCTCCATTAGTTCTATTATTATGCAACCTACGTGCAAAAATGGCTCCCAAATCATAATGTTTATCTCCTAATATAGCACTCCTGAGAACACTGAGGTTAGGGACACACATGTGACATGCTTCATCCTTACCATTTATGCACCTACCTATGAAGAGAGCAAAATAATGTATAGCGGGAAAATGAATGCTCCCTATGGTAGCTTGTGTTATATCTCTAGACTCCCCCACAATTATACTAGCAAGAAAATCTCTAAACTCAGATTTGCGAGGCTCACTAGTGCTACCCAATTGTGGAAGTTTGCAAGCAGTATTAAAATCCTCTAAGTCCGTAGTATAAGAATTTTCATAAAGATCAAACAGGACAGTTTGAGAATTTCGTGATGATGAAAATTCAAACCTTCTCACAAGGGAATCAGTGAGATAGTGGTACTGACGACACTTATCTGCCTCGAAGTGCTCAAGATCAGCATTACACACATATGCGTCAAATTCTCCTTGATTCCTGCTCGAACCAAAAAGTCCTCTGACGACCATTCACAAGCCCGCACTTGAGCTTCCCTTGGTGGTACATCGTCCGCATCGCGTATTGCGAGCCTGGGTCCTTGCTTCCTTGAAGGACCACCTTGGTACATTTTCCTAAACATATTTCTTCCTCTGAAAAATTTCTGAAAATTTTAGTAACTTCAAATAAAAGTGAACCAAACTCAACAAAATTGATAGCAACTACTCCTACAAGTGCCTAGGGGCCATATCATGCGTTAGAACTACTTGGGACCAAATAAATTTGACATGCAAGCTCAAGAACAGGGTCACCTAAGCAACTCAAATTTGCAATGAATAGTACTAGAACAAAAACTAAATGGACCATTGGAGGAGTCACATACCGAAGAATAATCCCCCTAAGCAGTTTTGTGAGTGGAGCTTTGAGCTAGGAGATCGAAAATCGCAGCAAAATGAGCTAGAACTAGTGCTTGAGCTGGTTGGTGATTTTTTGGGAGGAAGAAGGAGTGTGTGGTGGCTGGAATAAGTGGAGGGGAGCCACCATGGGCCCACGAGGCAGGGGGCACGCCCAGGGGAGGTGGGCGCGCCCTCGACCCTCGTGGCCAGGTGCTTGCTCCCCCTGATGTGTTCTTAGTGCCAAATGTTCTCAAATATTCCAGAAAAAAAAATCATATTTCATTTTTGGGGCATTTGGAGAACTTTTATTTTCGGCGTATTTTTTATTGCACGGATAATTCAGAAAATTGACAGAAAATACTATTTTTGCTTTATTTAATCTAAATAACAGAAAGTAAAAGGAGGGTACGGAAGGTTGTGCTTTCTAACTTCATCCATCTCATGCTCATCAAAAGGAATCCACTAACAAGGTTGATCAAGTCTTGTTAACAAACTCATTCTGAATAACATGGAACTGGAGAAATTTCGAATAGCACTATGTTACCTCAACGGGGATATGCACATCCCCCACAATAAGAATATCATATTTCTTCTTTTTGACAGTAGGAAGAGGAAATTCAAAACCTCCAATAGTAGTCGATGAAAATTTTCCAATAGAGTTTATACTGTGGACTTGAGGTTGTTTCCTCGAAAAGTGTACTGTTGTGCCCTTAAGGGAGGAACCCACAAGAAAAAATACTTGCTGGTCATGGTGGATAAGTTCACCAAATGGATAGAAGCCAAGCCTGTTAAGATGGCCGAATCCGGACCGGTGATAGACTTCATATCCGGGGTCGTACACCGTTACGGCGTCCCCCACAACATCATCACTGATAACGGCACAAACTTTATGGCCGATGAGGTAAAACTCTGGTGCAAAAATATGGGCATCAAGCTCGATTATGCTTCAGTCTATCACCCGCAAACTAACGGTCAGGTCGAGCGAGCAAATGGTCTCATCATGAGCGGCATCAAACCCAGATTAGTGCGGTCCCTCAAGGAATCTAACACGCACTGGGTAGAGGAGCTCGACTCCGTACTCTGGGGGCTGCGGACCATGTTGAATCGCACTACCGGATACACACCATTCTTTATGGTATACGACGCAGAGGCGGTTCTGCCCTACGACATAATCCATGACTCACCTCGAGTGCGCATGTACGAAGAAGGAGAAGCCGAGCTCGATCGGCAGGACAGTTTGGACGCCTTGGAGGAGGAGCGTGACGTGGCAAAAGCCCGTTCCGCATTCTATCAATAGCAGGTTCGAAGATACCAAAGCAGAGAAGTACGGGCCAAAAATTACAATGTTGGCGAGTTAGTTCTACGCGTGCCAGATAAGAAAAAGGACAAACTCAAGCCCAAATGGGAGGGTCCCTTCATTATTGACCAAGTCCTGACCGGTGGAGCGTACCGTCTCCGGGATGCATCGGACAATCGACTCGAGCCGAACCCATGGAACGCGGCCCGACTCCGAAGATTCTACGCCTAGCGCTGGACTCTGTGTTCTTCTCCTTCCTCTGTCCATTTTTCATATACTCTCTGTCTTATATTTCTCTCCTTCCCCCCCTTCATTTCTCTCACAGCCTTTAAGGGCCCATTTGTGCCTTGTTTGCACACAACTGACGCACTATCCGCGCTCATTATCCCTGGGGCCTTCTTTAACAGACGCTTATTCATATGGGCTTCATGCCCAACACATGTGTTATACTTCTGCATGTACCTTTTATTCACCATTATATGCATCGATATGACTTAAGTTTTGGCCAAGCTGGGTTGCCTGGCTCTTGTATTTATGCACTACGTTCCCGTTAATTCGGCTAGGGCATAAGGGGAGCACCTCTGCGATTGTTACTACCGGGTCAGCCGGATGTGTACCTCAGACTGGGTGAAGCCGAGAGCTAGCGTTCTTAAGAGAATATTCGGTCAGTGAGCAAAAGACGATTTTTTAACCATTTTCCATACATGCCCCCAGATGTTTTTACTGCTATTCTTTCCGCAGCCCGGACATGCACTTTAGGGCATGCATACCCAGGGAAAGGAACCCCTAACGGAACTATTCTCCCTGGAAGATGTTTCTTACTAACCATGTAATATGACATAACTAGTTGGGCACTTGCCTGTTCAAGCACTAATGACCCCTACGTCTGGATTCCACGCATGCCCCGGTTTTCTATAACCGCGAGGGTATTCGGACTCACTCCGGACTGTCGGGTCCAGAGGTCGAAGCGAAAAGGTCCCCCATGACAAACGATCTACAATCCGGCTAGAAGGCATTATACATGTCACTTTAAATTACATTGTCAATTTGACTGGTTAAATTCCTCTTCTATACCATCCAACAGGCTGTCTAGTCTATAGTCCTGTTGGGAATACTTTGCGGCCAATTCTACTTGGCCGTACACTAAGCTCACAGGGATCTCCTTCCCGTCGGGCCCCACAGGTCCGACCTCGGCCATGTGGTTTGGGTCAGCCTTCGTGTACCACATCTTCACCATGGCCCAGGCTTCCCTGGCACCTTGGCGGCAGACCGACATCTTCCATAATCGGAAGCGCCGTCGCGCTCCCTTCAGCTTCTCCGCAAGCTCTCCAAGGCCTTCGGGCACGGAGACGGATGGCCACAAGGCCTGGCGACCCCTTGCATCACCTGTCGCACTCGTTCGTGCAGTTGTGAGAGCTCGGGAAGAAGGTCACTCATAGAACCGGGCATTTCCTCCGCAGGACGACCTATTAGCATACCTACAGACATAACTCTTTCAGCCGACTTCCTCGCCGAACTCTTTTTCAAAGTTCGTTCAAGCACTTACTAAAAATGGCACGTCGAAGCCGCCGATTCTCCTTAACGGAGTCCGACAGTTGGGCACAAACATCCTTTAGTTCCATGCCCAGCTGGGTGTTGGCATCTAGGAGATCATTCTTCTCCTGGCTCACCCTTGTAAGCACGCTCTCACCGGCCTTTAGCTGGCGTAGGAGATATTGCTTATCCGGATTTACTCCAGCGTCATCTGCAATTTCATTTTCAGATTTGCATACACGCCGCACTTTACATGATACTTATCATTTGAAGCATATATTACCAGAGGGGGTCTCCTTGGGCTCCCCTGCTGCGGCTAGTGCGGCCTGAAGTTGGGCTTTGCACTCTTCAAGCTCATGGGACAGTTGGGTATTATTTTCTATAAGAACCTGCATAACAAATGATCCTTAAATCAGTTATTCTAACTGTTTCAAGTCTCAGGGGCTACTGATATATATATAATCACCAAATTTCTCACCCGTATGTCCTTTACATACTGCTCTGTGGCTCTGGCTAGACCATTTTGAGCAGCACGGAGGTACGCGTCTCCCGAGTTGAAGGCATCGAATGCCTCTTGGGAGAAACAAGCATCACGAAGAACGGTCCGGCGACGCCTGTGGTTCATGGCACTCTCCACCTCGGAATTTGTGGCGGATAGTCTATCCGCATCCTTTGTCGGAGTAGCGTCCGGCACGTGCCTCGTATTCGCTTCCGCTTCTGGATCCGGCCTTGGAGCCTGGTTGGTGGAGGCTCGATTGGCGACCTCTCCGGATATAGTCCGGCGAGCGTTCTTTTTCCTAAAGAAAGCACGGGCGTTGGTATGCCTCTGAGAATAATATCTTGGGATAAGACGGCGTGCCATACCGCTGCGCCGGTGTCTCAATCCGGACTGCTTGTCTTTTCAGCCTACCTGGCCTCGCGACCCCTTGTTGGCTGGTCGCCGCAGGCTCGGTATTCCGCCTCGAGGGCCTCCCCTGCAAAACACCGTTGGTATACGGTAATCAAAAATACGCAAGGACGGATCCTTCTCAAAGTGCTAGGAGTTCGGTCTCAGTTACCTGTGAGGCTGGAAGTAGCCCAGGATAATCGGCCGTAATGGCCACCAAGGCGTTGTCATTGCTCAATTGGTAAAATACCCTATCGACCAGCTCCACAGATATGTCCGGATCCTCTTGGGAGGCCGGGTCAAGGGACCGTTCCGGATCCTCAGGTTGTGGAGGAGGGCTGTTTATCTCCCTTACAGTCTTGCGCAGCTCCTGCGTTGAAGTCGCAAGATAAAATACTTAACTATGGGAATACAGAACGAATGGGCAAGCAAAAGTGTCAGCTTACCCAGCTCGGAGGATTGTACAAAGAAAATCCGCCCTGTGGATTGACACGGAGGAATTCCTCCTCTTCTCCCTTGTATAAAGTGGACAAGATCTTTGTTAGAGCAGCAACCGATTCTGGCCCCTTACGGCCGCAACGGGTGGCGTCATCTCCCCGTTGAAATCCCACATGGGGTGGCCTCTATACTGAAGTGGCTGCACCCCCCGCATAATGCATATGGCCATGACCTCGGTCATGGTCAATCCGGATTGAGCTAACGACCTTATCCGGCTCATCAGGTAAAGAACGTCCCTGTCATCTTCCTCCCGGGGGATCCGTGGACGCCATCTCAGGCGCTTCTTCAAAGGAGCATTATCGAACTCAGGGAGGCCGATCCGAATAGGATCCGGGAGGGGGACGTCTTCTATATAAAACCATTCTGAAGGCTAGTCTTCGGACGCCTTCTTTGGGGTTCCGGATAAACATCCGGTCCCAGCGATGCGCCACACTTCGGCTCCGCCCACTTGATATATTGACCCCTTCTGAGAACGGGGCACAAGGCAGAACAACTTCTTCCACAACGCGAAATGAACCTCGCAGCCCGAAAACAGCTCGCAAAGGGCTACGAAGCCCGCGATGTGTAATATGGAGGCAGGCGTAAGGCTGTGCAACTGGAGGCCGTAGAACTCCAGGAGCCCCCGGAGAAACAGATGAATTGGAAATCTAATCCCTCTTATCAAATGAGGGACAAGGCATACCCGTTCTCCCTTGGAGGGATTGGGAAGGCTCTCCGCTTGCTCTCCGCCATTATAGGTGGCGAGCCCGGCTCTAATCGGGACCATGTAGGCTGGGGGGAGAAATCCCTTGGTCTGAAGCGTCACTAGTGTGCTGTGCAGGACGGAACATCTCTCCCAGTCTCCAGGCTTGGGGCTGGGGAAGCGAGAGGAGGGGCTGTGTCGACTGGCCATGATGGAATGGATCTCTGTCGGATACGCTCCGATGAACGCTCGCTAAGGGAGGATGGTGGGATTTGGATCTGAATCCTCGTCTCTTTAATAGGCAGCTCATTTACATAGCTAGGGGGGTAATTGTAAAAATACCCTGGCTCTTCACATTCGCTTGACGCGTGGAAGGTGGCCATTACTGGGCGTGGAAGCCAAGGAGCGCAGCAATTACAAGAAGCCGGGCACTATTTAGCCGGTATATGGAATTTGGAGAAGAACCCGCCTTGCAATGCCGAAGACAATCTGCGCATCGGACTCATCGTCATTGAAGCCTAGTTCGGGGGCTACTGAGGGAGTCCTGGATTAGGGGGTGTCCGGACAGCCAGACTATAACCATTGGCCGGACTATTGGACTATGAAGATACTAGATTCAAGACTTCGTCTCGTGTCTGGATGGGACTTTCCTTGGCGAGGAAGGCAAGCTTGGCAATACGAATATGTAGATCTCCTCCCCTTGTAACCGACTCTATGTAACCCTATCCCCCTCCGGTGTCTATATAAACCAGAGGGTTTAGTCCGTAGGACACAACAACAACAATCATACCATAGGCTAGCTTCTAGGGTTTAGCCTCTCTGATCTCGTGGTAGATCTACTCTTGTACTACTCAAATCATCAATATCAATCAAGCAGGAGTAGGGTATTACCTCCATCGAGAGGGCCCGAACCTGGGTAAAAACATTGTGTCCCTTGTCTCCTGTTACCATCCGCCTAGACGCACAGTTCGGGACCCCCTACCCGAGATCCTCCGGGTTTGACACCGACGTGTACCGTATGCTCATTACCATTAACATGAAAAGTGACATTGCCTTTGTTGCAATCAATAACATCCCCTGCAGTATTCAAAAAGGGTCTTCCAAGAATAATAGACATACTATCGTCCTCGGGAATATCAAGAATAACAAAGTCCGTTAAAATAGTAACGTTTCCAACCACAACAGGCACATCCTCACAAATACCGACAAGTATAGCAGTTGATTTATCGGCCATTTGCAAAGATATTTCAGTAGGTGTCAACTTATTCAA
The DNA here is from genome assembly GCA_032464435.1 of Aegilops umbellulata. Taxonomy (NCBI): domain Eukaryota; kingdom Viridiplantae; phylum Streptophyta; class Magnoliopsida; order Poales; family Poaceae; genus Aegilops; species Aegilops umbellulata. The sequence goes on from CP136059.1 coordinate 72,510,749, forward strand.
ATTAAGTCTATGATCTAAAGAGAGAGGCATAACACTAACACCGGCCCCAAGATCGCATAAAGCAGTTCTAACACAATTCCTTTTAATGGAGCATGGTATAGTGGGTACTCCTGGATCTCCAAGTTTCTTAGGTATTCCACCCTTAAAAGTATAATTAGCGAGCATGGTGGAAATTTCAGCTTCCGGTACCTTTCTTTTATTTGTAACAATATCTTTCATATACTTAGAATAAGGATTCATTTTCAGCATATCAGTCAAACGCATACGCAAAAAGATAGGTCTAATCATTTCAGCAAAGCGCTCAAAATCCTCATCATCCTTTTTCTTGGATGGTTTAGGAGGAAAAGGCATGGGTTTCTGAACCCATGGTTCTCTTTCTTTACCGTGCTTCCTAGCAACAAAGTCTTTCTTATCATGATGTTGATTCTTTGATTGTGGGTTATCAAGATCAACAGCAGGTTCAATTTCTACATCATTATTATTGCTAGGTTGAGCATCAACATGAACATCATCATTAACATTATCACTAGGTTCATGTTCATTTCCAGATTGTGTTTCAGCATCAAAGATAGAAATATCATTGGGATTCTCAGGTGTGTCTACAATAGGTTCACTAGAATCATGCAAAGTCATATCATTTTTCTTTTTCTTCCTCTTAGAAGGACTAGGTGTATCTACATTAGTTCTCTGAGAATCCTAATCAATTCTCTTAGGATGACCTTCAGGATATAAAGGTTCCTGAGTCACTTTACCCCCTCTAGTTGCAACTCTAATAGCAAAGTCATTATTCTTACTATTCAATTCATTGAGCAAATCATTCTGAGCTTTAAGTACTTGTTCTACTTGAGTGGTAACCATAGAAGCATGTTTACTAATGAGTTTAAGTTCACCCTTAACTCTAGACATATAATCACCCAAGTGTTCAATCATATAAGCATTGTGTTTCAATTGTCTACCAACATAAGCATTGAAGTTTTCTTGTTTGACAATAAAATTATCAAAATCATCTAAGCATTGGCTAGCAGACTTATAACGAGGAATATCACCTTCATCAAATCTATAAAGAGAATTTACCTTTACTACTTGTGTCGGGTTATCAAGACCATGTATTTCTTCAACAGGTGGTAAATTAAGACCATGTATTTCTTCAACAGGAGGCAAATTCTTAACATCTTCAGCTTTTATACCTTTTTCCTTCATAGATTTCTTTGCCTCTTGCATATCTTCAGGACTGAGAAATAGAATACCCCTTTTCTTCGGAGTTGGCTTAGGAGTTGGTTCAGGAAGCGTCCAATTATTTTCATTAGTCAACATATTATTCAATAGCAATTCAGCTTGATCAACTGTTCTTTCCCTGAAAACACAACCAGCACAACTATCCAGGTGGTCTGTGGAAGCATCGGTTTGTCCATTATAAAAGATATCAAGTATTTAATTTTTCTTGAGAGGATGATCAGGCAAAGCATTAAGTAATTGGAGAAGCCTTCCCCAAGCTTGTGGGATACTCTCTTCTTCAATTTGCACAAAATTATATATTTCCCTTAAAGCAGCTTGTTTCTTATGAGCGGGGAAATATTTAGCAGAGAATAATAAATCATATCCTGGGGACTATGCACACAACCAGGATCAAGAGAATTAAACCATATCTTAGCATCACCCTTTAATGAGAACGAAAATAATTTAAGGATATAATAGTAGCGAGTTTTCTCATTATTAGTGAATAGGGTGGCTATATCATTTAATTTAGTAAGATGTGTCACAACAGTTACAGATTCGTAGCAATAGAAATGATCAGATTCAACCAAAGTAATTATATCAGGATCAACAGAGAAATCATAATCCTTATCAGTAACAAAGATAGGTGAAGTAGCATAAGCAGGATCAATTATTTAATTCATTGAGCAAATCATTTTGAGCTTTAAGCACTTGTTCTACTTGAGTGGTAACCATAGAAGCATGTTTACTAATGAGTTTCAGTTCACCTTTAACACTAGACATATAATCACTCAAGTGTTCAATCATATAAGCATTGCATTTCAATTGTCTACCAACATAAGCATTGAAATTTTCTTGTTTAACAATAAAATTATCAAACTCATCTAAGCATTGGCTAGCAGACTTATAACGAGGAATATCACGTTCATCAAATCTATAGAGAGAATTTACCTTTACTACCTGTGTCGGGTTATCAAGACCATGTATTTCTTCAATAGGTGGCAAATTAAGACCAAGTATTTCTTCAATAGGAGGTAAATTCTTAACATCTTCAGCTTTAATACCCTTTTCTTTCATAGATTTCTTTGCCTCTTGCATATCTTCAGGACTGAGAATTAAAATACCCCTTTTCTTCGGAGTTGGCTTAGGAGTTGGTGCAGGAAGTGTCCAATTATGTTCATTAGTCAACATATTATTCAATAGCAATTCAGCTTGATCGACTGTTCTTTCCCTGAAAATACAACCATCACAACTATCCAGGTGGTCTCTAGAAGCATCGGTTAGTCCATTATAAAATATATCAAGTATTTCATTTTTTTCTTGAGAGGATGATCAGGCAATGCATTAAGTAATTGGAGAAGCCTCCCCCAAGCTTGTGGGAGACTCTCTTCTTCAATTTGCACAAAATTATATATTTCCCTTAAAGTAGCTTGTTTCTTATGAGCGTGGAAATATTTAGCAGAGAAGTAATAAATCATATCCTGGGGACTACGCACACAACGAGGATCAAGAGAATTAAACCGTATCTTCGCATCACCCTTTAATGAGAACGGAAATAATTTAAGGATATAGTAGTAGCGAGTTTTCTCATCTTAGTGAACAGGGTGGCTATATCATTTAATTTAGTAAGATGTGCCATAACAGTTTCAGATTCATAACCATATAAAGGATCAGATTCAACCAAAAAGTAATTATCCCAGTATCAACAGAGAGATCATAATCCTTATCAGTAACACAGATGGGTGAAGTAGCAAAAGCAGGGTCATATTTCATTCTAGCATTCAAATATTTTTCTTTCAGCTTAGCTAATAATTTCTTAAGATCACTCCTATCATTGCAAGCAAGAAAGTCTCTAGCTGTTTCTTCATCCATAACATAACCCTCAGGCACAATAGGCAATTCATATCTAGGGGGAGAATCTTCATCATCACTTTCATCAATATTATTAGTTTCAATAATTTCATTCTCTCTAGCCCTAGCAAGTTGTTCATCAAGAAATTCACCTAGTGGCATAGTAGTATCAAGCATAGAAGTAGTTTCATCATAAGTATCATGCATAGCAGAAGTTGCATCATCAATAACATGCGACATATCATAATTAATAGTAGAAGCAGGTTTAGGTGTCGCAAGCTTACTCAAAACAGAAGGTGAATCAAGTGCGGAGCTAGATGGCAGTTCCTTACCTCCCCTTGTAGTTGAGAGATAAATTTTGGTTTTCTCGTCTTTCAAGTTCCTCAAAGTGACCAGCAGATATAGATCCCAAGTGACTCAAAGAATAGAGCTATGCTCCCAGGCAACGGTGCCAGAAAATAGTCTTGATAACCCACAAGTATAGGGGATCGCAACAGTTTTCGAGGGTAGAGTAGAGTATTCAACCCAAATTTATTGATTCGACACAAGGGGAGCCAAAAATATTCTCAAGTATTAGCAGTTGAGTTGTCAATTCAACCACACCGGGATAACTTAGTATCCGCATCCAAGTATTTAGTAGCAAAGTAGTATGGAAGTAACGGTAACGGTGGGAAAAGGTAACAGTGATAGTTTGTAGTGATTGTAACAGTGGAAATGGTAAAGTAACTAAGCAAAGAGCAATATGTGAAAAGCTCGTAGGCATTGGATCGGTGATGGAGAATTATGCCGGATGCGATTATTCATGCAACAGTTATAACATAGGGTGACACAGAACTAGCTCCAATTCATCAATGTAATGTGGGCATGTATTCCGAATATAGTCATACGTGCTTATGGAAAAGAACTTGCATGGCATCTTTTGTCCTACCCTCCCGTGGCAGCGGGGTCCTATTGGAAACTAAGGGATATTAAGGCCTCCTTTTAATAGAGTATCGGACCAAAGCATTAACACATAGTGAATACATGAACTCCTCAAACTACGGTTATCACCGGGAGTGGTCCCGATTATTGTCACTTCGGGGTTGCCGGATCATAACACATAGTAGGTGACTAATGACTTGCAAGATAGGATCAAGAACTCACATATATTCATGAAAACATAATAGGTTCAGATATGAAATCATGGCACTCGGGACCTACTGACAAGCATTAAGCATAGCAAAGTCATAGCAACATCAATCTCAGAACATAGTGGATACTAGGGATCAAACCCTAACAAAACTAACTCGATTACATGATAAATCTCATCCAACCCATCACCGTCCAGCAAGCCTATGATGGAATTACTCACGCACGGCGGTGAGCATCATGAAATTGGTGATGGAGGATGGTTGATGATGACGATGGCGACGGATTCCCCTCTCCGGAGTCCCGACGGACCCCAGATCAGCCCTCCCGAGAGAGATTAGGGCTTGGCGGCGGCTCTGTATTGTAAAAAGCGATGAATCCTTCTCTCTGATTTTTTTTCTCCCCGAACACGAATATATAGAGTTGGATTTGAGGTCGGTGGAGCTCCAGGGGGGCCATGAGGCAGGGGGCGTGCCCAGGGGGTAGGCGCGCCCCCCACTCTCGTGGATAGGGTGTGGGCCCCCTGGCCTTGATTCTTTCGCCAATATTTTTTATTAATTCCAAAATAATTCTTCGTTAATTTTCAGGTTATTCCGGGAACTTTTATTTCTGCACAAAAATAACACCATGGCAATTCTGCTGAAAAAATCGTCAGTCCGGGTTAGTTCCATTCAAATCATGCAAGTTAGAGTCCAAAACAAGGGCAAAAGTGCTTGGAAAAGTAGATGCGACGGAGACGTATCAAGGCGCTCCCCGGCAACGCGATGAACGACGCCGTGATGCGCGTCATTGCCAGGGTTGAGCAGACCCTTGGCACATGGCGCTTGAGCACCGCGGATCAAGATAGGTATGTCAGCGCCGAGAGGCTGCAGCTCGTCGCACAACATGATCGATGGCGCGCCGCAGAGCAAGCTAGGCGTGTCCGCGCCGATAGGGTGTGGCTCGCCTCACGGTGAGATTGTTGGAGCACCGCAAAGTGAGAGGCGCGGCGCGCCGCACAGCAAGAGCGGATCCATCGGCGCTTGCCTGCTGTAGACACGGTGTCGCAGCTGGGTACACGTCCCGTCAGTACCCCCATTCCTCGCCAGGAGTGGGTAGAGGCCATATGCACCGTACTTGCACCAGAGCCCGGCCGCGCCATATTTGCACCGGACACCCGCGACACCGTTCGCATTGGTCGTACCATTCACCTTATCTGCGGCCCGCTTGATGCCAATGCCCTAGTCGGTAGGGTCGACCGCCTCATTAGCCCAGGTGTCTACCTGGGTGCAGTAGAGGAACATGGCTGTCGCATCCTCGAGCTGATGATCTCCGATGAAATAGCCAACTTGGAGCTCGAGATCGCGCTCCAGATGTACCGCGAGCGTGTCGACCGCTTGGACGAACATCTGCACGAGTTCAGGCAGAGCCAAGAGCTACCGTAGGCAAGGGCTGCTGGTCATGGTCTCATGGACGCGTTTCATTTTGTTGATTCATTTCGACGTGGATATCTATGTATTCACATCAATCATAGTATTGCTCTGTTTCAATGTGTGTACCTGTTTTCCATTCTTATATGTTCTATTTTAATGTGTGTATATCCACTTCTCATTCTGTATATGTGGATGATAACAACTAGATTCAAATTAGTATACAAAAACAGATAGAAAATGGAATTCATAATATATATATTAATTGTTTATTAGTTCATCACAGAATATATATATACATGATGACACTTAACTACTAGGTACAATGCATAAAATTGAAAACGAACAATACTAAAACTAATAATCCATTCATCCTCTCGAATGGCATCATGCTGTCAAGGAATGTCGGACCAAGGTCGATGATGTCGTCCATGATGTGTACACACAAATGCACCATGACGTCAACGAACGCGGACTAGAAGTACATCTCAAGCTCACATAGTATGACAACGATCTCTTCTTGTAGCCTTCGGAGCTGCTTCACACTTGTGGACTTTCGAGAGATAACGTCGAAGAAGTTGCAGAGACTAGTATGCGTGTCATGCATGTGCTTCTCGATTATCCCTCTAATGGCAACCGGGAGTATCCGCGTCATCATCACATGATAGTCATGAGACTTCATCCCGCTGAACCTTTTCTTCTTGGGGTCTAGAAATCTGCTTATCTTCCCCTTCCCCCTCCCCCGTCTCCATCTCCCCCGTCAAATTTTTACGATGGAGATCTTTCCTGATTTTCAAATCTTCCAAGTCTTTCCTTACCTTCGGCCCATCCTTGACTTCTCTGGCATGTTTATTAGTGTGCCAAGCAAGCTCTCGAGGACATTCTTCGTGATATGCTTTTGATCAAGGCAATGAGGCATGTCATGATTGGGCCAGTAATCCATGTCCCAGAAAACAGACCTCGTTTTCCATACCTTCAGCAGCGGCTCTGACACCTTTTTCATCTTTCCCTGCGCGGGCCACTGTTCCCAGTTTTTCAATAGCTCATTGATTTCGGCGCTGCTCGTCTTACCTGGAGGTCCTCGATGCTCAGCCAACCCATTGAATAGATCTCCACGCTTTCTCCACGGGTCATCCTTCTCGAGCCATCTATGATGCCCCGTGTATACAATTTTCCCCGACCAGCCATCTTTCGTTGACGTAAGCTGCTAAGGTGTTGTATCATCCATGCACCTCGTGCATCCGCAGTATCCATGGCACACTTGTCCTGAGGTGTACCTGTAATCAAGATAGTCGTGCACTGTCGTCATCAGCGCGACTCTCATATATAAATACTCTTCTTTGCTGGCGTCCCATGTCCATGCCGGTGTTTTCCATAACGTGTCTAGCTCCTCTTGCAGAAGCCCCATATACAGGTTAATATTATTTCCCGGTTGTTGGGGCCCTTCAATCAGCATACTCATGTGTATGTACTTTGTATTCATGCACTTCCATGGGGGGAGGTTGTACATCCATACAAAGACGGGCCATGTGCTGTGGTTGGTGTTTTGGTTTCCAAACGGATTCATGCCATCGGTACTCGCACCAAGCACGATGTTCCTTGGATCTTCTGCAGCAAATCCATATACGGCGTTGAATGCTCTCCACTGGCTACCATCTACGAGGTGTCTCACTTCAGATCATCTCCATCGCCGGGCTTCTTCCTCTCCGCGTGCCAGCACATGAGCTTTGCTTTCTTAGGATTTACGAAATACCGCTGCAGACGGGGAGTGATAGGAATGAAATACCGCTGCAGACGGGGAGTGATAGGAAAGTACCATACAACTTTCTGAGGAGCTTTCTTTCCAGCCTTTTTGTATCAAGAAGCATTGCACACTGGACAGCTGGTTTGTTCCCCGTGCTCCCCCCCGATATATGATGCAATCGTTGATGCATGCATGGTGCCTAATGTGCGTCAAATCAAAAGGGCAAGCGATTTTCTTGGCCTCCTCGACACTAGTAGGACACATGTTCCCCACGGGAAGAACTTTATTATGTTGATACTTCAAATGCTCATCGAGGCTTTTGCCTGTCCATTTGTTTTTGGCCTTCGTCTTTAGAAGTTCAAGTGTGAAACTCAAGCGGGTCACTGTCGGTGTCAAAACCGGCGGATCTCGGGTAGGGGGTCCCAAACTGTGCGTCTAAGGAGGATGGTAACAGGAGGCGGGGGACACGATGTTTAACCAGGTTCGGGCCCTCTCGATGGAGGTAATACCCTACTTCCTGCTTGATTGATCTTGATGATATGAGTATTACAAGAGTTGATCTACCACGAGATCATAGAGGCTAAACTCTAGAACCTAGCCTATGGTATCATTGTTGTTGTCCTACGGACTAAGCCCTCCTGTTTATATAGACACCGGAGGGGGGGTTAAACAGAGTCGGTTACAAGGGAGGAGATCTACATATCCGTATTGACAAGCTTGCCTTCCACGCCAAGGAGAGTCCCATCCGGACATGGGACGAAGTCTTCAATCTTGTATCTTCATATCCCAACAATCCGGCTAAAGTATATAGTCCGGCTATCCGAGGACCCCCTAATCCAGGACTCCCTCCATAGCCCCTGAACGAGGCTTCAATGACGATGAGTCCAGCACGCATATTGTCTTCGGCATTGCAAGGCGGGTTCTTCCTCCGAATACTCCATAGAAGATTTTGAACACAAGGATAGTGTCCGGCTCTGCAAAACAAATTCCGCATACCACTGTAGAGAAAATAATATTTCCACAAATCTAATCTGCCGACAACTTTTCACAATGTGACATCTCACCACGGCCTGATCATTATTTGAACCGTTTTTCCCAGCCTGCCACTGCACGTTTCGTGAGGCGGTTTTATTGGCACGTCTTGTCGAAGCAGAGACCGTGTCCCCCTTATTCCGGGATTCTCATCAATACGGGTATGTGCAACCCAATCATGTGTGTTGGTATGACTCCTTGATTTCAGGCAAGTTCCAAACGGCCACACGGAGGACGCTTGATGTTCACCCTCTTTATAAAGGGGCGGAGGCCTGTCCTTTTCTTCTCGCGCTTGCTACCTATTGAGGACTGCGTTCGATTTCCCCGAAGAGGAGAGGATGATGCGGCAAAGTAGCGTAAGTATTTCCCTCAGTTTTTGAGAACCAAGGTATCAATCCAGTAGGAGGCTACACACAAGTCCCTCGTACCTACACAAAACAAATAGCTCAACGCAACCAACGCGATTAGGGGTTGTCAATCCCTTCAGGGTCACTTACGAGAGTGAAATCTGATAGATAATATTTTTGGTATTTTTGATATAAAGATGCAAAGTAAAAAGTAAAAGGCAAAGTAAAAAGCAAAGCAATAATAAAGTGATGGAGATTTATATGATGAGAATAGACCCGGGGGGCATAGATTTCATTAGTGGCTTCTCTCAAGAGCATAAGTATTCTACGGTGGGTGAACAAATTACTGTTGAGAAATTGACAGAACTGAGCATAGTTATGAGAATATCTAGGTATGATCATGTATATAGGCATAACGTCCGAGACAAGTAGACCGACTCCTGCCTGCATCTACTACTATTACTCCGCTCATTGACTGCTATCCAGCATGCAGCTAGAGTATTAAGTTAAAAACAGAGTAACGCCTTAAGCAAGATGACATGATGTAGAGGGATAGTTTCATGCAATATGATAGAAACCCCATCTTGTTATCCTCGACGGCAACAATACTATACGTGCCTTGCTGCCCCTTCTGTCACTGGGAAAGGACATCGCAAGATTGAACCCAAAGCTAAGCACTTCTCCCATTGCATGAAAAACCAATCTAGTAGGCCAAACCAAACTGATAATTCAAAGAGACTTGCAAAGATAACCAATCATACATAAAAGAATTCATAGAAGATTCAAATATTATTCATAGATAGACTTGATCATAAACCCACAATTCATCGGTCTCAACAAACACACCGCAAAAAGAAGATTACATCGAATAGATCTCCACGAGAGAGGGGGAGAACATTGTATTGAGATCCAAAAAAGAGAGAAGAAGCCATCTAGCTACTAACTATGGACCCGAAGGTCTGAGGTAAACTACTCACACTTCATCAGAGGGGCTATGATGATGTAGAAGCCCTCCGTGATAACGGCCCTCTCCGGCGGAGCTCCGGAACAGGCCCCAAGATGGGATCTCGTGGATATACAAGGTTGCGGCGGTGGAATTAGGTTTTTTGCTCAGTATCTGATCGTTTGGGGGTACGTAGGTATATATAGGAGGAATGAGTACGTTGGTGGAGCTTCGAGGGGCCCACGAGGCAGGGGGGCGCCCTCCACCCTCGTGACCGCCTCGTGGCTTTCTTGACGGAGGGGCTAAGTCTTTTGGATCATATCTGATGAGAAAATCACATTCCCGAAGGTTTCATTCCGTTTGGACTCCGTTTGATATTCCGTTTCTTCGAAACACTGAAATAGGCAAAAAAACAATTCTGGGCTGGGCCTCAAGTTAATAGGTTAGTCCCAAAAATAATATAAAAATGGAAAATAAAGCCCAATATAGTCCAAAACAGTAGATAATATAGCATGGAGCAATAAAAAATTATAGATACATTGGAGACGTATCAGGCATCCCCAAGCTTAATTCCCGCTCGTCCTCGAGTAGGTAAATGATAAAAAGAGAATTTTTGATGCTGAGTGCTACTTGGCATAATTTCAATGTAAATCTTCTTAATTGTGGTATGAATATTCAGATCCGAAAGATTCAAGACAAAAGTTCATGTTGACATAAAAATAATAATACTTCAAGCATACTAACAAAGCAATTATGTCTTCTCAAAATAACATGGCCAAAGAAAGTTATCCCTACAAAATCATATAGTATGGCTATGCTCTATCTTCACCACACAAAGTATTTAAATCATGCACAACCCCGATGACAAGCCAACCAATTGTTTCATACTTTTGACATTTTCAAAACTTTTCGATCTTCACGCAATACATGAGCGTGAGCCATGGATATAACACTATATGTGGAATAGAATGGTGGTTGTGGAGAAGACAAAAAGAGGGGAAGATAGTCTCACATCAACTAGGCGTATCAATGGGCTATGGAGATGCCCATCAATAGATATCAATGGGAGTGAGTAGGGATTGCCATGCAACGGATGCACTAGATCTATAAGTATATGAAAGCTCAACAAAAGAAACTAAGTGGGTGTGCATCCAACTCTCTTGCTCACGAAGACCTAGGGCATTTTGAGGAAGCCCATCATTGGAATATACAAGCCAAGTTCTATAATGAAAAATTCCCACTAGTATATGAAAGTGACAAAATGAGAGACTCTCTATCATGAAGATCATGGTGCTACTTTGAAGCACAAGTGTGGTAAAAGGATAGTAACATTGTCCCTTCTCTCTTTTTCTCTCATTTTTTTATTTGGGCCTTTTCTATTTTTATGGCCTCTTTTTTTCTGTCCGGAGTCTCATCCCGACTTGTGGGGAAATCATAGTCTCCATCATCCTTTCCTCACTTGGGACAATGCTCTAAAAATGATGATCATCACACTTTTATTTTTCTTACAAGTCAACAATTACAACTCGATACTAGAACAAAGTATGACTCTATATGAATGCCTCCGGCGGTGTACCGGGATATGCAATGAATCAAGAGTGACATGTACAAAAGAATTATGAATGGTGGCTTTGCCACAAATACGATGTCAACTACATGATCATGCTAGCAATATGACAATGATGGAGCGTGTCATAATAAACAGAACGGTGGAAAGTTGCATGGCAATATATCTCGGAATGGCTATGGAAATGCCATGATAGGTAGGTATGGTGGCTGTTCTGAGGAAGGTATATGGTGGGTGTATGATACCGGCGAAAGGTGCGCGGTATTAGAGAGGCTAGCTGTCGGTGTCAAAATCGGAGGATCTTGGGTAGGGGGTCCCGAACTGTGCGTCAAGGCCGGATGGTAACAGGAGACAAGGGACATGATGTTTTTACCCAGGTTCGGGCCCTCTCGATGGAGGTAAAACCCTACTCCTGCTTGATTAATATTGATGATATGGGTAGTACAAGAGTAGATCTACCACGAGATCAAGGAGGCTAAACCCTAGAAGCTAGCCTATGGTATGATTGTGTATGATGATTCTTCTCCCCTACGGACTACAACCCTCCGGTTTATATAGACACCGGATAGGGTTAGGGTTACACAGAGTCGGTTACAATGGTAGGAGATCTTGAGCATCCGCATCGCCTAGCTTGCCTTCCACGCCAAGGAAAGTCCCATCTAGACACGAGACGAAGCCTTCAATCTTGTATCTTCATAGTCCAGGAGTCCGGCGAAGGTATAGTCCGGCTACCCGAACACCCCCTAATCCAGGACTCCCTCAGTAGCCCCTGAACCAGGCTTCACTGACGACGAGTCCGACGCGCAGATTGTCTTCGGCATTGCAAGGCGGGTTCCTTCTCCAAGTCCTTCATAGAAGATTGTAAACACCAAAAATAGTGTCCGGCTCTACAAAAATAAGTTTCCACATATTGCCATAGAGAGAATAATATTAACACAAATCAAATCTGCTGACGTATTCCGCAGTGCGTCAACACACTGCGGCCAAGCTCTTTATACAAATTGTTTTTACTTTTCCACCTCAGCGCGTTTAGCGAGGCGGTTTCCTTGGCACGTCTTGTCAAAGCAGAGATCGTGTGCCCCCTTTTAACGGGATTCTCATCAATACGGACGTGGGTAACCCAATCGTGCCCGTTAGCATGTTCCCTTAATTAAAGGTGAGTCCAAAACGGTTACGGGGAGGGCTCTTGGTATTCAGCCTCTTATAAAGAGACCAAGGCCTCGCTCCTTTTCTTAATCTCAAACGAGTTCGCCTGTCGCCTCGAGTTCCAACACCCCCAGCTTCAGATTCCAGGCGCTTCGGACTTTCGACAATGTCCGGTTCTGACCTGCAAGGCCGATGGATACCTTCCTCCGTCATGGAGGAGGATGTATTAAGGTTGAGGGAGGCTAAGTTCCTGACCGGCGAGATTTCGCATAGGTTGCCTGCCCAAGGACAGGTTATTCCCAGTCCCCAGCCCGGCGAGAGCGTGGTGTTCATGTCTCACTTCCTACGAGGGTTAGGCTTCCCCATGGACCCCTTTGTGAGGGGACTGCTGTTTTATTACGGTCTGGATTTTCATGACTTAGCTCCGGAGTCCATCCTCCATATCTCCTCATTTATCGTAGTGTGTGAAGCGTTCCTCCATGTTACCCCTCACTTCGGATTATGGCTCAAGACCTTCAAAGTGGAGCCGAAGATGATCGAGGGGCGACACGCAGAGTGTGGAGGCGCTGTCATAAGAAGAAATGCCGATGCTCCATGGCCCGAGGGCTCTTTTCAAGAGGAGCTTGGCTTGTGGCAATGAGAGTGGTTTTATATCACCGCTCCTCGGGGACCACATGGGTGGCGCCTCCTGCCTTTCGCTCGGGTCCCCCACCACGGCGAGCGTCGTGGATCAACATAGGGTTAGATTGAGGCTTGCCCAAAGACGTACCCTTGCTGCAGGGCCGCATTAAAGATCTCTTGGAAGGAGACCTCAACCTGGTTAAGGTGACACAGGTCATGCTGATTCGCCAGACACTGCCCGGCAAACGTCGCCCCCTTCGCCTGTGGGAGTTCAATCCAGAGGGACCACGAGCTCTCCGGGATTTTATGAGCGCGACGCCCGCGGAGATGTATAAACTGTTCTTCGGATCACAAGAAGTGTGTCCGGATTTGACCGAGGATGCAGGCCTAAGCCGCAATCGCCCGGATACTCAAGTAAGTAACCTTGTGCCCGGACCTTCTATCCGCATATGTAACATCCCAAATTTTCAATTTGGAATGTTATACATTAGATCATCATGCATATCATATTTTATTTTGCTTTTGGTTTTGATCCTAGAAAATCCTAAGCAACTCAAGGACCCACGGAGAGAGTTGGGGATTTCGTTATTTTCATATTTGAGTTTTCTCAAATTTTGAAAATAGGATCACGTGATTTTATTTATTTTATCGTCAATTATTTCTATTACAAAAATATGAGAGAGGGAATAAAATGACTTTCCCAAAATATAGAAATATTGAGGATTTAATAAGAAAATCAAATAAGATTTATTTCGGAGTTTTTCGGTATTTTTAATTGAATTTAGGAAAAATACGCGTTTTTCAAACTTGTATATTGGGCCCAAATAAATATCCACTTTATCGGGCTTGATTTTAGAAACCCGGGAAAAATTATTTCACGATTTTTGGAGTCTGTTTGGTACTCTTTTTCATTTTTTTCCGAGCGTATTTAAAAAAAAAGGGAACCGACCTTGGGCCGTACCCGAGCGGGACTCCGCCCGGGGGGCGCCTTTATATACCGAGCGCCCGAGCCCCTAGAGCACCCCAGCCCACCCAAGCCCGCCGCCGCCGCCGGAGCCGCCGCCACCGCCGAGGTTCGCCGCCGCCTCGAATTCCGTGCCAAAAATTATTAGTTTTTAAAAAATTTCGTCGAAAGTATTTTCGATTTTTATTACTTTTTATTATTATTTTATTATTTTAATTTTTTTAAAAAAATTATTTTTGATTTTTTAATTATTATTTTATTACTTTATTTTTAAAAAAAAATTATTTTTGGATTAAGTTAATTAACGATTAATCTGTTCGTCGTTTTTCTTTTTCATCGGATTTTCCGCAGTTATTTTCTGATCGCGATTTCTGATCCGATTTTCGTTTTAGTATAACTTTTTGCTCGTTTATCGGAATGAGGCGATTCAAGCGCCTGGAGTTTCGTCTCGAAACCCTCTTTCCGAATAATCACCTTAAACAAGTTTTTGCTACTGTAAAATTTGACTTAGATCCAGATTACTAGAACGAAGTTGAATTCTTTCGCCGTTTGATTTTCTTTGCTTTGTTCGATTCAACTCTTTTTGCAAACCAGGTTTCTTAAGTTGAACTTTCTGGTTAGATCTCTATTTGAGTTTTACCTGTGCATTAGATGAGTACTTATTGTATGCTTGTTTGTTTGTCTGCGATAGAATACCCGGAGTGCGCCGCCTGTTACTTCGAATCTCTAGGTTTCGCGGATCATCAACAAGGCAAGTAACACTTTGATCATACCTTCTCATTGCCCAGTTTTTATTGCATTAGACCAATCCTCACACATTGCATGATTAGGATCTAATTAAACTGTGGGATGGGAAGTAGTTGAGGTAGTACCTAGTACCTGCTTTACTTATGAAACCTTGGGAGTTACTTCTACGTTTGCTTATTATGCCATGCTATGCTAGTAGACGTGGATTGGGTGAGTGATATCCATGACAGATGTGAGTATTGTTAATTAATGGTTTATCTAAGGTGGCAACTTAAACACACATCTGGGTGGATTGAGGCACCTGGTTTCTATCAGGACTTGCCTGTTTTTCTTTGGACTGCCACCCAGGCTCAAAGGGATCATAAGATCATTCATGCTAGTAACTTCCGTGTGCAGCCACAAGCCAATATGGGCTCTGGCATAGCTGACTAAGTCGTGCGAACTCTTACAGTGGTAGACTAGCAGATGTAGGGGATGTAGGTTGGTACGGTCTATCACAACGTAAGGTGCTAGCGCTTCTGAAAGACTATGTCTCGGTCATCCGTTTCTCAAACACCCTGTAGTGCGAGAAACCAAACGGAGGCGATCGAGTCTTGTGGGGAAAAGTGCGCAAACCTCTGCAGAGTGTACAAACTAATCATGATTAGCCGTGTCCCCGGTTATGGACAACTTGAGTATCTAGTACTTGAAGATCATGTGAATCTCATCATGTTACTTCTAAATTAATATTGTTGGGTTATTTGATGACTATTTTTAATTCGGATTGAGGATGCTGTCAACCATTCTCAATGTTTAACAACCACCATGATAGTTAAATAAATTTATTCCTTTGTAGTAGGGAAAAATTGGCTTTACGCAAAACTGTAACCATAGAGCTTTCCACCAGCCATACATGCATATAGTATAGCTCATTACTGTTCATTACTCTCTATGTGTTACATTGCCAGCATATTCCATGTGCTGACCCGTTTTCGGGCTGCAACGTTTCATGTTGCAGACTTTTCAGACGACGAGTAAGGTGCTTTTAGGTCGTGGTTCTATACTCAGTGATGCCGTTGGAGTTGATGGGCTCACTTATCTTCCAAGCCTTCCGCTGTTACCGATATTAGATGGCCTTAAGCCATATTCATTGTGATAAGTTCTCTTTGAGACTTTTCGATGTAATAAGTGTGTGATTGCTACTCTGCTATAAATCCTTCGAAGTACTGTGTGGTGTCAGCATTACTGATCCAGGGATGACACCTGAGCACAGAGACTTGACCATCTCAGGTCGGGTCGCTACAGCATAATTAACGTGCCCTTAACAGAGCTCTCCTTTTAAACAGGAGTGAATAGCGAAGGCGAAGTTGATCAGGTGTCCGGCTCCCCTTCCCGAAACCAGGCCGGATTCCGTGCTAGTCAGGATGCTGGAGGTAGCACCTTTGGAGGGAAGCAAGGGGGAGGACAAGGAAACTACGGCCTCCTCGAGGGAGGTTGTTCCAAAGGGAGGAACCGACGATTCCTCTCCTAGGGAAAAGAAGAGAGCCGCCTCTGACGATCCGAAGACAGTGGTCTCGAAGCGGGGGAAAAGATCCTCGTCAGAGGGTCCGGTGCCGGGGAGCTACTCGGCCGGACCGCGTACTCAAGGAGATCAGCCCTCCAGCGAGCCGTAAGTAGAGAATGATTTTCCTTTCGAGGGATGAGAGAAATCCATGATTTATATCTGAGAATTTTAACCGAATTCTTACCTTGTAGTTCGGACCTCAGCCCTTCTCAGCAGAGCTCGTCTTCGGGGGATCTTCTTCCGGAGATGATGGAGAGCGGGACGCCTCCTTCTGCTGGGCCGCCTAGCGAGGCGGGCGACCCTGAGGTGTCGTCACGGAGGGTTTCTCCGGGTTCGGTAGGGGAAGAAGATAGCGATGGGCCCCCCCGAAGTTCTCCGCGTCCGGCACCATCTGGTGCTCGGCCGGAGGAGCTGAGGTTCTGTTAGGGTGAGCTTCTATTTCAGAGGAGCACCATGCATTAATGGGCATGGTGATTGAAAGGATTTTGTTCGCAGAGAGTGGACTGCATGAGGCCGTCGAAAGTTTATTGACGGGTTTTGAGGTACATTAGATAATGTATACTTTTGTTAGTTGCGCGTAAATAAGATGCGCCCTATGTAGATAGTAGCCCCTGAGACTCTGCGTGTCGTCAAGAAATGACGGCACGCGGAGGATCATAATCCCAGTTCTAAAATGTCGCCTTTTAATGTAGGCTGCAGGGTGTCCGGAGTCAAGCCGAACTGCTGGTTTTGCCGAACTAAAGCAGCAACTGGACGTGGCAGACACCGACATCGCGCTTGTCAACAAGCATTTGGATGAGGCTCAAGGTATGTGATTCCTCGGGCAGCATTAGGTAAGAAGAGTTTTATGCCAGCGTCTTACGATATGTGTGCTTGACGCAGATGGTGCTGCCGTCGTGGAGAGTCTGAGGGCAGAACTTGCCCGAGCTAAAGATGAAGCCAGGAGAAGTGATGCGTCTACCAAGAAGGCCCTTGAAGAGCTGAGAGCCGAACAGGCTGCTCATTGTCGAAGCAAGGAAGAGATGGCCACTATGGCCGAAAAGTTAAAGAGCACTACAGACCGTTGCAGACTTCTTGAGAAAGAAGACCAGGCGAGACAGGCGGTCCTAGAAAAGGCCGTTGCTGATGCCAAGGATGCGCGCTCTGCAATGAGAGCTGCGAAGGAGGAGCTGCGTCAGGCCGAACAGATTGCGGCTGGAAAGCCCTTCATGCTGCGGAGAAAATTTTGCAATCCGAAGTTTGCTCCGTTGGACCGGATGTGGAGTGTGGAGGACACCTATCTAGATTTGGCACCGAGTGCTGCTGATGCAACCGAACACTTCCGAGATCTGGAAGATCATGAAGTGGAAAAACTGTTCTGGTCGCAATTTCATAATCCAGAGCGTCCACTAGCAGTGGACGATCGTTTGGCTCAATGGGCCGAACTTAATAGGTTGTCCTGACTCTCCATGAAGTATGTCATGGGTCATCTGTGGCCGGGGAGGTCGGAGCCGAAGAGTTATTTTAGTTTGGTGCAGCAATTCCTTGACGCAGTGCCGCGCATTAATGCTATGAAGAGGTCGGCGTGTATAGAGGGTGCAAGGATGGCTCTTGCCCGTGTCAAGACATACTGGGCAGAGATGGAGACCACCGTTATTGCATCCCGAGATTCGGAGGAAAGCTGAGTATCCTCCGAGCACTATTTTCAGGAAGTCCTTGAAGGCGCTCGTGTAATAGAGTCGCAGTGCTCGAAGGATGCTATTTTATTATAGCATATGTAATGATGAATTAATATCTTTATAAATTGTAGTGGCCTTTTTATACTTGTGCCTTCAAGTATTGTGAACACCTCCTGTGTGGCCATTTAAAATATATGTATAAAATCTGAAAGATTGCAGTCGTTGGCTTCAACCCCCACGCACATAGTGCGGGGGTGCTCGCAGAAGATGCATTTTCACACTTAATCCAACGTCTTGGTCCCACAAAGGAGGTGATAGCGCAGCGGGCCAGGCAACCGGACTATAATGCTTTAACACTTTCACTTAGCCATAGGAGCTTGACAGTGGGACTATTTAGGTAGCCCATTGGTGGCGACTGCGCTTGCCCGAGTTTAGGGCACGTATGTGCCTGATCGGGAAGCGGCCCTTCGTTAAAGCGGAGGAATCCGATAGATTCCAATAGGTCATCGAGTGGCTGACCAGTCTCACGCTACATCATGATAGTCCGTTTTCGGCTTTCTCTACTGAGGTGCTCGCCCGGCCGAACCGGGGCACAATCGCTGTAGTTCTCCTGGTGCTACCTTAGCCGATAGAGCGGAACATAAGGTAGCCGAACTCAGGAGCCGGGCAACCCAACATTTGACCAAAGACATGATTCGGAGCTGATGCATATAATGCCAAAACTCGCGACGCCGAACACTCCCTAAGGTGTTCGGTCTTTGTGAGTGCGGGCTAAACAACACTCTTTGCTAAAAAAAGCCCCTAGTGTCCAGGTACGTGCAAAAAATTCTGACGTGGCCACATGCCAAGACGCCAGCCTCCTCCTTGGTTATGTAGGAAAGAACCAGGGGATGTATTGCAACAAGAGACAGTAAAAAAGGTTCACGCAGGGTCTTAATCTGAAAAGAATCCTTTAGGACGGGTCCCTACTGCACGTCTGCGCCTGTGTCTCCATTGTGCCGTATCGTGGACGGGCGCCGCACGACGTTCATCTGTAAAAGAGAGGAACTAGACTGAAAACGGGTCGTGCCAAACAAAAGGTTTTAAAATAAATGAAATATAAAGTAAAATGTAAAATTGAGCTTTATTGTCTCTGCGTATAGCCCCTAGTACAGGGGTATATGGCCTCTAAGCCTGCGTTGATGATGGACTTGTGCCGAACTCGTCTATTCCGGGTCCGTGGCCTTTAATGACCTATGTCGAAAAAGTCTTTTGGCTGGTGAGGCCATTTTGTTGTGCGGCTGTCTGAGCGGCCGCACAGTCCTCCGCTTGGGAGAGGCGCACTTTAGTGCGTCCCCTTCAAAGAGATGATGCCTCATGGACCGGGCATCTTAAGCGTGAGAGATGCATAGTGCGGTATTGCATTAAAGCGAGTGAAAGCTTTGCGTCCCAGTAGTGCTTGATGGCGACTTGAAAACGGGACAACATGGAAGGTCAGCTTTTCGCGACGGAAGTTATCGGCAGAGCCGAATATAACTTCGAGCCAGAGAAAACCCATACAATGGGTGTCCGGACCTGGTGCTACCCCTTGAAAGGAGGTTTTGCTGTGACGGATTCTTGCCGGGTTTATCCCCATGTGATGGATTGTATCCTGATATATCAGGTTTAGTCCACTACCGCCGTCCATAAGGACATTTGTAAACTGGAATCCGCCAATTATTGGGTCGAGTATCAGGGCAGTCCAGCCTGTGTTTTTGATATTTCTAGAATAGTCTAGTTGATCGAAAGCGATTGGTTTTAATAACCAGTGGCGGGACCCATTGGGGATAGGTCGTATTGTGCGTACCTTTATGGGTGCCATACGTTTTGTTACGTGAAGTAAGTTCACTGTTTTTACTTCTTGCGGGAAGTTCTTTTGTTTCCTGGTGTTCTGCTTCTGGGGTTCATCCTCGTCTTCGCTTGGTGTGTCGAGCCCCTTGTGTTCGGCATTGAGTCTTCCGGATTGTTTAAAAACCCAACAATCTCTGTGGGTATGGTTAGCAGGCTTCCCAGGAGTACTGTGTATCTGACATATCATGTCCAGGATTCTGTTTAAGTTGGACGGATCATCCCTATTATCCTGGAGGGGTGGCTTTGTCTGATTTTGTCGCGAGCCTTTGAATCCGGCATTGACTGCCGTGCTCTTCGGACTTTTTTCTTTAGTTCGGCGACGATCCTTGTTGCGTCGCGGTTTTCCGTTTCCATCCCTGATTTCGGATGTACTTGGGTCGCTGGGGTTGCATCTTGCCAACCAGCTGTCCTCTCCTGCGCAAAAGCGGGTCATGAGGCTTGTGAGTGCGGCCATTGTTCTTGGCTTTTCCTGGCCGAGGTGTCTGGCGAGCCATTCGTCTCAGACATTATGCCTCAAAGCTGCTAAGGCTTCGGCATCCGGACAGTCGACTATCTGATTCTTTTTAGTAAGGAATCTATTCCAGAACTGCCGAGCTGATTCTCCGGGCTGTTGAGTTATGTGACTGAGATCGTCTGCATCCAGAGGGCGGACATAGGTCCCTTGAAAATTTGCTCGGAAAGCATCCTCGAGCTCTTCCCAACTTCCAATTGTGTTTTCGGGAAGGCTTTTAAGCCAGTGCCGGGCTGCCCCTTTAAGCTTAAGGGGTAAATATTTGATGGCGTGGAGATCATCTCCTCTAGCCATATGTATGTGGAGGATATAATCCTCGATCCAGACTCCGGGGTCTGTTGTTCCATCATACGCCTCTATGTTGACGGGTTTGAATCCCTCTGAAAATTCATAGTCCAGAACCTCATCGGTGAAGCATAGGGGGTGTGCGGCGCCCCTGTATTTGGGTGTGCCGGATTCTGATGATGGCTTTTTTGCATTGCTCGCAGGAGCTTGCTTTCTTGGCCCATAAATGGACCTGGCTGGGCCATGATGCGACTCCTTAGGTGGGTCACATACCGATTTTAGTGCGATGCCACTTGCCGCCTTATTGGGTCGTCTATCCGACCGTATGGCTTTTTTGATTTTTGAGTGCGAGGGCTCTAGGGACTCTTCTTCGAATTCGAGCAGGAGCTTTCTCTTTGGATAGCTTTTAGTACGGCGACCATCGCCGTATTTGTCTGCGGTGTTGATTACTTTGTTCCATTTAATACAGAGTGCATCTTCCGCTGTCTTTAGCTTCCGCTTCTGCTTTTTCAGGCTTCGTGCAGTTGCAACGAGCCTCTTGTGGAGACATTTCTGCTCCATGGACTTATCCGACGTAAAGTTGTCCGGAATGACGTTTTCGCTGGGGGAGGGAGTTTCGGTTTCTCTATCCGTGATGCCCTGTTCAGACGGCTGCTCTAAGGCTTGCTCGTCGCCTACCGACTTGTCCTGCTCTATGGCTGGGTTTTTATCGAGGCGGGGCTAGGGTCGGCGTTTATGCCGACGCTTTGATTGCTTTCCGGGGGGTCTATCTCCCGTTCCATCCCCTTTGTCCTTGTTGTCGTTTCCCTTAAGGGTATCTACCATGCACACATCGTGAGATGCGGTGGATTTCCAGTGCCCTATGAGCGTTGGTTCATCGGTATCTCCTGCATCGTCATCCACGCTGTCGATGTCTGCGGAGTCGAAGGTTAGCACGTCGTTTAGGCTGTCGACGGTGGCTACAAAGTGGGTGGTGGGTGGGCTTTGAATTTCCTCATCATCCGTATCCCATCCTCGCTGACCGTAATTCGGCCAGGGCTCTCCTAATACAGAGAGAGACTTGAGAGAATTCAAGATGTCTCCAAGAGGCGAGTGCCGAAAGATGTCTGCAGCGGTGAACTCCATTATGGGTGACCAATCGGATTCGATTGGCAGGGGCACGGGGGGTTCGGAGTCCGGATAGGAGTCCGGGCCCTCGGAGTCACGGGCCGTGCGGAGTGCGGGGCTGGCGTTCGGCTCAATTGCCTTTGAGATCGCAGCCCCCGAGGTGACGTCCAACCGCTCATCCTCGATAGGTGTAATAGGCTCCGAGTCTAAGGTCAGAACCAGCACATGTGCGGCCTCCAGGACACTGTTCGGAGGCAGAGCTAGATCATGCCCCTCGAGGTAGTGCGGCGCGCTTGGCTGTGGCTCGAACCCGTCGAAGATCAAGTCTCCACGGATATCAGCCGTGTAGTTTAAGCTTCCAAATCTGACTTAATGGCCAGGGGCGTAGCTTTCGATCTGCTCCAGATGACCAAGCGAATTGGCCCACGGAGCGAAGCCGCCAAAGACGAAGATCTGTCCGGGGAGAAAAGTCTCGCCCTGGACCTCATCGTTGTTGATGATCAAAGGAGCCATCGGGCCTAAAGGCGACGACACAGAGGAACTCTCAATCAAAGCACCAATGTCGGTGTCAACACCGGCGGATCTCGGGTAGGGGGTCCCGAACTATGCGTCAATGCCGGATGGTAACAGGAGACAAGGGACACGATGTTTTTACCCAGGTTCGGGCCCTCTCGATGGAGGTAAAACCCTATTCCTGCTTGATTAATATTGATGATATGGGTAGTACAAGAGTAGATCTACCACGAGATCAAGGAGGCTAAACCCTGGAAGCTAGCCTATGGTATGATTGTGTATGATGATTCTTCTCCCCTACGGACTACAACCCTCCGGTTTATATAGACACCGGATAGGGTTAGGGTTACACAGAGTCGGTTACAATGGTAGGAGATCTTGAGCATCCGCATCGCCTAGCTTGCCTTCCACGCCAAGGAAAGTCCCATCCAGACACGAGACGAAGTCTTCAATCTTGTATCTTCATAGTCCAGGAGTCCGGCGAAGGTATAGTCCAGCTACCCGAACACCCCCTAATCCAGGACTCCCTCACTAGCAATGGTGGAAGGAAGGAAAGTGCGTATAATCCATGGACTCAACTTTAGTCATAAGAACTCATATACTTATTGCAAAAATCTAGAAGTTATCAAAGCAAAGTATTACACGCATGCTCCTAGGGGGATAGATTGGTAGGAAAATACCATCGCTCGTCCCCGACCAACATTCATAAGGAAGACAATCAATAAATAAATCATGCTCCAATTTCATCACATAACGGTTCACCATACGTGCATGCTACGGGAATCACAAACTTTAACACAAGTATTCCTCAAATTCACAACTACTCAACTAGCATGACTCTAATATCACCATCTTCATATCTCAAAACAATTATCAAGCATCAATCTTTTCTTAGTATTTAACGCACTCAAAAGAAAGTTTTACAAATCTTGAATACCAAGCATATTATTATTAAGCAAATTACCATGCTAATTAAGACTCTCAAAATAATCTAAGTGAAGCATGAGAGATAAATAGTTTCTTTGAAACAAATGCACCACCGTGCTCTAAAAGATATAAGTGAGGTACTAGAGCAAAACTATAAAGCTCAAAAGATATAAGTGAAGCACATAGAGTATTCTAACAAATTCCAATTCATGTATGGATCTCTCAAAAGGTGTGTACAGCAAGGATGATTGTGGTAGACTAAAAAGCAAAGACTCAAATCATACAAGACGCTCCAAGCAAAACACATATCATGTGGTGAATAAAAATATAGCTCCAAGTAAAATTACCGATGGAAGTAGACGAAAGAGGGGATGCCTTCCGGGGCATCCCCAAGCTTTGAATTTTTGGTGTCCTTGGATTATATTGGGGGTGCCATGGGCATCCCCAAGCTTAGGCTCTTGCCACTCCTTGTTCCATAATCCATCAAAAGATTTCACCCAAAACTTGAAAACTTCACAACACAAAACTCAACAGAAATCTCGTGAGCTCCGTTAGCGAAAGAAAACAAAAGACCACTTCAAGGTACTGTAATGAATTATATTTGTATTGGTGTTAAACCTACTGTATTCCAACTTCTCTATGGATTATAAACTATCTTACTAGCCATAGATTCATCAAAATAAGCAAACAACACACGAAAAACAGAATCTGTCAAAAACAGAACAGTCTGTAGTAATCTGTAACTAACGCAAACTTCTGGAACTCCAAAAAATCTACCAAAATAGGACGACCTAGACTTTGATCAGAAGCAATTGGAATCAGTAATTTATCACGTTCTGGTGATTTTTAAAATTTGTTTTTGTGAACAGAAAGATTCTGGAAATTACAGCAAGATCAAATAACTATCATCCAAGAAGATCCTATAGGTCTAACTTGGCAGAAAAACTAATTAAAACACAAAAACATATCTAAACAGAAGGTAGATGGATTATTTGTTCATAAACAGAAGCAAAAACAAAAAAAAACTAAAATAAAATTGGGTTCCCTCCCAGCAAGCGCTATCGTTTAACGCCCCTAGCTAGGCATAAAAGTAAGGATAGATCTAGGTATTGCCATCTTTGGTAGGCAATTCTTCAATGAGGCATCTACCTTCCTTAGAGATTTCTTTCTTTTTAGTAATTATCAAATTTTTAGGCACAAAATCGAAAAGTTCATTCATATCAAATGGTTCCTTAATGATAGCAAAAAGATTGGGATGAATACTTATAGGTTTAAGATCCGCAGTTTCCTTTCTAGAGGATTCACCCTTATTTTTAGGAACATACATAAGCTTGGCAATTTTAGTAGGTGGACTTGGATTATTGTTTACAGAAGAAAAAGTGGTTCCCAAATTAGTAATGATACCCTCAAGTTTTTCGATTCTAGTGGAATCTTGATTTATTCTTTCAGTAACTATGGGTTCCTTTTCCTTATTATTTTTCAAAGTTAGTCCTACCTTAGATCCATATTGGGTAATTTGATTGTGGATCTTTTTATCTAGATTTTCAATTAATTCAATGGTAGCAACTTTATTTTCAATAATTTCAAGTCTTTGCATTACATGCTCCAAAGTTAACATAGTTCCATTAACCAAAAGAGGTGGTGAGCCAAATAAATCTATCATAGCATTATAAGAATCAAAAGTGTGGCTACCCAAGAAATTCCCTCCGGTAATGGTATCAAGGATATATCTATACCAAGGATTAGCACCTACATAAAAATTGCAGAGAAGAACTGAAGTAGATTGCTTCCTGGTAGATCTATTTTGAGCATTGCAGATTCTATACCAAGCATCTTTTAAAATTTCTCCTTCCCTTTGTTTAAAATTTAGAACTTCGTTCTCGGGAGACAACGGGGAAGAAATAAGACTAGCCATGAATACAAGGCAAGCGAGAAAAAGGCAAACGGAAAAGAGAGGGCAAATAAAACAGCAAGGTGAAGTGGGGGAGAGGAAAACGAGAGGCAAATGGCAAATAATGTAGTGCGAGAGATAAGGAATTGTGATAGGTACTTGGTATGTTGACTTTTGCAGGAAAATGAATGCTCCCTATGGTAGCTTGTGCTATGTCTTTATATTCCCCCACAGTTATACTAGCAAGAAAATCTCTAAATTCAGATTTGCGGTTCACTAGCACTACCCCATTGTGGAAGTTTGCAAGCAGTGGTAAAATCCTCTAAGTCCATAGTAAAAGATTTTTCATAAAGATCAAATAGGACAGTTTGAGAATTGCGTGAAGATGAAAATTCAAACCTCCTCACAAAGGAACTAGTGAGATAATGGTACTGGGGGCACTTTTTTGCCTCAAAGCTCACAAGATCAGCGTTACGCAAGTATGCGTTAAATTCTTCCTTAATTCCCGCTTGATCCATGAAGTCCTCTAAAGGCCATTCACAAGGCCGCATGGGAGCGTCCCTTGGTCGCTCATCATCAGCATCACGCCTTGCAGGCCTGGGTCCTTGTTTCCTTGAAGAACCACCGTGTTACATTTTCCTAAGCAACTACTCCTACAAGTGCCTAGAGCCTATATCATGCATTAGAACTACTTGGAACCATATAAATTTGACATACAAGCTCAAGAACATGGTCACCTAGGCAGCACAAATTTTGCAATGAATAAAGCACTAGAACAAAAACTAATTGGACCAATGGAGGAGTCACATACCAAGGAACAATCCCCCAAAGCAGTTTTGTGAGAGGTGCTTTGAGCAAGGAGATCAAAAATCGCAGCAAAATGAGCTAGAACTCGTGCTTGGGATAAGTATCCCACTGGGTATCCCTTCTTCGCCTTGTTCTTCTACTGCGGGCTCTGCCCGCCCTTTTCTGAATTCTTTTGTGACATCATGAACACCTACGGGCTCCACCTCCTTGACTTCACCCCCAACGCTGTCCTGACCATGGCAGTTTTCGCACATCTCTGCGAAAACTTTGTCGGGATCCATCCAAATGTAGCCCTTTTCCGCCATTTCTTTTCGCCTCGGGTTGAGAAAGGAGAGCCTTTATCCGGCAGAATCTCCTGGATCTCGAAAGCCGGCAAGAAGGATGCTTATCTGGAAGGAGAGTTCCGCAGCAAGTGGGAGGAGTGGAGGGCGGACTGGTGCCTGATTGTCGAGGAGAATCCGCAGTCGTTTACTGCTCTGCGCGAAACCCCAGTAGTGCACGGTAGTGATTGGAGTAGCCTGGCCCCGGAAGACGACAGACTGAAGATTGCCGTCGCCCGGATCCTACGCCTCAGGCTTGCCGGGCTCACTGTAGGAGCGGTTGGCGCAGATTTCCTCCGCCGCCGCATCGCCCCCTGTAGGAGAGGAGGAGACCCGCCTGGGAGTTCCAGAACGCGGCGGATATCATGAGGTTGCGGCCGGGCCTCAACTTCAACTTCACTGTCCTGGAGCTCAACGCGATGCTCCAGGAGCTGTTCAAGCACGACCCACAGCACCCCGAAGTGTTCAGGTTGCCGAGGGGTGTCGTTCCGCTGTGCAACAACTCCGTGCTCGACCGCATCCGTGCAATGATGCCGCTGTGCGACTCGCACGGAATTGATCCAGCCTGGATAGAGCCTGCAGATGATGTCGTGCGGGCGTTCTTCGATAACTTGATAGAAGTGCCGGTTGACGCCGATGAGAAGAGGGGCCTCACCCGGGACACTACCGAAGATGAGCTCAAATGCATCGCCACCAGGCTGGAAGAGGCGGCGGCAGCCGCAGCCGCGGGCGAGTTTGGGTTCACCGCGGAGGAGGTAGATGCAGCGGAGGCGGCAAGCCTTGCCGGTCGAGAGGAGCTTGCCGGCAAGAAGAGGTCCGCCGGGCATGACGTTGGGACGAGCGGGCCCGCCGAGGATACGAGCGGCTCGTTGGAGATCGGCTCCTCTTCCTCTTCGTCTTCGGACAACTTGCCGCAAGCAGAGCCCCCGGTTCCACAAGCAGAGCCCTCGGTTCCGCCAACGGAGCCCCCGGCTCCAAGAAGGCGTCTTCGCAAGGCCGGGGACATAGCGGAGCGGCTGACGAGCCAACCCACGCCGTGCCGCACGACACGCTCCACCGCGGCAAGTTCCGTCTCCGCGGAAGCACCTCACGCTGCAGCGGCAACTGGAGCGGGGTCCTCCCGATCCGCCGCTCCAGCTCCCGCCAAGCATCCAAGGGATCCTACTCCTCCGCCTCCTCGACCCGGAGGTGGGCCAGGCTTTGACTTCTCCGCGCTCAGCTCCGACGAGGAAGAAGAAGAGTAAGATCCTTGTTGTACTTGCATGTCTTCAATACTTGCTGTCTTGTCTTGTATCTCATTTGCTTTACTCTGAACTTATTCCTTTTTAGGACTCTGGCCCAGAGAATGGCAAAGAGAGCCAAGGTCCCGGTGATTGTCATCGAGGATGATCCCACCGTGCCAGCAGGGGGTGCGCCCGAGACAAACTTGCCGGACCCAACAGCTGTTCTTCAGAGCAGCCCCCAGCGTAAGTATATGGTTTACTTCCCGCTGTTAGGCGCGCATGGATACTCTTTGCTTGCTGATATCTGACTGTTGGCTTGTGTAGGAGCAGAGCAGCCCCACCAGGAGCATCCGGACGCCGCCCCTGACATGCCATCTGCTTCGACTACGCCGCCAAGGGAGAGTTCTCCGACAAAGGAGAATCCTCCGACAGGGGAGAGCTCCCCGGCAAGGGAGAAGTCTCCGACGAGGGAGAGCTCCCCGGCACGGGAGAAGTCTCCGGCAAGGGACAGTACCAGCGACCCCCCGACAGCGGAGATCCCAACTACCGAGCCTGGTACAGGTACACCTTGCTTCTAAACTTCCCTTGGGTTTTTCTTTTTGGGTATTTGCTTGACTTTTCTTCATTTTCCGGCTGTCAGATCCATCTACTGTGGAGCCGATGGAGACCGAGGTCGCTGTTGACGATGCCGCCGCCACCGAAGAAGCGGCCGGCGCTGATGATCCCGCCGGCGAAGAGGCCGCCAGGGCTGCCGCCGCAGCAGCCGAC
The DNA here is from genome assembly GCA_032464435.1 of Aegilops umbellulata. Lineage (NCBI taxonomy): Eukaryota > Viridiplantae > Streptophyta > Magnoliopsida > Poales > Poaceae > Aegilops > Aegilops umbellulata. The sequence goes on from CP136059.1 coordinate 72,538,885, forward strand.
GAGGGGTCCGGCGATCGCACTGACGACCCTGAGGCCGCAGGAGCGACATGCGCTACACCGACCGCCGATCCTCCCGCCGCTGCCGCAGCGCCAGGCTCTGAAGAGCCCTAGCCAGGCGTCAACTTGAAGGCCGACGACGGCGTCTTCATCAACCTCCCCTGGGCGTCAACGTCCAGGGCGCCGGTCGAGGGAGAAAGCTTTGACGTGGAGGTGCTCGCCTCCGCTGGGCTGACGCTGGTCGACGCGCCAGGCAGTAGCAGCGACGAGCCTGAGGAAGAGCGACTGCTGCGAAAGCTGGTGTCGCTCTACCGCGCCCGACAAGCCAAACTGGATTCCCGCGAAGCGCTTGTCGCGAAGGCGGGGGTGGACATGGAGAAGCGCGCGGAGGAGCTCCGGGGTTTCAACTAGGCAGCTCTCCAGTCGCTGGCGGCAGAGCGTGTGCAGCTTGATGAGGCATAGAAGGCCTTCATCCTCGAGAAGGCAGAAACTGCGGAGCAACAGCGGCTTGCCGCCGAGGAGATATCTGCGCGGGAGGGCGAATTGGTGCAGCTGAAAGCCAGCCTGAACAGTCACGAAGAGGAGCTTGCGCGCGAGCAAACACTCAGCGGAGCTCTCAAGGAAACAAAGGACGCCGCCGCAGCTGCCGAGGCCGCCAAGAAGGAGCTAGAGACGAAGGTGGCGCAGCTGGAGGCTGATCTTAAGGCGAGCGGTGAAGCGCTTGCCGCGCTCAAGCATGAGCGCGATAAGGATGCCTACACTTTTGGTGAGCTGCAGGGTCGTCTCGCCAAGAAGGTCAAGGAGCTTAGCGCCGCCAAGGATTCCAACGCCGATCTTGAGCTGAAGCTGGCTGCCTTGACCAAGACGCTGGATGGCGCCAGGGAGCACAAGGCGTCCTTGAAGAAGGAGAACAAGGCTGACAAGGCGCTGCTGGAGAGCATTGCCGCCACCCAGAATGATTTTAGAGAGACTGTGGAGCAGTGGACGGAGGGTCTTGTGAATGCTGCCGCAGACATCGACATGGAGCTGACGCAGCTGGGGATGGGGGATCTCGGGTATCCCTCCGATGAGACCCTCCCATCCAGCTCCAAGCTCACTCTGTTCTTCAAAGGCGTGGCGACGGCCCTTCAGCGACTCAGGGAAAGGATCCCAAAGCAGCTGGTCGACGAGTCGCGCAAGATCTGCGCGGGAGCTCTTCAGAAGGTGTTGGTGAAGGTAGCCTTCCGCAACCCGGGCCTCAACCTCACCAATGTCCTCAGGTCCCTGCCGGCGGAAGCTGATCTGGAGGCGCTCAAGGACCTTGTCGCACCCATTGTGGACAAGGTGAGCGGGATCAAGAGGGTTGAGGGCGATCGCGTGGACTAGGCCGCCCGTTTTCTTCTTTTCTTGTCGCTGCTAATCATGTTATGAAAGCAGTCTATTAGAACCGCGACAAGCTATCTTGTAATATATAACTTTGTTTTGGGTAGCTATTGCAATGTTATTTCCTTTACTGGATTCCCTCCTTTGTATGTTTTTGCCCTACGCTCTTAGGGAACTTGCCGGCGTAGGCACTTTTGCCGCGAGCGCTGAGTGCGGGACGTCAGCAGCCTGCTGGCAGTGCCGTTGCCGACAAGAAACCTTGTCGCAACTAGTCGCAGCTCACTTAAGTTGTTGAGCGGGCTCGAAACAAAGTAAGGGTGCGACTCTAGTCGCAGCACACTTAAACTGTTGAGCGAACTCGAAACAAAGTAAGGGCGCAACTAGCCACGAGCCAGTTCCTTCGCGCACAGGTTTTCCATACAAAGCATGGTCGTTCAAGGAAAATAACTTAAAATTAAAAAATCTGATTGCTCAAACTTTGGTACTTAGCTTTTCTGTTGTTCGCTTCCCGGCAAGGCGAAACTTTCTTGAACGACGCCTGGCCCATACCATTATCTTCCCCTTCCCTCCCGGCAAACTTGTGGGCGAAGGATCCTTCATTTCCTTGCTAGACAAAAGAAAGAAAGTAGAGAAAATAATGATATGGAGCCTTATGGCTCGTTATTGCTTACCGGGGGTGTTCGCTGCACAAAGTGTCAGATAATTCATGCAAAAGAGCATGAAATTGACAAGGTGTGCGGAGCACGTGAGCTTTATTTATGCACAGGGTCTGCGCCTGGCTTTGTACAAAGGATTACATGCAACAGCGGCAAGACTTGTACAAAATGGTGGTTGCCGGACAGGGTCCGACAACCGCGCCTTACGGGTAAAACTTACGAAGATGCTCGATGTTCCAGGAGTTGCTCACCGGAAAGCCATCTTCAGTTTCAAGGCGGACAGCGCCAGGCCTAGTGACTCGTTTCACCCGGTAAGGGCCTTCCCACTTCGGCGTCAACTTGTTGGAATTCTTGGCGGAATGAACGCACCGAAGAACAAGGTCGCCTTCCTCGAGACTTCTGGCTTTAACTTTGCGGCTATGGTAGCGGCGCAAAGCTTGCTAGTATCGAGCAACTCGTACAACAGCCTGAAGACGATCTTCCTCAAGGAGCAGCGCGTCATCTTGTCGCAGCTGCTCTTGCTCAAGCTCATCATAAGCGAGCACTCGAGGTGACCCGTATACGAGTGCCGTGGGGATAACTGCCTCTGCTCCATAGACTAGAGCGAAAGGTGTCTGGCCAGTGGCTCGATTTGGCGTCGTCCTGATCGACCAAAGAACCACCGGCAGCTCCTCGATCCAGTTTCTTCTGCACTTGTGCAGCCTGTCGAAAGTCCTGGTCTTGAGCCCACGCAGCACTTCAGCATTTGCCCTTTCCGCTTGACCGTTGCTCCTGGGGTGAGCGACAGAAGCGAAGCAGACCTTGGAGCCAAGATCTTGGACGTACTGCATGAAGGTGCGGCTCGTGAATTGCGTACCATTGTCGGTGATGATCCTGTTAGGGATCCTGAAGCGGCAAACAATCGACCTGAAGAACTTGACTGCTGACTGTGCTGTCACCTTCCTCACTAGTTCCACTTCCGGCCACTTTGTGAACTTGTCGATTGCGACGTACAAGTACTCAAAGCCCCTGACTGCTCGGGGGAAGGGGCCGAGGATGTCGAGCCCCCAGACCGAAAATGGCCAGGATAAAGGGATCGTCTGGAGAGCTTGAGCTGGCTGGTGTATCTTCTTGGAATGGAACTGGCACGCTTCACACTTGGTTACTTGTGCAGTTGCATCCTGGAGGGCTGTCGGCCAAAAGAAACCTTGCCGGAAAGCTTTGCCGGCAAGTGCTCTTGCGCCAATGTGGTGACCACATATGCCTCGATGTATCTCTGCCAACAGCTCCTGTCCATCTTCCCGGGGAATACACTTTAATTTCACTCCGTTGAGTCTTCTTCTGTACAGTGCGTTGTCGACGAACTGGTACATACTTGACTGCCGGGCTACTCTTTCCGCTTCTTCTGGCTCTTCGGGAAGTTCTCCTGTCTGGAGGAAACGGACGATCTGCTGTGCCCATGCTGGAGCCTGTGGCTCGACAACAAGGACTAAAGGCATATCTGCTGCTACGGGAACATCCGCTTCTACGGCGAGAACCTGCGGCTCGGCCGGAGCTTGATGATCCCCGGCAAGCTTGCCGGAGCAAAACTTGTTGGGAGCGTCTGCTACAACGAAACAAGCCCTGGGGCTTGTCGGAGCAGACTGCTCCTCAGCACTCTTGGCGTTGACCTTGGGGACCTTCTTGGCGGCGGCTTCGGGAAGCTCTGCCGGAAGATAGTCACCAGAAATCAACTTCCTCTTCTTTCTCCGTCCAGTTGATGGCGTCACAGACGGTTGAGTCAGCTTGAGCACGAAGATCCCTGGTTCCACAGGTAACTTAAGTGATGCGCACTTTGACAGGCCGTCAGCAATGTCGTTCTGAGCTCTTGGAACATGTTCCATCTGTAGGCCGACAAAGCGCTCTTCTGGCTTCCTTGCTTCATCAACGTAAGCTTCCATCAACGGAATCTGATAATTCTTGTTCACTTGGCGGACGACAAGCTGCGAGTCACCCCTGACAATGAGCTGCTTGATCCCAAGGTCTGCCGCGATCCTGAGACCGACAAGCAATCCCTCATACTCTGCAGTATTGTTGGTTGCTTGCTCCTTGGGAAAGTGCATCTGGACCACGTACTTGAGGTGCTCCCCGGTGGGTGCGACAAGCAGCACGCCAGCACCGGCGCCTTGCAGCGAGAAAGCACCATCAAAGTACATCAGCCACTCTTTGTTTGTTTCCTTGACGGGGATGCTCATCTCTGGAATTTCTTCGTCTGGTGTTGGCGTCCACTCTGCTATGAATTCTGCCAATGCTCTGCTCTGGATAGTTGAAGTGCTCTCAAACTTGAGGCCAAAGCTTGACAGTTCCAGTGCCCACTCAACAATCCTGCCTGTTGCTTCTGGATTCTGCAGTATCATCTTCAGTGGAAAGCGAGTGACAACTGTTATCTCATGTGCTTGGAAGTAATCAGCTTTCTCGAGGCCATGAGAAGGCCGAAAAGCAATTTCTGCACACCAGAGTACCTTGACTTAGCCCCCTGCAGAAGGGAACTGACAAAGTAGACTGGGCGCTGCACCATTTTCTTCTGCTATATCCCTTCGCACATCTGCGCAGATCCATCTTTGTCGGGACCAGAGCTTGTCGGGGAAGCCCCCTGCTTGTCGCTGGATGTGCTTGCCGCGGTTGCTGGCTCATCATCTGCCTCTCTCTCCGCTACTAACGCAGCACTAACCACTTGATTGGTTGCCGCCGGATACAGCAGCAACTTCTCTTGTGGCTTAGGTGCGACAAGTATTGGAGTGGAGGACATGTATCTCTTCAGGTCTTGCAGCGCAGCCTCCGCTTCTGGAGTCCATTTCATTGGAGCTGCCTTTTTCAAGATTTTGAAAAACGGCAGGGCGCGCTCAGCAGACTTAGAGATAAACCTGCTGAGAGCCGCCACGCAGCCGGCAAGTTTCCGCACATCCTTGACGCGCTTCGGTGCTTCGATCTGCTCAATGGCCTTGATCTTGTCGGGATTGGCTTCGATTCCTCTCTGAGACACGAAGAACCCGAGAAGCTTGCCGGACGGGACTCCAAACATGCACTTCTCGGGGTTGAGCTTGAGGCTGATCTTGCGCAGATTTGCAAAAGTCTCTTCTAGATCTTGAATCAGAGTTGCTTTGTCCCTGCTCTTGACCACTATGTCATCCATGTAGGCTTCCACATTTCTGTGTATTTGCGGTTCAAAAGCAGTATGGACTACCCTTGCAAATGTTGAACCAGCATTCTTCAAACCGAAAGGCATTCGTACGAAATAGTACGTGCCACATGGAGTGATGAATGCGGTTTTCTCCTCATCCTCTTCTGCCATGAAGATCTGATGGTATCCCGAGTATGCATCAAGAAATGAAAGCAAGTCACATCCAGCCATGGAGTCAACAATCTGGTCAATGCGCGGCAAGGGAAATGGATCTTTGGGACAAGCTTTGTTAACATCGGTGAAGTCGATACAAAGCCTCCACTTCCCGTTTGCCTTGCGCACGACTACAGGATTGGCCAACCACGTAGGATGGAGCACTCCTCTGACAAGGCCTGCTGCTTTCAACTTCTTGATCTCTTCTGCGATGAATTCTTGGCGCTCCACTACTTGTTTCCTGACTCTCTGCTTGACGGGCCGCGCATGAGGACAGACGGCAAGGTGGTGCTCAATTACTTTCCTGGGAACGCCGGGGATGTCGAACGGTTGCCACGCAAACACATCGACATTCGCCCGCAGGAAAGCAACGAGCGCGCTTTCCTATTTAGGGTCGAGAGTGGCACTGATGGTGAAGGTACCACCAGTGCCGTCCTCCTTGGCGGACACCTTCTTGGTCGCTGGCGGAGCTGCCATCGTCTTCTTATACTTGCCGGTGGAGCTCGATGGTGCGTCCTCAATGATAGCGCAGCACTCCGAAGAGGTGCGCTTGCCGGAGTGGGCATCAGAACTCTTGCCGGACTTGGTCTTCTTCTTCCCCCCGGGAGCTTCAGCGGCAAGTGTCTCGCGATTTGCTGCGGCTGCTGCTTCCCGGTAGATCTTGTCGGCACAGATAAGAGCGTCTTTCTTGTCGCCATGTACAGAGATGACACTTATCGGGCCTGGCATCTTCAGCATGTTGTACGTGCAATGAGAGGCCGCCATGAACTTGGCGAGCGCTGGACGGCCAAGAATTCCATTGTAAGGCAATGGAAAATCGGCAACGTCAAAAGTGATCCTCTCAGTCCTGAAGTTCAGCTCGCTGCCAAATGTCATCGGCAGTGTGATCTTCCCCTTCGGCTTGCTCCTTCCTGGGTTGATTCCTTGGAATGTACCGGTCTCTTCGAGCTCGCTGTCAGGGACCTAGAGTTTTCGGAGCACAGCGGAGGAGATCAGGTTCAAGCCGGCCCCGCCGTCAACTAGCATCTTAGTGACCTTGAGGTTGCGGATAGTTAGTGAGACCAACATCGGCAAGCACCCGACCGTAGTTGTGCGATCAGGGTGGTCCTCAATATCAAAGATGATAGGCGTGCTGGACCATTTCAGAAGCTTGCGTGATTCGACGGGTGGTTCTGCCGCATTGACTTCCCGCACCCACTGTTTGAGTTGGCGGTGCGAAGTATGCAGAGAAGCACCACCGTCAACGCACAAGACCTCTGTGGCTTTCTGAAACTCCTGCTCGCTGGTCTCGTCATCATCCATGTCTTCGTCGTCGTCGTCTTCATCCTTGTCGCGGTCGCGGGGAGGCCTGTCTCCTTGCCGCTCATTGGCCTTGCTGTGGCGTCCTCCCCGGCCGGTGCGCTTCATACCGGATCCTCCAGCACCTGCTTGGGCTTTCTCCTTGTCGCGTCGCTCGTACTCGGCCTTTTGCAGCTCGACAAGCTGCTCGACCTTCTTGCAGCTCTGGAGGTCATGGCCCTTGGTGCGGTGGATCTTGCAGTACTGTTTGTTGGTGCCGTCCTGCTTGTCGGCGGCCGCCATAGCCTGGCAGTTGGCGCATGCGGCAACCTCCTTGCCGGAGCTGCCATCCTTGGCTTTCTTGGCGCCACCGTCGCTGCCGGACTGCTTAACAACTAGCACATCTTTGCCCTTCCTCTTCCTGTTGTTCCGCCGCCAGTTTTTATTTGCCGGGGTGGCATCCTCGCTGTCAGATCCTCCTGTTCCTGTATTCTCTCCGGGGAGTTTCCTCCCTTCCTCAGCACGTGCACACCTGTCGGCCAGAGCATACAGCTCGCTGACGTCTCTGATCTTGCACATCGCCATCTCCTCCCGCATCCTGTGGTTACGCACGTTCTGATGGAACGCGCTGATGACCGCGACAGGGTGGACATCTGGGATGTTGAGTTGCACTTGGCTGAATCTCTAGATGTACTTGCGCAAGGGCTCTCCTTCTTTCTTGGCAAGCAGGTGAAGGTCACTCTCCTGGCCATGGGGTTTGTGGCCGCCCGTAAAGGCGCCAACAAATTGATGGCCCAGGTCTGCCCAGGAAGATATGGAGTTTTTCGGCAAGTGGATGAGCCAGGATCTGACGTTGGGCTTGAGCACCAGCGGGAAGTAGTTGGCAAGGATCTTGTCGTCTCGCCCCCCGGCAGCCTGCACCGCAATGGTGTAGATGCTGAGGAACTCCGACGGATGCAACCTGTCGTCGTACTTCTCGGGTACGTCTGGCTTGAAATTCTTCGTGCTGGGCCACTGGACTTGCCGCAGCTCACGAGTAAACGCAGGGCAACCTATCGCGTACGGTAGGTCGCCTGGTTCCCCTGGCGCATGCATGTCGACAGTGGGCCCAGCGTGCCGGTCTGATTGACGCCGCGTTTCTCTTCGGCGCTCGATGCGGGTACGAGCGTATTCTTGCTGTCGTTCATGAAGAACGTGACGCTGATCGCGACGAGTTCGCGGATCTGATGAAGCGGTGGAGTCGCTGTCGCGGTGGACCCGACGAGTCGGCGATCTTGGCCTTCGGGGCGGGGAGTGCACAGTGGTCGCACCCTCACCGGTCTTGTCGCCATCGGCTCGCACCTGGCTGGTTTGCCGCGGCTGCGATGTGGTTGGCTGCCGCGGAGTGTCGCCGTTGGTGAAGCCGATGAGGCTCTGGATGGTGGCCCTCCAGTCGTCGATCTTGTCTGGCGTTGGAGGGAAGTCTAGGAGCAGTTGAGCTCGCGCCAAAGCTTCTGCTGGAGTGGCGGCTAGCAGTGGCGAACGGTGCGAGGAGCGGGATATGCTCGGACTTCCAACGACGTTAGAAGGAGCAGTATTCCGTCAAGGCGACCGTGCCTCGCTTGCGCCAGCACGTTGGCGTGCATGCTGGCCTTGAGCATCTCGAGATCCGCCAGCTCGATTTGGGTCTAGCGAACGTATGGTACCGTGAGTACCACGACGCTGCCGGTCCCGCGCTTCTTGAGATGGGCGCGGAGCATCCATCGATGCCCGGTCGTCGTGGGAGCCTGCTACACCGCCGACGGGCAGCGCAGCCTTGTCCTTGGACCTGGTGGCACCGTGGGCTTCCTCGTCGACGCCCGTTCTTCCGCCGGCGTCTTCCCCACCAGCCGTTTGCTCTGGCGACGGTGGGTTCGAAGCGGACGGAGCAGCCGCCTCCGAAGCCTTCTTCTTCGGCGGCATGTCGATGAAATCAATGAAGATCTAGCGCGTGCGAACGCCGGATCGGGTTCACACAACCTCGACGCCCCCTACCTGGCGCGCCAAAGATGCCGGGGAAATCTGGCTCCTCGAGCACCTATGGGGACGGAGCCCCTTCTCGGTTCGGCGGGGGGCGGAGGTCGCGCAAAGAGCGGATCGAGGCGAGGCACGCGAGGGGTTTTACCCAGCTTCGGAGCTCTCCGGAGAGATAATACTCCTACTGCTGCTTTGTGGATGGTATTGAGTTCTTGCTCGGGAGCGCTGAGTGCTACAGTACACACCAGCAGCTAACGAGACCGAGCGTGAGTGTTCTACTATTCGTCCTCCTGGGGGCCATCCCCTCCTACGTTGTGCATGGGCCTCCTTTTATATGCTCAAGGGGTCTCCAACAGGTGGCAACGTAGGCAAGGGCAAAAATGGAAAGGTGCTGCGGTAGGTACAGCTACCTACACAGTGAATCATACCTAACCCTGACGGCAGGGGACAAAGGCATTAAATGCCTATCTACGTCGCCCAGACGGTGCAGAAAAGGGACCGTCAGGGGCGCCACCGCTCGCCACGATGGCGATCTTGTCAGCGCTGCATGCCACAGTGTACCTCTGGCTGCACAGCCTCCCGCCACGTATGCCTGGAAGGGTCCCAGAGCGACATGTGGGTGGGTGAGCTGGAGCGCAGGCATAGAGTGGTTGCTTGCCGCGGCAAATGCCTTGCCGCGGCTATTGTCTTGCCGCGTCCGGGAGCTTGTCGCTCGTCGGGTCCTGCCGGGACGCGTGGCGCGTCGCGGCAAGTTCTTTGAGATGCTCTGGTTGGCCTTCCTGGCAAGCTCCTCTTGCCGGGGTCTTGTGCCTCGAGTGGCCTTCCCGACAAGCTCCTCTTGCCGGGGACTTGTCTCCTTGGCTTAAATACTTTGTTCTTGAATGGCTCCAAAGGAACCATAGAGGGCCTTGGTGATCACCTGGCAAGCCTTGTCGCGGGGTGCTGCAACTGCCCGTGCACAAGTTCGGGATACTAGGGTACCCCTACTCTAGTACACCGACACGCGCCCTCCACCCTCGTGGCCAGGTGTTTGCTCCCCCTGCTGTGTTCTCAGTGCCAAATATTCTCAAATATTCTAGAAAAAAAATCATATTTCAGTATCTGGGCATTTGGAGAAATTTTATTTTCGGGGTATTTTTATATTGCACGGATAATTCAGAAAACAAACAAAAAATACTAATTTTACTTTATTTCAACTAAATAACAGAAAGTAAAAGAGAGGGTACATAAGGTTGTGCTTTCTAATTTCATCCATCTCATGCTCATGAAAAGGAATCCACTAACAAGGTTGATCATGTCTTGTTAACAAACTCATTTCGAATAACATGGAACCGGAGAAATTTTGAATAACACTATGTTACCTCAACGGGGATATGCACATCCCCAATAATAAGAATATCATATCTCTTTTTGACAGTCGGAAGAGGAAATTCAAAACCTCCAAAAATAATCGATGGAATTTTTCCAATAGAATTGATACTATGAACTTGAGGTTGTTTACTCAGAAAGTGTACCGTATGCTCACTACCATTAACATGAAAAGTGACATTGCCTTTGTTGCAATCAATAACATCCCCTACAGTATTCAAAAAGGGGTCTTCCAAGAATAATAGGCATACTATCGTCTTCGGGAATATCAAGAATAACAAAGTCCGTTAAAATAGTAACGTTAGCAACTACAACAGGCACATCCTCACAAATACTGACAGGTATAGCTGTTGATTTATCAGCGATTTGCAAAGATATTTCAGTAGGTGTCAACTTATTCAAATCAAGTCTACGATATAAAGAGAGAGGCATAACACTAACACCGGTTCCAAGATCACATAAAGCAGTTCTAAGATAATTTCTTTTAATGGAGCATGGTATAATTGGTATTCCTAGATCTCCTAGTTTCTTAGGTATTCCACCCTTAAAAGTATAATTAGCAAGCTTGGTGGAAATTTCGGCTTTCGGTATCTTTCTTTTATTAGTAACTTCATATACTTAGCATAAGGATTCATTTTGAGCATATCAGTTAATCGCATACGCAAGAAGATAGGTCTAATCATTTCAGCAAAGCGCTCAAAATCCTCATCATCCTTTTTCCTGGATGGTTTGGGAGGAAAAGGCATGGGTTTCTGAACCCATGGTTCTCTTTCTTTACCGTGTTTCCTAGCAACAAAGTCTCTCTTATCATAACGTTCATTCTTTGGTTGTGGGTTATTAAGATCAACAATAGGTTCAATTTCTACATCATTATCATTACTAGGTTGAGCATCATCATGAACATCATCATTAATATTATCACTAGGTTCATGTTCATTAGCAGATTGTGTTTCACCATCAGAAATAGAAATATCATTTGGATTCTCAGGTGGTTCAGCAATAGGTTCACTAGAAGCATGCAAAGTCTATCATTTTTCTTTTTCTTCTTCTTAGAAGGACTAGGTGCATCAATATTGTTTCTCTGAGAATCTTGCTCAATTCTCTTAGGGTGGCCTTCAAGATACAAAGGTTCCTGAGTCATTTTACCAGTTCTAGTAGCCACTCTAACATCATAATCATTATTCTTACTATTCAATTCATTGAGCAAACCATTCTGAGCTTTAAGTACTTGTTCTACTTGAGTGGTAACCATAGAAGCATGTTTACTAATAAGTTTAAGTTCAGCTTTAACTCTAGACATATAATCGCCCAAGTGTTCAATCATATAAGCATTTCGTTTTAATTGTCTACCAAAATAAGCATTAAAGTCTTCTTGCTTAACCATAAAGTTATCAAATTCATCCAAACATTTCAGCTTTATCATATCTATAAAGAGAATTTACCTTTACTACCTGTGTCGGGTTCTCAAGACCATGTGTTTCTTCAATAGGTAATGGATTAAGATCATATATTTCTTTCAACAGGCGGTGAATTAAGACCATGTATTTCTTCAATAGGAGGTAAATTCTTAACATCTTCAGCTTTAATACCTTTTTCTTTCATAGATTTCTTCGCCTCTTGCATATCTTCAGGACTGAGAAATAGAACACCCCTCTTCTTCGGAGTTGGTTTAGGAATAGGTTCAGGAGTTGGCTCAGGAAGTGTCCAATTATTTTCATTTGTCAACATAATATTCAATAGAATTTCAGCTTCATCTGGTGTACTTTCCCTGAAAACAGAACCAGCACAACTATCCAGGTAATCTCTGGAAGCATCGGTTAGTCCAATATAAAAGATATCAAGTATTTCATTTTTCTTAAGAGGATGATCAGGCAAAGTATTAAGTAATTGGAGAAGCCTCCCCCAAGCTTGTGGGAGACTCCCTTCTTCAATTTGCACAAAATTATATATATCCCTTAAAGCAGCTTGTTTCTTATGAGCAGGGAAATATTTAGCAGAGAAGTAATAAATCATATCCTGGGGACTACGCACAAAACCAGGATCAAGAGAATTAAACCATATATTAGCATCACCCTTTAATGAGAACGGAAATATTTTAAGGATATAAAAGTAGCGAGTTCTCTCATCATTGGTGAACAAGGTGGCTATATCATTCAATTTAGTAAGATGTGCCACAACAGTTTCAGATTCATAGCCATAAAAGGATCAGATTCAACCAAAGTAATTATACCGGGATCAATAGAGAATTCATAATCCTTATCCGTAACACAGATAGGTGAAGTAGCAAAAGCAGGGTCAGGTTTCATTCTAGCATAAAGAGATTGCTGCTTCCATTTAGCTAATAACTTCTTTAGATCATATCTATCATTGCAAGCTAAAATAGCTAACATAACCCTCAGAAACAACAGGTAATTCATATTTGTTAGGGGGAGAGTCTTCATCATCACTATCTTCAATATTATCAGTTTCAATAATTTCATTCTCTCTAGCCCTAGCAAGTTGTTCATCAAGAAATTCACCAAGTGGCACAGTAGTATCAAGCATAGAAGTAGTTTCATCATAAGTATCATGCATAGCAGAAGTGGCATCATCAATAACGTGCGACATATCAGAATGAATAGCAGAAGCAGGTTTAGGTGTCGCAAGCTTACTCAAAACCGAAGGTGGATCAAGTGCAGAGCTAGATGGCAGTTCCTTACCTCCCCTCGTAGTTGAGGGATAAATTGTTGTTTTCGCGTCTTTCAAGTTCTTCATAGTGATCAAAAGATATAAATCCCAAGTGACTCAAAGAATAGAGCTATGCTCCTCGGCAATGGCGAAAATAGTCTTGATAACACACAAGTATAGGGGATCGCAACCATTTTCAAGGGTAGAGTATTCAACCCAAATTTATTGATTTGACACAAGGGGGGGGGGGCAAAGAATATTCTCAAGTATTAACAGTTGAGTTGTCAATTCAACCACACCTGGATAACTTAGTATTTGCAGCAAAGTATTTAGTAGCAAAGTAGTATGGAAGTAACGGTAACGATAGCAAAAGTAATATTTTTGGGTTTTGTAGTGATTGTAACAGTAGCAACGGAAAGTAAATAAGTGAAGAACAATATGTGAAAAGCTCGTAGGCATTGGATCGGTGATGGAGAATTATGCCGGATGCGGTTCATCATGTAACAATCATAACATAGGGTGACACATAACTAGCTCTAATTCATCAATGTAATGTAGGTATGTATTCCGAATATAGTCATATGTGCTTATGGAAAAGAACTTGCATGACATCTTTTGTCCTACCCTCCCATGGCAGTGGGGTCCTAATGGAAACTAAGGGATATTAAGCCCTCCTTTTAATAGAGTACCGACACAAAGCATTAACACATAGTGAATACATGAACTCCTCAAACTATGGTCATCACCGGGAGTGGTCCCTATTATTGTCACTTTGGGGTTGCCGGATCATAACACATAGTAGGTGCCTATAGACTTAAAAGATAGGATCAAGAACTCACATATATTCATGAAAACATAATAGGTTCATGAAATCATGGCACTCGGGCCCTAGTGACAAGCATTAATCATAGCAACATCAATTTGAGAACATAGTGGATACTAGGGATCAAACCCTAACAAAACTAACTCGATTACATGATAAATCTCATCCAACCCATCACCGTCCAGCAAGCCTATGATGGAATTACTCACGCACGACGGTGAGCATCATGAAATTGGTGATGGAGGATGGTTGATGATGACGATGGCGATGGATTCCCCTCTCCGGAGCCCCGAACGGACTCCAGATCAGCCCTCCTGAGAGGTTTTAGGGCTTGGCGACGGCTCTGTATCGTAAAATGCGATGAATCCTTCTCCATGATTTCTTTCTCCCCGAACACGAATATATAGAGTTGGAGTTGAGGTCGGTGGAGCGTCAGGGGGCCCATGAGGCAAGGGGCGTGCCCTGGGGGGCAGGCGCGCCCTCCACCCTCGTGGACAGGTGGAGGCCCCCTGACATGGATTCTTCTTCCAGTATTTTTTATATTTTCCAAAAATAAGTTTCGTGGAGTTTCAGGTCATTCCGAGAACGTTTATTTCTACACATAAATAACACCATGGAAAGTCTGCTGAAAACAGCGTCAATCCGGGTTAGTTCCATTCAAATCATGCAAGTTAGAGTCCAAAACAAGGGCAAAAGTGTTTGGAAAAGTAGATACGACGGAGACGTATCAACTATCAGCTAGATAAATAGAAGAAACATTTTAGGTTGATTCATTCTTCCTTCCGGACTTCTTTGACCGCCTAGATGGTTTGGCGAGATGCTGGCGCTGACTGTCGAACCCCTTCTGGAAGTTCACCAACCGCCTGTATACATCCTAGGTGGCATATGCGTCCATGGAAGCATAATAGATGTTCTTCAAGGGCAAGGGCGATTCTGCCCATATATGGTGGTCATCTGCTGTGATAGCGTCCTTCATCTTGTTGTAGCTATGGTGGATGATGGAACCAGCGTAGTTGGCCAAGCCATACTTTGGCTTAATCGTCACTGGATCAGGCACTCTCCACATATTCTGGATATCCGCAAAATTTTGTACCACCAGACCAACACGCTTGAGTTTTTTCTCGTCATTGTTGATGTCCACGCCAACAAAGGTGTACTCCTCGTCGAGCAGGAAGGCGGCAAGCAGGCCGTAGTGCTCATCAGCAACGCTTATGTGGTACACGAGGACGTAGATGCCAATGCATAACTGGACCACAGCCGCCATCTGTGTCGGACCACGAGGCCAGGTGTACTCCACATCCAGTGCAACTATCTTCTGGTCGTTCTTCCGCAGCCAGTATTTGAATCTGCCAATGCAGTACTCAACACAGCGAGCCTTGTTCGTGTACTTCACAAAAAATTTGGTATTTCCATCTCCCCTAGCAGCATAATCTTTCTCGAATGCCATGTCGAAGGACTATAATTGATGAAACCAGTATAAGACATGAAGCATGACAATAACATGATAACAATAAGCTGAGATGAATATGAGGGCAGATAGTATAGGAATTCTGGCGCTATTGAAAGTTTATGTAAACAAGTGCACGAACAATTTAAACTAAACAAGTACTCCCTCTGTAAAGAAATCTGTGCGCACAAAATAAAGAAGCAGGAGAACAAGAAGTTGACAAGAAGAAGGCCATCATATGTGCTGCTACTGGAGAACTACTAACAAAATTGACAGAAGGAGAACTCACCGTTCCAAAAGCCAGATTGTTGGGAGAGTGCGCGACGCAGAGGAAGAGGGAATTGAGAGGACGCAGAGGCAGAGGAACCATTTTTGGAGAGTCGTGGCAGTGAGGACAAAGCGCCCTCGCGCATGCCCGTCCCAAATAATTGGGACGGGGCTCGTCGCACCTGTTGGAGTCCTCGCTTCCTTTCTCATGTTCACATTTAAAATGGGCTTATCCCATAGGCCCATATAAGAAAGCACAAGAAGCCCAAACACTTCACGGTTGAGATTACTGATCTAAACTTGCTAAAAAATTCTCAAACTAAAAAAACTAGCTAAAAAACATTACGTGATCTAAAACTACCTCTTCGTGAGATCCCAAATTCCCAATATTTCCTTGTGATTGGTTGTTAGAGAATCCCCTATAAATACGAAGCTTTTCACGGCATAGATCGTATACTTACACCCCACGCCTCCCATACCTAGCCTTCCATGACTACAAAGAATTAACACCCCACGCCGCCCAAAGTAGCTCCCAGGTCGGTGAAGCCGACGGAGCCGTCATCTTCAAAGCCTGCGTCGGCGAATCCTGAGATGAAAGAGAAGGGCAAGTCAGAGAATCCTACAAAAGAGAAGGGCACACCGGAGAAGCTGGCGAATCGAAAGATGAAAGCGAACGGCAATGGAGCCGGTTGCCATCGAGAGAATCCTCCGGTAACGATCGAGATCCTTGTACTCTGTATACACCCTCCGTCCCAAGTCTGCATGCAATCCCATTATTTACGGCACACTTCTCTTTTATCCCGTTTAGTTACAGCCATAATGAACTATCCCTGTTTTATCGAAGGGAGATAGGTGTGTCTAGAAAGGCTTGCACGAATCTTAGCATAAAATCAATGACATAGGACTTAGATAAGCAATACTTAGAGCACATCTAGATGTGCTTTAGCAAAACTTAAGGGAGATCGTGGATACCTTCCTCTCTTAGTTTTTAGTCGTGAATGCCTCTCTCTGTAATGAAACTTGCGCTAATTTTCGTGCTGGAAAGTTTTATGTGCAACGATATGGAAAGGAAGGACTAGTAATTCAAATTTGTTTAAAACCAACAACCGAATCAACAAAATAATCGTAGTACTCCTAAATGCCTGATCAAATACACAGTAGACAGAATACAAAAGTAGTTTTGTATGTAAGTTGCACGCCTCACTTATTTGGCATTGAGAACATCAAATGTATGTACTATATTAAATTTTAGGTTGACGAGAAAGAAAGGAGAAAACTAAAGTGAAAGATGGACAGTAGGATCACATGTTACATTCCTAATATGGTGATTATCTATAAACTATTGATCGTGTGATCATGTATGCAATTATTTTCGTAAGCGTGACGCCTGAAACTTTAGTAGTGTACATAGACCAAAGTCTGCTCTTTCTACTAAAAATCTATACTATTATCAGTCAATTTGCCGACAGAGATAGCTTGCTTTTCTATGTCTGGTGTTCATTATATGGCCTAGAAGCTCTATAATTTCATGCAGTACTGTAGAGCACAATTTTGATATTGGCATAGATTAGATCTAGTCGGTTCTATGCGTGTTTAAATGAATACCATACAGAATATAATCACACTATTTGTACATTCAGGGAACTCAGGTTGCTTCAATGCTGCAATACGAGAAGTTCATAAAAGAATTAAACGCACAGCAACTGACGTACATCAAGTTGATTGGACTGGGTGAACTTCTCAAGACTCCTGGCATGAGAATGAGACATCTACTGTGCCAGGCCATCGCTTATTCATATGATGCAGAGCAGGATGCCTTTATAATTAATGTGAGACCATGTAGGATCACACTAAAAGATGTGAAGCATATAACACGCCTGCCCTGCATGGGGAAGAATCACGTCTCTTCAAATCGCAACGATACTTTGGAGTTGTGGAAGGAACTGAAAGACCCCAATGACACAAAAGTAACTTTGAAAGGATTGCTAGCCAAGATGAAAGGCGACAACACACCTAATTTTGTCAGGCCATTTGTCTTGTACACCATAGGCAAATATGTATGCCCGACAACACAGCAGTATGTGGACAACATATACCTTGGGATTGTTACAAACGTTGAGGCAATAAAGAGCATCAATTTTTGACAGCTTGCACTTGACCATCTTATGGCTAGCGTCAGGAAATTTGTAAATGGTGGAGCAAATCTGGAGGGCAACCTACCACTACTGCAAGTAATACAATCATTATTAACATACCATACATTTAATTTTATGGAAATTTTTCTAAGCTGTTTTTGTTGTAATGCAGACATGGTACTATGAGAAGTGGAGGGTGCACCAATTGGACTATACCATCTCGTATGCATCAAGGTTAAGGTCGCTGATCTAAAACTGGAGTGACGAGAAGGCACCGAAGGTTGACAACATAATCAACAAAAATTATATAGGGGTTGGAGAGTTAAAGTGTTAGTACTGTGTGCCTGGATTATCTACCATATGTTTTGAATGATACTAACGACACTAACATACAGTATGTCAATGACCTTCTGCGGCCTTTCAATCCGCCACCAGTTGGGCGCCGGTCAAACCAAAGACTGACAGTCGGGTAAATGATGAACATTAGGCACAAATATATATTGTAAATTTGCAAGTACAATCAAAATCATATGCTTCTAACTGCTTGTAATTTGCAGGATAAGGCACTCATAGGCCGTGTATTGGCTGATTTGAAAGAAGTTGCTTCCATTGTGCGGGAAGCCAGTGCACAACAATTTGATAGGATGAGCACCCTTGAAAAAATGGACGAGTGCCTTAGGCGTACACTTGCGAACGGCAGACGCACAGACGACCTCATCACAGAATTCAATGTAAGTATACCATTATGAGTTTCTCTAAATACTTTTACTATCAATACTATCCACACTAACACATTTGTTTTAAAGAACCACCGCTATGGAATATTTGATGTTGATCGCCCAGGAGTAGAGGACATACAGCTATCTGACCTGGGAGTACCTGCGGACCCAATGGAGGTCCCAGGAGAGAATACTACTCACCAACAAAAATTAAAAAAAGACACGGAGGTCATTGCGAAAGGCATTTCTACTAAGGGAATACAAAAAGATAACATGGATGCCCCCATGAAGAATGTAGCTGAAGATTTACAGCCTGCTCCTAGTTTGCAATCGTGAAAGCATTCAAAAACCACCACAAGCCTTGAAGCTTTCATGGTGATACACATTTCACATCTAACTGATTTTGTTTTAAGTTAATGCAGATTCGTAGCTAAGATATGATCTTCCACGTTCAGGATGAAGAAGACAGAGCTGTTGCTGCAGCTTGCAAGGAGAGTCTCAAGAATGTTTCATAGCTTTATAAAGAGCTGGATGCTTCACAGGGTGCTCCGAGTTTGGATTCGCGAAAGCATTCCAAAGCCACCACAAGCCTTGAAGCTTTCCCGGTGATGCACATTTTACAGTTAACTGGTTTTGTTTTTTATTTCGTGCAGATTGCAAGATAACAAGTGCTTTATTTCGACTCACAGGATCCTCTGAATTTGAGGCACAATGAGAAGTGCGAAAGGCTGGAGAAAAAAGAGATCAAGATGATGAAGATGTCAGTATTGAGGTGGGGGGAGAGGCAGGTGCCAAAAGCAAACACCGGTCTGCCAAGGCTAAGGCAATAAGGGAGCCAGAAGAGACCAATGTCTTCCCAGTTGATGAGGACAACTATGATGATTCTTTAGCAAAGCAGCGACAAGATAGCGTGGTTGATTCCATGCTACCAACTCGTGCGAGCATCCGGAAAAGAGTGGCATCTTCATTATTGTGCAATGAAGATTATGTTCTGTACGATAGTGATAAGAAGAGAAAGAAAAACAAGACTCCATCGGAGTCTACCAATGATTCCAAGGATACAAAGAATACAAAGAGGAAAAACCGTGCAAGAATTTTTAAAGATACAGACACAGGTGCTTCGAGGCTGGAGACCGACCTTGACAAGTTTTGACAGAATTACGTGGCCGAAATTGTCAACACCTCAGATCTTGATAAACAATTGGTGGTAACTGATGACATTGTTCTGCTACAGAAGCATTTGCAATGCCTCACCATGACAGATGGAGTTTTAGATGACAAATGGTTGGGTGACGAAGTAAGACATTTGCCAAATTATTTTATCAATTTTCTTTTGCACAGTACAATTAACTTGAATTTTGTTTTAGTTGGTTGATGCTGTGATTCAGATCATGCGTCATGATCATCCTAAGGACATAAGGGACGGGCAACTGGTTTACATTGAGATGGTGGCCGGCGTCGCTATGCTCGAAAGAGATGGTAAGGTAGAGAACTGCCACGAGGCCGCTTTGGAGGGCAGTCATGGAACAACAAAAGGAGACAACTACCTCAGACATGATCTGGTACCATCTAACCATGACATAAACACATTTATTTTTCTAATCATTATGCATGTTGATGTACTCATCTTTGCTGTCCAGGTTTTTCTACCTATGAACATGGCGAACACCCACTGGTTCCTTGTGGTCGTAAACCCCAGAAGGAGGGAGATTCAGATTCTTGATTCACTTTTTAGCTACGTAGTAACGCAACTGGTTCACGTGGTGAGATTTTAAACGCCTTTCAATATAACACAAGATTTAGCATCATACCTAACCATGAACCTTGAGCAACTTCTCATACCATGGACTTTGGCAGATACGTGGGGTGGAAGCACATCTGAGAGCATCGTTGCGAATCAATGGACCACAAATCCCTGCATGGCAAGACATTAACGTGACCCAATGGATAGTAAAGCATGTTCCTATGCCAAGACAAGATGACAAGTCTGTCAACAGTATTAGCTTCTAAATATGTTTTTCATTGTTAATACGTGAAATGGTGCTAACATAATTAATTGTTGTAGTTCATCTTGTGCACTCTACATGCTGAAGAACATCGAATTCTTTACGGGAGAAGATCTTACGCTGCGTTATGACCAAGTACGTAGAGTAACACCTAAAATTCTGTCAATTTTGTAAACATATGAAACGATACAAACATATCCTCCCATGCAGGCATACATTGACAATTATAGAAGAGAGCTGCCTGTTGCCCTTCTTAATTCGCCCTACAACAAATTGAAGTCCATGAAAAGGCTGAAGACGTACAATGCTAGCCTATCGGATGCAGCTGCGATTGAAGATCATGAAGATGCAAGCAGTTAGTCCAGTAGTGGTTGATTCTAAGATCTGGAGTGTACACTTGGTTATGAAGCGGTAGAGTAGGGTGTGGTTTGGTTTTAGTCCCGAAGAAGGTTTCCTAGCCATGTTCTTAGTCTAGTGCAGATTAATCAAGTTCTAATATTTCATAGTACTGGTTCCAAATACTATTCTTGAAATAAATTTGCTCTGCATGGGAGACGCTGAAACATATATTTGCTTTTTACAACCAGAACTTTTGAAGCTTAGGAAGGTTAACTGAATTCTTAAATTTATATTTAAGTTTTGTCAGAGTCTGGACAAGATTTGGAACAATTACATCGCTAGTTAGAAGTTTCAGAATTTTTTTAACATCACTAGTTAGAAGTTTCAGAAAAATTTCAGCGAGTGCAGAAATATTTTCGCCAAAATTCAGTGAGGCTGAAATATTTTGGCTGAAAGGCAAATATTGCAGTGAGTGCTGAAATGAATGTAATTCAGTTATTTCATCGAAATCTCACTGAAGTGAAAACCATGGTGTCGTGCCATCTTGAGCACCACCAGAGATGATTCAGTATTATTAACAAAATTTGGTCTCACATATACGAGGAAAAAAGGTATGAGCATGAGCATGCAAGATCGGATGGGCAATAAAATAGCTTCACAAGAGAGTAAAATACTTCATGTGTGAAGACTCAATCCTAGTTGACTTTAGAACCAGTTTTCATCCTAAAAGAGGTCCAGTGAACTACTTATAACCAAAAATAAAAGCGGTCCAGTTCTTTTGGCTGATTTTCAAAGAAACGGGAACTATATCTTTTTGATGATCATGATTCTCAGGAGACCTACGTGTTGTTACACAACTTACCTTGTTTTTTAAACCATAGCTTACCTTTGCTAAACTCTCCACGCCCCCCTAATATTCAACCAGGTGGGTCCCCTCCCTTGATTTCCTCCAACCAAAGAAATCTGTACGTAGATATATGCCCGGGTTGTTACGATCCCTATAAATAGGGATCCTTTGAAACCTTGTAGGTCATAGTTCGTCCTTCTGTGACGCCCAAACTAGCAAGACCGAAGGACGGAGCAACCCAGGAATCCAGCAAGACCGAACGATGGAGCCAAACATGAAATGTGACGCCCGGATAATTAAGCTACATTAATCACCGGTTAATGATGACACGTCACGCGATTACTGTTGTTAACCTCACGATGATTCAATCCCGTTCGAAACCAAAAGTAAAAAAAAGTCAAACGGTAAGGATTTTCAAATATTAAAACTAAAATGTTCAGGAGGTGCCAAATAATGCATAGGTAATTATGGTGAAGAAACCACACTTTTATAGAATGCTTAAATACTCTAAGATGAATAAAATAGTAGCGAAAAGTATTATTTAAATACTTTTAAATAGTAATTAATTACAAAACTATTTTACTTTGGGTAGCAAATTAATGTGGCAGTGGCATGTTTATTAAAACTAAATTAGGTACAACTTTGGTATTTTACAAAACTATAATAAAATAGAAAATTAAGATAAAACAGAAAAGAAATGAAATAAATAAAAGTAAAACAAAACAAAAAAACAAAAGAAAAGAAAAGAAGAAGCCCCCCTCCCCACTAGGCCTTGGCCTAGATGGCCAAGCGGCCCAGCCGGCCACCCCATGGCCTATATGGCCTCACCCACCTAACCCTAACCCGATCCACCCACTCACCCGATCCCCCATCGTTCCCCTCCTCCCCTCACCCGCGCCGCCACACACATGCACGCACACACGCTCAGTGGAGCGCGAGCCCGGCTCCCGAGCCGCCGCTCCCTAGAGGCCGCCGCCCACCGGCGCCGAGCAACGCCACCCCCCGGCCTCTTCCTCGCGGTTCCCAACCTTCCGCGCCGCATCCTCGTCCTCCTCCCCACCTGACTGCGCCCACCTCCCCATCGCCGAAACACCCCGCCATCGCTGCTCGTCCCCAGGAGCTCCTCCGCCTCGTCGCGCCAACCCCGACTCCTCCTCGAGCCTGCTTTGCTCAACTACAAGGCTCAGTGAGCCCCGTCCTCCCCTCCTCCTCCTCTTGCCCCCGCAGGTCACCGCGCCCACCGTCCTCCCTGTAGCCATGCTCGCCGCGCCCCGTGCGCGCACACTCTCGCGCACGCACGCCCGCGCATGCCCTCGCCACGGCTACCTGCACCGCGCCCTTGCCGCAGCCCACTGCTGCCACCGTCCACTGTGGCGCTCGCTCGATGCCGCACGCTCGCGCACCGCAGCGCCCCGACCCCTCTCTGACCGCTCCGTGCCCGCTAAGCCGCCTGCGCGCACGCGCGCTCGGCTACTGCCTGCGCCGCTCGTCCCCAGCCCCCTCTTGTCGCCCACGCCGCGCTCCGCCCTCGCCTCTGCTGGCTCTCGCAGCTGCTGGCTCATGCCGCTCCAACCGCATCGCCCGCTGCCGCTATCGCTTTATCGTGCTCGTGGCCCGCATGACCACCGCCGCCTGCTCCATCCGCTACGGCCGGCCCTCGTCCACGGTCGCCCCGCCCACGCACTCTGGCCAGCCGCCCCACTGTCCTCCTCCCCCCCCCCCCCCCGCTCCGGTCGCGGCCACGCCCACCGGCGCGAAGCCGCGTGCCCGCCTTTCGCAAGCCGCCCCGCAGCACCCTGTCGGGCGGGCTGGCGCTCGTCGCCTGGCTCCGCCCGACGCCCGTAACCCGTTGCCTGCTAAGGCCCCTCCCCTGGCCAATGACAAAGGGGCCCACCCCCAGAACGTTTAATAAAAAAGGATTTTTAAAAAAACTAAATAAAAATAAATATATTAATTAATTAATTAACTTAATTAATCCTAATTAGATTAGCCTAATTAACTAGTTCACCTAATTAACTGTGATTAATTAACTAACAGTGAATGACATGCGGGACCCACACGTTAGTTGACCCAGTCAATGCCCTGTTGACTGTTGGCGTCATGTTGACATCATGATGATGTCAGCATGCACTATTCTGGATAATGTTGCTTTAACATAATTAAATAAATTCTAAAGATAATTAAAACTTTAGAAAATTAATATAAAATAAACCGTAGCTCGGATGAAAATACTTTGGACATGAAAGTTGCTCAGAACGACGAGACGGATCCGGATACGCAGCCCGTTCGTCCGTGACACACCCCTAGCATATCAAACACACAACTTTATCCCTCCGATACATCTGTCCGAAAACGCGAAACACCAGGGATACTTTCTCGGATGTTTCCCCCCTTCGCCGGTATCACCTCTTACCGCGTTAGGGCACACCTAACACCGCTGTTTGCTTTGTCATGCATCGTTATGTATCTGTTCGCATTGTATTCATTGTTTCTTCCCCCTCTTCTCTCTGGTAGACTACAAGACCGACGCCGCTGGTGGTGCCCTGTCCGACTACGTCACCGACGACCCCTCCTTCTTGTCTGAGCAACCAGGCAAGCCCCCCCTTGATCACCAGATATCGCCTATTCCTTCTCTCTACTGCTTGCATTAGAGTAGTGTAGCATGTTACTGCTTTCGGTTAATCCTATTCTGCTGCATAGCCTGTCATTGTTGCTATAATTGTCGATACCTTTACCTGCTATCCTAATGCTTAGAATAGGATGCTAGTGTTCCATCAGTGGCCCTACACTCTTGTCCGTCTGCCATTCTATACTATTGGGCCGTGATCACTTCGGGAGGTGATCACGGGCATATACTATATACTTTATACCGGTACATTACTTATGATACTGTTCGGAGATGGGGGCTGAAGGGGCAGGTGGCTCCATCCCGGTAGAGGTGGGCCTGGGTTCCCGATGGCCCCCGACTGTTACTTTGTGGCGGAGCGACAGGGCAGGTTGAGACCACCTAGGAGAGAGGTGGGCCTGGCCCTGGTCGGCGTCCGTGGTTACTTCATAATAACACGCTTAACGAGATCTTGGTATTTGATCTGAGTCTGGCCACTGGCCTATACGCACTAACCAACTATGCGGGAACAGTTATGGGCACTCGACGTCGTGGTATCAGCCAAGCCTTCGTGACGTCAGCGACTGAGCAGCGCGCGCCTGGTTGGACCGCGTAACGTGACTTCCTTTGTAATGGAGGTTGCTAGGTCTGCTCTCCGGCCGCGTACGTAACATGCAGGTGTGCAATGGGCGATGGGCCCAGACCCCTGCGCGCATAGGATTTAGACCGGCGTGCTGACCTTTGTGTTGTGCCTAGGTGGGGCTGCAACGTGTTGATCTTCCGAGGCCGGGCATGACCCAGGAAAGTGTGTCCGGCCAAATGGGATCAAGCGTGTTGGGAAATGTGGTACACCCCTGTAGGGAACTTTATATATTCGAATAGCCGTGTCCCTCGGTAAAGGATGACTCGGAGTTGTACCTTGACCTTATGACAACTAGAACTGGATACTTAATAAACCACACCCTTCCAAGTGCCAGATATAACCCGGTGATCACTCTCTAACAGGGCAACGAGGGGACGATCGCCGGGTAGGATTATGCTATGTGATGCTACTTGGAGGACTTCAGTCTACTCTCTTCTACATGCTGCAAGACGGAGGCTGCCAGAAGCGTAGTCTTCGACAAGACTAGTTATCCCCCTCTTATTCTGGCATTCTGCAGTTCAGTCCACCGATATGGCCCTTTACACATGTACCCATGCATAGGTAGTGTAGCTCCTTGCTTGCGAGTACTTTGGATGAGTACTCACGGTTGCTTTTCTCCCTCTTTTCCCCCTTTCCCTTCTACCTGGTTGTCGCAACCAGATGCCAGAGCCCAGGAGCCAGACGCCACCGTCGACGACGACTCCTACTACACCGGAGGTGCCTACTACTACGTGCAACTCGCTGACGACGGCCATGAGTAGTTTAGGAGGACCCCAGGAAGGAGGCCTACGCCTCTTTCGATCTGTATCCTAGTTTGTGCTAGCCTTCTTAAGGCAAACTTGTTTAACTTATGTCTGTACTCACATATTGTTGCTTCCGCTGACTCGTCTATGATCGAGCACTTGTATTCAAGCCCTCTGGCTTGTATTATGATGCTTGTATGACTTATTTACGTTTTAGAGTTGTGTTGTGATATCTTCCCGTGCGTCCCTGATCTTGATCATACACGTTTGCATGCATGATTAGTGTACGATTGAATCGGGGGCGTCACAAGTTGGTATCAGAGCCGACTGCTTGTAGGAATCCCCCTTCCACACTCCTTGGCCGAAGTCGAGTCTAGACTTTACAATACTTTTACTAACATGGCTGTGCGGCCCATGGGCCCACGTCGCCATTTGGTGGTATTAGGATCTTTTACTCCTCGATCTTTACTCTGAGACTCTGAGCTCTCTTCTATTCGGGTTAAATGATTTTACTATAAACAAAACTAACATTAGGTTCTCGAAATACTTTCTCCCGGAGAGCCCCTCACTTCAGATGATCGTCTGCTGCACTAGAACATACTGAAGTTACTCTCCGATGTTTTCCTGAGATCCTTGTGTCCTTCGTTGTTGTAATCCCTACCACCGATAAATCGTTATGGATAACTACCTGCGACCGTTGCTCATACCTCCATCCCCAATTGCTCTTGTTATTCCAAGATTCCCTGAAACATTTCAATATTCCGAGAAACAATTATGCATGCTGCCTTGCAACTCCATTTCCGCTTTAATACATCTACGGATAATTCCTCACACTCTATCGAGGATTTGTTCATTCCTAGTTGATCATGTGGTCCACAAGATACTTTGAAATACTATCCTGTCTTCTGATAATCCATTGCCAACTATTGTTCTGCAAATACTTGTCTGCTTGCATTATGGATACTTTCCATATGTCTAGCAATATTCACGAGCATCCTTTGTCATCGTCATTTTGAGTCTTGCATCCAATATGTTTGCGAATGCTCGCAATCATCAATCCAACCCAGAATTCATCCTTCCGGCTTATACGTCATTTTAAACATGAGCTGGATCTCGACCAACCAAATTATCATCGATTATATCCCTAAGCCTACTCAACTTATCCATCCTTACTCAAAGTGTTTGCTTCTGATCCTTTGATTTGGAAATCATAATTCCTTTACATGTGAGCTTTGAATTAGCCAGTCGATTCTGTAATCCAATGCCTTCGCATTGTTTCTTCCTCTGGTTGTGTGTTGATACTCACATCAGCTTCTCTATGGACCGTCGGATCCTTTGTTGAAATATCATCCGACAATGTCCTTCGTATACAAAAATCTCGAGAAGTTCTTTCCCTGATACATAATACCATTGGTAAATTGTATCCTCTGCTTTGTCAACCATGCTCTAGTTTCGAGCTTGTGTTAGTTACTCCTGAAGTTGGTGGTATATGTTTCTATGATGCCCCGATGGGTTGAACCTATGCCTTCCTTAATCTATGTGAACCCGAAAGATTTCACGGGTCATACTTATCTGGTATTGCACCAGGTAAAACTTTCAACAACTAATTTTATTTTTGAACAGCGAGAGGTGAATGGAAGGTTATACATTGAAGAAGTGGGATTCGACCTTGAACTTGTGTTCATGCCCATGGACCCGATGTGGAAGTTATCATGGAAGCTTCTTGCAAAATATTTAATCATTTGGGTAATTCTTTCGGTGTCATTAAATTGGACCCCCTGAAGCTATGGTTCTGACCATATTATTCTTCTTGATTCCATTTCTCGGACAAGTTAGAGTACTTGCCTTCTGCAGATCAATATGCCTGCCCAACCTCTATTATGATCTACCTTCTAGTATTACCCATGGTATCTCGAGGATATCAACCCATTGCACTACATCTTATGAATTTCTGATGAAGTAGTACCTTTCCCCGTCACTTCACAGGTTCTGGGTTGTCGTCAACCGAGAACACCGATTAGTGAATCAAATCAACACTCTGATTCAGTACTCCTAGTACTTTGTTGTTGAGGAGTTTAATACCCCAGTGCGTCATCCCTAGCATGATCGGCTACATCGTTATCGTTCATAGTTTAACTTGTCGGCGTTCTGGGAACGGGGGTCCCCAGACTTGCCTGCCTACGGCCTGCGGCGTGGCTCAAAGGGGGGGGCAGCACGGCCCATCTTCATCAACACAAACCCAAGACCCTCGCGAGGGGCCAAGCCTCGCGGGCGGACGACACGGAGCTTCCTCAGGCTGGCTCGCGAGGAGGCGGAGAGATCAAGGCGGGGTACCTCACGAGGTGCCCGTGACGCAAGCCATGATGACCAAGGGCGCCAGGCGGGCGCCAGCCCGCGCAGTGTCCTCCTTTCCTCTTTGGTGCAAAGGGAGCAAGCGCAGGCGGGAGCATCAAGCAAAGGCACCCATTTCGGTGCAACGAGACCAAGACCAGCCCCGCGACAAGGAAGAAGTCATTGTGGAGCCCGAGCCGGCGTCACCACTAGAGCCTTTGGCAGGCGAGGACCAACTTTAGTCAGGATAAGTGTACCAGATGTTCCCCTTCAAAATGGCCAATTGTTGGCGCCCTTCCCGCTCAATATTTGGGAAGAGGCCCAGGGCCTTTGCCTATAAATAGGACTAGCCACCCCCAGGGTAGAGGAAGATCAAGAATCAGAGAGAGGGAATCAGATCGAGAATAGGATGTAGAATGAGAAGTGAATAGGAATCAGAATCAGAGAGAGAAGGGTGACTGAACTCCTCTTAGCAGTTCATCCCCCCCAGCTAAGAACAGACCCTCGCGAGGCTGTTCTTCCTTGTATTGCTCATCATCATCAGCCCAAGAGGCAACCCACCACGCCACAAACTGGAGTAGGGTATTATACCACATCGGTGGCCCGAACCAGTATAAACTCTGTGTCTCTTGTGCTGTTCTTTCCATAGCTTAGATCTTGGCAAGGCGGAGGGGTACAGATAGGTAGAAGGCGAAATCTCCGCGTGCACCCCAGTGTTCGAACGTCAAGGGTCTGTCGGAACCCGAAATCCGACATTTGGCGCGCCAGGTAGGGGTGCGCCGGAATTCATCTTCCACCGCCCCGTTCTCCTCCGACCATCGCGTCCATGTCTGACGCTCGTCGGGCCCGCGCCGAGCGCCGAGCCGCTCTCGCTTCCCGCGTCGCCCAGACGGCTCCTGTCGGCGGGCGTCCTCGCCGTTCCTCGTCACCTGCCGTCAATGCCGCCACCGGCCCGGTGGGGAACGAGCAGCAAACGTCATCTCAGCATCCGTCTGTGCGGCAAGACGGCCGCACCGCTACTCCCTCACTCACCCCAGCTGGTTCTTCGTCCCGCGCGCTCCGCGCACCCATGGAGGCTCGAGCTGCGCTCATCGCCGTAGACGAGCTCCTGCGCTACCGCCCCGTCGACGACGTCTACAAAGAATGGCTCGACCGCGTCGCCGAGCTCGTTCGCGCTGCAGGGGGCTCTCCCGCGCCGTCCTTTCCGCTGCACCGCACCCCGCCCCGCGCATGCGACGAAGCTCCGGGGACGCCCCAGCCGCCTCCTCCTCAAGAGGGCGCCCTGGATCCAAGGCGCGTGGCCCCTGGGCAGGACCCATTCCGTCAGGTGCCAGCGCGGCAAGAGCAGAGCTGCCAAGAAGTCCCTCGCCCGCAAGAAGCTGCCCGGGCGCTCCCTGGTCCAGCACGTCGCGACCATGCTCCTGCTCCAGCACGTCGCGACCATGCTCCTGCTCCCGCACGTCAAGACCCCACGCTGCTCCCAGCTGCAGCGCATGGGGACCTGCAAGACCAAGCTCTCCGTCACCAAAGGCCTCCCGTGGCCACATCAGGCTGTCGTGCCTTCACCACCGAACTACGCTACGTCACGTGGCCCGACAAGTTCAAGCCAGACCTGCCTCCTCGTTACGACGGCACGGCCGACCCTGCGGAGTTCCTCGAGCTCTATGAGCTGGGCATCGAAGCTGCCAACGGAGGCGAGAAGGTCACCCTCCTCGAGCTGCTCGCCGCAGACCCAGAAGAGAAGAAGCTCAAAGCCAAGGATGTGAAACGCAAGGGGTTTGCCATGCTCGTGGCAGAACCAGACACCAAGCGGGGCAGAGATCAGCCCGAGTCTTCCAAGGGCAGTCGGTACTGTGTGTACCATGACCTCCACACCCATAACACCAACGAATGTCAAGAGCTCCGAGCCGTGCGAGAAGGAAGGATTGGCCGTCGCCCCGATCGCGGTGACTGGGGCTACGGTCGAGGGAGAGGAAGGAACGCAGGACGCTGGGAAGACCACGGCCCGCGCCAAGGGTGGCGCGACCGACCTCGCGAGGACCGCTGGCAAGATCCGCCTCGCGAGGGAGAATGGAGGGATCAGCCTCGTGAGGATCGCCCACAAGGCAACGCAGGCCTCCCTTCGTTGCCGCCGCAGCCAAGG
The DNA here is from genome assembly GCA_032464435.1 of Aegilops umbellulata. Lineage (NCBI taxonomy): Eukaryota > Viridiplantae > Streptophyta > Magnoliopsida > Poales > Poaceae > Aegilops > Aegilops umbellulata. The sequence continues at coordinate 72,568,608 of CP136059.1, forward strand.
AGAAACGAGGACCGCCATCAAGACGAGGGGGCTGGGGGCTTCCAGGAGCCGTGCGCGATCGCCTGCATCCTGGGCGAAGCTCAAGCCCCAGCCTCTCAGCGCATCTTCAAGCAGTTCGCCCGCGAAGTAAATGCAGTCCTTCCCAAGCTCGAAGCCACGCGCCCTCTCAGGTGGTCCACGTGCACCATCACGTTCAGCTCAGCGGATCAACTCAAGTGTGCGGCCACAGCCGGAGTCCTCCCGATGCTTTGTTCTCCAATCATCAGCAACGTGCTGGTCACCAGGGCCCTCATCGATGGCGGGGCAGGGCTCAACGTCCTGTCCATGGAAACATTCAACAATCTCCAAGTGCCCTACAACCAGCTTCAGCCAACCAAGCCCTTCTCCGGAGTCACCGACGGATCCACGGTCCCGATTGGGCAGGTCCGCCTCCCAGTCACCTTCGGGACACGCGACAACTACCGCACCGAGCTCATCGATTTCAACGTCGCTCACATTCGCCTGCCGTACAACGCCATCCTTGGGTACCCAACGCTGGCCAAGCTCATGGCCGTAACTCACCACGGCTACAACGTCCTCAAGATGCCAGGAAGTTGCGGAGTCATCACGGTGCCCTGTGAAGAGAAGGATGCGGTGTGTTCGCTGGAACGAGCCTTTCAGGCCGCATCACTGGAAGACCCGGATCGCGAAAGCAGGAGGCTTCCCAAGACCATCCCCAAGAAGAAGAAGACATCGTCCGACCCGGCCCCTCGGGAGGCAGGCCCCTCAGGGCCCGCGCCTGCCCAGGGGGGTCGTCCTTCCATCGCATAGGAAAGCGCGCCCGGCGCCCTCCTCAGCCCGGGCTCGGGGGCTCTCCCCTGGAGGGCCACCGACCTGGCTAAGGTCACGAGGGAGGCGCTTGGGCACCGCATGGAGGCGTGTTTCGAAGCACGTTTCCCTCAAGAAGGAGTAAGGCAAGGAGGGCCAGACCCTCAGGAGTTCGCCAGCAAGGCCATTCAGGAGCTACAGGAGTCAAGAGTCATGAGAGGCGGCCGCCGCCTACCAGCTGTGGCTCCCCATCCAGGCGAGGATGGTGGGCTGCGCGTCTGCATCGACATACCAGGGCTCAATCGATTCGCCTCTCTGGAGCGCCTCTGGCCCTCGCAAGCAGGGCGCTGCGAAGGTCCACCCCACGGCTACGTTCGCATGCCTTACGGCTTGCCGAACGCGGCTGCCACGTACCAGCGCCTCATGAGGGGCGTCACGGAGCCTCAAGAGGCCAGGCGTTCCGCAGCCTTCGCAGAGATGGAGATGGTCCACGAGGAGCCACCAGCGCCTCCGGAGCCTCGCGAGGCCCCTGGGCCTGGGGGCTCGTGAGGATCATCTTCCGCAGCCCACCGAGTCTGCTACACCAACACTCATTCGTCCTCAACATCATCAGGTGACATCTTTCGAGTTTCATTTCCAGCTGGGAGCGCCCCCAGTGCTGCATCATTCCCAGGCCGCATGGGTCCGTCCCTGCGGCATGTATCCCTTTTATTTCATATCGTTAGCTTACTTTGTTGGGGGCGCCCCTCGGGTTGCATCACCCCCAAGTCGCTCGGGCCTGACCCAGTGACGTCCGCCTTCCCAACATCTATTTGAATGAATCCACTCCTTCGCGACTAATGTGCTTGACCCAGTTGTCCGCTCAACTGACGCCAACTGACGGAGCTGCTCCCAAAACGGCACGGCGCTTGCGCACAGGTCCGTCCCTGCAACGCCGACAAACCTGAATGGCTGAGCTCTGGCCGCGGCAGCTCCGCATGGCGCCACCTCGTCAAGCCTTCAGTGCCTCATCGCCCCTCGGAAGCAACCAACGGCTGACTGTTAATTGTCATGGCAACCCCTCGTTCTTTCTATGATGGGTCTACAGGATCTCCTGAAGAAGCTGCATCAGGCGAGGCCCTTGCGGTGCCTCCTTCACTCTCATCTGCGCGAACCGCTTGCATGTTAAAGGGGGGTGCCTGAGCATCGTGACTCAAGGCTCCTACTGGCTCTCCAGCCCTCACCCTCTGGCCTTGTCCACGACTTCGTGACCTGGCATACCAGCGACGGCTGAGACTCGCTCGAGGACCGAGACCCGAGGACGTAGAGCAGAAAGGGGAGCAAAGGCGAGAGGGGAGGGCCACGCGAGGACCTCGCCGAGCAACCTCACGCCTGCCGATGCACGGACCCGGCAACACACCAGGGAGCGGTCCCTGATTCTCGAGATAAGTCACCACCCGAAAGCATCAGCTACCGTGGCACTGTCCCCGCACCTAATGCAATCCCGTGTTAGCGACGCCGCTCTTCTTTCTCACCGAACGATGGCTGCTTGAGCGCCAAAGGGGACCTCCTGAGCATCGTGACTCAGGGGCTCTTACCGGACCCCGGGTCGCTCACCTCCTGGCCTTGACCACGGCATCGCGACCTGGCATACCAGCGACGGCTGAAGCTGCCTTGGGACTGGGACCTGTCCGCGTAGAGCACCAAGCCCTCGTGAGGTTCGAAAGGGAGAACTGAGCTAAGACGGAATGAGCAACTCGCACAATTCTACGACAAGGGTTATAGTAACAAACAGGATCACAGGAACCTTACAAGCCCCCACGGGACGCGTTTTTGATTCCTCGCAGGGAACAGATCCTAAAAGGACGCTAACTACACGCGCTCCTGCAAAAGACGCCATCATTAACAGTGGGCCGTCAAGCACCGGCGCCAACCCCATCCAGATCAGAGTCGGCGACGACCTGACGAGCCCGCCCTGCTCCAGGAGCGGCACCGGCTCGGGGGCTCGTAGATGTCGTCGCTCGTCTCCGGAGTCGCGAAGAGCTCACCGGAGTCCCTGGATCCTCCGACGCCTCTGCCGCCTGGGGAGCCGCCAAGGGAGCGGTCGGCGGGCCAAGTCCTCGCTGTAGCAGGGTCCCGACCACCCCTCCCGGGGCAGCACTCCAGCCGGCGCCCACCCGGGCGATTTCGCCCCAGCCTCGAGTCAAGAAGACCTCGCCCGGGGCAACGATCGCGACCTCTGCCTCGGTCGCGAGGGTGCTGCAGCCGGCATGCTGCAGCCAAAGCTCCAGGAGTTCTCCCTGCAGGATGACGGAGGCGAAGAAGGGAGGAAGGCGAATCCAAGACTGAGGAGGCAAGGCGGCGTGCAACACGAACTCTCGGGAGGAACCCTCGGAGTGGACCCCAGGGGGGGACCCACACCTTCGTGACCCGTCGGCGCCGACGGCGGCGCCGCCCGTGGCGATCGGCGTCGACTCCTTCAGAGCCCTCGATGTGGGCGAACAAGGGAAGGGGGAACCCCGGTGGTGCCCGCTTGCCCCAGGGCCTCGACGCCACCTGATGGGCCCCCTCGTCCCGGCAATGGAGGGCGAGCCGTTTCTTCGGCGGGAGCGGGTCTGGTTCCTCTCGGGGAGCCTTTCCTTCTCTGCCGCCGAGAACAGGCGGATCAGAGCCATTGCAGCAAGACGGAGCAAGGACCGGGAAGAAGGAGAAGCAAGAAGAGATGGACTGGAAGGGCGCGTGCCGTTCCATACTTATGGCCGACGAAGGCCAACCGTCGGCCTCCACGATCGCAGGTAATCATAACCCGCTTTGCATGCAGGGACTTGTCCAATCCATGCAGTTGTCGAGGCGTCGTGGGAAGTGGAGGCGCCCACGTCCAATCAACCGCCACATGGCGCCCAAGGCCGCAGGCTGTTAGGGCCCGCGGCGCTTCGCCCTTGCCCTTTCGCCTCACTGCACGGCCAAGTCCGGGCGCGCCGTGGGCCCGGGGGCTACTGTCGGCGTTCTGGGAACGGGGGTCCCCAGACTTGCCTGCCTGCGGCGTGGCTCAAAGGGGGGGGGCTAGCACGGCCCATCTTCATCAACACAAACCCAAGACCCTCGCGAGGGGCCAAGCCTCACGGGGCAGACGACAGGAGCTTCCTCAGGCACGGCCTCATCAGGCTGGCTCGCGAGGAGGCGGAGAGATCAAGGCGGGGTACCTCGCGAGGTGCCCGTGACGCAAGCCATGACGACCAAGGGCGCTAGGCGGGCGCCAGCCCACGCAGTGTCATCCTTTCCTCTTTGGTGCAAAGGGAGCAAGCGTAGGCGGGAGCATCAAGCAAAGGCACCCATTTCGGTGCAATGAGACCAAGACCAGCCCCGCGACAAGGAAGAAGTCATTGTGGAGCTCAAGCCGGCGTCACCACCAGAGCCTTTGGCAGGCGAGGACCAACTTTAGTCAGGATAAGTGTACCAGATGTTCCCCTTCAAAATGTCCAATTGTTGGCTCCCTTCCCGCTCAATATTTGGGAAGAGGCCCCGGGCCTTTGCCTATAAATAGGACTAGCCACCCCTAGGGTAGAGGGAGATCAAGAATCAGAGAGAGGGAATCAGATCGAGAATAGGACGTAGAATGAGAAGTGAATAGGAATCAGAATCAGAGAGAGAAGGGTGACTGAACTCCTCTTAGCAGTTCATCCCCCCAGCTAAGAACAGACCCTCGCGAGGCTGTTCTTCCTCGTATTGCTCATCATCATCAGCCCAAGAGGCAATCCACCACGCCACAAACTGGAGTAGGGTATTACACCACATCGGTGGCCCGAACCAGTATAAACTCTATGTCTCTTGTGCTGTTCTTTCCATAGCTTAGATCTTGGCGAGGCGGAGGGGTACAGGTAGGTAGAAGGCGAAATCCCCCCGCGCACCCCAGTGTTCGAACCTCAAGGGTCTGCCGGATCCCGAAATCCGACATAACTGTGCTACCCGATCCTTCTCCCCGGAGCACAGTTTTCAATGATGAGCTAAGATTACGACGATCTTCCTCGTCTTATCATTTCGCCTTGGACAACAAGCTTGGTCTCGAGTTTGTGTCATACCCGTGGTTCCAATATCCTTTCGCTTCATCATTCCTTTGACTTGATGTCATCGCTGATTTATTACACCTTCATGAAATATCTCGACAATTGTGTCGTGATCATCATCAACATTCTAAGCTCTTCTAGTATATCAATCAAATTCATGATGGGAAATACCATCCTTGCCCCTCGATGATTTGTTTAATCATTGACAACATTCTTACCTTCCCCCAACACAAACTTGTTCATGTTTTGTGTTGTACCTTGATATCCTTGCTATCTAGCTTAGGTTATGTTCTACCTTGTAGTATTACTGCCTTCTATATCAAGAATGTTGTGAGGATTGCTCCACTGTAACGCCCTCGATGCGGCTATATCTCCCACGTGTCGAAGCACGACTTAGAGGCATAACCGCATTGAAAGCAATGTCGCAAGTGAGGTAATCTTCACACAACCCATGTAATACATAAGGGAAAGAGATACAGAGTTGGCTTACAATCGCCACTTCACACAAATACATGAATAAAACATTACATCATACAGTTACAATCAGGGCCCGACTACGGAGCCAAAATAAAAGAAGAAACCCCAAAAGCGACAAAGGTCCACGATCGACCCCAACTGGGCTCCACTACTGATCGACTAGAATGAAACAACATAAAGGACAAGGTCTTCATCGAACTCCTCCTTGAGCTCGGGTGTGTCACCTGCACGGTCTCATCGGCACCTGCAAACTGGTTTTGGAAGTATCTGGTGAGTCACGAGGACTCAGCAATCTCACACCCGCGAGATCAAGACTATTTAAGCTTAAAGGTAGGGTAAAAGGTATGAGGTGGAGCTGCAGCAAGCGACTAGCATATATGGTGGCTAACAAACGCAAATGAGAGCGAGAAGAGAAGGCAAAAGCACGGTCGAACAACTATGATCAAGAAGTGATCCTGAAACTACTTACGTCGGACATAACTCCAACAACCGTGTTCACCTCCCAGACCCCGCCGAGAAGAGACCATCACGGTTACACACGCGGTTGGTGTATTTTAATTAAGATCAACTTTGGGTTTTCTACAACCGGACATTAACAAATTCCCATCTGCCACATAACCGCGGGCACGGCTTTCGAAAGTTCAAAACCCTGCAGGGGTGTCCCAACTTAGCCCATGATAAGCTCTCGCGATCAACGAAGGATATTCCTTCTCCCCGGGAAGACCCGATCAGTCTCGGAATCCCGGCTACATGACATTTCAACAGCAGTAAAACAAGTCCAGCAAAGCCGCCCGATGCGCCGACATCCTGATAGGAGCTGCACATATCTCGTTCTCAGGGCAACACCGGATGAGCAGTCCGTACAACTAAAACCAACCCTCAAGTTTCCTTGAGGTGGCGCTGCAAAGGGCTCTAGTTCGGACCAACACTTAGACAAGCATTGGCCCCGGGGGGGGCTGAATAAAGATGACCCTTGGGTTAATTACTCCCAAGGGAAAATAGGTGGTGGTGAGGCAAATGGTAAAACCAAGGTTGGGCCTCGCTGGAAAAGTCTTATTCAAAGCGAACTGTCAAGGGGGTCCCATAAATCACCCGACCGCGTTAGGGACGCAAAATCCGGGAACATAACACCGATATGACGGAAACTAGGGCGGCAAGAGTGGAACAAAACACCAGGCATAAGGCCGAGCCTTCCACCCTTTGCCAAGTATATAGATGCATTAATTAAATAAGATATAATGTGATATCCCAACAAGTGAACATGTTCCAACAAGGAACAACATCTCCAAGTTCCAACAAGGAACAAACTTCATCTTCACCTGCAACTAACAACGCTATAAGAGGGGCTGAGCAAAGCGGTAACATAGCCAAACAACGGTTTGCTAGGACAAGGTGGGTTAGAGGCTTGGTTTAGCAATACGGGAGGCATGATAAGCAAGTGGTAGGTATCGTAGCATAGGCATAGTAAAAGAGCGAGCAACTAGCAAGCAAAGATAGAAGTGATTTCGAGGGTATGGTCATCTTGCCTGAAATCCCGCAAGGAAGAAGAACGAGTCCATGAAGAAGACAAACGGACGTAGTCGAACGAATCCTCACAAACGCGATGATAACGGAATCAACCCGAAGAAGCAACACCGGAAAGAAGCACACAACATAGTAAACAAACAACACATGAATATGACATGATGCATAAACAAGAATGATGCATGTCCGGTTTAATGAAGCATGGCATGGCAAATGCAACAAACAACACTACAAATTAAGTGGAGCACAATATACAACGAGTTGCATATTGACGAAACACCACAACAATTATTTAGTTCTCTCTTGTTTATGTACACATCAATATTAAATGTTGCTTAACATGGCAAGAGGTGAAACATAATAAAACTACCTATTTAGGCAATTTTAAATGAGGCCGGAAATAACAAACAACAATTCCGGAAAAGCCTCATGAGCATATATTAGATTTGGTACTGTTCTGACCTAAAGCATATTTTAGAGTTGTTAAACAGGAAAATAAAGTGCAACATGTTAAACTAGGCATTTTTCTACCCCATTTACATATAAAGTTTATTAAATTCCGAGTTACGGTTATTTAGTTATGAAATAAATCATTTTAACATGGCATTTAGCAAAATAAATGCAAACAACAATTTTAAGCATTTTAAATGTTGTTATCATGATGCGGATGACAATTGCAAGTTTTAAGCAATTATTATGAAAATGTTGATAAGAGCATTAGGAAGCATTTGTCACCATGGCGGAACGAAAGGGGTGCCACGGCAACAAATCCGAAAATGGTGCCACGGCAACATATCGGTTTCCGGTACTCAATTGAGATACCGGTGCAAAAGGAAGCGTGCGGATGCGAGTTGGGCAAGATGGTGGGGTGATCCCGGATACCGGGTTCCCACGAGACGATGACATGGCAACGAGGGACAATTCAGACACGGTGAAAACGGTGCACCTCGTTCAACACATGCATTCGGTCCACGCGGTCGTTTCGGGGTTATACCTTTGAAGCGTGCGTTATCAGAGGGGAACAAGTTCGGCGGTAGTGGAAGTAGTCGTGCACGGGTCGGCGTAGTGAAATAGTGGTTCACGCGACGGTAGTCGAACTTGACGGTTCCGTTACACGGGTCTTCAGCGACGGTCGTCGTACATGGTTCGGAGGCGTTCGAGTCATCGGTAGCGGTACTTGATGAATTCCGGAACGGACTTGGCGTCTTCGTGCGTAGGGGTGCTTGGCGTTTCCGGAGACGACGGTAGAGGTACACGGTGTCGGGGTACTTGTCGCATCACCGGGTGTAGTCGTACACGTTCGAAGCGGAACTTGGCATATCCATGTACTTGGCGTTCCGGTGTAGTAGTCGTTCTCGGGATCGGGGTCCTCGTGCACTTGACAACTCCGGCAGAGGAACTTGGCACCCACGGTTGTTGTGTCCATGGACTGGACGTCAACGGCGCCAGGCAGAGGCGGTATGCGTGCTGTGACGAAGTCAGGAAGCCACACGAGGATAGCAGCGGCAGGGAACTTGGCGCGGCCGTGTCTTCACCTTGCAGACGAGGTCGAGGCAGACATGGTGAGGAGGAAGAGGCGGCACCGGACGCGACCGCGGGATGGCGAGGTGGTCGCGGGGGTTCCGGACGGCGCAGAGAAGGCAGGGCCTCGGGTGCTCTGGGCTGAAGGAGCTCGGCGAGGGCTCGGCCATCCATGCGGCGGCGGCTCGGGAGCACGGGAAAGGAGCTGTGCCGAGAGGCAGCGCTCGGTGGTGGGGCCGACGTCGAGGACGAGGCGGAGAAAGGAGCTTGGGGAGGCGACGCCATGGAGGAGAGAGATCCGGCGGGGGTGCGAGGGAGCCGGGCGGCGGCCTGCTGGATCCGGCGGAGGTGCTTGAGCAGGGGCGCACGCGGAGGAGAGGAAGGAGCAGTCCCGCTCCTCTCTCCTCTCTGCGGGAGGCGACACAAGCGAGGGAGAGGGAGAGATCGAGAGGGAGTGGCGGCGGTGTGCGGGGACGAGAGGGAGAGAGCGAGGGGATCGGGCAGGGGGGTTTGGAGGGAGAGAGATGGTGATGGGCTAGGGTTTGCTCGGTGGGGCGCCGGCTGGGCCTTGGGAGGCCGGCCCAAAGGAGAGGGAGGCTGCTGGGCTCTCCACTCCCTCTCTCATTACTTTAGCAGAAAAGACCAAAAAAGAGAGGAAAAGAAGGAGAGGTTTGGAAAAGAATTTGGACAAGGGGATAATTTTCCCGAACTCACAAAATACGCTTGTTCCGAGAAAATAGAGAAAGGCAAGATCGAAAGATGTAAATTCAAACTCATTTGAATTTCACTCAATTGGTTTGAATTGGGACTTGGAAAAGGAAGGTCCAAAAATGTTGGGATTTTTGGCGAGGCTCCGGAAAATGACGAAAGGATTAATGGGTAGAGTTGGAGACCAAGAATTGAGATAACAAATGCATTGGGATTTATTTGCAAGTGTGTTATGATAAATTCCAAATAATGAAATATTTATTATAGCTCCCTAATATTGGGACGATATGTTTTAAAGAGAATCACCATGTGAATTCCCTCGATTTAAATGGATCAAAGATCCACCCGATTTTATTTAGTTGAGTTTTTAAAAAGGGCTGCATGATGACATGATGCAATGCAAATGATGCAACGATGAATGCATGACATAAACAAAAATGCAAAACAAAACAAAAACCCAACCACGAAGGAAATAAAATATCGCATCTCCGGAAAAGGCAAGAGTTGGAGTTACGAATATGGAAAGTTGCATCCGGGGCGTTACATCCACCTCTTAAGTATTCTTGGTATAGTGATGCTTCTCGCCATCACCATTCCCTTCTTGGTCCCCATGTTGAGTGAACTCTGTTGTGCGAATTTATTATCTCTGGCAACCCTATTGCTTCAGAGTTAATGTACAATTATTCCAATTTAGTGTGTGGGTAGCTAAAATTGCCATTACGACATTGGTCGTGCAACCCAGCCCATAGTTTGGGTGCACATTTCAACCAATGTTATTCGTGGATGTTCTCCTCAAGCATACATCATTTTATCATTTGATCCGACAAATGTTATCTCCTTGTTCACATAATTATAGAAATCCATCTTGTTGGGAATCTCGTTGAATCATCGCTGAGTCCATCAGCCACCTCCTCATCCCCTTCTTGATTTAATGATGAACTCTTGTTTCGGAACTCGCTTCCATAGTTCATTTCCCGAGAATCTTCGATGTCATCTCGTCAATTTGTGTCGCACCTTTTCTCCTCGAGCATCGTGAGTTTGAGGTATCCTGACACCAATCAGATCTGAATCTCGGTCAGATATCATGGTTGGAACATATTTCCAAAAGTTATAACAATGGTCTTTATGTGACTCGATAAGGTGAAGTTATGCCTAGCACACCTGACCGGAGGTCCTAATGTTATAGTTTTCCTTTTTTAGCAAGGTTATCTATTCTTCCATGAGAAATTGTAAGACTTATTCTATAAGTTGTTCCTGATGGATCATTTGTGTATCCAAAGTCTGATCTTTGCTTGAAGACCATGTCAGTGCTATCTCGAAGCATGTATGTGGTACTCCGATCATCAATAAGTACATTTGAAGCATAATGCTAAATTTTCTTTATCAATTATTCAAACACCGTTGTTTGGGTAATGTCATGAAATACCTCTCCCCTTACCTAAATGGTTTTCTACTTTATGTCCTGTCATGGGTATCATGCTCTGCTTGTCCTTGGGAAGGATATGCCCTTGAAATATGTGTTTAAACACATTTTCCTTTACGTTGTACTGTTTAATCTGATAACCATATTTTCCTTTCCATTGTTTTGTTTAACCTTTCTTGTAATCTGACTTAACTAAGCAGTGGTAATTTCCTGCTTAGGTAAGCACCTTGTTGTACCACTCTGTCAGTAAAACCCTGTTACTATTGTTGATGACATTCCGGTAACCACCGATGGACGAGAACTTTGCCTATTGGTCTGCCTCGTTGAACGAGCAGGAAGATCGTTCTCTTCGTCCCTCGCCCTTGGTACCAACATTGTTGCCGACATAACTGATAGGCTACCATCTGACCTGCCTTGCTATAATGACCGTGCAAATTGATTAGCACCTTCCTACCTTTAACCCACATGTTGGGCCAATAACCCACAGTTCCACAGGATTGAAACCTGTCTCTCCTGTTCAACCCTGTTTCTAATGGTTATTCCTCACGCTTGGCTTCGTATTTAATTCACGTGTCACCTTCCTAGTGCTCTATTCTGGTATCAGACGCAATACTTACTCTCGTTGCTCTGAACCCCTTTCTCACTCTGGTCCAGACTTCGAGCAACTATCTATCCGCTTGAAACTTCTTATTGTACCTTCATACCTTACACTCGATGTATTTTATATGTTCAACTCGAGAGATAACATTATGCTCATTCATGGGCTAACCCCAGATTGTTTCCCTCCTAAGAATTCTGTCGTAGTCGAGCTGCCCCTTACCTATTTGTAAGTACATTGGAGTTTCCAAAGAAAAGGATGACGATTTCATCATAACTACCTAAAGTAGAGAAATGAAGACACCAACGTAATGGGCCGACCTCTTCGAGAAGAGAAACCAAGACCGAGAAGGTTCGTTAGAATTTTGTAACCAGACCCTTTCCCCCTTATTCCACCTCTTAAATCTCGGGACGAGATTTCTTGTAGTGGAGAAGAATTGTGACGCCCGGATTATTAAGCTACAATAATTCCCGGTTAATGATGACATGTCACGCGATTACTGTTGATAACCTCACAATGATTCAATCCCATTCGAAATCAAAAGTAAAAAAACAAGTCAAACAGTAAGGATTTTCAAATATTAAAACTAAAATGTTCGGGAGGTGCCAAATAATGCATAGGTAATTTATGGTGAAGAAACACACTTTTATAGAATGCTTAAATACTCTAAGATGAATAAAATAGTAGCGAAAACTATTATTTAAATACTTTTAAATAGTAATTAATTACAAAACTATTTTACTTTGGGTAGCAAATTAATGTGGAAGTGGCATGTTTATTAAAACTAAATTAGGTACAACTTTGTTATTTTACAAAACTATAATAAAATAAAAAACTAAGCTAAAACAGAAAAGAAATAAAATAAATAAAAGTAAAAGAAAAGAAAAGAAACAAAAGAAAAGAAAAGAAGAAGCCCCCCTCCCCACTAGGCCTTGGCCTAGATGGCCAAGCGGCCCAGCCATACTGCCCAGCCGGCCACCCCATGGCCTATATGGCCTCACCCACCTAACCGTAACCTGATCCACCCACTCACTCGATCCCCCATAGTTCCCCTCCTCCCCTCACCCGCGCCGTCACACACACGAACGCACACACACTCAGTGGAGCATGCGCCCGGCACCCGAGCCGCCGCTCCCTAGAGGCCGCCGCCCACCGGCGCCGAGCAACGCTACCCCCCGACCTCCTCCTCGCGGTTCCCAACCTCCTACACCGCATCCTCATCCTCTTCCCCACCGGACTGCGCCCGCCTCCCCGTCGCCGGAACACCCCGCCGTCACTGCTCGTCGCCAGGAGCTCCTCCGCCTCGTCGCGCCAACCCCGACTCCTCCCCGAGCCCGCTTTGCTCAACTACAGGGCTCGGTGAGCCCCGTCCTCCCCTCCTCCTCCTCTTGCCCCCGCAGGTCACCGCGCCCGCCGTCCTCCCTGTAGCCATGCTCACCGCGCCCCGTGCGCGCACACTCTCGCGCGCGCGCCCGCGCATGCCCTCGCCGCGGCCAGCTGCACCGCGCCCTTGCCGCAGCCCATTGCTGCCACCGTCCACCGCGGCGCTCACTCGATGCTGCACGCCCGCGCACCGCGGTGCCCCGACCCCTCTCTGCCCGCTCCCTGCCCGCTAAGCCGCCTGCGCGCACGCGCGCTCGGCTCCTACCTGCGCCGCTCGTCCGCAGCCCCCTTTTTTCGCCCACGCCGCGCTCCGCCCGCGCCGATGCTGGCTCTCACTACTGCTGGCTGATGCCGCTCCAACCGCATCGCCCGCTGCCGCTATCGCTTTATCGCGCTCGCGGCCCGCATCACCGCCGCCACCTGCTCCATCCGCTATGGCCGACCCTCGTCCACGGTCGCCCCGCCCACGCACTACGGCTAGCCGCCCCCACTGTCCTCCTCCCCCCCGATCCGGTCGCGGCCACGCCCACCGGCGCGAAGCCGCGCACCCGCCGTTCGCAAGCCGCCCGGCAGCACCCTGTCGGGCGGGCTGGCGCTCGTCGCCTAGCTCCGCCCGACGCCCGTAACCCGTTGCTCGCTAAGGCCCCTCCCCTGGCCAATGAAAAAGGGGCCCAACCCCCCCCCCCCCCCAGAACGTTTAATAAAAAAGGATTAAAAAACTAAATAAAAATAAATATATTAATTAATTAATTGATTATATTAATTAACTTAATTAATCCTAATTAGATTAGACTAATTAACTAGTTAACCTAATTAACTGTGATTAATTAACTAACAGTAAATGACATGCTGGACCCACACGTCAGTTGACCCAGTCAACGCCCTGTTGACTACTGGCGTCATGCTGACGTCAACATGCACTATTCTGGATAATGTTGCTTTAAAATAATTAAATAAATTATAAAACTAATTAAAACTTTAGAAAATTAATATAAAATAAACCGTAGCTCGGATGAAAATACTTTGTACATGAAAGTTGCTCAGAACAAGGAGACAAATCTGGATACGCAGCTCGTTCGTCCGCGACACACCCCTAGCATATCGAACACGCAACTTTCCCCCTCCGATACATCAGTCCAAAAACACGAAACACCGGGGATACTTTCCCGGATGTTTCCCCCCTTTCGCCGGTATCACCTCTTACCGCGTTAGGGCGCACCTAACACCGTTGTTTGCTTTGTCATGCATCGTTATGCATCTGTTTGCATTGTATTCATTGTTTATTCCCCATCTTCTCTTTGGTAGACTATGAGACCAACGCCGCTGCTGGTGCCCCGTCCGACTACGTCACCGACGACCCCTCCTTCTTGTCTGAGCAACCAGGCAACCCCCCCCCCCTTGATTACCAGATATCGCCTATTCCTTCTCTCTACTGCTTGCATTAGAGTAGTGTAGCATGTTACTGCTTTCGGTTAATCCTATTCTGCTGCATAGCCTGTCATTGTTGCTATAATTGTTGATACCTTTACCTGCTATCCTAATGCTTAGAATAGGATGCTAGTGTTCCATCAGTGGCCCTACACTCTTGTCCGTCTGCCATGCTATACTATTGGGCCGTGATCACTTCAGGAGGTGATCACGGGCATATACTATATACTTTACACTGTTACATTACTTATGATACTGTTCGGAGATGGGGGCTGAAGGGGCAGGTGGCTCCATCCCGGTAGAGGTGGGCCTGGGTTCCCAACGGCCCCCGACTGTTACTTTGTGGCAGAACGACAGGGCAGGTTGAGACCACCTAGGAGAGAGGTGGGCCTAGCCCTGGTCGGCATCCGTGGTTACTTCATAACAACACGCTTAACGAGATCTTGGTATTTGATCTGAGTCTGGCCACTGGCCTATACGCACTAACCAACTACGCGGGAACAATTATGGGCACTCGACGTCGTGGTATCAGCCGAAGCCTTCGTGGCGTCAGCAACTGAGCGGCGCGCGCCGGGTTGGACCGTGTAACGTGACTTCCTTTGTAATGGAGGTTGCTAGGTCCGCTCTCCGGCCGCGTACGCAACGTGCAGGTGTGCAATGGGCGATGGGCCTAGACCCCTATGCGCATAGGATTTAGACCGGCGTGCTGACCTCTCTGTTGTGCCTAGGTGGGGCTACGACGTGTTGATCTTCCAAGGCCGGGCATGACCCAGGAAAGTCTGTCCGGCCAAATGGGATCGAGCGTGTTGGGAAATGTGCTGCACCCCTACAGGGAAGTTTATCTATTCGAATAGCCGTGTCCCTCGGTAAAAGGACGACCCGGAGTTGTACCTTGACCTTATGACAACTAGAACTGGATACTTAATAAAACACACCCTTCCAAGTGCCAGATATAACCCGGTGATCTGTAACACCCCGGATGTAACTTGCCATATTTGTAACTCCGACTCTTGCCATTTTCGGTAATGTGATATGATATTCCCTCCGTGGTTGTGTTTTTCCTTCATTTTGCATTTTGTCCTTGTCATGCATTTCATGTCATGTCATCATGTGCATCGCATTCGCATACGTGTTCGTCTTATGCATCGGAGCTTTTTCCCCGTTGTCCGTTTCGCAATCCGGCACTCCTATGTCCTCCGGCGCCCCCTTTTACCTCTTTTTGTGTGTGGGTGTTAAACGATCTCGAAATGGAATGAGGTTTGACTTGTGGCCTTGGTATACCACCGGTAGACCGCCTTTCAAGTTTCATGTCATTTTGACTTCGTCTGATACTCCAACGGTTAACCGAGGGTCCGAAAAGGCCTCGTGTGTGTTGCAGCCCAACACCTCTCCAAAGTGGCCCAAAACCCACCTAAACCTGTCTCATCATCTAGGCCGTTCGATCACGATCGCGTGGCCGAAAACCGTGCTCAATTTGGAGCCTCCTAGCCCCTCCTACCTATAAAACTAGCCCCTCCTCCGAAATCCCGGGTCTTCTTCCACCCTAACCCTAGAAAAACTTCACCCGCCGCCGCCGGACAAAGATCCGGGCAGCGGACGTGTCCGCCCGCTCCTCCGGACCAACCCGCCGTCGCCACATGTCCCTGGGCCGGTCCCAAGTTCGCCGTCGACCCCGCGGGCCCGCGAGGCCCTTGCGGGGCCCTCCCGAGGCCCATCGCCGTCGCCCCGCCGCCTGGCGTCCCGCGCGCCTCCCTCCTCCGGCGCCTGCCGCCCTAGCGCAGCCGCTCGACGAGGCTCCGCGCCGGCGCCGCCCGTGCGCCCCGCCGCCCGCGCCTCCCGCGGTCGCCGCCGCCCCGGAGTCCGCGCCACCCGCGGCCACCTCGCCGTCTCCGCCTCCTCCTCGCCGCCCCACGCCCGGATCTGGCCATCTCCGGCCATCTCCGGCCTCGCCTCGGTTCGCGTGCCCCGGACGAACCCTAGATCCGAAATTCGCGGAGGTCTAAATTCCGTTCGTCTTTTTGTGTCAGTAAATTGTTGCATGTTCATCGCATCATAACTTTGCACCCGTGGATCCGTTTTGGGCGTATAGCATATATAATTGTTCGCGTCGATGAGTACATCATTTCATCTCCTTGCATCATTTTCATTTGAGCTCATCTTGACGCCCGAAATGCTGTTAGAAGAGGGCTATGTGATGTTAGTTACAGATTCTCAGCAGAACATGCACTTTTGTCATTTTTGCCATGATTGATGTGTGCACCCTATGTACTGGAGTCCTACATGTGTTTTGTAATATGCCATGCCATCTTTACAGTGGTGTATGCCATGTATTTGTGTGATCTTTGTGGTGACTAGCACAAGCATGCAAATTAGGGATCATATTGTTGCTGATTTCAGGGACTTGTAATTTCACTAAGTCATGTCCTGCTGTTATTTTTATGCCATGTGTTCATGTTGTTACAGAGAGATCTATGCCCATTTTGAGCATGATAAGTAAGGGTGTTTTGCACATATGAATGTGCTCTATTCATCCATGCCTTTTTTGGTAATTATGGAGTGCCATAGCTTGAGTCAATCGAGTTCTACTTTTGCTATAAAATGTTAATGGCAGATTGTTTACATGTTATTCGATTTTTGCCAAGCTTGTTGTGGTTGATCTTTGCATGCTATGATGTTGTTCTTGCCATGACTAGCTTCTATGCCATGCCTTCTTGATGGATGTATGCTTAGTTTATCATGCATTGCTCTGTAGAGAGTGCATCGAGCTCGTAAACATGCCTACTTGTTATCTATTTTTGACATGTCCAGTTTTCTGCCAAGTTTGAAATCTGTAACGAAACTTGCTATGTTTACATGGGTACCATCATATCTTCTGATCCCTTTTGGCCCATGGTCAGTAAGGGATTTTTGTTGAATGCTTTGAGTATATTCATGCCATTCCTTGCTTTTCTATATTATGTTCTGTAGCATGTTGTTTGCTTGCTCTAAACATGTCATCCTGACGTTAATTTCTGGCATGATAGTATTTTCACTAAGTCTGTGAACCTGTTATCTTTTGCACTTTTGCCATGCTTGTTTGAACCTGCTATTGTGTGATTTAGTCGTAGCTCAGTGTTCATCTTTTGTCAAGCATCTTGAGGAGATTACTGCCATATGTTTTACTGATATGTTTAGATGCAGTAGCTTAATTTCTTGTTGCATGCTAAGTGGCAACCTGCTGTTAATCACGGATTTGTGCCATATTTGTTTTGCTTGTCATTTGCAAACCGTGCATCCGATTCCGGTGATTTTTATATCGATTTCAACCAAAATCATCTCACCTTTCCAGCGGCATACTTGGTTTGCCAAGAATATGCCTTGTTCATTTTTTTCTTTCCGGAGCACGCATATGCATTGCATACCACATCTCACATGTCATGTCATGTTTTGCATCATGTTGCTTGCGCATTGCATCGTGATTGATGGTTGTCCCCTTTGCTTGTGTTCTTGCTTTGGGTAGAGCCAGGAGATGAGTACGTGAACGAGGAACCTGTTGAGAACACTTACGAGGAGCAAGCTTTCGACAACCCTGAGAACTTTGCAGGCAAGATGACCATACCCTTGAAATCACTTCTATCTTTGCTCGCTAGATGCTCGCTCTTTTGCTATGCCTATGCTGCGATACCTACCACTTTCTATATCATGCCACCCATATTGCCATGACAAACCTCTAACCCACCATGTCCTAGCAAACCGTTGTTGGCTATGTTACCGCTTTGCTCAGCCCCTCTTATAGCGTTGCTAGTTGCAGGTGAAGATGAAGTTTGTTCCATGTTGGATCATGGGTATGTTGGGATATCACAATATCTCTTATTTAAATTAATGCATTTATATACTTGGTAAAGTGTGGAAGGCTCGGCCTTATGCCTGGTGTTTTGTTCCACTCTTGCCACCCTAGTTTCCGTCATACCGGTGTTATGTTCCTTGATTTTGCGTTCCTTACACGGTTGGGTGATTTATGGGACCCCCTTGACAGTTCGCTTTGAATAAGACTCCTCCAGCAAGGCCCAACCTTGGTTTTACCATTTGCCACCTAAGCCTTTTTCCCTTGGGTTTTCGCGAGCCCGAGGGTCATCTTTATTTTAACCCCCGGTCCAGTGCTCCTTCGAGTGCTGGCCCAAACCGAGCGATGTCCGGCGCCCCCTGGGCAATCAGGGTCTATGCCAACCCGACGTCTGGCTCATCCGGTGTGCCCTGAGAACGAGATATGTGCAGCTCCTATCGGGATTTGTCGGCACATCCGGGCGGCTTTGCTGGTCTTGTTTTACCATTGTCGAAATGTCTTGTAGCCGGGATTCCGAGACTGATCGGGTCTTCCCGGTAGAAGGAATATCCTTCGTTGACCGTGAGAGCTTATAATGGGCTAAGTTGGGACACCCCTGCAGGGTATTATCTTTCGAAAGCCGTGCCCGCGGTTATGAGGCAGATGGGAATTTGTTGATGTCCGGTTGTAGAAAACCCGAAGTTGACCTTAATTAAAACACATCAACCGCGTGTGTAACCGTGATGGTCTATTCTCGGCGGAGTCCGGGAAGTGAACACGGTGTTGGAGTTATGTCTGACGTAGGTTGTTCTAGGATCACTTCTTGATCACTTCTATCTTCACGACCGTGCCTTGCTTCTCTTCTCGCTCTCTTTTGCATTGTTAGCCACCATATATGCTAGTCGCTTGCTGCAGCTCCACCTCACAACCCCATCCTACCTTTAAGCTTAAATAGTCTTGATCTCGCGGGTGTGAGATTGCTGAGTCCCCGTGACTTACAGATTCTACCAAAACAGTTGCAGGTGCCAACGATGCCAGTGCAGATGACACAACCGAGCTCAAGTGGGAGTTCGACGAGGAACGTGGACGTTACTATGTGTCTTTTCCTGATGATCAGTAGTGGAGCCCAGTTGGAATGATCCGGGATCTGTGTAGCATTTGGGGTAGTCTTCTTTCATTTTGGTTCCGTAGTCGGACCTTGAGTGTAATCTGGATGATGGATGTTTATTTATGTATTGTGTGAAGTGGCGACTGTAAGCCAACTATGTATCTCTTTCCCTTATGTATTACATGGGTTGTGTGAAGATTACCTCACTTGCGACATTGCTTTCAATGCGGTTATGCCTCTAAGTCGTGCTTCGACACGTGGGAGATATAGCCGCATCGAGGGCGTTACATGATCGCTCTCTAACAGGGCAACAGGGGGAGGATCGCCAGGTAGGATTATGCTATGTGATGCTACTTGGAGGACTTTCGTCTACTCTCTTCTACATGCTTCAAGACAGAGGCTGCCAGAAGGATAGTCTTCGACAGGACTAGTTATCCCCCTCTTATTCTGGCATTCTGCAGTTCAGTCCACCAATATGGCCCTTTACACATATACCCATGCATACGTAGTGTACCTCCTTGCTTGCGAGTACTTTGGATGAGTACTCACGATTGCTTTTCTCCCTCTTTTCCCCCTTTCCCTTCTACCTGGTTGTCGCAACTAGATGTCGGAGCCCAGGAGCCACACGCCACCGTCGACGACGACTCCTACTACACCAGAGGTGCCTACTACTACGTGCAGCCCGCTGACGACGGCCAGGAGTAGTTTAGAAGGATCCCAGGCAGGAGGCCTTGTGCCTCTTTCGATCTGTATCCCAGTTTGTGCTAGCCTTCTTAAGGCAAACTTATTTGACTTATGGTTGTACTCAGATATTGTTGCTTCCGCTGACTCGTCTATGATCGAGCACTTGTATTCGAGCCCTCGAGCCCCCTGGCTTGTATTATGATGCTTGTATGACTTATTTATGTTTTAGAGTTGTGTCGTGATATCTTCCCGTGAGTCCCTGATCTTGATCGTACACGTTTGCGTGCATGATTAGTGTACGATTGATCGGGGGCGTCACATGAATCCTCTAGTAACTCCCACGATCTCCCGCTGCAGCCGCTGCTATTTTTCGTGGCACGATCTTCCTCCCATGATCTCTTGCTGCAACCCCACTATATTGTTTGCATATTCATGTAACTCAGCACGTTTTTAAACAAATTAAGTTGGGGGCGTTAGTGGAGGGCGCTAGGATTTTGTTCCTACCGGATTGGCAGTTCATTGATTAATTCCAAGCTAAATCTTAGCGTCTGGTCTTGTCAATGCCAATTAGTGCAGTGGGTGCTTGCCTTCTTTTTTCCTTCGGCACGAGTTATGGAAGGCATCGATGGCCCATGTTTTAATTCCATACTACTGACCATGATTAGCGCCTAGAGTTGAGGAGGCCACGGTTGGATAGTTTATTACTTTCCAATCTTTATTTTATTTCAGATAAGTGCCTTGCAATGAAGATTACCTTATATGACCATTCAAACGTAACCAAGCTGAATCTAATGATAGTATTTGCACATTCATGGAACTCAGCATGCTTGTACCTCATGCAGTAGCGTAGAGCACAATTTTTATGTTGGTATATATAAGCTGTATTCATCTGTATGAGTGTTTAAATTGTATGCCATGCTGAATCTAATCACACTTGCACATCCATTGAACCCAGGATGCTTCTTTGCCGCCATATGAGGACTTCATAAACGGATTAAACACGCAGCAAAGGATGTACGTCCAGTTGATAGGACTGGGTGGGTGGACTTCTCAAGACACCTAGCATCAAAATTAGACATGTACTCTGCTTGGCCATCGCTAATTCATATGATGCAGAGCAGGATGCCTTTATCATCAATGGGAGACCATGTAGGATCACACTAGAAGATGTAGTGCATATAACAGGCATGCCCTGCCATGGGAAGAAGCATGTCCCTTCAAATCTTGATGATAATATGGAGTTGTGGAAGAAACTGAAAGACCGTAATGACACCAAAATAACATTCAAAGGATTGCTAGCCAAGATGAAAGTCGACAGCACACCAAATTTTGTTAGGCCATTTGTCTTGTACACCATAGGAAAATATGTATGCCGAACAAAACAGGAGTATGTGGATAACAAATATATTGGGATTGTTAGAAACGTTGAGACGATAAAGGGCACAAATCTTGGACAGCTAACGCTTGACTATCTTATGGACAGCGTGAAGAATTTTGTAAATGGTGAGGCAATTCTGGAAGGGAATCTACCACTGCTGCAGCTAATTCGTAGTAGTACAATTATCAGTTACCTAACATACATTACATAATGTACGAGAATGTTTGTAAACTGCTTTTGTTGTCATGCAGACATGGTACTACGAGAAGTTCAGAGTGCACCAATTGGACTCTAGCATCTCGTAAGAATCAAGGTTAAGGCTGCTAATCCAGAACTGGAGCGAGGAGAAGGCAAAAAAGGTTCACAATATAATCCAGAATAATTATCTGGGAGTTGGAGAGGTAAAATGTCAGCACATTGCCTGTATTATGTAACATATATATTTTTGAAATCATACTAACGACACTAAACTGCAGTATGTTGAGGACCTGATGAGGCCTTTCATTCCAGCACGAGATGGTATGCTGGCCAAACCGAAGACTGGCGCTCAGGTAAATGAGTTACATCATGCACAAATATATATTGTAACATTCCAACTAGTATGAAGTTATATGATTCTAACTGTTTCAAAGTCTTAGATTAAGGTACTCGTCGGACGTGTATTGACTGATTTGCAAGAAGTTGCCTCCCTTGTGCGGGAGTCCGGTGCAGAACAAGTCGATAGGATGTGCACCCTTGAAAAGAAAATGGATGAGTGCCTTAGGCGTACCCGTACAAATGGCAAGCTCACGGAGGACCTCATCAAAGAATTGAACGTAAGCCTAGAATTATGAGATTAGTATATATAATTGGAAATTTACGTGTACAAGTTTTTTTCTAAATTAGTTTACTATGAAAACACCCCAGACTAACATGTATTTCTTAAAGAAAAAACACGATGGAATATTTCCAGGAGTGGAGGACATACATCTATCTGACCTCGGGGCACCTTCACACCCAATGGAGGACTCTGTTGAGAATGCTGAGCAGGCTTCTGACCAGGGGAAACAAAAGGATGTCATGGAGGTCGCTGCTAAGCACGATTGTAAGCAGGGAATAAAAAATGATGACATGGAGCCCCCCATGCAGAACCTTGATGAAGATTTTGGTGTACGCATGTTAACTTAATTATGAAACAATCATTGTCATTTCATAAATAACATGTGATCTTGCACGTACAGGATGAAGCATTCGAAAGAGCTGCTGTAAAAATCAAACATGATCTCAGCGGTGTTCATAAGCTTTTGAAAGAGGTGGATGATATCCAGGGAGCTCCTAGTTTTGATAAGCAAATGCATTCCAAAGCCACCACAAGCCTTGAAGATTTCCAGGTGATGCACATTTTACCTATAATTGAGCAAGAATCTGCTAAAGGCTAACACGCGGTTTGTTTCGTCTGACAGAATCCGTTCAACAAATGGAGTAAGCGGCACTCTGTGAAGGCTACGGGATCGCGAGATCCTGAAGAGGCCCGTTCCTTCACAGATGATGACATCCACGATGAATCCTTTCAAAGGCAGCAACAAGTAAGTGTGGTTGAATCGACGCCACCAAATCATGGGGGCGAAAAGAAAAGGGTGGTATTGCAATTATTTAAGAATGACGATGCTTCGTACGATACTGAGAAAAAAAAGGAAAAACAAGACTCCATCAGAGTGTACAAATGATTCCGAGGACACGAACAGTAAAAAGAGGAAAATCGACTCTAGCAACTTAAAAAAGAGGTCAGAAGTTCCTGAAACCCAGAGGGACCAGCTAGACGTGGTTCGACAGGATTTCGTGGCGTCACTGATCAACACTACAAATCATGAAAAACAAATGGTCTTAGTTGATGACATTGTCGTGCTATCAAAGCATTTGCAATGCCTCACCCATAAAGATGAATTTGAAGATGGCGTATGGTTGGGTGACGAAGTAAGATAGTATTTCACAAATTAGTTTATGAAGTTTCATTTTTGTACAATACAATTAACTTGATTATCGTTGTAGGTGGTTGATGTTGCGATCCAGCTCATGCGTCATGATCAACCAATTGACACATGAGATGGCCAACTGGTTTACACTGAGAGGGTGGCCGGCGTCGCTAAGCTCGAAAGAGATGGTAGGATAGAGGAGTGCTACGAGGACGCTTTGGCAGGCATTCCTGGAACAACACAAGGCACCACCTACTTGAAACATAATATTGTATTTTAACCTGACGTAGAACATATTTTTTATTACTATGCACGTTGATCTAATTATCTGTGCACTCCAGGTTTTCCTACCTACGAATAGTTTAAACACCCATTGGTTCCTTGTGGTCCCAAACCCCATAAGGAAGGAGATTCAGGTTCTTGATTCACTTTTCCACTGTATGATACCCAGAGAAGTAAATAACGCAGTGAGAATTTCAACATATTTAATTATAAGAAAGGATTAAACATCGTATGTAAGTATTAGTCGTAGGCAACTTCTCATCCCATTGGGCTTGCAGGTACGTGGGATGGAAGCACATCTGAGAGCAGCGATGCGAGTCAATGGGATTGAAAGCAATGCATGGGAAGATATTAACGTGACGCAATGGCCAGTACGGAATATTAATGTGCCAAAATCCGATGAGACGTCAGTCAACAATATTAGCTTTTGTTTTTGTTTTAGATTGTTAATATCTGAAATGCTGATCTAACAACATAAAATGTTGCAGTTCTTGTTGTGCACTGTACATGCTGAAGAACATCGAATTATTTACGGGAGTAAAACTGAGGTTGCAATATGACGAAGTACGTAGAGTAACACCTAAAATTCTGTCATTTTCTGAAACATATGGAACGATACTAACATATCCTCGCATGCAGGCCTACATCGACAAATTCAGAAGAGAGCTACCTGTTGTGCTTGTCGATTCACCCTACAACAAAATGAAATACAAGAGTAGGTTCAAGCAGTACCATGCTAGGCAATCGGATGCAGCTGCGGTTGAAGACGACGAGGATGCAAGCAGTTAGTCCAGCATTATGGTTCATTCTTACATGTGGAGTGTACACTTGCCCATAAAGCGATAGAGTAGGGTGTAGTTGGGTTTTAGTCCCAAAGAAGGTTTCCTAGCCATGTTCTTAGTCCATTGCACATGAGTCAAGTTGTAAAACTTCAATAATATTGGTTACTATATTTTGCTTGAAATAAATTTGGTCTCTACCGGATCTCGTAGAAATCTATATTTGCTTTTTACTACCATGTGATAGTAATGGTGCCTGGGGCAACCCTAGAAGAATAATGGATTATGATATGTCTATTTTCATACGAGAGAAAAAGGTACGAGCATGAGCATAGCCTCACAACAGAAGTCAAAAATACTGCCTGATTCAACACGCAATCCCAGCTATGTCTCGTAGGCAGGCAGCAAAGCCAAAAAAAATAGAGCATAGGATAACAAGAGTAAAAGCACGTACCATAGGGGGCCTCTGCAGGTGCTGCAACGCTGAATTGAAGCGATCACCTTCAGGAGCACAGTGGTGTGGCCATGGTACATCCATCCTGCCTCAGGGAATCACATAGCATGTTCTGTCATAGCCCTGCAAAACAGAGGAAAAATTACTACTTGTACTAACCTTGTCAAGTGTGTGCATGTAACAAATGTTGGACATAACTAAACACGGAAGAATGAAATGCAACATATGGAAGACTCAAATGCTCATTCCTTTCTCTTTGCTTTTTGCGAGGAACCTTACTCTCACTTTAACAAGGCTAAAACATCATAATAAGACTTAACAGCAATCTTGAAAAGGTGGATATCCCATGTGAATCTAATTTTTCATATAAAGCACATGCCAAGTCTGTTGATCCCAGTCCAGCAATTGCACAAGAAGAAGCGAGCATCATAAATATTGAGCAACATAAGCTATGAATTGTTTATAGTACATTCCAAAATTAATAGCTTATCATCTCTATTGATCTCCAAATCTCACCTATCAGCCAAATTGAAAGAATACATGTTGAATGCAACGATTGAACATTCGTAGATCATGCAGTCGGGGCTGGACGAATGGGCGACGGTCAGGCGGCCGGCTTCATCTAGTCCCGCAGAACATGATCCATACGCAACCACCTTGCCATCAGACGAGATGCATGGCCATATCAAAGCTGCAGCCATGGCTGAGAAATGATATGTAGAGGATGCAAACAACCAATTGGGGTGTGGGAAAGAGGTTGCGTATAACCTTGTGGCTATAGGCACCCGCATGGAGGACTGGGAGGTGGCATGGCGGCGACTCTTCGCCGGCGGCCGCCGCGGGGAGGGCAGTGGGCCTCCTCTCGTGTTCGTTGAAAAGGTGGTGCGAGATCGCGAGGGAATTGGGGTGAAGGAAGGGAGGGGCCGCGACCCGCGGCTAGATCCTGTCGCGACGACGGAGGGAGGGGCCGCGACGAGCGGCTAGATCCTGCCGGCGAGGATTAAAACCGTAGCAGCGGCGAGGAATAAACCCTAGCGAACGTGATAAAAATCGAACCGAAAATGGCCCTGAAATTCGTACCGAGAATACCCTCGAAATATCTAGGAGGGAAAAGCAGATCAGTTTGAAATATTTTTTCTCCCAAAAATGCCCCTCGGGGTCTGATATAATATACGTGACATCAGCGTATTGCATCGGATCTGGACCATCGAATTCACTCCGACAGACGGTCCATATCATCCGGATGCACTATAAAATGACCCTAACTCTAACAATCACCCCCTTAACCTTGTTGTCACTTATTCCTCTTTTGAAACTTGTGGTCGTCGATGTCGTCAATGCAACACGCAGATGACCGCCAATGTCATCTTGTCACGCCGATTGTCTCCGTCTCCACTGCCTCGTTGAGAGGGACACCTCTCGAACATTCACCGTGAGTGTGCCGCCACGACAGGCTCGCTGCCGCATATTTGTCACCGGTGCTGCAACTCGCCGGTGACCCGCCTCCATGTTCATCGCCGGTGACACAACTCATCACTGACTCGCCTCCTTGTTTGTCGCCGGTGACGCAACTCGCCGTTCACTCGCCTCCATGTTGCCGATGATGACACACCTTGTCGCCGACTCGGACATGCAACTCCTCGTGGCAATGGCCTCCACTCCATGGCCATCACCTGCTTGCCGCCAGTGTCGCAACTTACCGGGCAACACACCTCTCTCCATCGCTCGTGACACAGCTCAATGATGATGGAGAAACGCACCAGCCGCTAACAGCATCGCGCCGCCAACGACGTCCACCTTGAGCCGCCGACGTCCCCTTCAGATGGAGTCTGCCGCGCCGCCACCGTCGCCTCGGATCAACAAGGCTCTGATGCCAATTGTTGGCGCCGCATCCTCGCGTTGTAGCACCGCTCTTCTTCTTACTCTATCTCACACAACTCAACTCTCTCTTCTCTGTTGCTTTGTTCTTCTCTCAAGAACACACGAATGCACATGGTGGAAAAAACTCATAAACTCACACATACACAGACACATCACCGTGGAGAGAGACTAGCTTTGCTTTCTACTCCCGGGGAGACACACATACACTACATTGTTTTGCCCAGCCCTCACGGCCTTAATCTTTCTCATTAACTCAATGCAACACTTATATACACAAGGAGTTGGCCTCACGCACCCACTAACTAGCCGGAAAGTCCGGCAACTAACACCACGTAACCCACACCCGGCTAACTACCCTAGAATCTCTCCGGGCTAGCTAACACCTTATCCATGCAGCCACTAACTAACACATCCATGCATTTGACTAACTCATCTAACTAAGCACACACATGATCTCAACTTTACGTGAGTACACTGCCGGACAAGTGGATGGACACGACTACATGCATGACTCAACTCACGCGGCGAAATAAACACGATGAACACCTATACAACAAGGTTAACTCTAACAACTGGAAACATTGCTATAGAACATACCGGATAAGGCAATTTCCACAAAACAATGCATGCATGTTTGCACAACCAATCAAACACATGTATAGTATAGTTACTGACAAACAATTAGTCTACAAAGACTAACTATGCTGGAGCAAGTTGATCACGAAACACCATACCAAGACATCTCCAGATTTTTCTGGAAATGAGAGTTCACTAAGCTACTACCTTCAGCCTCCTAACTGACTTGAGTGCAACATTTATTAGTTTTTAGAAACCTGAAAAGAAAACATTAGCCACATTTGAATAAATATTCAAGAGACGGGACTGCAAAATGAAATTCAGTAAACAGAAACGCCGCTATAGTTCATGACTAAATTGACTCTTTTTCAGCAAAAAGTTGGAAAGTGTAACCACCACCTTAAGTAAAAAAATTAGAATGAGCATGCTACCATGCCCTTGCGCAGGTTCAAGCTACATTCGAAGAAGGGACGTCTATTGAACAAAAACTTGGTCGATAGTATTTTGCAATAGCTAACTATGCAACTTTTTTCCACAAATATGAGATAATTTAAATGGCAGAATCATGTTTGTTTTCCCCTTAATTTTAGTTGGATTGTAATAACTCGGCAGCAAAGAGTAAATCACCGTGGTTTAGTCTACCAATCTGACTCAATTCAAGAATGGGTAGCCTATTCTCTTGTACTCCCTCTGTCCCATAATATAAGAACGTTTTTGACACTAGTGTAGTGTCAAAAACGTTCTTATATTATGGGACGGAGGGAGTATATGTCAGCAAGAACTTTTTTGTACCCAAGTCAAAACTAAGCATAAATACCTACTCACCTACATAAGTTGCTGTTGCACATGCCCATGTATTTGGTGCAAGTTGAGGCCTCCTTTAAGTAACATTATGACCACTCTAACATACCTACAAACACCATCAAAGGATGAATTCAAAGTGAGGTGAAACCGTGGAAGGACTAAAGAAAGGGAAAGTGTCTGATTCATAAGCAAAGAGAGCAAGAGACCAAACTTTCAGAACATGTAGGTTTATTAATAGTGGTAACAACTTCTTAGTAATTAAGCTCGATGGAAATAAAGGTACTTCTCATGTATGACGCCCAAAAAAAGTTTAAACATCCTTTCCTTTTGTTGTACCATGACCATACCACAATGTGAGCTGCAGACTAGGAAAAGTTCAGATCCAAAATCATATCTACTCCCTCTGTCCCATAATATAAGAACGTTTTTCAAGCTAAAACAGCTAGAAAAACGTTCTTATATTATAGGACGGAGGGGGTAAAAGATAAGTTTGTCAGACATGTTGTACATTTTCTGTAGTGAGATAGATTGAGCAAAAGAAAAACATTACTAGCAGCATTCTGCAAAAAAACACATTAAGAAATGGAGCCTTTGGACCAGTGAATTACATTGGTATTCTCAATATACCACATCTACAATCTTACTGGTGAGAACCAGTGCAGGATTAAGAAATTATCTAAGTCTATAAGCTTTTATGAATGATGCCAGACTTATGTTTTTTATTGCAAGAATCAATGCTAGCAGGCTGTTTTGTAGAGTTACTAAGCGGAAGATGCCGCAACCAATAGAAATTGGCTATAGATTTCATCTATGCATGCTGCTCCATCCTGCAGCAATTATTTAGAACAACAAATAAGATGATTGTCAGATTAGAGAAGGCACACTTCTTGCATAAAAAAGAGAAGGCCACACTAAAAAAGCACATTCCGAGTATGTATCTATAAACATAGAGATGCTACTGATAAATATAACTGAACTATTTCCCACAGCAAAAGGAAAACATGCATGTAGCTAGAAAGAATAAGCATGTAGCTAGAAAGAAAGGAAGCAAACCTCAAGCAGCAGAACATAGTTACAGCAAAGCAGGAGACCAAGATGCAGCAACAAAGGAGATCCTAGAACCAGCTAAATAAACGGAGATGAAGTAGTTAGAGCACACGCATGACGTGGATGGCGCACAGAGGTAAAAGAATAGTCATCCACAGACAAGCAAAAGAACAGTCCAGTTACCCGACCTGGAAAGGAGAAGTAGGCTAGGAAATAAGGAAAAATGGATGATAAGGCCAAGGATGAACAGCAAGCAAAATGAACTGAACGCAAAAAAGGTTAACAAATATGCATTTCATCAAACATCTTGCAGGCAAGAAAATGGAGCGTGGTGTCACCTCAATTAATCGCCGAAGGCAGAACGGCGCGACAGTGGACGCAGGAGAGGATGGCAAGATAATCAACCTGCGCATGATGCGGATAGAAGGAAGAACACGAAATCAGTAGGGCATAGCAAAAATAAGGGTAAACAGCAAGATCAGGAAAGGAGAACGAATCTCAACCAGTAGTCTCGTCCAGAGTATGGACGCAATTGCAGCCGACGAGAGCACACCACCGGTGAAGGAGAGGCAATCCAATCGAAGAAGAGAGAGAGAGCGCACGCACGCAACAAAGCGAGGAGGAGAAAGAGGGCAAAGCGATCAAAGCGGGAGCAACGCCGACCTCTCTGCTCGATAGCAAGTCATGCCGGCCTCCCGCAAAAAAAAATCTTCTGCCCAAATATTCAGAAGTGCTGTCAATTTCTTCAGTTAGCAGATACCGGTTCAGAGCAATGCTGTGAGGATCCCATGGCTGGAAGACACTCTTCTAATCCAACAGCTACAGTCCATCATCTAGAATTACTGCTGTCCTGTAGCCTTTCTGTGTAAGACTATATGTATGAGAGAGCCCGAGAGCTCTGGTTATGAAATAAGAAATATCAATCCCTAGCTAATTTCCCTTGCGTTCTTCTTTCCTGTTCTTAGTTGCAGTAGCTAGGCTAGTAGAAATCCCAAACTGATCGAGGGTGCTCCACATCAGGAGTAGTATTATCAGTCCGATTCCGCCCGGGATCTGACAATTGGTATCAGTAGCCCTAGGGCCTCAGAGGCGTTTTTGGCGGCAGTGTTGAAGCTTCGTGGCGGCACTAGTGGCGGTAGATCGATCGGGCACATATCTATAGCGGGGATACGATTGCTGCGGCACAACGCCCCAGTGGTAAAATCCCGTGATCCAGGCAGATTCGTGCACTTTCTGGCGGCGTGGACGCGAGGCGGCGGCTGAGATTTGTGCGGGGAAGGGTTCCGGACTAGTTCCGTGGTAAAATTCCAGACCTACGCACCGATCTGATGGCGAAATCAAAGACACAAGAAGAGAAGGCCGATGCCCAAGAAGTAGTGGCCATGAAGCTGGATCTCGACCAAGTTGGGCTCCGTACTGAAGAGCTTAGCTCCAAGTTCTCGGGCATGCAAGAGCAGGTTTCGACCTTAAACGAGACGCTGCAGAGAATGGAATCACTGCTGCGAGAGAGGCCGAAGCCAAGCACTCCTGTGTGAGTCAGGGAAAGGGAGCAAATATGGAAAAGGGACAAACTTCCCATACCCAGCACCCGCCCAACCTAACATAACCTGACGCCTTGGTCTGGCATTCCGGAATTCCCCATTGGAGGAGGAGTGGCCAAACATAGGAACCAATTATGTATGAGCAGGAAGATACAAGCAATGAGTACCAAGAGCAACAATGGGAGCCACCTGAATTTCAACAACAGTATTATGAAAATTAGGGGTGGCAAGATCAAAACAGAGCAGACCCCAGCTTTTATGGGCAACAACAATGGCACAATGCTCGTCCTGTAGTCGAGCAAGGGCAATACTGGCAGCAACAACATAATGTTCCACCATACTATAACCCCAATCAGTATCAACCATACCCACCACCATATACAAACCCTGTGTACCCGCCTCCCCCTCAAGTTTTTCCCCCTCAACCACTTGTATACCCACCAATACAGCAAAAGTATTCCCGTCCGCAAAACAATTTCTAGTCATATAACTAGCCACCACCCCGTTATCCATATCATCCACCACAACATTACAATACCCAACCACAACCTTGTTATCCCCCACCACCTCAGCAGCAACAATACCTGCAGTAGGTTCCTGCACAGAATCATTACCAGCAGAGGGAAGAGGGGCATAACTACAGAGATGACAGACAGCAAGGATTTGATAAGGAAACCCAATTCTATAAATGTCACGCCCCAAGACCGACGGTCCAGACGCCTTCCATGTTTCTCGTTGTCGCTGTGTGATTTATTTGTTTGTTGCATTCATCTTAGCATCATGAGCATTGCATCTGTTCGTAGTTTCCGCGTCCCCCTCCCCTTGCCTTCGTTGACCGTTCCGAGTCCCATCGGGTTTTCGCTTCCCTCTTGACCGTGACCGCCTAACCCCTCTTTTTGCGTGCATGTCCGAAACTTCCCCGAACTCGACCCGGGCAGTTGTCACCATTGGATCCGGATCATCCCCAAACATCTATAAAACATCTCCATTTTCTTATTTGGTCTCCCTAGTCTATTTATCCGGACCGTACAATTAAGATCGGAGGGACCAAATGCCCCTATCCAAAAATTCAATTGCTATATAAAGACCCACCCTAAAACCTAGGGGAGCTGTCTCATTTGTCCCATCACAGCGCCGCTACACCACCAAATCCTCTTCGGGATCTCCCCCGCCCGATCCACCCAACCAGCCACAACCCCCTTCCTCGATCCAACCAGCCGCCTTCGTCCACACGCCCGAGGGCCAAGGAAACGCACGAGGTTGTGCCTCCTCGTCCCCCGCGCCTCTCCTTCGTCGGAGACCGGCCCGCCGCCGCCGGTGACCACCACCGTCAGGCCAGACCACGCCTCCCCTTTTTCTCCTTCCTTCCTCTGTTTTTTCTCCCTCTCACGCAGTTCTCTCCCTCTCTCTGAACCTTCACAGCAGCCATGGCCGAAGCTTCAAGTGTTGCCCGTGTCGTCTCCATCCGATGCCGCCGCCCTGGCCTCGGATCCATTGGGTCCCGGCCGTCCCCGTCGTTGCCGGACCTCCTCAGCTCGCCGGAGCCCCAAGACCCGCCGCTGCAAGTCCCGTCGCCGCGCCCCTGTTCGTTTGCTGCTTCTAGTCCCGCGCCAGCCTCTGCATCGAGCAGGGGAGGACCACGCCGCCTTGATCCCCTTCGACAGCAGCCGTCGCCACCGGTCTGCTACCTCGCCGCCCAGATCCGCTTCCTCCGGCCACCTCCAGCGCCACCAGTGCATCGCCAGCCAGCGTCCTCTGCCTCGCCATCGCCCTGCTTCCCCTGCATCAAACGGGGAAACACGCTGCCGTGCGTTGACCCCTCCTCTGCCTCGCGCGAAGCCCAGCTCCAGCAGTGCCCATTGACCGCGCCCTGCCTCCTCTCGCCTGGGCCAGAGCACTGACTCAAGCCGGCCCAGCTCCCTTGCCGCTGCTTCACCGACTGGGCCGAAGCCCATGGGTGAGCAGCCCCTCCAGCCACTCTCCTGTACACTGTTGGCCCAGCCAGATTCAGCCCGATTCATGTTTTTTTTTTCACATAACGATCTTTCTATTTATCTAGAGAGCGCCTGTTTTGCAAAAAAACCTTGCTGTTCATGCATTTAATATCTCACAAACCGTGCATTGGATTTAAATGTTTTATACATGAAAAATGTTTAGAATTCTGTCTGCTTTCAACCATGTTTAAAATCTTTACAATGTTGTTTGATTAAATTTGCTCAAATGCCATGTTAAAATGATTTATTTCCTAACTAAATAACCGTAGTTCTGAATTTAATAAACTTTATATGTAAATGGGGTGAAAAAATGCATAGATTAACATGATGCACTTACTTTGCATGTTTAACAACTCTAAAATATGGTTTAGGGCAGAACAACACCAAATTCGAAATTTGCATATGGGGATTTTCCGGAATTGCCGTGAGAGTTCGTGATGGGCTAAGTTGGGACACCCCTGCATGGTATAAACTTTCGAAAGCCGTGCCCGCGGTTAAGTCATAGATGGGAATTTGTGAATGTCTGGTTGTAGAGAACTTGACACTTGACTTAATTAAAATCCATCAACCACGTGTGTAGCCGTGATGGTCTCTTTTCGGCGGAGTCCGGGAAGTGAACACGGTTATTGTGTTATGGTTGTGCGTAAGTAGTTTTAGGATCACTTATTGATCAGTTCTAGCTTCACGAGCGTTGCGTTGCTTCTCTTCTTGCTCTTATTTGCGTATGTTAGCCACCATATTTGCTTAGTGCTTGTTGCAGCTCCACCTCATTACCACTTCCTACCCATAAGCTTAAATAGTCTTGATCTCGCGGGTGTAAGATTGATGAGTCCTCATGACTCACAAGATACTATCACAACCATTGCAGGTGCCGATGAAACAGTGCAGGTGACGCGATCGAGCTCAAGTGGGAGCCTGATGAGGACCTTGGTCGTTACTATGTTTCTTTTCATGTTGATCAGTAGTGGAGCCTAGTTGGGACGATCAGGGATCTAGCAGTTGGGTTATCTTCTTTTCTTTTAGTTTGTCTGTAGTCAGACTATGTGTGTACTCTGAATGATGTATGATATATTTAAGTGTTGTGTGAAGTGGCGATTGTAAGCCAACTATTTATCCCTTTCTTGTTCATTGCATGGGATTGTGTGAAGATGACCCTTCTTGCGACAAAACCACCATGCGGTTATGCCTCTAAGCCGTGCCTCGACACGTGGGAGATATAGCCGCATCATGGGTGTTACAATAAATCCATTGCTAAAGCACCCAAGAAGGACTTTCCCAGGTTTGATGGCTCTAACCCTCAAGAGTGGCTCAGGCTGACTGAGAAGTATTTTGCAATGGTATTTGTGCCTGAAAATGCCAAGTTTGACTATGCTCAGATGTACATAACTGGGAAAGCAGATACTTGGTTAAGGAATTCTGGCGTTTTACAACAAGATTTATCTTGGGAACAATTCTGTGTAGCTCTTTGCAAAAGATTCTCTGGCAGTAGCTCGTATGATGCTGTAGCAAACTTCAATTCCATAAAGCAAGGGGAAAGCTATGTAGCAGAATACACAGATAAATTTGAGGAAATGATGGCCTGCTACAAGAAGGAAAGTCCTGAAGTTAAAGAACAATACTATGTCAAGTGCTTTGTCAAGTGCTTTGTCAATGGCTTGAGGGAAGAGACTAAACATTATCTCAAACCTTTCCAGCCTACAAATTTATATGATGTAGTGGAAACAGCCAGAGATATGGAACTTGGAGCTAATGCTGCACAGGGAAAAAGATATCAAACCTCGGGATTTTTCCATAGAAGCTCTGGGAACACTACCTTTTTATCCAAGCCTAAAGTCCTAGAAAATGTGCCTACCAAGCCACCAGACAAAACTGGAAATAAACCTGAGGTCAGATATAAAGAACCAGGACAATGCAACCTGAGGTCAGATATGAAGAACCAGGACAATGTAGATATTGTGGACAACGATGGTTCCTAGGACACAAATGTCCACAATACAAGACATTGAACTTAATGGCAACTGAAGAAACAGAGGTTGAATGGGAGGATCAGCTACAGAGTATCGGGATCCCCGATGACAATGAACAACCAGTCACTTCCCCCACTGACGAAGAGCAGCTAATGCTCATTTCAATGCAAGCTTTCAAGGGAAAAGGCATAGTGGCTGCATTCACCTTATGGGTTAATATTGGGGGGAAAAGAGCTTTGGCTCTAGTGGACTCTGGGAGCACCAATACCTTTATAGACATGGGTTTTGCTACCAAAACCAACTGCACCATCACAAAGAATGGTCTGCAACCAGTCCACATAGCTAGAGGTGGGAAGTTGCACACCGGAGCCCACCCAGCTGCTGCTTCCTATAGCATTCGAAACCATCAGTTCTGCAATGACTTCAAGCTGCTCCCATTGAAAGGGTATGACATCATTCTTGGATGTGATTGGTTATTGGAGCATAGCCCAATATCATTGGACTTTGATGAAAGATTGATGACCATAAATTGGAAAAGAGAAAAATCAGCAACACTCCAAGACAACACCTTTGCAAAAGGAATCCCACCAATCACAGTGTCCAAGTTGTTGTCCATTCAGTCCAAAACACAGAAGGATACCTCTTGTTCCCTATGTCCAAAACAGCTGAAAAGAACATTGTTGTGCACCTTGAAGTACAATAGGTTTCGGAGGAATTCCAAGTTGTATTTGATACACCTGCTGGGTTGCCACCAGAGAGGGAATTTGACTGTGCCATCCCATTAAAGCAAGGATCTGAACCTCCCAATCTCAGGCCTTACAGAGTGCCCCGTCAGCAAAAATAAGAGATGGAGCAACAAATTAA
The DNA here is from genome assembly GCA_032464435.1 of Aegilops umbellulata. Lineage (NCBI taxonomy): Eukaryota > Viridiplantae > Streptophyta > Magnoliopsida > Poales > Poaceae > Aegilops > Aegilops umbellulata. The sequence goes on from CP136059.1 coordinate 72,603,633, forward strand.
AAAGCTACTAGAGGCTTCCATAATCAGACCTAGTGATAGCCCGTATGCAGCGCCATCACTGCTTGTTAGGAAAAAAGATGGCACCTGGAGGTTGTGCACAGACTTTAGAAAATTAAATGAGCAGACCACCAAGAATAAATTCCCCATACTGATCATTGAAGATCTCCTCGATGAACTGCATGGAGCTAGCTTTTTCTCTAAGCTTGATTTGCGGTCTGGATATTATCATATATGAATGAGGAATGAAGATATCCACAAAACTGCCTTCACCACCTATCTGGGACACTTTGAGTATTTGGTTATGCCCTTTGGCCTAACCAATGCTCCAGCAACTTTTCAAGCACTAATGAATTTCATTTTCAAAAGGCATCTCAGGAAATTCATTTTAGTATTCTTTGATGACATACTAATTTACAGCAAAACACTAGAAGAGCATATCAGACACCTGAAAGCAACACTTCAAATCCTCAGGGAACAACAACTTTTTGCAAAGATGAGAAAGTGTGTCTTCGCTGCTTCCCAGGTGGAATACTTGGGACATATCATTTCCTCAAAAGGAGTTGCCACCGATTCTAACAAAATCCTCACTGTCAAGTCTTGGCCATTGCCAAAAACAATTACACAGTTAAGGAGCTTCTTAGGAATGGCTGGATATCACAGACGATTTGTGCCAAACTTTGGTCTCATATGTAGGCCACTATATGATATGCTCAAGAAGAACTCCTTCCATTGGTCAGAGGAACAAACCACAGCATTTAACCTGCTTAAACTCAAACTCACTTCTGCTCCAGTCTTGGCACTTCCTAACTTCAAAGAGAAGTTTGTTTTGGAAACTGATGCAAGTGGTCACGGTATAGGAGCAGTGTTAATGCAGAGTGGCTGACCACTAGCTTATTACAACAAAACCTTCGGAGTTAAAGCTGCTACTTTGTCTACTTACAAGAAGGAGGCTCTAGCAATACTAGAAGCTTTAAAGAACTGGAGACACTACTTCAATGGCATGGATTTAGGCCGATCAGAAAAGCCTCAAATTCATTGCAGAGCAGAAAGTTTCAGAGGGTCTCCAGCACAAGCTGTTGCTCAAGCTCTTGGAATTTAACTACTCCATATAATACAAGAAAGGAAGAGAGAATAAGGTTGCAGATGCCCTTAGTAGAAAGGATAACTCTCTAATGGCAATCACTACTTTTACCCCTCTTTGGATTGAAGCTGTAGAAAAAGGTTATGAGCAAGATGATCACTATAAACAACTCCTACATCAATTGGCCATCACTCCTGACAGTAATTCCCATTATAATTGGTGGCAGGGATTCTAAGGTATAAGGGAAGAATTTATATTGGCAAGGATGAACATTTGAGACATCAAATCATCAACTCCTTCCATACTTCTGCTATTGGAGGCCACTCGGGCATGGTTGCTAACTACCAAAGGATAAAAAGAATCTTCTATTGGCCTGGATTGAAGAAACAAGTGCATAAGTTTATTGCAGAATGTGCTATTTGCCAGAGAGCTAAGGCAGGCATTGTCATTATCCGGGTCTGCTAGACCCTCTTCCACTACCCACTTGGGCATGGAATGATATCACCATGGATTTCATCGAAGGCCTACCTAAATCACAAAGTAAGGAAGTAATCTTGGAGGTAGTGGATAGATATACAAAGTATGCTCATTTCATTGCCCTACCCATCCCTACGATGTCAATTCAGTCGCCCAAGCATTCATTGCCAATGTATTTAAATTACATGGGCCACCTGTTAGCATCATCACTGATAGAGGCCGAATATTCACAAGTAATATGTGGCAGGGAGTTTTTAAGGCCATGAATGTGCAACTCAAACTGAGTACAACACACCATCCATAGTCAGATGGACAATCTGAACGCGTCAACCAATGCCTCGAGTCCTATCTGAGGTGCATGACCTTTCAGGAACCAAACAAATGGGCATCATGGTTGTCGTTGGCCGAATGGTGGTACAATACTTCCTACCACACAGCTACCAAATAAACTCCCTTCAAAGCTTTGTATGGGTACTCCCCTCCTATGATCGGTGAAGTATCAGTCCTGGGTCCTGCTGATGCTGATGCTCAAGAATTTGTACATGATAAACAACACACACTGACCCAACTCCAGCAGAATTTGCACCAAGCTTAGCAGAGAATGAAGAAATATGCATACAACAATAGATGTGAGAGGGCATTCAAAGAAGGGGACATGGTTTACCTAAAAATGCAGCCCAACAGAATGGCCTCATTTGGTCTTCAGCAAGCTATCAAGCTGACAACTAAATTCTATGGGCCATTCCGGATCTTGGAGAAGATAGGAAATTCCTCTTACAAACTATTACTCCCTCCACAGATCAATATTCATCCCGTATTCCATCTCAGTCAGCTCAAGGGACACAAAGGTTCACATGCTGTTCTAGCTCAAGAACTCCCTCTGGTGGGACCTGATGGCAAGATAAGAACAGAACCACTTTCAGTTCTAGAAACAAGATCACTCCCTCGACGAGGCGTGCTGGTGACACAATGGCTCATCCAATGGGCAAACCTGATCCCTGATGAAACTTCTTGGGAGGATGCCAACTTCATCAAACAAGTCTTCCCAGTCTTGTTCAAACAAACCATTCAGTCCTGGTTTCCTGAAACTAAAACTTGAGGACAAGTCTGCTCTCAACGGAGGGGTATTTTCAGAACCTGGGTATCTTCTGCCCAAATATTCAGAAGTGGTGTCAATTTCTTCAGTTAGCAAATACCTGTTTAGAGCAATGTTGTGAGGATCCTATGTCTGGAAGACACTCTTGTGATCCAACGGCTACAATCCATCATCTAGAATTACTGTTGTCCTGTAGCCTTTCTCTGTATGACTATATCTATGAGAGAGCCCGAGAGCTCAGGTTATGAAATAAGAAACACTACTGGAATCTGGCAATTTGCCATCTGCCATGGCAGATGGCAAAGGCATGGTCGGCGGATGGCAAAGGCTTTGCCATCAGCCAGCAGATGGCAAACAGTTTGTCTGACTTCTTATCGGCAAAGGCTTCTTTGCCATCTGCTGGCTGATGGCAAAGAGCCTGTGGCTTTGCCATCAGCTGGCAGATGGCAAAGCCTCTTAACGGAGTTAGCCCCGTTAGAAGGCTAACGGCATACTTTGCCGTCAGCCAGCAGATGGCAAAGGCTGCAGGCTCTTTGCCATCTGCCAGCAGATGGCAAAGTATGCAGGCTCTTTGCCATGTGCCAGCAGATGGCAAAGGCTGCATGCTTTGCCATCCGCCAGCAGATGGCAAAGTATGCAGGCTCTTTGCCATGAGCCAGCAGATGGCAAAAGCTGCATGCTTTGCCGTCTGCCAGCACATGGCAAAGAGGTTTGCCATCTGCTGGCAGATGGCAAAGAGCCCAAATAGGCCAGACACGTGGCCTCTTTGCCATCTGCCAGCTGATGGCAAAGCTCTTTGCCATCTGCCAGCAGATGGCAAAGTGACTATATTGCCCCATTTAATTTTGTTTTTTCTTATATCAATTCATTTTCACAGAATATCAAGCACAAATATATTTATATGACCAATATAGCATTTCAACACATATTACCAATAGTCATGAACACATATATCCAATACATGTTACCAATAGTAGCAAGTTTCATCCGTACATATACATAGTTTCATCAATATTACACAGTTTCATCCATAGGTAACAAGTTTCACAAGGTCAAAACAAAAACTAAATACAAGCACTCCATCAACCCAAGCTTCCGTGATCTTAAGCAAATCTGTAAAATGGGAAAAAAGTAAGTTAGAAGAAGATAGTATATCCAGCTAGCCAAATGAAAATAGAGGATACAATCTCAACAGATAACAGCCAAAATTTACAAGAAGTTCCTTTGTAACTTTCTTCAGAAAAAGGAACACTGAAAGTCTGAAGAAAACTAACACTGGAACAAGCCTGAACATTACTGAATTTCAACAACTACTGCATACAAATCGTCTGTGTTATATTTAGACAAAGGAAAATAAGCTGAGTCTGTAGAGGGTATGTAGTATATTTAAACGAAGCAAAAGAGAACATCCCTTGCAATATATTTTGTACCAAGCAAAGAAACATAATGTACATACACACACATAAAAATTGTACTGGACCGCTTGTCACTTTCTTACATCAACCAGATTTCTGCCAGACAAAGATTGTATAACAGAGATGAAGCAAGGGGTTCATGAGAAGTAGAGAAGATTCTACTATTCTTCCACACCCAAACCATGGTCCTTGAAAATGTAGATTAGATGGTCTTCGCAACAAAAAAAAAGATTAGATGGAGAATGACAGTGACTCACGCCTCCTCACACTCCGTTCGAGCTAAAAATTATGTGGCTTCTTGGGGATGTAGATTGAGGGAAAGCGTGAGTCCCATATTCGGCTACATGACATGAGTGGATTCTAGACAGTTCGAGATAGGTGTGTGGATTTGAACTTTTGGGTGACAGAAATGCCAAGTATAGGTCATTTTAGAGCTATCCTAGGTTAAATATGTCGCTAGTATCCATATGGCAGAGAACCCAGGCCGACATGACTAGTCATAGAACCAAGGTGGCACAAACGTACAGGGACAGGCATACATGACCCAACAATGCACGTGTCGGTCATCAGCGAGTGCAACCAAGTCGCAGCAAGCTACAAGGACTTCGGTGATACACCGCGTGCCATTTCCCCGTAGGGACAGACACAGGAGCAAAGAAGGACACATGCCGGTCAATCCATGTGTTCCGGAGCAGTAGCGAACTACCATGGCTCGGTGGAAGCACTAGGAGGCATTTCCCCGTATGGAAGGCTACCAAAGGCACACGACTAGGTGTCGAATCCCACACATACAATGCATTTCAAACATACACACATTATGCACGATATGTGTAGATACAACATGGCATCACAACAAAACCCTATTAAGCAAAACACTTGGGAAACTTACCGTCATCACGGAGGTGTAGGTGTAGGTGTAGGTGTAGGACCGGTCGCGCCAGTGGCAGACGGAGAAGGATCGGTCGATGCTTGTCGGGAGATACCCTGCACCAAAGATTATTTCCAATGTATCGTTAGCATGATGCAACTCAAATGTGAAGACTAGTAACTAATGACCGTTCAAATGAAACTCACCGTGCCCGCCGGAGCAATGACTGGCATCGGCGGAGGGGTCTGGCCGTTCTTCTCGCACATGGACTGCACATTTGGTTTTGACGAGTCAATCATATTAGTTACTAATGAAAGGAACATTGCGTGCATGATTTAGCTAATATGCAGAAGAAACTTACCACGAAGAGCTCGTACATGGCCCGGTTAGCCAAGTCGTTCCGGTTCCTCTCCTCCTCCAACAGCCTAGCCGTCCTCTCCTCATTCTCCCGGTCCCTCTCCGCCAACTGCCGGTCCCTCTCCTCAAAAGCAGCCTGGGTCTTCGCTCTCTCTGCCTCAATAGCAGCCTGCAACACCACTCGTTAGCATTGTAATCATCGACGGCCGCAAACACAATGTAATGGAGGAAAGGCTACTGAGTCCGTATAACAAACCTGGAATTCAATTTCCACTGGTCGTAAACGAGGCGGTATCTCAGGATCAGAGCTAGCCTGGCGCTTCTTGATCTGCGGGAGAGTGCTACTACAACGTGTCAGTCCATTACCAATGGCTAACGATCCATGGGACCTCCCGCCACCAGATATCATCACCAGCTCTGGATCAAGAGGCCGGCTCGGGTTAAAGTCCGGCCCTTTCCTCGCCTTCCCCTGCTTAACGTACTGCACCATCTTGTGGTGGGAGGCCTTGTTGCTGAAGTTCTCTGCATTTTCGAGGTCAGACTCAGAGAATGCCTTGGCCTTCTTGTACGATGCAATATTGGACATGCCATAGAGGTCGAACAGCTCTGGCACTGGAGCCTTGTGGTGGTTTGACTAAAAGAGAGGAACAGAGTATTAGTTAAGGACTCAAACTAGCACAAAGAATGAATTTGCATGAATCATCAAGCAAACCGCACATACCCAGTTTTTCCCATACCCATGTAGGTTGACGCTGCCTAGATGGTGTGGCACACCTTTCATTTTGAGACGCTTCTCCTTTGCAATGTTGTGGGTGACGCGCCATTGGGGAGAGCACCACTCATCCACCAACGCCTCCGAGCAGTCCATCTTGTCCGCACACCATCTCGGGGGCACCTAAGTTAAGCAAGAGAAATTTGAGCGCTACGCCTACGAATCAAATCAAGGAAACTAAGTACAAGGCCTTAAGAATAGGTAATTACCTTCATGTACTTCTCCTTACTCAGATACTTGTCCCGGCACTTCTCTTTTCTCCTCCTAATACGAGTCTATGCTAAGTAGTCTCGAACAGCCTGCGTCCGAGCCTCGTGCCGAAAGTTTCCAAGTAGGCGCCTGCACTCGGCGTCGATAACCCGAGCCGCGGCCTCCTCCTGTCCCTCAGCACACCTATAGAAGGTCTGCAATCAAACAAGAAAACACGGATTAGAAGGTCTGCTATCAAACAAGAAAACACATGTAGAAGGTATGCAATCAAAGAAGAAAACACAACGTAAATGGCAAAGGAGAAATTACCCAAAACGTGGCGATCACAATGTCGGCCACCGTGTCGCACTCGACATCACCGACCCTATGCTCCAGCGGGGCCGGGTGATGAGGACATCAATACCATTGTTACATCCACAGCCCCTGCTGCTATACATACTGGACCAATTACTAGAGCTCGCGCACGCCAATTAAATTACCAGGTACTTTCGTTTCTTGGTAATGATTCTAATGTTCATGAGAATATGATACTGCCTAAATTGGATACATTTGTTTTGCTTACAAGTGAAGGGCCTAGCTTGGAGAAGGATGAACATTGGAGCAAGAACACGCATGGAGTTGATGGCATGCGCAAGGGGATCAAGAACGGAGTTACAAGTGATGATTTCAGGACTTTGAAGCCACCATAAGGAGTGAATGAAGCCTTGGACGAAATATACAAGATGCCACTTCATAATATTCGTCCATAGGCTATTCTAGGTGCTGCGTCACCTTATTTTTGGGCCAGGCCCATGTAATTTCGAAATACTTAAGTATAGGCTATTTTTAGAGTCCGTATGTGTGGGGAAACAAGAGTTAGGGTTGGTTTCGGACCCCACCATCAGGGGCCACGAAATTCCCTCCTCTTCCTCCATATATACAGCCCTTAGGGCGTCGTTTAGACTTTGGGTTTTGTTTAGATCAAAAGTTCGCCATAGCTGCAACTTCGCGTACTTCGTTTGTGTTCAACGACCAGACCAAGGCGTCACAGAACCCCACCTTCGTTAATAAAGCTTTCCTCTTTTATTCGCAATATCCAGATTGCAATCTTAGTTTCTTGCTTGTTCTTCGTTTGCTCGCAGGAAACAGGCCCTCGTGGTCAGGTTGATCGTGCTCCGGCGTGGTCAATAACCCTCGGAAGTTGGTTTAGCGATTGCTAAGGCGCGACGTCTCGCACGATCGTAGTCGGATCGTCAAGGTCGACTCCCACAGAAACGATAGCGACCATCTCATCGAAACATCGGGACACCTTTGCCTCTATCAAGTGGTATCAGATTTTCAGGTTGCTCGGTGAGATTTTACAGTTTTTCGTAGTTTAGATCGAGTCTGTTCTTCGTACCTATAGTCCACGGAAAAGCCAAAAAAAAATTAGGGTTAGTTCATCATATCCGAACCAATCTGAGCCTTTGCATAATCTTTTCTGTATTTGCTTTGTTGAATTTGCGGTTGCATCGTCGTGTCAAGTTGCTGGTCTTAGCGTCTAGTCTTTTAGAGTTTCGAGTTCTGGTCATATTAGTCACGCCGCCGCCGCCGCACCATCATCATTGTCCCTGCCATCTACCACCACCGCTCCGAGTCCATATACCACCACCGCTTATCCGCCACCGCTCCGAGTCCATATACCACCACCGCTCCGAGTCCATATACCACCACCGATCCGTATCCATATATCACCGTCACTTCGAGTCCATCTCATATTAGGTTTGCTTTCGAGATCCATCTGTTGCCAGATTCGTGTTTCCTTGGTTGAGTAGGTTTAGGATTCCATCAATCTTTTGCCGTCCGTAGAAGAGGTTGGTTTCCAAAAAAAAAAAAAAAAAAAAAAAAAAAAAGAGTCTGGAAACCACCCTCCGTTTAGGCCCAAAATTTTCCCAAAACGCACTTGACAAAAAATTTTCTGGCTATCCTATTTTTAGGTGTTTCTTAGCCTTTTGAGACAGTCGCCATTATTGAAAGTTTTTTTTGAGCCGTTTCCAGTTTTTGGGTCCGGGCAGTCGAAAAAAAAAAAAATTCGCAAAAAAAAAAAAATTCGTGTCTATCCTGTCAGTTTGACCTGGGAAGAGTTTTGAGACACTCGCCATTATTGTGATTTTGCGCAAAAAAAAAAAAAAAAAAAGAAGAAAAAAAAAAAAGAGTGCCAAAAAAAAAAAAAAAAAAAGGGCGAGAAAAAAAAATCCAGAGTGTGCTTTTCCCTGTGTTTACGTGCAGCGCCGTGATTTTGTTGGTGTTCTAGGCTCGCGTCTCTAGCACGGTCTAGCCTAGGACCAGCACAGTACCGTCGTTGAGCGTTTATTCAACTTTGCATCTCTGAATTGATTATTGCTGACCCTTTTTGCTACCATACTATAAGCCTTCCCAGCTCCACATACATCTACTTCGTGCGTTTGACTCTCCCTGGCAATCGCTCTATCCAAGCTTTTGAGAGTTTTGACTACAACGGCTGCCGATCACCGCCTGCTGCTGGGTAAGAACTGGTAAGAATTTGAGATTTGCTTGACGGATTTGTGACACCACCACTACCTCTTGTTAGTACTCTGTAGGATCATATTCTTGTGTGTTTCTATTGCTGCTAACCATGCCAGGATCACAAGCCGACGAGACTGACTGGGAGAACTTGACGAACAAGGAGCTTCATGATAAGTTTCAGCAACTGATGAGTGGACAGGTGCAAGATGTGCTAAACAGATTTGAAGAGGCCATGGAGAAGATAGATGGCATGGAGAAGACGTTCGAAACAAAGCTCGATAACAGATTTAATGAACTGCTTGCGCGTCTTCCACCACCGGCTGCACCTGCCGCACCTCTGCAACAACAGCAACAACAACGAATACCTCCAGGTCGGGAAGCAGCCCTTTGCCGAGCGATCCGTGTCCCTCTTCAACCTGGCCAAACTGCTGGTGCTGCTGTTGATACTTCTGTGGCTCCTGCTGCTGATGCGGAGGAGGATGATTATGTGGGAGATTATGAGGATGAGGTTGATGACAATCAGAACTACGTGCAACCACCAGCACCACAACCACCAGGTCGTCCACATGCAAATAATGGTAATGTTAGGGCTCCCCCTCAGGTACGAGATCATGACCATCTCCCTAAACTGAAATTGAATATTCCACCATTTGAGGGTAGATATGTTCCTGATATATATCTTACTTGGGAGTTAGAAACTGAACAACGATTTACATGTTTACAATATCCTGAGGAGAGACGTGTTCCTGCTGCTGTTTGTGCTTTCACTAGCTTTGCATGTGTTTGGTGGTCTGAATATTGTAGATTATATCCTGTTCCAGCTACTTGGGCTGCTTTGAAAACTGCTATGCGTACTCGTTGGGTTCCACCATATTATCAACGTGAATTACTTCAAAAATTGCAGCGCTTAAGACAAGGAAAAAATTCTGTAGAAGAATATTATCAGGAATTACAAACTGGCTTGATTAGATGTGGTATTGTTGAGGCGAATGAAGCTATGCTTGCACGTTTTCTGGGTGGATTAAATAGAGAGATTCAGACCATTCTAGACTATAAGGATTATAATAATATCACTCGTTTATTCCATCTTGCTTGTAAAGCTGAACGTGAAGTGCAGGATCGACAGGCATTGGCGCGGACTAACTTTTCTGCAGGTCGACCTTCATCATGGACACCACGTGCATCATCTACTTCCACACGTTCTGCTACACCGGCACCTCCATCAGCTGCCACCTCCAACCGTGATACAAGAAAGCAGGCACAACCACCACTATCTGCCAAGAGCACACCTGCCGGGCCTGCACAGAGCTCTGCTTCTTCCATGGCGTCTACAGGGCACACAAGTGATATTATTTGTCGTCGTTGTAAGGGAAGAGGACATTTTGCGCGCGAATGCACATCTCAGCGTGTGATGATTGCCACTGAGGATGGTGGGTATGAGTCCGCTAGTGACTATGATGAGGAGACTTTGGCTCTTCTTACACATGAAGAACACGGTGGCGATGATTCTGATCATGAGACGCAATACATGGCTGCTGAAGATGCTGACAGGTATGAATGTTTAGTTGCTCAACGTGTTTTGAGTGTGCAGGTCACGCAAGCTGAGCAAAATCAGAGGCATAATTTGTTCCATACAAAGGGAGTTGTGAAGGAACGTTCTGTTCGTGTCATCATAGATGGAGGGAGCTGCAACAACTTGGCTAGCATGGAGATGGTGGAGAAGCTATCCCTCACCACAAGACCACACCCACATCCTTACTACATCCAATGGTTCAACAACAGCGGTAAGGTTAAGGTAACACGTACTGTTCGTGTGCATTTTAGTATCTCTACATATGCTGATTATGTTGATTGTGATGTGGTACCCATGCAAGCATGTTCCTTATTACTTGGTAGACCATGGCAATTTGATAAAAATTCTGTACACCATGGTAGAAACAATCAGTATACTCTCGTTCACAAGGACAAAAATATTACTTTGCTTCCTATGACTCCTGATTCCATTTTGAAAGATGATATTAATCGAGCTAATAAAGCAAAACAGGAGCAAAATAAGAGTGAAAATCAGATTGTGGCAAAAGAATTTCAGCAACAAATGAAGCCTAATAATAAACCATCTAGTGTTGCTTCTGAAATTAAATTGAAAAGTGCATGTTTATTTGCCACCAAATCTGATATTGATGATCTAGATGTTAGCAAATCTGTTTGCTATGCTTTTGTGTGCAAAGAGGTATTATTTTCATTTGAGGACGTGCCTTCCTCTTTGCCTCCTGCTGTTACTAACATTTTGCAGGAGTTCGCTGACGTCTTTCCACAAGACGTGCCACCGGGATTACCACCTATTCGAGGGATTGAGCATCAGATTGACTTAATTCCCGGTGCATCATTACCCAACCGCGCACCATACCGTACCAATCCAGAGGAGACGAAGGAGATTATGCGTCAAGTACAAGAGCTACTCGACAAAGGTTATATACGCGAATCCCTTAGTCCTTGTGCTGTTCCTATTATTCTAGTGCCGAAAAAGGATGGTACCTCGCGTATGTGTGTTGATTGTAGAGGCATTAATAATATTACTATTCGTTATCGTCATCCTATTCCTAGGCTAGATGATATGCTTGATGAATTGAGTGGCTCTACAATATTCTCCAAAGTTGATTTGCGTAGTGGATACCATCAAATTCGTATGAAATTGGGAGATGAATGGAAAACAGCTTTTAAAACTAAGTTTGGTTTATATGAGTGGTTAGTCATGCCTTTTGGGTTAACTAATGCACCTAGTACTTTCATGCGACTAATGAACGAAGTTTTACGTGCTTTCATTGGACGATTTGTGGTAGTCTATTTTGATGATATACTGATTTATAGCAAATCTTTGGAGGAACATTTGGAACATTTACGTGCTGTTTTTAATGCTCTACGTGATGCACGTTTGTTTGGTAACCTTGGGAAGTGCACCTTTTGCACCGACCGAGTATCTTTTCTTGGCTATGTTGTTACTCCACAGGGAATTGAAGTTGATAAAGCCAAGATTGAAGCTATTGAGAGTTGGCCGCAGCCCAAAACGGTCACACAAGTGAGGAGTTTTCTTGGCCTTGCTGGTTTCTATAGGCGTTTTGTGAGAGATTTCAGCACCATTGCTGCACCTCTCAACGAGCTTACAAAGAAGGATGTGCCTTTTGTTTGGGGTACCGCACAGGAAGAGGCCTTCACAGTATTGAAAGATAAGTTGACACATGCTCCTTTACTTCAACTTCCTGATTTTAATAAGACTTTTGAGCTTGAATGTGATGCTAGTGGAATTGGATTAGGAGGTGTGTTATTACAAGATGGCAAACCTGTTGCATACTTTTCTGAAAAATTGAGTGGGCCTAGTCTGAACTATTCTACTTATGATAAAGAATTATATGCTCTTGTTCGGACTTTAGAAACATGGCAACATTATTTATGGCCCAAAGAATTTGTTATACATTCTGATCATGAATCTTTGAAACACATTAAAAGTCAAGCTAAACTGAACCGTAGACATGCTAAATGGGTTGAATTCATTGAGACTTTCCCTTATGTCATTAAACACAAGAAGGGTAAAGAAAATGTTATTGCTGATGCATTGTCTCGTCGTTATACTATGCTTTCACAACTTGACTTTAAAATATTTGGTTTGGAGACCATCAAAGATCAATATGTGCATGATGCTGAATTTCAAGATGTGTTGCAGAATTGTAAAGAAGGAAGAACATGGAACAAGTTCGTCGTTAACGATGGATTTGTGTTTCGTGCTAACAAGCTATGCATTCCAGCTAGCTCCGTTCGTCTTTTGTTGTTACAGGAGGCGCATGGAGGAGGACTAATGGGACACTTTGGCGTGAAGAAGACAGAGGATATACTTGCTACACATTTCTTTTGGCCAAAGATGAGACGGGATGTTGAGCGTTTTGTTGCTCGCTGCACTACATGTCAAAAAGCTAAGTCACGACTCAATCCTCATGGTTTATATATGCCTTTGCCTGTACCTAGTGTTCCTTGGGAGGATATATCTATGGACTTTGTTTTAGGTTTACCTCGAACAAAGAAGGGGAGGGATAGCATATTTGTTGTCGTGGATAGATTCTCGAAAATGGCACACTTTATACCATGTCATAAAAGCGATGATGCTGTTAATGTTGCTGATTTGTTCTTTCGTGAAATTATTCGCTTGCATGGTGTGCCAAATACTATTGTTTCAGATCGTGATACTAAATTTCTTAGCCACTTTTGGAGATGTTTATGGGCTAAGTTGGGGACTAAACTGCTTTTTAGTACTACTTGTCACCCCCAAACTGATGGACAAACTGAAGTAGTCAATAGAACATTGTCTACTATGCTTAGGGCTGTTTTGAAGAATAATAAGAAAATGTGGGAAGAATGCTTGCCTCATATTGAATTTGCTTATAATCGTTCATTGCATTCTACTACTAAGATGTGCCCTTTTGAAATTGTGTATGGTTTCCTACCTCGTGCACCTATTGATTTGTTGCCTCTTCCATCTTCGGAGAAGGTTAATTTTGATGCTAAAGAACGTGCTGAATTGATTTTAAAAATGCATGAGTTAACTAAGGAAAACATTGAGCGTATGAATGCTAAATATAAACTTGCTGGAGATAAGGGTAGAAAACATGTTGTCTTTGCACCTGGTGATCTTGTTTGGTTACATTTGCGTAAGGATAGGTTTCCTAATTTGCGCAAATCAAAGCTAATGCCACGTGCTGATGGTCCATTTAAGGTGTTAGAGAAAATAAATGATAATGCATATAAACTTGAGCTGCCTGCAGATTTTGGGGTTAGTCCCACTTTTAACATTGCAGATTTGAAGCCTTATTTGGGTGAGGAAGATGAGCTTCCGTCGAGGACGACTTCATTTCAAGAAGGGGAGGATGATGAGGACATCAATACCATTGTTACATCCACAGCCCCTGCTGCTATACATACTGGACCAATTACTAGAGCTCGCGCACGCCAATTAAATTACCAGGTACTTTCGTTTCTTGGTAATGATTCTAATGTTCATGAGAATATGATACTGCCTAAATTGGATACATTTGTTTTGCTTACAAGTGAAGGGCCTAGCTTGGAGAAGGATGAACATTGGAGCAAGAACACGCATGGAGTTGATGGCATGCGCAAGGGGATCAAGAACGGAGTTACAAGTGATGATTTCAGGACTTTGAAGCCACCATAAGGAGTGAATGAAGCCTTGGACGAAATATACAAGATGCCACTTCATAATATTCGTCCATAGGCTATTCTAGGTGCTGCGTCACCTTATTTTTGGGCCAGGCCCATGTAATTTCGAAATACTTAAGTATAGGCTATTTTTAGAGTCCGTATGTGTGGGGAAACAAGAGTTAGGGTTGGTTTCGGACCCCACCATCAGGGGCCACGAAATTCCCTCCTCTTCCTCCATATATACAGCCCTTAGGGCGTCGTTTAGACTTTGGGTTTTGTTTAGATCAAAAGTTCGCCATAGCTGCAACTTCGCGTACTTCGTTTGTGTTCAACGACCAGACCAAGGCGTCACAGAACCCCACCTTCGTTAATAAAGCTTTCCTCTTTTATTCGCAATATCCAGATTGCAATCTTAGTTTCTTGCTTGTTCTTCGTTTGCTCGCAGGAAACAGGCCCTCGTGGTCAGGTTGATCGTGCTCCGGCGTGGTCAATAACCCTCGGAAGTTGGTTTAGCGATTGCTAAGGCGCGACGTCTCGCACGATCGTAGTCGGATCGTCAAGGTCGACTCCCACAGAAACGATAGCGACCATCTCATCGAAACATCGGGACACCTTTGCCTCTATCACCGGGGCAGCCAAGTAGTGCTCCCAGGACATTCCTAGCTCTGGAACCCGGCCCTCACCGGGCAACGTGACCCACCCCAGGAAGCACTGGCGACAAATCACACCAAGGACAGTGTTGGGCCTGCGGACACCATCTTCGTGTGTCCAAGAACTGCAGTATGACAAGGCCAACGCATTAGATATTCGAAGAAACGTCAAGGCAAAAGGTTAAAAAAGAGTAAATGCACTTACTTCTCCCCGTTAGGTGCAATCAACCACCTCTGGTCGGGGGTCGCCGGGGTGGGCGGGAGCTTTGTATGACCACGCTGGTAGACTTTGCGCCCCTCAACCCACTCACCCTCGCTATAGCTATCAGGACTATAGTCTGCACCCTGAACACGACCATGTGCACTCGACTCCGTCCAGTCCTCCGATGGGCTCGGCTCCGACTCAGCGTGACCCCGTCTGAGCTCCGGAGTCTCGTGGGGTGAAGACTCCGCGGCCCGAGGCTCGTCGGCCGTAGGCGCGCCTGCCATAGGCTCGTCGGCCGGAGGCTCGTGGAGTGGAGTCTGAGACGGGTCCACCTCAGCTGGCTCGATCTCAGACGGAGCAGTCCTGTGATCGGGTGACTCATCTAGGGGTGGCGGCGAGGAAGGCGTAGCAACCTTCCTACCTTTCCCGCCGCCACGTACACCTCTAGCAGCCTTCTCCTTCTTCTTACCCCCCCGACCTCTCCCGGCCGAAGAAGAAGCGACCGTCGCTGAACTCTGCAAACTGAGATCTAGCGCTCTCCGGAGGCTATGGGGGGGGAATGGAACTACCCCTCCCACCACGTGCCGAGGTAGGAGCCTCGGAGCACTCTCGACCCACGCCCACCATCTGTCAACACTTGAAATGACAAAGAGTAAACAAAATTAGTACAACATAAAAAAATGAATACCTGACATGAATAATAATATATATAAATTCATTTTAGAGGAATAAATGCTAAGTATAGCTCATTTTAGAGCTATCCTAGGTTAAATAGGTCATTTTTGAGCTAATTAAGGTTGTTATGTCATTTTTGAGCTAGCTAAGCATATAAATTCATTTTGGAGGAATAAATGCTAAGTATAGCTCATTTTAGAGCTATCCTATGTTAAATAGGTCATTTTTGAGCTAGCTAGGTTAAAACTTGAACTAATTAATAATATATATGTATATAATAATAATGGAATACCTGACATGAACTATAATATTAATCTTCATCGTCATCATTAATAAATGCATCATCATCGTCTATATATGCTTCGGGGTCAATAAATGCATCATCCTCATCACTATCAGTAATGATGTGCTCATCATCATCATCATCAATAAATTCATCAACATCTGGAAGGCCTCCTGTATGTAATCGGTCAAGCATTGACAGGTCATCCGCAGCAGTAACCTCTTCTTGTTCCGGCTCTTCTTGTTCCTGCTCAGGCTCGGATTCACTGCCGCTGTCTACTTGAATGTTCTGAGGTGAGCGGTTCTTGAAACGTTTTTTTGGAAAGACGTGTTTCTTGGAACAATTCTCCTTCATATGTGTCTGGATTAATGTGAGGTTCATAATCCTCTTCATTGGGGGGAGGTGGTCTAACACGTGGCGGCACTTCATAAACGACATCCCAACCTTCGAGATTTGGATCACTTTGGCAGGCCCACGGTAGATAGAAAACTTGGGTTGCCTGTTGAGCCGTAATATAGACATCGGGAACATCCAAATGGGTGCTTTGTTTGATTTCGACTAGCCCTAGATGTTCATGAGTCCTTCTAGTCTCTTTCGGCTGGAACCAATGACATTTGAAGACTACGACGTTCGGTGGGTTTGCACCATAGAATAGAAGTTCATAAATTGCTTCAACTCTTCCATAATACTCGGTATCTCCTTCGCCGATAGCAGAGACACAACAATTTGTAGACTTTCGGTCGGCCATAGATAGCTCTTTGCCATAGGTACGAAAGCGATACCCGTTGATGTCATATTTGTCAAATGAATGGACTTTATAGTCAAAACCATTAGCGACTTGTCTCAATTCGGCGTCCATAGACTCTGAACTAGCCTACAAGTTCAATACGAAAGGACTGTTGCATTAGCCAGAAATTAGAAGAAGAAATGAAATGGTCTAATGGAAATTACCGTTTGTTTGAACCAAGGGATGAAACCGGGATAGCCGCCTCCATGCATTGCCAGAAGCTCATACTCTTCGACGGAATCCTTTTGGATAACCGCTCCATACGAGAATTTGGCGACGTATCGACTGTATCAAATATCCGGGAATAAGAGCAGTTCAAATGAAGTAGAGGTTATGAAACAATGTACCGAGAACTTACTTGATGTACGGCCGCACTTCTGTTAGATTGTTGAAGATATACAACGTAATGGTCCGCCATTCGTCGTTATCCAACAATAAGGGAGTATAAGCACCGGCTGGTGCGAGCTTCCCTTTGAATAGGCTGAGGTTGGATCCACCCTTTTTAGGGTCGCCAACATTGTATCGAGGCTTCGGATTATGCAAATGACGATTTTTGGCTTCGTAGTGTGCTGTCACGAAGTTTGCCGCCTCCTCAGTAATGAATGCCTCGGCCATCGATGCTTCAATTCGACGTTTATTTTTACATTTTGCTCGAAGCGTCTTCTGCATCCTCTCAGTTGCGTAGCACCAACGATTCTGCACGGGCCCCCCCAATCGTGCCTCGGTCGGGAGATGCAAATTCAAATGCTGCATTGGATTAAAGAAGCCAGGTGGAAAGATCATTTCCAACTTGCAGATCAACTCCGGCGCCAACTCTTCCATTTCTTCTATCAAGCCAGGCGATAATTCTTTCGCACATAGAACACGGAAGAAATAGCTTAGCTCTGCCAGTACTAGCCATTCATCCTCAGGGATAAAGCCACGCAACATCACCGGCATTACCCGCTCAAGCCATATGTGCCAATCATGACTCTTGAGACCAAATATTTTCAGTTTATCAAGATTCGCTCCCCTCTTTAGATTCGATGCATACCCATCGGGGAACATCAACTCCTTTTTCACCCACAGGAGTATTTCCCTCATAACCGGCGTTCCAAGATTGAACCATGCCTTTGGCTTCGCCCAGTTCTTCTTTCCTTTTGGTTGTTTCATGTTTTGTAGCGGTCTATCACATAGAGCCTCCTGATCGACTCTGGCCTTAGGATTATCCTTTGTTTTCCCCTCTATGCCGAACAATGTACCAAAGATGGCCTCGCCGACATTCTTTTCAGTGTGCATCACGTCGATGTTGTGTGGGCAAAGGAGGTCTTTGAAGTACGGCAGATCCCACAAGCATATCTTGTGGGTCCAGGCGTGTTCTGTATTATACCCCTTGAAATACCCTGGACGCTCTGGATCCGGCTTGAGAGCGTTTAACTGATCCAGGGTCTGTTGGCCTGTCAACGCAGGTGGTGCAGAGTTTTTGACATCTCTACCTTTGATGAAGTTCTTCTTGTCTTTTCTGAACTTATGGTGAGGATCGAGGAACTGTCTACGCATGTCGAAGCAAGAAAACTTGCGACCCGCCTGCAGCCGACGAAACTCAAGAGCTGCCTTGCATGTGGGGCACGGGAACCTTCCATGCACACACCAGCCAACGAATAGCGCATACGCCGGCAAGTCATGCATCGAGTACATGTACCACACACGCATTAGGAAGTTTTTTTTGTAGCAACGTCGTATGTCTTGATCCCATTATCCCAAGCTTCTTGTAGTTCATCCTTAAGCGGCTGCATGTACACATTCATATTCTTCCCCGGATAGTTAGGCCCCGGAATTATCAACGTCAGGAAAATGTTCTTTCTTTGCATAATCTGTCCGGGGGGGAGATTGAGTGGAATGACAAATACAGGTCAACAACTATATTGGGCTGCCATCATACCAAACACATTGAACCCATCCATGCTGATGGCTACTCGAGGATGCCTTGGATCTTCCGCTTTTTCATCATGCAATGCATCGAAGTGTTTCCATGCAGCACCATCCGATGTGTGTACCATCATCAGATTCCCATCTGCATCCCGTTCGGTTCTTTTGCCCAATTTGTGCCATAGCATCTGTCTGGCCATCTCTTCGACCATGAATAGACGTTGAAGTCTTGGTATGATTGGCATATACCGAAGAACGTTAATGGGGATTTTGGTCAGACTCTTCTCACCCATACCGTTGTCTACCTCAACATACCTGGAAGACTTGCAAATGGGACAATAGTTCAAGTCCGCATACTGGAGCCTAAATAAGGCACATCCATTCTCACAGGCATCTATCTTCTCATAGGGCATCTTAAGTACACGGAGGATTTTGTCCGACTGATACAGGTTTGCAGGCATTATATGGCCTTTGGGTAGAAAGCGTCCAAATAGTGTCACCATCGCGTCATAGCATTCTCTGCCCAAGTTGAATTGAGCCTTCAGAGCCATTACTTGTGCGATGGCATCCAGCTAACAAAGCTCGGTGTGCTCGTGGAGAGGATGCTTCGAAGACTCCAACATATCATTGAAGGCCTTTGCAGATTCCTCCATCTCATCGTCCGAATCCCGAGCATCATCAAAGTTTTGCACCATGTCTTCCATCCCGGTACCATGCTCGTCAGTGCGACGACGGCCCTCCTCAGCTCTGGAACGTTGGGCAGACTCACCATGAAATGTCCACATCGTATAACCGGGCGTAAAACCCCACTTCTGCAGGTGTTTGATCATTTCAAACTCTGACATCTTATGATAGTTGTCGCACTTGACACAGGGGCACCAGGTTGTTTCCTGTCCATTTGCAAATGCGGCTCTGATAAACCCCTTGGTTTTTGTCATCCATTCAGGGGTCATGTGTTTCTGACTAGGGTGACCGGTGTACATCCACGCACGATCACTCATCTTGCCTAGCTACTGGACACACAAGAAATACATACATAATTCAGCAAACCATATATTCATCAGTTAATAGAGTTTCTCAGTTTTATTACGTCCATGCAACCTAGACGCTAATAGGTAAAGATAGGTCCTAATCCCACCCGAGTATGTGTAGATTGGGTTCGTTTTCCCATGCTCTGCTCCGAATCCGACACAAAATTTCGGTAGCACCTCCCCGTTGTTCTTCTGATACACGTCTCGGCAATAAGCAGAGAGGATGTGTACCCGAAGAACAATAGGGAGGCACTGACGAAATTCTGCATCGGATCCGGAGCAAAGCATATGGGAAAACGAACCCAATCTACACATACTCGGGCTGTCCATGGATAACGTTGGACAATTCGAAAGAATCACGGTTATAAATATGCAAATGCATGCATATTTATAGATGTAACCCTTTCGAACAGGAGACACATAGTGGTCACGCATACGGATGATTCAATCTACCTATAGCTAGCATGTTTCATCGGCACGAAGACCGAAACATAGAAAATGATTGGGGGAGGAGGAGATGTCATTTGTGCTCACCCACGAACGTCGGGGCAGAGCTCGTCGAACACCAGACCCTCGCAGCGACGAAACAACTGCACATTTAAATCCACCCGATCAACACAAATATACATGCCTTTCAGTGTGCACTTAAATAGTCTCTCCACTGTACAATGTGATTTTTTTCAGTAGGGGTATAGGCGAGAACTCATAGACATCTTACCTTGGGCAAGAAGTGCTCAAGCGAGGAAACGAGAGTGACCAAGGCTGGATCAAGCCCAATCTCCTCCTTTACCTCCCTTAATGTTGTTTCTAGCTCGTGTCTAGGTTGGTATCTATTTGTGAACCTGATTGTTCAAATATAAAAGCTAAGTAAGCCAAACCAGCACTAAACAGAAAAAGCTAGGTTAAAAATCCTCTTAAAATTATAGGCCAGCCTCTTAAAATTTCTTTCTCAGATAAATTCATGGGATAACTTACATTCAGATTTTATCTGAATTCATGACGAATGCGTAACTAGGCACGTAAAGTTTGAACAAACAAGTATGAAATGAGTAATTTGGAATCTGCGGAGTAGCACATAGCAGTGCCAAACAGGTCAAAATGCTTTCTGCCACCAAAAAGATAAGGCTAAATTAACCTTCTATATATGCGAAATAAGAGAGCGAGGAAATATAAGGAATGAAAAAGAGGCTAAAAAAGATGTTGCATGTATAATTTATAAGGAGGAGAGGGACATGCACGTTGAATCATCTTTCATGATCAAGAATGAAATATAGTAGAAACAGAATGCAAGTATGGCGGTAATGCAAGTAGAAACAGATTCCAAACTTCATTACAACTATGGTGTTGATTGGGACCTAATCCGTTGAGCAACGGTCTTGATTTCGGTATCATGGCGGAAGAAGCCGTGCTCTCAGCCTACGAATGGAACCAAGTATGATACTTATATTCTTACCAACAGAAATATAGAGATACACATTCTGTGCTATACCCAGGTAATGGTTTTGGTTAGGGCTTAAGCTTTGGGAGAGATGAGAGCAAGATACGTGATAAAGGCAAGGTGGTTGCTTTTCTATTTCCTGCTTAACTTCCATACATAGGTACATCTCTTTTTATAAGCCAAGGATATAAGCGTGGTGATCAAATCCTGCCTTTAATTCTAGATTCTCTGTGGAGTTCCATACAGAAAAATAAAGTATGCAAGGGGGTTGCTTCCAAAGAGCTGACCAAGATTTATATTTATGAGGTTTGCAAATTTTAAATCTTTGAGAAACTACAAGGTAATGGGATTTCAGAATAACATACATATTTTTGAATTTTGAAACATAGTTAATTGGGTGTACAACTAGTTAGAATGCACACGGTGTGTATGGACGAAATTTATTCTTTTGTCTGATGAGATTTGTTTGACAAGGAACAATCAGTCCACATATATTATGTAGCTGACAGCCAGACCATATATATGCACGTACAAAAGATTCTTACAAAAATTAAAATGTAGAAGCTTCGCGCACCACCGACAGGCAGGGGAAAAGCGGCATCTTGCGGATTTCGTCTAGTGTTTGGCATCTGGATTCAGGAAGCGGCAAGGAGGCGGTCAACTTTCCCATGTGAGGCGGCGTGAGCTGTCTGTAACTCATCACGCGGTGTTGCCGTATTGGAATGGAACCGACGGCATTTGAGTACTAACTTTTACTGACAGAAACAACAGATCAAAGATTTCGGCCGCATGAAGGATTGCCGGCGCAGAAATCACAACAAAAGTAGCGAAGAATCTGTCAAAGAAGTTTGAATGAATTTGAAAACAGGGCAGCGAGGATTCAGAAAACGCCGGCTCGCCCGCGTCGTCCTGGAACCGAGACGAGCGGCGGGCATCGACGCCGCAAGAATAGGCACAAATCATCTCTACTAAACAGACGCAGGAGGAGGAGGGGGAGGAAGAAGAGGGACGGCTCGGAAGTCGGAACCCACCTTGGTCCGCTGCGCCTGCTGCATTGCCGCTCGCCGGGCGGGCCGATCTGCGCTCCAAGGCCGCTCCGGAGGCCGGACCCCTGCCCTCGCGTGGCGCCGGACCCCCCGCCTCCCGGTCGGTCGGCCGAGCCGCCTGCCAAACTCACACGTATGCCGCGGCGGCCGATGCCGGGCCCAAGGTGCTGGCGGGGGAGAGAGGGATAGGTGCCGGACGGACTCTTCCGGCCCGATCTAATCTGGCGGCGCGGCCTGGCTCGGTGGACGGGCGGACACCGGTGGCGGAGAGGGCCGCGGGGCACGCCACGGTGGCCGGGAGGGCCGCGGGGAGAGGGCGGTGCAGGGGCAGGCTGCCGTGGAGGGGAGGGGCGGGCGCAGGGGCAGGCTGCCGTGGAGGGGAGGGGCGGGCTGAGGTGGCGGGGGAGGGGCGGGCTGCGGTGGCGTGGAGCGGCGGGCCAGCGTCGGGAATGTGGGGCAGGGGCGCGCGGTGGTGGGCACGCGGGTGAGGTGGGGGGAGAGAGAGAGGGTGGGCCGGGCTGGGAGAGAGAGAGGGGTGGGGCCGAGCTGGGAGAGAGGGGAGGAGATTTTTTTTAAAGTTGGAAGAGGAGATAGTCCCACCTCTTTGCCATCAGCCTGTGGATGGCAAAAGCCACTTCTTTGCCATTAGCCAGCGGATGGCAAAGCCCCACCTCTTTGCCATCAGCTGGCAGATGGCAAAGAGGTGGGGCTAGTAGGCCATTACAGCGCCGTTATCCACTGGGCCACCCACTTCTTTGCCATCTGCCAGCGGATGGCAAAGAATCTTTGCAATCCACTGGCAGATGGCAAAGAACTGGCTGATGGCAACAAGGTTCTTTGCCATCTGTCAGTTCTTTGCCATCTGTTTTTTATAAGTGGATGGCAAAGACGTTCTTTGCCATCAGCTGGCAGATGGCAAAGAGCTGGCTGATGGCAAATTCCCAGATTCCAGTAGTGAAATATCAATCCCTAGCTACTTTCCCTTGCGTTCTTATTTCCTGTTCAGTAGCTAGGCTAGTAGAAATCCCAAACTGATCGAGGGTACTCCACATCAGGAGTAGTATTATCAATCCGATTCTGCCCGGGATCTGACACTGACCCTCCCCTGCCCGCCAGCCCCAGATGCGAAGAATCCGCCGGCCCTACTATCCCGTGGCGATGACCTGCACTTATTTAGAACCATCACACGCAGCGGCGCGGATCCAAAAGGTGCCAAATCAGATGACGATCCAGCGTGCGAGGCCACGATCCGCTCCGTCCGCCTATTGGCCTCGCTCGCGCTGCTCAGGAAATGTTGTTGTGAGGTGGGGGGCTGGGAGGCCGGAGGAGGAGAGAAATCGGTGGAGTAAACGGAGCAACGAGAAGGCGGATTGGTGGCTGCTGAGGAGAAAGAAGGAGGAGAGGGAAGGACGATGTGGGTCTCGAGATGTGAGGGAACACTACCGGCTGCGCTGCAGCAAAAGCGAACGCCCACACCCAGCCGCAGGACCGGGGTCAACCGGGCATGGCGCAGGAGTCAGCCAGGGCACGACGCATGACCCGACTCACTCCGACCGCAGACGAAACTCAGGCTGGTTCATAAGAGCAACTCTAGCACACCCCACATCCCGCCCCAACCCATAAAATAACCGCTAAAATGCGGGTCAGGGCGGAAAAACTAGCCCGATCAAACCCCGCATCTTGTTCTGGCCCGAAAAAATTTTAGGGGGCGCGGCAAAATCCCGACCCCAATCCGGGAAAACGCGGGTTTCCCCCTCGCGGCTACGGTGCCCTGCATATAAGCGGAAGCGGTTGGTGGGGGGACATTTCATCCCGCGCTTTCCCCCACCAATCACCTCTCCTATCCCCCCTCGCTGGCCGCCACCCAAGATTCCGGCGAAAGCAGCCGGCAGGAGCACGCCGGAACGCCGCCACGCGCACGAGGCCTCCCCTCCCCCCTGCATCGGCGGGCCTCCGGATTTGCAGATCTGCGGCACTTCATCGTGGGCCGCCGGATTTGGCTTTTTCCGGCCGCCGGTTGCTGCCCCAAGCTATTGAGTGGTCGGGGAGCCTCTCCCGCAGCCCAGGCAAGGGCGCATCGCCGCATGTAGTACGGGTTCGTCTGCCCGCCGCCGCCGAAGGTTTGCGGGCATGGATTCGTCCGGCCGTCCACCGGGCTCGGCCCTCACACAACGTCTTTGTGGCTTGCCGATGCCGCTCATACAGTGCGAAGACTGCACGCGAAAAGTGCCGCGACTCACTACGGGCACGCCGAAGCACCACAGATGGGTGTTCTTCAAATGCGAAAACGACCGGGTACGTGCACTTGTGGTAGCTCATTTCATAGCTCATTCTTTAGTTCAATTGCGGTAGCTCACTTCGAGCTTGCTCATTCTTTTGTGTAGGACGATGGATGCTCATTTTGGTTTTGGGAAGGCCAATACATTGATTTGTTGATAGAAAGAAACTTAATAGATGTTAGTGCACTCCTTAGTACAATCGAAGGCAATGATGCGGTTGCATGTGCAACTAGAGGGGAAGCAATGTCTACTTCAATCGAACCAAATATGAAGAAAGAAGAACACAAAATCAAGAATCCGCAGATCAACAATGAATGTATGGACAAGATATTAGTCCAACTTGTGGGAGCAGTTATGGAACTTGGAAATCTTCTGAAATGCATACTTGTGGTTCTTGTTTTCTTTGGTTTTGCTATTCTAGCAAAGATTTGGTGATGTCTTTTGTATCTAATGTTGTTGCAAAAGCAAAGAAATGCATTATGCTAGATCAATTTAAGTTTTACGGGCCGGGAGGTGACGAGGACATGTATTGGGGGTAGGTAACAGGCCTGACCTAAAGGCCCTACCCATGGACACCGTATACTTTGTACTGGACCCCTGGGCCAGATTGCCGTCCAGATGTACCGCAACTTGAAAGTCACTCAGACGGCGATCACCACTCGGAGCACGGCACTTCAATCGACGAGCTCATTCCACTCGACCGTGTAACTCACTCGGATATGCAAAGACCAATAGTCAGCATGACGGTTTTGTAGTGGGCAGGTATTATGGCATTGATGCTCCACCATGTAAGATAAGGGGTGAGGGGGTGGCGCACTCTATATAAGCCACCCCCACCACTAGACTAGGGGGGCTCTTTGCTTCCATCTCTCTCTTTCTAACCATTAGTCTCAGGACATAGCTCAGGCATGGAGATCCGCTCTCCCCTCTCTCTCAAACACACATTGTAATCTCCGGATACATACTCAGATAAAACAAAGTCTCTCCGGAGCACGAGACGTAGGGTTGTTATCTCCACCGTGAGAGGCCCGAACTCGCTAAAACCACCGTGTCACCCATATGCATCTCGATAGATCATGCTCCTTTATCCTAGCCCTCTCTTATTGTCGGAATCGTTCCCACGACAGTTGGCGCCCACCTTGGGGCATGGCGTCTATCGAACCATGATGCAAATGATTTTATTTCTTCGATCTTCGTTCGTCGATCAACAATCATCAATGGAGGGTTTGATCCAGGATGGTCCAGATATCACTCCATCCACAGGAGAGACATGACACTCTTCATACAGAGGGATCAGGAAGTCCCATTCCATACTATCTTGTTCTTTACAATCTACCATTGATCTAACGATTGTTTGTTTTTCTTCTGTATGCACACGAGCTCATACAAAAGGATGCCTCCCTTTGTACCGATTGGTGGCTTGGCTCCCGGACGATGAAGCGCCGCTGTCCGCATGTCGTCATCTCCGGCCTCATCTGCGAACGCCGTCGCCGAGCGCCCACACACGCACAGCCGCTAATGCTGTGCCTGGCTCTTTAGCCTGCGGAGCACGACGACCGGCGATCGATCCGGCTCCTCGGGCGACGAGGCCCGGCTGTCGGCACTCGGCCCAGCTCCGCGGGCGTTGAAGTGCGACTCCGACGACGCACGGCTCCGGCTCCTCGAGCAGTGAAACGCGACCACAGAGTTCGCACCGGGCTCGCCCTTGGATGTGCCGGCCCGTGACTCTCGCGCCTGGACTGCAGCCAGCTGCTTATCCTCCTCATCGCCACCTCTCTGACTGCCGTCAGATTCCGGCCTGACCGGCAGTCCGTCGCGGCGGAGCTCTCCTCCGGGCCGCCTCTACGACTTTCCTTCTAACCTTAATTCCTTTCCATTTATTCTTGCTTAACTGCCGCTAATTAAAGCCTCCCGCATGCAGGGGTTAAATGGCCGTGGGAAAGGGAAACTTCCTTCACATGCACAAATGTCTTTCTTGTGGCCCCGGCCGGCGGTCCGGCTCCTCGAGCGGAGACACGCAGCAACCGACAGCGTGGGATTCCTCCGCCGAGTCAGCTGATCAACGGCTCCCGCTGCGGAGACACGTCCGATTGAGTGCTGCTCAGCAGTGACTCTCGTGATGGAAGCGGAGGCTGGCCATATCCCCGCACGCGCGGCAGTTCGTCTCTCTTGCACAGGTACTCGGTCGCGGACTGGCGACGACTCCCATGGTAGAGTCGCGGGCTCGACGAGGCACGGCAACCAGCAACTCTACTCCCCCATCGACATCAACACTTGGCCGTGGGCGGAGCGTCCGTGAAACTAGCCTACAACCCGGCTCCCCCGAGCAACGAAGCGTAGCAGCCGGCAACGCTGCTCCATCCACTCGGGTAGACTACAAGGCGCGACTCACTCGGCGACATCTCCCTCGGGCGTCGACTGCCCGACGCAGCGTGGGCACACGGCAGCTCTTTTCTCCACCCAACTGCTCGACCGCGGCCTCCGTGGCGGAGCTCCAGCACTGGCCATGGCCCCGCAGGCGGCGGCTCCTCCAGTTGGCAGCGTGATGATTCCCTCCGCGGTGAAGCGCAGACCGAACGTGACGCGAACGTGGGCGCCGATCCGTGTCCCCGGACCAGACACGGCGGCCTCCACAGCACAGACGCATCGGATTCCGGCGTTGTGACACACTCCCCTCACTGGTGAAGGTTACTCGCCAGATGGAGAGGTTCTTCTATTCACAACTGATTCAGTCCGACGGGGACGTCTACATCACTCGGACTCCCCGCGCATCGTCACTCCGCGGGACGCGTCTACTTCAACCCACCAGATGCGCCTTCATCGCTCGGACGCCCCGCACATCGTCACTCCGCGGGACGCGTCTACTTCACACGGCCGCCCCGCGCGCCGCCCATTGGTTGGTCACCTCATCACCACTCGGCCGCCCCGCGCGTCGCCCTCGGTTGGTCACCTCATAACCACTCGGCCGCTCCGTGCGTCGCCTCTCGGTTGGTCACCTCATAACCACTCGGCCGCTCCGTGCGTCGCCTCTCGGTTGGTCACCTCATAACCACTCGGCCGCCCCGCGCGTCGCCATCGGTTGGTCACCTCATAACCATCGGGCCGCCCTGCGCGTCGCCATCGGTTGGTCACCTCATAACCACTCGGCCGCCCCACGCGTCGCCATCGGTTGGTCACCTCATCACCACTCGGTCGCCCCGCGCGTCGCCATCGCCAAAATCCCCCAGTGGGTGACTTAGCTGCGAATCTGTTTCGCCTAAGTTCAAGAAATCCTACCGAGTGGAGAGCAAACCTCCCACTCGGGGGCTTAGTTGCAGTCCAGTACTCGCCTAAGTTTGAAAAAATCCTACCGAGTGGAGAGCAAACCTCCCACTCGGGGGCTTAGCTGCAGTCCAGTACTCGCCTAAGTTTTAAAAAAATCCTACCGAGTGGAGAGCAAACCTCCCACTCGGGGGCTTAGCTGCAGTCCAGTACTCGCCTAAGTTTTAAAAAATCCTACCGAGTGGAGAGCAAACCTCCCACTCGGGGGCTTAGCTGCAGTCCAGTACTCTCCTAAGTTTTAAAAAATCCTACCGAGTGGAGAGAAAACCTCCCACTCGGGGGCTTAGCTGCAGTCCAGTACTCGCCTAAGTTTTAAAAAAATCCTACCGAGTGGAGAGCAAACCTCCCGCTCGGGGGCTTAGCTGCAGTCCAGTACTCGCCTAAGTTTTAAAAAATCCTACCGAGTGGAGAGCAAACCTCCCACTCGGGGGCTTAGCCGCAGTCCAGTACTCGCCTAAGTTTTAAAAAATCCTACCGAGTGGAGGAAAAACCTCCCACTCGGGGGCTGAGCTGCAGTCCAGTACTCGCCTAAGTTTGAAAAAAAATCCTACCGAGTGGAGAGCAAACCTCCCACTCGGGGGCTTAGCTGCAGTCCAATACTCGCCTAAGTGTTTGAAATCCTACCGAGTGGAGAGCAAGGCTCTCACTCGAAGGCTTAGCTGCAGTCCAAGGACTCGCCTAAGTAGCCAAAATCCGACTGAGACAAGAGCAAACCTCTAATTCAAGGAGCTGCATCACAAGTATAATGTGCGCTCCATCCCTATCCGCAAAGACACCGAGACGAAGGTCGACTGTCACCATCGCCTCGTCATCACTCGGCCGCCCCGCGCGTCGCCACTCGGTTGGTCGCCTCATCACCACTCGGCCACTCGCGCGCCTTCAGACAGCTAAGTCATTCTAGCACTACATTCTGTTATTTCCCCGTGCCTGAGTATCCCGTAATTCACAAATCATGTTCACTCAGAGGCCACGCCGCCGAGTGTGCCCCTACGCTCGGTTTCTTATTTTTCACACACTTGCTTAGTACTCACTCCTAAGTCCAACTTCCATTTTTAATGCATACGTCATTCACAAACACCATGTGTTCTTCATTTCGAGTTTGCATCAGTCCTCGGGGGCTGCAACTCAGTCGGAACATTACACTTCCATTTTATTTGAGCCAGCACTCCAACATGTCCAGTTGGATTCTTCACTTCGTCAAGTTCGACTAGATCCTTCACTCTTTTAGAATCTTGTTGGTTTTGAACCAGCAAGCCCCTTGCACTCCCAGTGGGTGTCTATGGGTGTTATTTACATAAATCATCTCAGCACACATCAAATTTCCTCGAGAAATTATTTCGTTGGCTTGTGCCATTTTTTAAACAAGTTACGCGATCACTCGACCGCCCTATGCGCCAACTTCATCGCTACTCGGACTCGGTCACCGTGCCGGTCCTAGCGCACTACTACACCGACCTCGTCACTGCATCAGCTTCGAAAGCATCTGGCTAATTCCTTCGAAGACCATTTCAGCCACTTGGCTGGACATGTAGTCCTTCACTCGACCGCCCCGCGCGTCGCCACTTGGTTGTGCACGTCTTCACCACTTGGCCGCTCCACGCGTCGCCTCTCGGTTGTGTATGCCTTCACCACATGGCCTCCCCACGCGTCACAACTTGGCTGGACACGTAGTCCTTCACTCGGCCACCTCGCACATCCTCACTCGACCGCCCCGCGCGTCGCCACTTGGTTGTGCACGTCTTCACCACTTGGCCGCTCCGCGCGTCGCCTCTCGGTTGTGCATGCCTTCACCACATGGCCGCCCCGCGCGTCACAACTTGGCTGGACACGTAGTCCTTCACTCGGCCACCTCACACATCCTCACTCGACTACCCCGCGCGTCGCCACTCGGTTGGTCACCTCGTCACCACTCGGCCGCCCCGCGCGTCGCCATCGGTTGGTCACCTCATCACCGCTCGTCCGCCCCGCGCGTCGCCATCGGTTGGTCACCTCATCACCGCTCGGCCGCCCCCGCGCGTCGTCACTCGGTTGGTCACCTCATCACCACTCGGCCGCCCCGCGCGTTGCCACTCGGTTGGTCACCTCATAACCACTCGGCCGCCTCGCCTTAGTTGGGCACGTCTTCACCACTCTGCCGCCCCGCGCGTTGCCACTCAGTTGTGCACGTCTTTCATCATTCGACCACCTCGCACATCATGAATCAGCCGCTCCACGCGTCGCCACTCGGTTGTGCACGTCTTCACCACTCGACCGCCCCACGCGTCGTCACTCGGTTGTACACATCATCACCCATCAGACACCTCGCGCGTCTCCATCATTTGGACATGTCTTTACCTCTGCACCCCCAGCATAGGAACGACTAAGTTACTCATATGTTCAAACCTCATATCACACTCTGTAGCAATCTTACCTTTTTCGAGCATCACTCGGGGGCTTCACACAGCCCTGGGCCATGTCGCCCTCATGGGTTACGCCCATTTGGTCAACCTATTGATCACATCAGGAATATTTCTTTTGACCATACATGCTCGGTCTGCCGAAAATCTATAAGGGTAGTACTATCCACTCGGACGATCGCCCAAATCATTTCTTGAAGTCATCTTCAGGACTGCAAAAGGGCGAAAACGACGCTCCTCTATGGATACACTTGGCCCTTATCCTAGGCTCCAAGGCGCCAGTTTCACAAACTTGGACTCAGAGATGGCATGTGTTGGTGTTCCCCCGGGATAATGAGTGGCATCTCTCCGGAGAGTCGGCCCACACACTATCCTCGCCACTCGGGTTTCATTGCACGTCCATGTCAGACCACTAGTCTACCTCCTCCGGGAGACATACGAGTGCCACCAAGTTTTTCCTTGTAGTCAACATACCCCGATCAGTTGGGAAGCACGTCCACTCGGACAAATACTCCTTTCACGCAAAATCTAACGGTCAATATAAGAAGTACTACTGGAACGATTACTCCCTGGAGTGTCCGGCCTTTTTCTACAGTCGGCAGTTTCAAAGCCGAATTCATTCACCGTGCCGGGAGCACGAAGATTCACCTGCTTGATCGAGTTCCAGGCTGAATTTATTTACCGTGCCGAGTGCACGAAGATCATTCCGACTGACTCAGCTCCAGGCTGAGCTTATTTACCATGTCAAGCACCTGAAGATGCATCCGATTGACTCAATTTCAGACTAAAAGATATTTACCGTGTCGACTGCGTGGAGGTTTACCAGGAGACTTAAACCCTCTGCCCGACTCATCTAGTCCGACAGAGGCTCGGGGACTACACCCAGCGGGTGCACTCGGCGTGCCCCCACTAGAAGAGAACTCGGAAAGAAACATTTTGCTCGATGCAAAACCAGCTCCAGAATTACTCGACCTCCGAGTCAGAGAAGAACAAGTTCGATCAGTACCATCTAAGAAGAGTTTTAGTTCTCTCAGACCCCCGCCGACTGCACGTAGTCGACGGCGGTCTCGGGGACTACACCCGGTGGGTGCACTCAGCGTGCCCCCACTGGAGTAATCTCCACTCGGTACGGCCTGACCAGTCCGAGTGATGAACAAAAAAGACAGGCTCTAAGACTCCCGCCGACTGTTGGTATCCACTCAGAACGGTCCGCCCGGTCTGAGTGACGGCCAAACAACTACAAAAAAGACAGGCTCTAAGACTCCCGCCGACTGCCCGCAGTCGACAGCAGTCTCTGGGACTACACCCAGTGGGTGCACTCAGCGTGCCCCCACTGGAATGGTACCCACTCGGAACGGTCCGCCCGGTCTGAGTGATGGCCAAACAACAACAAAAAGACACGTTCCAGGCGTGAACAAATTCCGAGTAATCAGTTACTCAATGCAAGACCAGCTCCAAATCACTCCAAAAAAATTGCTATAAGGTGAGTTTAACGCTCCTCCGCGGACCCGTTAGAGCTCATTTCACTCGGACACCATAAAGTCTGGAATCCGTCAAGGCAACATGCGGAGATAAGATCGTCGGGTGACCAGAGGGAGTTCATAAGTGCCTCCGCAGCACTCGACTCA
This sequence comes from Aegilops umbellulata, assembly GCA_032464435.1. Lineage (NCBI taxonomy): Eukaryota > Viridiplantae > Streptophyta > Magnoliopsida > Poales > Poaceae > Aegilops > Aegilops umbellulata. The sequence continues at coordinate 72,635,266 of CP136059.1, forward strand.
TCTGGGAATTCGCTTCGACTCGACCCGCTCAACCTCGACCGATTCGGGGGCTAATGACGAGGACATGTATTGGGGGTAGGGTAACAGGCCTGACCTAAAGGCCCTACCCATGGACACCGTATACTTTGTACTGGACCCCTGGGCCAGATCGCCGTCCAGATGTACCGCAACTTGAAAGTCACTCGGACGGCGATCACCACTCGGAGCACGGCACTTCAATCGACGAGCTCATTCCACTCCACCGTGTAACTCACTCGGATATGCAAAGACCAATAGTCAGCATGACGGTTTTGTAGTGGGCAGGTATTATGGCATTGATGCTCCACCGTGTAACATAAGGGGTGAGGGGGTGGCGCACTCTATATAAGCCACCCCCACCACTAGAGTAGGGGGGCTCTTTGCTTCCATCTCTCTCTTTCTAACCATTAGTCTCAGGCCATAGCCCAGGCATGGAGATCCGCTCTCCCCTCTCTCTCAAACACACATTGTAATCTCCGGATACATACTCAGATAAAACAAAGTCTCTCCGGAGCACGAGACGTAGGGTTGTTATCTCCACTGTGAGAGGCCCGAACTCGCTAAAACCACCGTGTCACCCATATGCATCTCGATAGATCATGCTCCTTTATCCTACCCCTCTCTTATTGTCGGAATCGTTCCCACGATAGGAGGAGATGCGCCAGATCAGACGCCGCAAAGCCGACCCGTAAAAAAAGCATATTCTGGGAATATCCATTTTTACGGGTCCATTATGCGGGGTCTGCAACAGTGGTCGTCCGCGCCAGTCCGCAACGGCGTTTTTGCGCGAAATGCAAACACGTTTTGCTAGCCGGGAGGATGCGGGGTCTGCTAGAGTTGCTCTAAGTCCTAGAACTTTTTCTAGTCCCAACTAAAAATTCTCTAGTCTCTAAAAAGTCCCTCCCTGTTTGTTTCCAGGGACTAAAAAGTCTCTAGTCCCTTCCTAGAGGTTATTAAATGACATGTAAAAGACCATGTTACCCCTAGCAAACAACACCATGGGGCGGCGGGGCAATAGGTGCAGGGAGGGGCATTATTGGAAAAGTCCCAAAAAGTCCCAAAAAAGAGTCTCCTTGAGAGTCTTCTTCATTTAGTCCCAAAAAGCAACTTTTAGTCCCTAGTAGTCCCTCTTGTTTGGTTAAAAAGTCTCTAAGATGGACTTTTTCTAGTCCCTACACCAAAAAGTCTCTGGAAACAAACACCCCCTCAACGACACGAACAGAAAAAAATCAAACCCACAGACGTGTAGGACCATCATCCAACTTGGCCCACCGGTCATTGCACAGAAAGGCAGCGACAAGTGTCTACTCCCTCCGTCCTTCAAAGAGTGTACTTCCAACTTTGTTGGAGGGTCAAACTATCTCAAAGTTTGACCAAGTTTGTGCAAAAATATATCAATGTTTGTGAAACCAAATAGGTATATGATGAAAGTATATCTTATCATGAATCTAATGCTACTAATTTAATGGCATAAATGTTGATGTATTATTATATAAATACGGTCAAACATAAAAAAGTTTGACTTTCCAACAAAGTTGGAAGTACACTCTTTAAAGGACGGAGGGAGTATGCGATAGCACATATCGTACGCAGCATGACGTAGGAGCACTATGCATCGGTCAACTACCCCACACGTGTATCCATGCATTGGTCAGCCAACCCCCCTCTCTCTCTCCAAACGAAACAAAAGAGGAGACCAACGAATGGGGCCAGCCATGAGCCACGACGCATCACCCTGCATGCGAGGACCCCACACTTGACCACAAATGACAACGCGATAACCCCGGCAAAACGCGTAGCCAAGACGCCGACGAGTGGGACCAGGTGCGGCATTGGCCCACCCGTCATCACGATAGACCACAGGCAGGCGGATGAGGCACGTGCACACGCATCGGCTGACCACTCCACAGCTGTGCTCCACAACGCACGACGCTGTGCAGGGAATGCGCCAGAAGCATCCTGCCAATAGCGGTTGACCCGAAAAACCTCTACCTAAATCCTACAATGTGGGATATGTACCTAGTCCAAGAGACGAGCAGGGCCAGGGGCAGCACCAGCCCACCCGTCATCGGGATATCATATAAGCGGGCGCGGAACCAGGTGCATAAGTGCTGGCCGCCCCTCTGCGGTTCACCCACGTTGCATAACTGCGGCGCGCCCACGCCTCACGACGCGGAGCGCGCGGCACACGCGACGCGGCGCTTGGGGAGAGGCGCACGAACACCCAGGAAAGTTTGACCCACCCTATCGGCACTTGGCATGAGCCCACAGGTCATTCACCCTTGCGTTTTGACCAGGCAGTGAAAATAGGGCACGACCCAGTGAACGAAGATCGAACGCGAGGCAGCGCACCAGAGACCCAGATGACAAGCATCGAACGGCCAACGAGCAATGCGATCGAGGGGCGCTAGGATGGCGAGTTGCCCAGCCTCATTATCGTGTTAAATGTGCCTGTGCGTTGCGATGGATCCATAGTAGTAGAATAGTAGTACTTGTTCACAAACTTGAAAGAAATCACTCTTGTTTTGATATACATATATACCACTAAAAATATATTACTTTTCACTCAGAATATATTTCTCGGGCTGTTTTGATGAGGTGAGGGAGGGATGTGGTTGCTTTCAAGATAATAAGGGGTTTTCTGCAAATTGGAGCAGAGAAGTGGGCTATTGTTGCAAAAATGCCAAAACTTACCTCACGACCATTAGATGCAGATCTAATAGTCAGAAACGATGGATGGCAGACACACCACCATTACCAACTGATTCTTTTATAGGAGTAGGAGTAGAGAAACATGTATAAAATTGTAACATTTGGTTCTGCTCCTTGGAATGATCGATAGATAGAAATAACGATTGGAAACAGTAGAGCGGGGCTATTTCCGCCGGATAAGTAGGGTTGTAGCAAGGTTGGCGCATCGTCGGTTTGGTCACATGCGGTCTGACAAGTTCTAGTGTTTCTAGCAAGATGCTCGTGCGTTGCACGAAGTTGATGGAAAAGGTAAGCACAACTTATAAATTGACGGATGGAGTACTAGTTACAGTGATGCATATAATTAAGAAAAGGGATCACACATGTCTGTATTGACTGGAACGAGAATGCAATAGCACAATAAGAATTAAGGCCACGATGATGTGATCGCAGTGGTGGTTACAGGAGGCAAGAAAGATGCATCCATCAACATACGACCTCCTCCTCCTCAACTCAGTGCACCGGGCCACCGACCTTCGGCTAAGGAGCGGCGGATTTTGTGGCGAGGTCAAAGTGCTTTTCAGCAAAGGCATCCAAGGCTTCCAGCCGGTTGAGGAAGGCCAGCGTCTTAGCATCCTCACTGGCCTCGTAGATACCTATGTACACGATTTGCTCGTACACGTGGATGTGTAGGTCGACGAATTCTTGCAGGTCGAGGCGCCTCGCGGCGAGCGCGACCTACAGGTGGACATTCTTCGTGGCATCAGCGGGCAGTCGCAGGGCCACCAGTGCTTGAAAGAGGTTCCAGCCATGGAGGCCGATTAGGGTGGCAAGCAATGAGGAGCCCGGGCGTGCGGGCTGGAGGAGTATGGCGATGTCGTCCGCAAGCTTCTTGACGATGGTGAACTTGAGAGTTGCAGTTGGCATCGACGGCGACCATCCACTAGCCGGTCGCCAAGACCGTCTGGAGACGATCCTCGACGCCATGCCGCAGGCCGGCATCGTGGACCATCTGGCACAGCCGTTGGCCGCTCGCACGCATCACCGCCATGGGTCTGGAGTGAGCACATTTGCGCTTAGTGTAGGTGCTTAGGAAAATGCTTAGGTGTGTACGATGTGGTAGATGCATTGGAATGGAGGTGCGCCTTTATATGAGTGCAAACTGCGTTGCATTCACATCGTGCTGCCTCTTTTCCCGATCCTCCTCCCATTACTTCCCTCATGCATTCAGGATGCTATTTGAAGGAGGATGCATCATTGGTCGTTCAACATTTCAGGAACCGCTACCCAGTCCCTCGTCTGCATTAAAGCCGTATCGGGAACTGCACTGCCTGCTGTCAAATCGAATAGCATTGCACCGCCCGCTGCATGCCCTAGCTGAACACGCCTCCTCGCCTCCATCAAACGCCTCCTTTAATCCCGCATGCAAACCGAGAAACCTACTCCGGCCACACGTCTGTTCATGAGCGGGCCGGAATTAAACACAACGCCGGCCGAGCTCCTCCTGTCCGCCCTCAGTTTAAACGAGGCCAGACGCCAGCCAAGCTCCTACCATCCGCCCTTTATTTAAACGAGGCCAGACAGATAGCGGGCAAGAATTGCACCCCTCCGCCGCTCCCCCATCTCCTCCTTCACCATTTTCTCCACTCTTCCGATGGCTTTCTAGGAGCCGTTCTCCGGCATACTACCTAGCTAGGCGGCCTGTCGAGCCCTCCGGATACGGGCAAGGCCGCTCGGTGCTTGACCAACCTCGCTTGGCCCGACGAAGCCAGTTGCCGCCCCAAGCTGGCGTGTGGTTCAGCAACTCGCCGCTCCAGTTCAGCTCGATGAGGAGTGGCGAGTTGCTTCATGCCAGCACAGCGGCAAGCACGGCGGCACGAGCATCGTCACTGCCGCGTCATACCGCGCCACTAGTGTCTGCGGTGGCAAGGCCTCCCGTGTCTGTGGGTGCGCCTCTCGTGCCTGTGGCAGCGCCATGTAGGCAGAGACAGAAGCCGAGTGCATGGAGAGCGACAAGTCGGTGGCCAGCTTCTCCGTGTCCGCCGCCATCATGGAGGAGAAGTAGAACACTGGAGGCTGCCGCCACTAGGGTCCCATGAAGGCCACCATCAAGGCGACGACTGCGTATTCAGGTGGTTTCTTTGCTGCTTCGTCTCTTCCGAGGACCTTCGTTGACCCGACAAGTGTCTGCCGGACATGAGGAAGACAAAGGGATCCGCGGGTAGCCATTTAGATTAGGTACTCCCTCCGTCCGGAAATATTTGTTATCAAAATGGATAATTTGGATGTATCTATAACTAATGTAAGTCTAGATGCATCCATTTCTAGGAAAAGTATTTCAGGACAGAGGGAGTTGAAGGAAATATGCCCTAGAGGCAATAATAAAGTTGTTATTTATATTTCCTTATATCATGATAAATGTTTATTATTCATGCTACAATTGTATTAATCGAAAACTTAGTACATGTATGAATACATAGACAAACAGAGTGTCACTAATATGCCTCTACTTGACTAGCTCGTTAATCAAAGATGGTTAAGTTTCCTAGCCATAGACATGAGTTGTCAATTGATGAACGGGATCACATCATTAGAGAATGATGTGATTGACTTGACCCATTCGTTAGCTTAGCACTATGATCGTTTAGTTTATTGCTATTGCTTTCTTCATGACTTATACATGTTCCTATGACTATGAGATTATGCAACTCCTGAATACCAGAGGAACACTTTGTGTGGTATCAAACGCCACAACATAACTGGGTGATTATAAAGATGCTCTATAGGTGTTGCCGATGGTGTTCGTTGAGTTGGCATAGATCGAGATTAGGATTTGTCACTCCGATTGTCGGAGAGGTATCTCTGGGCCCTCTCAGTAATGCACATCACTATAAGCCTTGCAAGCAATGTGACTAATGAGTTACTTACGATATGATGAATTCCGGAACGAGTAAAGAGACTTGCCGGTAACGAGATTGAACTAGGTATGATGATACCGACGATTGAATCTCGGGCAAGTAACATACCGATGACAAAGGGAACAACGTATGTTGTTATGCGGTTTGACCGATAAAGATCTTCGTAGAATATGTAGGAACCAATATGAGCATCCAGGTTCTGCTATTGGTTATTGATCGGAAATGAGTCTCGGTCATGTCTACATAGTTCTCGAACCCGTAGGATCCACACGCTTAACATTCGATGACGATCGGTATTATGAGTTTATGTGTTTTGATGTACCGAAGGTAGTTCGGAGTCCCGGATGTGATCACGGACATGACGAGGAGTCTCGAAACGGTCGAGACATGAAGATTGATATATTGGAAGGTTATGTTTGGACACCGGAAAGGTTTCAGATAGGTTCAGGCACTTTCCGAAGTACCCGGGGGTTACTGGAACCCCTGGGGGGTTATTGGACCTACATGGCCTTTAGTGGAAGAGAGGAGGAGGCGGCCAAGTGGGAGGAGCACACCCCCAAGCCCAATCCAAATTGGGGGGGGGGGGCTTTCCTTGTCTCCCTCTTCCCCTTCCTTCCCCCTCCTAGTTGGACTTGGAAAGGGGCAACCTACTCCTCGTAGGAGTAGGATTCCCCCCTTGGGGCATGCCCTATGAGGCCGGCCGGCCCCCTCCTCCACTACTTTATATACGGGGGAGGGGGCACCCCATAGACACACAAGTTGATTTCTTAGTCGTGTGCGGTGCCCCCCTCCACAGATTTCCACCACGGTCATATTGTCGTAGTGCTTAGGCGAAGCCCTGCGTCGGTAACTTCATCATCACCGTCATCATGTTGTCATGCTGAAGAAACTCTCCCTTGGCCTCAGCTGGATCTAGAAGTTCGAGGGACGTCACCGTGCTGAACGTGTGCAGATCGCGGAGGTGCCGTGCATTCGGTTCTTGATCGGTTGGATCGCGAAGACGTTCGACTACATCAACCATGTTACTTAACGCTTCCGCTTTCGGTCTACGAGGATACATGGACACACTCTCCCCGCTTCTCCTAAACCCTAAACCCTAAACCCTAAACTCTAAACTCTAAACCCTAAACCCTAACCCTATGCTTCTCCTAGATAGATCTTGCGTGATCCTAGGCAAATTTTTTGAAATACTAAGTTTCCCAACAGTGGCATCCGAGCCAAGTCTATGTTTAGATGTTATATGCACGAGTAGAACACAAAGAGTTGTGGGCGATAATAGTCATACTGCTTACCAGCATGTCATACTTTGATTCGGCGACATTGTTGGATGAAGTGGCCCAGACCGACATTACATGACCACGTTCATGAGACTGGTTCTACTGTCGTGCTTCGCACACAGGTGGCTAGTGGGTGTCTTCTTCTCCAGCTTTAGTTGAATCAAGTGTAACTACGACCGGTCCTTGTTGAAGGTTAAAACATCACACTTGACGAAAAATCGTTGTGGTTTTGATGCATAGGTAAGAACGGTTCTTGCTAAACCCGTAGCAACCACGTAAATGTAACATCCCAAATTTTGAATTTGGAATGTTATACATAGATCATTCATGCACATCATATTTTATTGCATTTCGTTTCGCGATCCTCGAAATTCTAAGCAACTCAAGGACCCTCGGAGAGAGTTGGGGATTTCCCGGTTTTCGTATTTGAATCTTATCAAATATTAAAACGAGGATCATTGATTTTAATTATTTTCTCTCCAAAAATATTTCATATTAAAATATATGAGAGGAGATAATATGACTTCTTCAAAGTAATTGAAATATTGGAGGAAAAATATTAAAATCAAATATTTGATTTTATTCGGATTTATTGCTATTTTATTTGCATTAGAAAAATTGCACGTTTTTCAAAATTGCATTTTAGGGCCAAGAAAATGTTCATCTTATTCTAAATATTTTATTTAGACGGTGAAAATTTTGTTTTGGAATTTTTAGAATTTTATTTTGTTTTCTAGAATTTATTTTTGGTTCGGCGGAATTATTTTAAAAAAAGTTTCAGCGCCCGACTGGGACGAAGCCCAGCCGAGCCGGCACGCACTTCGTGTCGCCATCTCCCTCCAGGAGACCGACGCCGCCGCCGCCTCAGACCCGGAGTCCGGCCGGGACTCCACCTCCCCGCCGCCTTGCCCCCTCCTCCAAGCAGCCCGCCCTCTCCTTAAAGACCCCACTCCGAAGCCCCACCACCACCCAACCCCGCCGCCTGCCCTGCCCCCGACCGCAGCACCGTCGCCTCCACCAGTCGTCCCGCCGCCGCAGCCCCCCCTCGCCGGAGCCTTGCCGGAGGTAACGCTGCCGTTGCCGCCATCGATTTTTTTTAAGAAACCCTAGTTCATTTTTTTCAGATCGGTTCGCCAGTTTTCTGGGTTTAGCTACTTAGCGGGCGTTCGTCAGTACGTTCATTTTAACGAACGGTTTTCACTCAATAGTTACAAACAATGAATGTTCATTCGTTAGCCTGTTCGTCAGTTTTCTTTTTCTCGGATTTTTCCGCGATTATTTTCGATCGCGATTTCTGATCCGATTTTCGTTTTAGTTTATCTTTTTGCTCGTTTATCGGAATCAGGCGATTCAAGTGCCCGGTTCTTCATCTCGAAACCCTCTTTCTATTTAATCAACTTGAACATGATTTTTGTACTGTAAAATTTTACTTTAGTTCAGATTAGTAAATGAACCTTGTTTCTTTCGCCGTTTAAGTTTCGTTCCTTCGTTTGGTTTGATTCTTGTCGCAAACCAGAGTTCTTAAGTTGAACTTTCTGGTCAATTCTTCTTCTTTGAGTTTTCCCCGTGCATATTTACTTGATTGCTTATGTATGCTATTGTTTGTTTGCGATAGAATTCCGGGAGTGCGAAGCGTGCTACTACGAGTCCCTAGGTTTTGCGGATCGTCAGCAAGGCAAGTAACACATGGATCATACTCCTTCCATACCCAGTTTTTATTCATTAGTTTCAATCCTCAAACATTGCACGATTAGGATGTGATTAACATGTGGGATGGGAAGTAGTTGATTAGGTAGAACCTATTGCCCTGTTATATTCAAACCCTTGGAGTTACTTCTACGTATTGCTTATATTGTTATGCTATGCTCGTAGACGTGGTTTGGGTGAGAGAAATCCATGACAGATGTGAGATTGTTAATTAATGGTTCAACTTAAGGTGGCAACTTTAATACACATCTGGGTGGATTGAGGCACCTAGAGAATCCAGTGTTGCCTGTATTTTTGGAAATCCCGGGGTACCGTGTGATTTTCCTATGGACCGCCAGCCAGGCTCAAAGGGAACTGAGATATTGTCATGCTAGAAACTTTCGTGTGCAGCCACAAGCTATTATGGGATCTAGCATAGTTGAGTAAGTTACGTGAAGCTCTTGAAAAGGTGGATCAGCAGGTAGACGGTTGTAGGTTTGGTATGGTCTGCCCGGAGTAAAGAGTTAATGTTTTTGAAATACTGTGTCTCGATCATCCGTTTCTCAAACACCAATTAGTGCGAGAAATCCAACGGAGGCAATCGAGTCTTGTGGGGAAAAGTGTGCAAACCTCTGTAGAGTGTACAATCTAATCATGGTTAGTCGTGTCCCCGGTTATGGACAATCTTGAGTATCTAGTACTTGGGGTATCCTAAGTATCTCATCACACTTAATTAATATTGTTGGGATGATAACTACTTTAATTGGGATTGAGTTGGAGGAACCTTCTCAATGAAGTTTTAACTACCATGATAGTTAAATTAAAATTTATTCCTTTGTTGTAGGGAAAAATTGGGTTTTCGCAAAAACTATAAGCATAGAGCTTTCCACCAGCCAAATATGCATGTAGTGATAGCATTATTCTGTTATTGCTCTACTGTGTTACATTGCCAGCATATTCCATGTGCTGACCCGTTTTTGGGCTGCAATGTATTATGGTGTAGACTTTTCAAACGAGGAGTAAGGTTTGTTAGGTCGTTGCCGTGCAACTCAGCTATGCCGTTGGAGTTGATGGACTCACCTTATCTTCCAAGCCTTCCGCTGTTATCGTATTAGATGGCCTTAAGCCATATTTATTGTAATAAGTTCTCTTTTGAGATATTCAATGTAATAAGTGTGTGATTGCTACTCTGTTATAAATCCTTCGAGTATTGTGTGTGTCAGCATTACCGATCCAGGGATGACACTGAAGCACAGAGCCTTGACCATTAAGATAAACATAGGTCACTCTGAGCACTGAAGATGGTATCAGAGCACACGTTGAGTGTAGGACACGACCACTAAGATAAACATAGGTCACTCTTCTCTACTCATTTCTGACTCCTCTCTGTTATCTACTCTTTAGGATGGCGGATTTGAAGAGCAAGTTTGCACAGCCGGATGAAGACACCCCCTTTGGACGCCATTTGAAGGAAGTCACTAGGGACTTGAACATTGGAATACCAAGATTCACCGGGACGTACAACACCACCTTACCAGAAGAGGAGCGCTAGATGATTCAAGTACAAGTTCCAGGAAGGACGTTCTCGCCAACCACTAAGCCCATAGAATTTTCTTTTGAAGCACCCACCTGGAGCCTAGGCAAGAGCATGGCAGCCCACATTACCATGGGACATATTGGAGAAGTCTACAGCAAGGACCTTAAGGACACTATCTATCAGATATGTGGGCGCCGAGACGAGCAATGGGAGATGATCAGCACCAAGAAGGACATATCCATTGCAGCTTTTATCCAGGAGTTAAACCAGCACATTCAACGCCAGGAGAATCAGATGTGCGCAGACATGATATATTTGAAGAAGGCGAAGACTAGGATCATCGAGCTGGAAGAATAACTCAAGTCTACACGCGATGGATATGAGGAGGAAATTGCAAAACTATTGGAGAAGAATGACGACCTGATAAAGAAGATCGGAGTATTCATGGGAGATCCAGCGCCGGGAGAAGAGGACGATGATTCCACTTGCCCGGAGAACTACATCATCATCGACGACACCGACTCCGACCCTAGCGATGATGACTTTGAAGACGAAGCTGGAGCAGACATCATGGAGTCTTCTACCGATCAAAATTTCTAGATGACCACCAAAGAATTAGTAGTATTTCCCCCATGTATATAGTAGTAGTTGAGCACTTCTACGATAGTTCTAGACCGCTTGTATGCCCTTGCTTGATTGATTGAGTGAAATGTTTGTGTTTGTCTCATGTGCATATGTGTAGTGCTTTCTCACTAGACCCCTTTTCTATTCTGATCTCTTCCCTCTAAACTCGCCAGATGCCTCTGAGACATGACACCGGATTTGCCTTCCCACCATAACTCACTCAGTTGATCCAGCAGCAGAATGCCTTGATGCAATTGCTAGTCCAGAACCAAGGAAACAACAACAACAACAACAACAACAACAACAACAACAACAACAACAACAACAACAACAACAACAACAACAACAACAACAACAACAACAACAACAACAACAACAACAACAACAACAACAAAAACAACAACAATAACCCGCCTCCAATTGACAACTTAGCCCGCTTTCTGAGCTTACAACCGCCGGTGTTTTCCAGTAGCACCGAGCCTATAGTTGCTGATGATTAGCTACGCCGTATTGGAAGGGATTTGACCACCGCAGGTTGCACAGATGCTGGGAAGGTGTGCTTTGCCGCACATCAATTGGATGGACCAGCAGCCTCATGGTGGGAAAATTATACGGCCACTTTCCCTATAGCCAACGTCACTTGGGACCAGTTTCAACAAGCTTCCCGCACAGCCCATGTCTCAACTGGAGCCATGAATATGAAGAAGTGTGAGTTTCGCAACTTACACCAGGGGAACCGTACTATGGCTGAGTACGTGGATGAGTTTAGCAAGTTATCTCGCTATGCCCCTGATGATGTGGCCACAGATGCCGCGAAGCAGGAGAAGTTTATGGAAGGGCTGAATGATGAGATGAGCATGCAGTTGATGGTGGCAACATTCAACAACTACCAGGAGTTGGTAGATAAGGCTCTTATGATTGAAGGGAAGCAGCAGCAGATTGAGAGCCGTAAGAGGAAGTATGGGCAAGGGAGGTATAACTCAGGAGCTCAGCCAAAGCCTCGCCTAACCCCGAACTCAGGAGGACTGGTTCATAACCATGGAGGTCATAACCACACCCGGGGAAGTTCGCATAACCACAATGGTTCTAAGAATGTGACTGGGAACGGAACGAGCAATAATCAGAACCGCTCCAATCCATCCACACCCGCCAAGAGAGATCTAAGTCACATTACTTGCTTCAAGTGCGGGAAGACTGGACACTATGCCATGGACTGCCCTGAAGCGAAGAATGGAAACGGAAATGGGAGCGCTGGGAAGAATCCCAATCCCTTCAACAAAGGACAAGTAAACCACGTTAACGTGGAGGAGGTTGAAGAGCAGCCAGACGCGGTTATAGGTAAGTTTTCGGTTAAGTCTTTCACCGCCCTTATTCTTTTTGATATTGGTGCATCGCATTCATACATATCAAGGGGATTCGTGGATAAGTTTAAACTACCAACCCAAACCCTTAGGACCCCTCTGTTAGTGAGTTCGCCCGAAGCAGAGTATATGGCTAGTCGATGGTGCGACCAGGTACCCCTAACCATTGGTAGCCATGTTTTCCCGTCCGACCTAATAATCTTGGAGTCACAAGGATTGGATGTGATATTAGGCATGGACTGGATGTCAAAGTATGGAGGAAGCATTGACTGTGCTAGTAAGTCGATTTATCTCACCACCCCGGAGGGAAAAAGGATTAAGTATGTATCTAGGCATGCGCCTAGGAGGAGTCAAGTAAATACCCTCACGGGAGTTGTTCAGGAGGAAGTGCCTGTAGTGAACGATTACCCGGATGTTTTTCCAGAGGAGTTACCAGGCATGCCACCGGATCGAGACATCGAGTTTTTGATAGAGCTATTGCCAAGTACAGGGCCAATATCAAAGAGACCCTACCGGATGCCCGCAAATGATCTGGAGGAGATTAAGAAGTAGATCAAGGAGTTATTGGAGAAAGGTTACATTTGACGGAGTTCATCACCATGGGGAACCCCAGTGCTTTTGGTTGAGAAGAAGGATAAGTCTCTAAGAATGGTTGTTGATTATCGTGCGTTAAATGAGGTGACGATCAAGAACAAATACCCACTACCGATGATCAATGATTTGTTTGACCAACTGCAAGGAGCTAAGGTGTTTTCAAAGATCGATCTGTGATCAGGATATCACCAGTTGAAGATTCGAGAGAAGGATATACCAAAGACAACATTCACCACACGGTACGGGTTGTATGAATATACATTCATGTCATTCGGACTGACTAACGCCCCTGCCTACTTCATGAGCATGATGAACAAGGTGTCCATGGAATATTTGGATAAGTTTGTTGTGGTATTCATTGATGATATAATGGTATACTCGAAGAATGAGGAGGAACACAAAGAGCATTTGCGTTTAGTTCTCGAGAAACTCAGGGAACATCAGTTGTATGCCAAGTTCAGCAAATGCGAGTTTTGGTTGAAGGAAGTTGGATTCCTTGGACATGTTATATCAGGCGAAAGTATAGCAGTAGACCCCACCAAGGTTCAATCAGTCACTGAATTGTTGGCACCCACTTCAGTTAGTGAGATCTGCAGTTTTCTTGGACTCGCAGGATACTATCAGAGATTCATTGAGAATTTTTCCAAGACTGCAAAGCCAATGACAGAGTTATTGAAAAAGGATACCAAGTTTAAATGGACGGAAGATTGTGAGGCAAGTTTTCAGGAGTTAAAGAAATGTTTGACTACAACCCCAGTGCTGATACTGCCAGATATACGCAAGGATTTTCAAGTGTATTGCGACGCCTCTCGCCTAGGACTTGGAAGTGTGCTTATGCAGGACAGAAGAGTTGTTTCATATGCCTCACGACAGCTAAAACCGCATGAGTTGAATTATGCCACGCATGATTTGGAGTTAGCAGCCGTAGTGCATGCATTGAAGACTTGGAGACATTACCTTATTGGGAACCGTTGTGATGTGTACATGGATCATAAGAGTTTGAAATACATCTTCACACAAAAGGAGCTGAACCTTAGGCAGAGGAGATGGTTGGAGCTTATAAAGGATTATGACATGAAGCTGCACAGGCAAGGCCAATGTCGTAGCAGACGCTTTGAGCCGGAAGAGTTATGCTAATACCCTAGTGGGTACAGGATTAGCAAAGGAGTTAGAAGAGGATCTCAGGGAACTTGGATTGGAGATTGTTCCTAGAGGTTTCGTTGCAACAATGGAGGTTTAGTCTACATTGCTAGGAAAGATTCGAGAAGCTCAGAAGGATGACCAAGAGATTGCGGAGATAAAAGAGAGAATGAGCAAAGGAAAGTCCAAAGGTTTTCGTGAAGATGAGCACGATACCTTATGGTTTGAGGACCGGGTTTTTGTGCCCAATAACACAGAGATCAGGATGTTAATACTTCAGGAGGCTCATGAATCACCATACTCGATACACCCTAGGAACACCAAGATGTATTTGGATTTGAAGGAACGTTTCTGGTGGACGGGTATGAAGAAGGATATTGCCGAGTATGTAGCCGTATGTGATGTATGTCAGAGAGTGAAGGCAGAGCATCAAAAGCCAGCAGGATTATTACAGCCTATGCCGATGCCCGAATGGAAGTGGGATAAACTTGGCATGGATTTTATCACCGGATTCCCCAGGACCAAATCAGGATATGATTCTATATGGGTAGTAGTTGATCGCTTAACCAAAGTGGCTCACTTTATCCCAATGAAAACAACCTATACAAGTGCGAAGTTGGCCAAGATATATATGACCAGGATTGTATGTCTGCATGGAGTTCTGAGGACCATAGTATCGGATAGAGGAACATAGTTTACCTCAAAGTTTTGGCATCAGTTGTACCAGACTCTGGGAACGAGATTGGAGTTTAGTACAACATTTCACCCGCAGACGGATGGACAAACCAAGAGAGTCAACCAGATTCTGGAGGACATGTTGAGGGCCTGTGCGCTAGATTATGGATCTAGTTGGGATGACAGTTTGCCTTACGCAGAGTTCTCATACAACAATAGCTACCAAGCCAGTTTGAAGATGGCACCGTTCGAAGCCCTGTATGTACGGAGGTGCAGAACACCGTTGATGTGGGATGAAGTTGGAGACCGATAGTTGTTTGGACCAGACTTGATCAAGGAGTCTGAACAGAAAGTTAAGTTGATTCGAGATAGACTGAAGGTAGCTCAGTCCAGGCAGAAGAGTTATGCAGATTTGAAATGCAAGGAGGTAACCTTTGAAATTGGAGACAGAGCATATCTGCGAGTATCACCCTTGCGAGGAGTGAAACGTTTTGGAGTTAAGGGGAAGTTAGCCCCGAGAATTGTAGGACCGTATCGTGTTTTGGAACGTATGGGAGAAGTTGCCTACAAATTGGAGTTACCTGAAGGACTGTTCGGAGTACATGATGTGTTTCACATTTCACAGTTGAAGAAGTGTCATGCTGAGATGGCCGATATACCATTAAGAGATACAGTACCCTTGGAGGCGATTCAGTTGGACAGTGATTTGACTTATGAGGAGAAGCCAGTCAGGATTCTTGAATTTGCCAGTCGAGTAACCTGCAGCAAGGTTATCAAGTTCTGCAAAGTTCAGTGGAGTCACCATACCGAGGATGAAGCCACCTAGGAACGAGAGGATGATCTTCGCAAAGACCACCCACACCTATTTTCTAGCCAACCCGAATCTCGAGGGCGAGATTCATCTTAAGGGGGGTAGGTTTGTAACATCCCAAATTTTCAATTTGGAATGTTATACATAGATAATTCATGCATATCATATTTATTGCATTTCGTTTCACGATCCTCGAAATTCTAAGCAACTCAAGGACCCTCGGAGAGAGTTGGGTATTTCTCGGTTTTCGTATTTGAATCTTATCAAATATTCAAACGAGGATCATTGATTTTAATTATTTTCTCTCCAAAAATATTTCATATTAAAATATATGAGAGGAGATAATATGACTTCTCCAAAGTAATTGAAATATTGGAGGAAAAATATTAAAATCAAATATTTGTTTTTATTCGGATTTTATTGCTATTTTATTTGCATTAGAAAAATTGCACGTTTTTCAAAATTGCATTTTAGGGCCAAGAAAATGTTCATCTTGTCCTAATATTTTATTTAGACGGTTGAAATTTGTTTTGGCATTTTTAGAATTTTATTTTGTTTTATAGGATTTATTTTTGGTTCGGCGGAATTATTAAAAAAAGTTTCAGCGCCCGACTGGGCCGAAGCCCAGCCAAGCCGGCCCGCTCTCCGCGCCGCCGTCTTCCTCCAGGAGACCGCCGCCGCCGCCGCCTCGGGCCGAGAGTCCGGCCGGGACTCCACCTCCCCGCCGCCTTGCCCCCTCCTCCAAGGAACCCCCTCTCCTTAAATACCCCACCCGGAGCCCCACCACCACCCAACCCCGCCGCCTGCCCGCCCCCGACCGCAGCGCCGCCGCCGCCTCTGCCGCACCACACCGCCGCCGCTACAACGCCGCCCGTCGTCGCCCCGCCGCCGCAGCCCCGCCTCGCTGGAGCCTCGCCGGAGGTAACGCCACCGTTGCCGCGCTGGTGTTTTTAAGAAACCCTAGTTTGTTTTTTTAGATCGGATCGCCGATTTTCTCGGTTTAGCTACTTAGCGAACGTTTGTCTGTATGGTTTTAACGAACAATTTTCGCTCAATAGTTACAGACAACGAACGTTCGTTCATTAGCCTGTTCGTCAGTTTTCTTTTTCTCGGATTTTACCGCGATTATTTTCGATCGCGATTTCCGTTTTAGTTTATCTTTTCGCTCGTTTATCGGAGTCAGGCGATTCAAGCGCCCGGTTCTTCATCTCAAAATCCTCTTTCTGTTTAATCAACTTGAACAAGATTTTGGTACTATAAAATTTGACTTTAGTTTAGATTAGTAAACGGACCTTGTTTCTTTCGCCGTTTAAGTTTCGTTGCTTCATTTGGTTTGATTCTTTTCGCAAACCGGAGTTCTTAAGTTGAACTTTTTGGTCAATTCTTCTGCTTTGAGTTTTCCCCGTGCATCTTTGCTTGATTGCTTATGTATGCTATTGTTTGTTTGCGATAGAATTCCCGGAGTGCGAAGCGTGCTACTACGAGTCCCTAGGTTTTGCGGATCGTCAGCAAGGCAAGTAACACATTGATCATACTTCTTCCATACCCAGTTTTTATGCATTAGTTTCAATCCTCAAACGTTGCACGATTAGGATGTGATTAACATGTGGGATGGGAAGTAGTTGATGAGGTAGAACTTATTGCCCTGTTATATTCAAACCCTTGGAGTTACTTCTATGTATTGCTTATATTGCTATGCTATGCTCGTAGATGTGGTTTGGGTGAGAGAAATCCATGACAAATGTGAGTTTGTTAATTAATGGTTCAACTTAAGATGGCACCTTTAATACACATCTGGGTAGATTGAGGCACCTGGAGAATCCATTGTTGCCTGTATTTTTGGAAATCGCGGGGTACCGTGTGATTTTCCTATGGACCGCCACCCAGGCTCAAAGGGAACTGAGATATTGTCATGCTACAAACTTCCGTGTGCAGCCACAAGCTATTATAGGCTCTAGCATAGTTGAGTAAGTTACGTGAAGCTCTTGAAGAGGTGGATTAGCAGGTAGAGGGTTGTAGGTTTGGTATGGTCTGCCCAGAGTAAAGAGTTAATGTTTCTGAAAGACTGTGTCTCAGTCAACCGTTTCTCAAACACCAAGTAGTGCGAGAAATCCAACGGAGGCGATTGAGTCTTGTGGGGAAAAGTGCGCAAACCTCTGCAGAGTGTGCAATCTAATCATGGTTAGTCGTGTCCCCCGGATATGGAAAATCTTGAGTATCTAGTACTTGGAGTATCCTAAGTATCTCATCACTCTAAATTAATATTGTTGGGCTGATAACTACTTTAATTGGGATTGAGTTGGAGGAACCTTCTCAATAATGTTTCAACTACCATGATAGTTAAATGAAATTTTATTCCTTTGCTGTAGGGAAAAATTGGCTTTTCGCAAAAACTGTAACCATAGAGCTTTCCACCAGCCAAATATGCATGTAGTGATAGCATTATTCTGTTATTGCTCTATTGTGTTACATTGCCAGCATATTCCATGTGCTGACCCGTTTTCGGGCTGCAACATATTATGTTGTAGACTTTTCAGACGAGGAGTAAGGTTTGTTAGGTCGTTGCCGTGTAGCTCAGCTATGCCGTTGGAGTTGATGGACTCACCTTATCTTCCAAGCCTTCCGCTGTTATCGTATTAGATGGCCTGAAGCCATATTTATTGTAATAAGTTCTCTTTTGAGATATTCGATGTAATAAGTGTGTGATTGCTACTCTGTTATAAATCCTTCGAGTACTGTGTGTGTCAGCATTACCGATCCAGGGATGACACTGAAGCACAGAGACTTGACTGTTTGAGGTCGGGTTGCTACTGTAAAACTTGCAACAACAAAGTAGAGGACGTCTAACTTGTTTTTGCAGGGCTTGCTGTGATGTGATATGGTCAAGACGTGATGATATATAAATTGTTGTATGAGATGATCATGTTTTGTAACAGTTATCGGCAACTAGCAGGAGCCATATGGTTGTCGCTTTATTGTATGAAATGCAATCGCCATGTAATTGCTTTACTTTATCACTAAGCGGTAGCGATAGTCATAGAAGCAATAGTTGGCAAGACGACAACGATGCTTCGATGGAGATCAAGGTGTCAAGCCCGTGACGATGGTAATCATGACGGTGCTTTGGAGATGGAGATCAAAGGCACAAGATGATGATGGCCATATCATATCACTTATATTCATTGCATGTGATTTTATCCTTTATGCATCTTATTTTGCTTAGTTCGGCGGTAGCATTATAAGATGATCTCTCACTAAATTTCAAGGTACAAGTGTTCTCCCTGAGTATGCACCATTGCGACAGTTCGTCGTGCCAAGACATCACGTAATGATTGGGTGTGATAAGCTCTACGTTCACATACAACCGGTGCAAGCTAGTTTTGCACAAGCAGAATACTCGGGTTAAACTTGACGAGCCTAGCATATGCAGATATGGCCTCGGAACACTTAGACCGAAAGGTCGAGCGTGAATCATATAGTAGATATGATCAACATAGTGATGTTCACCATTCAAAACTACTCCATCTCACGTGATGATCGGACATGGTTTAGTGGATATGGATCATGTGATCACTTAGATGATTAGAGGGTTGTCTATCTAAGTGGGAGTTCTTAAGTAATATGATTAATTGAACTTCAATTTTTCATGAACTTAGTACCTAATAGTATTTTGCATGTCTATGTTGTTGTAGATAAATGGGCCGTGCTACTGTTCCATTGAATTTTAATGCGTTCCTAAAGAAAGCTAAGTTGAAAGATGATGGTAGAAACTACACGGACTGGGTCCGTAACTTGAGGATCATCCTCATTGCTGCACAGGAGAATTACGTCCTGGAAGCACCGCTAGGTGCCAAACCCGCTGCAGGAGCAACACCAGATGTTATGAACATCTGGCAGAGCAAAGCTGATGACTACTCGATAGTTCAATGTGGCATGCTTTACGTCTTGGAACCGGTACTTCAACGACGTTTTGAACGTCATGGAGCATATGAGATGTTCCAGGAGTTGAAGTTAATACTTCTAGCAAATGCCCCGATTGAGAGATATGAAGTCTCCAATAAGTTCTGCAGCTGCAAAATGGAGGAGAATAGTTCTGTCAGTGAGCATATACTCAGAATGTCTGGGTACCACAATCACTTGACTCAGCTGGGAGTTAATCTTCTAGTTGATAGTGTCATTGACAGAGTTCTTCAATCACGGCCACCAAACTACAAAAGCTTCGTGATGAACTATAATATGCAAGGGATGGACAAGACAATTTACGAGCTCTTCACGATGCTAAAAGCTGCGGAGGTAGAAATCAAGAAGGAGCATCAAGTGTTGATGGTCAACAAGACCACCAGTTTCAAGAAGAAGGGCAAAGGGAAGAAGGGGAACTTCAAGAAGAACGGCAAGCAAGTTGCTGCTAAAGTGAAGAAGCCCAAGTCTGGACATAAGCTTGAGACTGAGTGCTTCTACTACAAAGGGAGTGGTCACTGGAAGCAGAACTACCCCAGGTATTTGGCGGAAAAGAAGGATGGCAAAGTGAAAGTTATATTTGATATACATGTTATTGATGTGTACCTTACTAATGCTCGCAGTAGCACCTGGGTATTTGATACTGGTTCTGTTGCTAATATTTGCAACTCGAAATAGGGGCTACGAATTAAGCGAAGATTGGCTAAGGATGAGGTGACGATGCGCGTGGGAAATGGTTCCAAAGTCGATGTGACCGCCGTCGGCACGCTACCTCTACATCTACCTTCGGGATTAGTTTTAGACCTGAATAATTGTTATTTTGTGCCAACATTAAGCATGAACATTGATGAGGACATCAATACCATTGTTACATCCACAGCCCCTGCTGCTATACATACTGGACCAATTACTAGAGCTCGCGCACGCCAATTAAATTACCAGGTACTTTCGTTTCTTGGTAATGATTCTAATGTTCATGAGAATATGATACTGCCTAAATTGGATACATTTGTTTTGCTTACAAGTGAAGGGCCTAGCTTGGAGAAGGATGAACATTGGAGCAAGAACACGCATGGAGTTGATGGCATGCGCAAGGGGATCAAGAACGGAGTTACAAGTGATGATTTCAGGACTTTGAAGCCACCATAAGGAGTGAATGAAGCCTTGGACGAAATATACAAGATGCCACTTCATAATATTCATCCATAGGCTATTCTAGGTGCTGCGTCACCTTATTTTTGGGCCAGGCCCATGTAATTTCGAAATACTTAAGTATAGGCTATTTTTAGAGTCCGTATGTGTGGGGAAACAAGAGTTAGGGTTGGTTTCGGACCCCACCATCAGGGTCCACGAAATTCCCTCCTCTTCCTCCATATATACAACCCTTAGGGCGTCGTTTAGACTTTGGGTTTTGTTTAGATCAAAAGTTCGCCATAGCTGCAACTTCGCGTACTTCGTTTGTGTTCAACGACCAGACCAAGGCGTCACAGAACCCCACCTTTGTTAATAAAGCCTTCCTCTTTTATTCGCAATATCCAGATTGCAATCTTAGTTTCTTGCTTGTTCTTCGTTTGCTCGCAGGAAACAGGCCCTCGTGGTCAGGTTGATCGTGCTCCGGCATGGTCAATAACCCTCGGAAGTTGGTTTAGCGGTTGCTAAGGCGCGACGTCTCGCACGTTCGTAGTCGGATCGTCAAGGTCGACTCCCACAGAAACGATAGCGACCATCTCATCGAAACATCGGGACACCTTTGCCTCTATCAAGTGGTATCAGATTTTCAGGTTGCTCGGTGAGATTTTACAGTTTTTCATAGTTTAGATCGAGTCTGTTTTTCATACCTACAGTCCACGAAAAAGCCAAAAAAAAATTAGGGTTAGTTCATCCTATCCGAACCAATCTGAGCCTTTGCATAATCTTTTCTGTATTTGCTTTGTTGAATTTGCGGTTGCATCGTCGTGTCAAGTTGCTGGTCTTAGCGTCTAGTCCTTTAGAGTTTCGAGTTCTGTTCACAGGTTGTCACGTCGCTGCTGCCATATATCACCACCGCATCATCATCATCACCGCTGCCATATACCACCATCGTCATCACCGCTGCCATATACCACCATCGTCATCGCCGCTACCATATACCACATATCCACCGCCATCACGCTAATCCGAGTCCACCTCCATCACAGATTCACCACCAGTCTGTGTTCCATCGCCCTGCAAATATCCGCCACCAGTCCGAGTTTCCACCAGATTCATCTCCGCCACGAGTCCTAGTCCGAGTCCAGTAATTGTTGCTTTGTTCTTGATTTCCAGATCACGCGATACTCCGAGTCGTGACAAAGAAGGACTCCCCAACTTTCGTGCTACCCGCAGAAGAAAAATAGTTCCAAACTCAAAAAAAAAAAACTAAGTCTGGAAAATTCTGGCTAGGCAGTTTTTAGGACATTTGTAGACTTTTTCGAAAAAAATTTGTTGCGGAGCAAAAAAAAAAGAGGAAAAAAAAGTGCAAAAAAAAAGTGAAAAAAAAAGAAAAAAAAATTCAGAGTGTGCTCCTCCCTTGTTTATGTGCAGCGCCGTGATTTTGTTAGTGTTCCAGGCTCGCGTCTCTAGTACGATCTAGCCTAGGACCAGCACAGTACCGTCGTTGAGCGTTTATTCAACTTTGCATCTCTGAATTGATTATTGCTGCCCCTTTTTGCTACCATACTATAAGCCTTCCCAGCTCCACATACATCTACGTCGTGCGTTTGACTCTCCCTGGTAATCGCTCTATCCAAGCTTTTGAGAGTTTTGACTACAACGGTTGCCGATCACCGCCTGCTGCTGGGTAAGAACAGGTAAGAATTTGAGTTTTGCTTGACGGATTTGTGACTCCCACCACCACCTCTTATTAGTAGTCTGTAGGATCATATTCTTGTGTGTTTCTATTGCTGCTAACCATGGCAGGATCACAAGCCGACGAGACTGACTGGGAGAACATGACAAACAAAGCGTTACATGATAAGTTTCAACAAATGATGAGTGGACAGGTGGAAGATGTGCTCAATAGATTTGAAGAGGCCATGGAGAAGATAGATGGCATTGAGAAGGCGTTCGAAACAAAGCTCGATAACAAGTTCAATGAGTTGCTCGCGCGTCTACCACCACCACCACCGGCTGCACCTAACACACCTCTACAACAACAACAACGACTACCTCCACATCGCGAAACAACCCTCCGTCGAGCGACCCGTGTTCCTCTTGCGCTTGGCCAACCTGTTGGTGCTGCTGTTGATACTTCTGTGGCTCCTGCTGTTGATGCGGAGGAGGATGATTATGTGGGAGATTACGAGGATGAGGTTGATCAACATCAGAACTACGTGCAACCACCAGCACCACAACCACCAGGTCGTCCACATGCAAATAATGGTAATGTTAGGGCTCCCCCTCAGGTACGAGATCATGACCATCTCCCTAAACTGAAATTGAATATTCCACCATTTGAGGGTAGATATGTTCCTGATATATATCTTACTTGGGAGTTAGAAACTGAACAACGATTTACATGTTTACAATATCCTGAGGAGAGACGTGTTCCTGCTGCTGTTTGTGCTTTCACTAGCTTTGCATGTGTTTGGTGGTCTGAATATTGTAGATTATATCCTGTTCCAGCTACTTGGGCTGCTTTGAAAACTGCTATGCGTACTCGTTGGGTTCCACCATATTATCAACGTGAATTACTTCAAAAATTGCAGCGCTTAAGACAAGGAAAAAATTCTGTAGAAGAATATTATCAGGAATTACAAACTGGCTTGATTAGATGTGGTATTGTTGAGGCGAATGAAGCTATGCTGGCACGTTTTCTGGGTGGATTAAATAGAGAGATTCAGACCATTCTAGACTATAAGGATTATAATAATATCACTCGTTTATTCCATCTTGCTTGTAAAGCTGAACGTGAAGTGCAGGATCGACAGGCATTGGCGCGGACTAACTTTTCTGCAGGTCGACCTTCATCATGGACACCACGTGCATCATCTACTTCCACACGTTCTGATACACCGGCACCTCCGTCAGCTGCCACCTCCAACCGTGATACAAGAAAGCAGGCACAACCACCACTATCTGCCAAGAGCACACCTGCCGGGCCTGCACAGAGCTCTGCTTCTTCCATGGCGTCTATAGGGCACACAAGTGATATTATTTGTCGTCGTTGTAAGGGAAGAGGACATTTTGCGCGCGAATGCACATCTCAGCGTGTGATGATTGCTACTGAGGATGGTGGGTATGAGTCCGCTAGTGACTATGATGAGGAGACTTTGGCTCTTCTTACACATGAAGAACACGGTGGAGATGATTCTGATCATGAGACGCAATACATGGCTGCTGAAGATGCTGACAGGTATGAATGTTTAGTTTCTCAACGTGTTTTGAGTGTGCAGGTCACGCAAGCTGAGCAAAATCAGAGGCATAATTTGTTCCATACAAAGGGAGTTGTGAAGGAACGTTCTGTTCGCGTCATCATAGATGGAGGGAGCTGCAACAACTTGGCTAGCATGGAGATGGTGGAGAAGCTATCTCTCACCACAAGACCACATCCACATCCTTATTACATCCAATGGTTCAACAACAGCGGTAAGGTTAAGGTAACACGTACTGTTCGTGTGCATTTTAGTATCTCTACATATGCTGATTATGTTGATTGTGATGTGGTACCTATGCAAGCATGTTCCTTATTACTTGGTAGACCATGGCAATTTGATAAAAATTCTGTACACCATGGTAGAAACAATCAGTATACTCTCGTTCATAAGGACAAAAATATTACTTTGCTTCCTATGACTCCTGATTCCATTTTGAAAGATGATATTAATCGAGCTAATAAAGCAAAACAGGAGCAAAATAAGAGTGAAAATCAGATTGTGGCAAAAGAATTTCAGCAACAAATGAAGCCTAATAATAAAGCATCTAGTGTTGCTTCTGAAATTAAATTGAAAAGTGCATGTTTATTTGCCACCAAATCTGATATTGATGATCTAGATGTTAGCAAATCTGTTTGCTATGCTTTTGTGTGCAAAGAGGTATTATTTTCATTCGAGGACGTGCCTTCCTCTTTGCCTCCTGCTGTTACTAACATTTTGCAGGAGTTCGCTGACGTCTTTCCACAAGACATGCCACCGGGATTACCACCTATTCGAGGGATTGAGCATCAGATTGACTTAATTCCCGGTGCATCATTACCCAACCGCGCACCATACCGTACCAATCCAGAGGAGATGAAGGAGATTATGCGTCAAGTACAAGAGCTACTCGACAAAGGTTATATACGCGAATCTCTTAGTCCTTGTGCTGTTCCTATTATTCTAGTGCCGAAAAAGGATGGTACCTCGCGTATGTGTGTTGATTGTAGAGGCATTAATAATATTACTATTCGTTATCGTCATCCTATTCCTAGGCTAGATGATATGCTTGATGAATTGAGTGGCTCTACAATATTCTCCAAAGTTGATTTGCGTAGTGGATACCATCAAATTCGTATGAAATTGGGAGATGAATGGAAAACAGCTTTTAAAACTAAGTTTGGTTTATATGAGTGGTTAGTCATGCCTTTTGGGTTAACTAATGCACCTAGTACTTTCATGAGACTAATGAACGAAGTTTTACGTGCTTTCATTGGACGATTTGTGGTAGTCTATTTTGATGATATACTGCTTTATAGCAAATCTTTGGAAGAACATTTGGAACATTTACGTGCTGTTTTTAATGCTCTACGTGCTGCACGTTTGTTTGGTAACCTTGGGAAGTGCACCTTTTGCACCGACCGAGTATCTTTTCTTGGCTATGTTGTTACTCCACAGGGAATTGAAGTTGATAAAGCCAAGATTGAAGCTATTGAGAGTTGGCCGCAGCCCAAAACGGTCACACAAGTGAGGAGTTTTCTTGGCCTTGATGGTTTCTATAGGCGTTTTGTGAGAGATTTCAGCACCATTGCTGCACCTCTCAACGAGCTTACAAAGAAGGATGTGCCTTTTGTTTGGGGTACCGCACAGGAAGAAGCCTTCACGGTATTGAAAGATAAGTTGACACATGCTCCTTTACTTCAACTTCCTGATTTTAATAAGACTTTTGAGCTTGAATGTGATGCTAGTGGAATTGGATTAGGAGGTGTGTTATTACAAGATGGCAAACCTGTTGCATACTTTTCTGAAAAATTGAGTGGGCCTAGTCTGAACTATTCTACTTATGATAAAGAATTATATGCTCTTGTTCGGACTTTAGAAACATGGCAACATTATTTATGGCCCAAAGAATTTGTTATACATTCTGATCATGAATCTTTGAAACACATTAAAAGTCAAGCTAAACTGAACCGTAGACATGCTAAATGGGTTGAATTCATTGAGACTTTCCCTTATGTCATTAAACACAAGAAGGGTAAAGAAAATGTTATTGCTGATGCATTGTCTCGTCGTTATACTATGCTTTCACAACTTGACTTTAAAATATTTGGTTTGGAGACCATCAAAGATCAATATGTGCATGATGCTGAATTTAAAGATGTGTTGCAGAATTGTAAAGAAGGAAGAACATGGAACAAGTTCGTCGTTAACGATGGATTTGTGTTTCGTGCTAACAAGCTATGCATTCCAGCTAGCTCCGTTCGTCTTTTGTTGTTGCAGGAGGCGCATGGAGGAGGACTAATGGGACACTTTGGCGTGAAGAAGACGGAGGATATACTTGCTACACATTTCTTTTGGCCAAAGATGAGACGGGATGTTGAGCGTTTTGTTGCTCGCTGCACTACATGTCAAAAAGCTAAGTCACGACTCAATCCTCATGGTTTATATATGCCTTTGCCTGTACCTAGTGTTCCTTGGGAGGATATATCTATGGACTTTGTTTTAGGTTTACCTCGAACAAAGAAGGGGAGGGATAGCATATTTGTTGTCGTGGATAGATTCTCGAAAATGGCACACTTTATACCATGTCATAAAAGCGATGATGCTGTTAATGTTGCTGATTTGTTCTTTTGTGAAATTATTCGCTTGCATGGTGTGCCAAATACTATTGTTTCAGATCGTGATACTAAATTTCTTAGCCACTTTTGGAGATGTTTATGGGCTAAGTTGGGGACTAAACTGCTTTTTAGTACTACTTGTCACCCCCAAACTGATGGACAAACTGAAGTAGTCAATAGAACATTGTCTACTATGCTTAGGGCTGTTTTGAAGAATAATAAGAAAATGTGGGAAGAATGCTTGCCTCATATTGAATTTGCTTATAATCGTTCATTGCATTCTACTACTAAGATGTGCCCTTTTGAAATTGTGTATGGTTTTCTACCTCGTGCACCTATTGATTTGTTGCCTCTTCCATCTTCGGAGAAGGTTAATTTTGATGCTAAAGAACGTGCTGAATTGATTTTAAAAATGCATGAGTTAACTAAGGAAAACATTGAGCGTATGAATGCTAAATATAAACTTGCTGGAGATAAGGGTAGAAAACATGTTGTCTTTGCACCTGGTGATCTTGTTTGGTTACATTTGCGTAAGGATAGGTTTCCTAATTTGCGCAAACCAAAGCTAATGCCATGTGCTGATGGTCCATTTAAGGTGTTAGAGAAAATAAATGATAATGCATATAAACTTGAGCTGCCTGCAGATTTTGGGGTTAGTCCCACTTTTAACATTGCAGATTTGAAGCCTTATTTGGGTGAGGAAGATGAGCTTCCGTCGAGGACGACTTCATTTCAAGAAGGGGAGGATGATGAGGACATCAATACCATTGTTACATCCACAGCCCCTGCTGCTATACATACTGGACCAATTACTAGAGCTCGCGCACGCCAATTAAATTACCAGGTACTTTCGTTTCTTGGTAATGATTCTAATGTTCATGAGAATATGATACTGCCTAAATTGGATACATTTGTTTTGCTTACAAGTGAAGGGCCTAGCTTGGAGAAGGATGAACATTGGAGCAAGAACATGCATGGAGTTGATGGCATGCGCAAGGGGATCAAGAACGGAGTTACAAGTGATGATTTCAGGACTTTGAAGCCACCATAAGGAGTGAATGAAGCCTTGGACGAAATATACAAGATGCCACTTCATAATATTCGTCCATAGGCTATTCTAGGTGCTGCGTCACCTTATTTTTGGGCCAGGCCCATGTAATTTCGAAATACTTAAGTATAGGCTATTTTTAGAGTCCGTATGTGTGGGGAAACAAGAGTTAGGGTTGGTTTCGGACCCCACCATCAGGGGCCACGAAATTCCCTCCTCTTCCTCCATATATACAGCCCTTAGGGCGTCGTTTAGACTTTGGGTTTTGTTTAGATCAAAAGTTCGCCATAGCTGCAACTTCGCGTACTTCGTTTGTGTTCAACGACCAGACCAAGGCGTCACAGAACCCCACCTTCGTTAATAAAGCCTTCCTCTTTTATTCGCAATATCCAGATTGCAATCTTAGTTTCTTGCTTGTTCTTCGTTTGCTCGCAGGAAACAGGCCCTCGTGGTCAGGTTGATCGTGCTCCGGCGTGGTCAATAACCCTCAGAAGTTGGTTTAGCGGTTGCTAAGGCGCGACGTCTCGCACGTTCGTAGTCGGATCGTCAAGGTCGACTCCCACAGAAACAATAGCGACCATCTCATCGAAACATCGGGACACCTTTGCCTCTATCAAACATTATATCTGGATCTTGTTTGATGCGAGACGGTTATTCATTTAAATCAGAGAATAATGGTTTTTCTATTTATATGAGAAATATCTTTTATGGTCATGCACCCTTGATGAGTGGTCTATTTTTACTAAATCTTGATAGTAGTGATGCACATATTCATAGTATTGAAGCCAAAAGATATAAGGTTAATAATGATAGTGCAACTTATTTGTGGCACTGTCGTTTAAGTCATATTGGTGTAAAGCGCATGAAGAAACTCCATGCTGATGGGCTTTTGGAATCACTTGATGCTTGCGAACCATGCCTCATGGGCAAGACGACTAAGACTTCGTTCTTCGGAACAATGGAGCGAGCAACAGACTTGTTGGAAATAATCCATACTGATGTATGCGGTCCGATGAGTGTTGATGCTCGCGGCAGGTTTCATTATTTTCTAACCTTCACAGATGATTTGAGCAGATATGGATATATCTACTTGATGAAACAAAAGTCTGAAATATTTGCAAAGTTCAAAGAATTTCAGAGTGAAGTAGAAAATCATCGTAACAAGAAAATAAAGTTTCTACGATCTGATCGTGGAGGAGAATATTAGAGTTACGAGCTTGGTCTTCATTTGAAACAATGCGGAATAGTTTCGCAACTCACACCACCTGGAACACCATAGCGTAATGGTGTGTCCGAACGTCGTAATCGAACTTTATTAGATATGGAGCGATCTATGATGTCTCTTACCAATTTACCGCTATCATTTTGGGGTTATGCTTTAGAGATGGCCGCATTCACATTAAATAAGGCACCATCTAAATCCATTGAGATGACAACATATGAACTGTGGTTTGGCAAGAAACCCAAGTTGTCGTTTCTTAAAGTTTGGGGCTGCGATGCTTATGTAAAAAAGCTTCAACGTGATAAGCTCGAACCCAAATCAGAGAAATGTGTCTTCATAGGATACCCACAGGAGACTATTGGCTACACCTTCTATCACAGATCCGAAGGCAAGATACATTGCTAAGAATGGATCCTTTCTAGAGAATGAGTTTCTGTCGAAAGAAGTGAGTGGGAGGAAAGTAGAACTTGATGAGGTAACTGTACCTGCTCCCTTATTGGAAAGTAGTTCATCACAGAAATCAGTTCTAGTGATTCCTACACCAATTAGTGAGGAATCTAATGATGATGATCATGAAACTTCTGATCAAGTTACTACCGAACCTCGTAGGTCAACCAGAGTAAGATCCACACCAAAGTGGTACGGTAATTGTCGGTGTCAAAACCGGCGGATCTCGGGTAGGGGGTCCCGAACTGTGCGTCAAGGCCGGATGGTAACAGGAGACAAGGGACACGATGTTTTTACCCAGGTTCGGGCCCTCTCGATGGAGGTAATACCCTACTCCTGCTTGATTAATATTGATGATATGGGTAGTACAAGAGTAGATCTACCATGAGATCAAGGAGGCTAAACCCTAGAAGCTAGCCTATGGTATGATTGTGTATGATGATGGTTCGTCCTACGGACTACAACCCTCCGGTTTATATAGACACCGGATAGGGTTAGGGTTACACAGAGTCGGTTACAATGGTAGGAGATCTTGAGTATCCGCATCGCCTAGCTTGCCTTCCACGCCAAGGAAAGTCCCTTCTGGACACGGGATGAAGTCTTCAATCTTGTATCTTCATAGTCCAGGAGTCCGGCTGAAGGTATAGTCCGGCTACCCGAACACCCCCTAATCTAGGACTCCCTCAGTAGCCCCTGAACCAGGCTTCAATGACGACGAGTCCGGCGCGCAGATTGTCTTCGGCATTGCAAGGCGGGTTCCTCCTCCAAGTCCTTCATAGAAGATTGTAGACACCAAGAGTAGTGTCTGGCTCTGCAAAATAAGTTTCCACATATTGCCACAGAGAGAATAATATTAACACAAATCAAATCTGCTGACGTATTCCACAGTGTGTCATGACACCACGACCAAGCTCTTTATACAAATTGTTTTCATTTTTCCACCTTAGCATGTTTAGCGAGGCGGTTTCCTTGGCACGTCTTCTCAAAGCAGAGATCGTGTGCCCCTTTTACGTGATTCTCATCAATACGAACGTGAGTAACCCAATCGTGCCCGTTAGCACGTTCCCTCGATTAAAGGCGAGTCCAAAACGGTTACGGGGAGGGCTCTTGGTATTCAACCTCTTATAAAGAGACCAAGGCCTCGTTCCTTTTCTTAATCTTAAACGAGTTCGCCTGTCACCTCGAGTTCCAACACCCCAGGTTCCAGATTCCAGGCGCTTCGGACCTTCGACGATGTCCGGTTCTGACCTTCAAGGTCGATGGACGCCTTCCTCTGTCACGGAGGAGGACGTATTAAGGTTGAGGGAGGCTAAGTTCCTGATCGACGAGATTTCGCATAGGTTGCCTGCCCAAGGACAGGTTATTCCCAGTCCCCAGCCTGGCGAGAGCATGGTGTTCATGTCTCACTTACTCCGAGGGTTAGGCTTCCCCATGGATCCCTTTGTGAGGGGACTGTTGTTTTATTACGGGCTGGAATTTCATGATTTTTCCCCGGAGTCCATCCTCCATATCTCCTCGTTTATCGTCGTGTGTGAAGCATTCCTCCGTGTTACCCCTCACTTTGGATTATGGCTCAAGACCTTCAAAGTGGAGCCGAAGATGATCGAGGGACATCACGTAGAGTGCGGAGGCGCTGTTATAAGAAAAAATGCCGATGCTCCATGGCCCGAGGGCTCTTTTCAAGAGGATCTAGGCTTGTGGCAACGAGAGTGGTTTTATATCACCGCTCCCCGGGGCACCACATGGGTGGCGCCTCCTACCTTTCGCTCGGGTCCCCCACCACGGCTAGCGTCGTGGATCAACAGAGGGTTAGATTGGGGTTTGCCCAAAGACATACCCATGCTGCAGGGCCGCATTAAGGATCTCTTGGAAGGAGACCTCAACCTGGTCAAGGTGACGCAGGTCATGCTGATTCGCCGGACACTGCCCGGCAAACGTCGCCCCCTTCGCCTGTGGGAGTTCAATCCAGAGGGACCACGAGCTCTCCGGGATTTTATGAGCGCGACGCCCGCGGAGATGTATAAACTGTTCTTCGGATCACAAGAAGTGTGTCCGGATTTGACCGAGGATGCAGGCCTAAGCCGCAATTGCCTGGATACTCAAGTAAGTAACCTTGTGCCCGGACATTCTATCCGTATAATTATCATAAACTTGCCCTTAAAAGAGCTGTCCTTTTAAACAGGAGTGGATAGCGAAGGCGAAGCTGATCAGTTGTCCGGCTCCCCTTCCCGAAACTAGGCCGGATCCCGTGCTAGTCAGGATGCTGGACGTAGTGCCTTTGGAGGGAAGTAAGGGGGAGAACAAGGAAACTATGGCCTCCTCGGAGGAGGCTGCTCCAAAGGGAGGAACCGACGATTCCTCTCCTAAGGGAAAGAAGAGAGCCGCCTCTGACGACCTGAAGACCATGGTCTCGAAGCGGGGGAAAAGATCCTCGTCAGAGGGTCCAACGCCGGGGAGTTCCACGGCCGGACTGCGTACTCAAGGAGATCAGCCCTCCAGCGAGCCGTGAGTAGAGAAAGATTTTTCCTTTCGAGGGATGAGAGAAATCCGTGATTTATATCTGAGAAGTTTAACCGAATTTTTACCTTGTAGTTCAGACCTCAGCCCTTCTCAGCAGAGCTCGTCTTCGGGGGATCTTCTTCCGGAGATGATGGAGAGCGGGACACCTCCTTCTGCTGTACCGCCTAACGAGGCGGGCGACCCTGAGGTGTCGTCACGGAGGGTTTCTCCGAGTCCGGCAGGGGCAGAGGATCGCTATGGGCCCCCCCGAGGTTCTCCGCGTCCGGCCTTTGAAAGAGGTCATGGGACAAGTCCGGCACCGTCTGGTGCTCGGCCGGAGGAGCTAAAGGTTCTGCTAGGGTGAGCTTGTAGTTCAGAGGAGCACCGTGCATTAATGGACATGGTGATTGAAAGGATTTCGTCCGCAGAGAGCGGATTGCGTATGGCCGTCGAAAGTTTATTGACGGGTTTTGAGGTACATTAGATAATGTGTACTTTTGTTAGTTGCGCGTAAATAAGATGCGCCCTATGTAGATAGTAGCCCCTGAGACTCTGCATGTCGTCAAGAAATGATGGCACGCGGAGGATCATAATCCCAGGTCTAAAATGTCGCCTTTTAATGTAGGCTGCAGGGTGTCCAGAATCAAGCCGAACTATGTTTTGCTGAACTAAAGCGGCAACTGGACGTGGCAGATGCCGACATCGCGCTTGTCAACAAGCGGTTGGATGAGGCTCAAGGTATGTGATTCCTCGGGCGGCAGTAGGTAAGAAGAGTTTTATGCCAGTGTCTTACGATATGTGTGCTTGACGCAGATGGTGCGGCCGCCGTGGAGAGTCTTAGGGCAGAACTTGCCTGAGCTAAAGATCAAGCCAGGAAAAGTGATGCGGCTGCCAAGAAGGCCCTTGAAGAGCTGAGAGCCAAACAGGCAGCTCATTGCCGAAGCAAGGAAGAGATGGCCAGTATGGCCGAAAAGTTAAAGAGCACTGCAGACTGTTGCATACTTCTTGAGAAAGAAGACCAGGCGAGACAGGCGGTCCTAGAGAAGGCCATTGCTGATGCCAAGGACATGCGCTCTGCGATGAGAGCTGCGAAGGAGGAGCTGCGTCAGGCCGAACAGATTGCGGCTGGAAAGCCCTTCATGCTGCGAAGAAAATTTTGCGATCCGAAGTTTGCTCCGTTAGACCGGATGTGATGTGTGGAGGACACCTATCTGGATTTGGCAGCGAGTGCTGCTGATGCGACCGAACACTTTCGAGATCTGAAAGATCGTGAAGTGGAAAAACTATTCTGGTCGCAATTTCACAATCCAGAGCGTCCACTGGCAGTGGACGATCGTTTGGCTCAATGGGCCGAACTTAATAGGTTGTCCGGACTCGCCATGAAGTACGTCACAGGTCATCTGTGGCTGGGGAGGTCGGAGCCGAAGAGTTATTTCAGCTTGGTGCAAGAATTCCTTGACGCAGTGCCGCACATTAATGCAATGAAGAGGTCGACGTGTATAGAGGGTGCAAGGATGGCTCTTGCCCGTGTCAAGACATACTGGGTAGAGATGGAGACCACCGTTATTGCGTCCCGAGATTCGTATAAAAGCCGAGTGTCCTCCGAGCACTATTTTCAGGAAGTCCTTGAAGGCGCTCGTGTAATAGAGACGCAGTGCTCGAAGGATGGTATGTTATTATAGCATATGTAATGATGAAGTAATATTTTGATAAACTGTAGTGGCCTTTTTATACTTGTGCCTTCAAGTATTGTGAACACCTCCTGTGTGGCCGTTTAAAAAATATATATATAATCTGAAAGATTGCAGCCGTTGGCTTCAACCCCCACGCACATAGTGCGGGGGTGCTCGCAGAAGGCGCATTTTCACACTTAACCCAGCGTCTTGGTCCTACAAAGGAGGTGATAGCGCAGCGGGCCACGCAACCGGACTATAATGCTTTAACACTTTCACTTAGCCATAGGAGCTTGACAGTGGGACTATTTAGGTAGCCCATTAGTGGCGACTGCGCTCGCCCGAGTTCGGGGCGCATATGTGCTTGACCGGGAAGCGACCCTTCGTTAAAGCGGAGGAATCCGATAGATTCCAATAGGTCATCGAGTGGCTGACCAGTCTCACGCTACATCATGACAGTCAGTTTTCGGCTTTCTCTACTGAGGTGCTCGCCCGGCCGAACCGGGGCACAATCGCAGTAGTTCTCCTGGTGCTACCTTAGCCGATAGAGCGGAACGTAAGGTAGCCGAACTCAGGAGCCGGGCAACCCAACATTTGACCAAAGACATGATTCAGAGCTGATGCATATAATGCCAAAACTCGCGACGCCGAACACTCCCTAAGGTGTTTGGTCTTTATGAGTGCGGTCGAAACAACACTCTTTGCTAAAAAAGCCCCTAGTGTCCAGGTACGTGCGAAAAATTCTGACGTGGCCACATGCCAAGACGCCAGCCTCCTCCTTGGTTATATCGGAAAAAACCAGGGGATGTGTTGCAACAAGAGACAGTAAAAAAGGTTTACGCAGGGTCTTAATCTAAAAAGAATCCTTTAGGACAGGTCCCTACTGCACGTCTGCGCCTATGTCTCCGTTGTGCCGTATCCTGGACGGGCGCCGCGCGACGTTCATCTGAAAAGGACAGGAACTAAATTGAAAACGGGTCGTGCCGAACAAAAGGTTTTAAAATAAATGAAGTATAAAGTAAAATATAAAATTGAGCTTTATTGTCTCTGCGCGTAGCCCCCAGTATGGGGGTATATGGCCTCTAAGCCTGCATTAATGGTGGACTTGTACCGAACTCGTCTATTCCGTGTTCGTGGCCTTTAATGACCTATGTCGAAAAGTTTTTTGGCTGGTGAGGCCATTTTATTGTGCGGCTGTCTAAGCGGCCGCACAGTCCTTCGCTTGGGGGAGGCGCACTTTAGTGCTTCCCCTTCAAAGAGATGATGCCTCGTGGACCGGGCATCTTAAGCGTGAGAGATGCATAATGCGGTATTGCGTTAAAGCGAGCGAAAGCTTCGCGTCCCAGTAGTGCTTGATAGCGACTTGAGAACGGGACGACATGGAAGGTCAGCTTTTCGCGACGGAAGTTATCGGCAGAGACGAATATAACTTCGAGCCGGAGAAAACCCATGCAATGGGTGTCCGGACCAGGTGCTACCCCTTGAAAGGAGGTTTTGCTGCGGTGGATTCTTGCTGGGTTTATCCCCATGTGATGGATTGTATCCTGATATATCAGGTTTAGTCCACTGCCGCCGTCCATAAGGACATTTGCAAACTGGAATCCGCCAATTATTGGATCAAGTATCAGGACAGTCCAGCCTGCGTTCTTGATATTTCTAGAATAGTCTAGCTGATCGAAGGTGATTGGTTTTAATAACCAGTGGCGGGACCCTTTGGGGATAGGTCGTATTGTGCGTACCTTTATGGGTGCCACACGTTTTGTTACGTGAAGTAAGTTCACTGTTTTTACTTCTTGTGGGAATTTCTTTTGTTTCCTGGTGCTCTGCTTCTGGGGTTCGTCCTCGTCTTCGCTTGTTGTGTCAAGCCCCTTGTGTTCGGCATTGAGTCTGCCGGATTGTTTGAAAACCCAACAATCTATGTGGGTATGGTTAGCAGGCTTCCCCGGAGTACTGTGTATCTAACATATCCTATCCAGGATTCTATTTAAGTTGGACGGATCATCCCTATTATCCTGGAGGGGTGGTTTTGTCTGATTTTGTCGTGAGCCTTTGAATCCGGCATTGACTGCCGTGCTCTTCGGACTTTTTTCTTTAGTTCGGCGACAATCCTTGTTGCGTCGCGGTTTTCCGTTTCCATCCCTAGTTTCGGATGTACTTGGGTCACTGGGGCTGCATCTTGCCAACCAGCTGTCCTCTCCTGCGCAAAAGCGGGTCATGAGGCTTGTGAGTGCGGCCATTGTTCTTGGCTTTTCCTGGCCGAGGTGTCTGGCAAGCCATTCGTCTCGGACATTATGCCTGAAAGCTGCTAGGGCTTCAGCGTCCGGACAGTTGACTATCTGATTCTTTTTAGTGAGGAATCTATTCCAGAACTGCCGAGCTGATTCTTCGGGCTGTTGAGTTATGTGACTAAGATCGTCTGCATCCGGAGGGCGGACATAGGTCCCTTGAAAATTTGCTCGGAAAGCATCCTCGGGCTCTTCCCAACTTCCAATTGTGTTTTCGGGAAGGCTTTTAAGCCAGTGCCAGGCTGGCCCTTTAAGCTTAAGTGGTAAATATTTAATGGCATGGAGATCATCTCCTCTAGCCATATGTATGTGGAGGATGTAGATCTTAATCCAGACTCCGGGGTCTGTTGTTCCATCATACGCCTCTATGTTGACGGGTTTGAATCCTTCGGGAAATTCGTGGTCCAAAACCTCATCGGTGAAACATAGGGGATGTGCGGCGCCCCTGTATTTGGGTGTGCCGAATTCTGACGATGGTTTTTTTGCATTGCTTACAAGAGCTTGCTTTCTTGGCCCATAAATGGACCTAGCTGGGCCATGATGCGAATCCTTTGGTGGATTGCATACCGATTTAAGTTCGGCGCCACTTGCCGCTTTATGGGGTCGTCTATCCGACCGTATGGCTTTCTTATTTTTTGAATGCGAGGGCTCTAGGGCCTCTTCGTCGAATTCGGGCAGTAGATTTCTCTTTGGATAGCTTTTAGTATGGCGACCATCGCCGTATCTATCTGCGGTGTTGATTACTTTATTCCATCTAATATGGAGTGCATCTTCCGCTGTCTTTAGCTTCCGCTTCTGCTTTTTCAGGCTGCGTGCAGTTGCAACGAGCCTCTTGTAGAGACTCTTCTGCTCCATGGAATTATCCGCCGTAAGGTTGTCCGGAATGCCGTTTTCGCCGGGGGAGGGAGTTTCGGTTTCTCTATCCGTGTTGCCCTATTCGGATGGCTGGTCTAAGGCCTTCTCGTCGTCTACCGGCTTGTCCTGCTCTATGGCTAGGTTTTTATCGAGGCGGGTCTTGGGTCGGCGTTTATGCCGACGCTTTGATTGTTTTCCGGGGAGTCTATCTCCCGTTCCATCCCCTTTTTCCTTGTTGTCATTTCCTTTAGGGGTATCCACCATGTACACATCGTGAGATGCGGTGGCTTTCCAATGCCCTATGAGCGTTGGTTCATCGGTATCTCCTGCATCGTCATCCATGCTGTTGATGTCTGTGGAGTCGAAGTTGAGCACGTCGTTTAGGTTGTCGATGGTGGCTACAAAGTGGGTGGTGGGTGGGCTTTGAATTTCTTCATTGTCCGTATCCCATCCTTGCTCACTGTAATCCGGCCAGGGCTCTCCTGATAAAGAGAGAGACGTGAGAGAGTTCAAGATGTCGCCAAGAGGCGAGTGCTGAAAGATGTCCGCGGCGGTGAACTCCATTATAGGTGCCCAATCGGATTTGATTGGTAGGGGCACGGGGGGTTCGGAGTCCGGATAGGAGTCCGGACCCTCGGAGTCACGGGTCATGCGGAGTGCGGGGCTGGCGTTCGGCTCGATTGCCTTTGAGATCGCAGCCCCCGAGGTGACGTCCAACCGCTCATCCTCGATTGGTGTAATAGGCTCCGAGTCTAGGGTCGGAACTGGTGCGTATGCGGCCTCCAGGACACTG
Source organism: Aegilops umbellulata (assembly GCA_032464435.1). Taxonomy (NCBI): domain Eukaryota; kingdom Viridiplantae; phylum Streptophyta; class Magnoliopsida; order Poales; family Poaceae; genus Aegilops; species Aegilops umbellulata. Next base: position 72,672,365 of record CP136059.1, read on the forward strand.
TTCAGAGGCAGAGCTAGATCATGCCCCTCAAGATAGTGCGGCGCGCTTGGCTGTGGCTCGAACCCATCGAAGATCAAGTCTCCGTGGATATCAGCCGTGTAGTTTAAGCTTCCAAACCTGACTTGATGGCCAGGGGCGTAGCTTTTGATCTGCTCCAGATGACCAAGCGAATTGGCCCGCAGAGCAAAGCCGCCGAAGACGAAGATCTGTCCGGGGGGAAAGGTCTCACCCTGGACCTCATCGTTGTTGATGATCAGAGGAGCCATCGGGCCTAAAGGCAACGACACAGAGGAACTCTTAATGAAAGCACCAATGTCGGTGTCAAAACCGGCGGATCTCGGGTAGGGGGTCCCGAACTGTGCGTCAAGGCCGGATGGTAACAGGAGACAAGGGACACGATGTTTTTACCCAGGTTCGGGCCCTCTCGATGGAGGTAATACCCTACTCCTGCTTGATTAATATTGATGATATGGGTAGTACAAGAGTAGATCTACCATGAGATTAAGGAGGCTAAACCCTAGAAGCTAGCCTATGGTATGATTGTGTATGATGATGGTTCGTCCTACGGACTACAACCCTCCGGTTTATATAGACACCGGATAGGGTTAGGGTTACACAGAGTCGGTTACAATGGTAGGAGATCTTGAGTATCCGCATCGCCTAGCTTGCCTTCCACGTCAAGTCCCTTCCAGACACGGGACGAAGTCTTCAATCTTGTATCTTCATAGTCCAGGAGTCCGGCTGAAGGTATAGTCCGGCTACCCGAACACCCCCTAATCTAGGACTCCCTTAGTAATCCTTTTCTGGAAGTCATGTTACTTGACCATGAGGAACCTACGAACTATGAGGAAGCGATGATGAGCCTAGATTCCGCAAAATGGCTTGAGGCCATGAAATCTGATATCGGATCCATGTATGAGAACAGAGTGTGGACTTTGGTTGACTTGCCCGATGATCGGCAAGCCTTAGAGAATAAATGGAACTTTAAGAAGAAGACTGACGCAGATGGTAATGTTACTGTTTACAAAGCTCGACTTGTTGTGAAAGGTTTTTGACAAGCTCAAGGAGTTGACTACGATGAGACCTTCTCACCCGTAGCGATGCTTAAGTCCGTCTGAATCATGTTAGCAATTGCCGCATTTTATGATTATGAAATTTGGCAAATGGATGTCAAAACTGCATTCCTTAACAGGTATCTTAAAGAAGAGTTGTATATGATGCAACCAGAAGGTTTTGTAAATCCAAAAGGTGCTAACAAAGTGTGCAAGCTCTAGCGATCCATTTATGGACTGGTGCAAGCCTCTCGGAGTTGGAATATACGCTTTGATAGTGTGATCAAAGCATATGGTTTTATACAGACTTTTGGAGAAGCCTGTATTTACAAGATAGTGAGTGGGAGCTGTGTAGCATTTCTGATATTATATGTAGATGACATATTGTTGATCGGAAATGGTACTGAATTTCTGAATAGCATAAAAGGATACTTGAATAAGAATTTTTCAATGAAAGACTTCGGTGAAGCTGCTTATATATTGGGCATCAATATCTATAGAGATAGATCAAGACGCTTAATTGGACTTCCACAAAGCACATACCTTGATAAAGTTTTGAAGAAGTTCAAAATGGATCAAGCAAAGAGAGGGTTCTTTCCTGTGTTACAAGGTGTGAAGTTGAGTCAGACCCAATGCCCGACCACTGCAGAAGATAGAGAGAAAATGAAAGTCATTCCCTATGCTTTAGCCATAGGTTCTATCATGTATGCAATGTCGTGTACCATACCTGATGTGTGCCTTGCTATTAGTTTAGCAAGGAGGTACCAAAGTAATCCAAGTGTGGATCACTGGACATCGGTCAAGAACTTCCTGATATACCTGAAAAGGACTAAGGATATGTTTCTCGTTTATGGAGGTGACAAAGAGCTTGTCGTAAACGGTTACGTCGATGCAAACTTTGACACTGATCCGGATGACTCTAAGTCACAAACCGGATATGCATTTTTATTGAATGGTGGAGCTGTCAGTTGGTGCAGTTCCAAGCAAAGCATCATGGCGGGATCTACGTGTGAAGCGGAGTACATAGCTGCTTTGGAAGCAGCAAATGAAGGAGTCTGGATGAAGGAGTTCATATCCGATCTAGGTGTCATACCTAGTGCATCTGGTCAAATGAAAATCTTTTGTCACAATACTGGTGCAATTGCCCTGGCAAAAGAATCCATATTTCACAAGAGAACCAAGCACATCAAGAGAAGCTTCAATTCCATCCGCGATCAAGTCAAGGAGGGAGATATAGAAATTTGCAAGATACATATGGATCTGAATGTTGCAGACCCGTTGACTAAGCCTCTCTCACGAGCAAAACATGATCAACACCAAGACTCCATGGGTGTTAGAATCATTACTATGTAATCTAGATTATTGACTCTAGTGCAAGTGGGAGACTGAAGGAAATATGCCCATGATAAATTTTTATTATTCAAGCTAGAGTTGTATTAATCAGAAACTTAGTACATGTGTGAATACATAGACAAACAGAGTGTCACTAGTATGCCTCTACTTGACTAGCTCGTTAATCAAAGATGGTTAAGTTTCCTAGCCATAGACATGAGTTGTCATTTGATGAACGGGATCACATCATTAGAGAAGATGTGATTGACTTGACCCATTCGTTAGCTTAGCACTATGATCGCTTAGTTTATTGCTATTGCTTTCTTCATGACTTATACATGTTCCTATGACTATGAGATTATGCAACTCCCGAATACCGGAGGAATACTTAGTGTGCTATCAAACGTCACAACATAACTGGGTGATTATAAAGATGTTGTAGAGGTGTCTCCGATGGTGTTCGTTGAGTTGGCATAGATCGAGATTAGGATTTGTCACTCCGACTGTCGGAGAGGTATCTCTGGGCCCTCTTGGTAATGCACATCACTATAAGCCTTGCAAGCAATGTGACTAATGAGTTAGTTACGAGATGATGCATTATGGAACGAGTAAAGAGACTTGCCGATAATGAGATTGAACTAGGTATAATGATATCGATGATCGAATCTGGGGAAAGTAACATACCGATGACAAAGGGAACAACGTATGTTGTTATGCGGTTTGACTGATAAAGATCTTCGTAGAATATGCAGGAACCAATATGAGCATCCAGGTTCCGCTATTGGTTATTGACCGGAGATGAGTCTCGGTCATGTCTACATAGTTCTTGAACCCGTAGGGTCCGCACGCTTAACGTTCGATGACGATCGGTATTATGAGTTTATGTGTTTTGATGTACCGAAGGTAGTTCAGAGTCCTAGATGTGATCACGAACATGATGACGATTCTCAAAATGGTCAGGACATGAAGACTGATATATTGGAAGGTTATGTTTGGACACCAGAAAGGTTTCGGGTAGGTTAGTGGAAGAGAGGAGGTGGCGGCCAAGTGGGAGGAGTGCGCCCCCAAGCCCAATCCGAATTTGGGGGCCTTTCCTTGTCTCCCTCTTCCCCTTCCTTTCCCCTCCTAGATGGACTAGGAAACGGGGGAACCTACTCCAAGTAGGAGTAGGATTCCCCCCCTTGGGGCGCACCCTATGATGCCGGCCGGCCCGCTCCTCCACTCCTTTATATACGGGGGAGGGGGGCACCCCATAGACACACAAGTTGATTTCTTAGCCGTGTGCGGTGCCCCCCTCCACAGATTTCCACCTCGGTCATATTATCATAGTGCTTAGGCGAAGCCCTGCGCCGGTAACTTCATCATCACCGTCATCATGCCATCGTGCTGGCGAAACTCTCCCTCGGCCTCAGCTGGATCTAGAAGTTCGAGGGACGTCACCGAGCTGAACGTGTGCAGATCGCGGAGGTGCCGTGCGTTCGGTACTTGATCGGTTGGATCGGGAGGACATTCGACTACATCAACCGCGTTACTTAACGCTTCTACTTTCGGTCTACGGGGGTACATGGACACACTCTCCCGGCTCATTGCTATGCTTCTCCTAGATAGATCTTGCGTGATTGTAGGCAATTTTTTGAAATACTACGTTCCCCAATAGGAGTATTAATTATACTAGGAGAACCGGATTAGCACTGCTTAGTTCATGTAAATGTAATGAAATCCATCATGTTTATATGAAGATCTGGCTTTTTTATACGAAATCCTTGATGCTTATATGAAATATGCCTGTGTTTGCATGAATTTCCACTGGTTGGTTAGAGTTGTGAAAATGTATGCCGCTGGCGTTTGATGTCATCCTCAGCGGAAGGAAGCGGGAGGCAATTTGTCGGCTGCCGTTGGAGATGATCTTATGCTGGAAATAATAGAGTCACATCCAATCCATTTGAGTTAATTGCGTGTATGATTATCCCTCTATAAAAAGTTAATTGCATGTACAGTGTACACGTGACTTGCAGGGTGGCTACAGCTTCGTACAGAAAGTTAAAAAGAAACAAGTCCATCCTTAATCTTGTAGTCTACATACTCTGTGGGTTGCACTGTTAGTACAGTAGCGAAAGAAGTATATATTAAATAATTTATAATATAAAAATCTAAAGTTAAAGACAGAATTCGAACTCAGGTCACCGCGTTGCAAGCATCCGGTGCTAACCAGTCCAACACATTTTCGTTGTGGACCACGCTGGAGATATATCTCCATGTCTACTCTTATACTCCCTCCGTTCCTAAATATTTGTCTTTTTCAGATTTCAAATGGACTACCACATACGGATGTGTTTGTAGACATATTTTAGAGTGTAGATTCACTCATTTTGCTCTGTATGTAGTCACTTGTTGAAATCTCTGAAAAGATAAATATTTAGGAATGGAGGGAGTAGAAAACAGAGTTGGTCATGATGGTGTGCGTGCCATCCTGCAATATAGGTCGTCGGTATTATATCTAAAGTATAAGAAGGAAACTATGGCAATTTTGCAAAAGATACCCACACCCCTCTCCACGTTTGCAAATAAGGCCTTCCCTCGTTCATCCTTTTCTCTCACAAGATAAACAACTCATACAAATGCATCTTGATGTTCCGTGCAACGCACACGCATCTAGCTAGTTTCTTTTAAAATAGTTACAGTGATAATTGGGTTGAAGTGATATATTTTATGGCTGCCCCGAATGATTTCAGATTCACTAGTAGTAACAAAGAAAAGGTTGCCTTATTAATTAACAGAAAACAGGGTGAAAAATATCACATGAGACTGGTAAAAACAAGGCACACTGGGTTCAACGTCATCTTCACCACAGCTGTGCGCGCATGAGAAGTCTACATATCAAGGGGGCTACGGAAAGAAAGACATATCGAGTGTGTCTGAGTGAGGCACAGAGACACAATGTTTGAGAGAGAAACCAATTGACAGATTAAGATCAGATCGAGTTGTCACCCTTCTGCTATCATTGTTGGGGGGAGGGGAGGGAGAGAAAGACGTATCGAGAGTGTGCGAGGTAGGTGAAAGTGCGTTAAGTCGACTAGAGGGGGGGGGGTAAACAGGCGAATTTTATGAATTCTTCATTGAGAAATTTTAGGGTGAGGAAATACCTAAGAGAAGAACTACTTGCAGCGGAAAGTACTCAGATGCAGACATGACATAACATAAGCATGGACATCATGATGAAATGAAAACAAACATAGAGTGCAGAAAGCGTAAGCAGAGGATAAAACAGGATGAAGACAAACAGACCGAGGGAATTGAGAAAGTCTTCAGTCAAAGTCTTCAAACAGATATGAACAAGCACACAACACAATAAAGAGGAAATGGAAGGGTTGAGGAAATAGAACTAGTAGGCTTGGTGAAGACAGTGATTTGGTAGACCAGTTCCAGCTGTTGTGACAGTTGTACGTCTGGTTGGAGCGGCTAGGTATTTAAACCAGAGGACACACAGTCCCGTACACACAGTCCTCACCATATTCTCCTTGAGCTAAGGTCACACAGACCTCGCCCAATCACTCGTGGTAAGTCCTCAGGTGACTTCCAAACCTTCACAAACTCAGTCACTCGGCGATCCACAATTTCCTCTTAGATGCTCTCGACCATGACGCCTAACCATCTGGAAGATGCACAACATTCAAAGGTAACAAGTGTCAGATCCACATAGGAACAATTTCTTCAGTGTTGCTCAATAACTTTGGGTTTGTAGGTGTTTGGGTTTGTGTTTTCCTAACTTGATGATTTTTGCTCAAAGTCCTTGGAGGATGGGATGCTCTCAGTGACAAGTGTCAGTTTATCTCGGAGCAGCCAACCAGCTAGTGGTTGTAGGGGGCAGCTATTTATAGCCTAGGGAGCAGCCCAACATGATAAGACATAAATGCCCTTCAATGATATAACCGTTTGGTGGGTAGATATTTTGGGACAGCTGGCGCGTAGCACAGTAACGGTCGGAAATTTGACTATCAAATTCCTCAGGGCTATCATGATCCTCACTTGTAGGTAATCCACACTGGAAAAATCCTAACTCCTCAGTTTTAAAAAATTCCCCAGGGACCAGAAGAACTTCGACTATGTCACTGAATAAATTGACTGAACTGCATGAGATTTCTAATGGCTTCACTCGAAAGGATTGGTAGGTGTAGGATTTTGAGATGAGAATCACTTGGAAACTTGTCCTTAGTTTTTCCTCGACCTCCTTTAAAAGTAAGGTGTTTCCTATGACTCAAGAAAGAGAAAAAGAAACTACGAAAACAAAAGTCTTCACGCTTCATGTTCCTCGCATGAAATCCAAGTCTTCACGGTCACACCAATTTCATCACTTTCAAAGTCTTCAGAAAGTCTTCAGAAATCCAAAGTCTATAGTTGAAGACATTCATTTTTAGGGGTCGACTTTCTCTGTAAATATCAAACTCCTCATAGACTTATAGACCTGTGTACACTCACAAACGTATCAATCCCTTAACCTATAAGTCTTCAATACACCAAAATCACTAAGAGGCACTAGATGCACTTACAGTAGGCACAGAGGCACAACTAGCGAGTGTCTGTGTATGTGTGTGTGTTTGAGAGAGAAGCAGTAGATAGATTACTATCAAGATCGAGGTGCCACCCTACTCCTTCGGTGTTGGGTAGTGTGTGTGTGTTTGAGAGAGAAGCTGGTAGATAGATTAGTATCAAGATCAAGGTGTGACCCTACTCCTTCGGTGTCAGGAAGTGTGTGTGTGTGGGTGGGTGGGGGGCAGTGACAATTAGATATCTCTACTCTTATAAAAAAACAGAGTTGGTGATGATGGTGTGCCTTCCATCCTGCAATATAGGTCGGCCGATTTATATCCGACGGATAGGAAGGAAACTATGGCAATTTTGCAAAAAGATACACACACCCCTCTCCACATTTGCAAATAAGGCCTTCCCTCGTTCATCCTTTTCTCCCACAAGATAAACTACTCATACAAATGCATCTTGATGTTCCGTGCAACGCATGGACATATTGCTAGTAGGGAGAAGGATTTTGTGTGACACATATCTATATTAAGGGATATGTAGATAGCATGTGTGTGAGGCATACTTAAAGCATCACGGAGAAAAACAAATGGTGTGCATGCAAGTGCCGAGAAAATGAAGCGAGAAACAATGTCAACGCGCGCGCGTGTGTGTTTGGGTGTGTGTGTGTGCGCGCGTGTGTGTGTGTGTGAGAGAGAGAGAGACAGAGAGAGAGAAATCTCAAAATAGAAGGTGCTCTGTTGGAATCCCATTGTATGTATTCATATGGTTCTAGAACTCGAGTTAACCTTAAGCATATATGTGATAGACATAATTATACTTTGAGACATTAGTGGCGGTGGGTGGGCAGAATTAAAGGGGTGGGCGTGTTCGACAGAGCGAGCGTGTGTGTTTCTATGTGAGAGACTTGTAGGACGGGGTAGAAACACGAATTCTAACCTTGACGGATGGAGAGAAATACACGAAGTGCACGTGTGTGATTCTGATGCCCACGAAGAAATGAGATATGTATGCGTGTGCACAATTCATACACGTATCGCTATCTAGTGATCGTGGGCATGCATCGCTTGAACATAAATCAATATCTACTTCGTATTGTGGCCAAAGGTACAACATAGATTCAACGCTATAAAGATTCGATAGTCACATATCATATTTCTTTCTTTCTAAATAATCCTTTTCAATTGTGCATGCCAAAGTTACAGTGATGTTTCTTCAAACAACCAATGTAGCTATCATGTACATGCACCATTGTTAGTCTTGCATTCAAATTCATTAGTCTTGGATGATTTAAGGTTCTATTATGAAGTAATATATGTAATATGCATATATGAATTAAACGGGTACGCAATTTATGAAATGGAGGCTACGTAATCATATGAGGTTATACTTTTAAATAGCGGACTACAGTATCCATTTCTTTTGTGGGACTACAATATCCATTTCTTTTTGTGCGCCTCTACAATAACACGTCAATGCATTATGTTTAAAGTAAATAACCAATGGCACTAAATTATCTATTTACACAAGAAATACATAAGCTGAGCATTTGATCCCTTTTTTTGTGAACGCGCCTCTACACCGTACGATTGGCTGCACCCGTGTGAACATCCAAGTTATCGGTGCATCATCCCGAGTTATTTCTTTTTTTCTGGGGTGGACATCACACTAGTTATTAACTGCTAACGCGTTCCCCATGTACACAGTCTCGCATGACCTTCCTGCTAGCACGGTCCAAAAAAAGTTGAAACTGGATACGAACGATCCCGTAGGCGGCACAATCTCCCGCCTCCTTCTAAAATTTCCGCCACCTAGTTTTTAGCATGAAAAATTCCCCTTTTGTCCTTGGTTCACGGAGAACAATAGTTACAATACCGCCCTCATCTATAGAATAGGTATGGGCTGATTCGGTAACTTCCGGTTCCCTCCACCACACGACACCCCCATTTACTCTCCCCCTCCCGCAAACATGACTAACTCCACAACACCAGAGCATCTTACATCACGCCGTCCATACTTCATCGGCCTTTCTACCCCTCCCCTCTCGAAACCCTAGGCTGCTCATCCACTGGCGTACTAGAGCCCATTCACTACCAGCGGCGTCCACCTCGCCGGATCTGCTTCTGCGGCCGCACCTACTCCTCCCACCTTCCCTAGAAACAAGTAGACTGTTGATCCACCACGGTACCATAGCCCATTCAGTGCTTGCCTTGTCCACGACACCGGATCTTCTTCGCCGGTACTCTCGTCAACTCCAGCGTATCTACAGCGGATCCTTCGTACTCCCCACCAGAGACGCTTCGTCCACACAGCCCCGGAGCCGCCCCACCGACGCCCCCGTTGACGGCCTCTGATCCTCTTCGCCGACACATTCCTCAACCCAACCGGAGTAGCTTTGCCTATACCATTCTCAACCCTACCGGGGCCGCTTTGCCAACTCACAAGTCCACGGCCTCAGATCCGCTTCGTCGCACCCTCTTCCAACCTACCAGAGCAGCTTCTGACACCCCGTCCATGGCCGCAGATCCGCATCATCGACACCATCCTGAACCCAACCACTGGAGCAGCTCCACTGACGTCCTCGTCAACGGCCTCAGACCTAAAGGGAATATGCCCTAGAGGCAATAGTAAAGTTGTTATTTATATTTCCTTATATCATGATAAATGTTTATTATTCATGCTAGAATTGTATTAACCGGAAACTTAGTACATGTGTGAATATATAGATAAACAGAGTGTCCCTAGTATACCTCTACTAGACTAGCTCGTTGATCAAACATGGTTAAGTTTCCTAACCATAGACATGTGTTGACATTTGATGAACGGGATCACGTCATTAGGGAATGATGTGATGGACAAAACCCATCTATTAGATTAGCAATATGATCGTTTAGTTTATTGCTATTGCTTTCTTCATGACTTATACATGTTCCGATGACTATGAGATTATGTGCTACCTCTTGAGCACTGCGTTGGTTTTCCCTTGAAGAGGAAAGGGTGATGCAGCAAAGTAGCGTAAGTATTTCCCTTAGTTTTTGAGAACCAAGGTATCAATCCAGTAGGAGGCTACGCGCGAGTCCCTCGCACCTACACAAAACAAATAAATCCTCGCAACCAATGCGATAAGGGGTTGTCAATCCCTACGCGGTCACTTACGAGAGTGAGATCTGATAGATATGATAAGATAATATTTTTGGTATTTTTATGATAAAGATGCAAAGTAAAATAAAAGGAAATGAAAATGACTAAGTGTTGGAAGATTAATGTGATGGAAAATAGACCCGGGGCCATTGGTTTTGCTAGTGGCTTCTCTCAAGAGCATAAGTATTTTACGGTGGGTGAACAAATTACTGTTGAGCAACTAACAGAATTGAGCATAGTTATGAGAATATCTAGGTATGATCAGGTATATTGGCATCACGTCCGAGACAAGTAGACCGACTCCTGCCTACATCTACTACTATTACTCCACACATCGACCGCTATCCAGCATGCATCTGGAGTATTAAGTTCATAAGAACAGAGTAACGCTTTAAGCAAGATGACATGATGTAGAGGGATAAATTCATGCAGTATGATAAAAAAACCATCTTGTTATCCTCGATGGCAACAATACAATACGTGCCTTGCTGCCCCTACTGTCACTGGGAAAGGACACCGCAAGATTGAACCCAAAGCTAAGCACTTCTCCCATTGCAAGAAATGTCAATCTAGTAGGCCAAACAAAATTGATAATTCGAAGAGACTTGCAAAGATAACCAATCATACATAAAAGAATTCAGATGATTCAAATATTGTTCATAGATAAACTTGATCATAAACCCACAATTCATCGGTCTCAACAAACACACCGCAAAAGAAGATTACATCGAATAGATCTCCACAAGAGAGGGGGAGAACATTGTATTGAGATCCAAAAAGAGATAAGAAGCCATCTAGCAAATAACTATGGACCCTAAGGTCTAAGGTAAACTACTCACACATCATCGGAGAGGCTATGGTGTTGATGTAGAAGACATCCGTGATCGATGCCCCCTCTGGCGGTGCTCCGGAACAGGCCCGAAGATGGGATCTCATGGGTACAGAAGGTTGCGGCGGTGGAATTAGGTTTTTGGCTCCTGTTCTGATTGTTTGGGGGTACGTAGGTATATATGGGAGGAAGGAGTACGTCCGTGGAGCAACGAGGGGCCCACGAGGGTGGAGGGTGCGCCTTGGGGGGGGGGGGGGTAGGCGCGCCCCCTACCTTGTGGCTTCCTCCTTTATTTCTTGACGTAGGGTCCAAGTCCTCTGGATCATGTTCGTTCCAAAAATCACGTTCCCGAAGGTTTCATTCCGTTTGCACTCCGTTTGATATTCTTTTTCTGTGAAACTCTGAAATAGGCAAAAAACATCAATTCTGGGTTGGGCCTACGGTTAATAGATTAGTCCCAAAAATAATATAAATGTGAATAATAAAGCCCAATAATGTCCAAAACAGAAGATAATATAGCATGGAGCAAGAAAAAATTATAGATACGGTGGAGATGTATCAAGCATCCCCAAGCTTAATTCATGCTCGTCCTCGAGTAGGTAAATGATAAAAACAGAATTTTTGATGTGGAATGCTACTAGGCATAATTTCAATGTAATTCTTCTTAATTTTGGTATGAATATTCATATCCGAAAGATTCAAGACGAAAGTTTAATATCGACATAAAAAATAATAATACTTCAAGCATATTAACTAAGCAATTATGTCTTCTCAAAATAACATGGCCAAAGAAAGTTATCCCTACAAAATCATATAGTCTGGCTATGCTCTATCTTCACCACAAAAGTATTTAAATCATGCACAACCCCGATGACAAGCCAAGCAATTGTTTCATACTTTTGGTGTTCTCAAACTTTGTCAATCTACACGCAATACATGAGCGTGAGCCATGGACATAGCACTATATGTGGAATAGAATGGTGGTTGTGGAGAAGACAAAAAGGGAGAAGATAGTCTCACATCAACTAGGCGTATCAACAGGCTATGGAGATGTCCATTAATAGATATCAATGTGAGTGAGTAGGGTTTTCCATGCAATGGATGCACTAGAGCTATAAGTATATGAAAGCTCAACAAAAGAAACTAAGTAGGTGTGCATGCAACTCGCTTGCTCACGAAGACCTAGGGCATTTTGAGGAAGCCCATCATTGTAATATACAAGCCAAGTTCTATAATGAAAAATTCCCACTAGTATATGAAAGTGACAAAATGAGATACTCTCTATCATGAAGATCATGGTGCTACTTTGAAGCACAAGTGTGGTAAAAGGATGGTAACATTGTCCCTTCTCTCTTTTTCTCTCATTTTTTTATTTGGGCCTCTTTTTTTTCTCTTTTTTATGGCCTCTTTTTTTAGTCCGGAGTCTCATCCCGACTTATGGGGGAATCATAGTCTCCATCATCATTTCCTCACTTGGGACAATGCTCTAAAAATGATGATCATCACACTTTTATTTACTTACAACTCATGAATTGCAAGTCAATACTTAGAACAAAATATGACTCTATGTGAATGCCTCCGGCGGTGTACCGGGATATGCAATGAATCAAGAGTGACATGTATGAAATAATTATGAACGGTGGCTTGGCCACAAATACGATGTCAACTACATGATCATGGAAAGCAATATGACAATGATGGAGCGTGTCATAATAAAAGAAATGGTGGTAAGTTGCATGGCAATATATCTCGGAATGGCTATGGAAATGCCATGATAGGTAGGTATGGTGGCTATTTTGAGGAAGGTATATGGTGGGTGTATGATACCGGCGAAAAGTGCGCGGTATTAGAGACGCTAGCAATGGTGGAAGGAAGAAAGTAAGTATAATCCATGGACTCAACATTAGTCATAAAGAACTCATATACTTATTGCAAAAATTTACAAGTTATCAAAGCAAAGTATTACACGCATGCTCCTAGGGGATAGATTGGTAGGAAAAGACTATCGCTCGTCCCCGACCGCCACTCATAAGGAAGACAATCAATAAATAAATTATGCTCCGACTTCATCACATAACGATTCACCATACGTGCATGCTACGGGAATCACAAACCTTAACACAAGTATCTATAAAATTCACAACTACTCAACTAGCATGACTCTAATATCACCATCTTTATATCTCAGAACAATTATGAAGCATCAAACTTTTCTAAGTATTCATCACACTCATAAGAAAGTTTTTTACTTATCTTGAATACCTAGAATATTAGGATTATTTAAGAAAATTACCATGCTATTTAAGACTCTCAATATAATCTAAGTGAAGCATGAGAGACCAATAGTTTCTATAAAACATATCCACCGCCATGCTCTAAAAGATATAAGTGAAGTACTAGAGCAGAACTATATAACTCCAAAGATATAAGTGAAGCACATAGAGTGTTCTAATAATTTCCAAATCATGCGTGTCTCTCTCAAAAGGTGTGTACAACAAGTATGATTGTGGTAAAATAAAAAGCAAAGACTCAAATCATACAAGACGCTCCAAGCAAAACACATATCATGTGGTGAATAAAAATATAGCTCCAAGTAAAGTTACCGATGGAAGTAGACGAAAGAGGGGATGCCTTCCGGGGCGTCCCCAAGCTTTGGCTTTTTGGTGTCCTTAGATTATCTTGGGGGTGCCATGGGAATCCCCAAGCTTGGGCTCTTTGTCACGACCGGTTTTTCCAATAAAAATATTTATTGAAGAAACCAATCTTTTGGGTGTCCAGTATGAGAGAAAATCCCCCTCACTGGTAGACAAACTCTTGATACAATAAGCCAGTAGCATATAATACATTACATGGGTTGAGCTAAGGGGGCTCAACAAATTATTACAAGCGCACCAATAACTATACATATTGGCGGACAGAACACTACGGTGTGGTGGCATACTACTGACTCGAGGGTAAAGTGATGGTGGAATAACACAGTGGGGAGAGGTTAACGTGACTCTCAAACTAGCATCTCGTCGAGCGTCGAGGTGAGGCTCGATGAATTTATTCGGGTAGCGGAAGCGGATATAATACAGTGACCAACTCCAGGGTCGCACGAGACTGACTGGGACTCCTCTAGGCGTCGGACTCGCTATCGAACTCTTCATCCATGAGATCGCCTTCGTCAGCATCTGGCCAAATCAACAAGCCAGTGAGTACTTTGAAAGTACTCGCAAGATAGTTCGGACATAAGATATAACAAATGCATGCATGAATGCGTCATGGTTAATTTACCGATGCATAATTGAAATATTAGCAGGCAAGGTAAATAAAAAGGGAATAGGCGGTAGTCCGCCTGAAATCCTAACAGTAAAAATAAAGGAAACCAATTGAGTGTCTGGAGTGACGCCATGAAAGGTGAACAAGAAAATAATGCTCATGCCACAGTCGGGCGTCTGAGCGACACCGCAGAAGGGGCTTTAAAAGAAATGCCGCAGCCGGGCGTCTGAGCGACACCACAGAAAGGGCTTTAAAAGAAATGCCACAGCCGGGCGTCTGAGCGACACCACAGAAAGGGCTTTTAAAAAAAATGCCACAGCCGGGCGTCTGAGCGACACCACAGAAAGGGCTTTAAAATAAATGCCACAGCCGGGCGTCTGAGCGACACCACAGAAAGGGCTTTAAAAGAAATGCCACAGCCGGGCGTCTGAGCGACACCACAGAAAGGGCTTTAAAAGAAATGCCACAGTCGGGCGTCTGAGCGACACCACAGAAAGGGCTTTAAAAGAAATGCAACAGCCGGGCATCTGAGTGACACCACAGAAAGGGCTTTAAAAGAAATGCCACAGCCGGGCGTCTGAGCGACACCACAGAAAGGGCTTGTACTGTCAAGGTAATAATGTTCATAAGGAGTATTCCACTCTTGAAAATAAATGGGTTAGTCCATTCACAGGATTAAATATTTAACCGGACTTAGCACTCATGTGTCCCACCAGATAATCTGTCACCAAAACCAGCACTTGTTAGTTATCACGGAACTTGGATATGGATAAGATAAATTGAAGATTTATGACTCTGCAGAGTTTGTACAAAAAAAATTCCCACAGTTAACGGATTTTCGTAGTCACGAAGACTAGTTCCGTTTACGGTATTTCAGAAGAAAACACAGCTAACCGGTACACACCCATCCAACCTCTCGATGCCGGAATCACCATAGGCATCGTCCAAGAAAAACTTTTGAGACGGGGAGATCACAATCTCGAATAGCATGGAATCAAATTTATATACGCGCGCTCTAAGGGGTGCCCCCCTCTCGGTCCCAACCGGAAACACCCATGCCCCCTGACCGGATGACTGGCTTTAATCCAGGGCCATGGAACCATCATCCCGGCCTCTCCTTTTTGGTGTGTACCAGGAAAGTGGTTTGCAACTTACTAAACCATATCTCTTGCGAGACACGTGTGGTAGTACAGGAAAGGGAATTGGATAGGAACCAAACCGATACGGGTTGGTACCGAAGTTAACTTGCATGGCATAAGACTGGCATGCTACAACACTGCCATCTTACCCATCTTTTTGCCAACACATGGCCTTGCATACTCACATCCAACAATGTGTGGATCATCGAACTTACTTGCATCAACAATGCATGATAAACACGTTCATCGGTATGCTCACAACATGCCATGAAGCTAACTAAATGCAAAACATGCCAAGACACTCATCATATCAAAAGTTCAAACATGCTTGCCTGGTTCAGAATAGTCGGAGCCTAGCTCGGTGAAGTTCACGGTCCCGTCACCTCCGTCGGTATCTACGGTATAAAGAAAACATACGCGCTAACGTGAATACCGAGAGGTGCAGAAAAAGTATTGCAAATATTTTTCAAATAAATATGATAAAAAACTAGACAAAATTCTGAAGAGAACAGAAAAAGAATCACTCAAAAATATGCTCCTGTTAAAAAGATATAAAGGTTTTTGTCCAGGGACCTATCTGTAATGAATCAGAAACTACCCAGGGTTTTTATTATAAAAACAGAAAACGTTTCGATAGCAACTACGCCGGCCCAGAGGGAAAGCGTATTCTGGCAAAAGACGTTTTCAGAAAACGATTCGTTTAAAACGAGCTGAGAGGCTGACGGGCGGGTCCCACCCGTCAGGTTTAAATTCAAAATAGGCGGGTCGGGGCTCGCTGGCGCCCGAGAGCCGCGGTGGTCGCCGGCGGCGATCCACGGCGAGGTAGGGAGATCAGAGAGTACCAACGTATTCAGGGCACCATTCCGCGTCGGTTGGTGGTGGTGGTGGTCGCCGGTGAGCACCACGTCGACGGTGGCTCCTGCTCCGGCGGACGGCTGTTCGGGTGGTCGTGGACCTTGCCGGAGAGGGCTGCAATGACCAAATTGACGAGGGGGTTAGTGTACTAGGTGTGGAAGAAGGCTGCAGACGGGATTTGGGCGCCGGAGATGGCCTCACCGCAGTGAACGCTGCTGGAGCCCGAGGCGGACGGAGGTGGCCGGAGTCGAGGAAGAAGGGCTCCTCGAGGCCCCTCCAGTGGCCACGCAGGGTGTAGTGAGGTGGTGGAGGTGGTGCGTGCTCGAGGGTGAGCTCGGGGTCTCCTTTTATAGGCGATCCGAGGCGGTGGCCGTGAACGGAGTTCTCCGGCGATGGATTACGGCGGTGCAGAGCTTGGTCGGGGAGTTTAGGGGGCTGGCCACCAACGTGGAGGTCCACTGGCTCCACTCCGACGCTCAACGGACTGGGATTAGAAGCTTAGGGCAGTTTTGGTCGGAACGGGACGACGCGGGTCCGCCGGCGGCAGAGAGCGCGTCCAGTGCTTGTCGGGCCACGGCGACGGTGCAGCGGGGCTGCGCTGGCATGCATGAGCCACGCGTAGGGCTAGGAAGCAAAGGGCAGCGCGGAATGGCGTTGCAAGGCTGGGGCTGCCACTGTTGGCCGCCACGGGTGGCGCTGCCGCCGCAGCAGACGCCGGCGCGGTCGGGCCAGGGAGTCCCCGACGCCGGGAACCAGCCAAGTGCGCGTGCGGCGCTACGGACAGCGAGGAGGGGCTGCGCGCGTCGCGCCACGGCGCACTGGCGATGCGTGACTGAACCTGACGAGAGGAAACGACACTGAATCTCTGAAACTCTGAATTTGCAAAGAAACAGTGCTGGCCAGGTGTTCGACAGAATGATATTGGCTTGCAGGGATTTTTCCTTGAGCTGAAACTTGGTGGAGTGGTCTCTCATTGCACCAGTAGGTTGCCTGAATTTTGGTGTAATGTTTGGGGAAGTGTACATATGAATTTCACCAAATTTGGCAAATCTGGTCCAAACTTGCAGGGAGTGAAATTTGAAAAAATTGAAAAGGAGAAGAGTGGATCAAGATGGTTCTGGGTTGTGGGTACAAAGGACTAGTCAGTAGAGTTGGTTTGATATCCAAATACAAATTCTATAATGTACTTGCTTTGTAAATGGTTCAGGCTCAAAATAATTGACAGAAAATATTTGAGAGGTGAAATAATCAAAATAAAATCCAAAACTTGTCTTGACTTGTTGGGGCAGAGAACTTAGATTGATAACAAGGAGGAGAGGAGGTTTTGGAGTGGTTTTACCACATGGGAGAAAATACAAGGTCATGGGTGGTTATCAATAGAATGAAAATCCCAAATTTTCATAGAGTTTTTCTTTTAAAAAGAAAAAGATTAAACTCCCAAAAATAAATTTGGGGAAGGGAACCAATAGAGGAGAAGTTTTAAAAGATCAAATCCAAGATTTGAAGAAGGAAACAGAAATAACAATCCTAGCCAAAGAAAAAGATTTTTAAGAGGATGGTTTTTCTGAAAATTTTAAAAATGCCTCATTTCACAAAAGAAAAACCAGCAAGGTTTTTTGCTAAAAACCAAATAAATTTTTTGGAGTGTCACAACACCTACCCCCTTAGGAAAAATCTCGTCCCCGAGATTTCAGCTGATCCTTAAATAAGTGCGGATGCTCTGTTCGAAGAAAATCCTCTCTTTCCCATGTTGCTTCACTTTCGGTGTGATTACTCCACCGAACTTTGAAAAATTTGTCGGTTTTCTGTCGGGTCCTCCTTTCAGACTCCTCTAATATATTTACTGGGGGTTCCCGATAAGTGAGGTCTGGCTGCACGTCTATGTTCTCATGGGATACTTGTTTCTCTGGGTTGCTTACGCACTTTCTCAATTGCGATACGTGGAACACGTTGTGGATATCTGACAGTTCCTCAGGTAAGTCTAGTTGGTATGCTACTGTGCCTTTTCGTGCCGTTATACAGAATGGTCCGATGAATCTTGGCGCTAGCTTTCCTTATATTTTGAATCATTGCAATCCCCTCATAGGCGACACTCGTAGGTACACGAATTCACCGGGTTCGAAGTTGACCCCACGATGTTTCTGATCGTAATAACTCTTTTGTCGGCTTTGGGCGGTCTTGAGTCGATCTCTGATTAGCTGGACCTTTTCCTCGGCTTCCTTGAGCATGTCTGGGCCGAAGATACGGCTGTCTCCGGTTTCTGACCAATTTAACGGGGTACGACATCTTCGTCCATACAAACTTCTTATCTTTCTTTAGCAATTGCGTCATTGGCTTGGCTATGGTGGAGAATCCTTCAATAAATCTGCGGTAATATCCCGCCATTCCCAAGAAACTCCGTATGTCTGTTACGCTGGCTGGTGACTTCCAGCCAAGTACGGCCTTGACTTTTTCTGGGTCTACTGCGATACCGTCTTGGGTCAGCACGTGGCCTAGAAAACCTACTTGTCTTAGCCAAAATTCGCACTAGCTGAATTTGGCATATAATTGGTGTTTCCTGAGTTCTCCCAGCACAATCCTGAGGTGTTCTGCGTGCTCTTCTGGCGTCTTGGAGTATACAAGAATATCGTCGATGAATACCACAACGAACTTGTCCATAAATTTCATAAATACTTTGTTCATGAGGTGAACAAAATATGCGGGGGCGTTCGTTAATCCAAATGGCATTACTGTGAACTCATATAGTCCATATCTGGAGGTGAATGCTGTCTTGGGGATATCCTCGGTTCGTACCTTTAATTGATGGTATCCTGACCTTAGGTCAATTTTTGAGAATACCTTGGCCTTAGCGAGCTGATCGAATAAATCATTTATTCTTGGCATCGGGTATTTGTTCTTGACCGTGACCATGTTGAGTGCTCGGTAGTCAGTACACAATCGCAGTGTTCCATCTTTCTTTTTGGCAAATAAAATTGGTGATCCCCATGGTGAGGAACTGGCTCGAATGTATCCTTTGTAAAGCAATTCCTTTATTTGCTTCTTCAACTCAACCAACTCGGACGGTGCCATTCTGTATGGCTTCTTGTATATGGGGGTGGTTCCTGGTGCTAGCTCAATGCTGAATTCTATCTCTCGGTCTGGTGGCATGCCTGGTAGCTCTTCGGGAAATACGTCTGGAAATTCACACACTACTGGAACCTTGCTTAATTCAGAAATATCCACCTTGTTCAATCTTGGTTGCCTGGGCATTTCCCTTTCTTTGGCGGATACTCTTATTGTCTTACCATGGTGGTGTGTGAGAATCACGGTCTGATTGAAACAGTCAATAAAACCTTTGTTGGTGGTTAACCAGTCCATCCCTAGGATGACATCCAGTCCTTTATTTTCCAACACAATGAGATTGGCGTGAAACTTCAATCCTTTGAACTCAATAATCACATCCTGACAGTAATTCTGAGTGACTTGCTGAATCCCAGGGGACTTGATGATCATGGATTTCTCCAAAGGAAGCATCGAAAAATTATTTTGCAAAGCAAAACTTTTCGAAATAAAAGAGTGAGAAGCTCCAGAATCAAACAAAACCATTGCAGGTATTGTGTTGACAGGAAACGTACCGAGTACGATATCCGGAGCATTTTGTGCCTCCTCTTTGGTCACGTGGTTCAGATGACCTTTCCTGTGGTTATTGTTGGGATTGAAATTGTTTCGCTTGGGCGCTGAATTATTGTTGCCGTTGTTCGGCTTTGGTGCTGAGTTTCTTGGCTTGGGACACTGCTTGGCATAGTGTCCTTCTTCTCCACAGGTGTAACAAGTAACACCTGGGCGATATGTGAACTCCTTGTCCCTAGCATGGAAATTCTTTGTTGGGCGTGAGACGTTGGATGATGATTTGTGCGTCCCACCCTTTTGAAAATCTGTCTTGCTTCAGTGATTGCGAGCATGGTTAGTCTGGTCCCTCTTTCGCTTGCGGATATCTTCCAAACTGCGTCTCTCATTTTCCAGAGTAATGGCCTTGTCCACTAGTGTCTTAAAATCTGGAAAAGTGTGCACAACTAGTTGGCATTTAAGCGCGGGTGCTAGGCCGTCAAGGAATTTCTCCATCTTCTTGTTTTTTGTCATACGCTCTTCATTGGCGTAGCGGGATAACAGAGTAAATTGGCCGTTGTAATCTGACACTGTCATGTTCCTTTGCTTGAGGTCATCGAACTCTCTTTTCTTGATTTTCATAATACTCTTAGGAATGTGTGCACCGCGGAAACCTTCCTTGAAATCATCCCAGGTTATATCATTTTCGTTGGGATGCATATGCAGGAAATTCTCCCACCAAGATGCAGCGGCTCCTGTGACATAGTGCGGAGCATAAAGTACCTTCTCGGGGTCTGAACATTTTGCAATAATTAATTTTCTCTCCATATCTCGAAGCCCGTCTTCGGCCTCAAGTGGCTTGTCGGTATGAGAAAATGTTGAGGGACGTGTCTTTTGCAGCTCAGATAACTTGGAATGCTGCGGATACTGCCCATGGTGATTTCCCATGTTAATGACTTGGTTCATCATTTCCCGATGTTGTTGCTGACTCTGTTCATAAAGGCGGCACATTTGGGAAAGTGCCGTTTCACTTTTCTGTTGACTTGTCTGACCTTGTGTGAAATTGTTGCTTGGCTGAGTATCATAGTATTGACTTGACTGCCCTTGTGCAAAATTGTTGCCCGGTTGATTGCCATAATTTTCCTCTGGTGGAGCTGGCATGGAGCGAGTCCAAGGGCGAGACATTTTTCACTCTGGGGATGTATTTTGTAAAACCCATAAGAAAAATGGAAGGGTTGCAAAAATAAATCCATAATGCACAAGGTTGGCAAAAAAAATTTAAAGCCAAGATTACTCAAGGGAAAACAAATCGATTTGCGCACGGAGAAAGACTGCTCATTACGTATCTTACACGCGGCGATAATTATACATTACATCACTCAGGATATGCGTACATAATCCTGACATGTTATTTAGGCTAGTGCACTTCTCCAGATCCTACATGATGCGCAAACAAGCTACTTCTCACAACATCTTTTGCCAGGCGGTACAACGCATGGCGGCTAAGCGTACTCAGACGGAGATGTTGATGACATCCTTGGCCCTGCCAAGGGTGAGGCGTAGCGAAGCCGGGGACTCGACTTCTTCCTCACTAATAGGCTCCATACGAGTAGTGCTGCGTCGAGTAGATGGAGCGGGTGCCAGGGGCGGAACCACACGAACTGGAGTGGGCGTGAAGGGTGGCGCAGTGCGCGCTGGAGTGGGCGCAATGGCTCGGTTGAACTCCTCGGTGGTAGGCAGGCGACGAGCAGGTGCATGGGATGCTGAGGACGAGACAAAAGTCAGTGGCGGTGTGGTGGGCAGGAGCTCCCTCCTGTTGGCGGCACAACCGTGGACTGAGTCCATGCGGGCGGCCACGAAGTCGTCCACCAAGTTGTCGAAGGCTGCCTCCAAGGCCTGGAGATACTCAATAAGTATCTCAAAAGCCTCGTCTCGTTCTCCTCTGGGGCAGGAGAATGCATAGTGACAGGTGTAGGGCACATGGCATGGAAGATAGCGGTAGCGACGAGCCTTCATCGCGGGAAGGACATCCCTAAGACGAGCTATCGCCTCGCGGGCTGCCATCTGGATAGCATGCTTCTCCGTAGGCATGGCTTTCCCCAAGAACCGAAAGCGGCGTAGCTCACCACGCCCTCCCTTGAACTGTACCGCGGCCTGGTGCATAGTCAGACTGTCGCTGACTCTATGCTGGCAGAGAGTGACGACTGGGCGCACAGATGGCCCCATCGCGACCTGAACGACGAAGGAAAGAAGCTTGACGAACCCATCGGGCACATTGGCGAAAGTCTGAGACTCGCAGCTGTGGTCGGCCATCTACAAAAGTAGGCAAAAATCCTGAATGGTCAGATCATAAATATATGCTGACTGTCAGAAAAATGACTACGATTGCAAAAACATGAATAAGCTCTATCATGCTAATAACCGATTAGCGATCGCACCTAGTGGCTTCCTACAGTCAGCCTGGCTCTGGTACCAAGCATGTCACGACCGGTTTTTCCAATAAAAATATTTATTGAAGAAACCAATCTTTTGGGTCCAGTATGAGAGAAAATCCCCCTCACTGGTAGACAAACTCTTGATACAATAAGCCAGTAGCATATAATACATTACATGGGTTGAGCTAAGGGGGCTCAACAAATTATTACAAGCGCACCAATAACTATACATATTGGCGGACAGAACACTACGGTGTGGTGGCATACTACTGACTCGAGGGTAAAGTGATGGTGGAATAACACAGTGGGGAGAGGTTAACGTGACTCTCAAACTAGCATCTCGTCGAGCGTCGAGGTGAGGCTCGATGAATTTATTCGGGTAGCGGAAGCGGATATAATACAGTGACCAACTCTAGGGTCGCACGAGACTGACTGGGACTCCTCTAGGCGTCGGACTCGCTATCGAACTCTTCATCCATGAGATCGCCTTCGTCAGCATCTGGCCAAATCAACAAGCCAGTGAGTACTTTGAAAGTACTCGCAAGATAGTTCGGACATAAGATATAACAAATGCATGCATGAATGCGTCATGGTTAATTTACCGATGCATAATTGAAATATTAGCAGGCAAGGTAAATAAAAAGGGAATAGGCGGTAGTCCGCCTGAAATCCTAACAGTAAAAATAAAGGAAACCAATCGAGTGTCTGGAGTGACGCCATGAAAGGTGAACAAGAAAATAATGCTCATGCCACAGTCGGGCGTCTGAGCGACACCGCAGAAGGGGCTTTAAAAGAAATGCCGCAGCCGGGCGTCTGAGCGACACCACAGAAAGGGCTTTAAAAGAAATGCCACAGCCGGGCGTCTGAGCGACACCACAGAAAGGGCTTTTAAAAAAAATGCCACAGCCGGGCGTCTGAGCGACACCACAGAAAGGGCTTTAAAATAAATGCCACAGCCGGGCGTCTGAGCGACACCACAGAAAGGGCTTTAAAAGAAATGCCACAGCCGGGCGTCTGAGCGACACCACAGAAAGGGCTTTAAAAGAAATGCCACAGTCGGGCGTCTGAGCGACACCACAGAAAGGGCTTTAAAAGAAATGCCATAGCCGGGCATCTGAGTGACACCACAGAAAGGGCTTTAAAAGAAATGCCACAGCCGGGCGTCTGAGCGACACCACAGAAAGGGCTTGTACTGTCAAGGTAATAATGTTCATAAGGAGTATTCCACTCTTGAAAATAAATGGGTTAGTCCATTCACAGGATTAAATATTTAACCGGACTTAGCACTCATGTGTCCCACCAGATAATCTGTCACCAAAACCAGCACTTGTTAGTTATCACGGAACTTGGATATGGATAAGATAAATTGAAGATTTATGACTCTGCAGAGTTTGTACAAAAAAATTCCCACAGTTAACGGATTTTCGTAGTCACGAAGACTAGTTCCGTTTACGGTATTTCAGAAGAAAACACAGCTAACCGGTACACACCCATCCAACCTCTCGATGCCGGAATCACCATAGGCATCGTCCAAGAAAAACTTTTGAGACGGGGAGATCACAATCTCGAATAGCATGGAATCAAATTTATATACGCGCGCTCTAAGGGGTGCCCCCCTCTCGGTCCCAACCGGAAACACCCATGCCCCCTGACCGGATGACTGGCTTTAATCCAGGGCCATGGAACCATCATCCCGGCCTCTCCTTTTTGGTGTGTACCAGGAAAGTGGTTTGCAACTTACTAAACCATATCTCTTGCGAGACACGTGTGGTAGTACAGGAAAGGGAATTGGATAGGAACCAAACCGATACGGGTTGGTACCGAAGTTAACTTGCATGGCATAAGACTGGCATGCTACAACACTGCCATCTTACCCATCTTTTTGCCAACACATGGCCTTGCATACTCACATCCAACAATGTGTGGATCATCGAACTTACTTGCATCAACAATGCATGATAAACACGTTCATCGGTATGCTCACAACATGCCATGAAGCTAACTAAATGCAAAACATGCCAAGACACTCATCATATCAAAAGTTCAAACATGCTTGCCTGGTTCAGAATAGTCGGAGCCTAGCTCGGTGAAGTACGCGGTCCCGTCACCTACGTCGGTATCTACGGTATAAAGAAAACATACGCGCTAACGTGAATACAGAGAGGTGCAGAAAAAGTATTGCAAATATTTTTCAAATAAATCTGATAAAAAACTAGACAAAATTTTGAAGAGAACAGAAAAAGAATCACTCAAAAATATGCTCCTGTTAAAAAGATATAAAGGTTTTTGTCCAGGGACCTATCTGTAATGAATCAGAAACTTCCCAGGGTTTTTATTATAAAAACAGAAAACGTTTCGATAGCAACTATGCCGGCCCAGAGGGAAAGCGTATTCTGGCAAAAGACTTTTTCAGAAAACGATTCGTTTAAAACGAGCTGAGAGGCTGACGGGTGGGTCCCACCCGTCAGGTTTAAATTCAAAAGAGGCGGGTCGGGGCTCGCTGGCGCCCGAGAGCCGCGGTGGTCGCCGGCGGCGGTCCACGGCGAGGTAGGGAGATCAGAGAGTACCAACGTGTTCAGGGCGCCATTCCGCGTCGGTTGGTGGTGGTGGTGGTCGCCGGTGAGCACCACGTCGACGGTGGCTCCTGCTCCAGCGGACGGCGGTTCGGGTGGTCGTGGACCTTGCCGGAGAGGGCTGCAATGACCAAATTGACGAGGGGGTTAGTGTACTAGGTGTGGAAGAAGGCTGCAGACGGGATTTGGGCGCCGGAGATGGCCTCACCGCAGTGAACGCTGCTGGAGCCCGAGGCGGACGGAGGTGGCCGGAGTCGAGGAAGAAGGGCTCCTCGAGGCCCCTCCAGTGGCCAGGCAGGGTGTAGTGAGGTGGTGGAGGTGGTGCGTGCTCGAGGGTGAGCTCGGGGTCTCCTTTTATAGGCGATCCGAGGCGGTGGCCATGAACGGAGTTCTCCGGCGATGGATTACGGCGGTGCAGAGCTTGGTCGGGGAGTTTAGGGGGCTGGCCACCAACGTGGAGGTCCACTGGCTCCACTTCGACGCTCAACGGACTGGGATTAGAAGCTTAGGGCAGTTTTGGTCGGAACGGGACGGCGCGGGTCCGCCGGCGGCAGAGAGCGCGTCCAGTGTTTGTCGGGCCACGGCGACGGTGCAGCGGGGCTGCGCTGGCATGCATGAGCCACGCGTAGGGCTAGGAAGCAAAGGGCGGCGCGGAACGGCGTTGCAAGGCTGGGGCTGCCACTGTTGGCCGCCACGGGTGGCGTTGCCGCCGCAGCAGACGCCGGCGCGGTCGGGCCAGGGAGTCCCCGACGCCGGGAACCAGCCAAGTGCGCGTGCGGCGCTACGGACAGCGAGGAGGGGCTGCGCGCGTCGCGCCACGGCGCACTGGCGACGCGTGACTGAACCTGACGAGAGGAAACGACACTGAATCTCTGAAACTCTGAATTTGCAAAGAAACAGTGCTGGCCAGGTGTTCGACAGAATGATATTGGCTTGCAGGGATTTTTCCTTGAGCTGAAACTTGGTGGAGTGGTCTCTCATTGCACCAGTAGGTTGCCTGAATTTTGGTGTAATGTTTGGGGAAGTGTACATATGAATTTCACCAAATTTGGCAAATCTGGTCCAAACTTGCAGGGAGTGAAATTTGAAAAAATTGAAAAGGAGAAGAGTGGATCAAGATGGTTCTGGGTTGTGGGTACAAAGGACTAGTCAGTAGAGTTGGTTTGATATCCAAATACAAATTCTATAATGTACTTGCTTTGTAAATGGTTCAGGCTCAAAATAATTGACAGAAAATATTTGAGAGGTGAAATAATCAAAATAAAATCCAAAACTTGTCTTGACTTGTTGGGGCAGAGAACTTAGATTGATAACAAGGAGGAGAGGAGGTTTTGGAGTGGTTTTACCACATGGGAGAAAATACAAGGTCATGGGTGGTTATCAATAGAATGAAAATCCCAAATTTTCATAGAGTTTTTCTTTTAAAAAGAAAAAGATTAAACTCCCAAAAATAAATTTGGGGAAGGGAACCAATAGAGGAGAAGTTTTAAAAGATCAAACCCAAGATTTGAAGAAGGAAACATAAATAACAATCCTAGCCAAAGAAAAACATTTTTAAGAGGATGGTTTTTCTGAAAATTTTAAAAATACCTCATTTCACAAAAGAAAAACCAGCAAGGTTTTTTGCTAAAAACCAAATAAATTTTTTGGAGTGTCACACTCTTGCCACTCCTTGTTCCATAATCCATCAAATCTTTCACCCAAAACTTGAAAACTTCACAACACAAAACTTAACAGAAAATCTCGTGAGCTCCGTTAGCGAAAGAAAACAAAAGACCACTTCAAGGTACTGTAATGAACTCATTCTTTATTTATATTGGTGTCAAACCTACTGTATTCCAACTTCTCTATGGTTTATAAACTATTTTACTAGACAATTGGTTTATTGATCAGAAGCAATTGGAATCAATATTTTATCACGTTCTGGTGTTTTTTAACAATTATTTTCATGAACAGAAAGTTTCTGGAAATTTCTGCAAGATCAAATAACTATCATCCAAGAAGATCCTATAGGTTTAACTTGGCACAAACACTAATTAAAACACAAAAGCACATCTAACCAGAGGCTAGAACAAATATTTATTCCTAAACAGAAGAGAAAAGCAAAAAACTAAAAATAAAATTGGGTTGCCTCCCAACAAGTGCTATCGTTTAATGCCCCTAGCTAGGCATAAAAGCAAGGATAGATCTAGGTATTGCCATCTTTGGTAGGTAATTCTTCAATGAGGCATCTACCATCCTTAGGAGTTTCTTTCTTTTTATTGATTATCAAACTTTTAGGAACAAGATCGAAATATTCATTTGTAGCAAATGGTTCCTAAACGATAGCAAAAAGATTGGGATGAATACTTATAGATTTGAGATCCACAATTTCCTTACTAGATGATTCACCCTTATTTTTAGGAACATACATAAGCTTGGCAATTTTAGTTGGGAGGACTTGGAGTATTCTTTACGGAAGAAAAAGCGGTTCCCTAGTTGGTAATGATATCCTCAAGTTTATCGATTCTAGTGGAATCCTAATTTATTTTCTCATTAACTATGGGTTCCTTTTCTTTAATATTTTTCAGAGTGACTCCTACTTTAGATCCATATTGAGTGATTCGGTTGTGGATATTTTTATCCAAATTTTCAATTAACTCTACAGTAGCAACCTTATTTTCAATAATTTCAAGTCTTTGCAATACATGCTCCAAAGTTAACATAGTTCCATTAACCAAAAGAGGTGGTGAGCCAAACAAATCTATCATAGCATTATAAGAATCAAAAGTATGGCTACCCAAGAAGTTCCCTCCGGTAATGGTATCAAGGATATATCTGTACCAAGGAGTAGCGCCCACATAAAAATTGCGAAGAATAACGGAAGTAGATTGCTTCCTGGTAGATCTATTTTGAGCATTGCAAATTCTATACCAAGCGTCCTTTAGATTTTATCCCTCCCTTTACTTAAAATTTAGAACTTCATTCTTGGGAGACAACGGAGAAGATAGAGGACTAGCCATGACGACAAGCAAATGGAAAAGAGGCGAACGGAAAAGAAAGGGCGAATAAAACGGCAAAGGTGAAGTGGGGGGGGGAGAGGAAAACGAGAGGCAAATGGCAAATAATGTAATGCGGGAGATAAGGGTTTGTGATGGGTACTTGGTATGTTCACTTTTGCAGAGACCTCCCCGGCAACGGCGCCAGAAATCCTTCTTGATACCTCTTGAGCACTGCGTTGGTTTTCCCTTGAAGAGGAAAGGGTGATGCAGCAAAGTAGCGTAGGTATTTCCCTCAGTTTATGAGAACCAAGGTATCAATCTAGTAAGAGGCTATGCGCGAGTCCCTCGCACCTACACAAAACAAATAAATCCTTGCAACCAACGCGATAAGAGGTTGTCAATCCCTACACGGTCACTTACGAGAGTGAGATCTGATATAGCGACCCGACCCGAATGGATCAAGTCTCTGTGCTTAAGTGTCATCCCTGGATCGGTATGCTGACACACACAGTACTCGAAGGATTTATAACAGAGGTAAATCACATGTATAAAGTAATCGTAAATACTATTACCTCAATCCATATAGCGGAAGCAACAAGGTTGTGGATTCCCATCAACACCAACGGCAAAGTTGAGTGTAGAAATCATAACCCTAACGT
Organism: Aegilops umbellulata; assembly: GCA_032464435.1. Taxonomy (NCBI): domain Eukaryota; kingdom Viridiplantae; phylum Streptophyta; class Magnoliopsida; order Poales; family Poaceae; genus Aegilops; species Aegilops umbellulata. Next base: position 72,700,743 of record CP136059.1, read on the forward strand.
ATCACTTACTCGTCGTAAGAAAACCTGCAACATGAGACGTTGCAGCCTGAAACGGGTCAGTACATTGAATGTACTGGCAAAATTCACACCATAGAGAAATGATAAACAATGGCTATCACTACATGCATATATGGCTGGTGGGAAAGCTCTATGGTTATAATGTTTTTGTGAAAAGCCAATTTTTCCCTACTACAAAGGAATAAATTTTATTTAACTATCATGGTGGCTGTTAAACATTGAGAATGGTTGACAGCATTCTCAATCCCAATTAAGCATCATCATTAAAACCCAACAAATTATTTAAGTAACGTGATGAGATCAACAGGATAATCCAAGAACTAGATACTCAAGACGTCCATAACCGGGGAGACGGCTAATCATGATTAGTTTGTACACTCTGCAGAGGTTTGCGCACTTCTCCCCACAAGACTCGATCGCCTTCGTTTGATTCCTCGCACTACATGGTGTTTGAGAAACGGATGACCGAGACATAGTCTTTCAGAAGCGCTAGCACCTTTCATTGGATAGACCGGTACACCTACTTTCCCCTACATCTGCTAGTCTACCATGTAAGAGTTTGCACGACTTAATCAATGTCAGTGTACTAGAGTAGGGGTACCCTAGTATCCCGAACTTGTGCACGGGCAGTCGCAGCGTCCCGCGGCAAGGCTTGCCAGGTGATCGCCAAGGACCTACTAGGTTCCTTTTCAGCCATTCAAGAACAAAGTATTTAAGTCAAGGAGACAAGGCCCCGGCAAGAGGAGCTTGACGGGAAGGCCACTCAAAACACAAGACCCCGGCAAGAGGAGCTTGCCGGGAAGGCCAATCAAGGCATCTCAAGGAACTTGCCGCGACGCGCCACGCGTCCCGGCAAGACCCGGCGAGCGACAAGCTCCCGGACGCGGCAAGACAACGGCCGCGACAAGGCGTTTGCCGCGGCTAGCAACCACTCTGTACCCGCGCTCCAGCTCACCCACCGACGTGTTGCTCTGAGACCCTTCCAGGCGCACGTGGCGGGAGGCTGTGCAGCCAGGAGTGCACTGTGGCAAGCGGCGCTGACAAGATCGCCATCGTGGCGAGCGGTGGCATCCCTGACAGTCCCTTTTCTGCACTGTTTGGGTGACGCAGATAGGCATTTAATGCCCTTGTCCCCTGCTGTCAGGGTTAGGTATGATACACTATGTAGGTAGCTGTACCTACTGCAGTACCTTTTCCATTTTTACCCTTGCCTACATTGCCACCTGTCGGTGACCCCTTGAGCATATAAAAGGAGGCCCATGCACAACGTAGGAAAGGGGGGGGGGGACAGCAGAACACTCACGCTCGGTCTCGTTAGCCGCCTGTGTGTACTGTAGCACTCAGCGCTCTCAAGCAAGAACTCAATAAAAACCACAAAGCAGCAGTAGGATTATTATCTCTCCGGAGAGCTCCGAAGCTGGGTAAAAACCGCTCGTGTGCCTCGCCTCGATCTGCTCTTCGTGCGACCTCCGCCCCCCGCCGAACCGAAAAGGGGCTCCGTCCCCATAGGTGCTCGTGGAGGCAGCTTCCCCGACATCTTTGGCGTGCCAGGTAGGGGGCGTCGAGGTTGTGTGAACCCGATCCGGCGTTCACACGAGCTAGATCTTCATCGACTTCATCGACATGCCGCCGTAGAAGAAGGCTTCGGAGGCGGCTGCTCCGTCCGCATCGAACCCACCGCCGCCGGAGCAAACGGCTGGTGGAGAAGACGCCGGCGGAAGAACGGGTATCGACGAGGGAGCCCATGGTGTCGCCAGGTCCAAGGACAAGGCTGCACTGCCCATCGGCGGTGTAGCCGGCTCCCACGACGACCGAGCATCCGTAGATGCACCGCGCCCATCTCAGGAGGCGCAGGACCGGCAGCGTCGTGGTACTCACGGTACCATACGCTCGCTGGACCCAGATCGAGCTGGCGGATCTCGGGATGCTCCAGGCCAGCATGCGCGCCAACGTGCTGGCGCGAGCGAGGCATGGTCGCCTGGACGGGATATTGCTCCTTCTAACGCAGTTAGAAGTCCGAGCATATCCCGCTCCTCGCACCGTTCGCCACCGCTACCCGCCACTCCAGCAGAAGCTTTGGCGCGAGCTCAACTGCTCCTAGACTTCCCTCCAACGCCAGACAAGATCGACGACTGGAGGGCCACCATTCAGAGTCTCATCGGCTTCGCCAACGGCGACACTCCACGGCAGCCGACTACGTCGCAGCCGCGGCAAGTCAGCCAGGCGCGGCCCGATGGCGACAAGACCGGTGGGGGTGCAACCACCGTGCACTCTCCGCCCCGAAGGCCAAGATCGCCGACTCGCCGGGTCCACCGTGACAGCGACTCCACCGCTTCGTCAGATCCGCGAGCTCGTCGCGATCAGCGCCAAGTTCTTCATGAACGACAGCAAGAAGACGCTCGTACTCGCATCGAGCGCCGAAGAGAAGCGCGGCGTCAATCAGACCGGCGCGCTGGACCCACTGTCGACATGCATGCGCCAGGGGAACCAGGCGACTTGCCGTACATGGTAGGTTGCCCTGCGTTTACCCGTGAGCTGCGGCAAGTCCAGTGGCCCAGCACGAAGAATTTTAAGCCCGACGTACCCGAGAAGTACGATGGCAAGTTGCATCCATCGGAGTTCCTCAGCATCTACACCATCGCGGTGCAAGCTGCTGGGGGGCGCGACGACAAGATCCTTGCCAACTACTTCCCACTGGTGCTCAAGCCCAACGTCAGGTCCTGGCTTATGCACTTGCCGGACAACTCCATATCTTCCTGGGCAGACCTATGCCATCAGTTTGTCGGCGCCTTTACAGGCGGCCACAAACCTCATGGCCAGGAGAGTGATCTTCATCTGCTTGCCCAGAAAGAAGGAGAGCCCCTGCGCAAGTACATCCAGAGATTCAGCCAAGTGCAACGCAACATCCCAGATGTCCACCCTGCCACGGTCATCAGCGCGTTCCATCAGAACGTGCGTAACCGCAGGATGCGGGAGGAGATGGCAATGTGCAAGACCAGAGACGTCAGTGAGCTGTATGCCCTGGCCGACAGGTGTGCACGTGCTAAGGAAGGGAGGAAACTCCCCGGAGAGAATACAGGAACAGGAGGATCTGACAGCGATGATGCTGCCCCGGCAAAGAAAAACAGGCGGCGGAACAACAAGAAGATAAAAGGCAAAGATGTGCTAGTTGTTGAGCAGTCCGGCAACGGAAGTGACGCCAAGAAAGCCAAGGCTGGTAGCTCCCGCAAGGAGGTTGCCGCATGCGCCAACTGCCAGGTTGTGGCGGCCGCCGACAAGCAGGACGACACCAACAAACAGTACTGCAAGATCCACCGCACCAAGGGCCATGACCTCCAGAGCTGCAAGAAGGTCGAGCAGCTTGTCGAGCTACAAAAGGCCGAGTACGAGCGACGCGACAAGGAGAAAGCCGAAGGAGGTGCTGGAGGATCCGGTACGAAGCGCACCGGCCGGGGAGGACGCCGCGGCAAGACCAATCAGCGGCAAGGAGACAGGCCTCCCCGCGGCCGCGACAAGGATGAAGACGACAACGACGAAGACACGGATGATGACGAGACCAGCGAGCAGGAGTTTCAGAAAGCCACAGAGGTCTTGTGCGTTGACGGTGGTGCTTCTCTGCATACTTCACACCGCCAACTCAAACAGTGGGTGCGGGAAGTCAATGCGGCAGAACCACCCATCGAGTCACGCAAGCTTCTAAAATGGTCCAGCACGCCTATCATCTTTGATATTGAGGACCACCCTGATCGCACAACTGCGGTCGGGTGCTTGCCGATGTTGGTTTCGCCAACTATCCGCAACCTCAAGGTCACTAAGATGCTAGTTGACGGCGGGGCCGGCTTGAACCTGATCTCCTCCGCTGTGCTCCAAAAACTCCAAGTCCCTGACAGCGAGCTCGAAGAGACCGGCACATTCCAAGGGATCAACCCGGGAAGGAGCAAGCCGAAGGGGAAGATCACGCTGCCGGTGACATTTGGCAGCGAGTTGAACTTCAGGGCTGAGAGGATCACTTTTGACGTTGCCAATTTTCCATTGCCTTACAATGGGATTCTCGGCCGTCTAGCGCTCGCCAAGTCCATGGCGGCCTCTCACTACGCGTACAACATGCTGAAGATGCCAGGCCCGATAAGTGTCATCTCTGTCCCTGGCGACAAGTAAGATGCTCTTATCTGTGCCGGCAAGATCTACCGAGAAGCAGCAGCCACAACGGATCGCGAGACACTTGCCGCTGAAGCCCCCGGGGGGAAGAAGAAGACCAAGTCCGGCAAGAGTTCTGATGCCCACTCCGGCAAGCGCACCTCTTCGGAGTGTTGCGCTACCGTCGAGGACGCACCATCGAGCTCCACCAGCAAGTGTAAGAAGACAATGGCAGCTCCGCCAGTGACCAAGAAGGTGTCCGCCAAGGAGGACGGCACTGGGGGTACTTTCACCATCAGTGCCACTCTCGACCCTAAATAGGAAAGCGCGCTCATTGCTTTCCTGCGGGCGAATGTCGATGTGTTTGCGTGGCAACCGTCTGACAACCCCGGTGTTCCCAGGAAAGTAATTGAGCACCACCTTGCCGTCTGTCCTCATGCGCGGCCCGTCAAGCAGAAAGTCAGGAGGCAAGCAAAGAGTGGCTGATGTACTTTGATGGTGCTTTTTCGCTGCAAGGCGCCAGTGCTGGCTTGCTGCTTGTCTTACCCACCGGAGAGCACCTCAAGTACATAGTCCAGATGCACTTTCCCAAGGAGCAAGCAACAAACAATACTGCAGAGTATGAAGGATTGCTTGCCGGTCTCAGAATCGCGGCAGACCTTGGGATCAAGAAGCTCATTGTCAGGGGTGACTCGCAGCTTGTCGTCCGCCAAGTGAATAAGAGTTATCAGAGTCTGTTGATGGAAGCTTACGTTGATGAAGTGAGGAAGCTAGAAGAGCACTTTGTCGGCCTACAGATGGAACATGTTCCAAGAGCTCAGAACGACATTGTTGATGGCCTGTCAAAGTGCGCAGCACTTAAGTTACCTGTGGAACCAGGGATCTTTGTGCTCAAGCTGACTCAACCGTCTGTTACGCCATCAACTGGACAGAGCAAGAAGAGGAAGTTGATTTCTGGTGACTATTTTCCGGCAGAGCTTCCCGAAGCCGCCACCAATAAGGTCCCCAAGATCAACGCCAAGAGTGCTGAGGAGCAGTTTGCTCCGACAAGCCCCAGGGTTTGTTTCGTTGAAGCAGACGCTCCCGACAAGTTTTGCTCCGGCAAGCTTGCCGGGGAACGTCAAGCTCCGGCTGAGCCGCAGGTTCTCGCCATAGAAGCGGATGTTCCTGCAGCAGCAGATATGCCTTTAGTCCTTGTTGTCGAGCCGCAAGCTCCAGCATGGGCATAGCAGATCGTCCGTTTCCTTCAGACAGGAGAACTTCCCGAAGAGCAAGAAGAAGCGGAAAGAGTAGCCCGGTAGTCAAGTATGTACCAGTTTGTCGACAACACACTGTACAGAAGAAGACTCAACGGTGTGAAATTGAAGTGTATTCACCGGGAAGATGGACAGAAGCTGTTGGCAGAGATACATGGAGGCATTTGTGGTCACCACATTGGCGCAAGAGCACTTGCCAGCAAAGCTTTCCGGCAAGGTTTGTTTTGGCCGACAGCCCTCCAGGATGCAACTGCACAAGTAACCAAGCGTGCCAGTTCCATTCCAAGCAGATACGCCAGGCAGCTCAAGCTCTCCAGACGATCCCTTTATCCTGGCCATTTTCGGTCAGGGGGATCGACATCCTCGGCCCCTTCCCCCGAGCAGTCGGGGGCTTTGAGTACTTGTACGTCGCAATCGACAAGTTCACAAAGTGGCCGGAAGTGGAAGCAGTGAGGAAGGTGACAGCACAGTCAGCAGTCAAGTTCTTCAGGTCGATTGTTTGCCGCTTCGGGATCCCTAACAGGATCATCACCGACAACGGTACGCAATTCACGAGCCACACCTTCATGCAGTACGTCCAAGATCTTGGCGCCAAGGTCTGCTTCGCTTCTGTTGCTCACCCCAGGAGCAACGGTCAAGCGGAGAGGGCAAATGCTGAAGTGCTGCATGGACTCAAGACCAGGACTTTCGACAGGCTGCACGGGTGCGGAAGAAACTGGATCGAGGAGCTGCCGGTGGTTCTTTGGTCGATCAGGACGACGCCAAATCGAGCCACTGGCCAGACACCTTTCGCTCTAGTCTATGGAGCAGAGGCAGTTCTCCCCACAGAACTCGTATACGGGTCACCTCGAGTGCTCGCTTATGATGAGCTTGAGCAAGAGAAGCTGCGACAAGATGACGCGCTGCTCCTTGAGGAAGACCGTCTTCAGGCTGTTGTACGAGCTGCTCGCTACCAGCAAGCTTTGCGCCGCTACCATAGCCGCAAAGTTAACGCCAGAAGTCTCGAGGAAGGCGACCTTGTTCTTCTTCGCGTTCATTCCGCCAAGAATTCCAACAAGTTGACGCCGAAGTGGGAAGGCCCTTATCGGGTGAAACGAGTCACTAGGCCTGGCGCTGTCCACCTTGAGACCGAAGATGGCATTCCGGTGAGCAACTCCTGGAACATTGAGCATCTTCGTAAGTTTTACCCGTAAGGCGCGGTTGCCGGACCCTGCTCCGGCAACCACCTTTTTGTACAAGTCTTGCCGCTGTTGCATGTAATCCTTTGTAAAAAGCCAGGCGCAGACCCTGAGCATAGATGAAGCGCTGGCGCCCTAAGTTATAGCATGCATGCTGGGTCGAGTCTCGTCCTTGGTTAGGGTTGATAGTGCTTAGTAGCGGCTAACCCCTAGCTTAGAGGTTGGGTGTGCGTCCCTTCGCCGTTCTTTCGTTTCCCTTGGTTCGCAGGGCTCGCATATCCTGGCCGGACCACTTGAGGACAAAAAAGAGAAGGAGGACGGACCAGCATCTGGACCCCGGCAAGCCAGTGTTGCCGGGGGCTGCAAGTACAAAGACTCACCCACGGCAAACCAGAGTTGCCGGGGGCTGCAATCTCAGATAAGTTTTTCATCCCTTATCATGCATTCTTTTATGGACTGAGGAATGCGAAACCTCGTTTCTTCCTAAAAGCTACCGTGCTCCCCTAACTCTAGGCCCTAGGGCTCATTCCTGGGGCCAGGTTTGGTCGTAGTCGCGGCAGCAAAAGGACGAAACGAGGAGCCTGAACCCGCCTCATCCCTGCCTCCGCCAAAAGCGTGAGAAAGGTCGAGCGACGTGGGAAGACGGCAGGGCCTGCTGCCGGGAAAAGAAGTGTCTATCTTAAAGATATTAAGGATTTGCTCCTTGACGTGGGTTCCACCCACAAGACAAGTGACCCGGCAAGCATCCCCTTTTCATAAAAAAATATTCCACTCAGGAACATTCCATGGAGAATGAAAAACATGAACGATGGGATTACAAGCTTTAAATTCAGCTAAGGCCCGAGGGCTTACAAACTAAAAAGAGATAAGGTGCCCGTAATCCCTTTCTTGTCCCTCTCTTCAGGAGGCAGGTCAAGGAGGCGAAAAGGGCAAAAGGGGCGCCTAGGCGAGCTACAGGTGGCAGAAGACACCAAGAGAACATCTCGGTGGTCGTCCAAAGGCTGGATGGTGATGGCGGCACCGGAGGCAGGGCTCGAAGACGAGGCGGCAGGACGTCAGCACGCTGTCGAGGGCGTCGTGCCCACGTACTCCGAGTTGACGGCCTTGCCGCCTGCCCTCTTCCTCTTTCGCAGCCTCCCTACGCCAGCCGCCCAAGGAGACGACCCCGAGAAGCTCGAGGAGCCGGCGACACGGATGATGGAGTCGCCGGTGCCACACGGAGCGGCGCCCGACACCTAGTCGGACCCGTCATCCTGCCGCCCGCTACCCTCGTCGTCGCTGCCGCTGTCCTCCTCGTCACTCCCGCCCGAGGAGGAGTCTTCGCTATCGGAGGAGCTCTCCACGCAGCACCTTGCCCGAGTTCCGAAGCACCCGAAGACCTTGACGGAGAGGAGACCACCCTCCATCAACTTAAAATGGAGGGTGAGCCCCTCCGTCAGGCTATGGATACGGGCGAACGTCTTCCACCCTCGACCAAGATACATCACATTAGGGGCCGGGAACTCAACGCGGACTCGCGTACCGCTGATTCCACAGCCCCTCATGTGCAACCTCAGTGTCTCGGGCAGATCCAACTCCATCTCGCTAGCAAATGGGGTCGGGAGACGAAGGCGACGACGAGGCGGCCGACGCAGCCTGACAAAGAACTCGCAAGGGTCGTCCCCAATATGGCCCGCCATGGGAAGAGGAGCCGCTGGCGGAGGCGAGGCCAGCGAGCCGCCTCGTCCACCTCTTCCCCGAGCGCCTCGGCCTTGCCCTCGACCTCGCCCGCGGCCTCGCCCCTCCCTCTTCCCCTTACGGCTGGCTCTGCCACCACGGGCGCGGGAGAAGGAGGGACGCGTTTTCCAACAGCGACCCTCGCCGCCACCGTTGAAGGACCAGGGTTCCCTTTCTCCATGGCGAATGAGAGAGAGGGGAGCAGAAGCTGAAGGAAAGAGGAGATGAAAGAATACGGGCTTCCGTCCCCCCTCCCGCTCCTTATAAAGGAACAGGGTGGGGGCTCAGCCACCCCGCTCAGCCAATCAAGATACAGAAGGAGCAGGGAACTGGGACCGACCCGCTGCCTCGACCCACGACGGCCCGGTTTCCTGCTTCCACCGTTCGCCACCCCAAGTGCATGAAGGCCGCGTGGCAGGCGTACAGAACCGAGGCGACGGATGAGGCGACCTCTCCTTACCCCATGATCGTGGGGAGTGGACGCCTCGAAAACCACGCCTCCACGCCTCCCTCCGTTTATGGGGAAGGCGCGAACTGCCCCTGTTTCCCCTGCTCATAAGGAGGGAGGGGGCGGGCATTTCGCCTTTCCGAATAAAGAAACCACCCACGATCTCTCCCACGACGCCGCAATCGGCGTGTGCCGTTCGGGGAGGGCGCAGTGGATACGGAGTAAGATACGGCGTGATCCAGGCCGCGCGTGCCCGTGCCCTGCTTTGGGCCTGGCCCAATAGCGCTCGGCACCGTGTATGGCCCAGGCCCGGGGGCTCCTGTCGGTGTACTAGAGTAGGGGTACCCTAGTATCCCGAACTTGTGCACGGGCAGTCGCAGCGTCCCGCGGCAAGGCTTGCCAGGTGATCGCCAAGGACCTACTTAGTTCCTTTTCAGCCATTCAAGAACAAAGTATTTAAGTCAAGGAGACAAGGCCCCGGCAAGAGGAGCTTGCCGGGAAGGCCACTCAAAACACAAGACCCCGGCAAGAGGAGCTTGCCGGGAAGGCCAACCAAGGCGTCTCAAGGAACTTGCCGCGACGCGCCACGCGTCCTGGCAAGACCCGGCGAGCGACAAGCTCCCGGACGCAGCAAGACGACGGCCGCGGATAGCAACCACTCTGTACCCGCGCTCCAGCTCACCCACCAACGTGTCGCTCTGAGACCCTTCCAGGCGCACGTGGCGGGAGGCTGTGCAGCCAGGGGTGCACTGTGGCAAGCGGCGCTGACAAGATCGCCATTGTGGCGAGCGGTGGCGTCCCTGACAGTCCCTTTTCTGCACTGTTTGGGCGACGCAGATAGGCATTTAATGCCCTTGTCCCCTGCCGTCGGGGTTAGGTATGATACACTGTGTAGGTAGCTGTACCTACCGCAATACCTTTTCCATTTTTACCCTTGCCTACGTTGCCACCTGTCGGTGACCCATTGAGCATATAAAAGGAGGCCCATGCACAACGTAGGAAAGGGGGGGCAACAGAACACTCAGCGCTCTCGAGCAAGAACTCAATACAAACCACAAAGCAGCAGTAGGAGTATTATCTCTCCGGAGAGCTCCGAAGCTGGGTAAAAACCACTGATGTGCCTCGCCTCGATCTGCTCTTCGTGCGACCTCCGCCCCCCGCCGAACCGTAAAGGGGCTCCGTCCCCATAGGTGCTCGTGGAGGCAGCTTCCCCGATAATCAACTATGCCAGAGCCCATAATGGCTTGTGGCTGCACACGGAAGTTTCTAGTATGAATAATCTCATGATCCCTTTGAGCTTGGGTGGCGGTCCATAAAAAAAACAGGCAATCCTGGAGTACCCAGGTACCAAGACAGGCAATCCTGGAATACCCAGGTACCTCAATCCACCCATATGTGTGTTTAAGTTGCCACCTTAAATAAACCATTAATTAACAATCTCACATCTATCATGGATACTCTCAAAACCCAATCCACGTCTACGAGCATAGCATGGCAATATAAGCATAACGTAATAGTAACTCCCAAGGTTTGAATGTAGGGCAATAGGTTCCTACCTCATAAACTACTTCCCAATACCCACATGTTATCAATCCTACTCATGCAATGTTTGAGGGTTGAAGCTAATGCATAAAAACTGGGTATGAAAAGGGATATGATCAAAGTGTGAACTTGCCTGCAATGTTGATGAAGATGATTCGCACTCAAAACTGTTGATAGATCTACTCGTCACACTCCGGTCAATCTATCGTAAGCAAGCAATAGTAACCGCACATAAGCAATCACTCAAAGATCAAAAAGAACGAAGAAAACAATTCGGAAAACATCAAAACCAAACAAATAACTCTTGTAACATAAAACAATTTCTAATAGTACCAAAATTAGGTGAATTTGGCCTTATCAGAAAGTTTAGGTCAAGAGCTTCGATTTGCAAAAAGAATCAACTCAAACGGAGCTACGGAACTCAAGTTACGATCAAACAAAGTTTGAAATCAAATCTAGTCTAATTCAAATTTTAAAATTTTCAAAAACATGTTTAAGTTCGATTACTAGAAAGAGGGGATCATAACGAAGAAGTGAGTGTTGGTTTCGTTGGATTTGAACAAACGAGCAAAAAGTAATGATCGTTTGAAAAACAGAGGCCAATCTGTAAATAAAATATTCACAAACGAGTCCCTGGCCGGAAACTAAAAATAAAAAGAAAAAGACTAAATAGCGAATGTTCGCTACAGTGGCTTACAGGACGAAAACCGTTCGCTACAAATCCTAAACTAGCGAACGTCCACTAACTAACCTAACTAATAAATAAAACCGTCTTTAGAAGAAAACTAGAGAAGACCAAAATAAACCGGACCGGGGACGGTTTATACCGGTTTAGTGCGGATCGGATCTGGCGGTGGTGAATCGGTTAACTCCAGTGGCTTCCCGCGGCGGCGGACGTCGGCGAGGAGCAGGGCGACGCGACGCGAGGCGGCTTGCGTGCGGCGGCGGCGACAACAGCGGCAGCAGCAGGCGGCGGAGGTGGCAGCGCGGAGCGGCGTGGGTGGCGGAAGGCGGCAGCGGCGAAGTGCAGCGGCGGCGGTGGCGCGGCTTCGACAAGATGCATGAGGCACGGCGAGAGGCGGGGAAGAGGAGAGAGGGCCGGGGCGGGGCCGGATTTATAAGAGGGAGGGGCGATGGCGTGCGGAAGGGGCAAGGGCGGCGCAGAGTCCGGCCATGGGACGGCGGCGGCGCGTACTGGTCCCGAGCTCGGGGACGAGCGGTGGCGCGACGCTTGGGCCCGCTGGGCCGCGACTGGCTGGGCTTCGGCCCAATTGGCCCGGTCTGGCTAAGAAGGTTAAGAAAACATTTTCCAGGCAAACAAAACAATAAAAACCAAATAAATAAAACTTTTATATAGGCATATAATATATCAAAATTTTCAGAAAAAGATTTTCTACAGCATGAACATTTTTCTAGCATTAAATAAAATCCACACAAATGCAAATAATTCAAAAAGTGCTACTGCCCTATTAAAATCCAATAAAAACCATTTTAAAAATACCAAAATTAATTCAAATTTATTTTTCTCCAATTTTCTGTTGTAGGGAATCATGTTACCCTAATTTCCATATATTTTATTTTTGGAGAAAAATAATTTGAATAAAACTCAAATAACCCAAATTGAAAATAAATTCAAAAGAACTTTAAATTTTGATCTTTGAAACTCCCAACTCATATTTCATAATTTGAAGAAGTCATTTTATCTTCGCTCGTGAAAATCATTGAGTTGCATAAAGTTTCTGAATTTGAAATATTTTTAAATGATATCCAAATATTTTCAACACCCCTTGTCATTTATATAAATGGAAGAAGCCATGTCATCTCCTCTCCAGGGTTTTGTGATGAAAAGAATTTGAATTCAAGGAGATCATAAAAGCAAAAATGAAAGTTTGGGAAAGTCCTTTTATTCCCTCTCATTTAACTTTCAAAAAGTTTCGAATTTCACTCAATCAATCACACAACAATCAAACAATCAGTCAAATCTATCTATTTATTATAACATTCCAAAATCTAGAATTTTGGGATGTTACAAACCTACCACCCTTAAAATGAATCTCGTCCTCGAGATTCGGAGAGGCTAGCAAGAAATAGGTTAGGTTTGGGGTCTTCTCAAAATCCATCGATCATCTTCGGGGTCTCGGGTGCTACCACCCTTAGAAACATGGTTACGGTTCCATCAAAACTCATATACTCCATCCTTATTCTTGACGGGGACGGTCTTCTCAGATTTTCAGAAAAATTCCTTCTCTGGCTCTTTGGGTAGCGGGATAACCTTTTCCTTAATTCTTCAGTCCTTTCCTCTTGGTAAGGTTATTCCGAGATTGGGTCTTCTTAGCTGATGGGTTTGGCGCCAATACTAACTAACTATCGATATCTCACGGTGGTTAACAATTTAGGGTTTCTCCTGCAGGAAATGGGTCTGGGTTGAACCTCATCGTATAACCTATGGTTGGCAAAAGCTGCCTTGTACAAGGGAAAATACTTATACCATTCTAAGTTTTAAACAAGGTTTTGATCGTCGTCTCTCTACTATAGGTAAGTCACTCAGATTTACCATCCCATATAGCAAAGCGAATAATAAGAGTAAGTCGGTATGGTGATCAATCCATCCCGCACCCAAATCATTACCGGATATATGGTTTAGCGAATCTCGCAGTCTAACACTCGGTCATCCTCACAAGCATTGCAGAAGTTTCTCTTGTCAACGAACTAAGTTCGGAAAAAATCCATTTGTTCTGCAAGCCAAACAAACATATATCGGTCCTTCACAACTCTCAGGTTTTGCGTAAACTCCTATAAGATCGTCTGTCGATAAAATCGTAACTTCTACCAAGGTTTCTCCTTAAACAAGAATGTGCTTGCTTCTTGGCAGGTCCTGGGGCCTGTGGGTTATGGCCCATCTCATCACTTGTAACCCTTGAACTCATGACTGGGGCAACTGATCTTTAATCCAACATCCAACTTCTAGCTTCCTAGCATTCTTAAATCCATCCAATGGTACTGTCCTTCTTCCTTCTATTGGCACCAAACTAGGACATGATTACTCAGACTTATCATGGAATTTCCATTGATCCATATTTCCAACATCATACCTCCTTTATATCCAATAGTAATTCATCTCTTCATCCTCGCGGGATATCCCACATACCGAGATAAAAACTTATACTTATGAAATCCATACTCCACTTCGTGGAACATCATTATCCTTTCCAGGGTCAAGCGTCCTTACAGGGGAATATAGACCATCTCTGCATGGCACTTCTTCAACTGGGAAACGTGAAACACATCATGAACTCCTGACAGTCCTTTGGGTGACTCCAACTTGTTGGCCACTTCTCCCATACGCTCCAAAACTCGGTATGGTCCTACAAATCTCGGGGCTAACTTTCCCTTAACTCCAATTGTTTAACTCCTCGCAGAGGGGACACACGAAGACATGCTCTGTCTCCAATTTCATAGGCTACCTCCTTGCATTTTTGAGTTTGCATAACTCTTCTGCCCGGACTGAGCTACCTTCAGTCTATCTCAAATCAACTTAACATTCTCTTCTGACTCCTTGATCACATTTGGTCCAAACAACTGACGGTCTCCAACTTCATCCCACATCAACGGTGTCTGGCTCCTTCTCCCATACAAAGCTTCAAAAGGGGCCATCTTCAAACTGGCTTGGTAACTGTTGTTGTATGAGAACTCCGCGTAAGGTAGATTATCATCCCTACTAGATCCATAATCTAGCGCACACGCTCTCAACATGTCCTCCAGAATCTGATTAACTCTCTCTGTCTATCCATCTGTCTGCGTATGAAAGGCTGTAATGAACTCTAGCCTAGTACCCAAAGTCTGGTGCAGCAGATTCCAAAACTTTGAGGTAAACTGTGTTCCTCTATCTGATACGATGGTCCTCGGAACTCCTTGCAGACATACGATCCTGGTCACATATATCTTGGGCCAACTTCGCACTTGTATGGGTGGTTTTCACTGGGATAAAGTGAGCCTCTTTGGTCAAGCGAATCAACTACTACCCAGATAGAATCATATCTCAATCGGGTTCTGGGAAATCCGGTAATGAAATCCATGCCAAGCTTATCCCACTTCCATTCAGGTATCGGCATAGGCTGTAGTAATCCTGCTGGCTTCTGATGCTCTGCCTTTACTCCCTGGCATACATCACCTACAACTACATACTCCGCAATATCCATCTTCATACCAGTCCACCAGAAACACTCCTTCAAATCTAAATACATCTTGGTGTTTCCAGGGCGAATCGAGTATGGTGAGTCATGAGCCTCCTGAAGTATTTACTTCCTGATCTTTGCATTATAGGGCACATATACACGATCCTCGAATCATAAGGTGTCGTGCTCCTTCTTACGAAAACCTTTGGCCTTTCCTTTGCTCATTCTCTCTTTTACCTCAGCAATCTCTTTGTCATCCTTCTAAGCTTCACGGATCTTTCCCAACAATGTAGACTGAACTTTCATTGCGGCAACAAAACCTTTGGGAACAACCTCCAATAGAAGTTCCCTGAGATCCTCGGCTAACTCCTTTGATAATCCTCCACTTATGAGGGTATTCGTCCTTGTTTTCTTTATGGTTGTGTCCTATTTCTCCACAAAGCTTGTATGCACAAGGTTTCTTCATATCCTTTCCATAAGGCCTCAACTTCTGGGGCACAAGCCAAGACTTTTACAAAGTCCACTTAAATTACTTCCAGGTGGTTACTCCTTGCCATCCATTGATGGTTTGGCACATCCTCCACCAAGTAGCAGCAACTCTTACAAAGCACTGAAAAGCATGTTGGGTCATATCCTTTCCGGCTACAGAGTTATTCTTCATGTGATCCTCCATGTTTTGAATCCATCGGTCCGTCTCCAATTGACTCATCGGTCCAGACAACACAAGCTCATCTCCATTCATCCTTTAATGGGTCCATGGGTTTTGGGGTGAGATAAGAGAGCTCGAGAGGGATACACACAATACAAACAAAAGGTTTTGAAAAGACAATTTTTTTTATTGTGGCTGTCGGGAAAACATCAAACAAATGACGGCTCACAATTGCCGCATCTAACGTGGGTATATGAGAGGGTTTTGGTCTTCTAAGGTTAATAAATCTTCAAAGTCACCAAACTCTTCAAGTCTTGTTCATGTCTCCGATGGCTTCTTTCGATCGTGTTTGTCCTTCTCAATTCCTTTGCCAAATCATCTTTGTTGACGTAAAGTCTCTCGTGATGTCTTTTAATACTTGCGTTCCAAACCTCTGGATTTCAACATCCTTGACATGAACCATGGCACTACAGTCCTTCCATTCCTGACGGATCTCCGGTATCTCGAGGTTTTGCTCCTCCATCTTGGCTACTTCAGCTTCTGGGTCCTAAGTTCTTTACTGAATGCTTTCTCATCAAATACTTCTTCTTGTTGGTCCATCTTAACTTCTTGATGTAATTCTCTAGATCCCGGTGTTACATCAGCTAAGGTTAAAACTTCATCTTGGTGATAGGTGCTCCATCAGCCTTCTACCATCCAATCCTTCCATGCATATGCATGCTTAACTTAGCACGGTGACAATAACATAAGCGGGCGATAACATCATGGATAGTCGTGTTTCTCCCCTTGTCATTTCCATGAGCTATCTCTCCATAGTTGATATCTCCTGCTTTAGGGTTTTCCTTGACTGAACTTTGAGTTTTTTTAACTCTCCATGCTCCGGTCTTTCTCCAATTTACCTTGATCTCGGGTATTGACAACTTCCATAGTCTGCCAAGTTCCATAAGGGTAGATTTACTAGGTCATACAAAGTCTGGGAATTCTTCAGAGCCTACAGATTCTCCTAGTCTTCGGAGTCTTCAACCACTATAGTTTCCATTATTCAGATGCACAGTAAAATCATTTTCATTCCGAAGCGGTCTTAGTTGTCCAATATCTTGTACTTCTTGGAGTGGTCTCATCCGTCGAATCTTCGAGTGGTCCAAAGGAAAAGGGATATGGTCTCACAAAAAGGGAATATTTGAATAAGTTCAGAAGAGAAGAGAGTTAAAAGATCCTTTTGAAAGAGAAGTTGTAGAGAAAATCTTTCCTATGGGCAGGCCAGTTTCTAGGGTCACGTCTTACAGTCAACATGTGCTCTGATACCATCTTGTAGCGACCTGACCCGAATGGATCAAGTCTCTGTGCTTAAGTGTCATCCCTGTATCGGTATGCTGACACACACAGTACTCGAAGGATTTATAATAGAGGTAAATCACATATATAAAGTAATCGTAAATACTATTACCTCAATCCATATAGGAGAAGCAACAAGGTTGTGGATTCCCATCAACACCAACGACAAAGTTGAGTGTAGAAATTATAACCCTAACGTATCACTTACTCGTCGTAAGAAAACCTGCAACATGAGACGTTGCAACCCGAAACGGGTCAGTACATTGAATGTACTGGCAAAATTCGCACCATAGAGAAATGATAAATAATGGCTATCAATACATGCATATATGGCTGGTGGAAAAGCTCTATGGTTATAATGTTTTTGCGGAAAGCCAATTTTTCCCTACTACAAAGGAATAAATTTTATTTAACTATCATGGTGGCTGTTAAACATTGAGAATGGTTGACAGCATTCTCAATCCCAATTAAGCATCATCATTAAAACCCAACAAATTATTTAAGTAACGTGATGAGATCAACAGGATAATCCCAGAACTAGATACTCAAGACGTCCATAACCGGGGACACGGCTAATCATGATTAGTTTGTACACTCTGCAGAGGTTTGCACACTTTTCCCCACAAGACTCGATCGCCTCCGTTTGATTCCTCGCACTACATGGTGTTTGAGAAACGGATGACCGAGACATAGTCTTTCAGAAGCGCTAGCACCTTACGTTGGATAGACCGATACACCTACTTTCCCCTACATCTGCTAGTCTACCCTGTAAGAGTTCACATGACTTAATCAACTATGCCAGAGCCCATAATGGCTTGTGGCTGCACACGGAAGTTTCTAGTATGAATAATCTCATGATCCCTTTGAGCCTAGGTGGCGGTCCATAAAAAACAGGCAATCCTGGAGTACCCAGATACCTAGACAGGCAATCCTGGAATACCCAGGTACCTCAATCCACCCAGATGTGTGTTTAAGTTGCCACCTTGAATAAACCATTAATTAACAATCTCACATCTGTCATGGATACTCTCAAAACCCAATCCACGTCTACGAGCATAGCATGGCAATATAAGCATAACGTATAGTAACTCCCAAGGTTTGAATGTAGGGCAATAGGTTCCTACCTCATAAACTACTTCCCAATACCCACATGTTATCAATCCTACTCATGTAATGTTTGAGGGTTGAAGCTAATGCATAAAAACTGGGTATGAAAAGGGATATGATCAAAGTGTGAACTTGCCTACAATGTTGATGAAGATGATTCACACTCAAAACTCTTGATATATCTACTCGTCACACTCCGGTCAATCTATCGTAAGCAAGCAATAGTAACCGCACATAAGCAATCACTCAAAGATCGAAAAGAACGAAGAAAACAATTCGTAAAACATCAAAACCAAACAAATAACTCTTGTAACATAAAGCAATTTCTAACAGTACCAAATTAGGTGAATTTGGCCTTACCATAAAGTTTAGGTCAAGAGCTTCGATTTGCAAAAAGAATCAACTCAAACGGAGCTACGGAACTCAAGTTACGATCAAACGAAGTTTGAAATCAAATCTAGTCTAATTCAAATTTTAAAATTTTCAAAAACATGTTTAAGTTGGATTACTGGAAAGAGGGGATCATAACGAAGAAGTGGGCATTGGTTTCGTTGTATTTGAACAAACGAGCAAAAAGTAATAATCGTTTGAAAAACAGGGGCCAATCTGTAAATAAAATATTCACAAACGAGTCCCTGGCCGAAAACTAAAAATAAAAAGAAAAAGACTAAATAGCGAATGTTCGCTACAGTGGCTTACAGGACGAAAACCGTTCGCTACAAATCCTAAACTAGCGAACGTCCACTAACTAACCTAACTAGTAAATAAAACCGTCTTTAGAAGAAAACCAGAGAACACCAAAATAAACCGGACCGGGGACGGTTTATACCAGTTCAGTGCGGATCGGATCTGGCGGTGGTGAGTCGGTCAACTCTTGTGGCTTCCCACGGCGGCGGCTGTCGGCGAGGAGCGGGGCGACATGACGTGAGGCGACGCGCGTGCGGCGGCGGCGGCAACAGCGCAGGCGGTGGAGGTGGCAGCGCGGAACGGCGTGGGTGGCGGAAGGCGGCAGCGGCGAAGTGCAGCGGCGGCGGCGGCGCGGCTTTGGCGAGATGCATGAGGCGCGGCGAGAGG
The DNA here is from genome assembly GCA_032464435.1 of Aegilops umbellulata. Lineage (NCBI taxonomy): Eukaryota > Viridiplantae > Streptophyta > Magnoliopsida > Poales > Poaceae > Aegilops > Aegilops umbellulata. The sequence goes on from CP136059.1 coordinate 72,719,378, forward strand.
CGGGGAAGAGGAGAGAGGGCCGGGGCGGGGCCGGATTTATAAGAGGGAGGGGCGATGGCGTGCGGAAGGGGCAAGGGCGGCGCGGAGTCCGGCCATGGGACGACGGCGGCGCGTGAAGTCCCGAGCTCAGGGACGAGCGGTGGCGCGGCGCTTGGGCCGGCTGGTCCGCAGCTGGCTGGGCTTCGGCCCAGTTGGCCCAGTCTGGCTAAGAAGGTTTGAAAAAACATTTTCCAGGCAAACAAAACAATAAAAACCAAATAAATGAAACTTTTATATAGGCATATAGTATATCAAAATTTTCAGAAAAATATTTTCTACAGCATGAACATTTTTTTAGCATTAAATAAAATCCACACAAATGCAAATAATTCAAACAATGCTACTTCCCTATTAAAATCCAATAAAAATCATTTTAAAAATACCAAAATTAATTCAAAATTATTTTTCTCCAATTTTCTGTTGTAGGGAATCATGTTAGCCTAATTTCCAAATATTTTATTTTTGGAGAAAAATAATTTGAATAAAACTCAAATAACCCAAATTGAAAATAAATTCAAAAGAACTTTAAATTTTGATCTTTGAAACTCCCAACTCATATTTCATAATTTGAAGAAGTCATTTTATCTTCGCTCGTGAAAATCATTGAGTTGCATAAAGTTTCTGAATTTGAAATATTTTTAAATGATATCCAAATATTTTCAACACCCCTTGTCATTTATATAAATGGAAGAAGTCATGTCATCTCCTCTCCAGGGTTTTGTGATGAAAAGAATTTGAATTCAAGGAGATCATAAAAGCAAAAATGAAAGTTTGGGAAAGTCCTTTTATTCCCTCTCATTTAACTTTCAAAAAGTTTTGAATTTCACTCAATCAATCACACAACAATCAAACAATCAGTCAAATCTATCTATTTATTATAACATTCCAAAATTTAGAATTTTGGGATGTTACATCTGATAGATATGATAAGATAATATTTTTTGGTATTTTTATGATAAAGATGCAAAGTAAAATAAAAGGCAATGAAAATGACTAAGTGTTGGAAGATTAATATGATGGAAAATAGACCCCGGGGCCATAGGCTTCACTAGTGGCTTCTCTCAAGAGCATAAGTATTTTACGGTGGGTGAATAAATTACTATTGAGCAACTGACAGAATTGAGCATAGTTATGAGAATATCTAGGTATGATCATGTATATAGGCATCACGTCCGAGACAAGTAGACCGACTCCTGCCTGCATCTACTACTATTACTCCACACATCAACCGCTATCCAGCATGCATCTAGAGTATTAAGTTCATAAGAACAGAGTAACGCTTTAAGCAAGATGCCATGATGTAGAGGGATAAATTCATGCAATATGATAAAATAACCATCTTGTTATCCTCGATGGCAACAATACAATACGTGCCTTGCTGCCCCTACTGTCACTGGGAAAGGACACCGCATGATTTAACCCAAAGCTAAGAACTTCTCCCATCGCAAGAAAGATCAATCTAGTAGGCCAAACTAAAATGATAATTCGAAGAGACTTGGAAAGATAACCAATCATACATAAAAGAATTCAGATGATTCAAATATTGTTCATAGATAAACTTGATCATAAACCCATAATTCATCGGTCTCAACAAACACACCGTAAAACAAGATTACATCGAATAGATCTCCACGAGAGAGGGGGAGAACATTGTATTGAGATCCAAAAAGAGAGAAGAAGCCATCTAGCTAATAACTATGGACCCGAAGGTCTGAGGTAAACTACTCACACATCATCAGAGAGACTATGGTGTTGATGTAGAAGCCCTCCATGATCGATGCCCCCTCCGACGAAGCTCTGAAACAGGCACCAAGATGGGATCTCATGGGTACAGAAGGTTGCGGTGGTGGAATTAGGTTTTTGGCTCCTGTTCTGATTATTTGGGGGTACGTAGGTATATATAGGAGGAAGGAGTATGTCGGTGGAGCAACGAGGGGCCCATGAGGGTGGAGGGCGCGCCTGGGGGGTAGGCGCCCCCCCTACTGCGTGGCTTCTTCCTTTATTTCTTGACGTAGGGTCCAAGTCCTCTGGATCATGTTCGTTCCGAAAATCACGTTCCCGAAGGTTTCATTCCGTTTGGATTCCATTTGATATTCTTTTTCTGCGAAACTCTGAAATAGGCAAAAAACAACAATTCTGGGCTGGGCCTCCGGTTAATATGTTAGTCCCAAAAATAATATAAAAGTGAATAATAAAGCCCAATAATGTCCAAAACAAAAGGTAATATAGCATGGAGCAATAAAAAATTATAGATACGTTGGAGACGTATCATTATGCAACCCCCGAATACCGGTGGAACAATTTATGTGCTATGAAACTTCACAACGTAACTGGGTGATAATAAAAGATGCTCTACAGGTGTCTCTGATGTTGTTTGTTGAGTTGGCATATATCGAGATTAGGATTTGTCACTCCGATTGTCGGAGAGGTATCTCTGGGCCCTTTCGGTAATGCACATCACTATAAGCCTTGCAAGCAATGTGACTAATGAGTTAGTTGCGGGATGATGCATTACGGAACTAGTAAAGATACTTGCCGGTAACGATATTAAACTAGGTATGTTGATACCGACGATCGAATCTCGGGCAAGTAACATACCGATGACAAAGGGAACAACGTATGTTGTTATGTGGTTTGACCGATAAAGATCTTAGTAGTATATGTAGGAGCCAATATGAGCATCCAGGTTCCGCTATTGGTTATTGACTAGAGATGTGTCTCGCTCATGTCTACATAGTTCTCCAACCCGTAGGGTCTGCGCGCTGAATGTTCGATGACGATTTGTATTATGAGTTTATGTGATTTGATGACCGAAGTTTGTTCGGAGTCCCGGATGAGACCACAGACATGACGAGGAGTCTCGAAATGGTCAAGACATAAAGATCGATATATTGGAAGGCTATATTCGGACATCGGAAAGGTTCTGAGTGGTTCGGGTATTTTTTTGGAGTACCGGAGAGTTACGGGAATTCGCCGGGGAAGTATCGGGCCTTCATGGGCCTTAGTGGAAAGGAGAGAAGGGCCACAAGGGGAGGCGACACGGCCCTTCATGGTCTAGTCTGAATTGGACTAGGGAGGGGGCAACGCCCCCCTCTTTCCTTCTCGCTCTCCTTCTCCTTCCCTCTTCTCCTACTTGGTCTGGGAAAGGGGGAAACCTACTCCTACTAGGAGTAGGAATCCCCCCTTGGGCGTGCCCCTTGTGGCTGGCCCTCCTCCTTCTCCCCTCAATTATATATGGGAGAGGGGGGCACCCCATAGACACACAAGTTGATCTTTTAGCCATGTGCGGTGCCCCCCTCAACATAAACACACCTCAGTCATGTCGTTGTACTGCTTAGGTGAAGCCCTGCGCCGGTACTTCATCACCACCGTCACCACGCCATTGTGCTGACGAAACTCTCCCTCGGCCTCAACTGGATCAAGAGTTCGAGGGACGTCACCGAGCTGAACGTGTGCAGATCACGGAGGTGCGGTGCATTCGGTACTTGGATCAGTTGGATCGTGAAGAGGTTCGACTACATCAACCGTGTTACTAAATGCTTCCGCTTTCGGTCTATGAGGGTATGTGGACACACTCTCCCCGCTCACAGCTATGCTTCCCCTAGATAGATCTTGCATGATCATAGGCAAAATTTTGAAATACTACATTCCCCAACAGTGGTATCCGAGCCAGGTTTATGCGTAGATGTTGTATGCACGAGTAGAACACAAAGAGTTGTGGGCGATGATAGTCATACTGCTTACCAGCATGTCATACTTTGATTTGGTGGTATTGTTGGATGAAGCGGCCTAGACCAACATTATTTGACCACGTTCATGAGACTGGTTCTACCGCCGTGCTTCGCACACAGGTGGCTAGTGGGTGTCTTTTTCTCCAGCTTTAGTTGAATCAAGTGTGACAATGACCGGTCCTTGTTGAAGGTTAAAACAACACACTTGACGAAAAATCATTGTGGTTTTGATGCGTAGGTAAGAACGGTTCTTGCTAAGCCTATAGCAGCCACGTAAAACTTGCAACAACAAAGTAGAGGACGTCTAACTTGTTTTTGCAGGGCTTGTTGTGATGTGATATGGTCAAGACATGATGATATATAAATTGTTGTATGAGATGATCATGTTTTGTAACAGTTATCGGCAACTGGCGGGAGCCATATGGTTGTCGCTTTATTTTATGAAATGCAATCGCCATGTAATTGCTTTACTTTATCACTAAGTGGTAGCGATAGTCACAGAAGCAATAGTTGGCGAGACGACAACTATGCTTCGATGGATTTAAAGGTGTCAAGCCGGTGACGACGGTGATCATGACGGTGCTTTGGAGATGGAGATCAAAGGCACAAGATGATGATGGCCATATCATATCACTTATATTGATTGAATGTGATGTTTATCCTTAATGCATCTTATTTTGCTTAGTACAACGGTAGCATTATTAGATGATCTCTCACTAAATTTCAAGGTATAAGTGTTCTCCCTGAGTATGCACCGTTGCTACAGTTCGTCGTGCCGAGACACCACGTGATGATCGGGTGGGATAAGCTCTACATTCACATACAATGGGTGCAAGCCAGTTTTGCACACGCAGAATACTCGGGTAAACTTGACGAGCCTAGCATATGCAGATATGGCCTCGGAACACTGAGACCGAAAGGTCGAGCATGAATCATATAGTAGATATGATCAACATAGTGATGTTCACCATTGAAAACTACTCCATCTCACATGATGATCGAACATGGTTTAGTTGATATGGATCACGTGATCACTTAGATGATTAGAGGGATGTCTATCTAAGTGGGAGTTCTTAAGTAATATGATTAATTGAACTTAAATTTATAATGAACTTAGTCTTGATAGTATTTGCATATCTATGTTGTAGATCAATTGCTCGTGTATAGCTTCCCCGTTTTATTTATGATATGTTCCTAGAGAAAACTAAGTTGAAAGATGATATTAGCAATGATGTAGACTAGGTCTGTGATCTGAGGATTATCCTCATTGCTGCACAGAAGAATTATGTCCTTGATGCACAGCTAGGTGACGGACCTATTGTAGGAGCAGATACAAACGTTATGAACGTTTGGCAAGCTCGGTATGACAACTACTTGACAGTTTAGTGCGCCATGCTTTACGGCTTAGAACCAGGACATAAAAAATGTTTTGAACGCCATGGAGCATATAAGATGTTCCAAGAGCTGAAATTGTATTTCAGACTCATTCCCCAGTCGAGAGGTATGAGACCTCTGACATACTTTGCCTACAAGATGGAGGAGAATAGCTCAACTAGTGAGCATGTGCTCAGATTGTCTGAGTACTACAATCGCTTGAATCAAGTGGGAGTTAATCTTCCAGATAAAATAGTGATTGACAGAGTTCGCTAGTCACTATCACCAAGTTATTGGAACATCGTGATGAACTATAATATGCAAGGGATGACGAAAATGATTCCCGAGCTCTTCGTGATGCTGAAATCGACGAAGGTAGAAATCAAGAAAAGTATCAAATTTTGATGGTTGACAAGATCACTAGTTTCAAGTAAAAGGGCAAGGGAAAGAAAGGGAACTTCAAAAAGAATGACAAGCAAGTTGCCACTCCCATGAAGAGGCCCAAACCTAGACCCAAACCTGAAACTGAGTGCTTCTACTGCGAAGGAAATGGTCACTTGAAGCGGAGCTGCCCCAAATACTTGGCGGATAAGAAGGATGGCAAAGTGAACAAAAGTATATATGATATACATGTTATTGATGTGTACTTTACTAGTATTCATAGTAGCCCCTGGGTATTTGATACTGGTTCAGTTGCTATGATTAGTAACTCGAAACAGGAGTTACAAAATGAACAAAGACTAGTTGAGGGCAAAGTGACGATGTGTGTTGGAAGTGATTCCAAGGTTGGTAAGATCGCCATCACACACTCCTTCTACCTTCAGGATTAGTGTTGAACCTAAAATAAATGTTATTTGGTGTTTGCGTTGAGCATAATATGATTGGATCATGTTTATTGCAATACAGTTATTCATTTAAGTCAAAGAATAATTGGTATTCTATTTACATGAATAATACCTTCTGTGATCATACACCCAAGGTGAATGGTTTATTAAATCTCGATCCTGGTGATACACATATTTATAATATTGATGCCAAAAGATGCAAAGTTGATAATGATAGTGCAACATATTTGTGGCACTGCCATTTAGGTCATATTGGTGTAAAGCACATGAAGAAACACCATGCAGATGGGCTTTTGGAATCACTTGATTATGAATCACTTGATGCTTGCGAACCATGCCTCATGGGCAAGATGACTAAGACTCCGTTCTCCGGAACAATGGAGTGAGAAACTAACTTACTGGATGTTGGGGATATTATTGATGGGCATAAACCGGCCTAACTGGGCCGGGTTGACTTCATCAGTAGCCCAAAGGTGTTAAAGCCCCGAGGCTAGATAAAGGCCCAAGGCCATAGTCGGTTCAGTATCTGCAGCCGTAAACCGGCGTGTATATAAACTTGTATCATAAGTTAGGAATAGGGAGAGACCAACCCGGATACGAATATAAACCGGAGATTGGGACTCTATGAACCGACGGGTGTCCCCGTGATATAAGGGGACAACCCGATAGCGGTTCAAGGGAGACAACGATAACTCAAGGCCTAGGCGAAGCTTGTTTGCTCCCTAGTCATCGAAATCCCATCAATTCCATCACAAACTAGACGTAGGCTTTTACCTTCATCGAAGGGGCCGAACTAGTATAAACTCCCTGTGTCCCTTGTCCGCTTTAACCCCTTCGAGTTAACTCATTGCGATGGCTCCACGACTAAGTCCTTTCGCTAGGACATCTGCCGTGACAAACCCACGACAGTTGGCGCCCATCGTGGGGCTATCGCACGATGGTTTCAAGTTCTTGGAGGGCCGCTTTGAAGGACTCGAGGGATACGTCGTGGGTCGGATGACCAAGAGTCGTCGCGGCAAGATCTACATCGACGACGTAGGCTGGGGCCCCGAGGCCGGCTCAACTGAGTACGGGTACCGGGTCCCCTTTGGTGGCATACATGTCTTCATCGGCAAGATCGGTGAACCGGGCCCTGAGCTGGACACCTGCACCGACCTCGTCGAGACAGCTCAGCGTGCACGACCTGCCCGGGTTAAACCGGCCGTGAAGCGTGCCTTCGTGGGAGTCATCCATGGAGGAAGCTATGAGGACGGATTAGGATCTGGTGGTGAAACCGTCGTTTACTCTGGCGACGAGTCATCGACCGGAGAGACCGAGTCATTGTATCAGCTACAAGATGGCTGGATCGGGGGCTGTTCCGATGGCGACAGTATTCCGGACCCCTCCGATCTGCCCAACCGAGTTGGGATATTCATGGCCGGTACACAAGCAGCACCTCACTCATCGACAGCCGCGGCGATGATTTCCGGTTCAGCAGCAGCAACGGCTGCCGGAGCAGGAGGCTCGGTGCGCCCGCCGGTTCAAGTGTTATCAGATCTATTCGACGCATTGGCTGCACTCATGGCGGAGGCTAGTCCGGTGGATCAGGATGCTCATAACGCGGAGATCGCAAAGGTGAGAGAGCAGATTACCCAGGCCAAAGCAGATCTGGCAGCAGAAGAGGTCAGGATGACCACGGAGCGGGCCGCTTTGGATGCCCAAGCTTATAAACTCATGCTGGACCAGAATGCCTCACAGGAAGTCATGAGGAGGAAATACCGATCTCGCTTGCCCTCAGTTTTTGAAGGAAGGAACCTTTTCGACACCCCTGAAGCGGGAATCAATAATCCGCCAGTAGTAAACCGGGCGGAGGCACCTGCGGCAGGAGCGCCGGTTCAGCCCCGTTTAATAAATCTGCCTCGTCATAATACTGGTGTACCACAAGCCGTGCCTACACCTCCAGGTCACTACTCCAATCCGATGGATAACCTCGTTGCAGCTGCGGTACGGCTGGAGGCTATTCCAGTTGAAGGTGATTCATTATAGGCGATCGAAACACGCCGGGTTAAGGAGCTCCTCAGGACGGCCTTGATCCAACAGGAAGCATACTCATACAGCCGCGACCGGATTCATTCTACCCCACGTCCGACTCAGAGTTATAGCAGGCATATGGAGGAACCAGCTGTGTCAAGTAACGCGCGGCGTGAAGCACCCCGTGGCGATAATCCGACTCCCGATGCCCAGGAGGTGGTAGACCGGGCCCGAGCGCGCAGGGAAGCTGAGTTAGCAGCACAGTATCAGACTCATGAGTTCACACCGGTTCGTCCCACCACTTCGGTTGAACCGGGGCTCACGTCTAGCGCTTTGGGAGTGCCATGTCTTGTTCCCGCTTTACGCAATGTGCGCCTGCCCAAGGATTTTAAAGGCCCGCGCAAGGTGCCGAACTACACGGCGGATCAACCCCCAGAGACGTGGGTGGAGAGTTATGAGATGGCCATGGAGATGCTTGATGTTGATGAAGCGGCGTGTGCAAAATATTTTACCATGATGCTTGAAGGGACAACCCGCACTTGGTTAAAAAGCCTGCCGCCCAATTCTATCAGTTCATGGGCCCAGCTGAGAGACCGGTTCATCAATAATTTCAAAGACACGTGTAAGCAGCCCATGTCAATAGTGGATTTAGCTGCATGTGTCCAGGAGGAAGGAGAATCAATGACTCATTGGGTTCGCAGGGTCTCACGAGTCCTGCACTCTTCAGACCGCATCAATGCAGACACCGCAGTTATAACCTTGGAAGGCAATTGCCGGTTTGGACCTTTGAAGCTGAAGTTAGGACGAATGAAACGCCATTGTACTGACATGGGAACCCTCATGGGCGCTTTAGTAAAGTACGCTGATTCTGATAGTACCAAGGATCCTGAGTCTGATGATGAAAAGGCAGGGAAGGGAAAGAAGAACGGCAACTTCAGAGGTCAGCACCATCACTCAGCTGGAAACGGTGGGGGAGGCAAGCGTAAAGCGGATGGCAACATGGATTTTGTGGCCAATACTAACGCACAGAACGGAGGCCAGCGACGGAAGGGCAAAAACCGCAGTGGAGGGCCCAGCCCTAATCCGGAACGCCTGAACTATCTGTTAAACCAGCCCTGTCCAAAGCATGGAACAAGGGAGGAACCGGCAAACCACCTTTGGAAAGATTGTTGTATCATGCACGAATTCAAGAATTCCAATGCCTTCCGGTATGACCCCAGCTCTGGTGGAGGTTCTGGGTCTGGACCAAGTCACGGTGGTGGAAATTCTGGTTCAGGATTTAATGGTAACCCGGGCGGGCATAACAACCAGCATAATCAGAATAACCGGGGTGGTAACAATCAGCAACAACAGCAGTCGGGTTACCAGAGCAATCCAAATCAGCTAAATAGTGGGCAGTATCATGTATTCACCACTAGCTTGGACAAGCGGGATAGGAAGCTCCAGAAGCGGGCAGTTAATTCTGTTAAACCGGCCGTGCCCCGGTATCTGCGCTGGTCAGAGCAACCAATCATATGGAGTAGAGAGGATCACCCTCCCCGGGTTGACAATCCGGGTCAGCTGGCTTTAGTGGTGGCACCTCAGGTTGGAGGTTATAAGTTCACCAAGGTACTCATGGATGGAGGTAGCAGCATTAACATCCTGTACTATGAGACTTTTCGTCGAATGGGACTGACAGATAAGGAACTCCGGCCTTCAAATACGGTTTTTCATGGTGTGGTACCTGGCAAGTCAGCATACCCCGTTGGAAAGATAGCATTAGAAGTGGCTTTCGGAGATGATCACGATTCCCGGTCTGAGACGCTAACATTCGAGGTGGTGAAAATCAAAAGCCCGTATCACGCCCTGTTCGGTAGACCGGCCTATGCGAAATTCATGGCACGACCCTGTTATGTCTACTTGCAACTCAAGATGCCAGGTCATAAGGGGACCATCACGGTTCACGGAAGCCGCAAGATCGCTTTGGAATGCGAAGAAGGAGATGCAGCTTACGCAGAATCGGTTTGTAGTACCGAGGAACTCAAGTATTACAAAGATAATGTAGATCCGATGGATATGACTCCTTTAAAGAAGCCTACTACAGAGCATGATCCGGCCCTGAAATTTACATCAGCCGCTGAGACTAAGCTTGTCGACTTCGTACCTGGCGATTCGTCCAAGCAGTTCAGTATCAGCGCCAATTTGGATCCGAAATAGGAAAGCGCGCTCATCGAGTTCATCCGTGAGAATCGGGACATCTTTGCATGGAAGCCTTCTGACATGCCTGGTGTACCGAGGCGACTCGCTGAGCACACTCTTAATGTGGATCCTAAATACAAACCGGTGAAACAGTTCCTCCGTCGGTTCAACGAGGAGAGGCGAAAAGCTATTGGAGAAGAAGTGGCCAGGCTCTTAGCAGCTGGCTTCATTGTTGAGGTTTTCCGCCCTGAGTGGCTTGCTAATCCGGTGCTAGTCCTTAAGAAAAACGGCACCTGGCGCATGTGAGTGGATTATACTGATCTTAACAAAGCCTGTCCCGCAGATCCTTTTGCCCTCCCCCGTATTGATCAGATTATTGATGCTACGGCGGGTTGCGAGCATTTGTGTTTCCTGGATGCTTATTCCGGCTATCATCAGATCAAAATGGCAGTGAAGGACCAGGAGAAGACGGCGTTCATAACTCCTTTTGGAGCCTTCTGCTATGTGTCTATGCCTTTTGGGCTCAAAAGTGCCCAGGCAACCTATCAACGGTGTGTGCAAAATTGTCTCCACAAACAGATTGGCCGTAATGTGCATGCTTATGTGGATGATGTCGTTGTTAAATCAAGGAAGAAGGAGACTTTGGTCGATGAGTTGAAGGAAACCTTTGATAACCTGAGGACGTACAACATGATGCTCAATCCGGCCAAATGTGTCTTTGGCGTACCAGCAGGCAAGCTATTGGGTTTTCTGGTGTCCAACAGGGGAACTGAGGCTAATCCGGAGAAGATCACGGCTATCACTTCTCTGGCTAAACCGAAATGTATTAATGATGTTCAATGTTTGGCTGGCCGGATTGCCGCGTTGAGCCGGTTTATCAGCCGCCTCGGTGAGAAGGCGATCCCGTTGTATCAGATGTTGAAGAAAACGGATCAGTTTATCTGGAGTTCTACCGCGGATCAGGCTTTGGAGGATTTAAAGCGGCAATTGGCCAATCCGCCTGTACTCGCCGCCCTCGTTGACAAAGAACCATTATTGCTGTATGTCGCTGCTAATGCTCGTGCGGTCAGTGTAGCTATAGTGGTGGAGCGGAAGGAGGCGGGCAAAGAGTACCCGGTTCAGCGTCCAGTTTATTATATCAGTGAAGTGCTTATTGAGTCTAAACAAAGATATCCGCATTGGCAGAAGCTGGTATATGGAGTTTTCATGGCAAGCCGGAAGCTGAAGCAGTATTTCCAAGGGCATCCCATCACAGTGGTCAGCTCTGCCCCTTTAGGTGATATCATCCAGAACCGTGAAGCAACAGGTCGGATTGCCAAGTGGGCCATAGAACTTGGGCCACACGGTTTGAAATACGTGCCTCGGACGGCGGTGAAGTCCCAAGCACTTGTCGATCTTATTAACGATTGGACAGAGCTGCAGGCCCCTGAAGAGAAGCCGGATCACACATATTGGACCATCCAATTTGACGGATCACGGCAATTGGAGGGCTCGGGGGCTGGAGTCATATTAACTTCCCCACGAGGTGACAAGTTTTGTTATGTTCTCCGCTTAATGTTCCCTTGTACTAACAATGCAGCTGAGTACGAAGCCTTGCTCCATGGTCTCCGGATGGCTAAAGAGATGAACTTAAGCCGGGTTAAGTGCTTCGGTGACTCGGACCTGGTAGCTCAACAAGTGTCTGGTACTTGGGATTCTAAGGACCCACTCATGGCGGCATATCGTCGTGAGCTGGATGCTGTTGCTGGTCATTTCAAGGGTTATTAGGTGGACCACGTGGACCGTCGGAAGAATGAAGCGGCGGACGCTTTGAGCCGGCTAGGGTCACAGCGTAAACCGGTCCCGCCTAATGTCTTTCTCGACATATTACACGACCCATCGTTTCAGCTACCTGGAGAAGCAGATTTGCTTGTTCCTGATCCAGAGGCTCAGTTGGTGGCGGCACTCCACGTCATTCCGGATTGGACACTTCCTTACCTGGCGTACATGAACCGGGGCGATTTACCAGAGGATGAGACTCTGGCCAGACAAATAATACGGCGGTCCAAGTCCATGACAATCATCAATGGCGAGTTGCATCATTGCAGTGTATCAGGAGCATTTCAACGTTGTGTGTCTCCTGAGGAAGGCTGTGAAATTTTGCGTGAGATCCATGAAGGGGATTGTGGTCACCACGCTGGTTCAAAGTCTTTGGTGGCTAAGGCGTTTCGCCACGGTTTCTATTGGCTGACTGCCCATGCTGATGCGGAGGATCTGGTCAGGCGATGTGATGGTTGCCAAAAATTCTCAAGACGCGCTCATGTTCCGGCTCAGGAATTGAGGATGATTCCAATTACTTGGCCATTTGCAACCTGGGGGCTGGATATGGTTGGGCCTTTCAAAAGGTCCAAAGACAAGAAAACCCACCTCCTGGTGGCGGTTGATAAATTTACAAAATGGGTGGAGGCAGAGCCCGTTAGCAAGTGTGATGCAGCCACTGCGGTTCAGTTCATTAAAAAGGTGATTTTCCGGTTTGGCTTTCCACACAGTATCATCACAGACAATGGTACCAATTTGTCTAAGGGTGCCATGAGATACTTCTGCGAACGGGAGCACATCCGCCTTGACGTTTCATCAGTGGCACACCCGCAGTCCAATGGTCAAGCAGAAAGAGCTAATCAGGAGATCTTGAGAGGCATCAAACCCCGGCTTATGGTTCCCTTGCAGAGGACACCGGGTTGTTGGGTCGAAGAATTGCCCTCTGTATTATGGAGCATTAATACCACGCCCAACAGATCAACTGGATACACACCGTTCTTCATGTTTTATGGAGCAGAGGCAGTTCTCCCCAGTGATATCCGTCACGATTCACCTCGGGTTGCGGCTTATGTTGAAGCGGACAACGAGATGGCCCGACAAGATGCATTGGACCGGTTGGGTGAAGAGCGAGACACAGCAGCTGCCCGCTCGGCGATTTATCAACAAGATCTTCATCGCTATCACAGCCGTCGGGTCAGAACCAGAACCTTCCAAGAAGGAGATTTGGTGCTTCAACTCATTCAAGATCAAACCGATATGCATAAGTTATCTCCACCTTGGGAAGGACCGTTCGTGGTCAGCAAAAATCTGCACAACGGGTCATACTATCTGATTGATATTCGAGAGCATAAGGACTCACGTAAGTCAGAAGAGGAGACCAGCAGGCCATGGAACATAGCCCATCTTCGGCCTTACTACACCTGAGCCATTCGCTCTACTTATGTATATATTATGACAATGTATATATTCTCAATATAATAAACCGGATCCTCAGCTAAAGCGGGGTATCTGTTCATTTCTATCATGTGTGGTTACACGGAGTTGTTCTATTTTAAAACGACCTCCGGTTTACCCCTTGCAAATATTATCAATATCACTTGGGGGCTCCGTCATGTCTGAACCGATGCAATACCTTTTGATAGGTGAAAGCCACTAGATCACTTGGGGGCTCGGTCGTGTCCGAACCGATGCAACACCTCTTGATCGGCGAAAGCCACCAGATCACTTGGGGACACGGTCAAGTCTGAACCGGTCATGCCTCTTGGTCGGCCTATAGGCCTTAGAGTCACTTGGGGGCTTGGTCGAACCCGAACCATTGCCATGCCACTTGGCCGACGTAATTCCACGAGTCATTTGGGGACCTGGCCGACTGGCACCATAGCTACACCTTTGGGGAGCTTGGTTGCATCTGTCCATGGTAACACCATCTGATCGGCTCAGTAAAGCCTTTCTTTTTGCAAAAAGTTTTATCATTGCTTTTGCTTTAAATAGCTTTTCTTAAGGAGTTGCTATTTTATCTTAGTTGCGTTTTTTAAACCGACAGTGCTTTGTACCGGTTCAAACAGCCAAATTGGCGGAACACAGTCCATTTTTTAAACCGAAGATTATTTGCCCGGTTTAATTTTTTCTGTTCACGTCCTTTTTTGGAGTAACAAAAGGCTATTATGATCAAAGCACGGTTTACACAGTAAGCCGGCGTTATATATACAGGAGCTGCTTTCTCCCATGACGGTTTAGGGTTATCAAACCCCCGTTTCAAGATTGGCTACATGCCTACTTCGTGCCCAATAAATGGCAGGTATTTCGTATCACAAAAATTGGTCATATTTGCAAGTCTCCTGGTGTATCTACATAAAGATTCATAAACCGGATGTCGGTACAACCGCCCTGGTAGTTTAAGATTTTATGATTGCAGGAGATATAAGTTGGCAATATTGACCTTCCAAATAAAGGTATCAGCATAGATGCACGAAGGCATCTCAGGAAGCAAAAAGTATTGTCTATCCTATTACAAGGCGGCTTGGAGCCCAAATGAGATCATTGTTTTCTTGACAAGATATAACAAGGAAGCTTGATAAAGCTGCCTTCGGTTTACGCCTGCTGGCCACCCCGGTTTGATTGTTCTAGATCATCCTGCGCCGCTTCAGCTTCCTCGTCTCTACCCAGCGGCTGGAAGTCAACAGTGGTCCAGTCGATTCCCATTAATGTTTGAAAGACAGCCTCTTCATGAATCAGTGAAGACGGTTCAATATCCGGGGCGTAAGTATGCTTACGGATTGGAGGAATCAGGTTTTCCGCTTCAGGGATTGGTGCAGCCACTCTTTTGTTCTGGTCATTATACTGAGCTTGATAATGCGACAAATTGGCTTCCTCCACCAATTGGCAGGCCAGAGGGTGCACCGCCGGTTTATCTCTCTTGAATCCTCTTCACTGAATTCTGAGCCATCCTCCTTTAAGCTGGGATAGCCTTGAGCCGCTTCAACAGGATCAAAATCGGGCACCCATGCTTTTGCCCGGATTAAGGCATTAATGGCTCCGGTTCGAGCAGCAAACTTTTTTAGCTCATCAATCCGAGCAGGGAGCATTGACAGTCTCTTCAGAGTATCTTGGATCAAAGTGGGTGCTGGATTATTGTGTGACGCAGTTGAGATAATCCGCTGCGCTCCAGTGTACAGCTGCTCGATTAAGGTGTAGGCGGCTTTCAGTTTCATCCGCACGTCTGACCCCAAGTGGTTAATACGAGTGCCTGTAACATGATCAATCGTTTACAAACCAGGCTGTTTTATAAGAGGATCACTATTATTACACAAGTTGCAAGAAGCTTACCAAAGATGGCGGCGGTCATGGCGTGCACTTGTCGCTTTACGCTGGTTAATTCATCAGTTACCGGTTTTAGGGCAGCCTCCGCATTTTCAATCGTCTTAGTTAAAGCGGCCTTTTCTGTGGCCCAGTTAGCCCGTTCCTTCTTGAAGTCCTCCTTTAGTTGCTCCATGCTGCTTAAAGCGCTGGTTAGCTCTTCCTTTGCCTTGGAGGTTTCATCTTGTTGGGTTTTCAAATTCTCTTGAAGGTCGGCAACTTGGTTTTCTTTGGCCCTTACTTCAGCCTGCATTCCGACAGTTATACGGTTTAACAACAAACATGAACAATGAAGTACCAACCACATAACAAGTTATGCGCTTTGTACTTGGGGGCTAATGCTTATTTGATCTATAGCTACCAGTTAATTGTCAAAGTCCCAAGCTCAATACAAATATTCAACTTGGCACTTGGGGGCTAATGGCTATTTGCTCTAATAAGTTTCTGATGCCATGGTATGAAGATTAAAGTTTCGGTTTCACTACATCAAGTTAAACCGACCCTTGGGGGCTATATCAAGGAATTTTGAAGCATGGAATTTTTTATGTCAAGACCCGATTCAACTATGATAGGTTGAACCGACCCTTGGGGGCTACAATGGTGATAAGCAGGAACAAATTCATGGAAGTTACCTCAAGCTTCTCTTTCATCAGCTTTACCAGATTAGCTTCATAATCACGGCTAGTATACAGCCGGTTCAAGTATCCAGAATGCACATCTTGGGCGCCCAGAGCAGTGTATGTTGCCAGATCAACATCCTATTTGCCTTTGCTCATGGCAGAAATTTCTTCTTTGGCAGTATGCTTGGCTAAGGCGACGGGATTCCCCGGTTCAGAGCGACCAATGCCAGTGATTATGACTTCATCATCCTTAGACTCGCCGGTTTGAACCGGCGTAGTCGGTTTATCTGCATGTCTGGAAGGGCTGGTGGTTTTCTCAAACCGGATGGGACTGGCTGGCTGGTCAGCAGGACCGGAGGTGTTAACAAAACCTTCATCAGCAGTAACAACTTCATCTCGTATTAGTGGGTCATTAACCACATCTTCATGGATGACCGCTTCAATATTTGGGGTAACATCCGGTTCAGGAGCAGCGTCTTCTTCAGCTGCCTTATCCAGGCGAGCTTTCTTACTTGGCCTCGGTTTGGCCCTAAAAAGAAGCAGCAAAATCAAAGACAGTACATATTGAAAACTACAAAAATCAACAACGTTATGATAATTGCAAGCTTACCCAAGCACGGTTTTAAGTGGAGGCAGCTGGGTGCCAGTTGACTCGCCAGAAGAGGAGTGCGAGGTGACCTGATAATCGGAGTCAGACGGATTAAGCGGTTGACGAAAACAGCCCGCTTTAGGACGAATATTGACAGGCAAATTAGAGACCTTTGAATGACGTCTCCGAACCGGATTGTTCGGTAAACCGGCGGAGGTAACTACCTGACCGCTGTGACGAGTTGTGCGGCGCACTTTATGCAGTTGGGTCTTCATAAGAAAGTTGGGATCCAAATAAGCAAGGGGATGAGAAAATGTAACTTTGCAGTTTGCCTGACAAATTTTATGTGAAGGCAGAAGGCTAGAGTCAGAGGAAAGAACAATTACCTCTACATCGTCAGCATGGCTAGCTTCGGCATCATCCTGACAAATATCATCATCAATAAGGTGTATAAAAAGTAAACCGAGGGAATCAAGTTCTGCCTCAAGGTCCGGATTACCCACATCGTCATCAGCGGGCGGATCAAAGGAAGCGGTGGTTCTCCTTTTATGAGCAGACTTCTTAATGACCTTGATCTTAGGCCGGATTGGTATGTCCGGTTTATCGTTTTTCTCTTGAAGGATTTTCTTGCTCCAAAACGGATCATTACCCTGCATCAAATAGATGTCGGCATCAGTAATAGACAAGTACAATAGCATCAAGGCTAGTACAAAGGAAAAATGCAGACTTACGGCTGGCGGTTTGTTGGTGGCGCAAAAAGGAAGCAGGCCGGTACGAGCGCAGACGTGCTCCAGTTCATTCAAAATTTTCTTTACAGCTTCTGTGACTTCTTCATCAGTAAGCTGGATGTTTACATGCCGCAGCGGGTCGTCAACACTGCTCGTATATTCACACATCAAACCGGAGCGTCGACTGAGGGGCAGTATACTCCAGGATATCCAACAACGGGCAAGATCAACTCCAGTTAAACTGTTGGCTAGGAAAGCTCTGAGCTTGGACAATTGGGGAGCGTACTTACTCCTCTCTTTGCCAGTTAACCTCTGAGGAAAGGGGTGAGTGTTGCTAAGCCGTTCCGGACGGAGACCAGGCAAGGGATTCTCTTCGGCAGGGGAGGTGTCTTTGCAATAGAACCAGGAATTATTCCACTCCTGGGGATGACTGTGCAGTTTTGCATGAGGATAAGTGACTTCTTTCCTTTTTTGAATTTCCATACCACCCAGTTCCATATTGGGGCCATCAGTAAATTATGTGCGACAGTTCAAGTGAAAGAAGTCCCGGAACAATTCCACTGTGGGTTCCTCTTGGAAGTACACTTCGCAAAGCACTTGGAAGTGGCATATATTAGTGATAGAGTTGGGACCGATATCTTGTGGGCGCAGTTGGAAATTGGCTAAGACATCCCGATAAAACTTTGAACCGGGCAGACTAAAGCCCCGGGCCAGGTGATCCGCAAAAACAACAACCTCTCCCTCTTCAGGGGTGGGAGGGTATTCTGTGCCTGGGACTCTCCAGTGGACGGTGTTTTTACTGCTTAAAGCGCCGGTGAGAACTAAGTTGTTCAACTGTGTTTCTGTAACACGGGAAGGAACCCAGTTGCACTCATATATTTGCTTGTCCATGAGGAAATCTACAAGATAAGTAGTTTCAGTTCAAGTATATGTTTGATTAAACCGGATGCATATCTATTTAAACCGAAGGCAGTCCTATCTAAACCGGAGTTATGTAAGGTGGCAACGTCTGGCGGTTCAAACAAGGGGACTAATGATATATACTGGTCCTTCACATTTTCTATGCCAAAGTTAAACCGCCGGATCTGAACATTGAAAGCAATCGAGGGTGTACAAATACAGAAACAGATTTCACAAGACTTCTCTACAACGACGGATCTAAAGCCAGTTCAGAAAAAGGAAAATATTTAAAAGTTTAAGGCGGAACAATATTGATTCAAAGAGCAGAAAGGTTATTTGGATCTATGAACTTAAGCATGAATCTACAAGACGAATGCTAAAGGCCCATTAGTAAATCACAGTAGGGTTTTCTTGGATCTACCCAGAGGTATGAGCAGGAATACGAACAGTGAGCAAGAACATGGCAAGAACGCGAAACCCTAGTATGGATCCAGGTTGATAAAAACATAGATCTTACCGGAGCCGGGGGAGACACGGAAGGACGCCGCGGTTTTCTGGTACGGTCAGGTCGATGCAGCGGCCCAAGACGATGCAGAGGTCAGCAGCGGCGGCGGAGCTCCGGGGCTGGCGGTGCGGAGAATACGAAGAGAAAGGGGATGAAGGAGAGAAAAGGAAATGACCCTTCGGCCCTATTTATAAGGCAAAGGACATGTGTCAGCCGCGCGAATCCAGGAGCCACAAATTTCGGAGTTGTCGCCTCGATTATTGCGGATCTGTTAAACAAAGAAGGCATCATAAAAGCTAGCTTCATGATGACGTCATGCCGGTTTACAGCAACCCAAGAAGATGACGACACGACGGTTCAATAGATATAGGAAGATGATGAAGACAAATTTTTTTGACTAAGGATTGACATGAACCTGTTCAAATCAATCTGGGGCCTAATGTTGGGGATATTATTGCTGGGCATAAACCAGCCTAACTGGGCCGGGTTGACTTCATCAGTAGCCCAAAGGTGTTAAAGCCCCGAGGCTAGATAAAGGCCCAAGGCCATAGTCGGTTCAGTATCTACAGCCGTAAACCGGCGTGTATATAAACTTGTATCATAAGTTAGGAATAGGGAGAGACCAACCCAGATACGAATATAAACTGGAGATTGGGACTCTATGAACCGACAGGTGTCCCCGTGTATATAAGGGGACAATCCGATAGCGGTTCAAGGGAGACAACGATAACTCAAGGCCTAGGCGAAGCTTGTTTTCTCCCTAGTCATCGAAACCCCATCAATTCCATCACAAACTAGACGTAGGCTTTTACCTTCATCGAAGGGGCTGAACTAGTATAAACTCCCTGTGTCCCTTGTCCGCTTTAACCCCTTCGAGTTAACCCGTTGCGATGGCTCCACGACTAAGTCCTTTCGCTAGGACATCTGCCGTGACAAACCCACGACACTGGAAATAATATATACTGATGTATGCGGTCCGATGAGTGTTGATGCTCGCGGCGGGTATCGTTATTTTCTGACCTTCACAGATGATTTAAGCAGATATGGGTATATCTACTTGATGAAACATAAGTCTGAAACATTTTGAAAAGTTCAAATCATTTCAGAGTGAAGTGGAAAATCATCGTAACAAGAAAATAAAGTTTCTATGATTTGATCGCGGAGACGAATATTTGAGTTACGAGTTTGGTCTTCATTTGAAACAATGTGGCATAGTTTCGCAACTCACGCCACCTGGAACACCACAGCATAATGGTGTGTCCGAACGTCATAACCGTACTTTATTAGATATGGTGCAATCTATGATGTCTCTTACCGAATTACCACTATCATTTTGAGGTTATGCAAGATAGCTGCATTCACGTTAAATAGGGCAACATCTAAAAATCTGTTGAGACGATACCGTATGAACTATGGTTTAGCAAGAAACCTAAGCTGTCGTTCCTTAAAGTTTGGGGTTGCAATGCTTAGGTGGAAAAGTTTCAACCTGATAAGCTCAAACCCAAATCGAAGAAGTGCGTCTTCAAAGGATACCCAAACGAAACTGTTGGGTACACCTTCTATCACAGATCTGAAGGCAAGATCTTTGTTGCTAAGAATGGATCCTTTCTAGAGAAGGAGTTTCTCTCGAAAGAAGTGAGTGGGAGGAAAGTAGAACTTGATGAGGTAATTGTACCTGCTCCCTTATTGGAAAGTAGTTCATCACAGAAATCAGTTCCAGTGATTCCTACACCAATTAGTGAGGAAGCTAATGATGATGATCATGGAAACTTCTGATCAAGTTACTACCAAACCTCTTAGGTCAACCAGAGTAAGATCCATAGAAGAGTGGTATGGTCATCCTGTTCTCGAAGTCATGTTACTTGACCATGAAGAACCTACAAACTATGAGGAAGCGATGATGAGCCCAGATTCCGCGAAATGGCTTGAGGCCATGAAATCTTAGATGGGATCCATGTATGAGAACAAAGTGTGGAATTTGGTTGACTCGCCCGATGATCGGCAAGCCATAGAGAATAAATGGATCTTCAAGAAGAATGCTGACACTGAAGGTAATGTTACTGTCTACAAAGCTCGACCTGTTGTGAAAGGTTTTTGACAAGTTCAAGGAGTTGACTACGACCAGACCTTCTCACCCGTAGCGATGCTTAAGTCTGTCCGAATCATGCAAGCAATTGCCGCATTTTATGATTATGAAATTTGGCAAATGGATGTCAAAACTGCATTCCTTAATGGATATCTTAAAGAAGAGTTGTATATGATGCAACCAGAACGTTTTGTAAATCCAAAAGGTGCTAATAAAGTGTGCAAGCTCCAGCGATCCATTTATGGACTGGTGCAAGCCTCTCGGAGTTGGAATATACGCTTTGATAGTGTGATCAAAGCATATGGTTTTATACAGACTTTTGGAGAAGCCTGCATTTAGAAGAAAGTGAGTGGGAGCACTACAACATTTCTGATAAGTATATGTGAGTGGCATATTGTTGATCAAAAATAATGTAGATTTTCTGGAAAGCATAAAGGAGTGTTTGGAAGGAGTTTTTCAAAGAAAGACCTCGGTGAAGCTACTTACATATTGAGCATCAAGATCTATAGAGATAGATCAAAACGCTTGATAAATTTTTTCAATGAGTACATACCTTGACAAGTTTTTGAAGTAATTCAAAATGGAACAGTCAAAGAAGGAGTTCATGCCTATGTTGCAAGGTGTGAAGTTGAGTAAAGACTCAAAACCTGACCACGACAGAAAATAGAAAGAGAATGAAAAATCATTCCCTATGCCTTAGTCATAGGTTCTATAAAGTATGCTATGCTGTGTACCTCAGCGGAAGTTTGGCAAGAGGGTACAATACAGATCCAGGAGTGGATCACTGAACGACGGTCAAAATTATCCTTAGTGGAATAAGGAGATGTTTCTTCGTTATGGAGGTGACAAAGAGTTCGTCGTAAAAGTTACGATGATGCAAACTTTGACACCAATCTGGATGACTCTGAGTCTCGATCTAGATACATATTGAAAATGGGAGCGATTAGCTAGGGTAGCTCCGTGCAGAGCATTGTAGACATAGAAAGTTTGCAAAATACATATGGCTCTGAATGTGGCAGATCCGTTGACTAAACTTCTCTCACAAGCAAAACATGATCACTCTTTGGGTGTTAATCACATAGCGGTGTGAACTATATTATTGACTCTAGTAAACCCTTCGGGTATTAGTCACATTGAGATGTGAACTAATCACATAAAGATGTGAACTATTGGTGTGAAATCACATGACGATGTGAACTAGATTATTGACTCTAGTGCAAGTGGGAGACTGAAGGAAATATGCCCTAGAGGCAATAATAAAGTTGTTATTTACATTTCCTTATATCATGATAAATGTTTATTATTCATGATAGAATTGTATTAACCAGGAACTTAGTACATGTGTGAATACATAGACAAACAGAGTGTCCCTAGTATGCCTCTACTAGACTAGCTCGTTGATCAAAGATGGTTAAGTTTCCTAACCATAGACATGTGTTGTCATTTGATGAACGGGATCACATCATTAGAGAATGATGTGATGGACAAGACCCATCTGTGAGCTTAGCACTATGATCGTTTAGTTTATTGCTATTGCTTTCTTCATGACTTATACATGTTCCTATGACTATGAGATTATGCAACTCCCAAATACCGGAGGAACACTCTGTGTGCTATAAAATGTCACAACGTAACTGGGTGATTATAAAGATGCTCTACAGGTGTCTCTGATGGTGTTTGTTGAGTTGGCATAGATCAAGATTACGATTTGTCACTCCAATTGTCGGAGAGGTATCTCTGGGCCCTCTCGGTAATGCACATCACTATAAGCCTTGCAAGCAATGTGACTAATGAGTTAGTTATGGGATGATGCATTATGGAGCGAGTAAAGAGACTTGCCAGTAACGAGATTAAACTACGTATGATGATACCGACGATCGAATCTCGGGCAAGTAACATACCGATGACAAAGGGAACAACATATGTTGTTATGCGGTTTGACCGATAAAGATCTTCGTAGAATATGTAGGAGCCAATTTGAGCATCCATGTTCCGCTATTGGCTATTGACCGGAGATGTTTCTCAGTCATGTCTACATAGTTCTCGAACCCGTAGGGTCCGCACGCTTAACATTCATTGACGATTTGTATTATGAGTTTATGTAATTTGATGACCGAAGTTTGTTCCGAGTCTTGGATGAGATCACGGACATGGCGAGGAGTCTCAAAATGGTCGAGACGTAAAGATCGATATATTGGAAGGCTATATTCGGACATCAGAAAGGTTTTGAGTGGTTCGGGTATTTTTCGGGGTACCGGAGAGTTACGGGAATTCGCCAGGGGAAGTATCTGGCCTTCATGGGCCTTAGTGGAAAGGAGAGAAGGGCCACAAGGGGAGGCCGCGCGCCCCCCATGGGCTGGTCCGAATTGGATTAGGGAGGGGGCGGCGCCCCCCTCTTTCCTTGTCCCTCTCCTTCTCCTTCCCTCTTCTCCTACTTGGACTAGGAAAGGGGGAAATCTACTCCTACTAGGAGTAGGAATCCCCCCCTTGGGTGCACCCCTTGTGGCCGGCCCTCCTCCTCCGCCCGTCCTTCATATACGGGGGAGGGGGCACCCCATAGACACACAAGTTCATCTTTTAGCGTGTGCGGTGCCCCCTCCATAGAAACACACCTTGGTCATATTGTTGTAGTGCTTAGGCGAAGCTCTGCGCCGGTAACTTCATCATCACCGTCACCACGCCGTTGTGCTGACGAAACTCTCCGTTGGCCTCACTAGATCAAGAGTTGGAGGGACGTCACCGAGCTAAACGTGTGCAGATCACGGAGGTGCCGTGCGTTCGGTACTTGGATCGGTTGGATCGCGAAGACGTTCAACTACATCAACCGCGTTTCTAAACGCTTCCGCTTTCGGTCTAGGAGGGTACATGGACACACTCTCCTCGCTTGTAGCTATGCTTCTCCTAGATAGATCTTGCGTGATCGTAGGCAAATTTTTGAAATACTACGTTCCCCAACAAGATCCGCTTCGCCCACACCGTAGTCCACCCTACCGGAGCCGTTCCACAAACACCCTACTCTGGGAATCAGGTTAGAAACGTCAAGGGTGATGACGGGAAGTAACCGCCACGTCCTAGGTACTTGTCACCTTTAAACCCGTCCAGCATCACTTGCCCGATGTACTTCAAATATACTAACAGGTCGCTGTTACATGTTATGCAGCTGGCAAAAACTACAAGGACGATGTTTCTTCTGGATCTAACAACTTGGCCAACCAAGATCCTGGACTGAGGCATTGCTATGATCTTGTAAGTGCGTCTCTCTCTGGGTTTTCGGCCAGTAATCCCTTTCTGTAGACAATGATTTCTACTAATGGCTGCTAAATTAGATATGTAGATGTCATACATGATACTACCTCGTACCTCCGTTCCTAAATATAAGTCTTTCTAGAGATTCCAGTATAGGCTACATACAGAGCAAAATGAGTGAATGTACACTCGAAAATGCATCTATATACATCTGTATGTGGTCCATGCCAGAATATCTAC
This sequence comes from Aegilops umbellulata, assembly GCA_032464435.1. Classification (NCBI taxonomy): domain Eukaryota; kingdom Viridiplantae; phylum Streptophyta; class Magnoliopsida; order Poales; family Poaceae; genus Aegilops; species Aegilops umbellulata. The sequence goes on from CP136059.1 coordinate 72,743,623, forward strand.
AAAGACATATATTTAGGAACATAGGTAGTACATTACACAAAATCGTAGGTGGCATGTAGGAATTCCACTGCACTACATTAGGCTCCCTTAGAGTGCCAGCTAGTCCAGCACACATTGTCATGGCTAGTTTATGCTACGCACACAATCATTAATTGGTGGTTTAAATATGCGCAAGGGATATACAATGTATTATCATGTAGAGATGTCTGAAATTAGCCGTGTCAACTTGCAGATAGGGTCACACAATGAAAAAGTACAAGATGTATGTGTCAATTTCATGGAACATCGCAAAAAATGGAGATGCAGCGATGAGCCTATACAGTGCGCTATGGTAGGTCACTCCTCCATTACAATCATCATGACATGTTATTTGTATGTCAGTTCTATTGGCCAAGTTTCTTAGGGACAGTTATTATGAGTTATCCTAAGAAAATAAGCACCTATGAATATAAGCTCCAGGTAATAAGACAACCAATTCTTTTCATTGCCTTCCTTTTTAACTTATCTTCGGTATGATCAGTGAAAAGTCTAGATTGCATTATATTTTGTCATTTTGCTGCCCATATGAAAATTAATTTAACTTGCAAACATCACAAATTGAACCCAGTACAGTAATTAATATGATAGGAAAACAGACCATCACTATTTGTTCAAAATGCAAATAAAAAGATACCATCTACTTGGCACAATCTACTTTGGTCAATGTCTTTCATAAAGATCCCATTGCCTAATTTAAACGAAGAACGCATCACCCAAATTTAAATGAAGAACAATTATTTATTGAGATTCGATGGTCCAAGTGGCTGGTTATTATCATATAGCAGCACCACCTGAAAGCATCATATAGCAGCAGTAGCAGCTCATAGCAACTCATCATACAACAATAGCAACAGTGTGCAATTCATCATATACTAGTAGCAATTCATAGCAATTCATCATATAGCAGTAGCAGGAGCAGCTCATAGCAATTGATCATATAGCAGCAGAGGGAGCAGCTCATAGCAATTCATCATATAGCAGCAGCAGGAGCAGCTCATAGCAATTCATCATATAGCAGCAGCAAGAGCAGCTTATAGCAACTCATCATATTGAAGGAAATATGCCCTAGAGGCAATAATAAAGTTATTATTAATTTCCTTATTTCATGATAAAAATGTTTATTATTCATGCTAGAATTGTATTAACCAGAAACATAATACATGTGTGAATACATAGACAAACATAGTGTCACTAGTATGCCTCTACTTGACTAGCTCGTTAAATCAAAGATGGTTAAGTTTCCTAACCATAGACATGAGTTGTCATTTGATTAACGGGATCACATCATTAGGAGAATGATGTGATTGACTTGACCCATTCCGTTAGCTTAGCGATTGATCGTTTAGTATGTTGCTATTGCTTTCTTCATGACTTATACATGTTGCTATGACTATGAGATTATGCAACTCCCATTCATGGGAGGAACACTTTGTGTGCTACCAAACGTCACAATGTAATTGGGTGATTATAAAGGTGCTCTACAGGTGTCTCCGAAGGTACTTGTTGAGTTGGCATATTTCGAGATTAGGATTTGTCAGTCCGATTGTCGGAGAGGTATTTCTGGGCCCACTCGGTAGCACATCACTATAAGCCTTGCAAGAAATGTGACTAATGAGTTAGTTGCAGGGATGCATTACAGAACGAGTAAAGAGACTTGCCGGTAACGAGATTGAACTAGGTATTGAGATACCGACGATCGAATCTCGGGCAAGTAACATACCGATGACAAAGGGAACAACGCATGTTGTTATGCGGTTTGACCGATAAAGATCTTCGTAGAATATGTGGGAGCCAATATGAGGATCCAGGTTCCACTATTGGTTATTGACCGAAGACGTGTCTCGGTCATGTCTACATAGTTCTCGAACCCGTAGGATCCGCACGCTTAACGTTCGGTGGCGATTTGTATTATGAGTTTATGTGATTTGATGTACCGAAGGTAGTTCAGAGTCCCGGATGAGATCGGGGACATGACGAGGAGTCTCGAAATGGTCGAGATGTAAAGATCGATATATTGGACGTCTATATTCGGACATCGAAAAGGTTCCGAGTGGTTCAGGTATTTTTCGGAGTACGGGGGAGTTACGGGAATACGGGGGAAGAAGTATATGGGCCTTATTGGGCTTTAGGGGAGAGAGAGAGGCAGGCCGCGCCCCCCCCCCCCAATGACTAGTCCGAATTGGACAAGGGGGAGGGGTGGCGCCCCCTCCTTCCTTCTCTTCCCCCTTCCCCTTCCTTGTCTCGTACTCCTACTACTTGGAAGGGGAGGAATCCTACTCCCGGTGGGACTAGGACTCCTCCAGGGCACTCCATAGGGGCTGGCCCTCTCCCCCTCCTCCACTCCTTTATATACATGGCCAGGGGGCACCCCATAAACACAACAATTGATCTCTTGATCTCTTAGCCGTGTGCGGTGGCCCCCTCCACCATATTACACCTCGATAATATCATAGCGGTGCTTAGGCGAAGCCCTGCTTCGGTAGCATCATCATCACCGTCACCACGCCGTCGTGCTGACGGAACTCTCCCTCAAAGCTCGGCTGGATCAGAGTTCGAGGGACGTCATCGAGCTGAACGTGTGCTGAACTCGGAGGTGCCGTACGTTCGGTAATTGATCGGTCAGATCGTGAAGACGTACGACTACATCAACCGCATTGTGCTAACGCTTCCGCTTTCGGTCTATGAAGGTACATGGACACACTCTCCCCTCTCGTTGCTATGCTTCACCATGATCCTGTGTGTGTGTGTAGGATTTTTTTTTGAAATTACTACGTTCCCCAACAGTGGCTTCCGAGCCAGGTTTATCCGTAGATGTTATATGCACGAGTAGAACACAAGTGAGTTGTGGGCGATACAAGTCATATTGTTTACCAGCATGTCATACTTTGGTTCTGCGGTATTGTTGGATGAAGCGGCACAGACCGACATTACGCGTACGCTTACGCGAGACTGGTTCTACCGACGTGCTCTGCACAAAGGTGGCTGGCGGGTGTCAGTTTCTCCAACTTTAGTTGAACCGAGTGTGGCTACGCCCGGTCCTTGAGAAGGTTAAAACAGCACTAACTTGACGAACTATCGTTGTGGTTTTGATGCGTAGGTAAGAATGGTTCTTGCTCAGCCCGTAGCAGCCATGTAAAACTTGCAACACAAAGTAGAGGACGTATAACTTGTTTTTGTAGGGCATGTTGTGATGTGATATGGTGAAGGCATAATGCTATATTTTATTGTATGAGATGATCATGCTTTGTAACCGAGTTATCGACAACTGGCAGGAGCCATATGGTTGTCGCTTTATTGTATGCAATGCAATTGCCCTGTAATGGCCTTACTTTATCACTAAGCGGTAGCGATAGTCGTAGAAGCAATAGTTGGCGAGACGACAATGATCCTACGATGGAGATCAAGGTGTCGCGCCTGTGACGATGGTGATCATGACGGTGTTTTGGAGATGAAGATCAAAGGCAGAAGATGATGATTGCCATATCATATCACTTATATTGATTGCATTTGATGTTTATCTTTTATGCATCTTATTTTGCTTAGATCGACGGTAGCATTATAAGATGATCTCTCACTAAATTTCAAGATAAAAGTGTTCTCCCTCAGTATGCACCGTTGCCAAAGTTCGTCGTGCCGAGACACCACGTGATGATCGGGTGTGATAAGCTGTACGTTCATCTACAATGGGTGCAAGCTAGTTTTGCACATGCAGAATAGTCAGGTTAAACATGACGAGCCTAGCATATGCAGATATGGCCTCGGAACACTGAGACCGAAAGGTCGAGCGTGAATCATACAGAAGATATGGTCAACATAGTGATGTTCACCATTGAAAACTACTCCATCTCACGTGATGATCGGACATGGTTTAGTTGATTTGGATCACGTAATCACTTAGATGATTAGAGGGATGTCTGTCTAAGTGGGAGTTCTTAAGTAATATGATTAATTGAACTTTAATTTATCATGAACTTAGTCCTGGTAGTATTAGCATATCTATGTTGTAGATCAATAGCTCGCGTTTAGCTCCCCTGTTTTATTTATGATATATTCCTAGAGAAAACTAAGTTGAAAGATGTTAGTAGCAATCTCCTTGATCTGAGGAATTATCCTCAGTCCTGCACAGAAGTATTATCTCCTTGATGCACCGCTAGGTGACAGAACTATTGCAGGAGCAGATGCAGACGTTACGAACGTTTTGACAACAGCTCGGTATGATGACTACTTCATAGTTTAGTGCACCATGCTTTACGGCTTAGAACCGGGACTTCAAAAATGTTCTGAACGCCACGGAGCATATAAGATGTTCCAAGAGTTGAAATTGGTATTTCATACTCATGCCCGTGTCGAGAGGTATGAGAGCTCTGGCAGTACTTTGTCTACAAGATGGAGGAGAGTAGCTCAACCAGTGAGCATGTGCTCAGATTGTCCGAGTACTACCATTGCTTGAATCAAGTGGGAGTTCATCTTCCAGATAAGATAGTAATTGACAAAGTTCACTAGTTACTATCACCAAGTTAGTAGAGCTTCGTGATGAACTGTAATATGCAAGGGATGACGAAAGTAATTCCCGAGCTCTTCGCGATGCTGAAATCGATGAAGGTAGAAATCAAGAAAGAGCATCAAGTGTTGATGGTTCACCAGACCACCAGTTTCAAGAAAAGGGCAAAGGGAAAGAAAGGGAACTTCATGTAGAATGGCAAGCAAGTTGTCACTTCTGTGAAGAAGCCCAAAGCTAGACTAAAGCCTGAAACTGAGTGCTTCTACTGCAAAGGAAATGGTCATTGGAAGCGGAAATGCCCTGAATATTTGGTGGATAAGAAGGATGGCAAAGTGAACAAGGGTATATTTGATATACAGGTTATTAATGTGTACCTTACTAGTGTTTATAGTAGCCCCTGGGTATTTGATACTTGTTCGGTTGATAAAAAATAGTAACTCAAAACAGGAGTTACAGAATAAACAGAGACTAGTTGAGGGTGAAGTGACGATGTGTGTTGGAAGTGGTTCCAAGATTGATATGATCATCATCGCACACTCCCTATACTTTCGGTATTAGTGTTAAACCTAAATAAATGTTATTTGGCGTTTTTGTTGATCATGAATATGATTTGATGATGTTTATTGAAATATGATTATTCATTTAAAGTTAGAGAATAATTATTGTTCTGTTTACATGAATAAAACCTTTGATGGTCATACACCCAATGAAAATAGTTTGTTGGGTCTCAGTCGTAGTGATACACATATTAACAATATTGATGCCAAAAGATGCAAAGTTAATAATGATAGTGCAAATTATTTGTGGCACTGCCGTTTAGGTCATATTGGTGTAAAGCGCATGAAGAAACTCCATGCTCATGGGTTTCTGGAATCACTTGATTATGAATCACTTGATGCTTGCAAACCATGCCTCATGGGCTAGATGACTAAGGCTTCGTTCTTCGGAACAATGGAGCGAGCAACTGAATTATTGGAAATAATACATACTGATGTATGCGGTCCGATAAGCGTTGAGGCTCGTGGCGGGTATCATTATTTTCTCACTTTCATAGATGTTTGAGCAGATATGGGTATATCTACTTAATGAAACATAAGTCTGAAACATTTGAAAAGTTCAAAGAATTTCAGAGTGAAGTGGAAAATCATCATGACAAGAAAATAAAGTTTTTACGATCAGATCGTGGAGACAAATATTTGAGTTACGAGTTTGGTCTTCAATTGAAACAATGTGGAATAGTTTCATAAATTCGTGCCACCTGGAACACCACAGCATAATGGTGTGTCCGAACGTCATGACCGTACTTTATTGGATATAGTGCAATCTATGATGTTTCTTACCGATTTACCACTATCATTTCGTGGTTATGCATTAGAGACAACTGCATTCACGTTAAAAAAGGGCAACATCTAAACCCGTTGAGACGACACCGTCTGAACTGTGGTTTAGCAAGAAACCTAAGCTGTCGTTTCTTAAAGTTTGGGGTCGCGATGCTTATGTGAAAAAGTTTCATCTTGATAAGCTCAAACCCAAATCGGAGAAATGTGTCTTCATAGGATACCCAAAGGAGACAGTTGGGTACACCTTCTATCACAGATCCGAAGGCAAGACATTCGTTGCTAAGAATGGATCCTTTCTAGAGAAGGAGTTTCTCTCAAAAGAAGTGAGTGGGAGGAAAGTAGAACTTGATGAGGTAAATGTACCTGCTCCCTGATTGGGAAGTAGTTCATCGTAGAAATCTGTTCCTGTGACTCCTACACCAATTAGTAAGGAAGCTAATGATGATGATCATGTAACTTCAGATCAAGTTACTACCGAACCTCGTAGGTCAACAAGAGTGAGATCCGCACCAGAGTGGTACGGTAAACCTGTTCTGGAGGTCATGTTACTTAACCGTGACGAACCTACGAACTATGAGGAAGCGATGATGAGCCCAGATTCCACGAAATGGCTTGAGGCCATGAAATGTGAGATGAGATCCATGTATGAGAACAAAGTGTGGACTTTGGTTGACTTTCCCGATGATCGGCAAGCCATAGAAAATAAATGGATCTTCAAGAGGAAGACGAACGCTGATAGTAGTGTTACTATCTACAAAGCTAGACTTGTTGAAAAAGGTTTTTGACAAAGTTCAAGGTGTTGACTACGATGAGATTTTCTCACTCGTAGCGATGCTTAAGTCTGTCTGAATCATGTTAGCAAATTGCCACATTTTATGAAATCTGGCAAATGGATGTCAAAACTACATTCCTTAATGGATTTCTTAAAGAAGAGTTGTATATGATGCAACCAGAAGGTTTTGTCGATCCTAAAGGTGTTAAGAAAATGTGCAAGCTCCAGCGATCCACCTATGGACTAGTGCAAGCATCTCGGAGTTGGAATATACGCTTTGATGAGTTGATCAAAGCAAATAGTTTTATACAGACTTGCGGTGAAGCCTTTATTTACAAGAAAGTGAGTGGGAGCACTACAACATTTCTGATAAATATATGTGAATGACATATTGTTGATCGGAAATAATGTAGAATTTTCTGGAAAGCATAAAGGATTATTTGAAAGGAGTTTTTTCAAAGAAAGACCTCGTTGAAGCTGCTTACATATTGAGCATCAAGATCTATACAGATAGATCAAGACGCTTGATAAGTTTTTTCAACGAGTACTTACCTTGACAAGATTTTGAAATAGTTCAAAATGGAACAGTCAAAGAAAGAGTTCTTGCCTGTGTTACAAGGTGTGAAATTGAGTAAGACTCAAAGCCCAACCACGGCAGAAGATAGAAAGAGAATGAAAGTCATTCCCTATGCCAAAGCCATAGGTTCTATAAAGTATGCCATGCTATGTACCAGATCTATTGTATACCCTACCACTGAGTTTGGCAAGGCAGTACAATAGTGATCTAGGAGTAGATCACTGGAGAGCGGTCAAAATTATTCTTAGTGGAATAAAGATATGTTTCTCGATTGTGGAAGTAACAAAAGGTTCGTCGTAAAGGGTTACGTCGATGCAAGTTTTGACACTGATCAAGATGACTCTAAGTCTCATTCTGGATACATATTGAAATTGGGAGCTATTAGCTAGAGTAGCTCCGTGCAGAGCATTGTAGACATAGAAATGTGCAAAATACTTACGGATCTGAATGCGACAGACCCGTTGACTAAAATTATCTCACAAGCAAAACATGATCACACCTTAGTACTCTTTGGGTGTTAATCACATAGCGATGTGAACTAGATTACTAACTCTAGTAAACTCTTTGGGTGTTGGTCACATATCAATGTGAACTATGGGTGTTAACCACATAAATATGTGAACTTTTGATGTTAAATCGCATGGCGATGTGAAATAGATTGTTGACTCTAGTGCAAGTGGGAGACTGAAGGAAATATGACCTAGAGACAATAATAAAGTTTTTATTTATTTCCTTATTTTATGTAAAATGTTTATTATTCATGCTAGAATTGTATTAACCAGAAACATAATACATCTGTGAATACATAGACAAACATAGTGTCACTAGTATGCCTCTACTTGACTAGCTCGTTAAATCAAAGATGGTTAAGTTACCTAACCATAGACATGAGTTGTGATTTACATCATTAGTAGAGTGATGTCATTGACTTGACCCATTCCGTTAGCTTAGCACTTGATCGTTTAGTGTGTTGCTATTGCTTTCTTCATGACTTGTACATGTTCCTATGACTATGAGATTATGCAGCTCCCGTTTACCAGAGGAACGCTTTGTGTGCTACCAAACATCACAACATAACTGGGTGATTATAAAGGTGCTCTACAGGTGTCTCCGATGGTAATTGTTGAGTTGGCATATTTTGAGATTAGGATTTGTCACTCTGGTTGTCGGAGTGGTATCTCTGGGCCCTCTCGATAATGCACATCACTATAAGCCTTGCAAGCAATGTGACTAATGAGTTAGTTGTGGGGATGCATTATGGAACGAGTAAAGAGACTTGCCGGTAACGAGATTGAATTAGGTATTGAGATACCGACGATCGAATCTCGGGCAAGTAACATACCGATGACAAATGGAATAACATATGCTGTTATGCGGTTTGATCGATAAAGATCTTTGTAGAATATGTGGGAGCCAATATGAGCATCCAGGTTCCACTATTGGTTATTGATCGGAGACGTGTCTCGGTCATGTCTACATAGTTCTCGAACCCGTAGGGTCCACACGCTTAACATTCGGTGACGATTTGTATTATGAGTTTATGTGATTTGATGTACCGAAGGTAGTTTGGGGTCCCGGATGAGATCGGGGACATGACGAGGAGTCTCGAAATGGTCGAGGCGTAAAGATCTATATATTGGACGACCATATTCGGACATGGGAAATGTACCGGGGAGTTACGGGATAACGGGGGAAGAAGTATATGGGCCTTATTGGGCTTTAGGGGAGAGAGAGAGGCAGGCCGCGCCCCCCCCAATGACTAGTCCGAATTGGACTAGGTGGAGGGGCGGCGCCCCCTCCTTCCTTCTCTTCCCTCTTCCCCTTCCTTGTCTCCTACTCCTACTACTTGGAAGGGAAGGAATCCTACTCCCGGTGGGAGTAGGACTCCTCCGGGGCACGCCATAGGTGTCGGCCCTCTCCCTCCTCCACTCCTTTATATATGTGGTCAGGGGGCACCCCATAGACACAAAAATTGATCTCTTGATCTCTTAGCCATGTGCGGTGCCCCCCTCCACCATATTCCACCTCGATAATATCGTAGCGGTGCTTAGGCGAAGCCCTGCGTCGGTAGCATCATCATCACCGTCACCACGCCATCGTGCTGATGGAACTCTCCCTCAAAGCTCGGATGGATCGGAGTTCGAGGGATGCCATCGAGCTGAACATGTGCTGAGCTCGGAGGTGCCATACGTTCGGTACTTGATCGGTCGGATCGTGAAGACGTATGACTACATCAACCGCGTTGTGCTAACGCTTCCGCTTTTGGTCTACGAGGGTATGTGGACACACTCTCCCCTCTCGTTGCTATGCATCACCATGATCCTGGGTGTGCGTAGGAAATTTTTCGAAATTACTACGTTCCCCAACACATATAGCAGTAGCGGCAACTCATAGCAATTCATCATATAGCAGCAGAAGCTCATAGCAATTCATCATATAGCAGCAGCAGGAGCGACTCATAGCAATGCATCATATAGTAGCAACAGAAGCAACTCATAGCAATTCACCGCATAGTGGATCAGAATGAAAATTTGGCAAAAAACAGAGGAGATCCTCACCTTGTTGGATGAGCTCATACTTCAACAACACCTCAAGGCCATGTCCTGGAGGAGGGGAGGGGGAATAAGGTGCCTTTCTTGGGGAACATAGTAATTTCAAGAAATTTCCTACGCACATGCAAGATCATGGCGATGCATAGCAACGAGAGGGGAGAGTGTGTCCACGTACCCTCGTAGACCGAAAGCGGAAGCGTTAGCAGAACGCGGTTGATGTAGTCGTACGTCTTCGCGATCCGACCGATCAAGTACCAAACGCACGTCACCTCCGAGTTCAGCACACGTTCAACCCGCTGACGTCCCTCGAACTCTGATCCAGCCGAGTGTTGAGGGAGAGTTTCGTCAGCATGACGGTGTGGTGACGATGATGATGTTCTACCGACGCAGGGCTTCGCCTAAGCACCGCTACGATACTATCGAGGTGGACTATGGTGGAGGGGGCCACCGCACACGGCTAAAAGATCAATTATCAATTGTTGTGTCCTTGGGGTGCCCCCTGCCCCCGTGTATAAAGGAGCAAGGGGGGAGAGGCGGCCGTCCAGGAGAGGGGCGCGCTAGGAGGAGTCCTACTCCCAGCGGGAGTTGGACTCCCTCCCTTCCTTGTTGGATTAGGAGAAGGGGGGAAGGAGGAGGAGGGGAAGAAGGAAAGGGGGGGCGCCACCCCCCTCCTTGTCCAATTCGGACTAGAGGGGGAGGGGGCGTGCGGCCAGCCCTGGCAGCCCCTCCTCTTCTCCACTAAGGCCCATGTAGGCCCATTAAACCCCCCGGGGGGGTTCCGGTAACCCCCAGTACTCCGGTATATATCCGATAACCCTCGGAACCATTCTGGTATCCGAATATAGTCATCCAATATATCAATCTTCATGTCTCGACAATTTCGAGACTCCTCAACATGTCCGTGATCACATCCGGGACTCCGAACTACCTTCGGTACTTCAAAACATATAAATTCATAATATAACTGTCATCGAAACTTTAAGCGTGCGGACCCTATGGGTTCGAGAACTATGTAGACATGTCCGAGACACGTCTCCTGTCAATAACCAATAGCAGAACCTGGATGCTCATATTGGCTCCCACATATTCTACGGATATCTTTATCGGTCAAACCGCTTAACAACATACGTTGTTCCCTTTGTCATCGGTATGTTACTTGCCCGAGATTCGATCGTCGGTATCTCAATACCTAGTTCAATCTCGTTACCAGCAAGTCTCTTTACTCGTTCCGTAATACATCATCTCGCAACTAACTCATTAGTTGCAATGCTTGCAAGGCTTAAGTGATGTGCATTACCGAGTGGGCCCAGACATACCTCTCCGACAATCGGAGTGACAAATCCTAATCTTGAAATACGGTAACCCAACAAGTACCTTTGGAGACACCTGTAGAGCACCTTTATAATCACCTAGTTACGTTGAGACATTTGGTAGCACAGAAAGTGTTCCTCCGGTAAACGGGAGTTGCATAATCTCATAGTCATAGGAACATGTATAAGTCATGAAGAAAGCAATAGCAGAATACTAAATGATCGTGTGCTAAGCTAACGGAATGGGTAAAGTCAATCACATCATTCTCCTAATGATGTGATCCCGTTAATCAAATGACAACTCATGTCTATGGCTAGGAAACATAACCATCTTTGATCGACAAGCTTGTCAAGTAGAGGCATACTAGTGACACTTTGTTTGTCTATGTATTCACAAATGTATCATGTTTCCGGTTAATACAAATCTAGCATGAATAATAAACATTTATCATGATATATAAGGAAATAAGTAATAACTTTATTATTGCCTCTAGGGCATATTTCCTTTCAGTCTCCCACTTGCACTAGAGTCAATAATCTAGATTACACAGTAATGATTCTAACACCCATGGAGCCTTGGTGCTGATCATGTTTTGCTCATGGAAGAGGCTTAGTCAACGGGTCTGCAATATTCAGATCCGTATGTATCTTGCAAATTTCTATGTCTCCCACCTGAACTAGATTCGGATGGAATTGAAGCGTATCTTGATGTGCTCGGTTCTCTTGTGAAATCTGGATTCCTTTGCCAAGGCAATTGCACTAGTATTGTCACAAAAGATTTTCATTGGACCCGATGCACTAGGTATGACACCTAGATCGGATATGAACTCCTTCATCCAGACTCCTTCATTTGTTGCTTCCGAAGCAGCTATGTATTCCGCTTCACACGTAGATCCTGCCACAACATTTTGTGTAGAACTGCACTAACTAACAGCTCCACAGTTCAATGTAAACACGTATCCGGTTTGCGATTTAGAATCATATGGATCAGTGTCAAAGCTTGCATTGACATAACCGTTTACGACTAGCTCTTTGTCACCTCCATAAATGAGAAACATATCCTTAGTCCTTTTCAGGTATTTCAGGATGTTCTTGACTGCTGTCCAGTGATCCACTCTTGGATTACTTTGGTACCTCCCTGCTAAACTTATAGCAAGGCACACATCAGGTCTGGTACACAGCATTGCATACATGATAGAGCCTATGGCTGAAGCATAGGGAACATCTTTCATCTTCTCTCTATCTTCTGCAGTGGCCGAGCATTGAGTCTTACTCAACTTCACACCTTGTAACACAGGCAAGAACCCTTTCTTTGCTTGATCCATTTTGAACTTCTTCAAAACTTTGTCAAGGTATGTGCTTTGTGAAAGTCCAATTAAGCGTCTTGATCTATCTCTATAGATCTTGATGCCCAATATATAAGCATCTTCACCGAGGTCTTTCATTGAAAAAATCTTATTCAAGTATCCCTTTATGCTATCCAGAAATTCTATATCATTTCCAGTCCGTAATATGTCATCCACATATAATATCAGAAATGCTACAGAGCTCCCACTCACTTTCTTGTAAATACAGGCTTCTCCAAAAGACTGTATAAAACTGAATGCTTTGATCACACTATCAAAACGTTTATTCCAACTCCGAGAGGCTTGCGCCAGCCCATAAATGGATCACTGGAGCTTGCACACTTTGTTAGCTCCTTTTGGATCGACAAAACCTTCCGGTTGCATCATATACAACTTTTCTTCCAAAAATCCATTCAGGAATGCAGTTTTGACATCCATTTGCCAAATTTTGTAATCATAAAATGCGGCAATTGCTAACATGACTTGGACAGACATAAGCATCGCTACGGGTGAGAAAGTCTCACCGTAGTCAATCCCTTGAACTTGTCGAAAACCTTTCGCACCAAGTCGAGCATTATAGATAGTAACATTACCCTCAGCGTCAGTCTTCTTCTTGAAGATCCATTTATTCTCAATGGCTTGCCGATCATCAGGCAAGTCAACCAAAGTCCACACTTTGTTCTCGTACATGGATCCCATCTCAGATTTCATGGCCTCAAGCCATTTTGCGGAACCTGGGCTCACCATCGCTTCTTCATAGTTCGTAGGTTCGTGATGGTCAAGTAACATAACCTCCGGAACAGGATTACCATACCACTCTTGTGCGAATCTTACTCTGGTTGACCTACGAGGTTCAGTAATAACTGGATCTGAAGTTTCATGATCATCATCATTAACTTCCTCACTAATTGGTGTAGGTGTCGCAGAAACCGGTTTCTGCGATGAACTACTTTCCAATAAGGGAGCAGGTACAGTTACTCATCAAGTTCTACTTTCCTCCCACTCACTTCTTTCGAGAGAAACTCCTTCTCTAGAAAGATTCCAAATTTAGCAACAAAACTCTTGCCTTCGGATCTGTGATAGAAGGTGTCGGGGGTTCGATGCGACATATGCCAAAGGATGGCTTATCATGGTGGGGGCGAGTAGAACGTCGCCGGTGCCTGGAAGCGGGACGAGGCGTAGACATGCACGCCGGCGAATCTTACCCAGCTTCAGGGCTCTCCGAGGAGATAATACCCCTACTGCTGCTCTGTGGGGTCTCCGCATGATCACTATGGTGATATGTGTACAAAGTTGCTCCTCGAGCTGTGTTCTGGAGGTAGGAGAGGGCAAGGCTAGCTCTCTCCCTTTTGTGCTTCTGGTCTAGTGGTAAAAGGATCGAACCCTTTGCATGGGTGCTCCGGGGGGTTTATATAGGCCTACCCCCCGGGGGTACAATGGTAATCCGGCTAGGAGCGGGTCCCAGCCGTCTGTCTCTCAGGTCACCGTCTTCTCCGCCGACTCCTGGGGCCCGCCGCTGGTGGGCCCTGTCGACTGACTTGGTCACTGTAGCCGCGCCTTGGATGACGCTGGCTTGGTCGTGGGGTCGTGGCAACAGTGCCGCCACCTGGCGGGCGATCACTATCGCTACTCCCCGTCTTATCTGGTTAATGGCGTGCGGGCCCCGCGGGAGGTGCGGGCCGACTCTCAGAGGCCAACCCCCACGAGGTCCGTCTTCGGGTGCTCTCGCCGTCTTTCGTTCCCCCGCTGACTAGCGGGACCCGCCGTCTCTGGGCCGTACGGGCGTGCCATCCTGGGAACAGGGTTTCGCCGCCGGGGCGAACGTCAGGGTTAGTATGGCAACAGTGCCGCGCCGGACGGAGATCTCCTCCGGTACGACGTACTGTGGCCATACCTGCCCTTGGTAATCAGGGTAGGGGTGGGCCGTACTCCGACCATCCCCGGTCTCGTCCTTCTTCTCGAAGGCAGAGGGCGGTGAAGTTACTGGCCGACTCCCCATAGTCGGCTTCACCAACTAGGAGTCGGCTTATGTTGTAGCCGTCTCTGGGATTCGGCTGTGAGTGGGTAGTCGGTGATGCTGCAGCCGACTCCCAGAGTAAGCCCTTTGTCTTGGGATCTTTGAGGGGCGAAGCCTGCCTTGATGTCTTGAAAGGTTCTGGGTCTCGGGTTAGCCTACCCGTGGCCCATTACTCCGACAGTAGTCCCCGAAGCTGGGGAGGCGCCGAGGGAGACATGCCGAGGAGCCTCAACAGTTTCTCCCTCCGAGTGGATGGATCTGAGGCTTGCCTGCCGTCTTCCTCCGAGTGGTCCATGGGGAGGTGATCTTATTCAGGCCGTCTCCGACAAGCCGACTATGGGAAGCCGGACTCGTCGAAGGTAGTCTTGCTCTTCAAAGAGTTTGAAAGTCTTGGCGGGATTCAGACGGCGTGCTTGATAAGCTACACGGCCGCCGCCCACCGCGGACCTACCAAGGGACGCCACGTGGCCGGGCCAGTCTGCCAGCCCATGCGCGCGACGGGACAGACCCGCGGGTGGGGCCCGCCATTACCGCGCCTCGGCCTTCGAACGGATCCGTTGTGGCCGCGCGGGTGGTTGAGCTTCTCAGTGCAGTAAATGCGCGTGGTAACTTCCGTGGTAAACCGCGGGGGTCATGGGGGCGTGGGCGCAGTTAATCCCACGATGCCCCCTCGGCTTCTCAGCCCGCCAGTCTACAAGTAGGCGAAGGGAGCGGGGCGGCGAAGCACACGCGCCAGCCCTCCTCTGCTTCCTTTGCTTCTTTCTTCTTTCTTCTTTCTCCCACCACTGCTGCGCCGAACTGCACCCCGCTTGCGGCGATGAGCTCTTCCTCCGCCGCCGCGCCCGCCGCCGTGCGCTTCGGCGTGTGGGACGGTTCCGAGATCGACGACGACATGATCGACTTCCTCCGCAAGACGCGTCGCCTCCCCGGCGCGCACCTCGTGCAGGCCCGTGCTCCGCCGCCGACGGAGGTGACGCCGGCGCCAGGGGAGGGCGAGCAGCTCGTGTTCCGCTCCCACCTCATGCGCGGCCTGGGGCTGCCGGCGAGCGGGTTCTTCCGTTCGTTCTTGGAGTTTCATGGCCTCCAGCCGCACCACCTCACCCCAAACATGGTGGTGCTGCTGGCAGATTTCACTGCTTTGTGCGAGGGCTTCCTCGGCGTTCTCCCCACCATCGAGCTGTGGGGAGAGTTCTTTCAGTCCAAGCTCGGCACGCATGTCGCCGGCGTGCCAGCCAAGTGCGGTGCCTTTATTGCGATACGGAGGACGACGGCCGACAACCCGTTCCCCGCCATCCAACTAATCAAGTCGGTGAAGATGTGGCAGCGCTCTTACTTCTATGTGAAGAGCGTCGCCCCAGACGGCGACTGGGTTAATCTGCCGCCATACGAAGCCAGCGCGCCGGGTGGGAGGCAGCCCAGCTGGTCCCACCGCGCCAGGACGCTGACCCCGGCTAGATCCGCCGCTGTGGCGCGACTTCGAGTGCTGACGCAGTCGGCCGGTCTGACCGGGGCCGACTTGCTGGCCGCCTTCGTGGCGCGCCGAGTCCTCCCGCTCCAAAGCCGGCCTCATCTGATCTATCAGATGAGCGGCCACCGGGACCCCAGTCGGATGTGCACCAAGGACATGCCCCACGCGGAGGTGGCAAACACGGTGAACTACATCGCGAACTGCGGCCTCTCGGAGGATTGGCAGTTCGGAATGGAGCCGTACTCGCGCGCCAACCCTCCGCCAGTGGTAAGTTCTTCTTCTTCTTCTTCTTCTTCTTCTTCTTTACAGCCGAATCCGACTCTTGATCTTTATTATTTTTATTTTTGACTCAGAATTCTCTCATTCAGCCCTCGTCCGGCGCCGTGGGGCCGCCCCGCCAGTTCGCCCCCGATCGCGCGGAGAGCGACATCGACGACCCTGACCTAGGGGCAGCGACGATGGAGGCCGACGCCGAAGGAGGCGGCGAAGGAGAGGAAGGCGGCCTCAGGCCCTCGGCCACCTTCGCCGACTGGCCTGCCGGCGAAGACGGGGAAGTCACCCCGCGCCATCGATCAAGGCTAGACGGCGCGAGGAAGCGCCGGGCCGGGCCGAGTTCCCTTGGAGGCCGGGAGAAGAAGTTTAAGGGGGCGACTGCCGTGACCAAGCGGGAAGAGGCGGTCGCGAGGGCCCAACGCTTCCGTAAGGAAGTGAAGAAGCCACCGCTATCCTCTGGGTAAGCGTTTCTGCTTCTTTGTCTTGTTTTATCTTCTGGTGGATTTGGTCCGGGTCCTTACGCGTCTTCCCTGTTCCAGAGCTCCTCTCACCCTTGGGAGGGTCGCCACCGCCTCCATCAGGGGGTCGGTGGAGTCGTCCGCCACGACTCGGCGTATTGACCCTGCTGCCGACCTCCGGGAAGCGACGGAGCGGAACACGCAGGAGAAGCGCGACGAGGACGAAGCCGCACGCCGGGTGAAGGCGAAGGCCGAGAAGGCGGCCGTCTCCGCCCAGAAAGGGCTGGAGGGAGCCGAAGCCGCCGCCGTGGCCAAAGAGCGGGCCGAAGAAGCCGCGCGCCGCCAGTCGGCGCTGTTCGTCGTCCCATTGAACTCGGCGCAGCCTCCGGATTATACGGAGCAGTCTGGGGAAGTCAGCGGGGAGCACCCCATTGTGGAGAGGGAGAGCGGCGAGACCCCCGGTCTGGACACGGTGGTGCCGCCACCACCGCCTCCGCCGCCATCGGGAAGCGTGAGGGATGAACAGCCGGTGGACCCGCCGGTGCCGTCGACTACGGACGAAGCCATGGCGAATTTGCTTCTCCAAGTCGCCTCGCCGACGCGCCGCCGTCTGGAGAAGGCGACTTCAGCGCCGCGCCCTCTGGAGACCGGAGCAGCCAGCTCGGCCCTCCCAGACGTCGAGGTGGTGAGCGCCGCGCCCGTCGGGTGGGTGCGAGGAGGCGGCACAGGCCCGCTGAACCAGGCGCTCCAGGACATCCAGGCGAAGCTGCAAGCCGAAGGCGACGCCCTCCAGAACTGCCCCAAGGCGCATCTGGCGTCGCGAGCGGCCGTTCGGGTATGTTTCTTCTGACTTTGTTTTTTCTTGCTCTTCTCTATGGGGGCGCGCCAGCGCACTGGGTGTAGTCCCCGAGTTCTGAGCCGGCTGCTGAGCAGGCGGGTCGGAACTCTATTGGCGAGTTCCAAATGCTTATTCTTTTTGAAACGCTTATTGTAGGACTACCACAACCTTCGAGCCACTGTCTTCAATCGTAATGTTGAAGAGCTGGGCAAGCGGACTGCCAACTTGTCGGAGAGCCGGAGTGAGTTTCCTTCTTCGCGGGGGCGCGCTGGCGCACCCGCGGGCTGTAGTCCCCGAGATTCGGGCCGACTGCTGCGCAGTCGGGCCGGATCTTCTTGGCGACCTTAGCTGATGGCTTGTGTCCTTTTTCTTCTTTCTTCAGAGGCCAACGCCGTTCTTCAGCAGCAGCTGGGCGAAACCAACACCGCCTTGCGCGCCAAGGAGGTGGAATGCGGCAAGCTCGTTATGGAGCGCGACCTGCTTGCTGCGCAGCTGGTGGAACAGAAGGAGTTGCTCAAGAAGGCGCAGGAGGAGGCGAAGGAGAGAGAGACTGGACTCCAAGCCGAGTTCGAGGCCGAACGTTCCTCCTGGACCAATAAGGAGGCGATGCTGACCTTCGGCTTCCATGAGATTGAAGATATCGTTGATGGTAAGTTTTCTTTACTCGCTTTCTTTGAGCAGCCAACTTTGGGTCGGGCCGACTCTTGCTTTTTCTGACTTGCTTCTTTTTCCGTCTTGGTAGACTTCTTCCCGGGCCATGCGCAAAGTGCCGTTCAAGCCATCGAGGCTGATGGCAAGGCGCGGAGGGCGGCCGGCGAGGAGGTTGCTGCCAACGCCCCCCGAACTCTTGATGAACAGCTTCTGAGCATCGGGGCTCGCCTGTGGCCGGCTCACCGGATGCTGCGCCGGCTTCAACGTGTCGGCGCCCAGGCGATTGCTGCCTTGTGGCCAGAGATGCCGATTCTGCGCACTCCCAGCCGGACTGCCGACTGGCTGGAGGTCGCGGCGGGCCGTCTGGAGGCTTGGAAAGTCTCCTCGGCACGTGCCGGAGCGCGTTGTGCCTTCGAGTTCGTCAAGGCGTGGTATCCAGACCTAAGCCTGGACCAGCTGGCCACGCTCCGGGCTGAGGCCCAGCCGGAGCTGGCTGCCATGAAGGACGACTTTGTCAAGCGCGCCGCGGCGATCGCCGAGTACGTCGACCCCAATTTCTTCATTCCTGAGCGAGCTGACAATGGCGAGGAGGCGCCGCCGGAGTGGTTTGGGATGAACCCGAACTATGGCGAGGACTCGGCGGAGGTGATCGGCTCCAGTGTCGAGGAGGGAGGCGAGGTGGAGGTCGGAGACGAGATGGAGGCGCCAGAAGTCGGAGCGGGCGATCAGCCTCAGCTCGACCGTGCCTCCAACAACGAGCCGCGCCCAACTGCGCCGACTGCCGCTGGAGGTGATCAAGCCGAGTCTGCCCAGCCGGCCGCCCCAACGTCCGACACCGCCATCTATTCCGAGCCCCCAAACCCGTCTGCTGCTTCATAGGCCGCCGCCTTGTCTTATTTATCTGCTTAGTAGTTTCTCGAAGAACTTTGTTAATTCGCACAATTCCACTCGCGGGGTGTATTTTGAACTTCCGTTCGAGGATTCGGCTAATGGCCTTTGTGATGTAAATATTTGTCTGGGTTCTATCATTTCTTGCTTATTGCTCTTTTGGCTTTTTCCCTTTGCCGCCTTCCCTTAGATGTCGTCTTTGCCAGTCGGACAGCCGCTCCGCGGACTGCCGCTGGATCAAATACTTGGCTACTTTTGGGAAGGCAAGTACTCAGCCATTCTAGAGTTTATTTAGCAAGTCGGATAGAAAACAGCAAGCCGACTACTCGGAGTCGGTTTTGCGAGGAACGGCTGGAAAGCCGGCTCGAGCTATGTTTGTGCTTTGAGTCCTTAGCCATTTTTCGTGTGGGCGCCTATTCTTCCTTACTCCTGCCCGCTGGGCAGTCGCTCTGCGAGCTGCGGCT
Source organism: Aegilops umbellulata (assembly GCA_032464435.1). Lineage (NCBI taxonomy): Eukaryota > Viridiplantae > Streptophyta > Magnoliopsida > Poales > Poaceae > Aegilops > Aegilops umbellulata. Next base: position 72,763,117 of record CP136059.1, read on the forward strand.
TCTAACAGGAGACGGCTTAGGCACCACACACTACTTGTCCGACTGCAGGAAGCGTTTTCATAGCGCGAGACGGCGAGTCCCCGGGCCGACTAGTCGAGCCCGGTGCCAAGCGACATAACAAAGAGTAGCATACTCGAAAGCATAATACTTATCGTACAGATACAAAAGGGGCAGTCCCCGAGTCCGTCTCGGGGGGCCCAGAGTCTTGGTACTTCAATACAAAGGGGTAGCATGGTACATACTGCTTTAACTGTAAAATGTTCGAAGAAGATTCGCGTTCCATGGTCGCTCCGTCTCTTTACCGGAGTCATCCCTCTTCCGCACTTGGGGCTTCTGAGCGTCGATCAGGTAGTAGGAGTCATTGCCTAGCACCTTGCTGATGATGAAGGGGCCTTCCCAAGGTGCCGACAACTTGTGCTGGTCGGCTGTTCGCTGGATCAGCCGGAGCACAAGGTCGCCCTCTTGGAAGGATCTCAGCCTGACCTTCCTGTTGCAGTAGCGACGTAGGCTCTGCTGGTAGATGCTGGGCCGACTGAGTGCCAACAGCCGGCCCTCTTCCAGCAGATCGACACCGTCTTGTCGTGCTTCTTCTGCCTCTTCCGCAGTGTACATCGTGACTCACGGGGAGTCAAACTCTATATCCATTGGGATGACGGCTTCAGCACCGTGGACGAGCTCGGCCCAACGCGTGAGGTAGTCGCGAGTCAACTCGTTGGGGCCTTGCACGCACAAAGAGAGCTGGCGAGGCTTGGGAGGTCGCTTGTACGTGCTCGTGAAGTTGCGGACGAAAGCCTCGGTGAAGTCGACCCACCTGTTGATGCTGCGGGGTTTCAGGCTGTTCAACCATGTCCGGGCCGTGCCCTGGAGCATGAGTGGAACGTACTTCACGGCAACACGCTTGTTGCCGTTTGCTATGCTGACGGCAGTGGAGTAGTCAACCAGCCAGTCTTCCGGCTTCACGGAGCCGATGTACTTGGGAGTGTCTCTAGGGAGAGTGAACCCTTTGGGGAAGGGCTCATCTCGGATGCGGGGGCCGAAGCACGGCGGTCCCAACTCGTCTTCTTCCTCCAGCGCCAGGGATCGGTGGAGCCGGTCGATCCGGTGGCGGGCATCATTTTCTCCGACTCCCTTTTGGCGGCCGAGGCGGCCTCCGAGAGTCAGATGCTCAACGAGCGGCGGGGAGACTCATCTTTCTCTGCGGGGTGGAGGAGGCACATAGTCGTCCCGCTGCTCCACTGCTCTCGGGCGGCCGTCTTGGTCGCGTTCGATGGTGATGTGAGTCCGACTGCGGCTCGCAGCTGGCTCCTTGTCTTTTCTTCCCCGGGCGCCGCCAGTCAGCGTCCGAGACGTCGCGCCTTGATCTCGGCGGGGTGGCAGGTCGTCGTTCTGTTGCTGCGCCCCCCCGATTCGGCAACCGGCCGCGTTCTGCGCGCCAGCCGCGTCGAGGAGTTGCTGGACTCGCTCCATCATCAGTCGGCGCTCTTCGCCCTCGAGGTTGTCCAACTCATCCTCTGCCGCCTGGGCAGCTCGAATGTTCTCGGCGGGCGTGGCGTATACGGGGCGATTGGCCCCAAACATGCTGGCGATGCCCGCGCCGCGTTGCCGGACCGCGCCTAGGCGGCTAGGCCCTGTTGGGGCCGGCGAGCCGCCCACAACGCGCTCCATTTCACGCTGCTAGGCCTCCGACAAGCGTCTCAGGCTTGCCAGCTTCTTTGCGCCTTCGACGAGCTGGAGGCGGCGTGCCTCCAGCGTCTCGGCGTCGGCGTCCTCTAGAATGGGCGCATCCAGGTCTTGCATTGCAGCATCAAGCGGGTCGTGAGTTCTTCTGTCGGAGTGCTCGCCATGGCCGATGATGAGCACCTCTGTGACGGTGCTTCCGCCGCTCTCCGCGCGAGGGAACGGCTCGTCGTAGACCACCACGTTGGTGGGAAAGGCGTCGAGCGACGCGGTGTCGGAGTCAACTAGCATCGGGTCGGTGGAGCCTACGGACTCCAGGTCAGCGGCGGGCTCGCCGGCAACGTGGAGTTCGTCGAGGAGGCAGGCGAGGAGGCTCTCGGGGCCGCCGGTGCCTGCATCGGATGCAGGCTCGTCGGAGAGGCGAACCTCGCCGTTAAGATCGGCGAGGCACCTGGCCGCGCAGGCGGTCTCAGCGCCGTGCAGCGCGTCGGCGCAAACTCCCTCTGGCATGCCGGGCTGGCTGCACTCGCCAGGCAGGAAAAGGGTTCCCGTCCAGAATAGATCTCCGGACGACGGTGCACCTCGCCCCACGGTGGGCGCCAAATGTCGGGGGTTGGATGCGACATATGCCAAAGGATGGCTTATCATGGTGGGGGCGAGTAGAACGTCGCCGGTGCCTGGAAGCGGGATGAGGGGTAGACATGCACGCCGGCGAATCTTACCCAACTTCAGGGCTCTCCGAGGAGATAATACCCCTACTGCTACTCTGCGGGGTCTCCGCATGATCAGTATGGTGATATGTGTACAAAGTTGCTCCTCGAGATGTGTTCTGGAGGTAGGAGAGGGCAAGGCTAGCTCTCTCCCTTTTGTGCTTCTGGTCTAGTGGTAAAAGGATCGATCCCTTTGCATGGGTGCTCCGGGGGGTTTATATAGGCCTACCCCCCGAGGGTACAATGGTAATCCGGCTGGGCGCGGGTCCCATCCGTCTGTCTCTCAGGTCGCCGTCTTCTTCGCCGACTCCTGGGGCCCGCCGCTGGTGGGCCCCGTCGACCGACTTGGTCACTGTAGCCGCGCCTTGGATGACGCTGGCTTGGTCGTGGGGTCGTGGCAACAGTGCCGCCGCCTGGCGGGCGATCACTGTCGCTACTGCCCGTCTTATCTGGTTAATGCGTGCGTGCCCCGCTGGAGGTGCGGGCCAACTCTCAGAGGCCGACTCCCACGAGGTCCGTCTTCGGGTGCTCTCGCCGTATTTCGTTCCCCCATTGACTAGCGGGACCCGCCGTCTCTGGGCCATACGGGTGGGCCATCGTGGGAACAGGGTTTCGCCGCCGGGGTGAACATCAGGGTTAGTATGGCAACATTGTCGCGGCGGACGGAGATCTCCTCCGGTACGACGTACTGTGGCCATACCTGCCCTTAGTAATCAGGGTAGGGGTGGGCCGTATTCTGGCCATCCCCGGTCTCGTCCTTCTTCTCGAAGGTAGAGGGCGGTGAAGTTACTGGCCGACTCCCCATAGTCGGCTTCACCAACTGGGAGTCGGCTTATGTCGTAGCCGTCTCTGGGATTCGGCCGTGAGTGGGTAGTCGGTGATGCTGCAGCCGACTCCCAGAGTCAGCCCTTTGTCTTGGGATCTTTGAGGGCGAAGCCTGCCCCGATGTCTTGAAAGGTTCTGGGTCTCGGGTTAGCCTACCCGTGGCCCATTACTCCGACGGAAGGTGTACCCAAAAGTCTCTTTTGGGTATCCTATGAAGACACATTTCTCCGATTTGGGTTCGAGATTATCAGGTTGAAGCTTTTTCACATAAGCATCGCAGCCCCAAACTTTAAGAAACGACAACTTTGCTTTCTTGCCAAACCACAATTCATAAGGCGTCGTCTCAACGGATTTCGATGGTGTCCTATTTAACGTGAATGCAGCCGTCTCTAAAGCATAACCCCAAAACGATAGCGGTAAATCAGTAAGAGACATCACAGATCGCACCATATCTAGTAAAGTACGATTATGACGTTCGGACACACCATTACGCTGTGGTGTTCCGGGTGGCGTGAGTTGCGAAACCATTCCGCATTGTGTCAAATGAAGACCAAACTCGTAACTCAAATATTCTCCTCCACGATCAGATCGTAGAAACTTTATTTTCTTGTGACGATGATTTTAAACTTCACTCTGAAATTCTTTGAAATTTTCAAATGTTTCAGACTTATGTTTCATTAAGTAGATATACCCATATCTGCTTAAATCATCTATGAAGGTGAGAAAATAACGATACCCGCCGCGAGGCTCAACATTCCGAAGAACGGCGTTTTAGTCATCTTGCCCATGAGGCACGGTTCGCAAGTACCAAGTGATTCATAATCAAGTGGTTCCAAAAGTCCATCAGTATGGAGTTTCTTCATGCGCTTTACACTGATATGACCTAAACGACAGTGCCACAAATAAGTTGCACTATCGTTATCAACTTTGCACCTTTTGGCTTCAATATTATGAATATGTGTATCACTACTATCGAGATTCAACAAAAATAGACCACTCTTTAAAGGTGCATGACCATAGAAGATATTACTCATATAAATAGAACAACCATTATTCTCTGATTTAAATGAATAACCATCTCGCATCAAACAAGATCCAAAAATAATGTTCATGCTCAACGCTGGCACCAAATAACAATTATTCAGGTCTAAAACTAATCCCGAAGGTAGATGTAGAGGTAGCGTGCCGACCGCGGTCACATCGACTTTGGAACCGTTTCCCACGCGCATTGTCACCTTGTCCTTAGCCAATCTTCGCTTAATCCATAGTCCTTGTTTCGAGTTGCAAATATTAGCAACAGAACTAGTATCAAATACCCAGGTGCTACTGCGAGCATTAGTAAGGTACACATCATTAACATGTATATCACATATACCTTTGTTCACCTTGCCATCCTTCTTATGTGCCAAATACTTGGGGTCGTTCCGCTTCCAGTGTCCAGTCTGCTTGCAGTAGAAGCACTTAGTCTCAGGCTTAGGTCCAGACTTGGGTTTCTTCTCCTGAGCAGCAACTTGCTTGCTGTTCTTCTTGAGGTTTCCCTTCTTCTTCCCTTTGCCCCTTTCTTGAAACTACTGGTCTTGTTAACCATCAACACTTGATGCTCCTTCTTGATTTCTACCTCCGCAGCTTTTAGCATTGCGAAGAGCTTGGGAATCGTCTTATCCATCCCTTGCATATTATAGTTTATCACGAAGCTCTTGTAGCTTGGTGGCAGTGATTGAAGAATTCTGTCAATGACGCTATCATCCGGAATATTAACTCCCAGTTGAATCAAGTGATTGTTATACCCAGACATTTTGAGTATATGCTCACTGACAAAACTATTCTCCTCCATCTTGCAGCTGTAGAACTTATTGGAGACTTCATATCTCTCAGTCCGGGCATTTGCTCCATGACGTTCAAAACATCGTTGAAGTCTTGGTTCTAAGGCGTAAAGCATGGTACACTGAACTATCGAGTAGTGATCAGCTTTGCTCTGCCAGACGTTCATAACATCTGGTGTTGCTCGTGCAGCAGGTCTGGCACCCAGCGGTGCTTCTAGGACGTAATTATTCTGTGCAGCAATGAGGATAATCCTCAAGTTACTGAACCAGTCCGTGTAATTGCTACCATCATCTTTCAACTTTGCTTTCTCAAGGAACGCATTAAAATTCAACGGAACAACAACACGGGCCATGTATCTACAATCGACATAGACAAGGAAAATACTATCACGTACTAAGTTCATGATAAATACGAGTTCAATTAATAATATTACTTAAGAACTCCCACTTAGATAGACATCCCTCTAATCCTCTAAGTGATCATGTGATCCAAATCAACTAAACCATGTCCGATCATCACCTGAGATGGAGTAGTTTCAATGGTGAACATCACTATGTTGATCATATCTACTATATGATTCACGCTCGGCCTTTCGGTCTCCGTGTTCCAAGGCCATATCTGTTATATGCTAGGCTCGTCAAGTTTAACCTGAGTATTCCGTGTGTGCAACTGTTTTGCACCCGTTCTATTTGAATGTAGAGCCTATCACACCCGATCATCACGTGGTGTCTCAGCACGAAGAACTTTCGCAATGGTGCATAGTCAGGGAGAACACTTATACTTTGATAATTTAGTGAGAGATCATCTTATAATGCTACCGTCAATCAAAGAAAGATAAGATGCGTAAAAGATAAACATCACATGCAATCAATATAAGTGATATGATATGGCCATCATCATCTTGTGCTTGTGATCTCCATCTCCGAAGCACCGTCATGATCACCATCATCACCGGCACGACACCTTGATCTCCATCGTAGCATCGTTGTCGTCTCGCCAATCTTATGCTTCTACGACTATCGCTACCACTTAGTGATAAAGTAAAGCATTACAGGGCGATTGCATTGCATACAATAAAGCGACAACCATATGGCTCCTGCCAGTTGCCAATAACTCGGTTACCAAACATGATCATCTCATACAATAAAATTTAGCATCATGCCTTGACCATATCACATCACAACATGCCCTGCAAAAACAAGTTAGACGTCCTCTACTTTGTTGTTGCAAATTTTAAGTGGCTGCTACGAGCTGAGAAAGAACCGTTCTTTCCTACGCATCAAAACCACAACGATAGTTTGTCAAGTTGGTGCTGTTTTAACCTTCGCAAGGACCGGGCGTAGCCACACTCGGTTCAACTAAAGTTGGAGAAACTGACACCCACTAGCCACCTGTGTGCAAAGCACGTCGGTAGAACCAGTCTCGCGTAAGCGTACGCGTAATGTCGGTCCGGGCCGCTTCATCCAACAATACCGTCGAACCAAAGTAGGACCTGCTGGTAAGCAGTATGACTTGTATCAACCACAACTCACTTGTGTTCTACTCGTTCATATGACATCTACGCATAAAACCTGGCTTTGATACCACTGTTGGGGAACGTAGTAATTTAAAAAAAATTCCTACACACACGCAAGATCATGGAGATGCACAGCAACGAGAGGGGAGAGTGTGTCCACGTACCCTCCACTACAGGAATCAGCTACTTTGCCATCTGCCATGGCAGACGGCAAAGGCATGAACGGCAGACGACAAAGGTCTTTGTCGTCTGCCACGGACGGCAAAAGGCCACGACAAAGTAAGGTCCGGCAAAGAGCTACTTTTGCCGTCCGCTTCGGGCGGCTAACGGCAAAGGGGCCTTTGCCATCAGCAGCGGACGGCAAAAATTGTAGACGGAAATAAATGCGCTGTTACTCCGTTAGGTGGTTAACGACAGGCCTTTGTCGTCCTTCGCTGACGGAAAATTTTGACCTGCCTTTGCCGTCCGCCGAATGATGTCAGCTGGACGTCACCACACGGCAGGCCTTTGCCGTCCGCCGCTGTAGGCAAAGTTTTTACTCGTTGCCGTCTGCCGCAGACGGCAAAGCCTTTGCCGTCAGCCGCTGTAGGCAAACTGACCAAATTGGTCAGCCTCCCAGGAAGCATAGTTGCCTGCCATGTGGCCTCTTTGCCGTCCGCTGTTGATGGCAAAGAGCCCTTTGCCGTTGGTGGCAGACGGCAAAGAGCCTGCATATTGGCTCTTTTTTCTATTTTTTAATCCAACAATTTTCACAGCAAATATATATGACATATATAGATATATTTCACAGGGCTATTTAACAGCAATCATATCACATATCCAGCACATAAGTTTCATCCATTCATACATAAGCAAGTTCCATCCATACACATTGGTCCATCCATATACATATTACAATGCAAAGTTTCATCAAGATAGCAAGTTCCATCATAGCAAGCTAGATACAATGCAAAGTTTCATCAAAGAAAAAGCAAGAACTCCATCATAGCAAGCTAGCTTCCATGAAATGAATGAAATCTGCAAAATGGCAAATAAGAAAGTTAGAAATAGGTGACTAGAAGAACAAGACTAGAACAAGAAGAAGACTAGAACAAGAAGTATATGTCATTTATGAGCTAACTTAGGTTAAATGGATCATATATGAGATAACTAAGTTGAAATGGGTCGTTTATGAGCTAACTTAGTTGAAATGGATCATTTATGAGCTAACTTAGTTGAAATGGGTCGTTTATGAGCTAACTAAGGTGAAGGGCATCGTTTTTGAGCTAACTAAGGTGAAATGGATCGTTTTTGAGCTAACTTAGGTGAAATGGATCATTTATGAGCTAACTTAGGTGAAATGGATCATTTATGAGCTAACTTAGTTGAAATGAGTCGTTTATGAGCTAACTAAGGTGAAATGGATTGTTTTTTAGCTAACTTAGGTGAAATGGATCATTTATGAGCTAACTTAGTTGAAATGGGTCATTTATGAGCTAACTAAGGTGAAATGGATCATTCTTGAGCTAACTAAGGTGAAATGGATCGTTTTTGAGCTAACTTAGGTGAAATGGATTTAAGAGCTAATTTAGGTGAAATGGATCGTTTGTAGCTAACTTAGGTGAAATGGATCGTTTAGGAGCTACTCTAGGTAAATTGGGTCATTTTAGAGCTAACTTGGATAAACTGGATCATTTATAAGCTAACCTAGGTAAGATGGGTCATTTTGGAGCTAACCTAGGTGAAATGGGTCATTTTGGAGCTAACCTAGGTGAAATGGGTCATTTTAAAGCTAACGTAGGTAAAATGGATCATTTAGGAGCTAATCTAGGTAAAATGGGTCATTTTAGAGCTAACTTGGATAAACTGGATCATTTATAAGCTAACTAAGGTAAAATGGGTCATTTTAGAGCTAACTTAGGTGAAATGGATCGTTTATGAGCTAACTAAGCTAATTATGCAATTTGTGACATAAGTAAGCTAAGTACAGATCGTTTTAGAGCTAGCTTAGGTAAAATGGATGGTTTATGAGGTCAGTAAGCTTATTAAGTCATTTTGGAGGAAAAGAAGCTAACTCTAGGTCATTATGGTAAGCATATTGGAGGAAATAAAGCTAAGTCTAGGTCTTTATGCATTTGTTAAGCAAAACACTAGAGAAACTTACCGTGATCAGGGAGGTGTAGGAGCGGGCTGGCTCGTGCCGGTAGATGGAGAACGATCTTGCGATGCGTGTCTGGAGTTAAGCTGCACCAAAGATCATTTCCAATGTCTTGTTAGCATTATGACACTCAAATGTTAAGACTAGCAAGTATTGTCCATTCAAATTAAACTCACTGTGCTCCTAGGAGAAATCACTGGCATCGGCGGAGCAGTCTGATCGGACTTCTCGCACACAGACTGCACATTTGGTTTTGACAACAGAGTCATACTAGTTAGTAATGAGACTCAAATGTTAAGACTAGCAAGTAATCTGCAGAAGAAACTTACCACAAGGAGCTCGTACATGGCCCTTGCCTGCATGTCATTCCGTGCCCTCTCCTCCTCCAACATCTTTGTCGTCTTCTCCTCCAACTCCCGCTGCCTCTCCGCCGCCTCCGCCAGAAGTTTCTCCGTTCTATCTCTCTCACTCTATATAGCAGCCTGCAACACCACTCACATGACCATTTGTAATCATTGATGGAAGCGCACACAATGTAATGGAGAAAGATAGCTAAGTACGTATAACTAACCTTGATGGCGAGTTGGACTGGCCGTTCATGAGGCCTTATCTCAGGAGCGGAGCTCGACTGGCGCGCCTTGATCTCCGGGAGAGTGCTAGGACAACGGATAAGTCCATCTCCCATGGCTATGGAGCCATGGGACCTCCCGCCACCACATATCATCAGCAGCTCTGTATCAATGGGACCCTTGCTCGGGTTAAAGTCCTCCCCTTTCCTCGCCTTCCCCTGATCTCTATATTGCATGAGCTTGTCATGGACGGAGATGTTGGTGAAGTTCTTTGGATCATCGAGGTCAGACGCAGAGAATGCCTTGACTTTCTTGTAAGGGCCGGTGTGGGCCATGGCATACAGGTCGTACACCTCTGGCACCTTATCCGCCTTATTGTAGTGTGCCTGAAAGAGAGAAACAAAGTAAATTAGTAATTAAAGGGCTAAAGCTAGCATGATGAATGAATTGCATGAATCATGAAGCAAACCACATACCCAGGTCCTCCCGTACTGAAATAAGTTGGAGCTGCCTTGATGGTGTGGCACACCTTCCATTTAGGCACGTTTGTCCTTGGCCTCGTTGTGGGTGGCCCTCCATTCTTTTGAGCACCACGCATTGACCAACACCTCCCAACAATCCATCCGATCCGCACACCAACTCGGAGGGGCCTAAGTTAGCAAATAGAAACTTGAGCGCTACGGCTATGAATTATTAAATGAAGGAAGTAAGTACAAGGCCTTAAGAATTACCTTCATGTACTGCTCCTTACTCAAGAACTTATCGCGGCACGCCTGCTTGGGCTTCTTGATACCACGCCCGACGTAGTAGTCTCGAACAGCCTGCACCCGAACCTCATGCCGTAAGTTCTGCAGTAGGCGCTTGCACTCCTTGTCGATAACATCTGCCGCATCCTCCTCCTATCCCTCTTCACACCTGTAGAATGTCTGCAATCAAATGAGACAATATTGATTAGTACAATTAATAACTAGCTAGTTTAAGGTTTTTAATTGTGTAAAGGAGAAATTACCCAGAACTTTCTGATCACCATGTCTGCCCTCGTCTTGCACAAGACACCGTCGATAATCTCACCCAGCGGGGCCGGGGCAGCCAAGTAGTGCTCCCAACTCAATCCAACCTCTGGAAGCCAACCCTCACCAGGCAACGTACAAACCTCGGGATGTTTTGCCGAATCAGAACTCCAAGGAGGGAGTTGGGCTGGCGGACACTTTCATGGTGGTCCCAACCCCTGCAGCATGACAAGGCTAACGCATTAGTTATTTGAAGAAACGTGAATGCAGAAGGTACAAAAAGATTAAATGCACTTACCTCTCCCCATTAGGGAAAATCAACCACCTCTGCTCGTGGGTCGCCGGCACGGACGGGAGCCGTGTACAACCACGCTGGTAGACGTTGCCCCCCTCCTCCTCGATATCAGTCGACTCCCCGCCATCATCAGCATGGACACTCGGCTCCTCAGGCTGATCCAACCAGGTACCCCATCCAGATGTGTGCTCCTCCGAGGTCTCGTGGGCCAAAGGCCCATCGACCCGAGGCTCGTGGGCCAAAGACCCATGGACCGGAGGCTCGTGGACCGGAGTCCGTGTAGCCTCCTTCTCGGAGGAGTCCACCCTAGCAGTCACGTGCTCGGGTGAAACAGCTGGCGGCGGCGGCGAGGAAGGCGCCGTAGCAGTCACCCTACCTCCTCTCCCGCGACCACGTGCTCCACCTCCTCTCTTCTTCCGACCTCGTCCCCTGCTGGGCACTGCGGTCGACGAAGAAGGGACCGGCGGTGTCGCCATACTGTCCACCAATGCTCGGCGGAGAGGTGCATGTGGAATGGAAGACCTCGCACCACGCGCCGACGAAGAAGGGGCCTCGGCGCGCTCCCGACCAGCGCCCACCATCTTTCAACACCTGCCATTACAAAGAATAAACGAAATTAGTACAACATAAAAGAAGTACCGACATGAATAATAATATGTATATGAAAGCACAAGTGCTCCCTGGGTGGTTTTGGTAATTAATGTCAACATATCTCTTTTTGGACCAACACTTTTACCTAGTATGTTTCAGATAAGTTCAACAATGGAGTGGCATGGACTAAAGGATGTGGAACCCTTTCAAGATGCTAGGGACAAAGGATTGGCTCAAGCTTCAAGATCAAGACTCTAAATTTTCTATTTTAGTGATCCAAGATCACATTGAGTCTATAGGAAAAGCCAATACTATCAAGGAGGGATGAGGTGTTGCTTAATGAGCCTCTTGCTTCATGTGCTTAGTGACGTGCTCCAAAATCCTCAACTACCTTTCCATATCCACATATGATCCAAACCTAAAGTCAAACTCGGCCCCACCGATTCTTTCTATCCGACGCCACTAAGTTTCACATGTCATAGCCACTGCCACAAACCCTAGTAAATCTATTTCACCGATAGGGATCTAGGTCTCACCGAGATGGGATTGCAATCTCACTGTGTATGTCCATTGCCAAAATCGGTCTCACCGAGTTTGCGCAGTCGGTACTACCGAGATTACAATGCAAATCCTCTGGTTAGCTTATTACCAAATCGGTCCCACCGAGTTTGTGTAATCGGTCTCACCGAGTTTGCCTGACCAACTCTCTGGTTAGCTTATTACCAAAATCGGTCCCACCGAGTTTGTGTAATCGGTCACACTAAGATTACGTTATGCCCTAACCCTAACCATATCGGTCCTACCGAGTTGCATCTCAGTCCCACCAAAAATCCTAACGGTCACTAGGTTTGCTGAATCGGTCCGATCGAGTTTAATGATTCGGTCCCACCGAGTTTAGCAGATTGTGTGCAACGGTTAGATTTTGTGTGGAGGCTATATATACCCCTCCACCCATTCTTCATTCATGGAGAAAGCCATCAGAACAGATCTTCACTTCCAATACACATTTTCTGATAGAGAACCACCTACACTTGTGTTGAGCTCAAGATATTCAATTCCTACCATATGAATCTTGATCTCTAGCCTTCCCCAAGTTGCTTTCCACTCAAATATTCTTTCCACCAAATCCAAATCCTATGAGAGAGAGTTGAGTGTTGGGGAGACTATCATTTGAAGCACAAGAGCAAGGAGTTCATCATCAACACACCATTTGTTACTTCTTGGAGAGTGGTGTCTCCTAGATTGGCTAGGTGTCACTTGGGAGCCTCCGACAAGATTGTGGACTTGAACCAAGGAGTTGGTAAGGGCAAGGAGATCGCCTACTTCGTGAAGATCTACCGCTAGTGAGGCAAGTCCTTCGTGGGCGGCGGCCATGATGGAATAGACAAGGTTGCTTCTTCGTGGACCCTTCGTGGGTGGAGCCCTCCGTGGACTCGCGCAACCGTTACCCTCCGTGGGTTGAAGTCTCCATCAACGTGGATGTACGATAGCACCACCTATCGAAACCACGCCAAAACATCCGTGTCTCAAATTGCGTTTGAATACTCCAACCCCTTCCCTTTACATTCTTGCAAGTTGCAGGCTTTACTTTCCGCTGCTCATATACTCATTTAATGCTTGCTTGATATGTATTGTGCTCATTAAAGTTGTGCTTAAACTCCACCTAAACTTAAGAATTTTAAAAACCGCAACTTTTGGTACTTAGTGTCTAATCACCCCCCCCTCTAGACACCTCTTCTCGATCCTCTCAATTGGTATCAGAGCTTTGGTCTCCATTGCCTTGGTTTAAACACCTTTGGAGGAAGATGGATGTGTCTACTTTAGGGAGTCTTAGACATAGAGTGCCCATTCTTGATGGAGAGTACTTTCATGAGTGGAAAAATGTAATGCTTGAGATTTTCAATGAATATCATTTGAACAAGTACATTGCTAGTCCTTGTGCACCTCATATTGATCCTTTGCACCCTACCCTAGATGAAGATATTGACTTGATTCACAATCTTAGAATGGTTGAGCTCATCATTAGAGGATTGCCCAAAAATTTCATTGCTAGTTTGCCTACTCTAAAATGTTCCTACACCATATGGAAATTTCTTGAGGAACGATTTCTCGATTATTCCTTGAAAAATTTAGACGAAATTCTCCATAAATCTATTCTTTTTGAGTAAGATGAACTCTAGTGATCCTAGTTTTGGTGATTGTCTATTTGATCTTACCAATCTCATGCATGCTAAAGGAAATGTTGGTATCATTAGTAACATCATATGCGAAGCTATAAGAATTCATAAAGGTAACCACTTTGATGATCATTTATCTAATGAATTACCCTCTCTAGGAATTAATCAATCACAAGATGATGTTGAACATGGATATTACGATGAAGATGATGATAGTGACTATGATCTTGATGATGCAATGAGACATTTTGGTCTTATGGCAAATCTTCGCGGCTACATGGCTGGAGGAAAGGAGTGGGTCCTTGATAGTGGATGTACTGATCATATGACCAGAGATGAAGAGATGTTCCGTGAGCTTGCTGAAAATGACGGCCCTCAAAAATATGTCACCTTTGGTGATAATTCAAAGGGTAAGGTGGTTGCCTTGGTAAGGTGGCCATCTCACACGATAGCTCCAAACAAAATGTCATGCTCGTTGAATCTCTTGGATACAATTTACTTTCAGTTTCTAGAGTTGCGGATTTCGGTTTCAATGTCTTATTCACTGAAGTAGATTGCCAAGTGTTTCGTAGAGACAATCATAAAATGGTCTGTACCGGTATACGTAGAGGAGATCTTTACATTGTTGATTTCACTAAAAAGGCTCAACCTAAAACTTGCTTAATTGCTAAATCTTCTAAAGGCTGGTTGTGGCATAGAAGACTAGGTCATGTTGGAATGCGAAATATTGATAAACTTATAAAAGGTGATCATATCCTTGGAATAAAAGATGTTGTATTTTACAAGGATAGACTTTGTAGTGCTTGTCAAGCAGGGAAACAAGTTGGAGGAAGTCACCGCGCAAAGAACATCATGACCACAAGAAGACCACTCGAGCTACTTCACATGGATCTCTTTGGTCCAAATGCGTACAAGTCTCGGTGGTAACTCATTTGGTCTAGTCATAGTTGATGATTTTTCAAGATTTACGTGGGTGTTCTTTCTTGATGACAAGTCGTAGGTCCAAAAGATCTTCAAAAACTTTGCTAGGAAGGCCCAAAATCAGTTTGACGTGAAGATCAAGAAGGTTCGGAGCGACAATGGAACGGAGTTCAAGAACGTAAATGTGGACACCTTTCTTGACGAAGAAGGGATTTCACACGAGTTCTCGGCTACGTATAGACCTCAACAAAATGGAGTTGTTGAGAGGAAGAACCGGACTCTTATTGAGATAGCAAGAACGATGCTTGATGAGTACAAGACGCCAAAACACTTTTGGGCGGAAGCGGTTGAGACAGCTTGTCATGCAACAAATTGCTTGTATCTTCACAAGCTACTCGGCAAGACGGCGTACGAGCTCCTCACCGGTAACAAACCCCAAGTTGGATACTTTCGAGTATTTGGCTCAAAGTGCTACATTCTTGACAAGCATCGTCGTTCTAAATTTGCTCCTAAGTCTCATGGAGGTTTTCTACTTGGTTATGACTCAAACTCTCACACTTACCGTGTCTACAACAATTTCACCCGAAAGGTTGAAGAGACGGTGTATGTGAAGTTTGATGAATCTAATGGCTCGCAAGTAGAGCAATTGCCAATTGATGTAGGAGACAAAGACCCTTCGGAAGCAATTCAAGACTTGTCCATTGGCAAGGTTCGTCCAACGGAAATGAAGGAGAGTACCTCGTCTGTCCAAGTGGAAGCTTCTACCTCACGTCAAGGTGAACCACGAGTTGATACGGAAGCATCCACAAGTAGGACACGTCAAGATGAAGAAAACGAGGAAGTACACCAAGATGAACATCAACAACCTCCTTCTCCACCACGACAAGAGAACAACAACGTCAACAATGAAGAAGGCCAAGAAGAAGAAGAAGAAGATGAAGAGGATGTTCCATCCCGACCCAAGCAAAAGCTCTCACGAGTTCAAGCAAGAATTGCCAAAGATCATCCCGTCGAGCAAATCTACAATGATATCCAAACCGGGAGAATCACTCGCTCTAAAAATCATTTAGCTAACTTTTGTGAACATTACTCATTCATTTCTAAAATTGAACCTATCAAGGTTGAAGAAGCATTGAAGGATCCGGATTGGATAAACGCTATGCATGAAGAGCTACACAACTTTGAGAGAAATCAAGTGTGGACATTGGTCGAGAAGCCCGACAACAACTACAACATCATTGGTACCAAATGGGTGTTTCGCAACAAGCAAGATGAAGATGGACAAGTGGTTCGCAACAAAGCACGTCTCGTCGCCCAAGGCTATACACAAGTTGAAGGTATGGACTATGGTGAGACATATGCTCCCGTTGCTAGACTTGAGTCCATTCGCATCTTACTTGCCTATGCTAATCACCATGATATCACCTTATACCAAATGGATATTAAAAGTGCTTTTCTAAACGACAAAATTGAGGAGGAAGTTTATGTTAAGCAACCTCCCGGCTTTGTTAATCCTAAGAAACCTAATCATGTTTACAAACTTCACAAAGCCCTTTATGGTCTTAAACAAGCTCCTAGAGCATGGTATAAATGCTTGACCAAGTTTCTTACTGAAAAAGCCTTTGAAATTGGTAAAATTGATTCTACTCTTTTTTACTAAAAGGGTTAATGGAGAACTATTTGTATGCGAAATTTATGTTGATGATATCATATTTGGTTCAACTAACCCTCATTTTAGTGAAAAGTTTGGGAAGCTAATGTCAGAGAAGTTTGAGATGTCTATGATGAGTGAACTCAAATTCTTTCTCGGTTTGCAAATCAAGCAAACTAAGGAAGGTACATTTGTCTCTCAAACGAAGTACACCAAAGACTTATTCAAGAAGTTCAATATGCAAGAATGCAAAGGTATGCCTACACCTATGACTACTAGTGGACATCTTGATTTGACAAAAGATGGTGAACCGGTTGATCAAAAGGTTTATCGCTCTATGATTGGTTCATTGTTATATCTATGTGCCTCCCGTCCCGATATTATGCTAAGTGTGTGCATGTGTGCATGATATCAAGCTGCTCCTAAAGAATGTCATCTTAAGGCTGTGAAAAGGATAGTGAGATACTTAATCCATACACCAAATTTTGGCATTTGGTATCCTAAGAGGTCCTCTTTTGATCTTGTTGGCTATTCCGATTCGGACTATGCCGGAGACAAGGTTGATAGAAAGTCCACTTCGGGTACTTGTCAATTCCTTGGTAGATCTCTTGTGTCTTGGTCTTCCAAGAAACAAAACTCGGTATCCTCCACCGCCGAAGCGGAATACATTGCCGCTGGTTCATGTTGTGCTCAATTACTTTGGATGACCCAAACTCTTAAACATTATGGGATATATGTGAAACATGTTCCATTGCTATGTGACAATGAAAGTGCTATTACGATTGCTCACAATCCCGTGCAACATTCTCGAACTAAGTATATTGAAGTTCGTCATCATTTCATTCGAGATCATGTTGCCAAAGCGGACATTAACCTTAGGCATGTTCGCACCGATAAGCAATTGGCGGATATATTCACTAAACCACTTGATGAGAAAGTGTTTTGCAGGTTAAGAGGTGAATTGAACATCATTGATGCTTCAAACTTGGAGTAGGAACTCCATTTGATACATGCGAGGCATGAGCCTATGACTAATCCTTGATATCTCTCTTATGAAGCAATTCATATGTCTTGGATATATTTGCACCTTGCATGTTATCTAACCCGTGTAGGTACTTGGGTGAATCAAAATCTATGAGATTGCTACTCACTCACATCTTGAGCAATCTCTACATCACCAAGTCTCTACACAATGGTGGTTGGAGACAAGGAAGCACGAAGCCATTCAAACATATCCTTTGACAAATTCTATGTTAAATCCTATAATTGTCATTTTGGATACACAAGTGCCTTTCCTTGCAAAAACTAACCCATGTAGGTAGATGAACTCAAACTCCAAGTGGTGCTCCCAACTCTTGATGAACTACATCAACCCTGAGCAACCCACACAAGTTCAACTACATGAGCAAGACCCACACCACCACCCAAGGTATGTCATTCCATCTTAGAGAATCTTTAATCCAAAACATGAGTCAAAGCAACTCAACAAGATGTGAATACATCAAGATGCTTAAATGAAAAATGGTAACCCCATTTTGAGCTTAAACGATGAGTATGACCTATGATCAAGTGCTCTCACTTGACTCCTAAGTCAATATACTCTAACATAGGTGACTTTGTCACCGCCCAACTCTAGATGAAGTTCTCTTGTGTTTTTCTTCTCTGTGTTATTGCATTTGTTCCTTGCATATTTGTTTCCCCTTTCAAAAAAAACTTCATCTAGATCTTTTAGTTTCTTGTCTTTTCTCTTTGTTCTGCATTTTCTGCATCCAATTCATTGCGAATCTTTCAGTAAATTCCTTGCAAATCCTTGTGAGATCTTACTTGTCTAGTGAGTTGAGGTGACAAGTAGTGTCACTCTGATGAACTCGTTCACACCGGTTTGTTTTCTTCGGCACAACCGAAACCTTTCGGTGCAACCGAAGCACACAACTCGGAGCCACCGATTTCATCACAGGAAAACCAACTTGTCACTTATTCCTGATTTCTATTTGCTCCAGCTCCACTCAATGATTCTTGTCCTCTACCAGCATCATGTTACACATGCTGCTTTCCTCTGTGACTCAAGTACCAACCCATTTGTATCACATGTCCAGGAGACCCTTCTTGGAAATTGATGTCAAAGGGGGAGAGAGAGATCACATCAAAGCTTAATATTTCCTATAGGGGGAGAAAGAGAGAATACTCAGGGGGAGAGAAAGTAATATCATCAATGACCCCAGATGCTTGGTGTTCAAGAGGAGAGATGTCACATGTCTTTAAGAGGGGAAAGACATGTTTAGCTCTGTTGTTTATTATTTTCTATTTGCTCTGATTTTCTGTTCCCTATCTTCTCCCAGTATCTCATGTTAGATTCAGGGGGAGCAAGACATCTAAGGGAAGGAAATCTCTGATTTTATTGCATATCTTTACCTTTGGGGACATGTCTATATCCAATGTAGTACATAGTACCCAGTCTTGGTTCTCTTGTGGTTTCTTTTGTTTGCTCTGGTCAGTAGATGTATCTGTGTTATCTAACCTTGTTTGCGTAGGTTCATTCCATCCTAAGCCAACTTAGGACCACAAGGTAAGTATATGCATCACTGTCATGTGAATGAGAAATTCTTGCTGATGTACATACTGTTTGCAAGAAGGACTCATGAACATGAAGGTACTTTTCTCATAATCACATCATTTGCTCTGATGCATATATCCAAGATACATGCACATTGCATACTCTGTCATGTTTATGCATTCACATGCTCCTATATTCCATATTCACATGATTGCATACATGTAGGGGGAGCCTATGCATGTTACAAGTCTTTCCAAAGCTTTACTTGCTATTCTCTATATCTTTATCTAAAAGCTTTGATGTATGTTGTCATCAATTACCAAAAAGGGGGAGATTGAAAGCACAAGTACTCCCGGGGTAGTTTTGGTAATTAATGTCAACATATCTCTTGTTGGACCAACACTTTTACCTAGTATGTTTTAGATAAGTTCAACAATGGAGTGGCATGGACTAAAGGATGTGGAACCCTTTCAAGATGCTAAGGACAAAGGATTGGCTCAAGCTTCAAGATCAAGACTCTACATTTTCTATTTTAGTGATCCAAGATCACATTGAGTCTATAGGAAAAGCCAATACTATCAAGGAGGGATGAGTTGTTGCTTAATGAGCCTCTTCCTTCATGTGCTTAGTGATGTGCTCCAAAATCCTCAACTACCTTTCCATATCCACATATGATCCAAACCTAAATTCAAACTCGGCCCCACCGATTCTTTCTAACCGGCGCCACCGAGTTTCACTTGTCATAGCCACTGCCACAAACCCTAGCAAATCTGTTTCACCGATAGGGATCTCGGTCTCACCGAGATGGGATTGCAATCTCACTGTGTATGTCCATTGCCAAAATCGGTCTCACCGAGTTTGCGCAGTCGGTACTACCGAGATTACAATGCAAATCCTCTGGTTAGCTTATTACCAAATCGGTCCCACCGAGCTTGTGTAATCGGTCTCACCGAGTTTGCCTGACCAACTCTCTGGTTAGCTTATTACCAAAATTGGTCCCACCGAGTTTGTGTAATCGGTCACACCGAGATTACGTTATGCCCTACCCCTAACCATATCGGTCCTACCGAGTTGCATCTCAGTCCCACCGAAAATCCTAACGGTAACTAGGTTTGCTGAATCGGTCCGACTGAGTTTAATGATTCGGTCCCACCGAGTTTAGCAGATTGTCTGTAACGGTTAGATTTTGTGTGGAGGCTATATATACCCCTCCACCCATTCTTCATTCGTGGAGAAAGCCATCAGAACAGATCTTCACTTCCAATACACATTTTCTGAGAGAGAACTACCTACACTTGTGTTGAGCTCAAGATATTCCATTCCTACCATATGAATCTTGATCTCTAGCCTTCCCCAAGTTGCTTTCCACTCAAATCTTCTTTCTACCAAATCCAAATCCTATGAGAGAGAGTTGAGTGTTGGGGAGACTATCATTTGAAGCACAAGAGCAAGGAGTTCATCATCAACACACCATTTGTTACTTCTTGGAGAGTGGTGTCTCCTAGATTGGCTAGGTGTCACTTGGGAGCCTCCGAAAAGATTGTGGAGTTGAACCAAGGAGTTTGTAAGGGCAAGGAGATCGCCTACTTCGTGAAGATCTACCGCTAGTGGGGCAAGTCCTTCGTGGGCGACGACCATGATGGAATAGACAAGGTTGCTTCTTCGTGGACTCTTCGTGGGTGGAGCCCTCCGTGGACTCGCGCAACTGTTACCCTCCGTGGGTTGAAGTCTCCATCAACGTGGATGTACGATAGCACCACCTATCGGAACCACGCCAAAACATCCGTGTCTCAGATTGCGTTTGAATACTCCAAACCCTTCCCTTTACATTCTTGCAAGTTGCATGCTTTACTTTCCGCTGCTCACATACTCATTGCATGCTTGGTTGATATGTATTATGCTCATTAAAGTTGTGCTTGAACTCCACCTAAACTTAAGAATTTTAAAAACTGCAACTTTTGGTACTTAGTGTCTAATCACCTCCTCTAGACACCTCTTCTCTGTCCTCTCAGTATATCACTTAAGTGTATCATCATCAAGTACAACATAAAAATGCAGCTTGCACCGTGTTTTCAGTGGCGTCCCGAGCATCATCATAGTCTTGCACCATGTTTTCCATCTCGGTACCATGCTCGTCGGTGCCACGACGATCCACCTCAGCTTGGTCACGTTGGGCAGACTCACCATGAAATGTTCACACCTTATAATCGGGCGTAAAACCACTCTTATGCAGGTGTTTGCCCATTTCAGCCTCTGTCCTCTTTTCCCAATTGCCGCACCGGAAACAGGGGCACCAGGTTTTCCTCTCGCCATTTGCAAATGCGGCTTGCACAAACCCCTTGGTTTTTGTGAACCATTCAGCGCTCCATTTGTTCTGACCAGTGTGACCGGTGTACATCCATGCACGATCACTCATCTTGACTTTCAGAGCTACTGGACACACAACAATTATATATGTAGTTCACCATGTATATATTCATCAGTTGATCTACTTTGTCAATTTTATTACGTCCATGCAACCAAGACTCTAATAGGTGATGATAGGTCCTAATCCCACCCGAGTATGTGTAGATTGGGTTCATTTTCCCATGCTATGCTCCGGATCCAATGCAAAATTTCGGCAGCACCTCCCCGCTGTTCTCCTGATAAACGTCTCTGCAATAAACAGAAAGGATGTGTACCCGGAGAACAACAGGGGAGGCACTGACGAAATTTATGTGTCGGATCCGGAGCAAAGCATATGGGAAAATGAACCCAATCTACACATACTCGGGCTGTCCATGGATAGCGTTGGACAATTCGAAAGAATCAAGGTTATAAATATGCAAATGCATGCATATTTATAACTATCACGCTTTTGAACGGGAAACACATATTGGTTAGGCATACTGATGATTCAAGACACATATATAGCTAGCTATCAAGTTTCACCGGCACGGACACCGGAATAGAGCAAATAATTAATGGGGAAGGAGGACATGTCATTTGTGCTCACCCACGAACGAAGGGGCAGAGCTCGTCAAACGCACGGCGAGGTCGTCGAACACCAAACCTCGCAGCGACGAAACAACTGCACATTTAAATCTACCCGCTCAACACAATTATATATGATGTTTTTCATAACAAAATCGAAAAATATATGACCTAACTAATAATTCACAAATATGTGATCTCGTCGGCCTCTGGAAGGCCAAAGAACACCTTTTCGGGAGGTGTCAGGGGTCGGGGTGTCGTGTCGGTGTTGGGGTGCCGTGTCGGGGTCGGGGTGCTGTTTCCGGTTCGAGGGGTCGTGTCGGGGTCGGGGTGTCGGGGTCAGGGGGTCGGTTGTCGGGGTGTGGTGTCGGGGTAGGGGTGTCGGGATGTGGTGTCGGGGTTGGGGGGTCAGGGTGTCGTGTCGGGGTCGGGGTGTGGTGTCGGGGGTCGGTGGTCGGGGTTGGGGTGTCGGGCCGGGGTGTCGGGGTGGCGTGTCGGGGTCGAGGTGTCGAGGGTCAGGGTCGGGGTGCCGTATCGGGGTCGGGGTGCTGTTTCGGGGTAGGGGTGTCGGGGGTCGGGGTGTCGAGGTGTCGGGGTCGGGGTGCCGTGTCGAGGTCGGGGTGCTGTTTCAGGGTCGGGGTGTCTGGGTCGGGGTGTGGTGTCAGGGTGTCGGGGTCGGGGTCGGGGTGTCTGGTCGGGGTGTCGGGGTGGCGTGTCGGGGTCGGGGTGTCGGGGTCGGGGTGTGGGTCGCGGTCGGGGCACGTGACATCCTTTTCTTCTTCTATTCTCCTCCTCCTCCTCCTCCTCCTCCTCCTCCTCCTCCTCCTCCTCCTCCTCCTCCTCCTCCTCCTCCTCCTCCTCCTCCTCCTCCTCCTCCTCCTCCTCCTCCTCCTCTTCTTCTTCTTCTTCTTCTTCTTCTTCTTCTTCTTCTTCTTCTTCTTCTTCTTCTTCTTCTTCTTCTTCTTCTTCTTCTTCTTCTTCTTCTTCTTCTTCTTCTTCTTCTTCTTCTTCTTCTTCTTCTTCTTCTTCTTCTTCTTCTTCTTCTTCTTCTTCTTCTTCTTCTTCTTCTTCTTCTTCTTCTTCTTCTTCTTCTTCTTCTTCTTCTTCTTCTTCTTCTTCTTCTTCTTCTTCTTCTTCTTCTTCTTCTTCTTCTTCTTCTTCTTCTTCTTCTTCTTCTTCTTCTTCTTCTTCTTCTTCTTCTTCTTCTTCTTCTTCTTCTTCTTCTTCTTCTTCTTCTTCTTCTTCTTCTTCTTCTTCTTCTTCTTCTTCTTCTTCTTCTTCTTCTTCTTCTTTCTTCTTCTCCTCCTCCTCCTCCTCCTCCTCCTCCTCCTCCTCCTCCTTCTCTTCTATATTGTTCTATTTTTCAACTTTCTTCTTTCTTCTTCTTGTTTTCTTTCTTCTTCTCCCTCTCCTCTTCATCCTCTTCTTCTTCTTCTTCTTCTTCTTCTTCTTCTTCTTCTTCTTCTTCTTCTTCTTCTTCTTCTTCTTCTTCTTCTTCTTCTTCTTCTTCTTCTTCTTCTTCTTCTTCTTCTTCTTCTTCTTCTTCTTCTTCTTCTTCTTCTTCTTCTTCTTCTTCTTCTTCTTCTTCTTCTTCTTCTTCTTCTTCTCCTGCTTCTGCTTCTTCTTCTTCTTCTTCTTCTTCTTCTTCTTCTTCTTCTTCTTCTTCTTCTTCTTCTTCTTCTTCTTCTTCTTCTTCTTCTTCTTCTTCTTCTTCTTCTTCTTCTTCTTCTTCTTCTTCTTCTTCTTCTTCTTCTTCTTCTTCTTCTTCTTCTTCTTCTTCTTCTTCTTCTTCTTCTTTCTTCTTGTCCTTTTTCCTCTTCTATATTGTTCTGTTTTTCAACTTTCTTCTTATTCTTCTTCCTTTTTTTCCTTTTTCCTCTTCTTCTACTTCTTTTTTTTTCAACTTTCTTCTTCTTCTAATTATCTAAACCTAAATCTAGCACTAACCTAAACCAACCACTAACCTAAACCAACCACTAACCTAAACCTATCAATAACCTAATTAAACCTAAACAACAAACAAACAGTAGAAAAAAACAAAAAAATGCTCACCTTGGCTCCTCTCGATGGAGGATGGAGGATGGTCGCGGGGTGGTGGTGGACGGCCGCGGTTAGGGCAGCGGCGACGGGCCTGGCTCCGGGAGGGGCGCGAGGCGGACGCAGGGGGCCCGCGGCAAGCCTAGCTCCGGGGGCGGCGCGGGCGCAGGAGCCGGCGGCGAGCCTGGCTCCAGGGGCGGTGAGGGCGCAGGGGCCGACGGGTAGTTGGCGGGGGCGGCGGGGCACCGGGGGGGCGCCGTTCGGGCGACGGGGCGCCGGGGCGTTGGCGGGTGGTGGGGGCGACGGGGCGAGGGGCGGTGGCGGGTGGCTGCGGCGGCGGGTGGTTGGGACGATGGGGCGACGGGGCGAGGGGAGGTGGGGCAAGGGGGCGGCGGTGGATGGCGGGGGCAGCGGCGGGTGGCGGTGGTCATCGGGGAGGAGGGGGACAGAAACAGAGAGAGATGGGCAGGGTGGGGCTCGACCGTTAGTAGCCTAAATGTTTGTGGTCCGCCCCCTTTGTCGTCCGCTTTTTTACTATTTGTCGTCTGCTAGCAGGCGGCAAAGAGGGGCCCCGTTAGGTTTTCCCTAATCAGCCCGTTAGTGTGGGCCACCTCCCTCTTTGCCGTCTGCCAGCTGACGGCAAAGAATCTTTGCCGTCTGCTAGCGGACGGCAAAGAACTGGCTGATGTCAAAGAAGGTCTTTGCCATCAGCCAGTTCTTTGCCGTCCGTTTTCCGTAAGCTGACGGCAAAGAGGTCCTTTGCCATCAGCTGGCTGACGGCAAAGAACTGGCTGATGGCAAATTCTCTGATTCCAGTAGTGCTCATAGACTGAAAGCGGAAGCGTTAGCACAACGCGGTTGATGTACTCGTACGTCTTCACGATCCGACCGATCAAGTACCGAACGCACAACACCTCTGAGTTCAGCACACGTTCAGCCCGATGACGTCCCTCGAACTCTGATCCAGCCGAGTGTTGAGGGAGAGTTTCGTCAGCACGACGGCATGGTAACGATGATGACGTTCTACCGACGCAGGGCTTCGCCTAAGCACCGCTACGATATTATCGTGGTGGACTATGGTGGAGGGGGCACCGCACACGGCTAAAAGATCACTGATAAATTGTTGTGTCCTTGTTGTGCCCCCTGCCCCCGTATATAAAGGAGTGAGGGGGGAGAGGCGGCCGGCCAGGAGAGGGGCGCGCCAGGAGGATTCCTACTCCCAGCGGGAGTTGGACTCCCTCCCTTCCTTGTTGGATTAGGAGAAGGGGGAAGGAGGAGGACGAGAAGAAGGAAAGGGGGGCGCCGCCCCTCCCTCCTTTCCAATTCGGACTAGAGGGGGAGGGGGCGCACGGCCTGCCCTGGCCACTCCTCCTCTTCTCCACTAAGGCCTATGTAGGCCCATTAAACCCCCGGGGGGTTCCGGTAACCCCTCGTACTCCGGTATATATCTGATAAACCCCAAAACCATTCCGGTGTCCGAATATAGTCGTCTAATATATCAATCTTCATGTCTCGACCATTTTGAGACTCCTCGTCATGTCCGTGATCACATTCGGGACTCCGAACTACCTTAGGTACATCAAAAGATATAAACTCATAATATAACTGTCATCAAAACATTAAGCGTGTGGACCCTACGGGTTCGAGAACTATGTCGACATGACTGAGACACGTCTCCTGTCAATAACCAATAGCGGAGCCTGGATGCTCATATTGGCTCCCACATATTCTACGAACATCTTTATCGGTCAAACCGCATAACAACATACATTGTTCCCTTTGTCATCTGTATGTTACTTGCCCGAGATTCGATCGTCGGTATCTCAATACCTAGTTCAATCTCGTTATCGGCAAGTCTCTTTACTCGTTCTGTAATACATCATCTCGCAACTAACTCATTAGTTGCAATGCGTGCAAGGCTTAAGTGATGTGCATTACTGAGTGGGCCCAGAGATACCTCTTTGACAATCGGAGTGACAAATCCTAATCTCGAAATACGCCAACCCAACAAGTACCTTTGGAGACACCTGTAGAGCACCTTTATAATCACCCAGTTACGTTGTGACGTTTGGTAGCACACAAAGTGTTCCTCCGGTAAACGGGAGTTGCATAATCTCATAGTCATAGGAACATGTATAAGTCATGCAGAAAGCAATAGCAGAATACTAAATGATCTTGTGCTAAGCGAACGAAATGGGTCAAGTCAATCACATCATTCTCCTAATCATGTGATCCTGTTAATCAATTGACAACTCATGTCTATGGCTAGGAAACATAACCATCTTTGATCAACAAGCTAGTCAAAGAGAGGCATACTAGTGACACTCTGTTTGTCTATGTATTCACACACGTATCATGTTTCCGGTTAATACAATTCTAGCATGAATAATAAACATTTATCATTATATATAAGGAAATAAATAATAAATTTATTATTGCCTCTAGGGCATATTTCCTTTCATCCTTATGCCGCAGTGTGGCATCAGCCGTGGTTGTGCGGCGCCCACCGGAGTAGTGCATTAGACGGAATACAGTGGAGCAGCTGCTGGAGACCATGAGAATGAGTGGCAACACCATAGGGTGGAGCAGCCGGGGAGAATTGGCCCTACCCACCGGCCATGTAGCCTAGCTGGACAGAGCATCGTCGAGGACCAGGCCAAATGGGACCAGTGGCGACGGCTCGCTCGAGGAACCCTAGTGCTGCAGGCAGGGGATCGAGGTAGAGGGAAAGGGGAGACGAGATGCAAGCGGGCAGGGCAATGAATGCTTGTGGGTTGGTTTTTTACTTGAGGGTCACGTGGGCGTGAGCAGTAGCATTTCGAGTGTAATATAGGCGGACAACAGAGTCTTTTCACTATTCCCCTTCCCTTCAATTTTTACTAAGCTTCTATCCGAAACACCCCCCTCCAAAGTGACATAAGTTAAGCCCAAACCCATAACTCAAAAATGAGTTCTTTAAATATTTTATGGCTTATTTTGAAAATAAGCTCTGAAAAGGCGGAATAGAACTGGCCCTTATCCTGCAATTCAATTGTGCGTGCAATGATGAATCACTCCTGCCTGCTATAGTGTACATTTAGGCATCATCATACATGGCATAACATAATACATGTGCATTCCATTGTATAATCTGGAATATGGAATGTTTATGTTAGTTCATACGTTGCACATGATGTTTAAATGCCCCTTAAATCTGGTCAGTCAAGTGATGGTCTTTAAGCCTCCTTCTTTGCTTCTTTTCTTGATATGTAAGATTTGCTCACACATCTCTTCAATTGCATGTTTGTACCAGCCAGCCATACAAGGACTGTTTGCTTCTATTACTTGTTGTTCTTGACCTAACACTCTGATGGAGCTTGTCAATGATTTAAACACTAAGGGATGCTGTAGTGGGGGCTTTTCTAACTCATAGGTGACATAAAGGTTTGGATGTACACTAAAGTAGGCTCTCCAAGAATACCTGGAGATCCAGTTCGAAGGTATGCCTAGTTTTTACATAGTGCACACATAGTAAATGCTCATTTCATTGTGTGCAAGTGCAAGAAATGTGGCATGTTTCATTATGTGGTGTTGTTTTGTTATAATCTCATCCTTTTGTGTTGTTCATAGACTGGAAAGTATGCATATTTATCTTCCAAGGAGACGACTAACTAGTTTGTGTCACCTTGCAGAGGGGGTGCAATGAAGATAAGATTGAGAATTTCCAAGCACAACATGTTAGGAAGGAGCCTTGCAAGAGAAGTAGGAGCAGCACTGAGCCTATTCAACCAGTTAAGGTAAGTCATCGTATCCAACTCAACAGTTCAATTGCTTGTTTGTTTCAGGCATAGTTAATTTGCTCTTTTCAATTGCTTTATTTGTCCCGAGTTAATGAGATGCCCAAACAATGATGCCTGATGTTGGGTACTTGTATAACTATTACTTGACATAATTAAAGGCCTTACCATGTAATTACTCGGGCGAAGTGTGTCTGAAGCTTTGAAGTCTATTAACCAACTATTACTGCATGAGGCTCACAATCTAGTTTATAATAGGCTAATGATTGCATAGTTTTGCTTGCTGTAGTAGGTTTGTATGAATCCCTATGATGTTTATTATGCTCCCTAAGACTTTAATTGAGCTACAGAATGGCGAACTGCTTGCTTACTTATACACAACGTGCTGTCTAAATTTGTAACTTGTTTGTGTTTTGGATTGGGCCCCAACATCATGCTCCTCTGGTGAGCTAAGAGAGATTTCTGTATGCGGGCTGCACAGACTACCATTTTTATAATTTCTAAAATATCACTTGCTTATGCTTCATGACGTGTAACATTATTGTTAGTCCTGTTTTGCCATGTACAAAATAGTCTGTCTTGCTCGTTTCACTGTTGTAACTATATTTTTGCCCTAGTCATGTGTACTTACAGAAACATTTCAGGATGAAGTGACATCAACACAAAGATCTGGGAGCAGTGCGACATGGCCATTACCAAATGATTATGGATTGGAATTGGAATGTGCTGATGTTCTCGAGCATCAACTAGAGGTGGCAAGACAACGTGTACATGATTCTCAACGTACAATGAACAAGTTGAGACTGGACTTGCAGGCATTAGATGCAGGAGTCAAAAAATGAAACAAGACACTGAGGTAACCATGAAGGAGTTGGAGATTTTGCAGACTGAAATTTGTGCTATCTGAATCCGGCCAATCCTATTTTCTGAAGAGAATATAGTTCAAATGGTAAGTTCTGTTGATGCGTGTCCATGATGTATGAGCTTTATTTATCAAGTGTATGTAATTTGCTGTTTGTGTACGCTTTAGTGCCAAACTATAATGCCGAGTGGGTATGTTCGGTTGTAATTTATTTATTGTATAGTGTAGGATTATTCTACGTTTCTATGCCTTAGTCTTTTTATTGTATAGTGTATGTTTTGAGAGGCGATAGTATAGAGTAGGATAATTTTTGAATATGCCATATCGTTGAAACGGGGGCCAACACGCCCAAACATCTCCTGGACGCCATACAAACGAACAAACATGTGTAGTCAAAGTGGGCCTTAATTGGGCTGGTCAAAATAATATTTAGTGGATCCCAAATGATGTTGCCCACCATAACAACGGCTCTTAGCAGGCCGTTAACAGGCCAAAAGCTTGGTAGGGCCGTATAAATGGAAATGGCCCGCGAGACTCTAGCAGGCCGAAATACATGTTGTCTCGGCCCTTCTACTTTACGGGCCAGTAAGAGGTCGAAAGTGTTATGGGCCATAGGAGGCCCAGTTTACAAACTAGGCTTTTAACAGGCCGAAAGTCGCGTCGGGCTGAAATTTTGCCCTGCGGAACATGGGCCCCTAATGGACCCAAAGTCAAAGGACCAACTGTTGTGCGGGCCGTTAACAGGCCGAAAGACAAAATGGGCTAGGAATTGCCCATTTACCGAATCGGTCGAGGACAGGCCTAAAGTCACAACAGGCTAGAATTGGCCCAACTGCAGAATGGGCCGAGAAAAGGCCGAAAGACATTTCGGCCCCTTGATGGGCTGGAACTGACGATGGGTTGCTAACAAGCCGAAAGAAGCTCGATCCATAATTGGGTCCAAAGACGTAGCGGGCCATTAACGGGTTGAAACTGACGATGGGCTGCAATTGTCAAATCTAGAATGGGCCTTTGATGGGCCGATTCTGTGTAACTTGTATGGGTTGTGCTTGTAAATGGGCCTGACTCAAGTTAGCCGCTAATGGGACGGCCCGCTTATTTTGGCAGGCCCGGTCTTTTAACCCGAATGGGCCACTCTTGGGCCGAGACATGTGTCGACGTATCATAGGCACATTCCGTCCATTTGCTGGATGATAACTGTCCGAACGCCGGGCTGACACGTGGATCTGCCGGCGAATGAGAATTTTACACATGGAAAATCCCCATTGGTCCGCGTTGTTAACAGGTTATTGGATCCAAACCGTAACCCGATAGCTTAACGGTGACCCGTTATGGTAGATGCCACGTGTCGGTTACTCTTGACGAGAGCACTTCTATGACGTGCGATTTATCGTCATGGTAGTGGACACTTCTGTGGTGATAATTTTGGTAATGTCATGGAACACTTCTACGACAGCACAGGTATGACTATCTTGATTCTGTCATAAAATCGTCATGGATGTACATGCATGACAGAAAATTTGACCTACTGTGACAAACATGTATTATCATGGAAGTGTATTTTGTTTGTAGTGTACCAAGTTTTCATATACCAAAATGCACATATAGAAAACCAAGTACATATCATTTCATTCATCTTCGAGAGGTTACTATAAAGATGGGGGAGGAGTGTGCAAAGAAAGACGGTCGTATCACCTGCAGCAATTTCAACCATCCTTTGGTGCGGTGGAATATCATAGGAACTCTATATGATATGATTTTTATAGGAATTTTCCTTTAGAGCCAATTGGTTCATAGGAATAGATTAATATACTCCACATTTCAAAGGAAAATAAACATGATATGATTTTTATAGATTTAGAGCCACTTGGTTCATATGAATGGATACCTATACTCCTAGAATTTCAATGGAAAATAAATATTAGCCTAGATTCAATAGAAAAGTTCCAATGATGTGAACCAAATGACTTCTCTTTTCCAATCCCTACTCATGGGAATTGAGATACATGTCATCTCTAGATTCAATAGAAAATTTCCTATGATGTGAACCAAATGACATCTCTTTTCCAACCCCTACTCATACGAATTGAGATACATGTCATCTCTTTCCCTACAACTCCCATATATACATCTTCTATTCCTAGATAGCTAGTACAAGCCACTAGCTTTTTTCCTGGACATGCAACTATGGCACATGAACACGTCATGCATGCAAGTCATAAATCACGTTGTTTTTGTACTCTATGCATGCAAGCACCACATCATCAATTCGTGCATGTTACTCATAAGTTATTTCCTGCATTAGATTATGTATTGACAATATATGTGTTGGTCACGTGCACACATATGTAGTTGACATTCACATTTTTGTTAGAAATGTCATTCTTTTAACTGCAATTCATTTTTCCTCTTTGTATTAGATTTTCATTTGAAGCATATATACATTCACTTTCCATTAGTTATATATGTTTTTGGATGAACTTTTCTGCATTATTTTGGATAGCAAATTTCACGTGGCCGCAGGTATATCAGAATGCGGGGCCCATGCGTCATTGCCTTTCGGTCGAACCTACGTCCAAATTTTTTTCTACGTATATCTCCATTGTTCCCTGAACCCAAAATTTGGCCTCATTCCTGTAAAACCGAGCGGCCCACCCATATTAAGGCGTCGACTCGAACTCAATCCCTCTCCCGTTTTAGTACGACATGGGCCCCGCACGCCATAGTACTCCTACAAACCCTAATTTCCGCACACATCATCAGTTTTCTTCAAGGGGACGAGGGAGAAGCGAATTTGTAGTGGAGGCTTCTACCCTAGGGCGCCCTAGGTAGCTGTCGCACGTATCATTGGTTATATTTTTTCTTCATGCTTTTCCGCCCTAGAATGAAGTGACGGTTGCTTCGTCCGTCCAGCTTAATGCAAGAAAGGTGGGGCTTTGTGATTTGACCCCTCATTGCTAATTTACTACTACTGCGGCACTACGACCGGGGTGCCTCCAAGTCCAACCGTTGCTACGAACTCTAATTTGGTGCATAGCCCGTGGAACAAGATGGCGGATGAGCCACATGTTGTCCAAAGGGGTCCGGTAAGTGTGTCGCCATTTCGTGTGCGGACTGACCCTGCTGAGTTTCTACCCCAGCGCCACAGGAGTAGCCTACCACTTGGTTTTGCTCCTTGGTGAATCCAAACTATATTGATCTAAAAAGATAGTATCCAGATTAGTAAAAATGATGTGATTTTACCGATCGGTGGGCAGGGGAGCATGGCCTGTCATGCGGCTCCATGTGTCATGATGTACCAAGGCGATGCGCATCCCTCTTGAGGCAGAACAATGGCAGAAGCAATACATGGTTTTCTTCAAGGAGATGATGGAGAAGCGGATTCAGCGAAGTGTGAAATTATGGTTGCTTCGTCCATCTGCGGGAAGGGTGCGGCTTTCTGATTTGACGTCTCATTTCTCATTACTACTACTCGGGTGCATCCCCCCGCTATTCTGCACTGTTAGTTGGTGCATGACACGTCGACCCGGTTGCTATATGTCCCACATGTCGGCGAGAGGAAGTACACCATTCATGAAACTGAGCGTCTCCACTCTTAGTACGACGGAGAAGTACAAGACATGTCTTGGTTTTTGCTGATTCACACAATCCATCGATACAAACCCGGACTAAAAAAGGAGAGGTGGGTCTTTTCCCGTGCGGTAGGCACGGGAGTTTGGCATAGTCTGTTCGACAGACGATAGAGCGAGAGAAAGATGTGATGAAATGCTTGAATGTGTATTGGGCCTTTTTCTCTGTTTGTTTTTTCAAGTGGGCCCTTTAAGATCACTATGACTACTAGCACGCACGATGTTGATTAGTGGTTTATTGGTCCCCTTTGAAATTTGTGCTAAAGTTTGACCAAAGATTTAATTGACAAAATGTTAGTGCATGTCAACATAAATCATATCGCTGGATTCGTATTTGAACATAGTTTACAATGATATAATTTTTTATGACATGCATTAACATCTTGTTAGTTAAATATATGCTCAAAATTGGCACAAAATACGATGTGGAACAATAAGGATGGAGGTACCCCAACACGGTCGGTCTGGCACGCTATAGTAGTACTCTCCTTTTTTCTGTCAGGATTGCCTAACGAGAACCAAGCAAAAAGTGCATGCATTGGCCTAGACACATGCAACCATCAATACGAGTAATCAATTTCTATTCACACAACCTCGTTTTTTCTGGATGCATGGGGAAGAACAATGAGGCAAGAAGGGAAACAAGCAAATAAGGTTGAGCAACTTAGTTTTGGGAAAATCTGATTTTACGGAGTACGTACCCACTATGGAGGTAGTACTACTTACTACTAGTAACATAGCCTATGGACTTCGAAGAAATTGTTGTAGTACTACTTCTACCACTGTACTCCTCCTACTACTCTACACCACTTCTATGAGACCATCAAACCGTGTCCCGACAGCAGACCGCAGACACCAATTCTTTTGAGGAACTACTGCAGAACTTGGTTCCACAGCCTTACTTTATTTTGAAAGAAAAAGTACAGATCCTATACAAGGCTTAAAAAAGAGAAGAAGTGAAAAAATACAACACCTACCTTATGGGGTAAGTAAGCTATCCACCTAAACAAGTCATCTCTATATCTAGGCTTAACCCTGTGTGTCATCAATGAGATGTCATGTATGAAGGAAGATCTCCATTTATTAAAAGAAGGCCTTTCATTCCTGAAATCCTTTCCCATTGCGAATAGTCCCAATGTTCCAGCAAGCTGTAAAAACCACCTCAGTAAAAAAGGGTTTAGCAAAATCTCTTCTTGCTTGCAACATAGTCTCAGTCTGATCATCCCCTGGTGGCTAAGAAATCTGCAGGTAATTCCATACTCTATGGCTAAACGTACAGTTAAAAAATAAGTGATCTCTATCCTCTCTATTATTGCCTAGGTAGAGCACACATGCAGAGGATTCAGAAACATTCCAGTGCCTCCTTAATATCATATAATGTGTGTTGAGCCTATCCATAATCATCATCAATGCAAAAACCTTGATTTTCATGGTACAAGAGGAGGCCCATATCCATTTGAGCAGTGGATTAGGGATGATATTACGATGAACATAAGTATAGTAACTCTTGGCTTCATACTGCTTTCCATTATGTTTTAACACCCAACAGTCAGGTTTAGAGGCCTTTAGCTGGATGTTTTGCCCCATTTGCTATAGGCTAATCAGCTTCTGATGAGCTTGCTGAGATAGTGGCAGATGAAAAAGAGTCTCCCATTCCTTGGAATCCAGGAAATCCTTGACTGAAGTTAAGGTGTCAATGGCATATAAGAATAATCTACCAAATCTCTGCTTCAATGGAACCGCGGAATTATCAAGTTGCTAGTTATCACCCCAGAACAAAATAGTGTCTCCCTGGTTAACCTGAATACATGTAAACTCTCTGAACTTATCCATTAGCTTGCAAACATCCCTCCACCAGAAGGAACCACATTGTTTGGTAGCATGGGGCACTCTATCATGGTAATATCAATTCCATATTAAGTTAACCCAAGGCACATTTTTCTTA
The DNA here is from genome assembly GCA_032464435.1 of Aegilops umbellulata. Taxonomy (NCBI): domain Eukaryota; kingdom Viridiplantae; phylum Streptophyta; class Magnoliopsida; order Poales; family Poaceae; genus Aegilops; species Aegilops umbellulata. The sequence continues at coordinate 72,796,796 of CP136059.1, forward strand.
TTGAAGAACTTGTACAAATGTTTCATCAATAAAGCATCATTTTGAACACCCAGGTTCATGATACCTAATCCCCCCCTTACTTTTGGGTTTACACACCAAATACCAGGATACTAGAGCAGGTGCTTTATCATTGCCATTCCTTCTCCAAAGGCACTATCTTTGTACCATCTGTAACTGCTTTAAAATTCCAGGTGGCAGTTCCAAGCTACAGAGAAAAAATATAGGCAGGGAGGAGAGAGCAGAATTGAGATATTGCAATCTACCACCTTGGGCTAGAAAGCTAGAGCTATTTGTTTCCATGTTGTCCACCACTGGCATTATATCCATGATTTTTGTTTTCACAAAGCAAAATATCCCTGAACATAACACATGGCAAAATTTCACAACGAACGAGGGATTTGAATGTGCTGGGAGGGGTGGGGCTAGAAGGGGCTGCTTGGATCTCGCCCGGGGTAGCTAAAATATTGTCGAACCTTTTGTCCACCCGTGCCTTTTTCACCGACGGAAGAGGTAGAGCTCGGGTGCTCTTCCTCTAGCGCGCGCGTTGGAGACGAGCTCGCACGAGCTGGGTTTTATTTGTCCCACCTCGCCGCCCGAGCCAGCCGCAGACTGACTAGCGACCCGGAGATCACGCCAGGCTACCGTGGCCGCCCACATTCTGACAACAACTCAACCAACCAGATGAAATTCGTGCAAACACGGCCATATTTCATATAAACAATGACGGAATTCATATAAAATACCGGATTTTCAAATAAACATATCAGATTTCATTACATTTATAAATCAGCTAAGCGGTGCTACTCCTGCACTGCACAGGTATAATACCTAGCCTAAATGGTCGCCCGCGGAGCCCTTTGTCTTCCTCATGTCCGACAACACGATCACCAGACTACCGGGAGCCCCGGAGGTATACGCTTCAATGCAAAGAACTGATCGCTTCCCCACCGCTCAACTGCGTGAAATCCTTTGCTGATGCCTAACATGGAGTTGAAGGGGGCTTCTCTGCTTCTGTGGATCCCATGCGGGGTCGACGAAGCACTGGTACAGCGAGGTGCTATACAAACGGTTTTTAACTCCTTTCCGCGATGACATTTGGAACCATCGCCAAGTGAGTGTGGGCGATAGGGGGGTCATTCCCACACGACCCAGAAACCATCGTGGGTATGCCCTCCTGGCACACACGCTCGGCAAAATGATGTCGTGTGCTATCCGCGAGCGATCAAATACGGTTATATGTACAGTAGTGCTAAAAAAATACAATTATACAGGCGAAATTGTTTCTGGTCGTAAGTACATCCCACACAGTCAATCCCCCTTAAATGTTTCTGTTCGTATATACATCCCACACAGTCGCTCTAAGGAAAACGTTTCCGTTGGCAGATACATCACACACAATTTTCCCCATTAAACCGTTTGTGATAGTGTTGCCATTGCACACGATATTAACCATTTTGTCGTTTGTTTATTGAATGCATCACACACGGTGTGTAGAAGAAACTGTGTGGCAAAGGTTGTCCATCACACAAAGTTTTTATGTGGTAAACGTTTGCGCAAGGTGGACTAACGCAAACAATTTTGAAGAGAATGTCGTCTGTGATTGTTCATTGATCCAACACGGTTTATTCCTAGAAACTGTGTGCATTGCCTGAGGTCATCACCTGTGGTGTTTTCTGAACAACCGTTTGCAATAGAAAAAACCCAATTAGTAGGCTAGTTGCACTATTATTTATAATCCATTTATTAATCTAATTGAGATTTATATTAAGCACATAATATATTTCATTTCCATAGTAAGGAAGCAGGATTTCATAATTGAAATACATCAGAGACAACATGATATAGCTTCAGCACTCAACTACCCCATTACACAACTACACCAGCACCAAGTTTCACATGCAACATCTAGAACCTTTCTAAATTAGCATCATAGACGGTACATAGAAAGATGCATCTCATCTGGAAAACTGCTGAAGCGGAAGGCGAATATTGAGCCTTCATTCGTGTTGAAGGTCTTTGCAACTTTAGGACAGTGCCTATGGATGATTGACCGTCCATCCTACGTCCTCTTCGGGAACACTTGAATGTTGAACCATGGGTGTTGTATGAAAAACTTCCTCGCCTGCTGACCATAGATGTGGTTTGAGAGGTAATCATCAATGAGCTGCTTTGGAAAGGCCTGAAAACAAGGGTGTGCATAAATATCTTCTCTTTATTGGAAATGGGGCAAAGGAATAAAAAAGGCAAGGTATAATAGTTAGTACCATCTTGTAGTTAACTGATGTCTTCTTCATTGTGCAGATAAAGATCTTGTTGTATTTTGTTTCTAATTTCTTTATCCTAACAATCTTTCTGGGTTTCTTGACTTGATTGATATTCATGGACAACTCATTTCCCCATATGCAAAAAGGGTCGAACAATGGGTCAAAACCTCTGACAGCAGGACCCATGCGCAAGATCAAATTGTAAAAAACCTAAATATTAGAATGGTTCCTACAATTGCACAATAATGTGCTATTAGACAACGGACCATGCACGTGCTAACCTTGATTGTAAACCTCACTGCTTCCCATTGTTTCCATGCAACACATATAAGGTAGTTAGTCATCAGGTTAAGTAAGGGTCCGCATGCTACCAGTAAAATATCTTGATGAAAAGTAAGCACATTGCAGATTCATCAGATTAATTCAAGCCACATGGAAAACCCATTTATCCAAACCAAGCACGATTGAGAACCAGGAAATATAGCACTTGTATATGTTTCTCATGTATTAAGTGAAGCCAAATTTTATTTATTCCTCACATGCACAACAATACAAAATTCTACCCACGACAATTGGACATCACATTGCAGAACTGAACCAAGCAGTTAACTAAACACCACAACAAATGAACCAAACATTAACTGAGCACCACATTGCACAATATAACATACTGCTAATAGAAGATCAAACAGTTAACCAAACCAAGAATGTTTAACAACTTGGAAATATAGCAATTGTATTTTTTTTCTCATGTATTTAGTAAAGCCAAACTCAATTTATTCCTCACATGGTATACAATAACATAATGCACCCACAACAATTGAACATTGCATTGCAGAATTTAACTAAACAGTTAACTAAACACCACAACAAATGAACCAAACATTAACTAAGCACCACATTTCACAATATAACAAAATCCTAATAGAAGATCAGACAGTTAACCAAACCAAGCATGCTTAACAACTTGGAAATATAGAAATTGTATTTGTTTCTCATTAATTTAGTACAACCAAATTCAATTTACTTCTCACATGGTATACAATAAAAGAATGCACCCACAACTATTGAACATCACATTGTAGAATTGAACCAAACTATCAACTGAACACCACAACAAATGAACCAAAAGTTAACTGCGCACCACATTGCACAATGTACAACAAAACCAAGCATGCTTGACAACTTGGAAATATAGCAATTGTATTCGTTTCTCTTGTATTTTGTAAAGATAAATTCAATTTATTTCTCAGATGGAAGACAATACAAAATTGCAGCCTGAAGAATTGAACATCACATATGCAAAATTGAACCAAACAGTTAACTAAAGATGAAAACTAATTAACCAAATAGTTAATAAGTGAGCACCACACTACACGGCATATACAACATATACACTAGAGCAACAGATTGCATGGTAAAATTAGATAGCACAATGCACTAAAATTTGTTAAAGAAAAGCAGAAGCAGCACACGCAACAGGTTAACCGAGCATGCTTAACTAGCGTAGCTGGCAAATGGCAAGGTGCTCCTCCAAGATCTAGGGGTCGGCACAAACGACAGCCATCCGACCTCATTTGCGCGTGCGGCCTCGATTGGCTTCTTCACTGCCAAATGCTCCTTGAGATCCTGGCTATAATGCATGCATCATGGCTTAGGGCGGCGCTTATTTGGTGGAGGGGTAGGTGATTTGGGTGGAAGGTCTCGCGCCGGTGGTCAGGGCATGTGGGATGTGGAAGGAGGAGGAGAATGGGGGTCGGGTGTGGATTACCTGCCTGGATAGATGAGGCCAAGCAGCGTGAAGGAGGGTCGCCGGCGAGGAGGCGGCGCTGCAAGCAAGAAGTGAAGGTTTCAACTTGGAAAGGAAGGCGGAAACATGGGAAATGTGGCTTTTGATAAGGGGGAGGGGCGGGGAGGTAGATATTTCCGCGGAAGCCAAAAATTTGGAATCGGTTCAGCGAAAAAACTGGCTCGCAAAGTGTCATCAGACACGGTCCCTTATTCAGAACTGTGTATGATATGTGAACATCACAAATGATTCAGATAGCTTAACCCGTGTGTGATGAGTTTGAACGTCAAAAATTTTGGTTCGAATTTCCCTGGTTAAAGTTGTCATCCACGTCATTGCATAATTTGGGTACACAAAGGAGTCTACAGCACGCCCACACTTCTTAATCGAGCAAGTTTAGCAATTAAATAGAGCTAGCTGACCTAAACATTACTCTAACAAATTAAAGACCAGCGCTCTTAATTAAACAAAACAAAGAGTACTACTACGACTGGTGCTCGTCGATCTTTGCCACCACCTCCATGTCCAGCTCGCGCCCGACGGTCTCCTGGGGAAGGGGCTCCATGGTATCCATCGCACCATACTCGGCAAGCATCTCGCCATCCGTGTCCGCCATCTCTTTGGAAAAGGCCACCACGAGCTGGGCGTGGGCGGCCGCGATCTGGGCTTGGACGGGCTCCGTCGTGGCACGGTATGCGGAGGAGGAATGAACGGCTGCTCGAACACTCTCGGCGATTGCCAACTCTTCGGCCACGGGTTGCCGACCATTGTCGGAGAAGCTTCATTCGATTTGTGTGGTAATCGCCACGAGCTGGGCGTGGACGGCCTCGACATGGTCATGGGCGGCCTCCATCAGGGCTAAGGCAGACGTTGTGGAACGGACACCTGTTGTGCCGCTCTCGCCAGTTTCTATCCCCGAGGCAGATGTTGCTGCCGCCACCTGAGAAGCAACAACGACCGTTTGGGCTGCCCTGGCCGCCCGGTCACAGATTGCGGCCGGGCTCTCGCCGGAATGGGCCGCCGAAGTTGCCCTCATGACGCGGGTCCACGTCCCCATCTTTCACCGGCGACGATTGAACAGTGAAATGATATTTGGGCAGCGAGCTAGTGTGGTTGACACGCTGGCTATGGACTATAGCCGACGCACCTTATCGTGTAAGCCATTGGCGTACTATACACCGACGGTGCTCCAGGATATTTTGTACTGCATCTCACATGGTTGGTGATAATAAACTTTTTGGGATATACTTGATTTTTCATCTTGATTTGAATTACATGATGGGGTCACAGTGGCAAGGGACGGTGTTTGAATTGCTCGAACTTTTATCTGCAGTGAACATACAACTATATGTGTGTTTTAAAAAAATTGGAAATTCAGGGTTCGTTTGGACATTTTATACATTAAATTGGTTTTCTAGACATTTCATGGGCACAATTCAAAATTAAACTACACGCACATGCTCCGGTGCACCAACATGGGTTGTAAAATCATATATGTGTCCATGGGTTTATGCTAATGTCCCATGCAAGAAATGAGGGTGAATTTCGAACACCACGACACCGTGGCTCTCCAGCAAACATTGAGGTACCTGCTTTTGTAATTCTAGTAAATCCAAAACTTGTCTGAAATTCATGAAACTTGGCATGCTATGATGGAGCGGCATCAATATGCCGTGGTAAATTTTTTGTCCCATTTGGGGCAGATTTGGGTATAAACTTCTCACAAACCAGAGCTTCTCACAACAAGCATGATGGTTTCGGTAGGGAACATGTCACCTTTGGGTACGAAACAATATCTGTTTCCTCCTATTGCTTTAAAAAAATTTCTAGTGTCAACATAGAACAACATGAGTATTGTGTTAAATTTTGGAATTTTACGGGGTTTGTTTGGACATTTTTATACATTAACTAGGTTTTCCAGGCATTTTATGTGCATAATTCAAATTTGAGCTACATGCACATGCTCAAGTGCATATAAATTGGTTGAAAAATCATATATGTGTCCATGGGTTTATGCTTACGTCCCATGCAAGAAATGGGAATGAATTTCAAACACCCTGCCACCGTCACTCAGCCGCAAACATTGAGATACCTTGTTTTTAAATTCTAGTAAATCCAAAACTTGTCTGAAATTCATGGAACTTGGCATGCTATCATGGAGCAACATCAACATGTCGTGGTAAAAGTTTTGTCCCATTTGGGGTAGGTTTGGACATAAGCTTCTCACAAACCAGAACTTCTCACAACAAGTGAAAGGATCGAGAAGAGGTGTCTAGAGGGGTGGGTGATTAGACACTAAGTGCCAAAAGTTGCAGTTTTTAATATTCTTAAGTTTAATTGGAGTTTAAGCACATTTTTAGCAAACACGAAACATATCAAGCAAGCATGCAATGAGTATATGAGCAGCGGAAAGTAAAGCATGCAACTTGCAAGAATGTAAAGGGAAGGGTTTGGAGTATTCAAACGCAATTGGAGACACGGATGTTTTTGTCGTGGTTCCGATAGGTGGTGCTATCGTACATCCACATTGATGGAGACTTCAACCCACGGAGGGTAGCGGTTGCGCGAGTCCACGGAGGGATCCACCCACGAAGGGTCCACGAAGAAGCAACCTTGTCTATTCCATCATGGCCGTCGCCCACGAAGGACTTGCCTCACTAGCGGTAGATCTTCACGAAGTAGGCGATCTCCTTGCCCTTACAAACTCCTTGGTTCAATTCCACAATCTTGTCGAAGGTTCCCAAGTGACACCTAGCCAATCTAGGAGACACCACTCTCCAAGAAGTAACAAATGGTGTGTTGATGATGAACTCCTTGCTCTTGTGCTTCAAATGATAGTCTCCCCAACACTCAACTCTCTCTCACAGGATTTGGATTTGGTGGAAAGAAGATTTGAGTGGAAAGCAACTTGGGGAAGGCTAGAGATCAAAATTCATATGGTAGGAATGGAATATCTTGACCTCAACACAAGTGTAGGTGGTTCTCTCTTAGAACATGTGTATTGGAAGTGTAGATGTGTTCTGATGGCTCACTCCACGAATGAAGAGTGGGTGGAGAGGTATATATAGCCTTCACATAAAATCTAACCGTTACACACAATTTGCCAAACTCGGTGGGACCGAATGGTTAAACTCGGTCGGACCGATTCAGCAAACCTAGTGACCGTTATGATTTTCGGTGAGACTGAGATGCAACTCGGTAGGACCGATATGGTTAGGGTTAGGGCATAACGTAATCTCGGTGTGACCGATTACACAAACTTCGTGGGACCGATTTTGGTAATAAGCTAACCAGAGAGTTGGTGAGGCAAACTCGGTGAGACTGATTACACAAACTCGGTGGAACCGATTTTCGTAATAAGCTAACCAGAGAGTTTGCATTGTAATCTCGGTAGTACCGATTGCTCAAAATCGGTGAGACCGATTTTGGTAAGACTGAGATCCCTATCTCGGTGAGACCGAGATCCCTATCAGTGAAACCGATTTGCTAGGGTTTGTGGCAGTGGCTATGACATCTGAAACTCGGTGGCTCCGGATAGAAAGAATCGATGGGGCCGAGTTTGACTTTTGGTTTGGGTCATATGTGGATGTGGGAAAGTAGTTGAGGGTTTTGGAGCATATCACTAAGCACTTTGAGCAAGAAAGCCATTAAGCAACACCTCATCCCCTCTTCATAGTATTGGCTTTTCCTATAGACTCAATGTGATCTTGGAACTAAAATAGAAAATGTAGAGTCTTGATCTTGAAGCTTGAGCCAATCCTTTGTCCTTAGCATCTTGAAGGGGTTCCACATCCTCTAGTCCATGCCACTCCATTGTTGAACTTATCTGAAACGTACTAGGTAAAAGTGTTAGTCCAACAAGAGATATGTTGACATTAATTACCAAAACCACCCAGGGAGCACTTGTGCTTTCAATCTCCCCCTTTTTGGTAATTGATGACAACATACATCAAAGCTTTAGATAAACATATAGAGAATAGCAAGTAAAGCTTTGGAAAGACATGTAACATGCATAGGCTCCCCCTACATGTATGCAAACATGTGAATATGGAATATAGGAGCATGTGAATGCATAAGCATGACAGAGTAAGCAATGTGTTACATGTATCTTGGCTATATGCATCAGAGCAAATGATGTGAATATGAGAAATCTACCTTCATGCTCATGAGTCCTTCTTGCAAACAGTATGTACATCAGCAAGAACTTCGCATTCACATGACTGTGATGCATATACTTACCTTGTGGTCTTGAGTTGGCTTAGGATGGGATGAACCTGCGCAAACAAGGTTAAATAACACAAATACACCTACTAACCAGAGCAAACAAGAGAAACCACAAGAGAACTAAGACTGGGATGACATGTAGAGTGAGTACTAAGTACCACATTGGATATAGACATGTCCCCAAAGGTAAAGATATGCAATAAAATCAGAGATTTCCTTCCCTTAGGTGTCTTGCTCCCCCTGAATCTGCATGGGATATTGGGAGAAGATAGCGAACAGAAAATAAACAATAGAGCTTGAGCTAAAGCAAGCAAACAAACATGTATTTCCCCTCTTAAAGACATGTGACATCTCTCCTCTTGAACACCAAGCATCTGGGGTCATTGATGATATTACTTTCTCCTTGTTGGGAAACTCTTTCTCCCCCTGAGTATCCTCTTTTTCTACCCCTATAGGAAAGATTAAGCTTTGATGTGATCTCTCTCTCTCCCCCTTTGACATCAATTTCCATGAAGGGCTCTTCTGGACATGTGATATAAATGGGTTGGTCCTTGAGTCACAGAGCAAAGCAGCATGTCTAATATTATGCTGGTGGAGGAAAAGAATCATTGAGTGGAGCTGGAGTAAACAGAAATCAGGAATAAGTGTCAAGTTGGTTTTCCTGTGGTGAAATCGGTGACTCCGAGTTGTGTGCTTCGGTTACACTGAAGGATTTCGGTTGAGCCAAAGAAAACAAACCGGTGGGACCGAGTTCATCAGAGTGAAACCACTTGTCACCTCAGCTCACTAGACAAGTAAGATCTCACAAGGATTTGCAAGGAATTAACTGAAAGATTTGCAATGAATTGGATGCATAAAATGCAGAAAAAAAGAAACCAAAAAATCTAGATGAAGTTTTTTTTTGAAAGGGGAAACAAATATGCAAGAGACAAATGCAATAACATAGAAAATAACACAAGAGAACTTCATCTAGAGTTGGGCGGCGACAAAGTCACCTATGTTAGAGTATATTGACTTAGGAGTCAAGTGAGATCACTTGATCATAGGTCATACTCATCGTTTAAGCTCAAAATGGGGTTACCATTTTTCGTTTAAGCCTTTTGATGTATTCACATCTTGTCGAGTTGCTTTGACTCATGACTTGGAGTAAAACTTCTCTAAGATTGAATAACATACCTTGGGTGGTGGTGTTGATCTTGCTCATGTAGTTCAACTTGTGTGGGTTGCTCAAGGTTGATGTAGTTCATCAAGAGTTGGGAGCACCACTTGGAGTTTGGGTTCATCTACCTACATGGGTTAGTCTTGCAAGGAAGGGCACTTGTGTATCCAAAATGACAATTATAAGGTTTAATGATAGAATTTGTCAAAGGATATGTTTGAATGGTTTCGTGCTTCCTTGTCTTCAACCACCATTGTGTATAGACTTGGTGATATAGAAATTGCTCAAGATGTGAGTGAGTTGCAATCCCATAGATTTAGATTCAACCAAGTACCTACACGGGTTAGATAACATGCAAGGTACAAATGTATCCAAGACATATGAAAGGCATCATAAGAGAAATATCGAGGATTAGACATAGGTTCATGCCCTGCATGTATCAAATGGAGTTCCTACTCCAAGTTTGAAGCATCAATGATGTTCAATTCACCTCTCAACCTGCAAAACACTTTCTCATCAAGTAGTTTAGTGAATATATCCGCTAATTGCTTATCGGTGCGAACATGCTTACTGTCAATGTCCCCTTTTGCAACATGATCTCGAATGAAATGATGACGAACTTCAATATGCTTAGTTCGAGAGTGTTGCACTGGATTGTGAGCAATCTTAATAGCACTTTCATTGTCACATAGCAATGGAACATGTTTCACATATATCCCATAATATTTAAGAGTTTGGGTCATCCAAAGTAATTGAGCACAACATGAACCAGCGGCAATGTATTCCGCTTCGGCGGTGGATAAGGATACCGAGTTTTGCTTCTTGGAAGACCAAGATACAAGAGATCTACCAAGGAATTGACAAGTACCCGAAGTGGACTTTCTATCAACCTTGTCTCCGGCATAGTCCGAATCAGAGTAGCCGACAAGATCAAAAGAGGACCTCTTAGGATACCAAATGCCAAAATTTGGTGTATGGATTAGGTATCTCACTATCCTTTTCATAGCCTTAAGATGACATTCTTTAGGAGCAACTTGATATCGTGCACACGTGCACACACTCAGCATAATATCGGGACGCGAGGCACATAGATATAACAATGAACCAATCATAGAGTGATAAACCTTTTGATCAACCGGTTCACCATCTTTGGTCAAATCAAGATGTCCACTAGTAGGCATGGGTGTAGTCATACCTTTGCATTCTTGCATATTGAACTTCTTGAATAAGTCTTTGGTGTACTTCGTTTGAGAGACAAAGGTACCTTCCTTAGTTTGCTTGATTTGTAAACCGAGAAAGAATATGAGTTCACTCATCATAGACATCTCAAACTTCTCCAACATTAGCTTTCCAAACTTCTCACTAAATTGAGGGTTAGTTGAACCAAATATGATATCATCAACATAAATTTGGCACACCAATAGTTCTCCATTAACCTTTTAATGAAAAGAGTAGAGTCAATTTTACCAATTTCAAAGCCTTTTTCAATAAGGAACTTGTTCAAGCATTTATACCATGCTCTAGGAGCTTGTTTAAGACCGTAAAGAGCTTTGTGAAGTTTGTAAACATGATTAGGTTTCTTAGGATTGACAAATCCGGGAGGTTGCTTAACATAAACTTCCTCCTCAATTTTGCCATTTAGAAAAGAACTTTTAATGTCCATTTGGTACAAAGTGATATCATGGTGATTAGCATAGGCAAGTAAGATGCGAATGGACTCAAGTCTAGCAATGGGAGCATATGTCTCGCCATAGTCCATACCTTCAACTTGTGTGTATCCTTGGGCGATGAGACGTGCTTTGTTGCGAACCACTTGTCCATCTTCATCTTGCTTGTTGCGAAACACCCATTTGGTACCGATGATGTTGTGGTTGTTGTCGGGCTTCTCGACCAATGTCCACACTTGATTTCTCTCAAAGTTGTGTAGCTCTTCATGCATAGCGTTTATCCAATCCGGATCCTCCAATGCTTCCTCAACCTTCATAGGTTCAATGCTAGAGATGAATGAGTAATGTTCACAAAAGTTAGCTAAACGAGTTTTAGAGCGAGTGATTCTCCCGGTTTGGATATCTTTGTAGATTTGCTCGACGGGATGATCTTTGGCAATTCTTGCTCGAACTCGTGAAAGCTTTTGCTTGGGTAGGGGCGGAACATGCTCTTCATCTTATTCTTCTTCTTGGCCTTCTTCATTGTTGACGTTGTCGTTCTCTTGTCGTGGTGGAGAAGGAGTTTGTTGATGTTCATCTTGGTGTACTTCCTCGTTTCCTTCATCTTGGCATGTTCCACTTGTGGATGCTTCTGTATCGATCCTTGGTTCACCTTGTCGTGAGGTAGAAGCTTCCACTTGGATGGACGGGGTACTCTCCTTCACTTCCGTTGGGCGAATCTTGCCAATGGACAAGTCTTGAATTGCTTCCGAAGGGTCTTTGTCTCCTACATCAATTGGCAATTGCTCTACTTGCGAGCCGTTAGATTCATCAAACTTCACATCTACCGTCTCTTCAACCTTTCGGGTGAAATTGTTGTAGACACGGTAAGTATGAGAGTTTGAGCCATAACCTAGTAGGAAACCTTCATGAGATTTAGGAGCAAATTTAGAACGACGATGCTTATCAAGAATGTAACAGTTTGAGCCGAATACTCAAAAGTATTCAACTTGGGGTTTGTTACCGGTGAGAAGCTCGTATGCCGTCTTGCCGAGTAGCTTGTGAAGATACACGCGATTTGTTGCATGACAAGCTGTCTCAACCGCTTCCGCCCAAAAGTGCTTTGGCATTTTGTACTCATCAAGCATCGTTCTTGCCATTTCAATAAGAGTCCGGTTCTTCCTCTCAACAACTCCATTTTTTTGAGGTGTGTTCGTAGCCGAGAACTCGTGTGAAATCCCTTCTTCGTCAAGAAAGGTGTCCACATTTATGTTCTTGAACTCCATTCCGTTGTAGCTCTGAACCTTCTTGATCATCACGTCAAACTGATTTTGGGCCTTTCTAGCGAAGTTTTTGAGGATCTTTTGGACCTGCGATTTGTCATCAAGAAAGAACACCCACGTAAATCTTGAAAAATCATCAACTATGACTAGACCAAATGAGTTACCACCGAGACTCTTGTAGGCATTTGGACCAAAGATATCCATGTGAAGTAGCTCGAGTGGTCTCCTTGTGGTCATGATGTTCTTCGTGCGATGACTTCCTCCAACTTGTTTTCCTGCTTGACAAGCACTACAAAGTCTATCCTTGTCAAATATGACATCTTTTATTCCAAGGATATGATCACCTTTAATAAGCTTATCAAGATTTCGCATTCCAACATGACCTAGTCTTCTATGCCACAACCAGCCTTTAGAAGATTTAGCAATTAAGCAAGTTTTAGGTTGCGCCTTTTTAGTGAAATCAACAATGTAAAGATCTCCTCTACGTATACCGGTAAAGACCATTTTATAATTGTCTCTACGAAACACTTGGCAATCTACTTCAGTGAATAAAACATTGAAACCGAAATCCGCAAGTCTAGAAACTGAAAGTAAATTGTATCCAAGGGATTCAACGAGCATGACATTTTGTATGGAGCTATCGTGTGAGATGGCCACCTTACCAAGACCAGCCACCTTACCCTTTGAATTATCACCAAACGTGACATATTTTTTAGGGCCATCGTTTTCCGCAAGCTCATTAAACATATCTTCGTTTCCGGTCATATGATCAGTACATCCACTATCAAGGACCCATTCCTTTCCTCCAGCCATGTAGCCACGAAGATTTTCCATAAGACCAAAATGTCTCATTGCATCATGGAGATCATAGTCACTATCATCATCCTCATCATAGTATCCATGTTCAACATCATCTTGTGATTGATCAATTCCTAGAGAGGATAATTCATTAGATAAGTGATCATCAAAATGGTTATCTTTATGAATTCTAATAGCTTCGGATAGGATATCGCTAATGATTCCAACGTTCCCTTCAGCACGCATGAGATTGGTAAGCTCATATAGACAATCACCAAAGCTAGGATCACTAGAGTTCATCTTACTCAAGGCAATAGACTTATGGAGAATTTCGTCTAAGTTTTTCAAGGAATAACTTGGAAATCGTTCCTCAAGAAATTTCCATATAGTATAGGCACAATCAAGAGTAGGCAAACTAGCAATCAATTTTTTGGGCAATCCTCTTATGATAAGATTGATGGTTCTAAGATTGCGAATCATGTCAAGATCTTCATCTAGGGTAGGGTGCAAAGGATCAACATGAGGTGCACAAGGGCTAGTAATGTACTTGTTCAAATGATATTCATTGAAAATCTCAATTATTTCATTTTCCACTCATGAAAACACTCTCCATCAAGAATAAGCACTCTATGTCTAAGACTTCCCAAAGTAGACACATCCATCTTCCTCCAATGGTGTTTAAACCAAGGCAATGGAGACCAAAGCTCTGATACCAATTGAAAGGATCGAGAAGAGGTGTCTAGAGGGGGTGATTAGACACTAAGTGCCAAAAGTTGTAGTTTTTAATATTCTTAAGTTTAAGTGGAGTTTAAGCACAAGTTTAGCAAACACGATACATATCAAGCAAGCATGCAATGAGTATATGAGCAACGGAAAGTAAAGCATGCAACTTGCAAGAATGTAAAGGGAAGGGTTTGGAGTATTCAAACGCAATTGGAGACACGGATGTTTTTGACGTGGTTCCGATAGGTGGTGCTATCGTACATCCACATTGATGGAGACTTCAACCCACGGAGGGTAACGGTTGCGCGAGTCCACGGAGGGCTCCACTCACGAAGGGTCCACGAAGAAGCAACCTTGTCTATTCCATCATGGCCGTCGCCCACGAAGGACTTGCCTCACTAGTGGTAGATCTTCACGAAGTAGGCAATCTCCTTGCCCTTACAAACTCCTTGGTTCAACTCCACAATCTTGTCGGAGGCTCCCAACTGACACCTAGCCAATCTAGGAGACACCACTCTCCAAGAAGTAACAAATGGTGTGTTAATGATGAACTCCTTGCTCTTGTGCTTCAAATGATAGTCTCCCCAACACTCAACTCTCTCTCTCACAGGATTTGGATTTGGTGGAAAGAAGATTTGAGTGGAAAGCAACTTGGGGAAGGCTAGAGATCAAGATTCATATGGTAGGAATGGAATATCTTGACCTCAACACAAGTGTAGGTGGTTCTCTCTCAGAACATGTGTATTGGAAGTGTAGATGTGTTATGATGGCTCACTCCACGAATGAAGAGTGGGTGGAGGGGTATATATAGCCTTCACACAAAATCTAACCGTTACACACAATTTGCCAAACTTGGTGGGACCGAATGGTTAAACTCGGTCGGACCGATTCAGTAAACCTAGTGACCGTTACGATTTTCGGCGAGACCGAGATACAACTCGGTAGGACCGATATGGTTAGGGTTAGGGCATAACGTAATCTCGGTGTGACCGATTACACAAACTCGGTGGGACCGATTTTGGTAATAAGCTAACCAGAGAGTTGGTCAGGCAAACTCGGTGAGACCGATTACACAAACTCGACGGAACCGATTTTGGTAATAAGCTAACCAGAGAGTTTGCATTGCAATCTCGGTAGTACCTGTTGCTCAAACTCGGTGAGACCGATTTTGGTAATGGACATACACAGAGAGATTACAATCCCATCTCGGTGAGACCGAGATCCCTATCGGTGAAACTGACTTGCTAGGGTTTGTGGCAGTGGCTATGACATGTGAAACTCGGTGGCTCCGGATAGAAAGAATCGGTGGGGCTGAGTTTGACTTTTGGTTTGGGTCATATGTGGATGTGGGAAAGTAGCTGAGGGTTTTGGAGCATATCACTTAGCACTGAAGAGCAAGCAAGCCATTAAGCAACACCTCATCCCCTCTTGATAGTATTGGCTTTTCCTATAGACTCAATGTGATCTTGGATCACTAAAATAGAAAATGTAGAGTCTTGATCTTGAAGCTTGAGCCAATCCTTTGTCCTTAGCATCTTGAAGGGGTTCCACATTCTCTAGTCCATGTCACTCCATTGTTGAACTTATCTGAAACATACTAGGTAAAAGTGTTAGTCCAACAAGAGATATGTTGACATTAATTACCAAAACCACCCAGGGAGCACTTGTGCTTTCAACAAGCCTGATGGTTTCGGTAGGGAACGTGGCACCTTTGGGGACGAAATGATATTTGTTGCCTCTTATTGCTTATAAATTTTTTTCTAGTGTCAACATGGAACAACAAGAGCGTTGTGTTAAATTTTGGAATTTTTCAGGATTCGTTTGGAAATTTTTATACATTAACTGGGTTTTGTAGGCATTTTATGTGCATAGTTCAAATTTGAACTGCATGCACATGCTCCGGTGCATATAAATTGGTTGAAAAATCATGTCCTTGGGTGCATGCTTAGGTCCCATGCAAGAAATGGGAATGAGTTTCAAACACCAGGGCACTATTGATTGCCGGCAAAATGTTTAGATACTCTGTTCACTTTTATACACAGTTGTCTTAACGTATCATTTCACCTTACATAGATTAAAAGAGAGAAAGGATATTATTTTGGTCTTTATCTGTAATCTAGTTGTGACGTTCACGTGCCCACACAATGATACAATAGCCTGTTTGTTTGATATCTGTTTGGGCATGATATGAATGATGTCATACTATGTTCATCCTACTTTAAACCATGTCTCTTTATCCTTAGATGTCAATGAATGTAAAGAAATAGACAATACAGTAGGCATGCTACATGGGCATATGTTCCAGAAGTGATTTTATTATGTAGTTGGCACTACAATACATGCTAATGTATTATAGTAGTTCACCAAAATAAGTTATGTATAAACGTGAAACCTATTTTGTTTGTTTTCTCTCATTAGTAACTTATCTAGTACACTAATCTATAAATTCAAACTTTCAGCAAGCTATGGAACAAATGATTGATCAGCCACAACCACCTAAAGGTGACGAGGCTACCACAAGCACAATGTAACCTCTTGCTGCAGTGCATCCGTATCTCTCCACTAACTGTGCAAAAAGCACCTTCTTGCGTAATTCTGGCTTGGTTGTCAAGGTAATCTTGTCCAAATCGCCTACTGAACAAAATCTTCCAGATAGACGGAGGGATACATCTGTGCTCCAGACACAAGTCCAATCCCTAATGGAGGTCGTTTCGGAAACAAGAATAGTTGTTGACAAATGTCGTCAAGATATGAATGGTTTCGAAACCAGACTATCAGACATTTTGCTTCATTATTCAAGAAGATCATTCCGCTCCATCAGATTCTACAGCCTGAAACATTAGTTCTTAAATCAAATGATATGCGCTTCTATACATCTGATGGTGCTTTTATCTGCAAGGACTATAAACTTTATGCCAATAGGCCTTTTGCTGTATGGCTGGAATTTATTTCGTTGTGATACAACATTTATCGTGCTGCCAAAGGCTGTAGAAATTACGACGCTATTTTTGTATAGTGTAGGTTTATCTTAGTAATGTATTCAGACGAAAGCTTCCTCGAAGCCCAACATGCCAACATTCGTCGGGCCCACAATTCCAATCGGGCTAAAAACGATTATGCGCTGTAATTTGCATGTAGCCAACTAAAAATATTTGGGCCTAAATCAACATAAGCTTTCTTATTTTTGGTAGGCATGTGCCCATAATGGGTCTTTAACAGGCCTAAACATAATTTGGGACCTCAGTAACAACAGGCCGTTAACATGTGTAAATACCTTGAGCCCCCTTTAATTGGCCAAAAGTGAGATTGGGCCCTAATTGTGCCAAATAACCCACTGGTCATTAGCAGGCCGAAATATACCCTAGGTGGTCCATTTACAATGCGGTCGTTCATTGGCCGAAATTCAGACAAGCCGTAAATGCGTCGACCTACTACACGGGCCTTTACGAGGCTGGAAGTGCGGCCAGGCTTGACTAGTATCAGAGTTATGGGTCTTTAATACGCCTGATGTGACGTGGCCCAAAACTAAAGTGGGCCTCTAACAGGCTGAATGTCAGACATGGCCGAATATGACCCAATTCCTACACGGTTGTTTATGGGATAAAAGTTTCATTGGCCAATAAATGGGCCCAAATGAAGCAGGACCTTTAACAAGCCGAAAACAAACCAGGCTGTAATTCGGCCCAAATACTTAGCGGGCTGTTAATAGGCCAGAAGTGACCATGGGCCGTAATGGTGACAAGTCTAGAATGAGTCATTGACAGGCCGATTTGAGACTAGTTGTACGGGCCTTAACTGTGAATGGGCCATCTGCAAGAAGGCCGTTAATGGGCCAGCCTGCTAATTTTGACTGGGCCGGCCTTTTTAACCTAAACGGGCCGCTGTTGGGCCTTTCCATGTGTCGACGTATGATAGGTGCCTCCTACCCATTGGGCGGTTGACATATGTCCTTCCATGGTGCTGACACGTGGTTGCTATAGCCAATGAGAATTTTACACGTGGAAATTCCCATTGGTCTGGGCTGTTAACGGGTTATCGGATCCAAACCGGAACCTGATAGCTTAGCGGCAACCCGTTATGGTGGATGCCATGTGTCGGTTACCCTTGACGAAAGAAATTCCATGACACGCCATTTATCGTCATGGAAGTGGACACTTCTGTGATGATAAATTAGGTATTGTCATGGAACACTTCTACGACAACACAGGTATGACTATCTTGATTCTGTCATAAAATTGTCATGGATGTACATGCATGACAGAAAACGTGACCTACGGTGACAAACACATATCATCACAGAAGTGTTTTTTGTAGTGCAAGCTGGCGCCCCCGAGCTTATTGACTCTACAATTCCAGCAAAGATATAGAGTAGCCCAGAGCTTGGAATGCGGACCTGCTCCACAAGTTTTACACTTAGAATAAAAGTCCTAATTGTAATAGGATTTCAAATGAGATTAGATGAATAAAAGTCTCACTCTTCCTGTATATCATTTAGTTCGGCCTAGTGTCATGTTTTCACTAAGGTGACTAACATCATTCAGAAACCAACACTCTCCCAGTGGGTGAATTAGCTTCGCAGTGAACCAGTTTTTGCCTAAGTTAAAAATGTTCTGTGTGGGGACACGCTTCACACTCGGGGACTTAGCTGCGGACCAGTTTTCGCCTAAGTTGAAAGCATTCCGAGTGAGGGCA
Organism: Aegilops umbellulata; assembly: GCA_032464435.1. Lineage (NCBI taxonomy): Eukaryota > Viridiplantae > Streptophyta > Magnoliopsida > Poales > Poaceae > Aegilops > Aegilops umbellulata. The sequence goes on from CP136059.1 coordinate 72,815,374, forward strand.
CGCTCCACACCCGGGGGCTTAGCTACGAACCATCTTTAGCCTAAGGTAAAAAAAATTCCGAATGCGGACACGCTCCACACTCGAGGGCTTAGTCGCGAACCAGTTTTTGCCTAAATTCAAAACACTCGAGTGCAGACAGGCTCCACACTCAGGGGGCTTACCCGCAAACCAGATGTCACCTAAGTTCAAAACATTTCGAGTGCGGACACTGTCGGAATCAGGGCTCCACAGACCCAAAGAAAATTTTGAACTCTGAGGTGTGCACGAAGTACTCCACTAGGCTACAGCTCTCCGCTCACTGTCTCACGGCGATGCTCCGTCGTGCCCAAGCGAGAGGGGAGGACAGAGAACATGGTGATTTACCCAGGTTTGGGCCACCTTGCGATGTAAGACCCTACTTCTGCTTTATGGTGGATTGTCTCTCGAGGAGGATGAGGATGAACTAGTACAAGGATGAACTGCCTCTGCAGGGCTCGAGAGTCGGCTTCGAACCTCCTCTCTACAGTGGAGGCTAACCTATACTATACTGTCGTTGGTCCTCTTCCCTTGAAAACTCTTGGCAGGAAAGGATGCCACGATGTCCAATTTCGTAGGGGGAAAGGAGATACACCCTATCCTGACTAATGGTGGTCCTTGTCTGCAAAGCTTCTGGTCATGACGTGCAGGTGGGATCGGTGATGACCTCCATCCTGGCAAGCCCATCATCCTGGTCTTGTTGCACCGAAGAGGTAAGCTTTGGGGGATTCCTCGGGAACTCGTGTGCTGGCCTTGTCCCTTTAGCACTAAAGAGGAAATTATCTTGGACTGCACCCGCTGGCGCCTTCCTGGCTCCGCTTGTCATGGCTCGCGTCACTGACGTGCGTCGCAAGGCAGTGTGCTGAGCCTAGAAGTGTCCGTCCCTCAGGAGGAAGCCTCGAGAGGCCGCTCCTCATGAAGCCCTTGAGACGCCTGGCCATGCTCACCAACGCTTGCATCGCAAGGCGAGGGCCTCGCAATGGCTTTGCTCGTGAAGTCTTGAAGCTGGGCCGCGCCGGACCATCGATGGAGCCATGTGCTGGGCCGTGGGCAGACAGGCCTGGTACCCCTAGTCCCAGAGCCCCAATAGTAGCCCTGGGCCCACAACACGCACGGCCCTGCTTGGAAGCATAAGCGAAGAGGAGAGGGTGAAGCAACGCGGCCCCCAACTGCCTACGGGCTAGGATGGACGCGTGGCGCGCGACGGGGCACGGGACGCCCCCACTTCCCCACGACGCCTCGGCAACTACCCTGGCTGACAAAAAGCCCGGTGTATGATGCGGGGCCATCACTACTCTCCCTTATGCCCCCCATTCTCCAGCTCCTTGCTCCTTCCTTCTCAAGCAAGCTTGCCCTCCGCTCGTCGGGGCTAAAAACAGTCTCATTCCACCATGCCTCCATGGCCTCTGGGAAAACAAAAGCTCGGCGGCGGCGGCCGAGCCCCAAGGGGGGCCCGAGCCAGCCCTGGGTCGGTCCACAGTGCTAAATCATGAGGGGCTTGACAAGGTCGGCCCAATGATCGCATCGGACTTCGGTGAAGGGAAGGGGACCACGGTTTGGCCTGTTGCCTCGCGGCCCCGTGTGGAGCTGGAGGCCACCACAGTCCACATTCACCTGCCCTCGATCTTCTCCGACTTGCTCCCCCCTTTCTTTGATGTCTTCAATGCCGTGCTCGTGCACTACCAGGTGCATGCTCTGCACTTAGAGCCGAAGTCCATCCTTCTCCTTCGGCCTTTGCCTTCCCGTGCGAGGCCTTCGTGGGTGTGGCTCCCTTGGTGGCTCTGCTCTACCACTTCTTCAGCCTGCGGATGACCGCCGCCGACCAGTGCTCTAGGTGTGTGTCGCTCCAGGCCGCTGGCGCCATGGCGGGCGATGGCATTGACATGGAAAACAATCACGAAGCCGAGGGCTTCTGGTGGCAGTGGATGTACGTGGACACTGGCCAATTCAACCCCTTGCTACAGATCCCCTCAACTCGGGCGGTGGTGAGCTCTAGATGGGCGCACAGAAGCTCACCGACCTGAGGTGACACGGGTCAATGTGAGGTTGGCTGGCCTGAGGGCGGCGGGAGTAAGCTCGGTGGTGGTGAAGGAGTTCCTTCGTCGGCACATCGCTCCCCTTCAGCGTCATTCCTGCCCCATGTGGGCCTTCCCCGGCCTGGGAAGACGCAATGCACCTCCAAGCAAATCGCTTGCCTCCTGACACGCTGGACGAGATTGTCCGAGTCCTGACGGGCGAAGTGCCATGCGATCTCTCCGTAAAGGGAGGCCTTCGTCGGGAGGATGCCACACTTCGACCAGTGGGGGTTACTCCCCAAGGGCGAGGAGGGGCCTCGGGACCACCCCTTCTTGATGGTCCCGCTGCCGGCGGGCCACGCGGGTGCGGCGCCCTTGGCAACGGCAAAGGGGAGTTGCGGCGATACTCCCCTTCAGGCCCCCTGACGGCACATTGATGTATAATTGGACTCTAGTGGCTCCACTTTGGCCGGGGGCATGGCCATTGCCCCTGCTGCGATGAGCGATGTGTGGGGCCTCCAGGCGTCGATCTCCGGGCCGCACACTTCTAGGGTGAGGGCCTGGCTAGAGAGCGATTATGTCGTGCTGTCAATGGCACTAAATAAAAGGAAGTAGGTCGCCAAAGATGAGTGAGTGGTCCAGCTCCCCCTTCCTCCTCCTGTGCGGCATATGTTCCTAATTTTTCCCTTCTCGCGGGTCCTCCTCAGGCGAGGGAATGAAGGAGGCCCCGAGCCGAGCAGTAGCCTCCCCGCTACTTGTCGTGGGCGTGGCCACCACAATGGGACGCCCTGCCAGGGCACCACAATCGCCCGTAGGCGGAGGGGGTCTCCCCCACCACTCATCAAAGACGCGAGGTTGTGCGTGACTATGTGCTCCATGCCCAGCGTGACTGATTGCGCGCGCACGGGGACGATTGCAGTTCCCTAATGGGGGCCTCAGGTGAGCCGCTTCCCCGCTTCCGTGACGTTCTCCGTTGAGATCGGCGCCGAGCTGGCGAGGGCAGGGCCGACGTTCGCCATGCCTGCACTCTCCAGCGCCCGAGGCAGCCGCAAGCTAGCAGCTTCCATCATAGGAGTGTCGTGTTCCTAGGGTTCGGTTCCCCAAGCAAGAGGGACGGACGGGGAGCCGCTTAGCTTCCAGCCCCCGGCGCACGCGGCCAAGCCTACTTGTGCCTCGTCTTTAGGCAAGGGCGCGAGACTTGGCCCCGGGCAGGCTCTGGCGCTCGCGAGTGTCTGGGCGATCGTCAGGCACGACCTCCTTCAGGATGCGAAGCGCAGGCTGGGACATCTCGAGGTGGAGCTCCACGACGTCGACATGCGCCTTGAGGATGAGCTCCAACACTTGGCACGTGGGTGGCATCGACTTGAAGTCGCCGTTAAGCTTAGCCAGCTGCAACACGAGTCCTCCCGCTCGAAGGAAGAGGGGCTTACTACCGCAGAAAAGGAGGCTCGGTAGCACGCACTTGAGGAGGTCGAAGCCATAGACCAGCGACGTGAAGCTCGCAGGCCCGAGAACGTGAGCTCTTGACTTCGAACGCCATTTTGGAGCAGCAGATCAGAGCGCGTAGAGCTGCCCTCTCTGCCCCCAAGGAGGGGCCGTTGACTCATGAGGCAAGTCTCAGGGCTCTTGAAGAGGAGTTGGCGCTGGCGTCGTTCGAGCAGAGCCTAGAGTACGAGCGCCTGGAGGTGCTGGAGCGCCAGTTGATGGCTGCTGAGCTTTCCTTGGCCTGACGCAAGGAGGAAGCGAGGCCTCCCTAGCCTCTCGAGAAGCGAGGATCTAGGCGGATGCCAATGAGAGGTTCACGAGCACTCACCAAGCGCTCATCGAAGAGCACCGCAAGAAGATAGGGCTTCAGGAGACCCATTTCCCCGCCAGGCGCGGAGAGCTAAAGGGCGAGATTAAGGCCCTTAAGTAGAAGCTGGCCGAAGGGGAGAAGCGGCAAAAAGCCGCACTGGACGCCCGAGCTGTCATCGAGGCTGATCTGGCAACACTTGACGAGCAGGTGGTGGGCGTCAACTCCCTCGTGAAACGGGCGGCGGATGAGGCGAACTAGGCTCGGGGGCTGCAACACACGTGCTCTAAGATGTTCCAAGACCTCGAGCGGCGAGCTCACGACGCTTTGGACTCCATCTGCAAGGGGAACGTCTCCAACCCGCTCGTGCCCGACAACGCCGGTTACCTTGCTTTCTTCACCAGAGTCGTGGAGCGGCTCAAAGAGGGCGCAGAGAAGGTGGACGAACTCGTCGAGGTGGGGAGCCGCGACCTTCTTGTCCAGGCATTGACGAGTGTCTTTAGCCGCCTCTTCCGATCTGGCCCCAACTTCGACTTTGACACTGTGATAGCCCCCGTCCCTATAGTGACCCGCGACGCCCTCGGGTAGTGGGTGGAAGATCATCTGGACGCGGTAAGTGCGTAGTTCACTCCAAATGACCGTGAAGATCAGCGCATGGCTGAGGGACTTGGAATGATGACAACGACAGTGGTAGAGATGGTGACAACGACAGTGGCGGAGACGCATCTTCTTAGGCCACTGAAGGAGTCCTGGATTAAGGGGTCCTCAGGCCACCGGCCCGTTGCTTATGGGCTGGATTGATGAGCTACTACGGAGCCAAGATAGAGCGTGGACCCATGGCCGGGTAGAAGATCTTCGGAGCCATGGTGTGCCCTCCAGGACAAGATTAGGCATGATCTTTCATTAATTTTAATCGACCGTATGTAACCCTAACCCTACCAGTGTCTACATAAACCAAAGGGTTTTAGTCTTTAGGGCTAGAGCAACATCCAACACCCCGTCAACCTAGGGTGTAGCTTGTCTGATCTCGAGGTAGATCGACTCTGTAACTGTACCATACACATCAAATACAATCAAGTATGACATAGCGTTTTACCTCTCAGAGAGGGCATGAACCTGGGTAAACACCATGTTCTTCGTCCCTTGGTCCCCATTGATCCTGGATCCACAACTCGGGACCCCCTAACAGAGATTCGCTGGTTTTGACACAGACATCAGTGCTTTCATTGAGAGTTCCGTTGTGGATCGCCGAAGGATCGATGGCCCAACTATTCATTGAAAACCCCTCCTGCACCAGGGACATCTTCGTCCGTGGCTAGATCTTTACGTACAGTAGCATCACTTTACGCGCCAACCTCAAAAGTCCTTTGGACCAGGTTGAGAACCTCACCCCCGATCATGGAGCCGGCCACCAAAACTTAAGAGTCCAGCGCCGGCCCTCGGGAAAGCCTTGCTCCCTAAGAACCCGCTGAGCCCGAGCCCTTGACACCGGAATCCGTGAATACAAAGGTAGCCGACGCCATCCGGGATCTAGCCATAAAACCGGATCCCATTGAAGCACCCGAAGAACGTCCCGCCTAATATCCACGAGGCATGGCCCCGACAGGAATCTCTTCGACAAACAACCCGTTGGATCGATTCCTCGCTATGGGAATCTCTGTCAGCAGCTATGGCCTACAACCAAATTGGGCCTAAACCTGACAACAGAGAGATCCACATCCCGCCGATCACTCACCTCATCGCTACCATCGAAGAAAGGGCAGAGGGATCGCGATCTCCGAAGTTGAAGACAATATATACCTAGGTCTCTAGCCTGGAGACGGGAACCTGTCAAGAGAAGAGTTCAGACTCAGCCTGTGATACGGGATCCGACCTTGAGTCGACCCAACCATATACAGGCATATGCCCGAACACTAAGCGATCAGATCTGGACATAGCCCAGGTGCGGTTCGCCGCTGCCGACCTCCGGACTCACAGCAGACGGGAATGCTCAAAATTCTCCCACTCACCGATGTCTACTATGCAACTTTATTCTTGTAGACTCGTGTTGGGCCTCCAAGCGCAGAGTTTTGTAGGACAGTAGCAATTTTCCCTCAAGTGGATGACCTAAGGTTTATCAATCCATGGGAGGCATAGGATGAAGATGGTCTCTTTCAAACAACCCTGCAACCATATAACAAAGAGTCTCTTGTGTCCCCAACACAACAAATACAGTGGTAAATTGTATAGGTGCACTAGTTCAGCGAAGAGATTGTGATAAAAGTGTAGTAATGATAGTAGATATTAATTTTTACAATAGGAAAAATAAAAAACAGCAAGGTAGCAATTGATGAAACGGAGCACAAACGGTATTGCAATGCTTGAAAATGAGGCCTAGGATCCGTACTTTCACTAGTGCTATCTCCCAACAATGCTAATCTAATTGGATTATATAACCATCCCTCAACGTGCGATGAAGAATCACTCCAAAGTTCTTATCTAGCGGAGAATATAAGAAGAAATTGTTGGTAGGGTACGGAACCACCTCAAATATATTATTTCCGATCAATCTATCCTAGACTTCATACTAAAATAACACCAAGATATCTTTCCGATCAATCTAAAGAGTTCATACTAAAATAACACCAAATGATACACATCAACCAACTCTAATGTCACCTAGATACTCTAATGTCACTGCAGTATCCGTGAGTTGATTATACGATATGCATCAAACAATTTCAGATTCATAATACTCAATCCAACACAAAGAACCTCAAAGAGTGCCCCAAGATTTCTACTGGAGAAACAAAGACGAGAACATGCATCAACCCCTATGCATAGATTACCCCAATGTCACCTCGGGAATCCGCGAGTTGAGTGCCAAAACACATATCAAGTGAATCAATATGATACCCCATTGTCACCATGGGTATTCATAGCAAGACATATATAAGTGCTCTCAAATCCATAAAAGTATTCAATCCGATAAAACAAAATCTCAAAGGGAAAACTCAATTCATCACAACAAGATAGAGAGGGATAAACACCATATGATCTACTATATTGACAAAGCCCGCGATACATCAATATTGTGACATCTCAAGAACACAAGAGAGAGAATAAACACATATCTACTGGTATAAACCCTCAGCCCCGAGGGTGGACTACTCCCTTCTCATCATGGTGGCCGTCGGGATGATGAAGATGGCCACCGGTGATGATTTCCCCCTCTGGCAGGGTGTCAGAATGGGCTCCCAATTGGTTTTTCGTGGCTACCAAGAACTACGGCAGCGGAACTTCTGATCTAGGGTTCTCTTCGGGGTTTTTGGAATATTTGGGAATTTATAGGGTGAAGAGGCGGTGCGGGAGGCCACCGAGGTGGGCACAAATCATCTGGGCGCGCCTGGGCCCCCAGGCGCGCCCAGGTGGGTAGTTCCCCCCTTGGGGCACCCCTCTGGCACTTCTTTGGCTGACTAGATATCTTCTGGTCTAGAAAAAATCTCCTAAAAGTTTCGTTGCATTTGGACTCCATTTGATATTGATTTTCGGCGAAGTAAAAAACAAGCAAAAACAACAACTGGCACTGGGCACTATGTCAATATGTTAGTCCCAAAAAATGATATAAAGTTGTTATAAAATGATTGTAAAACTTCCAAGAATGATAATATAATAGCATGGAACAATAAAAAAATTATAGATACATTAGAGACGTATCAGCATCCCCAAGCTTAATTCCTACTCGTCTTTGAGTTGGTAAACGATAAAAATAGATTTTTTGCTGTAGAATGCTGCCTAACATGTTCATCACATATTCTTTTCTTTTGTAGCATGGACATATGGACTTTTATATGGTTCAAAGCATTAGTCTAGTTTTGACATCAAGATTTCAATACTCAAGCATATCAACAAGCAACCATGTCTTTCAAAATATCAACACTAAATCAAGGTATCTCTAGCCCATCATGCTCAATCATTGATCCATTCATGAAACACACTCGCATATTAGCTACACCCAATGCTCAAGTACGACCATAGTGCCCCTTAGTTGGTGCTTTGTAAGAGAAGATGGAGACTCAAATAAAAATAAAAATTGCATAAAGTAAAAAAGAAAGGCCCTGCGCAGAGGGAAAAAGAGAGATAAAAACATTTTCGGTGGCATGCTTTTCCTGTCAACAAAATTGATCGAGTAGTTCCCAGTACTTTCCATGCTACATATATCATAGGCGGTCCCAAACAGAAAATAAAGTTTATTCCTTTTTCCACCATACTTTCACATTCCACGGCTAGCCGTATCCACGGGTACGGTCCATACCAACGCTTTCCAAGGAATTTATTATTTGACAACATAAAGTAAATTCATTTTTCATTCCGGGACTGGGCATCCCTAATACCTTTGGCGTACTCTCGTGCAATGACAAGCGCACAAACACTCATCTTGAGAATAACACATCTAGCATGGAAAAATATTAGCCACACCACCTACCGTTTCATGAGCGGTACGGGCACATAAAAGGGAAATTATTTTGAAAATTAGAGATGGCACGTATAAATTTGCTTAGAACGGCACGAGAATACCGCATATAGGTAGGTATGGTGGACTCATATGTCAAAATTGGGTTTAAGGATTATGGATACACAAGTAGTATTCCTACTTAGTACAAATGGAGGCTAGCAAATAGATTGAGAAGCAACCAAACAAGAAACAAAAATTCACATAAACGAGCATTGAGCATATATAACTAACACCGAATAATGCACCACAAGTAGTATGTAATTTCATTGCATAACTATCGACTTTCGTGCTTGCGTAAGGAATTACAAACCTTAACACCAGTGTTCTAAGTAAAGCATAATTACTCACCCACATGACTCACATATTATTATCATCATACCTCAGAACTATTACAAAGAATCGTGTTTATTTTGTCTAGTGATCTTCATGGAAGTTTTTATTATATCCCTCTTGAATATCTATCACTTTGGGACTAGTTTCATATATTGCAATTGCTTTTTACAAGGTCAAACAAATTTAAGTGAAGAACATGAGCATAAAAATTTCTTCTCTCAAAATAATATAAGTGAAGCATGAGAGAATTTCTTCAGAAATTTACTAACTCTCAAATAAATCTAAGTGAAGCATGAGAGCATTTCTTCAAAAGTATTAAAGCACGCCGTGCTCAAAAACATATAAGTGAAGCACTAGAGCAAATGACATACTACTCCAAAAAGATATAAGTGAAGATCAAGCGAGTAGTTAAGTGAATGAGTAGCTAATTGAGGACTCTCTCTTATTTAAAAAATTCAGAGCTAAGGATTTTATTAAAACAGCAAGCAAAACAAAATGAAATTACATTCCAAGAATAGCATTGTCGCCGTTCTGGGAACGGGGGTCCCCAGACTTGCAAGACTGCGGCCCACGGCGTGGCTCCACCAGCGGCCCTGTACGGCCCACCTTCACCAACAAACACTCAAGACTCTCGTGAGGGGCCAAGCCTCGCGAGGCAGACGATGCAAGACCTCCTTGGGAGCTGCCTCACCAGGCTGGCTCGCGAGGGCACAGAGATCAAGGCAAGGCAAACCTCGCGAGGTTCCTACGACGTCAGCCATGATGACCAAGGCCAGGCGGGCGCCAACGCGTGCAGTGTCCTCATTTCCTCTTTGGTGCTAAGGAGGCAAGCGCAGGCGAGGAGTACCGAGGCATCACACAAAGGTTTCCATATCGGTGCAACAAGACCGAGACCAGCATGACGGCAAGACGGAGGTCACCGTGGAGCCCAAGACGGCGTCATCACCAGAGCCTTTGGCAGGCGAAGACCACCTTTAGTGAGGATAGCTTGTACTAGCTGCCCCCTTCAAATTGGCCTTTATGGCATCCCTTCCCGCTCAATATTTGGGAAGAGGACCAGGGCCTCTATAAATAGGACTAACCACCATAGTAGAAGGCATCTCGACTGGAGTAGAATAACAAAACTCGAACTGATTTCAGATCATCCTCACCCACACAAGTCCAGCTAGCACAAGAACACCTCACCTCAGGAGGCTGTTCTTCCCTTGTACTGTTCATCCTCAGCCCGAGAGGCAATCCACCACCACCACACTGAAGTAGGGTATTACACTACATCGGTGGCCCGAACCAGTATAAATCTAGTGTCTCTTGTGTTGCGGGTTTGTTGAGCTAGGCTTTGAGATCGCGGTGAGGCTGGGGCGTGATTAGGTAGGGGAGATCTTCGTGCGCACCTGAGTTTTCGAACCTCAAGGGTTTTGCCGGAACCCGAAATCCGACCTTTGACGCGCCAGGTAGGGGTGCGCCGAAGCTTTCCTTCCGCCGATCCGCGTCCTGTCGCTTTGTCGCATCCATGGCGGACGCTCATCGGGCCCGTGCTGAGCGCAGGGCCGCCCTCGCCGCCCGCGTCGTTCAGACGACTCCTGTTGGCGGGCCTCCTCGCCGTTCCCCCTCGCCTGCCGCCAACGCCGCCACCGGCCCGGCGGGAAACGAGAAGCAAGCATCCTCGCTGCACCCCTCGGTGCGGCGGGACGGCTGCACCGCCATTCTGTCGCTGACTCCGGCCGGCTCGTCGTCTCACGCTCGTTGCACTCCCACGGACCCGCAGGCCGCGCTGCTCATGGCACGCGAACTCCTGCGCTATCGCCCCGTCGACGATCTCTACGAGGACTGGCTGGACCGCATCGCCGAGGTCTTCAGTGCCGTAGGGGGTTCCCCCGTGCCATCCCTCTCGTTGCCTCACCCTCCACCAGCTGTGGGCGACGTGGCTCATGGAGAGCCACCACCACCACCTCCGCATGAAGACGGTGTCATGGTGCCAAGGCGTGTGGCTCCCCGGTGCGACCCACCGCGTCGGGCGCCCGTGCGCGAAGAAGGAAGCTGCCAAGAAGTTCCTTGTCCGGAAGAGAACGCGCCCGCGCTCCCGGCGCCACTGCGACAAGACCGCACGCCGCCTGCAGCGGCGGTGCATGAGCATCAAGGGCAAGCTCCACATCAGCAAAGGCTGCCGGTGCTGACCTGCAGCAACCTCCCGAGAACGATAGCCGGCGGTACTGCGGGCTCCCTCTTCTCCCATGCGATTCGCTTGCGCGTTAAAAGGGGGGCTCCTAAGCATCGTGACTCAGGAGCTCCTACTGGCTCTCGAGCCCTCACCCCCTGGCCTTGACCACGGCATTGTGACTTGGCATACCAGCGGCGGCTGAGCTCGCTCGAGGGCTGGGACCTGAGGACGTAGAGCACCAATGACAGCATGGAGAAGAGGGGGAAGCACACACGGCCTAACCTAGCTGCGCCATGTCCATCGGTGCATGGGTCTGGCGCAACGCTAGGAACCGACTCTAGACTACCAAGATAAGTTTCGCGCCCGAATCAGCCTATCGCTACGGCAGGAGAGTCCCACTCGCTGTAGCCTTGTTACGGCAATGTTGCCTCCCTTACTTACCTCTCGGTGGCCGCTTGCGCGCTAAAGGGGACCTCCTGAGCATCGCGCCTCAGGAGCTCTTACTGGACCTCGGGCCGCTCACCTCCTGGCCTTGACCACGACATCGCGACCTGGCATACCAGCGACAGCTGCAGCCTGCCTGGGGACCGGGACCTGTCAGCGTAGAGCACCAAGCCGCCACAGGATGGAAAGGGGAGACGGAGCCGAAACAGGACATGCGCTTGCGAATTTTCATAATAAGGATAATATGCACAGAAGACATTACAGATTCCTTACACACCACCATGGGATCCGTTTAGATTCCTCACAGGGAACAAAAGAGGGGAGTTCCTAGGAGTCCTATCTACACGCGCCAGCGCAGCCGACGCCATAATCAACAGTGGGCCATGGGAGGCCAGTGCCAACCCCATCCAGATCAGCGACAGCAGCGGCCGGACACTGCGGCCCTGCCTCGGGCCCGGCGAGAGCTCGGGGGCACGTAGCTATCGTCGCTCATATCCGGGGTCTCGTAGGGCTCGGGAGAGTCGCTAGACTCCCAAGCGCCACCACTGCTGCTGGAGGATCCGCTGGAGAAGCTAGTGCCGGCGTACTACTCGTCGCGCCCACCAGAGGGCACCTCAAGTACGTAGTCCAGATGCACTTTCCCCGGGAAAAATCAACGAGCAACACGACGGAGTACGAGGGACTGCTTGCCGGTCTCAGGATCGCGACAGACCTTGGGATCAGGAAGCTCATCGTCAGGGGTGATTCACAACTCGTCGTCAAGCAAGTCAACAAGGATTCCCAGAGCCCGTTGATGGAAGCCTACGTGCATGATGTGAGGAAGTTGGAAGAGTGGTTTAAAGGATTGCAAGCAGAGCATGTCCCCCGAGCGGAGAAGAGCATTGCCGATGACCTGTCAAAGCGCGCTGCCCTGAAGTTGCCTGTGGAACCAGGTACCTTTGTGCTTCAATTAACTCAACCGTCCGTCGACCATTAGCAAGACAGAACAAGCAAAGGAATGAGGGCCCTAGAAAGTACTTTCCCATCGAGCTCCCAGGAGCCGCCGGCAAGGACGTTGTCGGGTGTCCCAAGCCTGCCAGAGAGCAACAACCCCCGGCAGGGGGCCTCTGGCCCTAGTCGTAGATGCAGTTGCCCCTACGGTCGAAGATGTGCCTTTAGTCCTTTCCGTCGAGCCCCAGGCTCCGGCATGGGCGCAGTCCACCATCCGTTTCCTCCAAATAGGGGAGCTTCCTGAGGAACATGAAGAAGTAGAGAAAGTAGCCCATTGGTCCAGCATGTACCAGTTTGTGGATGATGCCCTGTACAGAAGGAGACCGAACGGTGTGAAGTTGAAGTGCATTCCTCGGGAAGAGGGACTGAGGCTGTTGGTAGAAATACACGGAGGCATGTGTGGCTCCCACATAGGGTCGAGAGCCCTTGCTGGCAAAGCGTTCCGGCAAGGCTTCTTTTGACCCACCGCACTCCAGGATGGAACTGCCCTAGTAACCAAGTGTGAAGCGTGCCAGTTCGATTCAAAAAGCTTCATAAACCAACCCAAGCCCTTCAGACAATCCCTCCTTCCTGGCCATTTTCGGTCTGGGGGCTTGACATACTGGGCCCCTTTCCCCGCGCCGTCGGGGGCTTTGAGTACTTGTACGTCGCGTTCGACAAGTTCACAAAGTTGCGGGAAGTGGAACCGGTGAGAAAGGTGACAGCACAGTCAGCCATCAAGTTCTTCAAGGGGCTAGTCTACCATTTTGGTGTGCCCAATAGAGTCATCACCGACAACGGCACGCAGTTCACGAGCCGCACCTTCATGCAATACATTCAAGACCTCGGCAGCAAGGTCTGTTTTGCTTCTGTTGCCCATCCCAGAAGTAACGGCCAGGCCGAAAGGGCGAATGCAGAAGTGCTGCGAGGCATCAAGACTAGGACTTTTGACAAACTGCACAAGTGCAGAAGGCGCTGGGTTGATGAGTTGCCAACAGTTCTTTGGTCGATCATAACGACGCCAAATCGAGCTATTGGCCAGACACCATCTATCTTGGTTTATGGGGCAGAGGCAGTTCTCCCCACGGTACTCATATACGGGTCACCTCGAGTTCTCGCTTATGATGAGCTTGAGCAAGAGCAGTTGCGCCAAGAGGATGCGACGCTCCTTGAGGATGGTCGTCTTCGGGCTATTGTGCGAGCCGCTCGCTACCAGCAGGCCTTGCGCCGCTATTATAGCCGCAAAGTTCACGCCCGAAACCTTGAGGAAGGCGACCTTGTTCTTCGGCGGATTCAATCCGCCAAGAATTCAAACAAGTTGATGCCGAAGTGGGAGGTCCCTTATCGAGTAGTCACCAGGCCCAGCGCAGTCCGCCCGGAGATCAAAGATGGCATTCGAGTGAGCAACTCCTGGAATATCGAACATCTTTGCAAGTTTTACCCCTAAGGCGCGGTTGCCGAGAGCCCCGGCAACCCCCATTTTGTACTAGCCTTGTCAGAAAGGCATGTAACCCTATGTACAAAGCCAGGCGCAGACCCTGAGCATAAATAAATGAAGCGCTGGCGCCCTAGAATTAGCATGCATGCTAGGTTGAGTCTCTCTCCTTGTTAGGGTTGATAGTGCTTGGCGGCAACTAACCCCTCTCATAGAGGTCGAGTGCGTGTTCTTCTATTTCTTTCTGTCCTCTTCTTTGGATCGCATGCTACGCAGGCATTCCTGCAGAACCATTTGGAGAAAAGAAGATGGATCGACACCCTGATCCCGGCAAGCCAAGGTTGTCCAGGGGTTGCAAGTTCGGATGAGTTTTCTCTCCCCTGCTATGCGTTTCCGTATGAAACTTGAACATATGAAACCTCGCTCGTTCCTGCACCACTGTGCTCCCTCCTCCCCATGCCCGAAATCCCCTTGAGACCGAAGTCTGGTTGTAGTTGCGGTGGAAGGGGAAACAAGCGAGGAGCCCGATCCTACTCTACCCCTACTCCCCGCCAAGAGCGCGGGTTTAAGCGTGGTATAAGGCAGGAGAACGGCAAGGTTTGTTGCCAAGCGACATTGATTATTTAAAATAACAAGGACTCACTCCTTGGTGTGAGCCTCGCTCACGCACAAAAGACCCCGACAAACACCCTTTTTCATTAATACGTTGATCAAACAAGTACAATTCGTACAGAATAAGAGCACGAGCAAGGGGTTACAAAGTCTAGAATTCAACAAGTGCCCGCAGGCTTAAAAAAAAGATAAGATGCCTGTAATCCCTTTCTTGTCCCTCTCCTCAGGAAGCAGGACAGGACAAATAGGAGGGCAAAAGAAGCACCTAGGCGAGGTACGAGCAGTAGAAGACACCAAGAGAAGGCTGGTGATGACGGTGTCGGGAAAGAAGCCGAAAGATGAGGCAGCGGGCCAGTAATACACGAAGAAGGCGTCGGTGCCATCGTACTCTGAGCTGACGGCCCGCCACCCACCTTCTTTGTCTTCTCCGGCCCTCCAGCGCCAGCCGCCAGAAGCAATGGCCCCGAGAAGTTCAAGGAGCCGGCTCGAGGAGCCGCCACCGAGAACTACCCTGCCCCCGGTAGATCGTGCTGCCGGGGAGAAGGCCAGGTGCAGATGGTGCTGCTGTCGGCATAGCCTAGGGACGGGGATTCCGATGCCTAGTCGGACCCGTCCACATCGTCTTCCCTGCCGGTCCTCTCCCTGTCACCGTCGCTTGAGGAGGAGCTCTCATCGTCGGTCGAGCTCTCCGCGCAGCACCCTAGCAAGTGTCCCGAGCGCCTGAAGACTTTGACGGAGAGCAGGTCGCTCTCCACCAACTTGAAGTAGAGAATGTGCCCCTTCATCAAGCAATGGGCTCATGCAAAGGTTTTCCACCCTCGACGAAGGAGCATCACATGAGGGACGGGGAACCATGTGTTCACCCACATGTCGCCGTTGCAACACCCCTTCATGTGGAGCCTCAACCTCGATGGCTGGTCGATCTCCAACACCCTCGCGAACGCCTCGGGAAGGCGAAGGCGGCTACGCAGCGGCTCGAGTAGCTTCAAGATGAGCTCCAGCATCGTGTCCCCGACATGGCCGCTCGGCGAAGCGCGAGGAGACGGTGGCAGAGATGTTGACAGAGATGGCGATGACGCGGGTGTCCCCCTTCCGCGCCCGCCTCGGCCTCGACCGCCTCTGCTTCGACCGCCTCGCCGACCGAGGCCCTGTCCAGCACCCCCACCTCGAGCGTGGCCTTCGCCTTGGGCGGACGGATCTTCCTTGACCGCCGTGGCTCTCTAGCAGGAGGAGGACCTGGTCGCCTCCGTGGAAGAACGGTCGCGGTCATGCCCTCTCGCCATGGCGGTGGATGGAGAATGAAGGCGAAGGGGAGATGCGAGGAGATGCTCCTCCTCCTCCCCCTGAGTCCCCTTTTTATAGCTGAGCGGGGGAGGCTAAAATACTAGCACTACGCCTCTAAGGAGCCCATTCAGGTCCGGCTCATTAAGTGGCAACGAGCAAGACCATCGACCGCCCTCCCCGCCCAATAAAAGGCGCGCAAGTATTGGCCACCACACTCCTTCCCATATCCCGTGCGTCTATCACCTACCCCACACCGTGCATGCGGCATGTTGCGCATGGGGCAGGCGTAGTGGGAAACATGGAACGACGGTTCCAAGGCAGAGAGAGTAAATGAGCAGCGACCCTGCAGTTTTAAAGGGACACACAAGCCGCCTCTTTACTATTCACCGCAGGATGACGCGAGCATGCTGCGGCCATTCCACATGCGACCCTCCCACGTCACGCATCCAACGCAGTTCGTGGGGAAGCGCAACTGGCGGGGGAGTTACTATGATAAAACTCCGAGGCGCGCGCACCCGCGCACCGTTCTGTGCCCGGCCCAATAACGCCCCGCGCTTATATGTGGCCCAGGCTCGGGGGCTCCTGTCGGTGTATAAAAGTAGGGGTCCTTTTTGCACCCCTTTACTTGTGCGCGGGCAGTCGCATCCACGCACCCGCAACCGCGCTTGGCAGGATAGAAGAGGAAGCAAAGTCACAAGACTACTAGAGTTGTGCTCAAGACCAGAAGCATAAAGAGCAGAGGGGCAAGGTGAAACTCCCCCGGCAAGGCCCTTGCCGGGGCGGCCTTCATGACCCCGGCAAGAGCCTTGCCGGGGCAACTTGCCTAACGCCAATGGGGCCACCACCCTTGAGTCTAAAGGTTCAGACACCATCAACCACATTGGAACCAAGGCTTAGGAGGTGCCTCCATGGTGGCATGCAAATCTTTGTGAAGACAAAGGGCCTGCGAGGCCTAGGTAGGAACCAGAAAACAAGGCAACAACGAGGCTCCTTGCCGACCCACGAGGCCCTGGCAAGACTCTTGCCGAGGGGCATCCTCAAGGCCCCAGCAAGACCCTTGCCGGGAATATCAGCAAGACCGTGGCAAGGCCTTGCCGCCCCATCGCCGCCCCAGCTCAGCGGCCGACCCACCAACTAAGCAGGTCCCATGTGGCAGTATGTGGCTCCTAAGCCAACTTGTCAAGCACCTACGTGGTGGCATGCAGATCTTCATGAACACCTTGCCACCACGCCAGCTCAGCAGCCTGCCAGCCTACATGGCATTGCATGCCTCGTTGGCCTGGACGCGTGTTGGAGCAAGGCGAAGCGGCGACGGACGGGACAGGCCTCGTTGCCGTCCTTGATAAAGTAATAGGACACCTAAGTAGCACATTTAATGCGTTTTGTCCTACGGTCCCAGAGATAAACTCGACTACTGTACAACTTTCCACCTCCTGTGTGCCACTATGGCAGCCCCTTTGTAAAAGGAGGCCCGCGGCGTACTGTGAGAGGATTCAGACTTTTTGGACCCTGCATGCTTTGTAGCTAGTCCAAGAACACTAGATAAACACAAGCCAGCAGGAGTAGGGTATTACACATCACTTGCGGTCCGAACCTAGATAAATCTCCCGTGTTGATCTCTTAAACCCGCTCTTTCCACAGCCCCACGCCCGCCGACCGTAGAAGGGATTTCCCGTGATCCCATAGGTGTCGTTTCCACCGACAGAATTCAACAATATAACTATCACATAAATCATTCTTTTCATGATCCACAAGCATAGAAATTTTATTACTCTCCACATAAGCGAATTTATTCTCATGAATAGTACTGGGAGCAAATTCAACAAAATAACTATCATGAGATTGAAAATTAGAATCATGATGACAAGTTTCATGGTTATCATTATTCTTTAGAGCATGCATGTTATCACCATAATCATAATAGATAGCAACTTAGTTGTCATAATCAATGGAAACCTCTTCCAAAATAGTGGAATCATCATTAAATAAAGTCATGACCTCTCCAAATCCACTTTCACAATTATCACAATAAGATTCAACACCCTCCAAAATAGTGGGATCATTAGTACCTAGAGTTGACAATCTTCCAACCCCACTTTCATCAATATAATCATCATAAATAGGAGGCATGCAATCATTATAACAAATTTGCACATCAAATCTTGGGGGACTAAAAATATTATCTTCATCAAATATAGCATCCCCAAGCTTATGGCTTTGAATATCATTCGCATCATGGATATCCAAAGATTTCATACCAACAACATTGCAATCATGCTCATCATTCAAATATTTTTTGACAAACATTTTATAGAATTCTTCTTCTATCAATTGAGCACAATTTTCCTTTCCATCATTTTCATGAAAGACATTATAAAGATGAATAATATGATGCAACCTCAATTCCATTTTTTGTAGTTATATTTTTATAAACCAAACTAGTGATAAAACAAGAAACTAAAAGATTCAATTGCAAGATCTAAAGATATACCTTCAAGCACTCACCTCCCCGGCAACGGCGCCAGAAAAGAGCTTGATGTCTACTATGCAACTTTATTCTTCTAGACTCTTGTTAGGCCTCCAAGAGTAGAGTTTTGTAGGACAGTAGCAATTTTCCCTCAAGTGGATGAGGTAAGGTTTATAAATCCGTGAGAGGCATATGATAAAGATGGTCTCTCTCAAACCACCTAGCAACCAAATAACAAAGAGTCTCTTGTGTCCCCAACACACCAAATACACTGGTAAATTGTAAAGGTGCACTAGTTCGGCGAAGAGTTGGTGATAAAAGTGCAATAATGATAGTAGATATTGATTGTAATAGTAACAATAAAAGGCATCAAGGTAGCAATTGATAAAACGGTGCACAAACGGTATTGCAGTGCTTGAAAATGATGCCTAGGGTGCATACTTTCACCAGTGCAATCTCTCAACAATGCTAATCTAATTTGACATATAACCATCCCTCAACATGCAATGAAGAATGACTCCAAAGTTCTTATCTAGCGGAGAACATAAGAAGAAATTGTTTGTAGGGTACGAAACCACCTCAAAGCTATTCTTTCCGATCAATCTATCCTAGAGTTCGTACTAAAATAACACCAAGCTATTGTTTCCAATCGATCTAACCAAGAGTTTGTACTAAAATAACACCAAATGATACACATCAACTAACTCTATTGTCACCTAGATAGTCCCATGTCGCCGCGAGTATCCATGAGTTGATTATATGATATGCATCAAAAAAATTCAGATTCATAATACTCAATCCAACACAAAGAACCTCAAAGAGTGCCCCAAGATTTCTACCAGAGAAACAAAGACGAGAACGTGCATCAACCCCTATGTATAGATTACCCCAATGTCACCTCAGGAATCCGCAAGTTGAGTGCCAAAACACATATCAAGTGAATGAATATAATACCCCATTTTCACCATGGGTATTCATAGCAAGACATACATCAAGTGCTCTGAAATCCATAAAAGTATTCAGTCGGATAAAACGAAATCTCAAAGGGAAAACTCAATTCATCACAACAAGATAGAGAGGGGGAAACACCATACGATCCGACTATATTAACAAAGCCCGCGATACATCAAGACTGTGACATCTCAAGAACATGAGAGAGAGAGAGAGAATAAACACATAGCTACCGGTACAAACCCTCAGCCCCGAGGGTGGACTACTACCTCCTTGTCATGGTGGCCGCCGGGATGATGAAGATGGCCATCAGTGATGATTTCCCCCTCCGGCAGGGTGTCGGAACGAGTTCCTGATTGGATTTTCATGGTTGAGACAGTCGCCCGAGAAAAGCAAGCATATGCGAGAGGTCGCCCGAGCACGAGCTTGCCTAAAAGAAAAATAGACCCAAAATGGTGCTGGACGAATTGTTGGCTAAACAATGCCCTATACACTTGATCTTGCTTAATGCAAATCTGACTCATGGGCTTCGAGCTTGTTGCGTGGTGAGGTAGGTGGCCAAAAGTGGCGAAAATATCCTTTGTCTCATCCCCCCCTCGATAGACGATCAACAACGCTACCCCATGACAACAATATCTTGACATTTTACGAGACGTTCTCTTCAAACAATCAAAGGAAAGGCGCTCTTCGAGAGCTCGTCCAAGTCTACCAGGTGACAGACGCACAGCCATGGGCGGACAAACCTATCACCTTCGATCAGAAGGACGAGTCAAGGTCCATCCCCACCCACACACCTGCCGCACTAGTCCTTGACCACATAATTGATGGCTTCAGGCTAACTAAAGTACTAATGGATGCGGGTAGTCGTCTGAACCTATTTTACGAGGACACGCTTGAAAAAATGCAGCTCAACAGATCCCGCATTGAGCACAGTCATACCACATTCCAAGGAATTATACCTGGCAAGGAGGCGCGCTGTTTCGGACGCATAACCTTGGACGTTGTGTTCGGTACTCCCAACAACTATAGATTTGAACCCTTGTTATTCCACATTGTGCCCTTCCACAACGGATACCATGCCCTCTTGGGACGTGAGGCATTCACAAAGTTCCAAGCCGTACGGCATTATGGATACATGAAACTGAAAATGCCAGGGCCTAATGGCGTGATCTCGCTCGCCAGCGATCTGAACAAAGCCCCCGAGCTGACAATGAGACCGTATCACTCACACTTGAGGCACTCCAGAGGCCCTCGCAGCCGAAGAATTAACAACACTCCACACTACAGTCAACAGGGACGACATGGTCCTCAGTAAAAGGTCAAATTCCACGTCATTTAAACCACCTAACGAGATAGTAAAATTCCAAGTACACCCGATAGACCCGAAAAAATGGCGTCCATCAGAGCACACCTGGACCCTGCAGTTGATGAAGCGTTGCGCATGTTCTTACGTGAAAACTAGGACATAGTCGCCTGGCGCCCTTCGGATATGCCAGGCATCCCACGAAGGCTGGCGGAGCACAACTTGGACATCATAAAAGGCTTTAAGCCAGTCAAACATACACTGCTTCGATTCTCCAAACCCAAATAAGAGGCTATGGGTGAAGAATTGGCAAAGCTATTGAAGTCCGGATTCATTCGGGAAATCAAGCATCCTGAGTGGCTAGCAAATCTAGTCATGGTATGCAAGAAGGACAAGTCCTCGTGGCTCTGCGTCGACTGCAAGGACCTAAACAAGGCATGCCCGAACGATCCCTTCCCCTTACCTCGCATAGATCAGATTATCGACGCCACTGCCAGACACGACTCACTATGCTTCCTTGATGCATACTCCGGATATCACCAAATATAGATGAAGGAGTCCGACCAAGCTGCAACCTCGCTCATCACCCCCTACGGGCGATTCTGCTTTAACACGCACTACAAAAAAAGACACTTCCATGATGATACGTGTTTGTGACAGTAGGTCACCATTTTCTGTCATGCATGTACATCCATGACAAATTTATGACAGAATGAAGATAGTCATACCTCTGGTGTCGTAGAAGTTTTCCATGACATTACTAAAATTATCATCACGGAAGTGTCCACTTCCAAGATGATAAATCACGCGTAATAGAAGTGCTTTCGTCAAGGGTGACCGACGCATGGCATCCATCGTAACGGGACATCGTTAAGCTATCGGGTCCCGTTTTGGATCCCATAACCCGTTAACAGCCCAGACTAATGGGAATTTTCCACGTGTAAAATTCTCATTGGCCGGATGAAACACGTGTCGGCTCAACGTTCGGACAGATGTCATCCACTCATTGGATAGGAGGCGCCTATGATACGTCGACATGTGGCACGGCCCAACAGAGGCCCATTCCAGTGAAAAGGCCGGCCCGTTTGACTTGGTCAAAAGGTAATGGCCGGCCCACGGAAAGCCTGTTAATGACCTATTCGTATATAGCCCATTTTCGGCCCGCTTACTACCGACCCGTTACAACCTATCGGAATTAAGCCAAGTAGCTTCATCTCGGCCGTCCAATATGATTCCATCCCGTTGTAACTTCTGGCCCATGTACGGCCCATGATGTCTTTCTGCCCATATGAGGCCCTTTGTAACTCTCAACCCATTAATGGCCCGAGATGAAGCTGGTCTATAATGAACAGTGTATCGCTTTATACCCATTAACGGCCCATTATTTCGTCGGCCGTTTGCAGCCCGTGTTAACTTTCGGCCTTCTAAGGGCCCATTTATTCTTGGGCTAATTTCTAGAATTCGGTTAGATACGGTCCGTTACTGGCCTGTTCCGTTTGTGGGCCAAATACAGCCCGTGGTTACATTCGGCCCGTTTGTGGCCCGTTAACCCGTTGGGCTGTTTTCATAGCATTAATACGGCCTATTAACGGCCCGTTATGGTCCACGAATAGTACGACCCATGTTTGACGAAATGATTATATGCCCCGTAGAAGGCCCATGGATCCTACGGCCCCTAGAAGGCCCACGGATCCTACGGCCCGCAGGAGGCCCATGGTTACAACAGTCTGTGTCTTGCCATGATTATTGTGGCCTAGTTACCAAAACTAGGTTATTGTGGCCACTAAAAACGTGGAAAAAGAACTGCAGTGACTACAAGCAAACAACTAAACAAGACAATAAGGAAATAAATAAGCAAGCAACTAACGCTAGCCTATTACAGCTATTACACATATTACATCCACTAGGCATCAAAGTTCGCCACCAGTGCAAATATAGGGAACAAAGCAGCATATTACATACATTGGCCATCAAAATTGGCCACCAGTGCAAATAAACGCAGCAGCAAAACAAGTCCATAACTGAAACAACTTTAGAAGAGCTCAAGAAACGTTATCCTGGGTATCCACCATGCTGGCAATAAACTTAGCTAGCCTATTAGCTTTGTCCTGTTTGGCACTAAAATCCTCCAACGGTTGCTATTGCACCAGAAAGTATGCATCTGAATGCTCCAGGGACTTCCGCAGTCCTTCCGCTTCTTGTCAGAGCATAGCTGATCGATGTCTTTCAACTTATAGTTGAGACTCAAGAAACCGAACTGATTCAGACAGTGAGTTTGAATAGCTTGTGCAAGTGGTAGTGGCCA
The DNA here is from genome assembly GCA_032464435.1 of Aegilops umbellulata. Lineage (NCBI taxonomy): Eukaryota > Viridiplantae > Streptophyta > Magnoliopsida > Poales > Poaceae > Aegilops > Aegilops umbellulata. Next base: position 72,837,952 of record CP136059.1, read on the forward strand.
GTAACTTGAACAGGAAGCCAAGACAGGACTTTGGGGTTGCCTCGCTGTCTTCAAGATAGTTTTGCTTAGCTGTTTTATCAGCTTTGTTGGAGACCAACAAGGATATCTCACGATCCTGAACCTTATTTGCATTACTTCCTTTATCATTGCTTAATAAGGCACTCTTCCCCAATATTCTGTCAGCATTCTAAAATAAAAAACAAGCAGACACATAATAGGTTTAGCATGTACTAGTATATGAAACTCATTTCGGTGAACCAGTTCATTAGTAAGGTGGACAAGATTAAACTACCAAGTCTTCTATTGCCAAGTAGTACATTATAAAAGCATCAAACAAACATATATCTTTGTCCTATGGTCACTTCATTGTCTTGCCGAATCAATATAGAGACATGGTTCAAATCATACCAGTTCAAGAGAAAGGAGCACTGAAAGAATACAAAGCGTGGGAAACTAAACGACACAACAATATTTTAGATGGGTACCACGGGTCTACATGTACAACAACACTGTTGGCCCTGTTATGATGCTAGTAATGTGCATGATATGAGAAGTCAAGTGTATACACAATTGAAATTGAAATCAACAAAGCTATTTATAAGAGCAAACCTGTTAAAAAACATGCGTAAACATACATGTTGTGCCATTTGAGTTTCCATTGGATAGTTCAATTTAAAAATAAGTTTGTATGAGTAAATACAATGATACAAGAGCAAAGCAATATGCACGATGGCAATGGAATCTTAAATTAGAACAGTTGTTCTTCAGGTTTAAGCACTTGTTCTACATGAACAGAGTATAGTAAGACGCAAGCATATAGTACTTAAAATAAAATGAGCTCATAGACCTTACCACATTCTTGGTTCGGGACCAGTAAAGAACAAGGCATTCCCAATCATCATCCAGTAAATGTGTCTCAGGAGAACATAAGGGAATTTGATGAGTTTCTTTGCTAGTGAAGTATGTTTTCTTCAGGTAATTCCGATACTGCCACCAAGCATTCTTGAAGATATCAGAGGTATTAGCACAAGTTACCTCATCCTGAGTTTCCAAATCGGTCCTTCTCTATAGAGAAAAATGGGAAAATTTGCTATATTATAACCATCATGGAGGTAGAATGTATGGGACAAAGCAAAGTAATTTCCATGAATAACATTACTTACACATAACTCCTGGACAAACACCTGCAACTGGCATTTTCCTTCATCTTCAGTATAATATTTCCATGATGGGAAGATAAGCACATAGGATTTAACAACATCAAATGCGATAGATGCTAAACTATGAATGGCTGGTTGTGCTTCGTCCATAGGAATAGGTGTACTAACTGGTGGAGTTGGGGTTTGCCGTGGTAGTACTGGCTCTTTGGGCACTGGAGCTGCCTTACTAACTGCTCTTGTTTGGGAGCTCTGTGTTATGGAGATGGTGTTGTGTCAACAGGAACTGGGTTACTATCTGCTGGGGTTGGGGTTAGATTGGGTGAAGCTGGTTCTCTATCCATCGCAGTAGGGGTAAAATCTGCGATAGTCTGGGTTATGTGTGGTAGGGCTGGTTCTCGTGCATGTACAACTGGGGTGCTATATCCACCAAGAGGTAGCAATGTTTTATTTGAAGACCGTGTTTTTACTCTGCTAGATACTGCCATCACCCGCTCCAATTCAAATGGCTGATAAACAAGAAACATAATTGAATGTACAGACATTGTATGAGAGACAGATGCAATAGATAGTGTGGAAATAGAGCGCCTTAAATAATTGACTTGTATATTGTTTAACTAAAACGGATAGCATGACATAATTTCACATATATGATGTCTATCTAAACTGGATAGCATAGCATAACATAATTCAAAGATATGATGACTAACTAAACAGGATCGCATGACATAATTCACATACATGTTATCTAAGTAACTATGATCGCATGATTTAATCCACATATGTGATTTATATGCTATGTGGAGGGCATTCGCATATATGATGTCTAAACTAAGAACATGGTGTTGAATATTGTGTATATGATGTCTAAACTATGCAATGCAAGACACCATATGCATGATATGAGCAGTAGAACCGTTCCAAGTTAGAGCATACACCTCGGTTGGGGAATAGGACTGGTCATTTGTCTCTGAATCCATCTCAGAGGAACTATCGGGACCCAGCAAGAGATCTGCTGATTTTTCCACTGTCTATTCTGAAGGCCTTGTTTTCACTCCAGATTTTTCCATCACCCACTCAAATGGCTGATTCATAGGAAGAGTAGTTTAATGTACAAACATTGTCGACAGATGGAAATTTAATGAAGAAAAGGATGGGCTAGATATCATTCAAATATATGATGCCTGGTTAAACAGGATGGCATTGCATAATTCCCATATATGATTCTAAACAGGTGGCATTATAGAACATGTCTAAACTAAGAAGATGACGTATATGATGTGGAAAGTAGGCACTGCAAGGCAACATATGCATGATATGACTAACATCATCATGCCAAGTTAGAGAAAACACCTTGGGGGTAAATAGGAGTGGTCAGCTGCGTCTGAATCCGCCTGAGAACAGATATCTTCCTCTCGATTACAATCTGGAGAGGGGGGGAGGGTTTGCCATTGAACCTACCATGGAGCGATGGATGCATGACATTGTATTGCCGCGCAAAACTCTTCTCTTTTTCTCTACATGTTCAGCATGACTGTGTACAATATCTGACATGCATACAAAAAAATATAGTGAGATTATGTAAGGAGAGCATGCAGAAATCTAGAGTAATGGTAACAATCTAGAGTAATGGTAACAACCCATGGATGGATCCAAAAATAATGATAGCAGGCTAATGATTGATTTGATTTAATAAAAAAACAGATGATGATTGCTTTACTATTTGTTTCCCACCCAAGATGAACAACATAGGCATACCCTAGGTGAACCAGATATTAGACAGAGATACTATTCATTGCTGCCTCGATATGTGCCACACAACTAATTTAGAACTCAAGTTTGAACATCAATTTGGACCTGACTTGGAGTCTAAGAGGTGAACAGGACAATAAATTTGCAGGTAATATTAAGCAATGCATAACATAAGCATAAACAAAAGAGTGCGACCTCTCTTGTGGACCCGTGTACTCCTCAGGTTCTCTTGCGGTGGGTGCCGGCGGCAGGGAAGGAGATCTGAGGGGGCGAAAGATGGTCAGGAGTCATGATGTCTGGTTTGGTGGATGCTTCTGTCGATGGCGAAGCTCAGGTGAGGTGGACAATGTCGCGGCAGGAGCAAGATAGACCATGCAAAGTATTCTTCGACACCTACCTATAACTGAAGTAATTCTGTAAGGGCTCGTTTGGCTTGCATGATTCTAAAAACGCAGGGATAGGAGGAAAAACACCGGAATACGATAGGAATGCACATGGGAAACAGAGCATTTGTGAACACATGATTTCTGTCCACTTCGGTGTTTGGTTCATAGGAAAAGGAGGAGCAGAGGAATGCAAAGAAACATGGCCAAAATAATGTGAAACCATATGAAAGCGTGTACAGTTAGAATGTTATTCTGCCACTAATGCACTTGGTCTTGTTTCCATTCATAGGATTTTGAAAAGTAGGTCCAGGTGGATGTTTTGCTCCATTCCTTTCAACAAAATGCATGAATAATTGAATAGTAGAGTGCCATAGGAAAATTTCCTATTGCTATGGTTTTCCGTTGAACCACAATAGCCCTAATGGATCGACATGAATGTAGAGTAATAAGTGATGCATTACGTGTACAACCTCTTTGCCGTAGCCGTGTCGACCTCAGCATCATTGGGTTGGTCGCTGATGTAGTTGAGGCAGAGGTGGCTGTCGGAGGCGTGGCGGAAGATCTGAGGAATCTGTAGATGGCGTCCAGGGCAATGCTTTGTTGTGATGGATTGTTCCGGCCTTGGAGCAGCTCCGGTGAGCCATAAGACGTCAAGGCTGAAGCAACACAAGACAAACATCGTTAATCTCAAGTGGGATTCTAATAGCATCTCCAATAGATGATGTAAAATGCATTACCAAAAAGAAATAGATGTAAAATTTACATCACCAAAACCCACCTGACTACAACAGATGAGGTAAAAACTGTTGACTTTGAACTTAACTGTCGAAACTAAAATTTTCTGTGCAATCTGAATGTTACTGTCGAAACTGAACGCAATGGTAGCAGAGAGGCACTTCACGTGGGATAGTTTAGAGAGGGCCTGTAGTTCATCTTCAACCTGCACCCTTCTGAGCCGCCAGCCACCACCGGCCGAACCCCGCGCCGCCTCGCCACCCCGAAACAACTCCCAACCGTCGGTCCGCCGCCACCCCGGCCAGCCCTCTAGCCCCCCGACAAGCTTTTTCTCCGGAGATCCCCACACCACCGCGCCCCCACCGCCAGCTAGCAGCACCCCACCCATAACCCTACGATAGATAATGGGGTTCCTCTCCGGCGAGCCCCCCTCCCCGCTGCGGGTGGTTTTTCCTTAACTCCGGCGAGACCCACCACCCCCCTGAAAATCGACTGACCCAAAAGTCGACTCAGTCGACTGAAATGTAGCTAAATCAGAGCAGAGCAGCAGCACGAGCGAGGGAGAGAGCAGCAGTGCCAGCGAGAGCCCAGGCAGCAGCAGCAGTGGCGCGAGCGAGCAAGAGTCGGAGCAGCAGCAGCTGGGCGAGCGAGCGAGAGCCGGAGCAGCAGCAGCAACAATGCGAGCGACCGAGCAACAGCCGGAGCAGCAGCAGATCCGGCTGGTATGGACAGCGCTGCTGAAGGGTCCTCACACTGGGGAGAGCCGCCATGGAGATGTCGCCCGCGACGTCGGCTTTGAGGTAGCCACTCTATAGGGGTGCGGTATGGAGTACCGTCGGTGCCGGGAGGTCAAATTAAGGAGACGGTGCGATGCAACGAGTGTACAACCTCTTTGGTGGCGTCGAGTAGGCCGCGGCTTCGTCCGAGGAGTCGGTGAGGATGCTGCGGTTCCGGTGGAGCAGGTTAAGGTGGCGCTGTGGGGATGGAGCAGCCGCGGTAGATAAGGCGATAGTCGGAGCAGCTCCTTGGAGGTGGAGGACGGGACGGCTGAACCGGCGGGACGGCGGATACTCATCCGGGGAGGCGGATGAGGGACGTCTAGCTATTGTGGTGGACGACGTCGTCGGGGAAAAGGCTCCGGCTGGGCAGCAGTGAGGTGGCGAATGGAGGAGGGTGGGGTTTCGCGGCTGGAGCGGAGAGGTTATGGCGGCCAGATTTGGAATGGCAAAAATGAGGCAATGGGAGGGGGAACCATGACTTAGGGATGCGCTTGTCCAAAATGTAGGGTGTGTTACAAAAGTACCCCCACCGATTTGAACTAGCGGCCCTTTTGGCTCAGGGTTAGAAGGGGGATTTCACGTGTCGGGATTTGGCAGCTGGAGGGAGTTTACGCGCGCGTTGTAATTTTGGGATAGCAAGGCGCAGGTTGTGAAGGCGCCAGTTTTGGGAGCACGATATTAGAATATTCGAGATATAACAAGGCGCGGGTTGAATTTTAGGGACAAGCCTAACGTGTAATATTGTACTTGTATGTACCAAATCGATTCACACTTCCCCCAACGAAAAAAATAACTATTCACACCACACAAAGGGAGAGTCTTGTCCCATTTTACTATACAAATGCTATTCCAAGCTACACAAAGAGAGAGTATGAATCCATGTTATGTCCAATTAGATTTTTTCGCTGGCTGTATAATTCATGTAACCTACTCATACCAACATTTTAGTGAATTCGTTTCTCTATTTCAATAAGAATCTACAATCGTGATTGTTGCCAACTTCAACCATCATTCTTTTATTACCTTAACAACACACCACATGATTACTATAGATATATATATGAACTATGTGTACTATATGAGCTCGAATTCAATCTTTTGAATACACTTTATGTTGATTCCAAATAATAGCACATTTGATGTACTAACAATATATTCATAATCTAAACCATGTTCCATACGTACACCGTGTTTATCACCAAAAGTATAGTGCCCCGCCCCCTATATTATGACAAGTATTTAGCCTCGAGCTGCAAAAGCCACACATTAGCCCAAATTATAATCAATGTTCTACATTATGATATCTTCTTAAAGTATCCGTATCCACTTTTTTATAATGAATTATGATCTATGTTCATCTTTAACACCTTCACGATCCTCTTCTCTTTGTAGCTAGCTAGCGCTAATTTTCTATCATGCGTGCACACGCCTGCCCCCCTCTCACCCTCCCTCAGCGTCCCCTCCATCGCGCACGTTTGTTATTTCTCTTTAGGTCGTTCACCCGCGGTGTGTGTAGGCCCCCCGACTCCTTTCCGACACACACTGGTCGATATACCTCTCTAGCCAAGTGTGCCTACCACAATCACATACTTCCCCTCTTCTCTTCTCACCGTCCATGCCCCCTATGTCCAATACGGTTCCACGCAGGTGCACACTCCCGCCCCTGTTTTCATCAATCTCATAGTCGCACACTCCTCCCCCTCAACATAGTAGGCCTCTCGCACCACCTCCTAGCCGCACCCCTCTCCCCCTGTCTGTCTCTCCGCACCTTATTTGCTTCTAACACATGCATGCATGTATACGTACTGATCTCCCTACATATAGCTAGGTCGACTATAATTCTTTTCCCAGGGCACCGATAGACTTTCACTAGTTATGTCTCTCCCTTTCTCGGACACACGACAATTGATTTTCCTATGTAGCTACGTATGCTTGCCACAACCATATCGCCTACCCTCATAATCCTTGCATACCTCCTGACCCGTCTCTCACACGCACGTGCATAGATAGGACAGACATCCTCGCCCTCTCTTATTGATATTACACTCGTACCCTCCGTTTGTCTAGCAGGCCTCTCCCACAATTTGTGAGACGCCCCTCCACCACCAACCCTCCGACACTCTACCTTTGTCTTTCTTCCAACCTTATTCCTCTGCTACACATATCCATGGATGCCGATCGATCTCCCTCTATACATACCAAGGTCTCTCTCCTTCTCCACACATATACTAGTCTGTCACAGCCCTAGAATTGTTTGCAATAATTGCATCAGTGAGCATCATGCATTCTGTTAATGTCAAGAAAAATGGAAATGGGGACATGTGAAAGCCTCAGAAATCATTTCTGAAAATGACCAAAATAAAAATTGCTTCAAATAAGTCCAAGAAAATGTTCCTGTGAATCTCTGGAAATATTGGCAAGGGATAAGATTCAAACCAATATTTTTAGAATCTCAGAAACAATTATTTGGGCCTTTGAATTAATCCAATAAATATTTGAATTGGACCTGTATTTATTATATAATAAATATATGTTCAATATTTCTGAAAATTGTAGTGTGGATTTGGATAAGTCCATTTAGTTCACACAATTATTTTTATGAATTTTGAAATTGATTTGGTCTTAGAACTAAATAGCAAACAGACTGCAAAAATAGAAAAGAGAAAACAAAATGGAGAAAAGCAGATAGAGTGAAGAACTTACCTGGCGGGCCACTTACCTGGCGGGCCCGGTAAGACAGCCCAGCCCACCAGGGGCAGAGGCGTCTTCCACCTAGCGCCAGTCGAATGCAGGGCGCGTGCTCGCTGCGTGCTGGCCACACGCCACGCCACCTCCTGCTTCCGCCGCTTCCCCGACGCGGCTGTGAATGCCACGTGCAATCCCCGTACCACCTCACTCTCCTCCCGTGCCTTCCCTATCCTCTGCTCTCTCTCTCCCCCGCCCGGACCCAAACGCATCAGAGAGCGCCGCCATGCACCGTCGCGGCCACAGCCACTTCCTCGCTCCCTCTCCGTCCCAGACGTGTCTGGCTCGCCGTCTTCGTCCTCTCCACCGAGTCACGCGGCGCCAGAAGTTCTGTTGTGCCGCCACCGCTGCCGTTTCCCTCGTCGGCCATCGAAGATCGTCGTCGTCGATTCGCTGCCCGAGCGCCTCCCGGAGCCCACGGAGCTGCTCTTCGATCTCCTAGTGAGCTCCTTCACCGTCTCCCCTTATCCCCGTGGCATGTAGCTCGCCGTAGCATCTCTCTCCGCCATGCCCGTGAGCTTCACGCCGCCGGCAAAATCGTCACCGTGGCTAGAGCAAGCTCAGCTTGCCCCTGAGCACGTCATCACGCTCGTGCTGCTCCAAGGAGCCAAACTGGCCCACCCGTTCGTCCCACCATGGACCACAACACCGATCCCAAGCACTCCCGAACTCTGGCCGCCGCGCAAGTCGCTGCCGCCGTCGACTTAGGCCACCGGAGCCGCTGCTGCGTGCTCCACTCGACGTGGACGAGCCTCCATGTCGCGTAGATGCCCTCCGCCGGCCATTTGGTCGCCGGAGGAGGAATCCCGAGCCCCTCCGCCGTCTCTGGCCTTGCCGGCGACGAGCCCCGGGTCAACTCTAGCGAGTTTGACCCAGGTTGACCCTGTTTGACTTCCCCCGAGTCACTAACATGTGAGGCCAGCCCCTAACTAATTTCTAGTTTACGATTAAATTAGTGTTAATTAACCTTGTCAATTAGCTGACCAGCTGACGTGTGGGGCCCAGCCGTCAGGTTTGACCTGGGCTGGCGCTATTGACCTGCTGACGTCAGCATGACCAAGTGATGACGTAGTAATGCTTTTTCTGGATTTTAAATAAATCTAAATGATTTATTTATATTTAGAAAATTTTTAAAACTTCTAAAAATCATATAAATAAATATGTAACTCAACAATTCAATCTATCCATCTGTACTAGTTTCATGCATGACAAACCAACCTAAACCTGCTGTATAGATGAAACACATAAAGGGCATTTAAAATGCTTAAGTTTGGAGTTGCATTTGAATCCTTGATTCAAATGAGCTCCATTGAACTTGTTGCTGTTTGCATTAGCTCAAACACACTCATTTTGCCATGTCATGATCATGCATCATATTGTCGCATTGCATTGATTGTGTTCCCTCTTGTTTGCCGGTGGTTGTTCCCCCTCGGTAGGTGTATGTTCCGACGATGAGTTCTATGACACCGATGAAGAGCTATATCATCTTCCGAAGTGCCAGGCAAGCAAAACCCCCTTGTTCATTCCGAAATAATCCCACTCTCTCGCTCCAGCTCTTTATTACTTCATTAGGACAACAGCGATTCAACTGTTACATGCTGCGGTAGTTGAATCCCTTTCCTCTGCATGACCTGTCATTGCCTCAGTAAATAGATGAAACCCACTAGCATGAGTAGGAGTTGTTTGAGCCCTGATGTGCCTACTCATTCATGCTTGTTGTCATGCCTGCTACTTCTTAGAGTTGAGTCAGGTCTGATTCATCCAGGATGAATTGGAATGTGGTGAACATGTCCTACTGTTGAGAGCTAAGTGTGTGGACACGATTTGGTAAAGGTAGCGGTGAGAGGCCATGTAGGAGTACATAGTGGGTTGTCTCATTACAGCCGTCCTCAGGAACTGAGTTCTGTGTTTGTGATCCATGAACAGTTACTACCACACATTGGGTTCCGGTAACTCGACCCCTCTCGGCTTATTAATCAACTCGATCTCTGTCCAGTAGTTGTAACTAGTTTCTGGTGTTTGTAGGTAGTGTTAGTAGCCTACCAAGTGGCACCCGGTACAGGTGGGCTTGGGACAGACTAGGCACCATGGCACGGTGCACCAAGCATAGAACTATCCGTCGAGGTGGGCTTGGGAACCCTGCACACATTGTTCGGGGCCATGAGCAACACCCCGGCCGGATCTCCTTGTGGATGGAACCCGAATAGGTGATAAACCTAGACTAGAGACTTGTGTGGTTAGTCAGGTCGTGGCCGACTCCCTCGCCAGGCTTCCGCTTGAAGGTTGCCGAGATACACGACGTGTACATGGTGGTAAGTGGCGAGAGCGTGTGTGAAGAAGTACACCCCTACAGGGTTAACATGATCTATTCGAATAGCCGTGTCCGCGTTAATGGACTTCTGGGTTGCCTGTACAGTTCATAGACAAGTGAAAGTGGATAATCTAAAACTCGCAAGATAAGCGTGAGTGCTATGGATGGCCTTCTCGTAGGGAGACGGGAGCGGATCCATAGTGGTTTATTGATATGGTGAATATGTGGACTCGTGTGCGCCACCTCAAAAGAGTTACTTGCATTCATAGTTTAGGATAGCCACTGAATCAAAGCTGGCTTGCTGTAGTCAAACTCCACCACCCCCTTTGTTGATACTGATGCATATGTAGCTAGTTCTGATGTATGTCTTGCTGGGTACATTTGTACTCACGTTTTCCTATTTTATGTTCTGCAGAGATACGTCAGTCTCGCTAGTAGTTCCGCGTGGACTTCGACGTTTAGCTTGTTACCTCAGCTACGATCTTGTACCCTTGGGAGGGTTGTGTAGATAGTCAAGCTTCTCAGCCTTTTTCATTTGTAGTTGTCTGAACTCAGACATGTTTATGCTTCCGCGCGATGCTTGTATGCTCTGTATGTTGGGTCATGAGACCATGATTGTAATACTTGGCTCCTCGAAACCTAATGAATAAATACTTGAGTCGTAGAGTTATGTTGTGCTGCCATGTTGTATTTACACATATCGAGCATATTGTGTGTATGATTGAAATGCTTGGTATGTATGGGATCCGACAACCTAGTTGTTTACCCTTGATAGCCTCTCTTACGGGGAAATGTAGTATTGTGCTTCCGTGAGCCATAGTAGTCCGCTACAGCCCGGTTCACCAGAGTCCTGCTAGTCCAGCACTATAGCTCCGGAACACTTGACTGGTCGGCATGTGATTCACTTCGTTCCTGTGTCTGTCCCTGATACGTCTCCAACGTATCTATAATTTTTGATTGCTCCATGCTATATTATCTACTATTTTGGACTATATTGGGCTTTATTTTCCACTTTTATATTATTTTTGGGACTAACCTATTAACCGGAGGCCCAGCCCAGATATGCTGTTAGTTGCCTATTTCAGAGTTTTGGAGAGACAGAATATCAAACGGAGTCCAAACGGAATGAAACCTTCGGGAACGTGACTTTCTCACCGAACGTGATCCAGGAGACTTGGACCCTACTCCAAGGAACAAAAGAGGTGGTCACGAGGGTGGGGGGCGCGCCCCCTGCCTCGTGGGCCCCTCGGAGCTCCACCGACGTACTCCTTCCTCCTATATATACCTACGTACCCCAAAACGATCAGAGACGGAGCCACAAACCTAATTCCACGCCGCAACCTTCTGTACCCACGAGATCCCATCTTGGGGCCTGCTTCGGAGCTCCGCTGGAGAGGGCCGTCATCACGGAGGGCTTCTTCATCATCCTAGCCCCTCCGATGAAGTGTGAGTAGTTCACCTCAGACCTACGGGTCCATAGTTATTAGCTAGATGGCTTCTTCTCTCTTTTTGGATCTCAGTATAATGTTCTCCCCCTCTCTTGTGGAGATCTATTCGATGTAATCTTCTTTTTGCGGTGTGTTTGTTGAGACCGGTGAATTGTGGGTTTATGATCAAGTCTATCTATGAATAATATTTGATTCTTCTTTGAATTCTTTTATGTATGATTGGTTATCTTTGCAAGTCTCTTCGAATTATCAGTTTGGTTTGGCCTACTAGATTGGTTTTTCTTGCCATGGGGGAAGTGCTTAGCTTTGGGTTCAATCTTGCGGTGTCCTTTCCCAGTGACAGAAGGGGCAGCAAGGCACGTATAGTATTGTTGCCATCGAGGATAACAAGATGGGTTTTTTATCATATTGCATGAAACTATCCCTCTACATCTTGTCATCTTGCTTAAGGCATTACTCTATTTTTAACTTAATACTGTAGATGCATGCTGGATAGCGGTAGATGAGTGGAATAATAGTAGTAGATGCAGGCAGGAGTCGGTCTAGTTGTCTCGGACGTGATGCCTATATACATGATCATACCTAGATATTTTCATAACTATGCTCAATTCTGTCAATTGCTCAACAGTAATTTGTTCACCCAGCGTAGAATACTTATGCTCTTGAGAGAAGCCACTAGTGAAACCTATGGCCCCCGGGTCTATTTTCCTCATATTAATCTCCATCACTTTAATCTTGCTTGCTTTTTACGTTGCGTTTTTACTTTTCGCTTTGCATCTCTATACCAAAAATACCAAAAATATTATCTATCATCTCTATCAGATCTCACCCCCGTAAGTAACCGTGAAGGGATTGACAACCCCTAATCGCGTTGGTTGCGTGGAGCTATTGTTTTTGTGTAGGTACGAGGGACTCGAGCGTAGCCTCCTACTGGATTGATTTGGAAATACTTACGCTACTTTGCTGCATCATCCTCTCCTCTTCGGGGAAATCCAACGCAGTGCTCAAGAGGTAGCAAGAAGAATTTCTGGCGCTGTTGCCGGGGAGGCTTACGCAAAAGTCAAGTAAAGAGTTGGACTCCTGAAAACGGGCAATTTCTGGTGCCGTTGCCGGGGAGTCTGCGCAAAAGTCAACATACCAAGTACCAATAACAATCCCTATCTCCCGCATTACATTAGTTGCCATTTGCCTCTCGTTTTCCTCTCCCCCACTTCACCCTTGCCGTTTTATTCGCCCTCTCTTTTCCGTTTGCCTTTTTCTTGCTTGCCTTGTCTTCATGGCTAGTCTTATATCTTCTCCGTTATCTCCCGAGAACGAAGTCTTAAATTTTAAACAAAGGGAGGGAGAAAATTTGAAAGACGCTTGGTATAGAATTTGCAATGCTCAGAATAGATCTACAAGGAAGCAATCTACTTCAGTTCTTCTTCGTAATTTTTATGTAGGTGCCAATCCTTGGTATAGATATATCCTTGATACCATTACCGGAGGGAATTTCTTGGGTAGCCATACTTTTTATTCTTATAACGCTATGATAGATTTATTTGGCTCACCACCTGTTTTGGTTAATGGAACTATGCTAACTTTAGAGCATGTTATGCAAAGACTTGAATTTATTGAAAATAAAGTTGCTACCATTGAATCAATCGAAAACCTAGATAAAAAGATCCACAATCAAATTACCCAATATGGATCTAAGGTAGGAATGACTTTGAAAAATATTAAGAAAAAGAACCCATAGTTAAGGAAAAAATCTAGATTCTACTAGAATCGATAAACTTGAGGGTATCATTACAAACTTGGGAACCGATTTTTCTTCCGTAAAGAATACACCAAGTCCTCCTACTAAAATTCCCAAGCTTATGTATGTTCCTAAAAATAAGGGTGAATCATCTAGTAAGGAAACTGCGGATCTTAAATCTATAAGTATTCATCCCAATCTTTTCGCTATCATTAAGGAACCATTTGCTACAAATGAATTTTTCGATCTTGTGCCCAAGAGTTTGATAATTACTAAAAAGAAATAAATCTCTAAGTAAGATAGATGCCTCATTGAAGAATTGCCTACCAAAGATGGCAATACCTAGATCTATTCTTGTTCTTATGCCTAGCTAGGGGCGTTAAACGATAGCGCTTGTTGTGAGGCAACCCAATTTTATTCTAGTTTTTCTTTGTTTTTGCTTATGTTTATGAATAAATAATACATATACCTTCTGTTTAGATGTGATTTTGTGTTTTAATTAGTGTTTGTGCAAGTAGAACCTTTAGGAAGACTTGGGTGAAGTCTTTATGATCATGCTGTAAAAAACAGAAACTTTAGCCCTCACGAGATTAGTTAGAACTTTCTACTGGAGAGTGATATTTAGTTGATTCTTTTTGCAGATGATTACTAGACAAATTCCTCAGGTACACCAATTTATTTTATAATTTTTGGAGTTCCATAAGTTTGCGTCAGTTACAGATTACTACAGACTGTTCTGTTTTTGACAAATTCTGTTTTTCGTGTGTTGTTTGCTTATTTTGATGAATCTATGGCTAGTAAAATAGTTTATAATCCATAGAGAAGTTGGAATACAGTAGGTTTAACACCAATATAAATAAATAGTGAGTTAATTACAGTAACTTGAAGTGGTCTTTTGTTTTCTTTCGCTAACGGAGCTCACGAAATTTCTGTTGAGTTTTGTGTTGTGAAGTTTTCAATTTTTGGGTAAATTCTTTTGATGGATTATGGAAGAAGGAGTGGCAAGAGCCTAATCTTGGGGATGACCATGGAACCCCAAGATAATCCAAGGACACCAAAAATTCAAAGCTTGGGGATGCCTCGGAAGGCATCCCCTCTTTCGTCTACTTCCATCGGTAATTTTACTTGGAGCTATATTTTTATTCACCACATGATATGTGTTTTGCTTGGAGCGTCTTGTATTATTTTTGCGTTTGTTTGCTAGTGTGCAACAATCATCCTTTCTGTACACACCTTTTGAGAGAGCCATACATGAATTCGAATTTGATAGAATACTCTATGTGCTTCACTTATATCTTTTGAGCCTTACAATTTTGCTCTATGTGCTTCACTTATATCTTTTGAGCCTTATAATTTTGCTCTATGTGCTTCACTTAGATCTTTTAGAGCACGGTGGTGGATTTGTTTTAAAGAAACTATTGATATCTCATGCTTCACTTAGATCATTTTGAGAGTCGTTAATAGCATGGTAATTTGCTTAATATTAATATGCTTGGTATTCAAGATTTGTGAAACTTTCTTTTGAGTGCGTTGAATACTAAGAAAAGATTGAAGCTTGATAATTATTTTGAGATATGAAGATGGTGATATTATAGTCATGCTAGTTGAGTAGTTGTGAATTCAAAGAATACTTGTGTTAAAGTTTGTGATTCCCGTAGCATGCACGTATGGTGAACCGTTATGTGATGAAGTCGGAGCATGATTTATTTACTGATTGTCTTCCTTATGAGTGGCGGTCGGGGATGAGCGATGGTATTTTCCTACCAATCTACCCCCCTAGGAGCATGCGTGTAATACTTTGCTTTGATAACTTCCATATTTTTGCAATAAGTATATGAGTTCTTTATGACTAATGTTCAGTCCATGGATTATACACACTTTTTCCTTCCTTCCACCATTGCTAGCCTCTCTAATACCATGCACTTTTCGCCGGTATCATACACCCACCATATACCTTCCTCAAAACAGCCACCATACCTACCTATCATGGCATTTTCATAGCCATTCCGAGATATATTGCCATGCAACTTTCCACCGTTCCGTTGCTTATGACACGCTCCATCATTGTCACATTGCTAGCATGATCATGTAGTTGACATCGTATTTGTGGCAAAGCCACCGTTCATAATTCTTTCATACATGTCACTCTTGAATCATTGCATATCTCGGTAAACCGCCGGAGGCATCCACATAGAGTCATATTTTGTTGTAAGTTTCGAGTTGTAACTGTTGAGTTGTAAGAAAAATAAAAGTGTGATGATCATCTTTTTTACATCATTGTCCCAAGTAAGGAAAGGATGATGGAGACTATGATTCCCCCACAAGTCGGGATGAGACTCCGGACGGAAAATAATAATAGAAAAAAGAGGCCATAAAAAAGAGAAAAGGCCCAAATAAAAAAATGAGAGAAAAACAGAGAAGGGCCAATGTTACTATCCTTTTACCACACTTGTGCTTCAAAGTAGCACCAAGATCTTCATGATAGAGAGTCTCCTATGATATCACTTTCATATACTAGTGGGAATTTTTCGTTATAGAACTTGGCTTGTATATTCCAATGATGGCCTTCCTCAAATGCCCTAGGTCTTCGTGAGCAAGCGAGTTGGATGCACACCCACTTAGTTTCTTTTGTTGAGATTTCATATACTTATTGCTCTAGTGCATCCATTGCATGGCAATCCCTACTCACTCACATTGATATCTATTGATGGGCATCTCTATAGCCCGTTGATACACCTAGTTGATGTGAGACTATCTTCCCCTCTTTTTGTCTTCTCCACAACCACCATTCTATTCCACATATAGTGCTATATCCATGGCTCACGCTCATGTATTGCGTGAAGATTGAAAAAGGTTTGAAAATGTTAAAGTATGAAACAATTGCTTGGCTTGTCATCGGGGTTGTGCATGATTTAAATACTTTGTGTGGTGAAGATAGAGCATAGCCAGACTATATGATTTTGTAGGGATAACTTTCTTGGCCATGTTATTTTGAGAAGACATAATTGCTTTATTAGTATGCTTGAAGTATTATTATTTTTATGTCAATATGAACTTTTATCTTGAATCTTTCACATATGAATATTCATACCACAATTAAGAAGTTTTACATTTAAAATATGCCAAGTAGCACTCCGCATCAAATATTTTCTTTTTATCATTTACATACTCAAGGACGAGCAGGAATTAAGCTTGGGGATGCCTGATACGTCTCCAACGTATCTATAATTTTTGATTGCTCCATGCTATATTATCTACTGTTTTGGACTATATTGGGCTTTATTTTCCACTTTTATACTATTTTTGGGACTAACCTATTAACCGGAGGCCCAGCCCAGAATTGTTGTTTTTTGCCTATTTCAGAGTTTCGGAGAAACACAATATCAAACGGAGTCCAAACGGAATGAAACCTTCGAGAACGTGATTTTCTCACCGAACGTGATCCAGGAGACTTGGACCCTACTCCAAGGAACAAAAGAGGCGGTCACAAGGGTGGGGGGCGCGCCCAGCACCCTAGGGCGCGCCCCCTGCCTCGTGGGCCCCTTGGAGCTCCACCGACGTACTCCTTCCTCCTATATATACCTACGTACCCCCAAACGATCAGAGACGGAGATAAAAAAATCAGAGACGGAGCCAAAAACCTGATTCCACCGTCGCAACCTTCTGTACCCACGAGCTCCCATCTTGGGGCCTGTTCCGGAGCTCCGTCGGAGAGGGCCGTCATCACGGAGGGCTTCTACATCATCCTAGCCCCTCCGATGAAGTGTGAGTAGTTCACCTCAGACCTACGAGTCCATAGTTATTAGCTAGATGGCTTCTTCTCTCTTTTTGGATCTCAATACAATGTTCTCCCCCTCTCTTGTGGAGATCTATTCGATGTAATCTTCTTTTTGCGGTGTGTTTGTTGAGACCGATGAATTGTGGGTTTATGATCAAGTCTATCTATGAATAATATTTGATTCTTCTCTGAATTCTTTTATGTATGATTGGTTATCTTTGCAAGTCTCTTCGAATTATAAGTTTGGTTTGGCCTACTAGATTGGTTTTTCTTGCCATGGGAGAAGTGCTTAGCTTTGGGTTCAATCTTGCGGTGTCCTTTCCCAGTGACAGAAGGGGCACCAAGGCACGTATAGTATTGTTGCCATCGAGGATAACAAGATGGGTTTTTTATCATATTGCATGAAACCATCCCTCTACATCTTGTCATCTTGCTTAAGGCGTTACTCTGTTTTTAACTTAATACTGTAGATGCATGCTGGATAGCGGTAGATGAGTGGAGTAATAGTAGTAGATGCAGGCAGGAGTCGGTCTAGTTGTCTCGGACGTGATGCCTATATACATGATCATACCTAGATATTCTCATAACTATGCTCAATTCTGTCAATTGCTCAACAGTAATTTGTTCACCCAGCGTAGAATACTTATGCTCTTGAGAGAAGCCACTAGTGAAACCTATGGCCCCCGGGTCTATTTTCCTCATATTAATCTCCATCACTTTAATCTTGCTTGCTTTTTACGTTGCCTTTTTACTTTTCGCTTTGCATCTCTATACCAAAAATACCAAAAATATTATCTATCATCTCTATCAGATCTCACCCCCGTAAGTAACCGTGAAGGGATTGACAACCCCTAATCGCGTTGGTTGCGTGGAGCTATTGTTTTTGTGTAGGTACGAGGGACTCGAGCGTAGCCTCCTACTGGATTGATACCTTGATTCTCAAAAACTGAGGGAAATACTTACGCTACTTTGATGCATCATCCTCTCCTCTTTGGGGAAATCCAACGCAGTGCTCAAGAGGTAGCAGTCCCTTCGGGGAAATGTCACGCGGTGACATCCGGAGTCCTGCCTAGCCTGCTACAGCCCGGTTTACCGGAGTCCTGTTAGCCCAGTGCTACGGCCTAGATTCGCACACTGCTAATCGACATGCTCGATGTTGATTCATGTATGCCTGTCCCCGTAAGTTAGTGCCACTTTGGGTTCACGACTAGTCATGTCAGCCTGGCTTCTCTATCATATGGATGCTAGTGACACTATCATATATGTGAGCCAAAGGCGCAAACGGTCCCGGGCCATGGTAAGGCGACACACGTGGGAATACCGTGCGTGAGGCCGCAAAGTGATATGAGGTGTTACATGCTAGATCGATGTGACTTGGAAGCGGAGTCCCGACAACCTTGGTATCAGAGCCTGACTGCCTATAGGATTTCCAAGCCAACCTGGTCGAAGTTGAGTCTAGAAATTCTTTAGTTATGTAGGGGAATTGATTGTGGAAGGGAACGTAAGGCTCTTTTTGCTCCTTTACCTTATGCCTTCTGATCTGAGTCAACCTCTTCTTTTCTACGGGGATTAAGAACTAGGCTTCTCATCTTTCTATCAGGATCACGTGTTACTAATCCGTAGACCTATAAGATTGATGGATTCAAGTATCGGTTCAGTTCATACTACTTCTGTATGTTCATAGTTGGTCTCGGAACCTTGATATTGTGATGTTGAGTGGTTATGCCACCGTTTTTGCAGGATGTCTCAAATCTTTTGAGCATTTACAGTCATTATGCTATCCGAGTCATCCCGGTTTTCTAAACTATCTGATGCATTTGCAAATTCTTCCTTCATGTTCCCGATGTCCTTTTGGTCAGAATAAGCATACTAATCGTCTGTTGAGGTACCCCTTGCCTTGACATATATGTTGGAACTGGTATTATGACCCTAGGCATCTTAGTGGATCACCTGGTATTATGGCCATGTTTTGTGTTCCCAGTGTGATGATCTTGGCCGTCATTCTCGAAAGCATCCCGTGATGCCATTTAGTTAGTAGGCCTTCTATCTCTGGGTTCTTAAGCCCAAGATTCACTCTACTTACCTCGTGTTGATAGTGTTGCTCATACCTTTAGGATGTTAGTAACCTTTGCGATAGTCCTCGAGGTCCGTGGCATTTCCTTCTTCCAAATACCATGAACAGCTTATGGCGGAAGTTCCTCGTTGAATCGAAAGATCACAATAAGAGTGCTCTTGATGAGTTCTCGATCATATGTTGTGACTCTGCCAGTTCTATCTTTCTGCATGGGTTTTCCGGAAGAAATATGTTGAACTCATTCGACATACCAATCCATGCATCCACAACTTAGAAAATCATAGGTTCCTTGAGTTGTCCCTCTTCAGTGGTATTCCGACCTTAGTCTATCAGTTGGTGGTCAAGAGTAGTTGTGCATTCGTGTTCATCATTGCCCTTTATTCTTGTGGTCCGTTAAGCCGTTATATTTCAGAATGACTAGGAGAAACAAACTCCAGTACCTTGTCCATTTCGAGGATTGGGTCAAAGTAGTTGTGCTCCGCAGGGCAAAATGCCAATCCAGCTTTTGCTGTGTTCTACCGTGGAGTGTCACCCTCTTTCTTATCAAGAATGATGTGAGAATTCCACAGCCGCTTGCTAATTCTTGATACCGTGATACTCTCGCCATCATTCTTCATTCCTCGGTCCCTCTGTTGTTGCAACCGGAATGCCGACAAGTGAACCGTGATGTGTGAAATCAATACTCCTAGCAACCCTGTTGCTTGGGAGTTAATGGAAGATAATTTCATTCTTAGCGTGTTGGTTACTGAACCATCATTCTAAGATGGGTCGTGCTACCTAGCCCATATTTCCTGGTGCACTCCTCGATCATGAGATGGGATTGTGTCAATCCCTCGCTCTCTTGATCATATCGTCTTGCCCGGAAAGGTGAGATTGTTCTCGAGCTTAGTAACATATCGGTGGTTTGTGATTTTCTGAATATCTTCTCGGAAGTATTACCAGGCTTCTCTTGGACTATTATGTTGAGCTCGTGATCAAGTTGGTTTTCTTATAAACCACCCCTTCTCCAAGAATATGTGTTGGATACCCCTGAGCTAGTTGGTAAAGCTAAACAACAACTTGGAGAGTTGGAAGATAAAAGCTTGCCTAACTTAGTTCATTTAAAGGGATGTCCTGTGTTGTGTGTGTGTGTTGAAGAAAGATGATATCTTCATCGATTGCTCCTCGGGATAAATTGTTGGATCTATTGTCTTGTCTTGACTTTGATTTGAGCATGGGTTATCATCAAATCAAATCAGAACCAATGATGCTCGTAATGTTGTCTTACTCGTGGTTGTTTACTCGAGCATACACCATTATATCTTTGGGTCTAGCCAATGCTAACACCTTGTTCATGTAGTCGTGGAATTCCATTTTATGGAAATCTCGATAAATTGTTGTTGAGCCCATCGACAACAGCTTTATCTTCTCCATGATTTTGTTGGACATCAAGCTAGTGTTGGAAACTTGTGTAAGCATTTCTTTGTGTTTCGTTCATGAAGCATATGTTTGGATGAGAGAAGTGACTACCTCTGATTCACGTGCATTTGGTGAAAGTTGCCGCCGTGAATCCGAGAAAGTTTGTTTTGTTTCCTCTAGAATCATCCCAAGTCAGTCATGCACTCGTGCGAAATATTATGTGGTTTTGAGACTTGCAACCTTCATTCCATATGTGTCCCTAGCACACCAAGCCACTGACTGATTTGTTCAAGGAGAAGGAGTTCCTTCATAAGAGCTAATCCGGACTTATGAAAGCACTTCGATATCCGCGTTGATGGTTCCCACCTGAACTCAGTAGTGTTTCGTTGTAAGACTACTATGTGGTCATGCTTGTCTGGGACAGCGTGTTCGCAGGTTGTAGCCGAACCCGCTCATGTTTTGGAGCTTGATATCATAGTTCATTTCCCGAGAATCTCCCAACGTCATCTCGTCGAATTGCGTTGCAAACTTTATTTTGCAGACATGTTGAGTTTGAGGTATTCTGTTACTAACCAGATCTCAATCTCAGGCAGATATGATGGTTGGAACATTCCCAACATTTGCATTTTGTTCCCAGCATGCACCGCCGTTGTGCCAATTTCCCATGGACTGCCCTTCTCAGCAGTTGCTGTCTAGGATCATATTCAAAAGTGTACTACCTTGTGGCCCATCCATTTCCGGTGATAAGCAAAAATCATTCGTTGCGTTGTCTTCAACAAGGAAGTACACATCGTTCATTCTAGTATGAGTGTGCCATCCCTTCAAACTCTTTCAACCAATCGGTTGAGATTTGCCTTAGGCTGGGTTAGAGAGTTTCAATGATCTCTGTATCGAAGGTCATTCTTTTTGCTACTTAAGGGAATAGCTCTACGAGTCACCTTCCCTAAGGTGCCCCGTTATGGAATTATGAAAGTAACTCCTCGCTACTTTGAAACCTATCAACCATCTTGTTCAAGTGTGGAATTGTTGCCTAACAAATTGAACCTTCGTCATCAGCTCCTTACAATCCCTCCCAAGGTGTGTTTTGCCTCTCAGCTCTAGAGATGTTCCACGTCTCATTCCGTGAGTTGATCTTGTGATCTTTGAGATGATCCTAAGTTTCTTGAACCTCAAGAAGATTGATTCTTCTAAAAATTCCCCCTTTCTTCTCGTTGTCATGTTGGGTGAAGATCTCGAAAGCAAAGACGTCAAGATCAATTGGAGCAATGAACCAACATCTTCGAGAAGGGAAGGTGGATCATGAGATCGTGTTAGCTTTGTGTCCCCTTTGTCTTCTTACCTCACGTCTTGAATCTCGGGACGAGATTCTTGTTTAGTGGAGGTGAGTTGTCACCGCCCTAGAATTGTTTGCAGATAATTGCATCAGTGAGCATCATGCATCCTGTTAATTTCAAGAAAACTGGAAATGGGGACAGGTGAAAGCCTCAGAAATCATTCCTGAAAATGACCAAGATAAAAATTGCTTCAAATAAGTCCAAGAAAATGTTCCTATGAATCTCTGGAAATATTGGCAAGGGATAAAATTCAAACCAATATTTTTAGAATCTCAGAAACAATTATTTTGGGCCTTTGAATTAATCCAATAAATATTTGAATTGGATCTATATTTATTATATAATAAATATATGTTCAATATTTCTGAAAATTGTTGTGTGGATTTGGATAAGTCCATTTAGTTCACACAATTATTTTTATGAATTTTGAAATTGATTTGGTCTTAGAACTAAATCACAAACAGACTGCAAAAATAGAAAAGAGAAAACAAAATAGAGAAAAGTAGAGAGAGAGAAGAACTGACCTGGCGGCCCACTTACCTGGCCAGCTGGCGGCCCGGTAAGACACCCTAGTCCACCAGGGGCAGAGGCGTCTTCCACCTCACGCCAGTCGAACGCAGGGCGCGTGCTCGCTGCGCGCTAGCCACACGCCACGCCACCTCCTGCTTCCGCCGCTTCCCCGACGCGGTTGTGAACGCCACGCGCCAGCCCCGTACCCCCTCACTCTCCTCCCATGCCTTCCCTCTCCTCTCCTCTCTCTCCCGCCGAGACCCGAACGCGTCAGAGAGCGCCGCCGTGCGCCGTCGTGGCCACAGCCACTCCCTCGCTCCCTCTCCGTCCCAGGCGTCTCTACCTCTTTGTCTTCGTCCTCTCCATCGAGTCACGCGACGCTACAAGCTCTGCTGCGCCGCCACCGCCGCCGTTTCCCTCGTCGGCCACCGAAAATCATCGTCGTCAATTTGCCGCCCCGAGCGCCTCCCCGAGCCCACGGAGCTGCTCTTCGAGCTCCAAGTGAGCTCCTTCACTGTCTCCCCTTATCCCCGTGGCCTGTAGCTCGCCGTAGCATCTCTCTCCGTCGTGCCCGTGAGCTTCACGCCGCCAGCGAAGTTGTCACCGTGGCTAGAGCAAGCTCAGCTTGCCCCTGAGCACGTCATCGCGCTCGTGCTGCTCCCAGGAGCCGAACTAGCGCACCTGTTCGTCCCACCGTGCACCACAACGCCGATCCCAAGCACTCCCGAACTCTGGCCGCCGTGCAAGTCGCTGCCGCCGTCGACTTAGGCCACCGGAGCCGCTGCTGCGTGCACCACTCGACGCGGACGAGCCTCCCCGTCGCGTAGATGCCTTCCGCCGGCCATTTGGTCGCTAGAGGAGGAATCCCGGGCCCCTCCGCCATCAGTGGCCTTGCCGGCAACGAGCCCTGTGTCAACTCCGCTGAGTTTGACCCGGGTTGACCCTATTTGACTTCCCCCTGAGTCACTAACATGTGGGGCCAGCCCCTAACTAATTTCTAGTTTAGGATTAAATTAGTGTTAATTAACCCTGTCAATTAGCTGACCAGCTGACGTGTGGGGCCCAGCCATCAGGTTTCACCTGGGCTAGCGCTGTTGACCTGCTGACGTCAGTATGACCTAGTGATGATGCAGTAATGCTTTTCTGGATTTTAAATAAATCTAAATGATTTATTTATATTCACAAAATGTTTAAAACTTCTAAAAATCATAGAAATTAATCCGTAACTCCAAATGCAAAGATTTATATATGAAAAATTATCAGAAAAATTCAATATATTCATTTGTACAAGTTTCATGCATGACAAACCAACCTAAACCTGATGTATAGATGAAACACATAAAGGGCATTTAAAATGCTTAAGTTTGGAGTTGCATTTGAATCCTTGATTCAAATGAGTTCCGTTGAACTTGTTGTTGTTTGCATTAGCTCAAACACACTCATTTTTCCATGTCATGGTCATGCATCATATTCTCGCATTGCATTGATTGTGTTCCCTCTTGTTTGCCGGTGGTTGTTCCCCCTTGGTAGGTGTATGTTCCGACGATGAGTTCAATGACACCGATGAAGAGCTATATCATCTTCAGAAGTGCCAGGCAAGCAAAACCCCCTTGTTCATTCCGATATAATCCCACTCTCTCGCTCCTGCTCTCTTTTACTCAATTAGGACAACATCGATTCAACTTTTACATGCTGCGATAGTTGAACCCCTTTCCTCTGCATGACCTATCATTGCCATAGTAAATAGATGAAACCCACTAGCATGAGTAGGAGTTGTTTGAGCCCTGATGTGCCTACTCATTCATGCTTGTTGTCATGCCTGCTACTGCTTAGAGTTGAGTCAGGTCTGATTCATCGGGGATGAATTCGAATGTGGTGAACATGTCCTACCGTTGAGAGCTAAGTGTGTGAACACGATTTGGTAAAGGTAGCGGTGAGAGGCCATGTAGGAGTACATGGTGGGTTGTTTCATTGCAGCTGTCCTCAGGAACTGTGTTCTGTGTTTGTGATCCATGAACAGTTACTACCACACATTGGGTTCCGGTAACTCGGCCCCTCTCGGCTTATTAATCAACTCGATCTCTGTCCAGGAGTTGCAACTAGTTTCTGGTGTTTGTAGGTAGTGTTAGTAGTCTACCAAGTGGCACCCGGTACAGGTGGGCTTGGGACAGACTAGGCACCATGGCACGGTGCACCAAGCGTAGAACCATCCGTCGAGGTGGGCTTGGGAACCCTGTGCACATCGTTTGGGGCCGTGAGCGACACCACGGCCGGATCTCCTTGCGGATGGAACCCGAATAGGCGATAAACCTGGACTAGAGACTTGTGTGGTTAGTCAGGTCGTGGCCGACTCCCTCGCCAGGCTTCTGCTTGAAGGTTGTCGAGATACACGACGTGTACATTGTGGTAAGTGGCGAGAGCGTGTGTGAAGAAGTACACCCCTGCAGGGTTAACATGATCTATTCGAATAGCTGTGTCCCCGGTAATGGACTTCTGGGTTGCCTGTACAGTTCATAGACAAGTGAAAGTGGATACTCTAAAACTCGCAAGATAAGCATGAGTGCTATGGATGGCCATCTAGTAGGAGACGGGAGCGGATCCATAGTGGTTTATTGATATGGTGAATATGTGGACTCTTGTGCGCCACCTCAAAAGAGATACTTGCAGTCATAGTTTAAGATAGCCACTGAGTCAAGGCTGGCTTGCTGTAGTCAAACTCCACCACCCCCTTTGTTGATAGTGATGCATATATATGTAGCTAGTTCTAATCTAAGTCTTGCTGGGTACATTTGTACTCACGTTTCCTATTTTATGTTTTGCAGAGATACATTAGTCTCGCTAGTAGTTCCGTGTGGACTTCGACGTTTAGCTTCTTACCTCAGCTACGATCTTGTACCCTTTGGAGGGTCGTGTAGATAGTCAGGCTTCTCAGCCTTTTCCATTTGTAGTTGTGTGTACTCAGGCATGTTTATGCTTCTGCTCGATGATTGTATGCTCTGTATGTTGGGTCATGAGACCATGATTGTAATACTTGGCTCCTCGGAGCCTAATGAATAAATACTTGAGTCGTAGAGTTATGCTGTGATGCCATGTTGTATTTACACATATCGAGCATATTGTGTGTATGATTGAAATGCTTGGTATGTGTGGGATCCGACAACCTAGTTGCTTACCCTTGGTAGCCTCTCTTATGGGGAAATGTAGTCTTGTGCTTCCATGAGCCATAGTAGTCCGCTACAGCCCGGTTCACCGGAGTCCTACTAGCCCAGCACTACTGCTCCGGAACACTTGACTGGCCGGCATGTGATTCACTTCATTCCTGTGTCTGTCCCTTTGGGGAAATGTCACGCGGTGACATCCGGAGTCCTGCCTAGCCTGCTACAGCTCGGTTCACCAGAGTCCTGTTAGCCTAGTGCTACAGCCCGGATTCGCATGCTGCTGACCGACATGCTCGATGTTGATTCATGTATGCCTATCCACGTAAGTTAGTGCCACTTTGGGTTCATGACTAGTCATGTCAGCCCAGGTTCTCTGTCATATGGATGCTAGCAACACTATCATATACGTGAGCCAAAAGGCGCAAACGGTCCCGGGCCATGGTAAGGCGAACACTATCATATTCCAAGACACCCCGATTCCAAAGGCTCTCTCTCTCACTGTTGGTCCGTGATCCGGCCGCATCTCGTCCGCCGGCGGAAAGGGAGGATGTGCATCATTTCTCCGTTCAACGGCGTTGAGGCAGCACGTCCTGATCTGTGGTACCCGTCGTTCTATCTAACCAAGCTCCGGCACGGTAGGGCCTTCGCCACTTGCTTGCTGCCGCGGTATGGGCAGATCTCGGCCGCCGGAGCCCTCCTAGTAACATCCCGACAACCCTCAGGTACAGCTTCCTCCGGCCTTGCTCCACTGCACATCTTCCCACATTACTGCATGTGGATCTTCTTTAGTTGTTTGCTTAAAACGTATCTCGGCCGGCGTACTTTCCATCTTGCAATCTCGTCCTCAAACCATTTTTGATAAACCACCATGCTGTTATCTTTCCCTTATTACATGGACTATGCTTCTTTTTGTCGGCATATGTGTCTTCAACTCGTGTTATTCGCCAGTAATTTTTTCCTTTCTACCTATTTTTTTGCAAACAGGGCTAGGCATTTCACCTCGTTGCTATTGGAACCTTTTGGTGAACTGTACAAATCAGTTTTTCTCTTAAGAGTGTTTTGTGCAGTTCTGCCAAAATGTCACACGGGCAATGTTTTTACATTTTTGTGGGACTGCAGAAAGGGAGATTGGTTTTGCTATCCTCCTCATCCAACTCCCGCCTAATCTTCTCCAACAAGTAGTTAGTCCTAAAGAGAGATCACGGAGGTGATCGGCTTCTATTTGTGTGTGTTATGTTTCATCATCTAGTTCCACTATCATTCTAATCACACTTACTGGATATCTTTGCAAACAGGGATGGTCAGCATGATTTTAGCGGAGCTGCATAAAATGATCGGATTGTGGTGTCCTCCGTACACCCCCTTTTTGGCTACAACGCTGGGTGAAACTAGCTGCCAAGCAATGAACACTGTGCCCAGGAAATGGACCTAGCCTATGAACAACATCGATCAATTATATATTTTTCTTTATTTTTACACCTTCTCACAACTTCTTCTTCAGTTGTGATGTGAATATTGGCGGTGATCTGCGAATCATTGAGATGCATTAGCAGCCATGGTAGTTTCATTTGTATTTGATGGAATGTTGTAACGAGATAATCGTGAGGCAAGAGGACACATGAATCCTAAGTTGAAACCTTTTTTTCCTGCGGGAACCAAAGTTGAAACCTTCATATCATCACAATACAATTTCATTAAAATTATGCGTACATATAAACAAATCCTGAAGGATTGTTAGCAATGCCAGAAACAGTTCAACTTCATTTCGCCGACATGTGGGACATCCTTCATCCGGCTCCACCTGCCGTGCAGCAAAATTGAGTGCACAACTACAGGGAAAGATTCACCCTGGTCGTTGCGCCGCATTAGTAATGACTAGTGAGCAGTCAAATCACAGAGCCCCACCTTAGCCACAGTAAGTTGCTCGGACGAAGCAACCATCATTTCTCTGTTCCTTGAATCAGCTGGTACTCCCGTATTCCAAGAGTAATAAGTTGCTCGGGCGAAGCAACCATCACTTCACCTTTCCCACAATAAGTACCTCCTTGGGCCCACTGAAAAATCACTTTTCTCTCTCCATCAAGTGCATTTATTGTCAATCTAACCCTGTCACCGAAACACCTCTTTGGCTACAGTTAGTTCAGGGTTAGTCATGAGTTAGTCTAACCTCTAGCTAAGTTAGAGTATCCAAATAGGATCAGTATAGGACATGCAAGTTTCTCAAAACATACAGTCAAATTCGTACGTGAAAGGATCTTTTCTCTTTTTGAAAATGGAACGTGAAAGGATCTTCGAATTATATAAAATCTTATCAATAGTCAAAGGCATCCTCGAAGAATACATTAGGCCCTACTCCCTCCGTCTAGGTGTATAAGTCTCCTTACGAAAACCAAATAATCCCAAAATACTTAGGCGCGGTGCATTAACTCCCACCTCGTTTCTTGTTTCTTGACATATCCACCAATAAGAGATGTGGGGTGTGCATGTTTTCAATGACTTAGACTACCAAACACGACATGCAATGGTTAGTTCATTGCATGCAATGCTATTAATTAGCAAATAAATATTAATTTCTCTCGTTTTCCCCTCTTCCTTGGTCACCATGCACAATCTAAGATGACTTGTTCACTAGACGGAGGGAGTATATAAAATCTTACCAATAGTCAAAACCAAGTGTTACTACTACACCAAACAAGTTCAAAATGAGAAACTGGACCCACTCACGGCACGACAAGCCTGTATCGTTTGATCCGTCGGTCA
Source organism: Aegilops umbellulata (assembly GCA_032464435.1). NCBI lineage: Eukaryota > Viridiplantae > Streptophyta > Magnoliopsida > Poales > Poaceae > Aegilops > Aegilops umbellulata. Next base: position 72,866,015 of record CP136059.1, read on the forward strand.
AAGCGCTTCCTCTTCTTGGCATAATAATAGAGTACATTAATTTTTTAGAATGTTCTTGGCATGTTGCTAACATGTGATGAGTTAACCAACCTCAATAGACGACAAAAATGCGAGCTCGCCGCACTTTGAAGGAGACGAGGAGCGAGAAGCGATACAGGCTGGTGGACTACTAGAGCTAGGTGTCGCACGGAGGCCAAGAAATATGGTGATAGCGTGGCTTGGCCGCGTACAATGTGATGTAACTACACTGGGTTGCCGTTTCGTACTCTTCCGGTCTACTGTGGAGATGATTGGTTGATTTTATATCGCTAAATAATATAAAATATTATGAGTGCAAACACTCCACCATGAGGTTCCTTGCTCCTTCTCGGTCGTCGGGAATCTATGTTCTTCCACTCTTTGTTTTGACATGAGCTTTGTTCATCCTTTTGCCAACACGCGGGACATCTAGCATCAAGGTGAACGTGGCATGCAAGAAAATGGAGATAAGCAGTGCGTAAGTGAGTCGTGCACTACGACGACACCTAGTACTACATAATATTTTTCCTCCTCGATGGCATGTGAATACTTCATGTACTGAATGACGGAGCACGGGATGGTAGCCATGGAATGATGGACACGATCGACCCTTTTTGGAGAGAGAGTACTGAATACGTATTAAATTTGACGTGTCCCGTCAACTCACAGAACGACGAGAAGCACACACTGAATGATGGATCACGGGATGGTAGCCATGGACATGGGCAACCCTTTTTGGAGACTAACGCACTACTTTTGATGTGTCCGGTCTACTCGCAAACAAGGAGAAGCTTTGCTTACTAGTACATACACTATCGACTGTAGTACCATCATCTGTCGGTGTACAAAAAGGGGGGCACGCTTTTTGTACCCCTATAACTGTGCACGAGCAGTCTGAGCCACGGGCGCCGCCATGCTGAGCACGGCAGGGGAGGTAAGCCAAGGTAAGGCCGAAGCTAAGGAGAAGCGGAACGACGCCAAGACCAAGACCACAAAGAGCGAAGGGGACGAAGCAAGCCCCCCCGGGCAAGATCCTTGCCGGAGGGCGGTTTTTGCAAACCCGACAAGACCCTTGCCGAGGCAGCTCACCCCACACCTACGGAGCGGGTCACCCTAGAGTCCACTGCCCCCATGGGGCAAGGATTCGGGAGGTATCCCCGTGGTAGAATGCAGATCTTTGTGAAGACATTCAAGATCAGATGCACACTTTAGATGGCGATGATCCTTGGTGGGATCCCAGCCAAGGAGGACCACAAAGCCCCCAGCAAGAGCCTTGCCGGGGATGACAGCAGGCGCCACGGCAAGACCCTTGCCGGGACCCCGGCAAGACCCTTGCCGGGGCCGCGGCAAGGACCTTGCCACGAACACCCGTGGGGCCACCACCAGGCCCGCGCCAATTGCGCCTCCGCCACCGCTCGCATGCAGCTGCCGACCCAACCAGCTGGGCAGGCACCTGCGTGGCGGCAAGCAAATCCTCGTGGAGACCCACCGCTGCGCCACTTCAGCTGCCGGCCCGCCTACATGTCGTCGTGAGCACTACGGGCCAGGGCGCGTGTCGACGCGAGAAGGAGCGGAGACGGACAAGACGGGGCTCCCCCTCGCCCTCGATAAAGCAAGGACACCTAAGCAAGGCGCATTAAATGCGCCTTGTCATGTAATGCGAGGGATAAACTCGCGTCACTGTACCCTTTCCACCTCCCGTGTGCCACTGTGGCAACCCCTTTCTCTGTAAAAGGAGGCCCCAGGGGACCAGGAGAAGGATTCGGCTTTTTGGAGCTCTCGACACCCCATAGCTAGCTCGAGAACACAGATATGCAATCCACCAAAGCAGGAGTAGGGTTTTACGTATCCCTGCGGCCCGAACCTGGGTAAAGGAACCGCGTGCTATCTGTTTGATCCGCTCTTTTCACAGTCCTGCGCCCCGCAACCGTAGTAGGGATTCTTGTGATCCCATAGGTGTCGTTTCCACCGACATCTTTGGCGCGCCAGGTAGGGGGCGCGGCTGTGAGAATCGGCTTTGGCAGTTAGCCTGGCGCTCCTTCGTCCTTGTGACCCTTGCAGAGGAAAGGAGGCCAGGAGGTCGACGCTCGAGCAATCGCAGACGGAAGCTAAGTTGCACTGAACCCTTGTTTTCTGCTACCTTTCTTATTTGAAGTTATTCCCCCCGGAGATGTTCCCTTTGTATGAAAAAACCTGCACGCCAGGGGGCTCTACCACGATCGGCAACGCCCTTTCCCTGTTTCGAGCCCACTCAACAGCCCAAGAGTGGCAGAGTAGCCTTCCGCGACCAACGACGCCCTCGACTCTGACTCGAGTCAAGCTCGACAGTTCGAGCGGTCGCGTTCGGAACGGAAAGGTGGCTTGTCCGGCAGCATGCGTAGCCGGCTGGCCATGGGGATCCGTCCCCAAGACGCCGCTTGGGGCTTTCGCGCCGGCAAGCCTTCCCGATCGGTGTAGGGCACACATACAAAGGGGAATTGAATGGGAAAATAACGTGCATGGAAATTAAGAGTACTTCAAAGTTATATTACATCACACCATTGCTGCGGTCCTAACTACAGATAAAATTTGTCTTGGTCGGGAACCTGCAGCGGCGAAGAAGAACGGGACGCCTAGTGCCGGCGCTGGCCCTCCACCCTCTTGATTTCGTCGATGCAGTCGGTGATGGGCTTGATGCGCTCCTTGAGTGCCATGAGGTCAACACCATCCGGCAAGCTCGTCATCGCGGCCGCAAAGTCAAGGTCGGGATTCCAGTGCGCCACCTTGGTGAGGACCTTGGTCACGACCCTCTGGCAAAGCCGCCGGGCCTCCTCGGCCAGCGTGGCCGTCCTGTTGGAGTGAAGATAGGCCAGGGCCCCGAGGACGCCTTCAAAGAACTGGGTCAGCTTGGCGTTTACGGTCTCGCTGCCCTCAGGGGCGTACCTCACATTTGGCATCCCCATGGTGGCCAATTGCGAGGTGACCCTGCCGGCGACGACTTCCAGATGGCTGATCCACCTGTTCTCGCCCGCCACGTATTCTTGGTGGGAGGCGGCCTCGTTTGCCAGCAGCCGTTTCTCCTCCTCCAGGCTCCTGGCCAGGGTCTCCCCCCGAGCCCTGCTCTCCGATGACAGCTTCTCGAGATCCTCCAGCTTTAGCCCGAGGTCTCTGATGGAGTTCCGCGCCTCGGAGAGCTCTCCAGTCCTGCCGATGACCGTTCCTTGCGCCTCTACCAAGGCGCGGTTGAGCGTGTCCTTCTCGCCGGACAGCTTGAGGGCCTGCTCCTTCAGCTCGTCCCGCTCTGCCTCCAGCTCCTTCACCTTGCCGGCGTGGGCCAGGGCCAGGGCATCGAGCGCCTCTCTGTGCCTCTTCTCCAGCTCCTGAGTCCGCCACGCGACAAGGGCCTCGAGCTCCTCGTCCTTGCCACGGAGCGTTGCGGCAAGTTTCGCCTCGCGCGCGCAGAGGTCATCCTCCTGGGAGTCCAAGGTGGCCTGGTGCTGGTTCCGGACGGCTTCGGCCGCGGCAGCCGAGTTCGCCGCCTTCTCCTGGGCCTTCTCGATGTCGTCCATCCTCAGGGAGAGCTCCACATCGCGCTGGCCCAACTTCTCCTGAAAGGCCCTCTGCTATTCGCAAGTCTGGTGGAACCAGGCCTGCGCCTCGGCAACGCGCGCCTTGAAGTCCACCTCCGTGTTATCCACCGTTGCCATCCTGGACTTGGCCTTGTCCAGACGGGCACGGTGGAGCGCTTGGAGCTTCTGGAAGTTGACCCCCATGGCACGGAAGAGCTGCTCTTCTGGGGACCCATCGCCGCCAACGTCCGGCGCGTCGACAACTTCGAACCCGGTGGTGGCAAGCACCTCGCCGTCAAAAATTTCCCCTTTGGCGGGCGCTCGGCTTGGCGCCCCTGGGAGGTGGACGAAAGGATCATCACCCACCTTCAGATACTTGCCGGGGCCCGAGGTGGAAGAGGAGGGAGGTTGTTCATCCATCGCCTCTTCCTCGGCGGGTCCTCGCCGGCCTCCCCGGCAGGACCACCGCTGGCACCCTCGGCGGGGGCCTCGCCGGTAGCCTCGGCGGCCCCAGCGGCAGCATCCTCGGCCGCACCCTTGGCGGCCTCACTAGCGGCGGCCTCGTCGGCGTTCTTGGCGGCCTCCTCGGCGGCCATTTTGTCGGCCTCGGCCGCGGCCTCTTCGGCAATATCCCTGACAACGGTGTCCACGTCCTCCGTGTCCGTTGAAGGAGGGCCTGGGCAGCAGCGGCAACAATAAAGCCAAGAAAAGTATAAGGGAAAAAGACAGAGACGAAGGACGGGCGACTCACCAGTGCCGGGCTGTGAAGTAGAAGTCCCCTCTCCGCCAGCATTTGGCGCCGAGGTAGAGCCACCAGCGCCCAAGTTCCCCTCCTCCTCCATGGGTGTGGGCCCCGTGCCTGATGCCCTTGCCGGGGACGCCCCCCACGGCGGCGTAGTCGATGGGGGTGGTGTGTTAGGAGTAGCCCTCTGCGGCTCCTCCTGCTGCTGCTCCCCTCCTGCAAACCCGGCAAGGTCAGCGTCGTGGCATCGAGCGCCTACCGCATGTCGAGTGAGAAGAGGGTGCCGAACTTACGTTGGGGGCTACGCCGGGGGCTGCTGTCCGGGCTGCTCAGCACCACCAGTGGTGTCTTCGGGGCTCCAGCCGGGGGCTGGCCGCCCGCAGAGATCCTCGCCCTCTTCACCCACTGGGCCAACGTCTCTACGTCCCTACAAAAGCAAAAATGGGTCAAGACAAGCGATCCAATTCAGGGAAACAGGAATGGTGGTAAGGAACAGAGTACTTACTCATCATCCGTTTCCTCCTCTTCCGCCAGCTTCCTTTTCCTCTCTGGGCTGAGAGGCCCGAGGTCAAAAGGGAGCTCCGCGTCATCATCCGAGTCGACGCCTGCCGGAGGAGGCGAAGAAGGCGGCGGGGTCTGTGTGCGCCCAGATGAGGAGGGGGCTGCCGCCTTCTTCTTCTCAGCAGCCTTCGTCAGCCCCTTCGCTGCCGAGGTCCTCGTGTGCCGCCCGGGCCCTTCCAGGGTCAATTGAGGCCGCGTGGCCCTGCTGGGCCGGACCGGCTCGCTGGAGCCCGCCCGCCGCAGGACTCGCCCTCTTCCCCTGGTTGGCGTCGAACCCGCCACCGCACCCTCCTCCGACGATGACTCGTCGGCCGCGTCCTCGACGAGCGGAGCTCCGGTGTCGGCGCCGCTGGCCTCCCCAGTGGCTGCCGCCCACAGGGTGAGCTGCTCCTCCTCCGCGGCCGCGGCGACCTCGTCTTCCACGCCCCCGGCGCTGCCGGCCTCCAGGGCAAGTTGTGTCTCCCTCGCCCTGGCGGCGATGTAGTCCAGCTCTTCCTGGGTGGTGTCCTTGACGAGCCGCCGCTCGGCGTCAGCATTGACGTACACCCCGGTCAAGGTGTTGAAGAATTGCTGCACTTCCGCGGCCGACGGCTCCCTCCAGCTCGGAACGGGGCCATGCGCGTTGTAGTCCGGCATCATGGCGATGATCTCACACCGCCGCGAGTTGTTGCATAGCGGGACCACCCCCGCTGGCAACTTGAAGAGCGGCCCCTTGACGGCCTTGCCGGCCTTTACGGCGGCCCTTGCGGCCTTGCCGGTTAGCTCGACCTTGCTGTCGCGATCCACTTCCAGCTGGAAGAGCCGCTGTCAGAAGTGGGCATGCCCCATCACCGTGAAGTTGTGGTCGAGGCCGGGGCGGAGCCGCATGATGTCAGCCGGGTTCTTGAAAAGCCAAGCCGGCCTCCCCTTATTATACAGCAGGGCGATCCGACGGCGAAGGAAATCTGCCCCGATCATCTCGAGGGTGAGCCCCGCCTGGGTCAGCCGGAGAATCCTGGTGGTGGCGACAGCGAGCCTCCCGTCGGCGGCGTCGACATCGCCCCAATCATTGCCGCGGGCCGGCAGCACTCGGCGGACCTTGAAAAATTCCGGCGGGTCTTCATCTTCAATCCAGCACCACCGGTCGCGGCATTCGTCCCACCTCTCCCTCACGGCACCATCCGGGTACGCCTCCTTGGATCTTGGGATCCAGGCGACGCAACCCGCGATGGCACCTCCCGTTTGGATTCGAGGATAGAAGTAATGGCGGAAGAGCGCCGTGTTGGGCTGCACCCCGACAAAGCCCTCGCAAAGATGCGCAAAGCAAGCCATGCACGCCACCTCATTCGGAGTGAAATCCAAGAGGTGAAAACCGAAGGTGTGCATGATGTCATAGAAGAAATCGGAGAAAGGAGGGCATAGACCGCAAGAAAAATAGTCAACAAAGAAGGGATACTGATTTGGGGCAAGGTCGGCGCAGGCGGCAGGAATGACGTGCGTCGCTGGGTACCCCGAGTTCTCTCCTCCCGTCTTCACTCCCCATAGGGGCTTGAAGGCGGCCCGGAGCTCGTGAACATCGACCATCGAGGGGAAGAAGAAGGCGGACCTCGTCTTGTCCCCCGACAGCGCGCTCTCCGGCGGCTCCACGGTTCCAGAGCCCTTGGCCACCCCCTTACCCTTGGCGGAATTGGGCGCCATGGCGATCAAAGAGTCCAGAGGGTCGAGGAAGGGGGGTGGCGAAGCCACGGCGACGGGCGGCGGCGAAAGCTTGCAAGAGAAGGAAGAAAGGTTTTTGCACACGAACACGTCACCGTGTACCTCCAACACCGAGGGTGATGCACCGCAGCTCACGTCGAAGGAGACCCGTCCGAAAGCGCGGTACGCAAGCAATCCGGCGGGTGCTTTTCAGGACCCGAAACCCCACGCGCCCGGGAGGGACCCCGTCAGGGCGCGCGGCGGCTATGGGCTGCCCTAGGTCAATTCGCTCACCCCTAGAGCCTCGAGGATCGCTGCCCTTCAACACGAAGAACGAACAAAGAACGAGAGAGAAAGAACAAGGGAGAGATGTAAAAACTAGGGTAAAAAGTAGTATATTGATTTGTCGATTGTGTGTTGTTTCAATCGGCCGTCACCCCCAACATATATAAGAGGCGGCTGGACTTCCCGTACAAGCAAAGAATTTATCTAGGCTTTCCTTACAAGAAAATTGCATCAATTCATGTCCAAAACCCTAGTCAAATTCGGACTGGTTTTATCCGAACTTTCCAAAACTGTTCGGTTTAAACTGGCTGTACTTTGAGGGTCCTTTTTGTGGTGATAAACTACCTCGGATGGAAATGAGCCCAAAAGCAATCTTGACTGTTTCGACCAGACGAACATCTTTCATGTTGAACGTTTTTTCAACCGAGGTCACCTTGAGGGTCAAATTACTCGCGCAAAACAGCTAATTATTCACGCAGCTCATCAGACATACCCACGTATGTGTCTAGTTCTGGGCGTCATATTTTGCTCACTGGACGGTCGCGCTGTGCGGGCTCTAACTTTTGCATATGAACTCGGATTTGAACGATTTTTATATCGAAATCGATCGTTTCGACAAGACGAACAACTTTCATGTTGAACGTTTTTCCATGCAAGATCACCGGAATAACCTTTTGAGCCCATCTTCAACTTATCGTCCGATTGACTATCACAGCCTCCAACCCGGCAAGTTTTGTACTCCGGCAAGGGTTTCACTCCGGCAAGTTTTGTACTTCGGCATGGGTTTCACTCCGGTAAGGTTTATACTCCGGCAAGGGTTTCACTCCGGCAAGGGTTTCACTCCGGCAAGTTTTGTACTCCGGCAAGGGTTTCACTCCGGCAAGGTTTGTACTTCGGCAAGGGTTTCACTCCGGCAAGGTTTGTACTCCGGCAAGGGTTTCACTCCGGCAAGGTTTATACTCCGGCAAGGTTTGTACTCCGGCCAGGGTTCCTCTCTAACAAGGTTTCCACCCCGGCAAGGGTTTTCTTTCCCACTCAGGGCCGGCCCGCGAAGTGTTGCCTCTAACTTTTCCATACGAACCCGGACTCTTAACCATGCCAAAACCTGGTGTCAACACATGCCCCCCTGTTTTTCGGCAAAGCTAGCGTGCCAAAAAATAACTTGTACCATGTTTGTTCTAAGGACGATGTCAACACTCCATCGGCCTTTTTATGTGCTTCAGGAGATAATTTCTATATCGGCCATGTTTATGCTTAGGGCGATAATTTTATATCGGCCGTTGATTTTAACTTCTTGTTTACATCATACCTTGGAACCGATTATCACCAATCGGCTTTAAAGAAATGGGAATGATTCCGTTCCTCGTAGCACTAAGGAAATCAAACCCCGAGAGGTCACGCCCTGTTAAGCAAGTAACATTGGGATGATTCCAATCCACCGATGCATCAGCCAAAGCAACACAAGCCGAATTATCCGCATGAATGACTTCTTGCACCTCGGCGATGAAGAATGTGGTGGCCAAAGTTTTACTTCCCACGGTGAGTTCCATGCACATCACACCTTTGGCCTCTGTTTTTTCTTTTCCCTCAAATCCATTAAGTACCATATTGGTCTTCATCAATGCATTATCGTCTAACCCCAACTTCTTGAAGACCGAGTAGGGCATAAGATTTACCACAGCACCACCATCAACGAGCATCCTAGCAACCGGCGATCCGTTAATATGACCTTTGAGGTACAATGGCTTCAAGTGTTTCACCGATTCTTTTGGCTTCTCGAAGATAGCATTCTTAGGACCAAAATCCAGCTGGGCTACCTCCCATTCTTTACCTATAGCACGAAACTCGACAGGTAAGTAATATACCATATTAACATCCATACCTTCCCGAACTGGCGTAGATTCATAATCCACCATCTCATCTTCATCCCCCAATGTGAATATTGGGCTCAAAGATTTCTCAACTGAAGGGGATGTTTCAGGTGGTGTGGACGATGTAATAGGGGTTGCATCATCCTCTTTTGGTGGCGAATGGGTTGCTGTAGCTAATGTAGAAGCATCTACGTTTTCTTTTTGTTTAGGCCTCCACACTTGTTTTCTGAGTTCCATGGGCCGAATTTCACTTAACAATTCGTCCCTTTGCCTCTCCTCTTTGCGCTCTACCTTCTCGTGGTTCCTCATGCGTTGTAATCTCCTTTTCATGGTCTTGGTTAAACCGGGAGGACACCACTTAGGTTGAGTATATTTGGGATTCGTTGGTTTGGCCTTGCTTGTGCTTGCCTCATGATCACTAACCATGGAACCCTGCTGAACAATAACAATATCACCATTAGTTGTAGCCAGATTACCAACAATCGGCTTTTTGATCTCCTTTTGCTTGTCGCATTCTGAAATTTCTGCATTACATGACTTAACACGCCACACTTTTTTATTGGCCTTACTTGGAGAAGTTTGTTGGCCGATTAGCACCATAGCTCAAACGGCCTTGTGTGGGATAATAAACCCTCTCGCGAGCAGGCCTTGTAGGTGCTGCCCACCCCATATGGAAAGCATAAGGAGCCATTGGGGGCTGCCCCCATCCTCCACTGAAGCCTCTCATGTAATATGGCGCATAGAAGGGTTGTGACATCCATGGTGTCGGTGCCCATGACCCATATGGCCTTGTATATCGTCGAAACTCTTGCTCCGGAGGCAATCTTGAACGCTTTGAATGTGATGGCCGACTAGAGCTAGAACCGGCCGCTTGACTTGCATATTTGGATAGCAACATATCAAAATTTGGCTTGATTCTCTTGTTCTTAGTTTCATTCTTTTTCCACTTGCCAACTTCTGAATTCTTGGGCTTGATCAATTTAACATGAGCATCCTCTTGTACTTGTGGTTGCCCCCCGAGTGTAGCATTTTTTATAGTGATCTTCAACACTTCCTTGCCATCGGGTTGCTTCTCAAGCACAATCTTTCTTACCAAGACCTTGTCGCCCTCCTTGCTATTCCTGGGTTCACCAATAACAACATTATCTTTATTAGCGGATTCGGCTATGTTAGGCCGAATTAACATTTTCTCCCCTTCCAAGTCTATGGTGTTTATGGGGAAGGGCTGCTTATCAACTTGCATCTCAGCAAAATTCAATCGTCCGTCATTAATGGCCGATTGTATCTGTCGTCGAAAAACATTGCAATCGTTAGTAGCATGAGAAAATGAATTATGGTACTTGCAATAAGCACGCCGTTTCAACTCCTCAAATGGCGGTATGGTGTGTGATATTCTAATCATCTTATCTTGCAAGAGAGCATCAAATATTTTATCACATTTTGATATATCAAAAGTAAACCTCATCTCCTCATCACGATTCTTGCGAATCGGCTTAAGAGCATTGCACATATAGGGTTTGGCCTTTGAGGACCAAACAAATTCAGTAGTATAGACATCAACCTCATCGTCCGAATTATCATCATTGTGTTCAACCATATGCATTCTAGGACGATCGGTTGTAGACCTATGGACCTCTTTACTTCGACTCTCTTGGGCCAAGGCTTTTTGTAAGACTTGATTAATGCTCGAAAACTCATAACTTTCTAGCCTCTCTTTAATGTGAGTTTTCAAACCATTAAGAACAGGATCTGCCAAGTCTCTCTCAGTTATCACTAAGCTATAACATCGGGTTTTTATATCTCTAAACCTCTTGACATAATCGGTGACCGATTCATTATGTTTCTGCCTAACTGATGTAAAATGTGACAACTTTAGCTCATTATCGCCGCTATAAAAGTGATCATGAAACTTTTGCTCTAATTGCGACCATAAGAGAATTGAGCCATGTGGTAAAGCAGCAAACCATGAAAATGCGGTACCAGTTAAAGATAATGGAAATAAACGCACTTTCAATTCTTCTATGGAACCTGCTTCACCCAACTGTGCTAGATACTGACTCACATGCTCCCAAGTTGTTTTCGTACCCTCACCACTAAATTTAACAAAATCAGGAACCTTATAACCTTGAGGGTAAGAAATTGCATCGAAGTATTCAGGATAAGGCTTTTGGTACACACGACTCTTTACTTTCGACTCGTTTTCGAAAGTTTCTAGAAACATCTTATGCAAATCCTCCCTTAATTTAGCTAAAATTGGATCCAAGGTAGATGAAGATGTTTGTGGCAATGACATAGGAGCAACCTGAGTACTAGCTATTGGTGCAACTTGTGGGATGGGCGCCGAACCATAATTCGGTGGAAGACCAAACATGCCTGCGCCTATGGGTGGTGTAACAAAGTGATTCGGCGTTGACGCCGAATCGGGCACACTCATAATAGGATTAGAGTATGTAGGTGCAGCCACAAGCTGGTTGGTTTGAGTAGGGTAAAAATTCAACGGCATATTATATTGTTGTTGCATAGGTGGTGCCGATGAAATAGGTAAAATTGGGCTAGGGTTTTCAGATATACCAACAGTACCACTAGATGATGGAGGCATATTTTTCTGAGCATTAGCACTAGCCACAAAAGAATTGTATGCCATCACATTACCCTTACTAACAAGACTTTCAATCACAGCCACTTGCTCTGGAGAAAAAACTTTACTCACAGTGATTACATCTTGTTCGTCGATGAGGGGAGGAAGATTGACGTTTCCAACCGGAGTGATGTTCCCTTGACGGTCTTTCTTGAAACTTGAAAGAAACGCTTCCAAATCCTCCTCCTCGCGCTTCTTCTTGAGCGCCTCAAAAGTCTCTTCACGCTGCTTCTTGCGCGCTTCATAGGTTTGGCGATGTTCATCCGATAGTTCATCAAGACCAGGCTTAATGATGTTATCGGCGCTAACTTCTGAGGGCTTGGGGAGATCCGACATGGTTGATGATGATTCTTGATCTTTCGTCCCCAGCGGAGTCACCAAAAAGTGTCTTCGCACACGAACACATCACCGTGTACCTCCAATGCCGAGGGTGATGCACCGCAGCTCAAGTCGAAGGAGACCCGTCCGGAAGCGCGGTACGCAAGCAATCCGGTGGGTGCTTTTCAGGACCCGAAACCCCACGCGCCCGGGAGGGACCCCGTCAGGGCGCGCGGCGGCTATGGGCTGCCCTAGGTCGATTCGCTCACCCCTAGAGCCTCGAGGATCGCTGCCCTTCAACACGAAGAACGAACGAAGAACGAGAGAGAAAGAACAAGGAAGAGATGTAAAAACTAGGGTAAAAAGTAGTATATTGATTTGTCGATTGTGTGTTGTTTCAATCGGCCGTCACCCCCAACATATATAAGAGGCGGCTGGACTTCCCGTACAAGCAAAGGATTAATCTAGGCTTTCCTTACAAGAAAATTGCATCAATTCACGTCCAAAACCCTAGTCAAATTCGGACTGGTTTTATCCGAACTTTCCAAAACTGTTCGGTTTAAACTGGCTGTACTTTGAGGGTCCTTTTTGTGGTGACAAACTATCTCGGATGGAAACGAGCCCAAAAGCAATCTTGACCGTTTCGACGAGACGAACATCTTTCATGTTGAACGTTTTTTAATCCGAGGTCATCTTGAGGGTCGATTTACTCGCGCAAAACAGCTAATTACTCACGCAGCTCATATTTTGCTCACTGGAGGGTCGCGCTGTGCGGGCTCTAACTTTTGCATACATACTCGGATTTGAACGATTTTTATATCAAAATCGATCTTTTCGACGAGACGAACAACTTTCATGTTGAACGTTTTTCCATCCAAGATCACCGAAATAACCTTTTGAGCCCATCTTCAACTTATCGTCCGATTGACTATCACAGCCTCCAACCCGGCAAGTTTTGTACTCCGGCAAGGGTTTCACTCCGGCAAGTTTTGTACTTCGGCAAGGGTTTCACTCCGGTAAGGTTTGTACTCCGGCAAGGGTTTCACTCCGGCAAGGTTTGTACTCCGGCTAGGGTTTCACTCCGGCAAGGTTTGTACTCCGGCAAGGGTTTCACTCCGGCAAGGTTTGTACTCCGGCAAGGGTTTCACTCCGGCAAGGTTTGTACTCCGGCAAGGGTTTCACTCTGGCAAGGTTTATACTCCGGCAAGGTTTGTACTCCGGCCAGGGTTCCTCTCTGACAAGGTTTCCACCCCGGCAAGGGTTTTCTTTCCCACTCAGGGCCGGCCCGCGAAGTGTTGCCTCTAACTTTTGCATACGAACCCGGACTCTTAACCATGCCAAAATCTGGTGTCAACAAAAGGGAACGACGGCTCTGAGATTGGAAAAGGCACGGAAGAAGGGGGGAAAGTGAGCAGCGCGCCCGCGGTTATTCCTTCTTATGGGGGAGAACGCGGGCCGCCTCCTTTCACATTAACTGTGATGTGACGCATGCCCGCGAGGAGCAACCCCGCGCATGCCACCCACGTCACACATGCCTCCCCACGCCGCGCCACGCGCGGGAAGCATGGGAGGCGCAGTGCGCGAAAAACTTACCGTGGTAAAAACCGGCCCGCCTGCCCGCGCACCGTTTCTCGGCCTAGCCCAACAACGCATTGCGCTTATGTGTGGCCCAGGCCCGGGGCTCCTGTCGGTGTCCAAAAAGGGGGGCACGCTTTTTGTTCCCCTATAACTATGCACGCGCAGTCTGAGCCACAGGCGCCGCCACACTAAACACGGCAAGGGAGGTAAGCCAAGGTAAGGCCGAAGCTAAGGAGAAGCGGAATGACGCCAAGACCAAGACCACAAAGAGCGAAGGGGACGAAGCAAGCCCCCCCGGCAAGATCCTTGCCAGAGGGCAGTTTTTGCAAACCCGACAAGACCCTTGCCGAGGCAGCTCACCCCACACCTACGGAGCGGGTCACCCTTGAGTCCACTGCCCCCATGGGGCAAGGATTCGGGAGGTATCCCCGTGGTGGAATGCAGATCTTTGTGAAGACATTCAAGATCAGATGCACACTTTAGAAGGCGATGATCCTTGGCAAGATCCCAGCCAAGGAGGACCACAAAGCCCCCGGAAAGAGCCTTGTCGGGGATGACAGCAAGCGCCATGGCAAGACCCTTGCTGGGGCCGCGGCAAGGCCCTTGCCACGAACACCCATGGGGCCACCACCAGGCCCGCGCCAATGGTGCCTCCGCCACTGCTCGCATGCAGCTACCGACCCAACCAGCTGGGCAGGCACCTGCGTGGCGGCATGCAAATCCTCGTGGAGACCCACCGCTGCGCCACTTCAGCTGCCTGCCCGCCTACATGGCGTCGTGAGCACTGCTGGCCAGGGCGCATGTCGACGCGAGAAGGAGCAGCGACGGACAAGACGGGGCTCCCCCTCGCCCCCGATAAAGCAAGGACACCTAAGCAAGGCGCATTAAATGCGCCTTGTCATGTAATGCGAGGGATAACCTCGCGTCACTGTACCCTTTCCACCTCCTGTGTGCCACTGTGGCAACCCCTTTCTCTATAAAAGGAGGCCCCAGGCGACTAGGAGAAGGATTCGGCTTTTTGGAGCTCCCGACACCCCATAGCTAGCTCGAGAACACAGATATGCAATCCACCAAACAGGAGTAGGGTTTTACGCATCCCTGCGGCCCGAACCTGGGTAAAGGAACCGCGTGCTATCTGTTTGATCCGCTCTTTTCACAGTCCCGCGCCCCGCAACCGCAGTAGGGATTCTTGTGATCCCATAGGTGTCCTTTCCACCGACATCATCATTGTTCGACTTTGGGAAGAGATGAGAGAACTTAATGTTTATTTGCTAATTAATAGCATTGCATGTAATGAACTAACCACTGCATGTCGTGTTTGCTAGTCTCAAGTCATTAAAAGCATGCACACCCACATCTCTTTGGTTGATATGTCAAGAAACAAGAAATGAGGTAGAAGTTAATGCACCGTGCGTAAGTATTTTGGGATTATTTGGTTTTCGTAAGATGGCACCTAGACAGAGTGAGTACAATACTTTAAGCCTACAAGGTTGGTTATAGAGACATGGAAGTGTCATGTAGCCATCAACTGGTTATACTATTAACCATGCTCTTATAATACTCCTATATTTAGGAACGGAGGGAGTAGTTGGCATGCATGATATTACCTATAATACTCCCATTACAACTAGCCTGGTAGAATTAAAATACCTATTATAAATGGTCACCGCCCGATCTCTTTGTCCTCCTCCAGCATCCGGCAGAAGAAGAATCGAGCAAGACACCGACTATATTCGCCGGCGTCGCCTCGGTGGTGGACTTCATGGGATACAATCGGCGTAGGCCTCCCGTGTTCTACTTTTCCTCGATGATGGCGGCGGGCGAGGACGTGCTGCCCATCACCTTGTCCACATCCGCGTAGCCGCATCACCTCTTCGACATCCGCGGCGGCTTCTTTCTCTGCCTGCAAGTCGCCGCTATGCGCGCGTCGACGGCGGATGGCGCAGTCGCAGACAGTGGAGGCGTTGTACTACGCGGCGGCATCGAGGGTAGTGACGATGCCCGTGCTGCCGTGCTCCCCGACAAGCCAGCATGGAGCAAGTCGACACTCTTCCTCAAGCTATATTGGAGAGGCCAGCTGCGGAACCACGCGCAGGCATAGAGCGGCAACTACCTCCGACGGGCTAGGCTAGGTAAGTGGAGAAGCGAGCTGCCGGGCTCGGCGGGCCACCCAGACTGCTTTTATGCTGGAGAACTGCTCTTCTTGCTCGCCGGATGCCGCCGAAAGAGTGGACAAAATGGTGGAAGGAGGAGCTTGGCCGACGTCCTGCTCCTGAACGTACGTGTGTGGCCGGAGTTGGTTTCTCGCATTCCACGCGGGTTTCTATATCTATATCTATACTACTATATAGTGTACCAATTTTCAGTAGGACTAAGAACATCAGTCATAACCGTTCATCTTCTAAATCCAACGACCAATATCACTAGGATTTGCATGAACAGTACATTGCTGCTACCTCACCAGTGTTCTAGAACAATTAAGACGGAGGGATGTGTTGGTTGCTTGTCCATTTATTTTACCAGGCCACTTATTAGTGGTTGGGTTTTGTGATATGATGGCTTTACTGCCGCGAGACTCACGTGCAGTGCCAACCTCTAAACTAGTACTACATCGGTCATGGTTTATTAGTCCCCCATTGAATTTGTCTAGAGATTTAACTGACAAAATGTCAGTGCATGTCAACAAAAACTATATCGTTGGATTAGTATTTGAACATAGTTTTCAATGATATAATGTTAGGTGACATGCATCATCATTTATCGTACTATATATAATGTTAGTTCAATTTTTGGTTGTACTAATCTATAGTAAGGTGCCCGTGCGTTGCACGGAACAGTTATATTAAGACGTGCCTTGCACGTGTATACATACTAGTAAATGTAGGTTTTTGAATGCGGCGAGGTGGCAGGTATAGCTGGGAGTGCAGCGGGCGGCGCCCTGGGCCGGCGCACCGCTTCAAATGGCAGATGCAGTGAGAGGTCGCGTCCGCCCTGACCCCCTTGATGGTGCACGTTACCTTGTGTCCAGATCTGAGATGCCACGTGTACCAGAGGAATCACTCCAAGGTCGACCATAGTGATGCAAGAGGTGCGAGCCGAGGAACGCTGTTGGAGACACCCTCCTCGTCATCATCTGAGTCCTAGAAGATCTCACCCACAACATCATTAGGCATGCAGCCGCCTTCATAGACAACATGCGCAGAAGGAGTACAGGCGACTAGGGACACACCACGTCATGGGCACTCTGTACATGCTCGTGTGCGTGCAGCATGGGTGCTTTTCCATCGGTGCTAGCTCTAAGGCCGAGGCTGCGGTCGTCTTCGTCTCCGGCTATTCATTGAGCAACGACGGCAAAGAGGTGATGCAAGAGATGCGTAGGCGCCATTGTGTGCGAGCTTCGCCGTAGCACGACGAATCGGACGTCACCGCAGATGGCGCACGGCTCCATGCAGCCGAGTGTATGCACATGCATGTGCTATTCGCATGCATTCTGCGGCCGAGTGTGTCTGTGTGTGTGTATGCATGTGTTGTGTACGTGCGTTGTGTGCTCCATGTTGTGTGCATTTGTGCATGAGTTGGATCGGCATGAGTTAGTGCGTTGGCTTGTGTACATGTGTGGCTGCATGTGTCCTGTACATGCGTGGCCTCTTGCGTGGTTATCAATATAAACTAATAAAATATCTTCAACTTAGCATCCTGATGTATCATCTCTAGTGGTTAGCGAAGAGTTCATGTTCTTTTATTTGTTTATAGGCAGACAGGCGGGAAAAAAGAGGGGAAAACGCACAAGGTTCCTTGCAGACGCTCCACCGCGAGGTTCCTTGCTCCTTCTCGGTCGTCGGGAATCTATGTTCTTCCACTCTTTTTTTACGTGAGCTTTGTTCATCTTTTTGCCAACACGCGAAACATCTAGCATCAAGGTGCACGTGTCATGCAAGAAACTGGAGATAATCAGATAAGCAGTGCATAAGTGAGTCGTGCACTTCGATGGCACCTACTCCTATACGCAATATTGTTTCTCCTCGATGGCACGTGAATAGTGCACGAACACAACGACGGAGGACGGGATGGTAGCCATGACATGGTCAGCCCTTTTTTGGAGAGAGTACATACTAAATAACTTTGATATGGTCCGTCAACTCGCAGAACGACGAGAAGCTTGCTTACTACGCCTTCTCCCTCGCCAACGCGTGCGCGGTGGCTCTCAGCACAAGGAGAAACTTTTGCTTACAAGCGGTGGACGTGCAGCAGTTCATTTGTTGTCTGATTGCCGAAGTACTAATGTAGTACAACCATTATTGTTCGACTTTCGGAAGAAGCGAAGAGCCAAACGCAAGGCTAGTCATAGTGGGTTTAACATAAGTAGGAGTACCTCCTTTTTTATTCTAGAAATAGCCACACGCGAATATTGGACGATAGCAGCACAACAACTGAATCAAAAATTGAAACATTCCCGCCCGGCGCCAGCTCAGCCCGCCGCTCCACATTGATGGCAAGTAAGGGCGACGCGACCTCTCACTGCTTCCTCCATTGAAGTGGCGCGCCGACCGACGGCACCACCCGCTGCACGCCCGGCATTTCAGACTACACATACTTTGTGAGACAAAAGGTGGGGCCATTATTAATGATATAGTATTATACTAAAGGGACTAACTATTGTAAGCAGGCTCCGTATTAGGTTGGTTCTAGATGATGTGTCAACTTCATATAGCCGGATGTTGGCTATACTATTAACCATGCTCTAAGTGTGGTGTGAGTCGGAAAATTTACTAAGTCATTAATTAATAATTAACGGACGCCTTAATTACTCAGCCGTTTCTGATTCTTTTGGATAGTGGGGCTATTGTTGAGTTGGACGTGGGGTTTGGGCCAAAGGCCTACTATTATACTACTTGGTCTTACTCGCATAACCGACCTGACAGGCTCTACCCTAGCCGCCACTGTATCATATGGTTTTGCACCATTCCAGATCTTAGCGCCGCCACACAATTCTTCTCCATCCCTCCATCCGATGTGCGCCGTGAGAAGGGACATCAGTCCTACGAACCCCACCTTTCGTGATCCTGTACGGGAGAGGCGCGATTAGGTTTTTGGGGAGCACACTCCTATGACTGCTGCCAGGGATGACTTCCTCAACGACAGCCTTCTTCCCCGACCTCGGTAACCTCTTCATTAACGACATGAGTGACAACATCAACCACAACGGTTCTGCTCCCGATGTACAGTATGTGATTCTATCCTCCTGGTTTAGTCCGCATCATTACTTTGATTTTTGCAATTTTCGCCATGATCTATTTACTGTTGATTCGGATTACATCTCATAGTAAGTTGCTCATATATTCAACAATCCAATCCAAAAACCTGATTATAGGCAATTTACTCCGAGTGGTTTTGTTGCGCTTTTGAAGCCGCCTACTTTTAAGGGGGTGCAATATAAAAGGTGGTACACAAGAGCAGTATATTGGTTTCAGATCATGTACTGCTATGACGCCACTAAGGGTAAGCCTGAGGGCAATCTTAATCCTACACAGTAGGAAGCTTTTGAGAACATGGATACCCTCTTCAAAGCCGCCCTGCTGAGTGTTCTTGACGATTCCATTGAGGATTCATATATGTCATTTGACAGCGGCAAAGGCATGTGGGTTGCGCTCGAGGCCACGTTTGGGGCCTCGAGCACTGGCAATGAGTTATACGTCATGGAGCAATTGTGTGACTACAAGATGATTGATGAGCGCTCTGTTGTTCAGCAGACTCATGAGATACAGTCACTCACTAAGGAACTTGAGTACTTCAAGTGTGTGCTGCCAGACAAATTTGTTGTTGGTATGATCATTGCCAAGCTTCCACCTTCGTGGAATGATTTTGCTACTTCTCTAAAAAACAAGAGACATGAGTTTTCCATTTTGGATCTCATTCGCACTCTTCATTTTGAAGAGAAGGCGAGAGCAAAAGACACACGTGCTTGGGTCGCCGAGGGAGCTTCTAGTGCCCACATGGTACACGAGAAGAACTTCCAGCCAAACCAGCCCCAAAACAACAAGAGCAAATCTCAGGGGAAAGGCAAGTTTGATGCAAAGAACAAGCCATCACATTCTACCAACTTCAAGAAGAATTCGCATAACGGGAAGGGATACAAACCTCAATTTTGGTAGCACCGCACAAAACTTATATGGCTGCATCTACCTGCTGTCAGCTAACCTCATGGTGCTCCAGGTATTCCTACATTCATTACTACGTACAATCACCACCGCAAGATGAAATAAGCTTATTCGTACATTGACTTGCTGATTGTAGTGCAGAACGATCCTGTCATGTGTGGAGTAGCAAACAAGCAGTGCAACCGAAGGTGGAAATCAACCAAGGACTTATGAAATTATATATAATCTTCCTCAGGCAGGTCAGTATCCCCTTCGTCCAGATGATCATGTTTTGTCATGTCGAGCTATTGATATGTGCTATTGTTTTGCAACACCGTTTAAGTATAGCTATTGTTTTCCTATCTTTTCAGTTTCAGGACAATGAAGATGATTTCAGGGGAACTGCACAATATGGACTCATGTTGAGTCATCTCTATTGCCTCATGTGTTTGCTGCAAATGTGTCAATATCAATTGCAAGATGAGGCAGCTAGCTAGCTGTGGAGTTGTCAACATGCTCAAAGTGCTCACAACATTGAGAAGAAACAAGCATGCCCAGGAAATTAATGCGTGCGCAGGGAGGCCCTTTGCTCAGAGAAGCATCGACATATTTTCTTTATTTCCAGATCGTCTCACAGCTTTGTATTGGTTATAGTATGGTGAATCATTGAGATGCATAAACATGCTGGACTTTTGTTCTTCTGAATGTTAGTATGCATACCGTATCTTCTGAAGCTTAGTTTAATGTAAAAATTGACTAGCCTGTGAACCTTCACAATATAGTAAGTATGTTGTAGGCCTGTTATTTGACACCTCACATTGCCACGCTACGCGACCAGTGTGAGTGTCCGCATCCAGTATCGCATCCTCTAATTTGGTGGATGCCAAGTTGAAAAAGGTTACCGATGAGTAGCCATAAGCTGGAGGCGTCTTTTTCTTCTTTCAAATGGGCAATAAGATGGAGAGTGTCTCAGGCTGCCTCTAGCACAAGGCCCTCTAGTACAAAACACGGGCAGCCTACTGGGCCGATAGAAAAACCTATCCATCTTAAAGCCCATTTGTTTTTGTTTTTTGCGAGGAGAAGCCCATATTTCTTGAAGAGGGGGCGATCCCAAGAAAACCCTCCTTCCTCCTCGCTTCCACTTATACTACATCTCGCTGGACTCTCCCGATCCCGTCGCCCCCAAATTCCCCTCGCTCCCCATCTCCCTCACTCGTCCAGAAAACCCCCGCTCACCTTCTTCCTCACTAGTACAGAAAACGCCTGCTCCTCTTCTTCCACTCCTACAGAAAACCACAACACTCCTTCTTCCCCACTCGCACTGCCACTAGGCTCGTCTCTGGCTACTCTGCCGAAACCCGTGATCTCGGTGCGACGCCCACAAGGAAAATGGAGTCGGCTGGCCCCAGCGCCAAGAAGATGATGCTCCCGCTAGCGGCTACACCGGTTGTAGATCCCGCACCCGGTAGCGCGGGGAGAAGCTGCGACCCCCCCCCCCCACCGGGATCTGATAAATCGGTAGAATCTCCGGTGGACCGCATCAGCGATCTCCCGGACGTCATCCTTGAGGAGATCATCTCGCTTCTCCCCACTAAAGATTGCTGCCGCACACAAGTCCTCTCGACTCGGTGGCGCCCTCTATGGCGCACCGCGCCCCTCAATCTCGACTATCGTCAGATATCTGTCCTTCCTGAATTTGATCTCCTCAGAGCCATCGTCTCCTCTCAAGAGCAGGGCCCCATTCAATGCCTCTGCATCCCAACATGCTACCTGTTGTCCATACCCGGCACGGTGGACGCTTGGCTGATATCCCCTGAACTCGGAAAACTCCAGCAGTTTGAGTTCTACCATTACGACGAAAGTTTCATACCGCGAACACGCCAAGAATTTGTGCCCACATCACTGTTGTCCATCTCGCGGTTTTCTTCCTCTCTCCACACCGCCACCTTCGCCCGGTGCCATCTACCAGATGATCTGGTACTAATGCTTCGACTCCCACTGCTAAATATTTTTTCGCTTGTGGTGGTTTATCTGTCGGAGGCATCACTGCAAAGCATCATCCACTCCAGTTGCCCTGCCCTGGAGTGCTTGCTGTTTGTTTTGGGAATAGAAATCCCTATCAGTTGTCTCAAAATGAAGTCGCCTCACCATAAAAGCAGTGGAATTTGTTTTGAAGGACATCGGCTCATCATCGAAGATGCCCCTTCACTTCAAAGGTTGCTCCTTCATAATTGGTATACACCTTCGCAAATAAATGTCGTCTCTGCGCCCAAACTGGAGACCTTGGGTGTAATTCGTGATCCGTTTGATGATCACAACAAGTTGGTGTTTGGCTCCACACTTATTCAGGTACCGTATAATATCATCTACACATTTGTAATCATAAGCTACATTTTTCATTTGTGCGCATAAGTTTTATACCATCTTGGAGTACACTTTGGTTACTAATATTATGTTATATGCTCAATGAAGAGTTCGTCCATGGATAGACTATCAATGATGTTGGATTCTGTCAAGATCCTATATATTGGAATGTTTAGTTTTGATCTGAACATAATTATTGGCTTGCTGCGATGCTTTCCATCTCTGGAGAATTTATATATAGAGGTGATGATTTCATGCACATTGAAAGCCCGTATATATTGTACTGGAATTAATCGTTTAGTTGTCGCTCTTTCGACATACTCTTTGTTCAGACCTTAACTGTTTTCAATCTTCATGTCTACTTAAGCAGTGCTACCACATGGAAGAAAATGTATAACCAATCGGTGGCGTAATAAGCACAAGGATTTTCTTAGTTCTCTTGACATTCGTTTGAGGACAATAACGATGGAAGGATATGCATCCAACCAGGCAAACATAAGCTTTGTCACATTCTTCATGTTGAATGCGAGGTTACTATTGTCCATGAGGCATAAGTTTTACCGCAAGAGATTTCTCACAGGCGGACACATTGGACAGCAAAAAAAGAAGTTTCAGGTGGACAAATGGGCTTCTAAACGTGCTCGGCTTCTATTTACAACAAGTTGTAGTCATCCTGAAATATATATTTTTTTGCACAGGATGTCGATTTTATGGATCAGACCGATCCATTTGTTTGTGACTGGGAAAAAGAGTGGTTGGGTTAGATGTTACTGCCATGTTCAATCTAGGTTTTTTCTAAAAATTTGATGAACAATTAATCCTTGGGATCTTTGTACCGTTTGTAAGCTTGAGTTGCATGTTGTTACCCTCGTACTCCCCTCCACCTGCCACTACACTGCTGCATCTTCTATGGCTGTTGTTCGTTCCCGTCCGAGGCCTCGCCGTCGTTCTCTGCCTTGGTTCGCTCGCTGTGCCCGCCGCCGTCTGGCGTTGTCAACATGGTCAACAACCTCCCCGCAAAAAAACATGGTCAACAACCAAGAGGAATCAGGAGATAACTGTACGTGGAGAGGCTGACAGTAGGGACCCACCAGGGTCATTGCATTACGCAAGCAGGTGCCTCGTTATTACAAGCCAAGAAAATGCTTCCTCCTAATTCCTCACTGCTAGAAAATCACTTAAATTTCTTAAAAGGTCAAACGACCCCTGAAATTTTCCAAAATTTGACTTAATAGTTGTATTAGTACTACAAAATTTCTCGTTCATTTAAAACACCATCCGTTACCACTTTACTCCAAATTCGTCTTTCACAACTAATAAAAAATATGTACAACATCACAGACAGTTGCTTTCTACGAACCGTTTGCGACGAAAATATTTGGGTCTATTTTAGTCTCCCTCCTTAAGATTCGCCGGCTCGTGTGCTCCAGTGCCGGCAACCCCTGAATCCACGAATCCCAATCCCCATTCCCGCACCCCCTTCTTGCAAAGATGACGCCATGGAAACGCTTTGTGAAGGCCCATACGATGGCCGCGCACCCCCGAGCGCCGCCGCCTGCGTCGAGAGCGCGGCCGCCTATGCCGAGAGTGCCGCTGCATCTGCATTGAGCACGGCCGCTTCCGCCGAGAGGGCGTCTGTGGCAGCCACGACATCCGAGATGGCTGCAGCTGTTGCTGCGACGGCGGCTGCAAACACCAAGGGCGCTCGAGCTGCCGTCCGTGCCGCCGATGTCGCCCTGGCCCGAGTCGAGGCCATCCACACCAAGATCAAGGATGCACACGCCAAGATATTCTAGGCCA
Organism: Aegilops umbellulata; assembly: GCA_032464435.1. Taxonomy (NCBI): domain Eukaryota; kingdom Viridiplantae; phylum Streptophyta; class Magnoliopsida; order Poales; family Poaceae; genus Aegilops; species Aegilops umbellulata. The sequence goes on from CP136059.1 coordinate 72,889,549, forward strand.
CCTCGGACTCCAGCATGCAACCCACGTCTTAAAAGGCGGCGGTGGCCATGGAGCACCTGCTTCCTCATGAGGTCGCCGAGAGGGAGCTGGAGATGCAGGAGGCTGCGAAGATCGAGGACCGCCGGGAGGAGGAGTTGCGCGTGGCCAAGGTCGAGGTAGAGAAGAGTCTGTCCGTCGAGGAATCAACGATGGAATACCAACGCGAGTTGTGGCGCAGCCACTACTACGAGTACTACAACCTTGAGGGCGGTGCCGACGACGAGGATGAGGACGCGGTCGACTTCAGCAAGGGGGACCCAGAGTCCACCAACGGCGGCATGTCGCGAGGACAAGTTATCGACGTCTCATCTCACACCGGTGATGCATAGGCCGGCGTGGCAGCGGATTTGTTAAAATTACACAACAAGCGGATAACACCAGGGACCCAACAGCTCGCCCAGTTGTTTTTTTAGTTTTAGAGACGGAGCTCAACTGCATGCTGTGCGGGGGCCGTGGCCCGTCTAGCCCACGCTTACGCTTTTATTTAAGCACATGACGAGCCTAGTTGATACCTTTTTTCTTTCTGAAAATGGCTAGCCCAGTTCTTTTTTTTTGGAGAACACCAAAACCGAGGCCTACTTGCTTTTCTCAGCCCTGCTAGGCAGCAAATCTTTCAAGATGAGGAGGGAGAGCTGTAAAGTAGTAAGAAATGGGATTCCCCGGAAAATGGGCTATAATTGTAAATATTTAAACCAAAGCCAACCGGCAACTACATTAAAATATCATTTTTTCTGGATTTCTCTACTCTCTACTCTTATAAAAACCAAAGCCAACTGGCAATTACATTAAAAGATTGTCTTTTCTCCCACAAGATAAACTACTCATACAAATGCATCTTCATGTTCCGTGCAACGCACGGGCATCTTGCTAGTTAGAATTTTAAATTTCATTCTTTTTTTTGCGAAGAATTGTTTTTTGAATTTTATATTGATATAATTTTTAGTTTTTTTAACGCGACTCGAAATTTCATGATTAAAAGAGTTCGGGCCCCACCGAAATATGAAACATTTGTTGAATTTTTTAGCAGTGCCCAGAATATATGGTCTGTAATGCTAATAAAAAGAATATGTCCTTCAAATATCCTTAATAGTTAGCAAATGGGCTGTAAATTATTGAAAATAATGGCTAATGGGTTGTATGTTGTTTTCCACAAATTTGGAGGCTGACTTCTGGGCCTACTAAGTTGACGATGACGCTCTCTAAATTTTTTTTGACGCGTACGCAAGGCTTTGTCAACTTAGTCAACACAGAGCAGTGACTGTTGGATGTCCATCCAACGGCCGCCGTGCTTCTTCAATCTCTGATCTTCCTGCTCCAGCCGCCCAAACCAGCGCCAGCGGGACTGCCTGCTCCCTCCCCCCATGGCTGGCTGTGCTACCGCCAGGCCATCCCTCTACACACCTGCACATCATGTTATGTTCCGGTGATGTCAGCCTCACCCCGCAGCCGACCAGTCAGCGCTTGTACACCCCTTAGCGTGGGCATCCGCTGCGGTGGCTTCGCCGGCTCCGGGTCGTTCCCTTCCTGGGCCTCACCCTCGTCCACCGCGTTTGTGCTCTCGACGCGGCGAGGTCAACATGGTCAACAAACAACAGCCATCGGAAGAGGCTGACAGTAGGGGTCCACACAAGGAAATGCCTGCTTATTTCGCGCAAAATAATGATTCCTCCACTTGACAGCTGGGACTCATCGAAAGGGCCTCTGTATTTCTTAAAAAAATGTCCCCCCCCCCCCCGCTATCAGCTCGGACCCACCAGCTATATCTTCGCACACAAGGAAGTGCCTCCTTATTACGCACAAAAAAATGAATACTCCCCCTGCTAGCTGGGACCCACAATAGTGGGAGGCCGACTTGTGGGCCTACTAAGATGACCGGGATAGAGGGCTTTATCAACTTAGTCAATATGAACGATTCTAGCTCCAGTGACCGTACGATGTCCATCCAACGACCTTAGTGCTTCTTCAACCTCTAGTCTTCTCGCTCCAGCCGCCCAAAGCAGCGCCGGTCATGCCGTCTGCTCCTGCCTCCCATGGTCGGCTGTGCTGCCGCGGAGGCCTCACTGCCACCTACTACTCCCACCGCTGGCCAGGCCATCCCTCCACTCACCCGCACCCCCTATTATTCTGCGGCGACGGCGGCCTCACACCGAAGCCAAACCAGTGAACTCTTGTACTCCTCTCCGCATGGGCATCCACTGCTGCGTCTTCCCCGGCTCCGCGTCATCCCCTTCCAAGGCCTCGCCGTCGTCCATCGCCCTGGTGCTCTCGGCGCAGCGTGGTCAACGTGGTCAAGGAACGACTTCCATCGGAAGAGTACTGTATGTGGAGAGGCTGACAGCTGCGTCCATGGGTGCAGCAAGGAAGTGCCTCCTTATTATGCGGAAAATAAAGATTTCTCCTCCTGACAGCAGGGACCCACCGGACGGGCCACCATATTTCACGAAAAAAACGTTTCCCCCTGACTGCTGGGACCCACCAGCTACATCTTCGCACGCAAGGAAGTGCGCCCATATTACGGGCAAACAAAATGATTCGCCCCCTGACTGCTGGGACCCACCAGCTACATCTTCACATGCAAGGAAGTGCCTGACAGTCGGGACCCTCCCGGTCGAAGTGCATGTAGCGTTGTCATTCTGGTCAAGAACGTGTACGTACATATTGGTCGATCGGTCTGTCTGCAGGCCGCATCGCTGAACCATGGCCGTGTAAGGAAGGGCACATGTGGTAGTATAGGCACGCATGTGTGGTGGTAGAGACGCGCACGTAGCATGCACACATATACAGCAGCCAGGGTACAAGAAAGTAAACACGGCCATGCACGTACATACAGGCTGGGTCTCGAACGCCTACTCGTGCATACGTACGGCCAAGGCTCGTGTACATGGTTGTGGCTGGGTCGGAACAGAGAAACTGCATCGTTTTCATGTTCACGGGGAGGCAACGGAATGCGTCGTGTTCATCGAGACGCAACGGAACGCGTGCTGTTCATCAGGAGCCAACCGGCTTGGACGGAACAGGCGATGCAAACGAGGCCTAGCGTACCGCAGAACAGAGGAAACAACCTTGTATTCGACCGGCCACGGTGGAAACGGGATCATGTTCATCGGGAGGGGTCTGGCGTACCGCAAAACGGAGGAAACGGACCTCCTACGGTCGAAACGGGGTCTGGCGTACCGCAAAACGGAGGAAATGGACCTCCTACGGTCGAAACGGGGTCCTGTTGATCAGGAGGAGTGTGGCGTACCGCAAAACGGAGGAAACAGACTTGTGTTGGAGCGTTATGGTCGAAATGGGGGTCCTGTTCAATGAGAGGGGTGTGGCGTACCGCAAAACAGGACTCCACGGGATACTGTTCATTTCCACCGTCGACCTCCTCCAGCCTCCACGAAGTACTGTTCATCCACCGTCGACCGCCTACAGCCTCCACCTGCGACTGTTCATCCACGGGCTCCTGTTCATCCAGCCTCCATCGCGCGCTCCTCCACCGACTACTATTTAACCAGCCCTCTCCACGGGGGGCCTGTTCAACCACTCCTCCACGGGCTACTATTAATCCAGCCCTCCACCAGCTACTGTTCAACCAGCCCTCCACCGGCTACTGTTCAACCAGTCCTCCATGGGGTCATGTTCATCTAGCCCTCCATGGGGTCCTGTTCATCCATTGGCTCGATCAATCAGGGTACTGTTCATCCAGCGGCAACGGCCTCTACTACCACGAGTTTCTGTTCATCCAACCCCCACCAGGAACTGTTCATCCAAACCCCCCAACAACGCTCATTGTTCATCCAGAAGCAGCATCGATCGGTTTTAGTTAGCAGCAGTAGCGAAGGAATCACTCGATCGGGTTCAGTTAACAGCAAGGGATCGATCAATCGCTGGGGTTCAGTAACGTGTAGTCTGCAGTGCAATCGCTCGGGTTCAGTTAGAGCCCAACGCCTTGCTCGGATTCAGTTAGAGTGCAACGCCTTGCACACACGCGCGTATGTACGAGAGAAACACACATCGCTCGGCCCCCGACCAGCCACCATAACCTGGAACTCCCCGATATTTTCCTCGCCCTCGCTTCTACCATGGTTTTTTCCATCATGGACGGCCCAAAGAATGTCATGCATCTGCGTCTCCGGCCCGCCCAGGACGAAAAGCCCATTTTCTGTCATGTTTTTTTCATAGAAGTAGGATCCCACCACATCTATCATGATACCGGGTTTTGTCACGATTATCGTCATAGATGTGTCATAAGTATGACAGAAAAAATCGTTCGGCCCAAAATGTCACAGATGTGTTTTTTTGTAGTGACGATGCCTTTCGGGTTAAAGAACGCGGGAGCCACATACCAACGCATGATTCAAACATGTCTAGAAAACAAAATCGGCAAAACGGTCGAGGCATACATATATGACCAAAAAAGTCGATCAACTTGTGGATGATCTTTGCTTGACCATCGAAAATTTATGGGCTTACAATATATGGCTCAACTCGGACAAATGCGTCTTCGGAGTCCCTGCAGGAAAAGGAATTGAGGCCAATCCGGCTAAAATCAGGGCCCTGTCCTAGCTAGCAATACCAACGGAGCTCAAACATGTTCAGAAGCTGGCAGGTTGCATAGCGGCTTTAAGTCGATTCATCTCCCGCCTCGGCGAAAAGGCACTGCCTCTCTGCAGGTTGCTTCAGAAGACAGAAAACTTTGAGTGGACCAATGAAGCAACCGCGACACTAGAGTAAATTAAAACACTCCTGCCAAGCAACCCTATCCTGGCCGCACTAGGTATCGGTGAACCTATGCTGCTGTCTATATCAGCCACCAATCAAGTGGTAAGTGCGGTACTCATCTTAGAACGGGAATCAGCGGGCCACAAGTTCCAGGTTCAAAAACTAGTCTACTATGTATCAGAGGTCCTCACACCGTGCAAATCCTGATACCCATACTACCAAAAGATAGCATAAACGGTCTTTATGGCATCCCGAAAACGGCGAGACTACTTTGACGAGTGTTCGGTGACAGTGGTATCTGAGGTACCCCTCAATGATATAAGCAATAAGAGGGACGCCACAGGCTGCATTGCCAAATGGGCCATAGAGCTCCTTCCCTTCAAGATCGTATATGAACCACGCCGAGCCATTAAATCTCAGGTGTTGGTCGATTTTCTATCCAAATGGAGCAAAGCCAAACTCCCCAGGGAATATAATACATATGCACACTGGACAATGTACTTCGACGACTCTAAAATTCTAGCCAGACTGGGGGCTGGGGCAATCCTAATATCCTCCACAGGCGACAATATCTGATACATTCTACCAATCATGTACACAGATTCCAATAACATAGTCGAATACGAGGCACTGTTGCATGGTCTTAGGATGGCAACGTCGATGGGTGTTCGGCGGCTAGAGGTGCGGGGACACTCGAACCTCACCATCTCCCAGGTCAACAGCGAATTTGATGCCAAAGCCCCAAAAATGGCGGCATACAGAAACGTCGTCCTTAGGATGTCAGCCTGTTTCGAGGGTCTAGAATTCCACAATGTCTCTAGAGACAGTAACGAAGCTGCGGATGTCCTTGCCTGCATGGGCGCCAAGCGCGACCCAATCCCTAAAAGCAGCTTCCTAGAAAGGCTCTTCAAGCCATCCGTGGTATGGCAGGGCAGGGTTAGTGGCACCACAACCAATGAGCCCGCCTAGATCCCCCCCGGAACTCTAGCCCGATGACTACATCATAAGGGGCTTTGCACTCGAAGAAACACCCTCGGCCCACGAGATCATGTCCATTATCGCCCCATGGACCGAGCCCTTGATTGCCTACCTCTTGCGACAAGAACTCCCCGATTAATAGGCGGAGGCGCGAGGCATAGTTTGGCGCTCTAAAGAGTGCAAGGTCCATGAGGGCGAGCTCTATAAAAAGAGCACTACGGGGGTCCTTCAGAGGTGCATCTCCGAAGATGAGGGGCAGCAGCTTCTCGCTGAGATACATGTGAAAGGATCGAGAAGAGGTGTCTAGAGGGGGGTGATTAGACACTAAGTGCCAAAAGTTGCAGTTTTTAATATTCTTAAGTTTAAGTGGAGTTTAAGCACAAGTTTAACAAACACAATACATATCAAGCAAGCATGCAATGAGTATATGAGCAACGGAAAGTAAAGCATGCAACTTGCAAGAATGTAAAGAGAAGGGTTTGGAGTATTCAAACGCAATTGGAGACACGGATGTTTTTGTCGTGGTTCCGATAGGTGGTCCTATCGTACATCCACGTTGATGGATACTTCAACCCACGGAGGGTAACGGTTGCGCGAGTCCACAGAGGGATCCACCCACGAAGGGTCCATGTTGAAGCAACCTTGTCTATTCCATCATGGCCGTCGCCCACGAAGGACTTGCCTCACTAGCGGTAGATCTTCATAAAGTAGGCCATCTCCTTGCCATTACAAACTCCTTGGTTCAACTCCACAATCTTGTTGGAGGCTCCCAAGTGACACCTATCCAATCTAGGAGACACCACTCTCCAAGAAGTAACAAATGGTGTGTTGATGATGAACTACATGCTCATGTGCTTCAAATGATAGTCTCCCCAACACTCAACTCTCTCTCACAGGATTTGGATTTGGTGGAAAGAAGATTTGAGTGGAAAGCAACTTGGGGAAGGCTAGAGATCAAGATTCATATGGTTGGAATGGAATATCTTGACCTCAACACATGAGTAGGTAGTTCTTTCTCAGAAAATGTGTATTGGAAGTGTAGGTATGTTCTGATGGCTCTCTCCACTAATGAAGAGTGGGTGGAGGGGTATATATAGCCTCCACACACAATCTACCGTTACACACAATTTGCCAAACTCGGTGGGACTGAATGGTTAAACTCGGTGGGACCGATTCAGCTAACGTAGTGACCGTTAGGATTTTCGGTGGGACTGAGATGCAACTCGGTAGGACCGATATGGTTAGGGTTAGGGCATAACGTAATATCGGTGTGACCGATTACACAAACTCAGTAGGACCGAATTTGGTAATAAGGTAACCAGAGAGTTGGCCAGGCAAACTCGGTGATACCGATTACACAAACTCGGTGGGACCAATTTTGGTAATAAGCTAACCAGAGGGTTTGCATTGTAATCTCGGTAGTACCGATTGCTCAAACTTGGTGAGACCGATTTTGGTAATGGACATACACAGAGAGATTACAATCCCATCTCGGTGAGACCGAGATCCCTATCGGTGAAACCGATTTGCTAGGGTTTGAGGCAGTGGCTATGACATTTGAAACTCGGTGGCGCCGGATAGAAAGAATCGGTGGGGCCGAGTTTGACTTTTGGTTTAGGTCATATGTGGATGTGGGAAGGTAGTTGAGGGTTTTGGAGCATATCACTAAGCACTTTGAGCAAGCAAGCCATTAAGCAACACCTCATCCCCTCTTGATAGTATTGGCTTTTCCTATAGACTCAATGTGATCTTGGATCACTAAAATAGAAAATGTAGAGTCTTGATCTTGAAGCTTGAGCCAATCCTTTGTCCTTAGCATCTTGAAGGGGTTCCACATCCTCTAGTCCATGCCACTCCATTGTTGAACTTATCTGAAACATACTAGGTAAAAGTGTTAGTCCAACAAGAGGTATGTTGACATTAATTACCAAAACCACCCAGGGAGCACTTGTGCTTTCAATCTCCCCCTTTTTGGTCATTGATGATAACATACATCAAAGCTTTAGATAAAAATATAGAGAATAGCAAGTAAAGCTTTGGAAAGACATGTAACATGCATAGGCTCCCCCTACATGTATGCAATCATGTGAATATTTAATATAGGAGCATGTGAATGCGTAAACATGACAGAGTAAGCAATGTGTTACATGTATCTTGGCTATATACATCGGATGAGATGATGTGAATGTGAGAAGTGTACCATCATGCTCATGAGTCCTTCTTGCAAACAGTATGTACATCAGCAAGAGCTTCTCATTCACATGACTGTGATGCATAAACTTACCTTGTGGTCTTGAGTTGGCTTAGGATGGGATGAACCTTCAGAAACAAGGTTAAATAACACAGATACACCTACTGACCAGAGCAAACAAGAGAAACCACAAGAGAACCAAGACTGGGATGACATGTAGAGTGAGTACTAAGTACCACATTGGATATAGACATGTCCCCAAAGGTAAAGATATGCAATAAAAGCAGATATTTCCTTCCCTTAGATGTCTTGCTCCCCCTGAATCTGCATAGGATATTGGGAGAAGATAGGGAACAGAAAATCAGAGCAACAAAAAGAAGCAACAGAGCTTGAGCTAAAGCAAGCAACCAAACATGTCTTTCCCCTCTTAAAGACATGTGACATCTCTCCTCTTGAACACCAAGCATCTGGGGTTTTTGATGATACTACTTTCTCCTTATTGAGAAACTCTCTCCCCCTGAGTATTCTCTCTTTCTCCCCCTATAGGAAAGATTAAGCTTTGATGTGATCTCTCTCTCCCCCTTTGACATCAATTTCCAAGAAGGGCTCTTCTGGACATGTGATACAAATGGGTTGGTCCTCGAGTCACACAGCAAAGCAGCATGTCTAATATGATGCTGGTAGAGGACAAGAATCATTGAGTGGAGCTAGAGTAAACAGAAATCAGGAATAAGTGGCAAGTTGGTTTTCCTCTGGTGGAGTTGGTGACTCCGAGTTGTGTGCTTCGGTTGCACCGAAAGATTTCGGTTGGGCCGAAGAGAACAAACAAGTGTGACCGAGTTCATCAGAGTGAAACCACTTGTCACCTCAGCTCACTAGACAAGTAAGATCTCACAAGGATTTGCAAGGAATTAACAGAAAGATTTGCAATGAATTGGATGCTGGAAATGCAGAACAAAAAGAAAAGATAAGAAACTAAAAGATCTAGATGAAGTTTTTTTTGAAAGGGGAAACAAATATGCAAGAGACAAAAGCATGGAGAGACACAAGAGAACTTCATCTAGAGATGGTCGGTGACAAAGTCACCTATGTTAGAGTATATTGACTTAGGAGTCAAGTGAGAGCACTTGATCATAGGTCATACTCATCGTTTAAGCTCAAAATGGGGTTACCATTTTTCATTTAAGCCTTTTGATGTATTCACATCTTGTCGAGTTGCTTTGACTCATGACTTGGAGTAAAGCTTCTCTAAGATGGACTAACATACCTTCGGTGGTGGTGTTGATCTTGCTCATGTAGTTGAACTTGTGGTTGCTCAAGGTTGATGTAGTTCATCAAGAGTTGGGAGCACCACTTGGAGTTTGAGTTCATCTACCTGTGTGGGTTAGCTTTGCAAAGAAGAGCACTTGTGTATCCAAAATGACAATCATGAGACTCAACATAGAATTTTCCAAAGGATATGTTTGAATGGTTTCGTGCTTCCTTGTCTTCAACCACCATTGTGTAGAGACTTGGTGATGTAGAGATTGCTCAACATGTGAGTGAGTTGCAATCTCATAGATTTAGATTCAACCAAGTACCTACACGGGTTAGATAACATGCAAGGTACAAATATATCCAAGACATCTGAACAGCATCATAAGAGAAATATCGAGGATTAGTCATAGGCTCATGCCCCGCATGTATCAAATGGAGTTCCTACTCCAAGTTTGAAGCATCAATGATGTTCAATTCACCTCTCAACCTGCAAAACACTTTCTCATCAAGTGGTTTAGTGAATATATCCGCCAATTGCTTATCGGTGTGAACATGCTTAAGGTTAATGTCCCCTTTTGCAACATGATCTCGAATGAAATGATGACGAACTTCAATATGCTTAGTTCGAGAATGTTGCACGTGATTGTGAGCAATCTTAATAGCACTTTCATTGTCACATAGCAATGGAACATGTTTCACATATATCCCATAATCTTTAAGAGTTTGGGTCATCCAAAGTAATTGAGCACAACATGAACCAGCGGCAATGTATTCCGCTTCGGCGGTGGATAAGGATACCGAGTTTTGTTTCTTGGAAGACCAAGACACAAGAGATCTACTAAGGAATTGACAAGTACCCGAAGTGGATTATCTATCAACCTTGTCTTCGGCATAGTCCGAATCGGAGTAGCCAACAAGATCAAAAGAGGACCTCTTAGGATACCAAATGCCATAATTTGGTGTATGGATTAGGTATCTGACTATCCTTTTCACAGCCTTAAGATGACACTCTTTAGGAGCAGCTTGATATCGTGCACACATGCACACACTTAGCATAATATCGGTACGAGAGGCACACAGATATAACAATGAACCAATCATAGATCGATAAACTTCCTCCTCAATTTCGCCATTCAAAAAAGCACTTTTAATGTCCATTTGGTACAAGGTGATATCATGGTGATTAGCATAAGCAAGTAGATGCGAATGGACTCAAGTCTATACCTTCAACTTGTGTGTACCCTTGGGCGACGAGACGTGCTTTGTTGCGAACCACTTGTCCATCTTCATCTTGCTTGTTGTGAAACACCCATTTGGTACCAATGATGTTGTGGTTGTTGTCGGGCTTCTCGACCAATGTCCACACTTGATTTCTCTCAAAGTTGTGTAGCTCTTCATGCATAGAGTTTATCCAGTCCGGATCGTCCAATGCTTCTTCAACCTTCATAGGTTCAATGCTAGAGATGAATGAGTAATGTTCACAAAAGTTAGCTAAACGAGTTTTAGAGCGAGTGATTCTCCTAGTTTGGATATCATGATGAGATGATCTTTGGCAATTCTTGCTGGAACTCGTGAAAGCTTTTGCTTGGGTCGGGGTGGAACATCCTCTTCATCTTGTGTTTCTTCTTGGCCTTCTTCATTGTTGACGTTGTCGTTCTCTTGTCGTGATGGAGAAGGAGGTTGTTGATGTTCATCTTGGTGTACTTCCTCGTTTTCTTCATCTTCGCGTGTCCCACTTGTGGATGCTTCCGTATCAACTCTTGGTTCACCTTGTTGTGAGGTGAAGCTTCCACTTGAATGGACGAGGTACTCTCCTTCACTTCCGCTGGACGAATCTTGCCAATGAACAAGTCTTGAATTGCTTCCTAAGGGTCTTTGTCTCCTATATCAATTGGCAATTGCTCTACTTGCGAGCCGTTAGATTCATCAAACTGCACATCTACCGTCTCTTCAACCTTTCGGGTGAAATTGTTGTAGACACGGTAAGTGTGAGAGTTTGAGCCATAACCAAGTAGGAAACCTTCATGAGATTTAGGAGCAAATTTAAAACGACGATGCTTATCAAGAATGTAGCACTTTGAGCCGAATACTCGAAAGTATCCAACTTGGGGTTTGTTACCGGTGAGGAGCTCGTATGCCGTCTTGCCGAGTAGCTTGTGAAGATACAAGCGATTTGTTGCATGACAAGTTGTCTCAACCGCTTCCGCCCAAAAGTGCTTTGGCGTTTTGTACTCATCAAGCATCGTTCTTTCCATCTCGATAAGAGTCCGGTTCTTCCTTTCAACAACTCCATTTTGTTGAGGTGTGTACGTAGCCGAGAACTCATGTGAAATCCCTTCTTCGTCAAGAAAGGTGTTCACATTTGCGTTCTTGAACTCCGTTCCGTTGTCGCTCCGAACCTTCTTGATCTTCATGTCAAACTGATTTTGGGCCTTCCTAGCAAAGTTTTTGAAGATCTTTTGGACCTGCGATTTGTCATCAAGAAAGAACACCCACGTAAATCTTGAAAAATCATCAACTATGACTAGACCAAATGAGTTACCACCAAGACTCTTGTAGGCATTTGGACCAAAGAGATCCATGTGAAGTAGCTCGAGTGGTCTTCTTGTGGTCATGATGTTCTTCGCGCGGTGACTTCCTCCAACTTGTTTTCCTGCTTGACAAGCACTACAAAGTCTATCCTTGTCAAATATGACATCTTTTATTCCAAGGATATGATCACCTTTAATAAGCTTATCAAGATTTCGCATACCAACATGACCTAGTCTTCTATGCCACAACCAGCCTTTAGAAGATTTAGCAATTAAGCAAGTTTTAGGTTGAGCCTGTTTAGTGAAATCAACAATGTAAAGATCTCCTCTACGTATACCAGTAAAGACCATTTTATGATTGTCTCTACGAAACACTTGGCAATCTACTTCAGTGAATAGGACATTGAAACCGAAATCAACAAGTCTGGAAACTGAAAGTAAATTGTATCCAAGGGATTCAACGAGCATGACATTTTGTATGGAGCTAACATGTGAGATGGCCACCTTACCAAGGCCAACCACCTTACCCTTTGAATTATCACCAAAAGTGACATATTTTCGAGGGCCGTCGTTTTCAGCAAGCTCACAGAACATATATTCATCTCCGGTCATATGATCAGTACATCCACTATCAAGGACCCATTCCTTTCCTCCAGCCATGTAGCCGCGAAGATTTGCCATAAGACCAAAATGCCTCATTGCATCATCAAGATCATAGTCACTATCATCATCTTCATCGTAGTATCCATGTTCAACATCATCTTGTGATTGATCAATTCCTAGAGAGGGTAATTCATTAGATAAATGATCATCACAATGGTTACCTTTATGGATTCTAATAGCTTCGGATATGATATCGCTAATGATTCCAACATTTCCTTTAGCACGCATGAGATTGGTAAGCTCAAATAGACAATCACCAATGCTAGGATCACTAGAGTTCATCTTACTCAAGGCAATAGACATATGGAGAATTTCGTCTAAATTTTTCAAGGAATAATCTGGAAATCGTTCCTCAAGAAATCTCCATATGGTGTAGACACACTTGAGAGTAGGCAAACATCTAATCAAGTTTCTAGGCAAACCTCTAATGATGAGCTCAACAGTTCTAAGATTGCGAATCATGTCAATATCTTCATCTAGGGTAGGGTGCAAAGGATCAACATGAGGTGCACAAGGGCTAGTAATGTACTTGTTCAAATGATATTCACTGAAAATCTCAAGCATTTCATTTTTCCACTCATGAAAATACTCTGCATCAAGAATAGGCACTCTATGTCTAATACTCCCCAAAGTAGACACATCCATCTTCCTCCAAAGGTGTTTAAACCAAGGCAATCGAGAAGAGGTGTCTAGAGGGGGGTGATTAGACACTAAGTGCCAAAAGTTGCAGTTTTTAATATTCTTAAGTTTAAGTGGAGTTTAAGCACAAGTTTAACAAACAAAATCCATATCAAGCAAGCATGCAATGAGTATATGAGCAGCGGAAAGTAAAGCATGCAACTTGCAAGAATGTAAAGAGAAGGGTTTGGACTATTCAAACACAATTGGAGACACGGATGTTTTTGTCGTGGTTCCGATAGGTGGTGCTATCGTACATCCACGTTGATGGAGACTTCAACCCACGGAGGGTAACAGTTGCGCGAGTCCACGGAGGGCTCCACCCACGAAGGGTCCACGAAGAAGAAACCTTGTCTATTCCATCATGGCCATCGCCCATGAAGGACTTGCCTCACTAGCGGTAGATCTTCACGAAGTAAGCGATCTCCTTGCCCTTACAAACTCCTTGGTTCAACTCCACAATCTTGTTGGAGGCTCCCAAGTGACACCTAGCCAATCTAGGAGACACCACTCTCCAAGAAGTAACAAATGGTGTGTTGATGATGAACTCCATGCTCTTGTGCTTCAAATGATAGTCTCCCCAACACTCAACTCTCTCACAGGATTTGGATTTGGTGGAAAGAAGATTTGAGTGGAAAGCAACTTAGGGAAGGCTAGAGATCAAGATTCATATGGTTGGAATGGAATATCTTGACCTCAACACATGAGTAGGTAGTTCTTTCTCAGAAAATGTGTATTGGAAGTGTAGGTATGTTCTGATGGCTCTCTCCACGAATGAAGAGTGGGTGGAGGGGTATATATAGCCTCCACACAAAATCTAACCGTTACACAGAATTTGCCAAACTCGGTGGGACCGAATGGTTAAACTCGGTCGGACCGATTCAGCAAACCTAGTGACCATTAGGATTTTCGGTGGGACTGAGATGCAACTCGGTAGGACTGATATGGTTAGCGTTAGGGCATAACATAATCTCGGTGTGACCGATTACACAAACTCGGTAGGACCGAATTTGGTAATAAGCTAACCAGAGAGTTGGTCAGGCAAACTCGGTGAGACCAATTACACAAACTCGGTGGGACCGATTTTGGTAATAAGCTAACCAGAGGGTTTGCATTGTAATATCGGTAGTACCGATTGCCCAAACTCGGTGAGATCGATTTTGGTAATGGGTATACACAGAGAGATTACAATCCCATCTCGGTGAGACCAATATCCCTATTGGTGAAACCGATTTGCTAGGGTTTGTGGCAGTGGCTATGACATTTGAAACTCGGTGGCGCCGGATAGAAAGAATCAGTGGGGCTGAGTTTGACTTTTGGTTTAGGTCATATGTGGATGTGGGAAGGTAGTTGAGGGTTTTGGAGCATATCACTAAGCACTTTGAGCAAGCAAGCCATTAAGCAACACCTCATCCCCTCTTGATAGTATTGGCTTTTCCTATAGACTCAATGTGATCTTGGATCACTAAAATAGAAAATGTAGAGTCTTGATCTTGAAGCTTGAGCCAATCCTTTGTCCTTAGAATCTTGAAGGGGTTCCACATCCTCTAGTCCATGCCACTCCATTGTTGAACTTATCTGAAATATACTAGGTAAAAGTGTTAGTCCAACAAGAGGTATGTTGACATTAATTACCAAAACCACCCAGGGAGCACTTGTGCTTTCAACATGTTGGCATGGGAGGCCACCATGCAGCATCTCGGGCCTTGAACAATAAGGCCGTCCGAGCAGGGTTTTTCAGGCCCACAACCGCGCGGACGCACGTACTCTAGTCCAGCATTGCAATGGGTGCCAGCTATTTGCAAATCAAAGCCATAGGCTCCCCACAGCTCTTCGAACGATACCGACAACCAGGCCATTTGCAGTCTGGGGGCTTGACATGGTCGGACCACTTAAAGGGGGGGGCAAGAAAAAGTACTTACTGGTTAGGGTCGATAAGTTCACGAAGTGGATTGAAGCAAAACCGGTAGCCTTTGCAGAATCCGGACCAGTTGTTGACCTCATATCTAGTGTCGTACGCCGTTATGGTGTTCCCCACAGCATAATCACCGATAATGGGTCTAATTTTACCGCCCAAGAGGTTAAAGATTGGTGTGCTAAGATGGGCATAAAGCTCGATTAAGCTTTGGTATACCACCCGCAAACTAATGGGCAGGTAGAGAGAGCAAATGGACTAATTATGAGCGGCACAAAACCTCGCTTAATCTGCTCAATCAAAGAAGCAGATTGCCCCCGGGTAGAGGAGCTGGACTCCGTGCTATGGGGGCTGCGCACCACTCCTAATCGGTCAACACGGTACACCCCATTCTTTAGGGTGTACGGCGCCGAAGCAGTCCTCCCATGTGATTTGATCCTTGACGCAACCAGAGTACGCATCTACGAAGAGAAGGAGGCCGCTCGGCTTCGGCGTTTCTATGCCCAGTCCGGCGTCGTCATCACCACTCCTCGTTTTCCTTCGGTTTTATATCTTTCTTTATTTTACCCTTGGAGCTTTAACCTCCCGAACTAGAGTCCGAATAAACCGTAACATGGCAAGTCGCCACTGTACACATCCTCGGATGTACTACCCAGCTTTACCTAGGGGCTTATTTTAAAGAGGCCAATTATAATATTCATCTCACAACCTCTTTTATGTTGTTTGAACTAATGTCCTTCCCATATATTTCAAGCCACTGTATGCACCTATTTAACTTAAGTTCTTTGCCAAGCTGGGTTGCCTGGCTCCTATGTTTACCCCTTCATTTCTGATTGTTCGGCTAGAAAGTAAAGGGAGCACCTCTGCGATTATTTTGCCCAGGTAACCCGGATACGTACCTCATAGGGGTGAAGTCGAAAGCTAGTGTTCTTACAATGAAATAATGGGTCGGCCTCAAGGGAGGTGAAAATAACCAGGAGCTATCTGCCAGACCACCATTGTTGGTTCCTAAAAACCACGGACATCAGTGTATCACCGGTGTCCGGACTCACGGCTTATGGTCAACATACCACACATGAAGAAAGGAACCCTTGGAGGAACTGTTTTCTTCGGAAGATGTTTCTTACGTTACAAAGTAGTATAACATAGCTCGTTGCGCACGTTTTGTCTGTACACACCAAATGGCTGGATTGCCTGGTTACCGGAAGTATTCCTTGTTCATCAGGGCATATAGTACGGAACACTCCCCGACCACTGGTCAGGGAGGTGGAAGCCGATGGCCGGTTAAGACAACGTTTTTACTGCGGATTGAGATGGCGCGATGTAAAGTACATGGATACTTAGAATCACACACACCCTACTCTTTGTCAATACTATCTATCAAATTGTCCAATGCACAATCTTGTTGAGAGTACCGAGCAGCAGGCTGATTCGTCCATTTTGCATCATGTTTTCTTACTGTTATTTATATTTTTTTATCCATAATAATGCTTTTGGAGTAATTCCAATGTATTTTCTTTCATAATTTGCAAGGTACACACAAAGAGGGAGAATTCCGGCAGCTGGAAATCTGGACCTGGAAAAGCTATGTCAGGCTACCTATTCTGCACAACTCTGAACAAGCTGAAACTTCACGGAGATTGTTTATGGAATATTGAAGAATTATTGGAGCAAATAACTACTAGAGGGGGACCACCAGGTGGGCACAACCCACCTGGGCACGCTAGGGAGCCTAGGCGCGCCCAGGTGGGTTGTGCTCACCCAGGCCCACTTCCGGTGCCCATCTTTTGATATATATATATATATATATATATATATATATATATATATATATATATATATATATATATATATAGGATATAGGTCATTTTGACCTAAAAAATAAGTAGAGGACTTTCAGGAAGAAGCGCTGCCGCCTCGAGGCAGAACTTGGGCAGGAGCACTTTTGCCCTCCGGCGGAGCGATTCCGCTGGGGGAACTTCCCAACTGGAGGGGGAAATCATCGTCCTCATCGTCACCAACAACTCTCCCATCTTGGGGAGGGCATTATCCATCAACATCTTCAATAGCACCATCTCATCTCGAACCCTAGTTCATCTCTTGTGTTCAATCTTGTTACCGAAACTATAGATTGGTGCTTGTGGGTGACTAGTAGTGTTGATTACATCTTGTAGTTGATTACTATATGGTTTATTTGGTGGAAGATTATATGTTCAGATCCATTATGCTATTTAATACTCCTCCGATCGTGAGCATGTTTATCATTTGTCAGTAGTAACTTTTGTTCTTGAGGTCACGGGAGAAATCATGTTGCAAGTAATCATGTGAACTTGATATGTGTTCGGTATTTTGATAGTATGTATTTTGTGATTCCCTTAGTGGTGTCATGTGAACGTCGACTACATGACACTTCACCATATTTGGGCCTAAGGGAATGCATTGTGGAGTAGCAATTAGATGATGGGTTGCGAGAGTGACAGAAGCTTAAACCCCAGTTTATGCGCTATTCCGTAAGGGATCGATTGGATCCAAAAGTTTAATGCTATGGTTAGAATTTATTCTTAATACTTTTCTCGTAGTTGCGGATGCTTGCGGGAGGGTTAATCATAAGTAGGAGGTTTGTTCAAGTAAGAATAGCACCTAATCACCGGTCCACCCACATATCAAATTATCAAAGTAGAGAACACAAATCGAACCAACATGATGAAAGTGACTAGATGAAAATCCCGTGTACCCTCAAGAACGCTTTGCTTATCATAATAGACCATTTTGGCATGTACTTTGCCTCAAAAGGATTGGGCTACCTTTATGCACTCTTTTTACTACTATTGTTACTTGCTCGTTACAAATTATCTTGCTATCAAACTACTCCTCTACTTACAATTTCAGCACTTGCAGACACTACCTTACTGAAAACTGCTTGCCATTTCCTTCTACTCCTCATTGGGTTCAACACTCTTACTTATCGAGAAGAGCTACAATTGATCCCCTATACTTGTGGGTCATCAAGGCTATTTTCTGGCGCCGTTTCCGGGGAGTGAAGCGCCTTTGGTGAATGGAATTTGGTAAGGAAACATTTATATAGGGTGTTGATATTTATTGTCACTTGTTACTATGGAAAACAATCCTTTGAGGGGTTTGTTCGGGGTATCTTCACCTCGTCCAGAACCACAATTAGCTACCCCTCAACCTACTGCACCTACTGAAAATATTGAATATGAAATTCCTTTTGGTATGATGGAACAACTGCTAGCTAATCCTTATGCAGGAGATGGAACCAAACATCCTAATATGCACTTGATATATGTAGAACAAATTTGTGGATTGTTCAAGATTGCAGGTTTACCCGGAGATGAAGTGATGAAAAAGGTTTTCCCTTTATCTTTGGAGGGAAAAGCATTGTCATGGTATAGGCTATGCGATAATATTTGATCATGGAATTGGAATCGTTTGAAATTGGAGTTTCACCAAAAAAATTATCCTATGCATCTAGTTCATCATGATCAGAATTATATATATAATTTTTGGCCTCGTGAAAGAGAAAGTATCGCTCTAGGTTGGGGGAGGCTTAAGCCAATGTTATACTAATGCCCCAATCATGAGCTCTCAAGAGAAATTATTATCCAGAATTTTCATGCTCGGCTTTCTCGTAATGATCAAACGATGCTTGATACTTACTGTGATGGTTCTTTTATGAAGAAGACTATTGAATTCTGGTGGGATCTTTTGGAAATAATTAAACTCAACTCTGAAGATTGGGAGCTCTACGAAGGTAAAGAGTCGGGTATTAAAATTAAATATGATTGTGTTAAATCTTTTATGGATACCGATGCTTTTCAAAAGTTTAGCACTAAATATGGACTTGACTCAGAGATAGTAGCTTCCTTTTGTGAATCATTTGCTACTCATGTTCAACTCCCTAAAGAGAAGTGGTTTAAATATCACCCACCTATTAAAGAAGAAATAAAAGAACCGGTGCCAGTTAAAGAAGAAACTATACTTTATAATGTTGATCCAGTTGTCCCTTCTCCTTATATTGAGAAACCACCTTTTCCTGTTTGGATAAAGGAACATGCTAAAGTTTCAACTGTGGTTAACAAAAGATATATTAGAAACTAAACCTGATGAACAAATCAAGGTAGAACCTAGCATTGCTATGGTTAAATATCTCTTAGAAGAAGATATAGATGGGCATGTTATTTACTTTTGTGAAGAAGCTGCTAGAATTGCCAAACCTAATAAAAAGGATAAACATAGACCTGTTGTTGGCATGCCCGTTGTCTCAGTTAAAATAGGAGATCACTGTTATCATGATTTATGTGACATAGGTGCTAGTGTGAGTGCTATTCCTTACACCTTATATAAAGAAATTATGGAAGACATAGGACCTGCAGAAATAGAAGACATAGATGTTACTATTAAACTTGCTAATAGAGACACTATATCACCAATTGGGATTGTTAGAGATGTTGATGTCTTGTGTGTGAAAATAAAATACGCTACTGATTTTCTTGTTCTTGGTTCCCCACAAGATGACTTTTGTCCCATTATCTTTGGTAGACCTTTCTTGAATACAGTTAATGCTAAGATAGACTGTAAGAAACAAACTGCTGGTGTAAGCTTTGGTGATGAGTCTCATGAGTTTAATCTTTCCAAGTTTAGTAGAACGCTTCATGAAAAAGAATTTCCTAGTAAGGATGAATTAATTTGTCTTGCTTCTATTGTTGTACCACCTACTGATCCTTTAGAACAATATTTGCTAGACCATGAAAATGATTTACATATGCATGAAAGAAATGGAGTAGATAAAATTTTCTTTGAACAACATCCTCTGCTTAAACACAATTTGCCTATTGAAACTCTAGGAGGTCCTCCTCCACCTAAAGGTGATCCTATGTTTGAATTAAAACATTTGCCAGACACTTAATATGCTTATCTTGAAGAAAAGAAGATATATCCTGTTATTCTTAGTGCTAACCTTTCAGAACATGAAGAAGAAAGATTATTGAAAGTTCTAAGGAAGCACCGAGCTGCTATTGGATATACTCTTGATGATTTAAAGGGCATTAGTCCCACTCTATGTCAGCACAAAATTAATATGGAACCTGTTGCTAAACCCGTTGTCGATCACCAACGTCGACTAAATCCCAAGATGAAAGAAGTGGTAAGAAAAGAAATACTAAAGCTTCTGGAGGCAGGTATAATCTATCATGTTGCTGATAGTCAGTGGGTAAGTCTTGTCCATTGTGTCCCTAAGAAGGGAGGTATTAATGTTGTTCCTAATGATAAAGATGAATTGATCCCACAAAGAATTGTTACAGGTTATAGAATGGTAATTCTGCAAACTAAATAGAGCTACTAAAAAGGATCATTACCCTTTATCTTTTATTGATCAAATGCTAGAAAGATTATCCAAACATACACATTTATGCTTTCTAGACGGTTATTCTGGTTTCTCTCAAATACCTGTGTCAAAAGAGGATCAAGAAAAGACCACTTTTACTTGCCCTTTCGGTACCTTTGATTATAGACATATGCCTTTTGGTTTATGCAATGCACCCGCTACCTTTCAAAGATGTAGGACTGCTATATTCTCTGACTTCTGTGAAAAGATTGTTGAGGTTTTCATGGATGATTTTTCTGTTTATGGGAAGTCTTTTGATGATTGTTTAAGCAATCTTGATCGAGTTTTGCAGAGATGTGAACAAACAAATCTTGTCTTGAATTGGGAGAAGTGCCACTTTATGGTTAATGAAGGCATTGTCTTGGGTCATAAAATTTCTAAAAGAGGTATTGAAGTAGACCAAGCTAAGGTTGATGCAATTGAGAAAATGCCATGTACTAAAGATATAAAAGGTATTTGTAGTTTCCTAGGTCATGCTGGTTTCTATAGGAGATTTATCAAAGACTTCTCTAAAATTTCTAGGCCTCTCATAGTCTCTTGCAAAAGCATATTCCCTTTGTTTTTTATGATGATTGTTTACAAGCCTTTGAAACACTCAAGCAAGCCTTAATATATGCACCTATTGTTCAACCACCTGATTGGAACTTGCCTTTTGAAATTATGTGTGATGCTAGTGATTATGTTGTTGGTGCTGTTCTAGGACAAAGAGTTGATAAGAAACTGAATGTTATCCATTATGCTAGTAAAACTCTAGACTGTGCTCAAAGGAATTATGCTACTACTGAAAAATAATTCTTAGCAGTGGATTTTGCCTGTGATAAATTTAGACCCTATATTGTTGATTCCAAAGTAACTGTTCACACAGACCATGCTGCTATTAAATATCTTAAGGAAAAGAAAGATGCTAAACCTAGACTTAATCGATGGGTTCTCTTGTTACAAGAATTTGATTTACATATCATTGATATAAAAGGAGGTGAGAACCCAGTAGCTGATAATTTGTCTAGGCTTGAAAATGTGCTTGATGACCAACTACCTATTGATGATAGTTTTCCTGATGAGCAGCTAGCTACTATAAATGTTTCTCATAGTACTCCTTGGTATGCTCATTATGCTAATTACATTGTTGCTAAATATTTACCACCTAGCTTTACATACCAACAAAAGGAAAAAAAATATTTGCCACCTAGGTCATTATGATTTAAGACATTACTTTTGGGATGACCCACATCTTTATAAAGAAGGAGTAGATGGTATTATTAGACGTTGTGTACCTGAGCATGAACATGGACAAATCCTACGGAAATGTCACTCCGAAGCTTATGCAGGGCGTCATGCTAGAGATAGAACTGCTCATAAGGTATTGCAGTCTGGATTTTATTGGCCTAGTCTCTTCAAGGATGCCCGTAAGTTCGTCTTATCTTGTGATGAATGTCAAAGAATAGGTAATATTGGTAAGCGTCAGGAAATGCCTATGAATTATTCACTTGCTGTTGAACCATTTGATGTTTGGGGTCTTGATTACATGGGACCTTTTCCTTCCTCTAATGGGTATACACATATTTTGGTTGCTGTTGATTATGTTACTAAATGGGTATAAGTTATTCCAACTAGTAGTGCTGATCACAACACCTCTATTAAAATGCTTAAGGAAGCTATTTTCCCAAGGTTTGGAGTCCCTAGATATTTAATGACTAATGGTGGTTCACACTTTATTCATGGTGCTTTCCGTAAGATGCTTGCCAAGTATGACGTTAACCATAGAATTGCATCACCCTATCATCCTCAGTCTAGTGGTCAAGTTGAACTTAGCAATAGAGAAATAAAATTAATTCTGCAAAAGACTGTAAATAAGTCCAGGAAGAATTAGTCTAAGAAATTAGATGATGCATTTTGGGCTTATAGAACAACATATAAAAATCCTATGGGTATGCCTCCTTATAAAATGGTTAATGGAAAAGCTTGTCATTTGCCTCTTGAGTTAGAACATAAAGCATTTTGGGCAGTTAAAGAACTCAACTATGATTCCAAACTTGCTGGTGAAAAGAGGTTATTTGATATTAGCTCTCTAGATGAATGGAGAACCCAAGCTTATGCAAATGAAAAATTATTCAAAGAAAAGGTTAAAAGATGGCATGAAAAAAGAATCCAAAAGCGTGAGTTTAAAGTCGGAGAATATGTTCTTTTATACAACTCTCGTTTCAGATTCTTTGCAGGAAAATTCCTCTCAAAATGGGAAGCCCATATGTCATCGAGGAGGTTTACCAGTCTGGAGCCATCAAAATAAATAATCCCGAAGGTACTAACCCGAAGGTTGTCAATGGGCTACGAATAAAGCATTATATCTCAGGTACGCCCATTAAAATTGAAAGTAATGTTATCCAAGCTTTGACACCGGAAGAACACATAAAAGAGTCCTTCCGGAACACTCCAGAATCGTGAAAATAAGGAGGTACGTGATACGGTAAGTAAACATACTCCGAAAAAACCGCAAAAATATTTTTTATAAATTTTGGAATATTTAAGAATTTAGGAAATAAAGAAACTTCTAGGAAGCGTCCCCTGGTGGGCACAAGACACCAGGGCGCGTTAGGCTTGCCTGGCGCGCAACCCACCTGGGACACCTTCCGGACTCCGTTTTTTCACCCTATGCTTGTCCTCCAAGATAGAAAATCTATATATACTTCTGTCGGTGTACAAAAGTAGGGGTCCTTTTTAACCCTTTACTTGTGCGTGGGGAGTCGCAGCCCCACGCCCCTGGCCTCACTTGGCGGGGCAGCCAGAAACACAAAGAGCAGAAGGACGAGGTGGACTCCCCCGGCAAGGCCCATGCCGGGGCGGCCTCCACAGCACCGGCAAGAACCTTGCTGGAGCAACTTGCCCAACGCCAGCAGGGCTGCCACCCTTTAGACTGAGAGTTTCGATGCCCTCAACCACATTGGAACCAAAGCTCGGGAGGCGCATCTGTGGTGGCATGCAGATCTTTGTGAAGACCAAGAACATGCAAGACTAGATGAGAATCAGAAGACGGAGATCCTCGGCGAGATCCTTGACGAGGATACCCACGAGACCCCTCGGCAAGACCCTTGCCGAGGCAAGACCCTTGCCGGGGCCCCGGCAAGACCCTTGCCAAAGACATCCGCGGGGCTGCAACCAGGCCCACACCACCCAAGACTCCACCGCCGTTCCCATGCAGCTGCCAGCCCACCAACTAGGCGAGCACCTGCATGGCGACGTGCAGCCTCTAGGCCAACTCAAAAAGCACCTGCGTGGTGGCATGCAGATCTTCGTGAAGACTCTGCCACCGCGCCAACTCAGCAGCCAGCCAGCGTGGCACTACACGCCTCGTCAGCTCGGACGCACGTCGAAGCCAAGCGAGGCGGCGACAGCTGGGATGAGCTTCCTTGCCGTCTCTGATAAAGAAAGAAGGGCACGCAGACAGCACATTAAATGTGTTTGTCCTACGGTGCCAGGAGATAGACTCGACTACTGTACAACTTTCCACCTCCTGTGTGCCACTGTGGCAGCCCCTTTTGACTATAAAAGGAGGCTCGCGATGTACTGAGGAAGGATTCAGACTTTTGGACCCTGCATGCCTTGTAGCTAGTCCAAGAACACCAGATAAACATAAACCAGCAGGAGTGGGTTATTACCCATCACTCGCGGCCCGAACCTGGATAATCAATCTGTGTTGATCTCTCAATCCCGCTCTTTCCACAGCCCCACGCCCGCCAATCGTAGAAAAAGGGATTCCTTGTGATACTGCAGGTGTCGTTTCCCCCGACATCTTTGGCGCGCCAGGTAGGGGGCGCAAGCTGTGAAAATCCGGTGTGGAGTTTAGCACACCGACTTCATCATCACCATGGCCCCCAAGAAAACAGGGGTCACAGCGATCGGCTCGTCCGGGGCCGGCCCGTCCGCGCCAACACGAGCAGGCGGCCGGGTGGCCTCGGATGGTGCCGGAGACATGGCCCACGAGCATCCAAGGCATTCTGGTGACCGGATCTAGGTGAGTAGCGTCGTCCGAATCCGAGACGACGAACCACGCGCCGCCGGGTCCGGGGGCGGGGCCGTGCTACCCATGGGCAGCGCAGCAGCCTCTACGGCACCCCAGCTGGCGTCCGCGCTCTGCACTTCCCCCTTGCTCCTTTATATACGGGGGCAGGGGGCACCCCATAGACACAACAATTGATCATTGATCTCTTAGCCATGTGCGGTGCCCCCCTCCACCATAATCCTCGATAATATTGTAGCGGTGCTTAGGCGAAGCCCTGCGACGGTAGAACATCAAGATCGTCACCACGCCGTCGTGCGGACGGAACTCTTCCCCGACATTCTGCTGGATCGGAGTCCGGGGATCGGCATCAAGCTGAACGTGTGCTAGAACTCGGAGGTGTCGTAGTTTCGGTGCTTGATCGGTCGGGCCGTGAACTCGTACGACTACATCAACCACGTTGTTATAATTCTTCCGCTTTCGGTCTACGAGGGTACGTGGACAACACTCTCCTCTCTCGTTGCTATGCATCACCATGATCTTGCGTGTACGTAGGAAATTTTTTAAATTACTACGTTCCCAACAGTGGTATCAGAGCCAGGTTTTATACGTTGATGTTATATGCACGAGTAGAACAAAAGTGAGTTGCGGGCGATATAAGTCATACTGTTTACCAGCATGTCATACTTTGGTTCGGCGCTATTGTTGGATGAAGCGGCCCGGACCGACATTACACGTATGCTTACGCGAGACTGGTTCTACCGACGTGCTTTGCACACAGGTGGCTGGCAGGTGTCAGTTTCTCCAACTTTAGTTGAACCGAGTGTGGCTGTGCCCGGTCCTTGCGAAGTTTAAAACAGCACCAACTTGACACACTATCATTGTGGTTTTGATGCGTAGGTAAGAACGGTTCTTGCTAAGCCCGTAGCAGCCACGTAAAACTCGCAACAACAAAGTAGAGGACGTCTAACTTGTTTTTGCAGGGCATGTTGTGATGTGATATGGTCAAGACGTGATGAGATATAAGTTGGTGTATGAGATGATCATGTTTTGTTGAAGTTATCGGCAACTGGCAAAAGCCTTGTGGTTGTCTCTCTATTGCATAAGATGCAAGCGCCAAATAATTGCTTTACTTTATCGTTGTGCGATAGCAATAGTTGCAAGAGCAATTGTTGGCGAGACGACCATGTGACGACACATTGATATAGATCAAGATGATGGAGATCATGGTGTCATGCCGGTGACGATGGAGATCATGTCGATGCTTTGGAGATGGAGATCAAAGGCACAAGATGATGATGGCCATATCATGTCACGTATTATGATTTCATGTGATGTTTATCTTTGATACATCTTATTTTGCTTAGTTCGACGGTAGCTTTATAAGATGATCTCTCACTAAATTTCAAGCTAAAAGTGTTCTCCCTGAGTATGCACCATTGCCAAAGTTCGTCGTGCCCAGACACCACGTGATGATCGGGTGTGATAAGCTCTACATCCATCTACAACGGGTGCAAGCTAGTTTTGCACACGCAGAATACTCAGGTTAAACTTGACGAGCCTAGCATATGCAGATATGGCCTCGGAACACTAGAGACCGAAAGGTCGAGCGTGAATCATATAGTAGATATGATCAACATAGTGATGTTCACCATTGAAAACTACTCCATCTCACGTGATGATCGGACATGGTTTAGTTGATTTGGATCACGTGAACACTTAGATGATTAGAGGGATGTGTATCTAAGTGGGAGTTCTTAAGTAATATGATTAATTGAACTTCAATTTATCATGAACTTAGTCCTGATAGTATTTTGCAAATAATGTTGTAGATCAATAGCTCGCGTTTAGCTCCCCTGTTTTAATTTTGATATGTTCCTAGAGAAAAATAAGTTGAAAGATGTTAGTAGCAATGATGCGGATTGGATCCGTGATCTGAGGTTTATCCTCATTGCTGCACAGAAGAATTATGTCCTTTATGCACCGCTAGGTGACAGACCTATTGCAGGAGCAGATGCAGACGTTATGAACGTTTGGCTAGCTCAATGTGATGACTACTTGATAGTTTAGTGCACCATGCTTAACGGCTTAGAATCGGGACTTCAAAGATGTTTTGAACATCATGGACCATATGAGATGTTCCAGGAGTTGAAGTTAATATTTCGAGCAAATACCCAAGTTGAGAGATATGAAGTCTCCAACAAGTTCTATAGCTAAAAGATGGAGGAGAATAGCTCAAGCAGTGAGCAAGTGCTCAGATTGTCTGGGTACTACAATCGCTTGAATCAAGTGGGAGTTAATATTCTAGATAAGATAGTGATTGACAGAATTCTCTAGTCACCATCACCAAGTTAGTAGAACTTCGTGATGAACTATAATATGCAAGGGATAACGGAAACGATTCCCAAGCTCTTCGTGATGCTGAAATCGACGAAGGTAGAAATCAAGAAAAACATCAAGTGTTGATGGTTGACAAGACCACTAGTTTCAAGAAAAGGGAAAAGGGAAGAAGAAGGGGAACTTCAAGAAGAACAACAAAGAAGTTGCTGCTCAGGTGAAGAAGCCCAAGTCTGGTCCTAAGCCTGAGACTAAGTTCTTTTACTGCAAAGGGACTGGTCACTGGAAGCGGAACTGCCCCAAGTATTTGGCGGATAAGAAGGATGGCAAAGTGAACAAAGGTATATTGGATATACATGTTATTGATGTGTACTTTACTAGTGTTTATAGCAACCCCTCGGCATTTGATACTGGTTTAGTTGCTAATAGTAGTAACTCAAAACAGGAGTTGCAGAATAAACAGAGACTAGTTGAGGGTGAAGTGATGATGTGTGTTGGAAGTGGTTCCAAGATTGATATGATTATCATCGTACACTCCCTATACTTTCGGGATTAGTATTAAACCTAAATAAATGTTATTTGGTGTTTGCGTTGAGCATAAATATGATTTGATCATGTTTACTGCAATACGGTTATTCATTTAAATTAGAGAATAATTGTTGTTCTGTTTACATGAATAAAACCTTCTATGGTCATAAACCCAATGAAAATGTTTGTTGGATCTCGATCGTAGTGATACACATATTCATAATATTGAAGCCAAAAGATGCAAAGTTAATAATGATAGTGCAACTTATTTGTGGCACTGTCGTTCCGGTCATATTGGTGTAAAGCGCATGAAGAAACTCCATGCTGATGGAATTTTTGAATCAATTGTTTATGAATCACTTGATGCTTGCGAACCATGCCTTATGGACAAGATGACTAAAAACTCTGTTCTCCGGAACAATGGAGCGAGCAACTGACTTATTGGAAATAATACATACTGATGTATGCGATCCGATGAGTGTTGAAGCTCGCGGCGGGTATCTATATTTTCTGACCTTCACAGATGATTTGAGCAGATATGGCTATATCTACTTGATGAAACATTTGAAAAAATTCAAAGAATTTCAGAGTGAAGTGGAAAATCATTGTGACAAGAAAATAAGGTTTCTACGATCTGATCGCGGAGACAAATATTTGAGTTACGAATTTGGTCTTCAATTAAAACAATGTGGAATAGATTCACAAATTCGTGCCACCTGGAACACCATAGCATAATGGTGTGTCCGAACGTCATAACCGTACTTTATTGGATACAGTACAAATCTATGATGTTTCTTACCGATTTACCACTATCGTTTTGGGGTCATGCATTAGAGACAGTTGCATTCATGTTAAAAAGGGGCACCATCTAAGTCCGTTGAGACGACACAATATGAACTATGGTTTAGCAAGAAACCAAAGTTGTCGTCTCTTAAAGTTTGGGGTTGCGATGCTTATAAGAAAAGTTTCATCATGATAAGCTCAAACCCAAATCAGAGAAATGTATCTTCATATGATACCCAAAGGAGACAGTTGGGTACACCTTCTATCATAGATCCGAAGGCAAGACATTCGTTGCTGAGAATGGATACTTTCTAGAGAAGGAGTTTCTCTCGAAAGAAGTGAGTGGGGGGAAAGTAGAACTTGATAAGGTAATTGTACCTTCTCGCTTATTGGAAAGTAGTTCATCACAGAAATCTGTTCCTGTGACTACTACACCAATTAGTGAGGAAGCTAATGATGATGATCATGTAATTTCAGATCAAGTTACAACCGAATCTCGTAGGTAAACCAGAGTGAGATCCGCACCAGAGTGGTACGGTAATCCTGTTCTGGAAGTCATGTTACTAGACCGTGATGAACTTGCAAACTATGAGGAAGCGATGATGAGCCCAGATTTCGCGAAATGGTTTGAGGCCATGAAATCTGAGATATGATCCATGTATGAGACCAAAGTATGGACTTTGGTTGACTTGCCCGATGACCGGCAAGCCATAGAAAATAAATGGATCTTCAAGAGGAAGACGGATGCTGATAGTAGTGTTACTATCTACAAAGCTAGAATTGTCGCAAAAGGTTTTCGACAAGTTCAAGGTGTTGACTACGATGAGAGCTTCTCACTCGTATCTATACTTAAGTCTGTCCGAATCATGTTAGCAATTGCCGCATTTTATGTAATCTGGCAAATGGATGAACAAAACTGCATTCCTTAATGGATTTATTAAAGAAGAGTTGTATATGATGCAACCAGAAGGTTCTGTCAATCCTAAAGGTGCTAACAAAATATGCAAGCTCCAGCGATCCACCTATGGACTGGTGCAAGCATCTCGGAGTTGGAATATACGCTTTGATAAGTTGATCAAAGCATATAGTTTTATACAGACTTGCGGTGAAGCCTGTATTTACAAGAAAGTGAGTGGGAGCACTACAACATTTCTGATAAGTATATGTGAATGACATATAGTTGATCGGAAATAAAGTAGAATTATTCTGCAAAGCATAAAGTAGTGTTTGAAAGGAGTTTTTCAAAGTAAGACCTCGGTGAAGCTACTTACATATTGAGCATCAAGATCTATAGAGATAGATGCTTGATAAGTTTTTTCAATGAGTACATACCTTGACAAAATTTTGAAGTAGTTCAAAATGGAACAGTCAAAGAAAGAGTTCTTGCGTGTGTTACAAGGTGTGAAATTGAGTAAGACTCAAAACCCGACCACGTCAGAAGATAGAAAGAGAATGAATGTCATTCCCTATGCCTTGGCCATATGTTCTATAAAGTATGCCATGTTGTGTACCAGATCTATTATATACCCTACACTGAGTTAAGCAAGGGAATACAATAGTGATCTAGGAGTAGATCACTGGACAGCGGTCAAAATTATCCTTAGTGGAATCAGGAAATATTTCTCGGTTATGGAGGTGACAAAAGGTTCGTCGTAAAGAGTTATGTCGATGAAAGTTTTGACACTGATCTTGATGACTCTAAGTCTCGATCTAGATACATATTGAAAGTGGGAGCAATTAGCTAGAGTAGCTCCGTGCAGAGCATTGTTGACATAGAAATTTGCAAAATACATACGGATCTGAATATGGCAGACCCGTTGACTAAACTTCTCTCACAGGCAAAACATGATCACACCTTACTACTCTTTGGGTGTTAATCACATAGTGATGTGAACTAGATTATTGACTCTAGTAAACGCTTTGGGTGTTGATCACATATCAATGTGAACTATGGGTCTTAATCACATGGTGATGTGAACTATTTGTGTTAAATCACATGGTGATGTGAACTAGATTATTGACTCTAGTGCAAGTGCGAGACTGAAGGAGATATGCCCTAGAGGCAATAATAAAGTTATTATTTATTTCCTTATATCCTGATAAATGTTTATTATTCATGCTAGAATTGTATTAACCGGAAACATGATACATGTGTGAATACATAGACAAACAGAGTGTCACTAGTATGCCTCTACTTGACTAGCTCGTTAATCGAAGATAGTTATGTTTCCTAGCCATGGACAAAGAGTTGTCATTTGATTAATGGGATCACATCATTAGGAGAATGATGTGATTGACTTGACCCATTCCATTAGCTTAGCACCCGATCGTTTAGTATGTTGCTATTGCTTTCTTCATGACTTATACATGTTCCTATGACTATGACATTATGCAACTCCCGTTTACCAGAGGAACACTTTGTGTGCTACCAAACATCACAACATAACTGGGTGATTATAAAGGTGCTCTACAGGTGTCTCCGAAGGTACTTGTTGGGTTGGCGTATTTCGAGATTAGGATTTGTCACTCTGATTGTCGGAGAGGTATCTATGGGCCATCTCGGTAATGCACATCACTTAAGCCTTGCAAGCATTGCAACTAATGAGTTAGTTGCAAGATGATGTATTACGGAACGAGTAAAGGGACTTGCCGGTAACGAGATTGAACCAGGTATTGAGATACCAACGATCGAATCTCGGGCAAGTAACATACCGATGACAAAGGGAACTACGTATGTTGTTATGCGGTCTGACCGATAAAGATATTCGTAGAATATGTGGGAGCCAATATGAGCATCCAGGTTCCGCTATTGGTTATTGACCGGAGACGTGTCTCGGTCATGTCTACATAGTTCTCTAACCCGTAGGGTCCGCACGCTTAATGTTTCGATGACGGTTATATTATGAGTTTATGTGTATTGATGTACCGAAGGAGTTCGAAGTCCCGGATGAGATCGGGCACATGACGAGGAGTCTCGAAATGGCCGAGGCGTAAAGATCGATATATTCGACGACTATATTCGGACATCGGAAAGGTTCTGAGTGATTCGGGTATTTATCAGAGTACCGGAGAGTTACGGGAAATCGCCGGGGAGTATATGGGCCTTATTGGGCCATACGGGAATAGAGGAGAGAGGCCAAAAGGAAGGAGGCACGCGCCCCCCTATGGTCCGAATTGGACAAGGGGTTCAGCCCCTTTTTCCTTCTTCCTCTCCCCCTCTTTCCTTCTCTCCTACTCCAATAAGGAAAGGAGGAGTCCTACTCCCGGTGGGAGTAGGACTCCCCCCTTGGTGCGCCCTCCTCCTAGGCCGGCCGCCTCCCCCCTTGCTCCTTTATATACGGGGGCAGGGGGCACCCCATAGACACAACAGTTGATCATTGATCTCTTAGCCGTGTGCAGTGCCCCCCTCCACCATAATCCTCGGTAATATTGTAGCGGTGCTTAGGCGAAGCCCTGTGACGGTAGAACATCAAGATCGTCACCACACCATCGTGCGGACGGAACTCTTCCCCGACATTCTGCTAGATCGGAGATTGGGGATCGTCATCGAGCTGAACGTGTGCTAGAACTCAGAGGTGCCGTAGTTTCGGTGTTTGATCGGTCGGGCCGTGAACACGTACGACTACATCAACCGCGTTGTTATAACGCTTCCTCTTTCAGTCTACGAGGGTACGTGGACAACACTCTCCCCTCTCGTTGCTATGCATCACCATGATCTTGCGTGTGCGTAGGAAAATTTTGAAATTACTACGTTCCCCAACACATCGAACATCTTCATAAGTTTTACCCATGAGGCGCGGTTGCCGGGCCTCTCGGCAAACCAACTTTTGTACGAGCCTTGCCGACAAGGCATATAACCCTTTGTATAGAGCCAGGCGCAGACCTTGAGCATTAATAAATGAAGTGCTGGCGCCCTAAGTTTTAGCATGCATGCCAGGTTAAGTCTCTCCCTGGTAGGGTTGATAGTGCCCGACAGCAACTAACCCCTAGCATAAAGGTCAGGTGTGTGTCTTTCCATCCTTTCCAGTCTTGTCTTTGGTTCGCAGGCTGCACAGGCATTTCTGCTCAGCCATTTAAGAGCAGGGAGACGGATCGACATCCCCGACCCCAGCAACCCATTGTCGGGGGCTGCATATTCAAGCACCCGACCACGGCAAGCCAAGGGTGCGAGGGGCTGCAGATTCAGATAAGTCCTTTATCCCCTGTTATGCACTTCCGTATGGAATTGAGACGTATGAAGCCTCGTTTATTCCTGGGCACCGTGCTTTCCCTTTCCTGTGCCCAAGAACTATTCCATGGGCTGGAACTTGCTTGTAGTTGCGGTGACAAGGAAGCGAACGAAGGGCCTAACCCTACTTCGCCCCTACCTCCGCCAAGAGCTTGGGTATGGTCGTGAATGAAGTAGGGGAACGTTGAGGCCTGTTGCCGGGCGACAATGTTTATCTTAAAAATAACAAGGATTCATTCCTTGGCATGGGCCTCGCTCATGCACAAAGAACCCGGTAAACACCCTTTTTCATTAATACGTTCCAAATAGGTACAGTTCATACAGAATGTAAACATCAGCAAAGGGATTAAAATTTTTAAATCTAACAAGTGCCCGCAGGCTTAAAAACTAAAAAAGATAAGTGCCCCGTGATCCCCCGTTCTTGCCCCTTTCCTCCCAGGTGCGGCAGGTGAAGGAAAAAAGGAGGCGACGGGGAACGCGCCGATGGAGAGCTTCACGAGGGAGACCCTCGGCAGGGCGCGTGGCCGAGGGAGGAGGGCGGCATGGTCAGTCAGAGTCAGAGTCGTCGTCCTCCCGCTTGACGCCCTCGTTGTCGCAGGAGGAGTCTTCATCATCCGAGGAGCTCTCCACGCAACACCTTAGGCGAGTTCCCAAGTGCCCAAAGACCTTGACAGAGAGCAGGCCGTTCTCCATTAATTTGAAGTGGAGAATGAGCCCCTCTGACAAGCTGTGGGCACGAGCGAAGGTCTTCCATCCGCGACGAAGATACATGACGTGAGGGGCGGGGAAGTTGACGTCGACCCGCATGCTGCCATTCCCGCAGCCCCTCATATGCAGCCTCAGAGCCTGTGGCGGGTCGAGCTCCATCTCCCGAGCGAATGGAGTAGGGAGACGAAGACGACGACACACTGGCCGATGCAGCCTGATGACGAACTCGCGGGGCTGGTCTCCGACGTGGCCTTCCATTGTGGGAAGGACTGCTGGCGGAGGCGAGGCCGGTGCGCCACCCCGTCCTCCTCTTCCCCGAGCGCCACGGAGGCCTCAATCTCGCCCCCTCCCCCTTCCTCTCACGGCTAGCTCCACCGCCACGAGCTCTTGGGAAGGAGGGGTGCGCTGTCGAGCAAAGACCCTCGCCGCCGCCATCGGAGTGCCGGCGCGCCCTCTCGCCATAGCAGAAGGAAAGAACGAGCCAAGGTGGAAGGAGATGAATGATGAAGGATTGAGGGGTGCGCTACCCCTCCCTTTCTTATAAAGGGGCGGGGCCGGGGGCTCGGCCGCCCCACTTAACCAATCCGGCCGCCAGGGGCACAGGGAATCGAGACCGACCCGCTGCTCCAATCAGCGACGGCCCGGTTTCCTGCCTCGCCATTTAAGGCCCGTGTCCCCCCCATCCACCGCCTGCCATCTTTGAGGCATGGGGGACACGGGGCGAGCAAGCCAAAATCAAGGAGACAAGTGAGGCGACTACTTTCCACCCCGTGATCATGGGGCACGGGCGCCTTGAAGGCCACGACTCAAGTCCACTTAGTAAATGAGTCGCGCCCTTGCGTTTTCCTCTTTTTATGGGGAAGGCACGAGCCGCCTCTTTACTATGATGTGATGCATGACGGCAGAAACAGCCCCACACATGACCCCCACGTCACGCACGTGACCCCCACGTCGCGCATTCAACGCGGGTAGTGGGGAAGCACAACGAGCGAGGGAGTTACTGCGGTAAGAAACTCTGTCGCGCGCCCCCGCGCACCGTTCTGGGCCTGGCCCAATAACGCCCTGCACTTATATGTGGCCCAGGCCCGGGGGCTCCTGTCGGTGTACAAAGTAGGGGTCCCTTTTTACCCCTCTACTTGTGCGCGGGCAGTCGCAGCCCCACGCCCCTGGCCACGCTTGGCGGGGCAGAGGAAGCAAAGGCACAAGACGACCAGAGCAACGCCAAGCCAGAAACACAAAGAGCAGAAGGGTGAGGTGGACTCCCCCGGCAAGGCCCTTGCCGGGGCGGCCTCCACAGCACCGGCAAGAACCTTACCAGAGCAACTTGCCCAACACCAGCAGGGCTGCCACCCTTGAGCTGACAGTTTCGACGCCCTCAACCACATTGGAACCAAATCTCGGGAGGTGCCTGCGTGGTGGCATGTAGATCTTTGTGAAGACCAATAACATGCAAGACTAGATGATAATCAAAAGACAGAGATCCTCAGCGAGATCCTTGCCGAGGATACCCACGAGACCCCCCGGCGAGACCCTTGCCGGGGACGCCCACGACACCGCGTCAAGACCCTTGTCGGGGCCCCGGCAAGACCCTTGCCGAAGACATTCGCAGGGCCGCAGCCAGGCCCACACCAGCCAAGACTCCACTACCGTTTCCATGCAGCTACCAGCACACCAACTAGGCAAGCACCTGCGTGGCGACGTGCGGCCTCTAGGCCAACTCAGCAAGCACCTGCATGGCGATGTGCGTCCTCTAGGCCAACTCACCAAGCACCTGCGTGGTGGCATGCAGATCTTCGTGAAGACTCTGCCACCGCGCCAACTCAGCAGCCAGCCACCCAGTGTGGAACTACACGCCCCGTCAGCTCGGACGCACTTCGAAGCCAGGCGAGGCGGCGATAGCT
This sequence comes from Aegilops umbellulata, assembly GCA_032464435.1. Lineage (NCBI taxonomy): Eukaryota > Viridiplantae > Streptophyta > Magnoliopsida > Poales > Poaceae > Aegilops > Aegilops umbellulata. The sequence continues at coordinate 72,924,394 of CP136059.1, forward strand.
AGGACGAGCTTCCTTGCCATCCCCGATTAAGCAAGAAGGGCATGTCAGCAGCCCATTAAATGCATTTGTCCTACGGTGCCAGGAGATAGACTCGACTACTGTACAACTTTCCACCTCCTGTGTGCCACTGTGGCAGCCCCTTTGGACTATAACAGGAGGCCTGCGGCGTACTGAGGAAGGATTCAGACTTTTTGGACCCTACACGCCTTGTAGCTAGTCCAAGAACACCAGATAAACATAAACCAGCAGGAGTAGGGTATTACGCATCACTTGCGGCCCAAACCTGGATAATCCCCCTGCGTTGATCTCTCAATCCCTCTCTTTCCACAACCTCGCGCCTGCTAACCGTAGCAAAAGGGATTCCTCGTGACCCCGTAAGTGTCGTTTCCCCCGACAACTTCCCGGACCTGTTAGTCAACGTATCACGAAGAAATCCTCTGTTCTTTTTTTCCTTGCTATTTTTCATCAGATCCCATCTACCATGACCTCTTCAAGCTCCTCCAAGGACAAGTTCTTCAAGACCGTCATCAATCCGTATCTGCGGGAGGTGGTGCAGCACCCTCAGGTCATCCAGATGCATGAGGGGGTGCTTCACCTCCGCGATGTGCAATGTCCCAAGGGGACAGGAACCGTGGAGGGTAGGCTTGAAGCTGTGGAGCAAGACATCTTCCAATGCAAGGAGATGTTGGAGCGTGGACTCAACGCCAATCACCTTGGGATCACGAACCTTTCCCGTGATCTCAAGGTGGATGGCAAGCCCATGAAGGACATCTTCTTCACCCTCAACGAGCAAATCAACTTTCTCCAAAGCCAGATCTATGATCTTCAAAACCAAGTCTTTGAATATGAGGCGAGGTTTAAAGGTATGAGTTTGGCTGCTAGTTGTAGGACCCTTGAGACTCACTCCTCTTATGATGGTGGACCACTGCCATGGAAATCCGAGGACAAGATCTCTTGTTCATCACCACCATCATCTTCTTCACCACCAAAAGAGAACTGAGTATCGGGTATGGACACTCCCCTTGGCTTCCGCCAAGCTTGGGGGAGGTGACCCAGTATCGTATCATCCCACTATATTTTTTCCTTTACTTATTTTAGTTCGATCTTTTGCATTACATGACTAAAAGTTTAGTTCGATTCTTTCTTCCTTGAGAGTTTGCTTAGTGATCTATCCTTGTAATCGTGTGCAAGTTATATAATAAAGTTTAGTTTGAGTTTTTGCTTTCTTTACTTTCATGTTGCGAATAAATAAGGAAAAACAGAAAGGAAATAAATAAAAGGAAAGAAATAAATCAATTGGATTATATACTAATCCTATGGTAGGTGATGGCACCACATAAGGAAAAGTATAAGTAGAAAATTTTATTAGAGATTGACAAACATAGCATTAGTCAATGATGCAACTCATGAAAGAATTAATAAGGGAAGAGAAGATTCACATATAAATATACTATCCTAGAAATCTTTTGTGATTGTGAGCCCTCATCAAAATATTATATGCCAAAACTGTTGACGTTGGACAAGGAAGACAACCTAATGGTTTATGTTTGTTTACATTCACATAGAAATCATATTGTCATAGATCCTTCAACATGTGGTGCTTGCCCCCTATCTTTGCTAGCCAAAAATTTCGCACTAAGTAGAGATACTACTTGTGCATCCAAAAATCCTTAAACCCAAATCTTATTTTCAAGGGTCCACCATACCTACCTAGGGATTGAGCAAGATCCCTCAAGTAAGTTGTCATCAGTGCAAAAAGGCAATGAAAATTGCTTCTAAAAGTGTGAGATCATTTAGTGTAAGAGAAAATTGAGTGTTGCACGAACTTGTTATGGTGAAGAATAAAAGGAACAGACTGCATAATAAAGGTCGCTATCACAAGGGGCAATGCAACGTGACGTTCTTTTGCATTAAGGGGTTGATCATACAAACAGATAAGAGCATGGCAACCTCTTCTTCCCTCTGCTAAGGGCCTATCTTTTACTTTTATGTATTTACTTTTTATGCAAAGAGTCAAAGTTTTATTCCATTCCTTTTTCTTTTTCTCCTTTGGCAAGCATCATGTGGTGAGGAAATATCTAGGCACATATGTCCAGTTGAATATAGATAGCATGAGTTATTATTGTTGACATCACCCTTGAGGTGAATATGTTGGGAGGCGAAACTATAAGCCCCTATCTTTCTATGTGTCCGGTTGAAACGTTTTGCTCATGTGTACGCGGTGAGTGTTAGCAATCATAGAAGACTATATGATGGTTGAGTATGTGGACTTGCCTAAATTCTCCGATATGTGACCCTTCCTGACAAGATGATGAACTGTAGTTGCAAAGTTGAGTGAGAACATAGTTTGTTAGTTTCTAACAGAGTTTTTGCTTTATACTTTGATTGTGTGATCAACTATTACTTATTCATGAGAAGCGTATGATAAAGGTTCTATGATAAAAGTCCTATGTTTAATTTTGTTGTTGTTATAATAATCAACATGATGCTTCTATGTCCGTTTTTTTTATCGACACCTCTCTCTCAAAGCATGTGGACATGTTTTTGATTTCGGTTTTCGCTTGAGGAGAAGCGAGGTCTAAGCTTGGGGGAGTTGATACGTCCATTTTGCATCATGTTCTCTCACTGTTATTCATAATGTTTTTATCCATAATAATGCTTTTTGGTGTAATTCTAATGCCTTTTCTCTCATAATTTGCAAGGTACACACTAAGAGGGAGAATTTCGGCAGCTGGAAATCTGGACCTAGAAAAGCTACATCAGGCTACCTATTCTGCACAACTCCGAACAAGCTAAAACTTCATGAAGATTTTTTATGGAATACTTAAGAATTATTGGAGCAAATAACTACCAAAGGGGGCCCACGAGGTGGGCACAAGCCACCTAGGCGCGCTAGGGAGCCTAGGCGCGCCCTGGTGGGTTGTGCTAACCTAGGCCCACCTCCGGTGCCCATCTTTTGGTATATAGTCATTTTGACCTAGAAAAAATAAGGAGAGGACTTTCGGGATGAAGCGCCATCGCCTCGAGGCGGAACTTGGGCAGGAGCACTTTTGCCCTCCGGCGGAGCGATTCCGCTGGGGGAACTTCCCTCCCGGAGGGGAAATCATCATCCTCATCATCACCAACAACTCTCCCATCTTGGGGAGGGCAATCTCCATCAACATCTTCAATAGTGCCATCTCATCTCAAACCCTCATTCATCTCTTGTGTTCAATCTTGTTACCAGAACTATAGATTGGTGCTTGTGGGTGAATACTATTGTTGATTACATCTTGTAGTTGATTACTATATGGTTTATTTGGTGGAAGATTATATGTTCAGATCCAATATGCTATTTAATACTCCTCCAATCATGAGCATGTTTATCATTTGTGAGTAGTTACTTTTGTTCTTGAGGTCACGGGAGAAATCATGTTGCAAGTAATCATGTGAACTTGATATGTGTTTGATATTTTGATAGTATGTATGTTGTGATTCCCTTAGTGGTGTCATGTGAACGTCGACTACATGACACTTCACCATCTTTGGGCCTAAGTTAATGCATTGTGGAGTAGCAATTAGATGATGGGTTGCGAGAGTGACAAAAGCTTAAACCCCAGTTTATGCGCTATTCCGTAAGGGACCGATTGGATCCAAAAGTTTAATGCTATGGTTAGAATTTATTCTTAATACTTTTCTCATAGTTGCGGATGCTTGCAGGAGGGTTAATCATAAGTAGGAGGTTTGTTCAAGTAAGAACGAAAGCTAAGCACCGGTCCACCCACATATCAAAATATCAAAGTAGCGAACACAAATCGAACCAACATGATGAAAGTGACTAGATGAAATTCCCATGTACCCTCAAGAATGATGTGCTTATCATAAGAGACTGTTTTGGCCTGTCCTTTGCCTCAAAAGGATTGGGCTACCTTGCTGCACATTTGTTACTACTATTGTTACTTGCTCGTTACAAATTATCTTGCTATCAAACTACTCCGCTACTTATAATTTCAGCACTTGCAGACACTACCTTACTGAAAATTACTTGTCATTTCCTTCTGCTTCTCGTTGTGTTCGACACTCTTACTTATCGAAAAGAGCTAAAATTTATCCACTATATTTGTGGGTCATCATAGGCATTACCTGTTCATATACTAAGCTAAGAGGTATTTCCTGCCCATCCGGCCCCACGGGTCCAACTCGAGCCATATGTTCAGGTTCGAGTTTGGTAAACTCGGTCTTCACCATTGCCCAGGCCTCGCGCGCTCCTTCCCGGCAGGACGATTTCTTCCATAATTCAAAGCGCCGCCTCTCTCCTTTAAAGCGGCTAGCCAGCTCAAGCGTGCTCTCTGGCGGTACTTCCAGCGACCATAATGCCCTAACCATGCTTTTCATGGCCTTCCGGGCTCTCTCGTGCATTTCAATCAGTTCCTTCAAAATATTCGTAGTAAAGGAACCTGCCTCCTCTTCCAGCCATCATGTTAGGAGACCTAGCAAATAGGGGCAGCATGTTTTTGTCAAAATATGGTGATCATCCACAAACATGTAAGATTTAATTTGTGTAACGCCCCAAGACCGGAGCTTCAGACGCCTTCCATGTTTTCCGAGTTTTGTTGTGTTATTTATTTGGTTGTTGCATTCATCACAGCATCATGCGCATTGCATTTGCATGTTTTCATAAAGCTAGCATCCGTTCGTAGTTGCCGCGTCCCCCCCTTGCTTTCATTGACCGTTCCGAGACCAACCAGGTTTTTTTGAGTCCCTCTCGTCTGGCCGCTTTATCTTTCTCCACAACCATGACACCTCGTGCGTGTCCGAAATTGCCCCGAACCCGACCGCTCAGTCATCACCGTTGCATTCAAATCATCCCCTAACATCGCTTAAATATCATCGGTTTATTTATTGAACTCATCTAGTCTATTTTTCTCTACCGCCCAATTTCGATCAGAGGGTCCGAATCTACCCTAAACTCCTCCTCTTTTCTTATATAAGAGACTACTAGTCTAAATCTGCACAAACCCTAAAAATTAAGGACCCTTGTCCCATCCATCCTCCTGCCCGCCGCCACCGACCTGCCTTGGGATCCCCTCATTCCTTCCCGAGCCAACCCAGCGCCGCCACCCACCTTCCTTGAGCGGCACGCCTGCCCGATCCACCACCGCATCAAGCCGTATTAGCAGCTCCAAGAACCCATCGCTCCACTCCCTTTCTCTCCTCCCGCGGTGTCTGAGCACCTCCTGGAGCCCGACCTCGCGCGCCGCCTCCTGGCTCCCCTCGTCAGCCAGGAGCCCCATCCTCGAGCTCTAGATCAAGATGAGCTCGATCCCGAGCAGCCAGCCATCTCCAGCCTCGAGCAGTTGGCCACCAGAGTCCCAGGTCACGCAGCTTGTCCCTTCTTCTCATTTCTTCCTTGTCTCTCTCTCCCTCTAATCTCTCGGTCTCTTTCTCGGTGTTCACAGGAAGCCCGAGGAACCCCATCGTTCCCATGGTCGACACCTCAAGCTTGTCTCCATTGGGTCCGCGCCCGCGCCCTGTTCTTGGACGCCTCTGCCCAGATCCGCCGCCTGCGAGTCCCACCTCGCTGTACCTGCGCCGTCATGCCTCTTCGTCAGCCACAGCAAGCCTCGGCCTCCTTCGCATCACGATGACCGCATGCTTCCAACCTCGCTGCCGCAAGGATGAGCCCCATGCCGAAGCTGCCTCTTCTCGCGCGCCGGTCAAGGATCCGGTCGTCCCCCGCCTTCCCGGACGTCCCTCGCTGACGCGAAGCCATGGCCGCGCGCCAAGCTTCTGTTGCGGCCGCCGCAAGAGACGACAGCGCCAAGTCCCGCTCCCTGCGTCCTCTGCATCGCAGCCGCGGGGAGGCCTCTGCTTCTTCTGCGTTGACCGCGACTCGCTCAAGCCCGCGCCTGGGCTGCCTCCTCCCTCCAGCACCCCAAGGCCCAGCCTGCTCCAGCTCCTCACCGGCCCAACTCCAGATCCGGCCTCTGGCCCAATGTGAGCAGCTCCCCAGTCCAGATCCCAGATTCGGCCCGATTGTGTATTTTTTTCCTCTCCGGCGAATTTGTCCGATTATTCCGAAAGCTACATGTTTACAGATTGCCCCTCATGTTCATGCATGTAATAGCTAATTAACCATGCATCGGATTAAAATGTCTTAAATATGTAAAATGCTCAGAAATTTGTGTAGTTTAATAATATGCCACTTTCATCCATGTTTAAAATGTTTAAGCTGCTGTTTACATTTTTTTTGCATAAATGCCATGCTAAAGTGCTTTATTTCATAACTAAATAACCGTAGCTCCAAATTAAATAAACTTTATATGTAAATGGGGTGGAAAAATGCATACATTGTGTACTTGCGCTGCATGTTTAACAACTCTAAATTATGGTTTAGGGCAGAACAGTACCAAATTCATAATATGCACATGGGGATTTTCCGGATTTGTTGTTTGTTGTTCCGGACTCATTTAAACTTGCCTAAATAGTTAGTTTACTTATGCTTCACCACTTGCCATGTTTAATAACACTTAATATTATTGGGTACATAAATGAGAGAGAACTAAGTAATTGAATGTGGTGTTTCGTCAATATGCAACTCGTTGCATATTGAGCTCCACTTAACTTGTAGTGTTGTTTGTTGCACTTTGCCATGCCATGCCTCTTTAAACCGGACATGCATCATATTTGATTGTGCATCATGCCATGTTTATGTGATGGTTGTTGACCATGTTGTTTGCTTCTTCCCGCTGTTGCTTCTTCGGGTTAGTTCCGATAACGTCGCGTTTGTGACGATTTGTTCGACTTCGTCCGTTTGTCTTCTTCATGGACTCGTTCTTCTTCCTTGCGGGATCTCAGGAAAGATGACCATACCCTCGAAGTCACTTCTATCTTTGCTTGCTAGTTGCTTGCTCTTTTGCTATGTCTCGATACCTACCACTTGCTATATCATGCCTCCCATGTTGCCATGTAAGGCCTCTAACCATCCTTTCCTAGCAAACCGTTGTTTGGCTATGTTACCGCTTTGCTCAGCCCCTCTTATAGCGTTGCTAGTTGCAGGTGAAGTTGAAGTTGGTTCCACGTTGGAATATGGATATGTTGGGATATCACAATATCCCTTATTTAATTAATGCATATATATACTTGGTAAAGGGTGGAAGGCTCGGCCTTATGCCTGGTGTTTTGTTCCACTCTTGCCGCCCTAGTTTCCGTCATATCGGTATTATGTTCCCGGATTTTGCGTTCCTAACACGGTTGGGTGATTTATGGGACCCCCTTGACAGTTCGCCTTGAATAAAACTCCTCCAGCAAGGCCCAACCTTGGTTTTACCATTTGCCACCTAAACCTTTTTCCCTTGGGTTCTGCAGACTCAAGGGTCATCTTTATTTTAACCCCCCCGGGCCAGTGCTCCTTCGAGTGTTGGTTCGAACCGAGCAACCTGCGGGGCCACCACGGGGAAACTGGAGGCCTGGTTTTACTCGTAGCTTGACTTATCCGGATGTGCCCTGAGAACGAGATATGTGCAGCTCCTATCGGGATTTGTCGGCACAATCAGGTGGCTTTGCTGGTCTTGTTTTACCATTGTCGAAATGTCTTGTAGCCGGGATTCCGAGACTGATCGGGTCTTCCCGGTAGAAGGAATATCCTTCGTTGACCGTGAGAGCTTATAATGGCTAAGTTGGGACACCCCTGCAGGGTATTATCTTTCGAAAGTCGTGCCCGCGGTTATGGGCGGATGGGAATTTGTTAATGTCCGGTTGTAGAGAACTTGACACTTGACTTAATTAAAATACATCAACCGCGTGTGTAGCCGTGAAGGTCTCTTTTCGGCGGAGTCCGGGAAGTGAACATGGTTCTTGTGTTATGTTTGAACGTAAGTAGTTTCAGGATCAGTTCTTGATCACTTCTAGCTTCACGACCGTGCTTTGCCTCTCTTCTCGCTCTCATTTGTGTATGTTAGCCACCATATTTGCTTAATGATTGTTGCAGCTCCACCTCACTACCCCATCCTTCCTATCAGCTTAAATAGTCTTGATCTCACGGGTGTGAGATTGTTGAGTCCTCGTGGCTCACAGATACTTCCAAACAGTTGCAGGTGCCGATGATGCCAGTGCAGGTGACGCAACCGAGCTCAAGTGGGAGCTCGATGAAGATCTTGTTCGTTGTGTTGTTTCGTTTCCTGTTGATCAGTAGTGGAACCCAGTTGGGACGATCGGGGATCTAGCAGTTAGGTTGTCTTCTTTTATTTTGGTTCCGTAGTCGGACCTTGATTGTACTCTGATGATTTATGTTTAATTCATGTATTGTGTGAAGTGGCGATTGTAAGCCAATTCTTTATCCCATTCTTGTTCATTACATGGGATTGTGTGAAGATGACCCTTCTTGCGACAAAACCACCATGCGGTTATGCCTCCAAGTCGTGCCTCGACACGTGGGAGATATAGTCGCATCGTGGGTGTTACAAGTTGGTAATCAGAGCCATCCCCGACTTAGGAGCCCCCTGCTTGATTGAATCGCTGGCGTTGTTGAGTCTAGAAAAAAATGTTTTGAGTCTTAGGATTATATATATCGGAGAGTAGGATTCTTTTTACTCCTTAGTCCCTTGGTCGCTCTGGTGAGGCCTCCTGACGTAGAAGTTTTGACTCTACTCTCCTCAAATTTCACTAAATTTTTTTTAGGATCACGCGGGTATCTTGGAATCGTTCCGATGGTTTTGTGACGAGAACATTGTTCTTGGTGCCTCCTGACATTTAGGGGTTGTGGCAGTGTCCCGGGGAGTTGAGCTCCGAGGTGTTGTCGTCACAATTTTATCGTTGCAGTTCTGGAATACCTGAGTTTCGCCGACATCCAAAATTGCTTTTATGCAGTTGTTTGTGAGATCACCTCGACGCCACCCAGTACTGGGGCGGGAGTTCGGGAGTATTGCCATAGCTCGTATAACGGATGCTTTTCGAAGGTTGAGGTAAACGATTTCCGAAGGTTTCTTGGTTATGTGTTGAAGTATGGATACAGCTGGATCTAGGTATTGTTAGTTTGGGTGATATATTTTGTGTCCCCTGTATCCCCAACACCAGATTGCATAACCAGAAAGTTTCGGGAGTTTATAAGTGGGAATTCAAGTATCATGTAGGAATTCTTTCCAACAGACACATGATACGATATGGGATCCATCATATGTTTGTTTCCGGCTTATTCTACAAGGCAAATCCTTTGTTTTTGTTTTGTTTTGTGGTATTCGAGTTGCCTCGAAGTCAAGTGTTGATTCCATACCTTTTCCCAGTGGTGTTCGCATGTTTCTATGGGAGTGCTAATCCTTCTTGATCATCGAGTTTGTCATCTCAGTTTCTTCTCACCGGTGTGCTCCTCTTCAAGTGAATCCGATCATTCCAATATTCACAAGATCAATTCTAAGTTTTTTTCTCAACGGTATCCTTTCCATCTGCCCCAAGTTGCCTTTGTTTTACCGCCCTCCCACCCTTTTTCTTCAAGGACTCAGATTTCTTAATCAAGTATCCTTTTATTGATGGGAAGTCTCTCCATTCTTTTCTTTCAATATTTTTATCCGGTGATTTCCCATGAAGATACTAACGGAGCTTCAAGTTTATTATTCTTCGTTCTTTTTCTTCTCTGGTGGATTCAATTCAAGCTTTGTCGATCATATCTTTTCCTCGTTTCAAATGTTCTTCTCGTACCGGTGCACCTCCTAATCATCCACTTCTCGCTATTCAATTGTTCCGGAGTGATGAAGATATCTGAGAAGATTCAAGTTTCCATTCTCAATTCACTCAAGTTCTTTTGAGGATGCTATCTCATTCAAGCCATTTAATTCAACCGGTGCAGTCTTTCTTTTCAATCAATTGTTCAACAGTGATTCTTTTGAGTGGGCCCTAACCCATAGGTATTTTCCCAGGATCTTACCCGACTCTTCTATTTTCCCAGAGCTTCTAAAATTCATTTCAAAGTTTGACGTAAGAATGAGTTATCATCAGTCAAATGTCTTTCTCCAAGATCTTTCAAATTCTTTTCATCGTTGGTTCAACCTTTATATTCTTCATTCTGGAGTGCCTCAACAATTCATGGTGGTGTTTCTCATCGTTATTCTCAACATCTGAAGACCGGAGAAGAGTTTCTCTTTAATCTTGCTCCATTCTCTTCAAGATTCATGGTTCTAGCTTGATGCCATCCTCTCATAATTGTTTTCGATTGTGAGAACTCTTTTCACCCATCCGGAGCATTTCAGGAGTCTTTTCAGTTTGATTCTCCGGAGCCATTATCTCAGAATTATTCATTCAAGCTTTCAGTTCTCGTTCTCCAAATCATACCGGTGCATCATTCAAGTGTTATCTAATCAGCTCGGGATCTCTGTGTTCACTTGTATCTAAATTCTCTCAAGCATCTGCGTTCATTTTTCTATTTCTTCCCAGTGTTTCTTTATCTTTTCTTCGTGCATTTTCAATTCTTACGGTGGTTCGTTCAAGAGTTCTGTTCCTTCGTTATCATATCAATTCATTCGTTGTTTCCAAATCCCACCGGTGGTTACATCAATACCTTCTCAAGTTTACGCTATATCTCCCTTAAGCCTTTCTACGAGAATAAGTAGTATGCCAAATCCATTGCTTGTCATCAACTGAATTGGTGAAGGATACGCATAACGTAATTCGTATTATTGTTTCATCCAAGGGATTAATTCCTTATTCCGGAGTTGTTCATGATATCATTTCTTAGTTATATGTTGTTCATCTTTTCTTTCCGGAGTTCAAAGTTTTTCTCATTATATCGTCCTGAAGCTCCATCTAAATCGTTGCAAGACTTCACCTTGGTCTTTCAACTTCTTTTTTTTCTATCATCCTTCTATTACCGGAGTTCTTCATGGAGGCTTTACATGTTGGTTCATAAAGGATTTAATTCCTTCTCGAAGCGTTCATCAAGATTCTTTTCAGAGGAGCTCAAGTTTTCTTCATCTTGCAATCCGGAGTGCAATTGTTTCTCCCTTATCTTTTGAGGTGGTAATATATCATTCTTCATTCACAAGAATGAGGTATTTAAACCCATCATTTTCTTCCATGGAGTTATCTTGGGTTATATTTCACCTAAAGTTTTCCCTAAGGATTGTTGCTATTTATGGTGCTTATAAATGACCCAAGTTCTTCACTTGTCCTCCTGGTGAAATAAGTTTCTCGTCTCCTTGTTGATATAAATCCAATCATTTGTTTCCGTTGGTGGCAGAAGCTCACCTCATAATGTTGAGATGTTTCCATAAGCCCGCTACAAGCTTATTCTCCTTGTTGTTGGTTTTCCAACAATTCCGTTCTAACCTTCTTGGAAGGATGCTTTCCAAATTTAATTGTGGTAGAATTTATCATTATCTTCTCCGTTCTTTTCTCCCAACCATCTAACTTCCATTCTTTCGTTCCATAGGCATTGTGATGTTGCTCTCGTCGACCCATCATCTTGTTTGTCAAGATCATGTCCTTTTCCTTTCTTATCGATTTAACCAGAGTGTTGTGTCTATCATTCCTCTTTTAACCGGAGTCTCATCCAAGTGCTTTCATTTTGCCAAGTTCATATTCTATCCCTTCCATTTTCCAACCGGAGCATTACCGTAATGGATCATTATCGTTCCTTGTACATCTCGTTTCAACCCGAGTGCTTGCAGGTACTTCTCGTCCATTGTTCTCGTCATTCATAGCTTTGCAAACTCCAAGGTTCACATGGTGTTCCTTGTTTCTATTTTCTACCGGTGTGCTTTCATATTCCTTTTGATTTGTTAACCTCTTGTTTCATATTCTTCAACCTACAAAGGTTCTCGCAATGTTCCTTGTTCCTCTTTGATAACGGAGTGTTTTCATTTCGTTCATCTCCATGGTATTCTTTCTTTCAATTTTGCCAACCTCTCTAGGTTTGTGGTTTCACTCGTTTTTCAAAGAAGCAACTTTGTTTTACATTTTCCCCTCCCTCTTCCATTTTTCCCTGGTGCCATCCTAGATCTCGGGACGAGATCCTCTCGTAGTGGTGGAGTGTTGTAACGCCCCAAGACCGGAGCTTCAGACGCCTTCCATGTTTTCCGAGTTTCGTTGTGTTATTTATTTGGTTGTTGCATTCATCACAGCATCATGCGCATTGCATTTGCATGTTTTCATAAAGCTAGCATCCGTTCGTAGTTGCCGCGTCCCCCCCTTGCTTTCATTGACCGTTCCGAGACCAACCAGGTTTTTTTGAGTCCCTCTCGTCTGGCCGCTTTATCTTTCTCCACAACCATGACCCCTCGTGCGTGTCCGAAATTGCCCCGAACCCGACCGCTCAGTCATCACCGTTGCATTCAAATCATCCCCTAACATCGCATAAATATCATCGGTTTATTTATTGAACTCATCTAGTCTATTTTTCTCTACCGCCTGATTTCGATCAGAGGGTCCGAATCTACCCTAAACTCCTCCTCTTTTCTTATATAAGAGACTACTAGTCTAAATCTGCACAAACCCTAAAAATTAAGGACCCTTGTCCCATCCATCCTCCTGCCCGCCGCCACCAACCTGCCTTGGGATCCCCTCATTCCTTCCCGAGCCAACCCAGCGCCGCCACCCACCTTCCTTGAGCGGCACGCCTGCCCGATCCACCACCGCATCAAGCCGTATTAGCAGCTCCAAGAACCCATCGCTCCACTCCCTTTCTCTCCTCCCGCGGTGTCTGAGCACCTCCTGGAGCCCGACCTCGCGCGCCGCCTCCTGGCTCCCCTCGTCAGCTAGGAGCCCCATCCCCGAGCTCTAGATCGAGATGAGCTCGATCCCGAGCAGCCAGCCATCTCCAGCCTCGAGCAGTTGGCCACCAGAGTCCCAGGTCACGCAGCTTGTCCCTTCTTCTCATTTCTTCCTTGTCTCTCTCTCCCTCTAATCTCTCGGTCTCTTTCTCGGTGTTCACAGGAAGCCCGAGGAGCCCCATCGTTCCCATGGCCGACACCTCAAGCTTGTCTCCATTGGGTCCGCGCCCGCGCCCTGTTCCTGGACGCCTCCGCCTAGATCCGCCGCCTGTGAGTCCCACCTCACTGTACCTGCGCCGTCGTGCCTCTTCGTCAGCCACAGCAAGCCTCGGCCTCCTTCGCATCGCGGTGACCGCATGTTTCCAACCCCGCTGCCGCAAGGATGAGCCCCATGCCGAAGCTGCCTCTTCTCGCGTGCCGGTCAAGGATCCGGTCGTCCCCCGCCTTCCCGGACGTCCCTCGCTGACGCCAAGCCATGGCCGCGCGCCAAGCTTCTGTTGCGGCCGCCACAAGAGACGACAGCGCCAAGTCCCGCTCCCTGCGTCCTCTGCATCGCAGCTGCGAGGAGGCCTCTGCTTCTTCTGCGTTGACCACGACTCGCTCAAGCCCGCGCCTAGGCTGCCTCCTCCCTCCAGCGCCCCAAGGCCCAGCCTGCTCCAGCTCCTCACCGGCCCAACTCCAGATCCGGCCTCTGGCCCAATGTGAGCAGCTCCCCAGTCCAGATCCCAGATTCGCCCCGATTGTGTATTTTTTTTCCTCTCCAGCGAATTTGTCCAATTATTCCGAAAACTGCATGTTTAAAGATTGCCCCTCATGTTCATGCATGTAATAGCTAATTAACCATGCATCGGATTAAAATGTCTTAAATATGTAAAATGCTCAGAAATTTGTGTAGTTTAATAATATGCCACTTTCATCCATGTTTAAAATATTTAAGTTGTTGTTTACATTTTTTTGCATAAATGCCATGCTAAAGTGCTTTATTTCATAACTAAATAAATGTAGCTCCAAATTTCATAAAATTTATATGTAAATGGGGTGGACAAATGCATAGATTAACATTGTGTACTTGCGTTGCATGTTTAACAACTCTAAAATATGGTTTAGGGAAGAACAGTACCAAATTCATAATATGCACATGGGGATTTTCCGGATTTGTTGTTTGTTGTTCCGGCCTCATTTAAACTTGCCTAAATAGTTAGTTTACTTATGCTTCACCCCTTGCCATGTTTAAGAACACTTAATATTGTTGGGTACATAAACAAGAGAGAACTAAGTAATTGAATGTGGTGTTTCGTCAATATGCAACTCGTTGCATATTGAGCTCCACTTATCTTGTAGTGTTGTTTGTTTCACTTTGCCATGCCATGCCTCTTTAAACTGGACACGCATCATATTTGATTGTGCTTCATGCCATGTTTATGTGATGGTTGTTGACCATGTTGTTTGCTTCTTCCCGCTGTTGCTTCTTCGGATTAGTTCCGATAACGTCGCGTTTGTGACGATTTGTTCGACTTCGTCCGTTTGTCTTCTTCATGGACTCGTTCTTCTTCCTTGCGGGATCTCAGGAAAGATGACCGTACCCTCGAAATCACTTCTATCTTTGCTTGCTAGTTGCTCGCTCTTTTGCTATGTCTCGATACCTACCACTTGCTATATCATGCCTCCCATGTTGCCATGTAAGGCCTCTAACCATCCTTTCCTAGCAAACCGTTGTTTGGCTATGTTACCGCTTTGCTCAGCCCCTCTTATAGCGTTGCTAGTTGCAGGTGAAGTTGAAGTTGGTTCCACGTTGGAATATGGATATGTTGGGATATCACAATATCTCTTATTTAATTAATGCATATATATACTTGGTAAAGGGTGGAAGGCTCGGCCTTATGCCTGGTGTTTTGTTCCACTCTTGTCGCCCTAGTTTCCGTCATATCGGTATTATGTTCCCGGATTTTGCGTTCCTAACATGGTTGGGTGATTTATGGGACCCCCTTGACAGTTCGCCTTGAATAAAACTCCTCCAGCAAGGCCCAACCTTGGTTTTACCATTTGCCACCTAAACCTTTTTCCCTTGGGTTCTGCAGACTCAAGGGTCATCTTTATTTTAACCCCCCCGGGCCAGTGATCCTTCGAGTGTTGGTCCGAACCGAGCAACCTGCGGGGCCACCACGGGGAAACTGGAGGCTTGATTTTACTCATAGCTTGACTTATCCGGATGTGCCCTGAGAACGAGATATGTGCAGCTCCTATCAGGATTTGTCGGCACAATCGGGCGGCTTTGCTGGTCTTGTTTTACCATTGTCGAAATGTCTTATAGCCGGGATTCCGAGACTGATAAGGTCTTCCCGGTAGAAGGAATATCCTTCGTTGACCGTGAGAGCTTATAATGGGCTAAGTTGGGACACCCCTGCAGGGTATTATCTTTCGAAAGCCGTGCCCGCGGTTATGGGCAGATGGGAATTTGTTAATGTCCGGTTGTAGAGAACTTGACACTTGACTTAATTAAAATACATGAACCGCGTGTGTAGCCGTGAAGGTCTCTTTTCGGCGGAGTCCGGGAAGTGAACACGGTTCTTGTGTTATGTTTGAACGTAAGTAGTTTCAGGATCAGTTCTTGATCACTTCTAGCTTCACGACCGTGCTTTGCCTCTCTTCTCGCTCTCATTTGCGTATGTTAGCCACCATATTTGCTTAGTGCTTGCTGCAGCTCCACATCACTACCCCATCCTTCCTATAAACTTAAATAGTCTTGATCTCACGGGTGTGAGATTGCTGAGTCCCTGTGGCTCACAGATACTTCCAAACAGTTGCAGGTGCCGATGATGCCAGTGCAGGTGACGCAACCGAGCTCAAGTGGGAGCTCGATGAAGATCTTGTTCGTTGTGTTGTTTCGTTTCCTGTTGATCAGTAGTGGAGCCCAGTTGGGACGATCGGGGATCTAGCAGTTGGGTTGTCTTCTTTTATTTTGGTTCCGTAGTCGGACCTTCATTGTACTCTGATGATTTATGTTTAATTCATGTATTGTGTGAAGTGGCGATTGTAAGCCAATTCTTTATCCCATTCTTGTTCATTACATGGGATTGTGTGAAGATGATCCTTCTTGCGACAAAACCATCGTGCGGTTATGCCTCCAAGTCGTGCCTCGACACTTGGGAGATATAGCCGCATCGTGGGTATTACAAATTGTGACTTGCCAAATATGCCACCTTTTAGCTTCTGATTCTCCTCTTGGGATTGCGCCAACTGAGATTTTAAACTCTTGATTTCTTCGGCTTTCCGCTGATTTTCCGCCCTGAGCTCATTCTTCTTCTCATGACTTCATGTCAGTACTCGTTTGCTAGCCTCATGTCGCGACTCCGTGATATGTCTCCAACGTATCTATAATTTTTTACTCTTCCATGCTGTTATATTATCATTCTTGGATGTTTTACAATCATTTTATAGCAACTTTATATAATTTTTGGGGACCAACCTATTGATATAGTGCCCAATGCCAGTTGCTGTATTTTTGCTTGTTTTTTACTTTGCAGGAAATCAATACCAAACGAAGTCCAAACGCAGCAAAACTTCTTTGGTGATTTTTTCTGGACCAGAAGACACCTGTTGGGTCAAGAAAGTACCTGAGGTGAGCTCCGAGGGGAGCACAACCCACCAGGGAACACCTGGGGGCCCAGGCGCGCCCAGGTGGGTTGTGCCCACCTTAGTGGCCTCCCGTACCGCCTCTTTGCACTATAAATACCCGAATAATCCAAAAACCCTAGGGCAGTCGAAAAATCAATTCTAGCCGCCGCAACTTCAGAACCACCAAACCCAATCTAGACACCATCACGGAGGGGTTCATCATCCTCATTGGTGCCTCTCTGATGATGCGTGAGTAGTTCATTGTAGACCTACGGGTCCATAGTTAGTAGCTAGATGGCTTCCTCTCTCTCTCTCTCTCTCTCTCTCTCTCTTGATTCTCAACACAATGGTCTCTTGGAGATCTATTTGATGTAACTCTTTTTGTGATGTGTTTAATTGTTGGGATCCGATGAACTTTGAGTTTATGATCAGATCTATGTTTTTATCCATGAAAGTTATTTGAGTCTTTTGATCACTTATATGCATGATTACTTATAGCCTTGTATTTATTCTTCAAATCTTTGGTTTAGTTAGGTAGATCGATTTTTCTTGCCATGGGAAGAGGTGCTTTGTGATGGGTTTGATTTACGGTGCTTGATCCTAGTGACAGAAGGGGAACCGGCACGTATGTATCGTTGCTATTAAGGATAACAAGATGGGCTCTATTTCTACATAAATATATCTTGTCTACATCATGTCATCATTCCTATTGCATTAATCCGTCTCTCCATGAACTTAATACACTAGATTCATGCTGGATAGCGGTCGATGTGTGGAGTAATAGTAGTAGATGCAGGCAGGAGTCGGTCTACTAATCTTGGACGTGATACCTATATGATGATCATTGCCTGGATATCGTCATGATTATTTGAAGTTCTATCAATTGCCAAACTATAATTTGTTTACCCAGCGTATGCTATTTTTCTCGAGAGAAGCCACTAGTGAAATCTACGGCCCCGGGGTCTCTTCTTTATTATATTTGCCTTCGCGATCGATTTTTATTTGCTTTTATTTTCAGATCTATTAATCCAAAAATACAAAAATACCTTTCTGCAATTTTTATTTATTTATTTATTTTATCTCGCATTCCTGTGAGATCTATTTATCCAATCTATCACAATTTTTATCCTATCTACTTGCCAATTTCTGGTGCCGTTACCCGAAAGGGATTGACAAACCCTTTAATACGTCGGGTTGCGAATATTTGTTATTTGTGTGCAGGTGCCGTTCACGTAGTGTTGCATTGTTATCCTACTGGTTCGTTAACCTTGATCTTATCACTAAGGGAAATACCTGCCGTAGCTGGGCTGCATCATCCCTTACTCTTTGGGGAAATACCGACGTAGTTCAAGTCGCATCAAAAGGAATTTATGCTACCGTTGTCAGGGAGACATCATCAACATCTACCAGGTTCCTAATCACAAATCATCTCATTGCAATTTACGTTATTTGCCATTTTCCTCTCCCCCCTTCACCAAAATTTGCTGTTTTATTCGCCCTCTTTTTCGTTCGCCGTTTTCTCGTCAGATCTGTTTTTGAGTGCAATCTTGTTCCGTAGTTACTATGACTAAAGAGAACACCAAGTTGTGTGATTTCTCCAATACCAAAAACAATGATTTTATTAGCACTCCAATTCCTCCTCCCACCACTAGTGTGGAGTCTTGTGATATTAATGTCGCTTTGCGGAATCTTGTTATGAAAGATCAATTTTCCGGTACTCCTAATGAGGATGTCGTGTCCCATCTTAACACATTCATGGAATTATGTGATATGCAAAAGAAAAAAGATGTGGACAATGATATTGTGAAGTTGAAATTATTTCCGTTTTCTTTACGAGATCGTGCAAAAATTTGGTTGTTTTCTTTGCCTCACAATAGTATCGATTCTTGGGATAAGTGCAAGGATGCTTTTATTACTAAGTATTTTCCGCCCGTGAAAATTATTTCCCTTAGGACGCAAATCATGAATTTTAAGCAACCTGAGCATGAACATGTTGCGCAATCTTGGGAAAGAATGAAATTGATGCTAAAAAATTGCCCTACTCATGGTTTAAATCTTTGGATGATTATACAAAAAATTATGCGGGATTGAATTTTGTTTCTCGAAATCTTTTAGATTCCGCCGCGGCGGTACTTTTATGGAAATTACATTGGTGAAGCTACTAAATTTCTTGATAATATTATGGCAAATTATTCACAATGGCATACCGAAAGAGCTTCTACTAATAAAAAAGTCAATTCGGTAGAAGAAATACATTCTTTGAGTGAAAAAGTTGGTGCTCTTATTAAATTGGTTGGTAATAAAAGAGCCCCTATTGATTTTAATGATGTGGCTTTGTCTACTTTGATTGAGCAAAATAGTGATGCCATATATGTGAATTTTATCTCGGGAAACCATTTCAATATCAATGCTTATAGAGGTAATTTTAATCCTAGGCCTTTTCCTAGTAATTTCTCTAATAACTTTGGTAATTACTATAGTAATCCTTCTTATAATAATAATAATAATAGGAACACCTCTGATCTGGGGAATAATATTAAAGAATTTATCAATACTCAAAAATGTTTTGAATGCTACAATAGAAGAAAAGTTGAATAAGATTGATGATATGTCTAGAAGTATAGATAGAATTTCTCATGATGTAGAAAATCTCAAGATGAAAATTTTGTGCCTAAGGTTGAGGAATCAATTAAGGCTCTTTACGTTTCTATGGATGGAAGTAAGAAAAGAACTGCTATGCTAAGAGCTAGAAGAGAATTTTTAGAAAAAGCGTTTTCTAGTGATTGCTTTCATAAAAGTGATGAAGATCTTAAAATGATTGGTGTTTCTCCTATTGATTCTTTGTTTAGTAAAATTAAGATTGATAATAAAGGGACTGAAGAACAGTCAACTTTATCTAAAAGGCATCCTGATAATTCGGAGGGTGAAAATCTTGTTGAGAAAATTGATAAGAGTGGGTTTGAAGAGGTCAAAACTTTAACTAGTGATGTCCCCACTCTTTTTGATTACAAAGACTTTAATTATGATAGTTTCTCTTTGATTGATTGTATTTCTTTTTCCCAATCCATGATAAATCCACTCCATGCGTATGAACAAAATAAAGCTTTTACTAAACATATTGTTGATGCTATGATGAAAGCTTTAGAAGAAAAGTTGGAATTACAAATTTCAGTTCCTAGAAAATTACATGATGAATGGGAACCTACTATCAAAGTCAAGATAAAAAATTATGAGTGTTTTGCCTTATGTGACATGGGTGCTGGTGTTTCTACAATTCCGAAATCTTTATGTGAAGTGCTTGGTCTTACCTATATTGAAGAGTGTTCTCTAAATTTGCACTTGGCGGATTCTACTATTAAAAAGCCTATGGGAAGAATTAATGATGTTCTTATTCTTGCAAATAGGAATTGTGTCCCCGTAGATTTTATTGTTCTTGATATTGATTGCAATCTGTGTTGTCCAATTATTCTAGGTAGGCCGTTTTTACGTACTATTGGAGCCGTGATTGATATGAAAGAAGGCAATATTAAATTTCAATTTCCACTAAGGAAGGGTATGGAACACTTCCCTAGAACTAGAATTAAGCCAACATATGAATCAATCATGAGGGCATCGTATGGATTTAGAAACAAAGATTACAATACTTAGATTCTTTGCATTATGCCTAGGTAGGGGCGTAAAACGATAGCGCTTGTTGGGAGGCAACCCAATGAATAAAATTTATTTTTGTCTTTTCTTTCTGTTCTTGAGTGTTTGCACAATTATGCTACTATTATGATTGTGTTTTTTTGTGTTTTGGTTAATGTTTGTGCATAGAAAAGCCTTTGGGATCATGTTGGGAGATAGTTGCTTTGATCTTGTTGAAAAATAGAAACTTTTGCGTCCAGAAAAATAACTTTTAAAAATCATAGAAGCGACGAAAATTCTGACTTTTTTACAAAAGATTGATATACAAATTGCTCACGTTGTCCTAATTTTTCAGAATTTTTGAGTTGCAAAAGTATTCAAAGTATTCAGATTGCTACAGACTGTTCTATTTTTTACAGATTCTTCTTTGCGTTGTGTGCTTGTTTTGATGATTCTATGGTTTCTTTTGAAGAGTTTTTGTCATAGAAAAGTTGGATACAGTAGATTTAATGCAAAAATAAAATATGAATGGGTTTTCAACAATACTTATAGTTGTGATTTGCTTTCTTATACTAATGGATCTCATGAAGGTTTTGTTGAGTTTTGTATCATTGAAGTTTTCACGTTTTGGGTGATATTACGATGGATGAAGGAATAAGGAGTAAGAAGAGCCTAATCTTGGGGATGCCCATGGCATCCCAAGCTATTATCTAGAGAGAAGCAGGCAACTAAGCTTGGGGATGCCCGAGTGGCATCCCCTCTTTCTTCTAACAACCATCGGTATTTTACTTGGAGCTTTATTTTTATTCGTCACATATCATGAGTTTTGCTTGGAGCGTCTTGTATGATATGTGCCTTTGCTTGTTTTGCTTTTTATTTTGTGTCATGAATCGTTGCTGGACACACCTATTTTGGAGAGCCAAATTATGCTATGCTTGCTCCTATGCTTCACTTAAATTTTTAGAGCCTTGGAATTTCTCTAGTGCTTCACTTATATCTTTTTGAGCACGGTGTGCTTTGTTATCTTTGAAGAAATTCTCTCATGCTTCACTTAGATTAATTTGAGAGAAAGAAATATAATGCTCATGTTCTTCACTTATATTTGTTTGAGCTTATTCAAAGCAACATATGAAATTAATCTCAAAGTGATAGATATCCAAGGAGGATATAATATAAACTTTCATGAAGATCATTGGACAAAATAAACTTGATTCTTTGTAATAGTTTTGAGATATGATGATAATGATATGTGAGTCATGTTGATGAGTAATTATGCTTTAGTAAGAATATTGGTGTTAAGGTTTGTGATTCCCTATGCAAGCACGAAAGTCAATAGTTATGCAATGAAATTACATCCTACTTGTGGTGCACTATTCGGTGTTAGTTACGCTTAATGCTCGCTTATGATATTTTTTGTTTCTTGGTTGGATGCTTCTCAATCTTTTGCTAGCCTTAATTTGTACTAAGTATGATCACTACTTGTGCATCCAAAATCCTTTAAACCATTTTTTGCCACATGAGTCCACCATACGTACCTATATGCAGTATTCTTTTGTCATTCTAAGAAAATTTGTATGTGCCATCTCTAATTTTCAAAATAAATTTCTCTTTTGTGTGCTCGTGCCGCTCATGTAACAGTAGGGGGTGGCTGATATATTTCCATGCTAGACGTGTTATTCTCAAGATGAGTGTTTATTCACTTGTCATTGCACGAGAGTACGTCAAAGCTATTAGGGATGCCCAGTCCCGAAATGAAAAATGGAAAGTGTTGGTATGGAAGGCACCCGTGGATACGGTTAACGAAGGAAAGTGAAAGTATGGTTGAAAAAGTAATAAATTTTATTTTCTGTTTGGGAACCGCCTGTCGGTGTACTAAAGTAGGGGTACCTTAGTATCCCGAACTTGTGCACGGGCAGTCGTAGCACCCCGCGGCAAGGCTTGCCAGGCGATCGCCAAGACTCTCCGTGGTCCCTTTTTGGGCCATCCAAGAACAAAGTATTTGAGCCAAGGCCCCGGCAGGAGGAGCCTGCCGGGAAGGCCACCCGAAGAGAGCCAGGCCCCGGCAAGAGGAGCTTGCCGGGACGACCGCTCGAAGCACAAGACCCCGGCAGGAGGAGCTTGCTGGGAAGGCCGACCGAGGCACGACAAGATACTTGCTGCGACGCGCTCCGCGTCCCGGCAAGGACCGGTGAGCGACAAGCTCCCGGGCGCGACAAGACATCAGCCGCGGCAAGGCGCTTGCCGCGGCAAGTCACCACCCCGCGCCTGCGCTCCAGCTCATCCACCCACGCGTCGCTATGGGGCCGTTCCAGGCGTCCGTGGCGAGAGGCTGCGCAGCCAGGGGCATGCGGTGGCGAAGCGACGCTGACAGAGTAGCCATCGTGGCAAACGTGGCGCTCCTGACGGTCCCCTTTCCTGCACCGTCTGGGCGATGCGGACGGGCATTTAATGCCCTTGTCCCCTACCGTCAGAGTTAGGTATGATAGCACTGTACAGCCACTGTGCAGGCAGCTGTACCCACTACAGCATTCTCCCATTTTTGCCCCCACCTGCGCTGCCACCTGTGGGTAACCCCTTGAGCATATAAAAGGAGGCCCCATGCGCACGTATAGGGGGGAGGACACCCATCGCTACGCTCGGCCTCGCCAGCAGCTCGCGTGTACTGTAGCACCACACGCTCCCGAGCAAGAACACAATACCAAACCACAAAGCAGCAGTAGGGTTTTACGCATCCTTGCGGCCCGAAGCTGGGTAAAATCCCTTGTGTGCATCACCTCGATCCGCTCTTCGCGCGACCTCCGCCCCCCGCCGAACCAAGGAAGGGGCTCGGTCCCCATAGGTGTTCGTGGAGGCAGATTCCCCCGACCTCTTTGGTGCGCCAGGTAGGGGGCGTCGAAGTTGTGTGAACCTGATCCGGCGTCTGCACTAGCTAGATCTCCATCATCTTCGTCGACATGCCACCGAAGAAGAAGGCTCCGGAGGTGGCTGGTCCGTCCGCGTCGAACCCACCGCCCTTGGAGCAAACGGGTGGTGGGGACGGCACCGGCGGCGGGACGGACATCGTCGAGCCAGCTCATGGCGCCACGGCGTCCGAACATGCACCGCGCCCCTCTCAGGAGGCACGGGACCAGCAGCGTCTTGGCGCCCACGGTACCATACGCTCGCTGGAACCAGATCGAACCGGCGGATCACAGGGCGCTCAAGGCCAGCACTCACACCAACGTGCTGGCGCGAGCGTGGCGCGGCTGCCTGGTCTGGGTGTTGCTCCTTCTAACGTAGTTAGAAGTTCGAGCACATCCCGCTCCATGCGCCGTTCGCCACCACTGCCCGCCACTCCAGCAGAAGCTCTGGCACGAGCTCAACTGCTCCTAGACTACCCTCCAACGGCGGACAAGCTCGACGACTGGAGGGCCACGATACAGAGCCTCGTCGGTTTCGCTAACGGCGACACCCCGCGGCAGCACAGCGCGTTGCAGCCGCGGCGGGACGGCCAGGCGAGAACCGATGGCGCCAAGACCGGCGGGGCTGCGACCACCGTGCACTCCCCGCCCCAAAGGCCAAGATCGCCGACTCGCCAGAACCATCACGACAACGACTCCACCGCGTCGTCGAATCCGTGAACTCGTCGTGATCAACGCCAAGTTCTTCACGAGCGAGAGCAAGAGGACGCTCGTACTCGCATTGAGCGTCGGAGAGAAGCGCGGCGTCAATCAGACCAGCGCGCTGGGCCCTCTGTCGACATGCATGCGCCGGGGGAACCAGGCGACCTGCCGTACGCGGTGGGCTGCCCTGCGTTCACCCGTGAGCTGCGGCAAGTCCAGTGGCCCAGCACGAAGAATTTCAAGCCAGACGTACCAGAGAAGTACGACGGCAAGTCGCATCCATCGGAGTTCCTCAGCATCTACACCATCGCGGTGCAGGCTGCTGGAGGGCGAGACGACAAGATCCTTGCCAACTACTTCCCGCTGGTACTCAAATCCAACGTCAGATCCTGGCTCATGCACTTGCCGGACAACTCCATAACCTCCTGGACAGACTTGTGCCATCAGTTTGTTGGCGCCTTTACGGGCGGCCACAAACCCCATGGCCAAGCGAGCGACCTTCATCTGCTCGTCCAGAAGGAAGGGGAACCCTTGCGCAAGTTCATCCAGAGATTCAGCCGTGTACACTACAACATCCCAGACGTCCACCCCGCCGCGGTCATCAGCGCGTTCCATCAGAACGTGCGTAACCGCAGGATGCGGGAGGAGATGGCGATGTGCAAGATCAAAGACGTCAGCGAGCTATATGCCCTGGCCGACAAGTGTGCCCGTGCTGAGGAAGGGAGGAAACTCCCCGGAGAGAACACTGGAGCAGGAGAATCTGACAGTGAGGATACCGCCCCGGCAAGGAAGGGCTGGCGGCGAAGCAACAGGAAGAAGAAGAGCCAAGAAGTATTGGTTATCGAGCAGTCCGGCGATGAAGGCGCCGCCAAGAAGGCCCAGGATGGTAGCTCTGGCAAGGAGATTGCCGGATGCGCCCACTGTCAGGCTGTGGCGATCGCCGACAAGCGGGACGGCACCAACAAACAGTACTGCAAGATCCACCGCACCAAGGGCCATGACCTCCAGAGCTGCAAGCAGGTCGAGCGGCTCGTCGAGCTGCAAAAGGCCGAGTACGAGCGGCGCGACAAGGAGAGAGCCCGGGGAGGTGGCGGAGGATCAGGCACGAAGTGCCCTGGCCAGGGAGGACGCCGCGACAAGGACAAGCAGCGGCAAGCGGACCGACCTCCCCGCGGCAGCGACAAGAACAAAGACGACGACGAAGACGAAGACATGGATGACGTCGAGACCAGTGAGCAGGAGTTTCAGAAAGCCACAGAAGTCTTGTGCGTAGACGGCGGTGCTTCCCTGCATACTTCTCACCGCCAGCTCAAGCAGTGGGTGCGGGAAGTCAATGCAGCGGAACCACCCGTCGAGCCGCACAAGCCTCTGAAATGGTCCAGCACGCCTATCATCTTCGATATTGAGGACCACCCTGATCGCACAACTGCGATCGGGTGCCTGCCGATGTTGGTCTCACCAACAGTCCGCAACCTCAAGGTCACTAAGATGCTAGTTGACGGCGGGGCCGGCTTGAACCTGATCTCCTCCGCTGTGCTCCGGAAACTCCAAGTCCCCGACAGCAAGCTCGAAGAGACCGACACGTTCCAAGGAATCAACCCGGGAAGGAGCAAGCCGAAGGGGAAGATAACGTTGCCAGTGACATTTGGCAGCGAGCTGAACTTCAGGACAGAGAGGATCACTTTTGACGTTGCCGATTTTCCATTGCCCTACAATGGAATTCTCGGCCGTCCAGCGCTCGCCAAGTTCATGGCGGCCTCTCACTACGCCTACAACATGCTCAAGATGCCAGGCCCGATAAGCGTCATCTCTATCCCCGGCGACAAGAAGGATGCCCTTATCTGTGTCGACAAGATCTACCGGGAAGCAGCAGCCGCAGCGGATCACAAGCCGCTTGCCGCTGAAGCTCCCGGAGGGAAGAAGAGGACCAAGCCCGGCAAGTGCTCTGGCGCCCACTCCGGCAAGCGCACCTCTTCGGAGTGCTGCGCTACCGTCGAGGACGCGCCATCGAGCTCCACCGGCAAGAGTAAGAAGACAATGGCAGCTCCGCCAACGACCAAGAAGGTGTCCGCCAAGGAGGACGGCACTGGTGGTACCTTCACCATCAGTGCCACACTCGACCCCAAATAGGAAAGCGCGCTCGTTGCCTTCCTGTGGGCGAATGTCGATGTGTTTGCCTGGCAACCATCTAACATCCCCGGCGTTCCCAGGAAAGTAATTGAGCACCACCTCGCCGTCTGTCCTCATGCGCGGCCCGTCAAGCAGAGAGTCAGGAAGCAAGCGGTGGAGCGCCAAGAGTTCATCGCAGAAGAGATCAAGAAGTTGGAAGCGGCAGGCCTCGTCAGAGGTGTGCTCCATCCGACGTGGTTGGCCAATCCTGTTGTCGTGCGCAAAGCAAATGGGAAATGGAGGCTTTGCATCGACTTCACTAATGTTAACAAAGCTTGTCCCAAGGATCCCTTTCCCTTGCCGCGCATTGACCAGATTGTTGACTCCACGGCCGGATGTGACCTGCTTTCATTTCTTGACGCCTACTCAGGATATCATCAGATCTTCATGGCTGAAGAAGATGAAGAAAAGACCACGTTCATCACTCCATGTGGCACGTACTACTTCGTGCGGATGCCTTTCGGACTGAAGAATGCTGGTTCAACATTTGCAAGGGTTGTCCACACCGCTTTTGAGCCACAAATCCACAGAAATGTGGAGGCCTACATGGATGACATAGTGGTCAAGAGCAGAGACAGGGCAACCCTGATCCAAGACTTAGAAGAGACCTTTGCGAACCTGCGCAGGATCAGCCTCAAGCTCAACCCCGAGAAGTGCGTGTTCGGAGTCCCTTCCGGCAAGCTTCTCGGGTTCTTCGTGTCTCAGCGAGGAATCGAAGCCAACCCAGACAAGATCAAGGCCATCGAGCAGATT
Source organism: Aegilops umbellulata (assembly GCA_032464435.1). NCBI lineage: Eukaryota > Viridiplantae > Streptophyta > Magnoliopsida > Poales > Poaceae > Aegilops > Aegilops umbellulata. The sequence goes on from CP136059.1 coordinate 72,950,897, forward strand.
GAAGCACCAACACGTGTCAAGGATGTACGAAGGCTTGCCGGCTGCGTCGCGGCTCTCAGCAGGTTTATTTCCAAGTCTGCGGAACGCGCCCTACCGTTTTTCAAAATTTTGAAAAAGGCGGGTCCAGTAAAATGGACTCCGGAAGCGGAGGCTGCGCTGCGGGAGTTGAAGAAATACCTGTCCTCCGCTCCAATACTTGTCGCGCCTAAACCAAAAGAGAAGTTGCTGCTATACCTGGCGGCAACCAATCAAGTGGTTAGTGCTGCGTTTGTAGCGGAGAGGGAGGCAGATGATGAGCTAGCAACCACGGCAAGCACGTCCAACGACAAGCAGGGGGCTTCCCCGACAAGCTCTGGCCCCGACAAGGATGAATCTGCGCAGGAGCAAGTGGAGGTGCAGAAGAAGAAAATGGTGCAGCGCCCAGTTTACCTTGTCAGCTGCCTTTTGCAGGGGGCTAGGTCAAGGTACTCTGGTGTGCAGAAATTGCTTTTCGGCCTCCTTATGGCCTCGAGAAAGCTACGCCATTACTTCCAAGCACACGAGATTACAGTTCTCACCCGCTTTCCGCTGAAGAGGATACTACAGAATCTAGAAGCAACAGGCAAGATTGTCGAGTGGGCACTAGAACTGTCGAGCTTCGGTCTCCAGTTCAAGAGCACCTCGACTATCCAGAGCAGAGCAATGGCGGAGTTCATAGCAGAGTGGACACCGACACCGGACGAAGATATCCCAGAGACGAGCATCCCCGCCAAAGAAGCAAGCAAAGAGTGGCTGATGTACTTTGATGGTGCTTTCTCGCTGCAAGGCGCCGGTGCTGGCGCGTTACTTGTCGCGCCCACCGGAGAGCACCTCAAGTACGTAGTCCAGATGCACTTCCCCAAGGAGCAAGCGACCAACAATACTGCAGAGTATGAAGGTTTGCTTGCCGGTCTCCGGATCGCGGTAGAACTTGGGATCAAGAAGCTCATTGTCAGGGGTGACTCGCAGCTTGTCGTCCGCCAAGTGAACAAGGATTACCAGAGCCCGTTGATGGAAGCGTACGTTGATGAAGTGAGGAAGCTAGAAGAGCGCTTTGACGGCCTGCAAATGGAACACATTCCAAGAGCTGAGAACGACATCGCTGATGGCCTGTCAAAGTGCGCAGCATTTAAGTTACCTGTGGAACCAGGAACCTTTGTGCTCAAGCTGACTCAGCCATCCGTAACGCCATCAACCAGACAGAGCAAGAAGAGGAGGTTGGTCTCCGGCGACTATCTTATGGCAGAGCTCCCCGGAGCCGCCGCCAAGAAGGTCCCCAAGATCGACGCCAAGAGCGCTGAGGAGCCGTCTGCTCCGGAAAACCCCAGGGTTTGTTCCGTAGAAGCAGGCGCTCCCGACAAGTTTTGCTCCGGCAAGCTTGCCGGGGAACGTCAAGCTCCAGCTGAGCCCCATATCCTCGCCGTAGAAGCGGACGTTCCCGCAGCAGCAGATGTGCCTTCAGTCCTTGTTGTCGAGCCATAGGCTCCAGCATGGGCGCAGCAGACTGTCCATTTCCTCCAAAACGGAGAACTTCCCGAAGAGCAAGAAGAAGCGGAAAGAGTAGCCCGGCGCTCGAGTATGTACCAGTTCGTCGACAACACACTGTACAGAAGAGGGCGCAACGGTGTGAAATTGAAGTGTATTTCCCGGGAAGACGGACAGCAGCTATTGGCAGAGATACATGGAGGCATATGTGGTCACCACATTGGCGCAAGAGCACTGGCCGGCAAAGCGTTCCGGCAAGGTTTCTTCTGGCCAACAGCCCTCCAGGATGCAACTGCACATGTAACCAAGTGTGAAGCGTGCCAGTTCCATTCCAAGCAGATACACCAGCCAACTCAAGCTCTCCAGACGATCCCTTTATCCTGGCCATTTTCGGTCTGGGGGCTCGACATCCTCGGCCCCTTCCCCCGAGCTGTCGGGGGCTTTGAGTACTTGTATGTCGCAATCGACAAGTTCACAAAGTGGCCGGAAGTGGAACCAGTGAGGAAGGTGATAGCACAGTCAGCCATCAAGTTCTTCAGGTCGATTGTCTGCCGCTTCGGGATCCCCAACAGGATCATCACCGACAACGGTACACAATTCACGAGCCGCGCCTTCATGCAATACATCCAAGATCTCGGTGCCAAGGTCTGCTTCGCTTCTGTTGCTCATCCTAGGAGCAACGGTCAAGCTGAAAGGGCCAATGCCGAAGTACTGCGTGGGCTCAAGACCAGAACTTTCGACAGGCTGCACAAGTGCGGAAGAAACTGGATCGAGGAGTTGCCGGTGGCTCTTTGGTCGATCAGAACGACGCCAAATCGAGCCACTGGCCAGACACCATTTGCTCTAGTCTATGGAGCAGAAGCAGTTACCCCCACGGAACTCGTATACGGGTCACCTCAAGTGCTCGCTTATGATGAGCTTGAGCAAGAGCGGCTGCGTGAAGATGACGCACTGCTCCTTGAGGAAGATCGTCTTCAGGTTGCTGTGCGAGCCTTTCGCTACCAGCAAGCTTTGTGTCGCTACCATAGCCGCAAAGTTAAAGCCAGAAGCTTCGAGGAAGGTGACCTTGTTCTTCGGCGCGCCCCGTCCGCCAAGAATCATAACAAGTTGACGCCAAAGTGGGAAGGCCCTTACCGGGTGAGACGAGTCACGAGGCCCGGCGCTGTCCGCCTCGAGACCGAAGATGGCACTCCGGTGAGCAACTCGTGGAATATTGAGCATCTTCGTATGTTTTACCTGTAAGGCGCGGTTGTCGGGCCCCGCCCGGCAACCAACCTTTTGTACAAGTCTTGCCGCAGTTGCATGTAATCCTTTGTACAAAGCCAGGCGCAGACCCTGAGCAGCAGTAAATGAAGCGCTGGCGCCCTAAGTTTTAGCATGCATGCTGAGTCGAGTCTCATCCTTGGTTAGGGTTGATAGTGCCTAACAGTTGCTAACCCCTAGCTTAGAGGTCGAGTCTGCGTCCTTTTTCCTGTTCCTTCGTTTCCTTTGGTTCGCAGGGTTTTGCATATCCTGGCTAGATCGCTTAAGGGCGAAGAAGAGAAGAAGGGCGGGCCAGCATCTGGTCCCCGGCAAGCCAGTGTTGCCGGGGGCTGCAAGTACGAAGATTCACCCGCGGCAAGCCAAAGTTGCCGGGGGCTGCAATCCCAGATAAGTTTTTGCATCCCTTGTCATGCATTCTCTTGTGAACTGTGGAATACGAAAACCTTGTTCCCTCCTAAAAGCTACCGTGCTCCCTTAACGGCAGGCCCCAGAGCGCGTTCTTGGGGCCCGTTTTGGTAGTAGTCGTGGCGGCAAAGGGGCAGAACGAGGGGCCCGAACCCGCCTCATCCCTTCCTCCGCCAAAGGCGTGGGAGAGGTCGAGTGGCGCGGGAAGACGGCAGGGCCTGTTGCCGGGCGAAGAAGTGTCTATCTTAACGATACAAAGGATTCGCTCCTTGGCGTGGGTTTTACCCACGGAACAAATGGCCCGGCAAACATCCCCTTTTCATTAAAAACATTCCGCTCAGGTACAGTTCAGAGAGAATGAAAAACATGAAAGATGGGATTACAAGTTTTAAACACAACTAAGGCCCGAGGGCTTACAGATTGAAAAAAGATAAGATGCCCGTAATCCCTTTCTTGTCTCTCTCCTCAGGAGGTAGGACAAGGAGGCGAAAAGGGCAAAAGGGGCGCCTAGGCGAGCTACGGGTGGCAGAAGACACCAACAGAACGCCCCGGGGGCCGGCTGAAAGCTGGACGGTGATGGCGGCGCCGGAAGAAGGGCTCGACAAGGTGGCAGGGCGTCAGCACGCTGTCGAGGGCGCTGTGCCCTCGTACTCTGAGTTGACGGCCTTGCCGCCAGCCCTCTTCCTCTTCCGCAGCCTCGCCACGCTAGCCGCCAAGGAGACGACCCCGGGGAGTTCAAGGAGCCAGCGACGCGGATGATGGGGTCGCCGGTGCCACACGGAGCTGCGACCGACGCCTAGTCGGACCCGTCATCCCGACGACCGCTGCCCTCGTCGTCGCTGTCGCTCCCCTCCTCGTCACTCTCGCTCGAGGAGGAGCCTTCGCTGTCGGAGGAGCTATCCACGCAGCACCGGGCCCGGGTCCCGAAGTCCCCGAAGGCCTTGACGGAGAGGAGATCGCCCTCCATCAACTTAAAATGGAGGGTGTACCCCTCCGTCAAGCTGTGGATACGGGCGAATGTCTTCCATCCTCGGCCAAGATACACCACACCGGGGGCTGGGGACTCGATGTGGACCCGCGTGCCGCTGATCCCGCAGCCCTTCATGCGCAGCCTTAGCGTCTCGGGTTGCTCCATCTCCATCACGCTTGCGAAGGGAGCCGGGAGGCGGAGGCGGCGGCGAGGCGCCCGGCGCAGCCTGACGAAGAACTCGCAAGGATCGTCCCCGAGGTGGACCGCCGTGGGAAGAGGAGCCGCTGGCGGAGGCGAGGCCGGCGCGTCGCCCCGCCCGCCTCTTCCCTGAGCGCCTCGGCCTCGTCCACGCCCTCGTCCACGACCTCGCCCCCTCCCCCTTCCCCATATGGTTGGCTCCGCCACCGCGGGTGCAAGGGGAGGAGGGCCGCGCTGCCTGGCGGCAACCCTCGCCGGCACCGATGAAGGACCAGGATTCCCTTTCTCCATGGCGAGTGGAGAGAGGGGGTCAGAGGATGAAGAGAAGAAGAGATGGAGGAGTGTGGGTTCCCGTCGCCCCCTCTTGCTCTTTATAATGGAGCAGGGTGGGGGCTCGACCGCCCCGCTCAGCAAATCAAGACGCGGGAAGGCCAGGCGAGTGGGGCCGACCTGCTGCCCCGACCCGCGACGGCCCGGTTTCCTGCCTCCACTGTCCGCAACCCCGGGTGCATGGGAGCCGCGTGGCTGACGCGCAGGACCGAGGCGACAGATGAGGCGACCTCTCCCCACCCCGTGATCATGGGGAGCGGGCGCCTCGGAAACCGTGCCTCGGCCCCGTCCAGCGAACGAGCCACGCCTCCACGCCTCCCTCCACTTATGGAGCTAGCGCGAACCGTCCCCCTTTATTGCGACGTGACGCATGCCTGCGGGGTTCGGCCCCGCGCACGCCGCCCCACGTCACGCACGCCTCTCCCCACGATGTCGCGTTCGACGCGTGCCGTTCGGGGAGGACGTGGTGGACGCAGAAGCAGATGCAGCGTGACCCAGGCCGCGCGTGCCCGTGCACTGTTTTGGGCCTGGCCCAACAGCGCTCGGCACCGTGTATGGCCCAGGCCCGGGGGCTCCTGTCGGTGTACTAAAGTAGGGGTACCTTAGTATCCCAAACTTGTGCACGGACAGTCGTAGCACCCCGCGGCAAGGCTTGCCAGGCGATCGCCAAGACTCTCCGTGGTCCCTTTTTGGGCCATCCAAGAACAAAGTATTTGAGCCAAGGCCCCGGCAGGAGGAGCCTGCCGGGAAGGCCACCCGAAGAGAGCCAGGCCCCGGCAAGAGGAGCTTGCCGGGACGACCGCTCGAAGCACAAGACCCCGGCAGGAGGAGCTTGCCGGGAAGGCCGACCGAGGCACGACAAGATACTTGCTGCGACGCGCTCCGCGTCCCGGCAAGGACCGGTGAGCGACAAGCTCCCGGGCGCGACAAGACATCAGCCGCGGCAAGGCGCTTGCTGCGGCAAGTCACCACCCCGCGCCTGCGCTCCAGCTCATCCACCCACGCGTCGCTCTGGGGCCGTTCCAGGCGTACGTGGCGAGAGGCTGCGCAGCCAGGGGCATGCGGTGGCGAAGCGACGCTGACAGAGTAGCCATCGTGGCAAACGGTGGCGCTCCTGACGGTCCCCTTTCCTGCACCGTCTGGCCGATGCGGACGGGCATTTAATGCCCTTGTCCCCTGCCGTCAGAGTTAGGTATGATAGCATTGTACAGCCACTGTGCAGGCAGCTGTACCCACTACAACATTCTCCCATTTTTGCCCCCACCTGCGCTGCCACCTGTGGGTAACCCCTTGAGCATATAAAAGGAGGCCCCATGCGCACATAGAGGGGGGAGGACACCCATCGCTACGCTCGGCCTCGCCAGCAGCTCGCGTGTACTGTAGCACCACACGCTCCCGAGCAAGAACACAATACCAAACCACAAAGCAGCAGTAGGGTTTTACGCATCCTTGCGGACCGAAGCTGGGTAAAATCCCTTGTGTGCATCGCCTCGATCCGCTCTTCGCGCGACCTCCGCCCCCCGCCGAACCAAGGAAGGGGCTCGGTCCCCATAGGTGTTCGTGGAGGCAGATTTCCCCCGACACCGCCTATGATTTGAGTCTCCATCTTCTCTTGTAAAGCACCAACTAAGGGGCACTATGATCATACTTGAGCATTGGGTATAGCTAATATGCGAGTGTGTTTCATAAATGGATCAATGATTGGGCATAATGTGCTAGGGATAACTTGCTTTAGTGTTGATATTTTGAAAGACATGGTTACTTGTTGATATGCTTGAGTCTTTAAATCCTCATGTCAAAACTAGGCTATTGCTTTGAACCATATAAAAGTCCAAATGTCCATACTACAAAGAAAAGAATGTGTGATGAACATGTTAGGTAGCATTCCACATCAAAAATTATGTTTTTATAATTTACCTACTCGAGGAAGAGCAGGAATTAAGCTTGGGGATGCTGATACGTCTCCAACGTATCTATAATTTTTTTATTGTCCCATGCTGTTAATTATCATTTTTGGATGTTTTACAATCATTTTATAGAAACTTTATATCATTTTTTGGGACTAACTTATTGACATAGTGCTCAGTGCCACTTGCTATTTTTTGCTTGCTTTTTTACTTCACAGGAAATCAATACCCAAAGGAGATCAAATGCAGCAAAACTTTTTGGTGATTTTTTCTGGACCAGAAGACACCTGTTGGGCCAAGAAAGTGCCTGAGGTGATCTCCGAGGGGAGCACAACCCACCAGGGCGCACCCAAGTAGGTTGTGCCCACCTCGGTGGCTTCCCGCACCGCCTGTTTGCTCTATAAATACACCAATATTCCAGAAACCCTAGGAGGTCGACAAAAATCAATTCTAGCCACCGCAAGTTCTAGAACCACCATATCCAATCTAGACACCATCACGGAGGGGTTCATCATCCTCATTGGTGCCTCTCTGATGATGTGTGAGTAGTTCATTGTAGACCTATGGGTCTTTGTAGTTAGTAGCTAGATGGTTTCCTCTCTCTCTTTTGATTCTCAATACAATGGTCTCTTGGAGATCTATTTTATGTAACTCTTTTTGCGGTGTGTTTGTCGGGATCCGATGAACTTTGAGTATATGATCAGATCTATGTTTTTATCCACGAAATTTATTTGAGTCTTTTGATCTCTTATATGCATGATTACTTATAGCCCCGTATTTCTTCTTCGAATCTATGGTTTAGTTAGGCCAACTAGATCATTTTTTCTTGCCATGGGAAGAGGTGCTTTGTGATGGATTCGATCTTACGGTGCTTGATCCCAGTGACAGAAGGGGAACCAACACGTATGTATCGTTGCTATTAGGGATAAAAAGATGGGGTCTATTTCTACATAAATAGATCTTGTCTATATCATGTCATCATTCTTATTGCACTGCTCCGTTTCTCCACGAACTTAATACACTAGATCCATGCTGGATAGCGGTCGATGTGTGGAGTAACAATAGTAGATGCAGGCAGGAGTCGGTCTACTAATCTCGGACATGATGCCTATATAATGATCATTGCCTAGATATCGTCACGATTATTTGAAGTTCTATCAATTGCCCAATAGTAATTTGTATACCCACCGTATGCTATTTTTCTCGAGAGAAGCCACTAGTGAAATCTACGGCCTCCGGGTCTCTTCTTTATTATATTTTCCTTCGCGATCTATTTTTATTTTATTTTATTTTCAGATCTATTAATCCAAAAAATAAAAAATACCTTGCTACAATATTCATTTATTTATTTTATCTCGCGTTCCCGTGAGATCTATTTATCCAATCTATCACAATTTTTATCCCGTCTACATGCCAATTTCTAGTGCCGTTACCTGAAAGGGATTGACTACCCTTTTAATATGTCGGTTGCGAGTATTTGTTATTTGTGTGCAGGTGTCGTCCATGTAGTGTTGCGTGGTTCTCCTACTGGTTCAATAGCCTTGGTCTCATCACTGAGGGCAATACCTACCGTAGTTGTGCTGCATCATCCCTTCCTCTTTGGAGAAATACAGGCGTAGTTCAAGCCACATCACTATGCACATCACTGGGATTCCCTGGCCGCCTCCATGCCCTTCCGCAATTGGCTCATGAGGTCAATGGCTACAGGGACATCATGGTATCAAGACGCAGGAAATGCTATACGGTTTTTAAGCATTCTAAAGCTTTTCCACTTACCAAGAATTTCGCTGGTAGCTTTCTTGGCTGCTTCCTGTTCGGCTCAGTTCGAGGTCTTCAGATAGTTGTTATCCTATTCCCTCGCAGCCTGCAACATCAAGATAATACAGATCCTTAACTCGGTCGTCCCGCCCAAATTAAGACCTGGGGGTTACTAGGTTAGGGATTATGATCTGCTCTTAAGCTATTCAAATCTCGCACCTGTATTTTGGTAGAAAAAAGACTAGTGATCCCTTCAAGCCCTGTTCGAGCCGCTCCAAGGTAGGCCTCCACTGAATTAAATGCATTCCATTCCAGGTTAGTGAAGGAAGCGTGACGTAAGGATTTTGTCTGGCGGCGATGATTCATCGCGCTCTCGACTTTGGAATTGGTAACCGAGACATTGTCTCGATCCTCTGGAGGTGCGTGCCTTGGTACACCCAGGGTATCTTTAGATTGACCCGACGGTGTTTTTCTTTAGCGAAACCAAACAAATGTCAAAATATAATAGTAAGAAGAATGACTCTCTCGATGGCTTCGAACACAGTACCTTCGAGCCGAGGGTGCGGCCGCCCCTATTCTGACAGTGGCTTTTCGCTTGGATGCCCCGTTATGGGCCAAGGCCGACATGCCCTGCGCCCCTTCCGTCGATAGGCGTGCAGTGCGACGACCTTGGGAGTAGAAGTCAGCACAATTGGGACGATGCGAGGCGAGCGCCTGGTGGGGGAGATCCTCTGGTTACTTAATGTGGAGGAAAGATGGACCCCAGGGTGATCAGACCGTCAGGGCGACCTTGGCGCCGTCAAGGCTTTCCTGGTAAAAGACCTCGTATTCAAAATTATTCGATATCTCCGGATCATCGTGATACCCTGGATCATCCTCGTGGGAATGATTCTCCGGTTGAGGAGAGGGGCAGTTGACGGATTCAATCTGATGCCTCCAACTCTGATTAAGGAAGAAATACACTGAGTCAGTGTTCGGACATAATATCCGTATCATACTACGAAGGGATAAAGCTTACCCATTCTGCCAGATTGTAGACGGAATATCCCTCTCGGGTTCCCGATCGCGCAAAATCTTCTTCCTCTCCTTTGAAGAGACCGGCTAGTATTCTGGCTAGGGACGCTTGATTCTCCACCCCTTGTCACTTGTAATGGGTGGCATCGTTGGTGCCATTGTAGCACCACAAAGGATGCATCCTCTGTTGAATGAGCTGTACGCACCGAGTTATGGCGACGACCATTACATTGACCGTAGTTAGTTTACTATGCGCCAGCAGCCAAACCTTTGTGGCCAGAAGGCGCACCTCCTCGCTATCTCCTTGGGAAGGGCTCTTAGGCCTCCAGTTGAACCGCTTCTTCAATGGGGCACCTGAATATTCGGGTAACCCCCTCCGGACTAGTCCGGATAGTGGGACGTCCTCAATATAGAACCATTTCGAAGTCCACTCTTCGGGATCCTTCTTCGGGGTCCCAACGGGATACCCTGTCCCAGCTATGCGCCACACTTCGGCTCCACCTACTCTAAATATGGAGCCTCTCCGGGTATGTGGTACGAGGAAGAAATATTTTCTCCACAAATCAAAATGGGCCTCACAACTCAAGAATATCTCGCAAAGTGCCACAAAGCCAGAAATATGCAATATGGATCCTAGGGTCAGGTTGTGGAGCTATATCCCATAGAACTCCGATAAACCCCGCAGGAAAGGGTCAACCGGAAAGCCTAGGCCTCATAGAAGGAAGGGCATGGATCATACACTCGCTTCCTTGCTTGGATCTGGGGAGCTTGATGCGGCTTGAACTACGTCGGTATTTTCCCAAAGAGGAAGGGATGACGCAGCAGAGCTACGGTAGGTATTTCCCTCAGTGATGAGACCAAGGTTATCAAACCAATAGGAGAACCACGCAACACCACGTAAACAGCTCCTGCAAACAAAGAACAAATACTTGCAACCCGGCATAAGAGAGGGGTTGTCAATCCCTCACGGGTAAAAAGATAGGTAAAATTGTAGTACATTGGATAAATAGATCTTGCGGGAACGCCAGATAAAATAAATAAACAAAAGTTGCAGCAAGGTATTTTTGTGTTTTTGGATTAATAAATCTGAAAATAAAAGCAAATAAAAATAGATCTCGAAGGCAAATATAACAAAGAAGAGACCCGGGGGCCGTAGATTTCACTAGTGGCTTCTCTCGAGAAAAATAGCATACAGTGGGTAAACAAATTACTGTTGGGCAATTGATAGAACTTCAATAATCATGACGATATCCAGGCAATGATCATTATATAGGCATCACATCCAAGATAGTAGACCGACTCCTGCATGCATCTACTACTATTACTCCACACATCGAACACTATCCAGCATGCATCTAGTGTACTAACTTCATGGAGAAACGGAGTAATGCAATAAGAACGATGACATGATATAGACAAGATCTTTTTATGTAGAAATAGACCCCATCTTGTTATCCTTAATGGCAATGATACATACGTGTTGGTTCCCCTGCTGTCACTGGTATCAAGCACCGTAAGATCGAACCCATCACAAAGCACCCTTCCCATGGCAAGAAAATCAATCTAGCTGGCCTAACTAAACCAAAGATTCAAAGAAGAAATATGAGTCTATAAGTAATCATGCATATAAGAGATCAAAAGACTCAAATAACTTTCCTGGATAAAAACATAGATCTGTACTGAAAGTTCATCGGATCCCAACAAACACACCGCAAAAAGAGCTATATCAAATAGATCTCCAAGAGACCATTGTATTGAGAATCACAAGAGAGAGAGAGAGAGGAAGCCATCTAGCTACTAACTATGGACCCGTAGGTCTACAACGAACTACTCAAGCATTATCGGAGAGGCACCAATGAGGATGATGAACCCCTCCGTGATGGTGTCTAGATTGGATATGGTGGTTCTCGAACTTGCGGCGGCTGGAATTGATTTTCGTCGACTCCCCTAGGGTTTCTGGAATATTAGGGTATTTATAGAGCAAAGAGGCGATGCGGGAGGCCACCAAGGTGGACATGATACGTCTCCAACGTATCTACAATTTATGAAGTATTCATGCTATTATATATTCGGTTTTGGTTGTTTAATGGGCTTTATTATACACTTTTATATTATTATTGGGACTAACCTATTAACCGAAGGCCCAGCCCAAATTGTTGTTTTCTTGCCTATTTGAGTGCTTCGAAGAAAAGGAATATCAAACGGAGTCCAAACGGAATGAAACCTTCGGGAGAGTTATTTTTGGAACAGAAGCAATCCAGGAGACTGGAGTAGACGTTAGGAAGCTTAGAGGAAGCCACGAGGTAGGGAGGCACGCCCTACCTCCCTGGGAGCACCCCCACCCTAAAAACATCGGGGAGCATAATAGATCGGGAGTTCCGCTGCCGCAAGCCTCTGTAGCCACCAAAAACCAATCGGGACCCTGTTCTGGCACCCTACCGGAGGGGGGATGATGTAGGGTGGAACCCTAGATGGCCAATCTTTCATGAAAGGAGCGGATCCCTATGAAGAACGTGATGAACACGAGGGGAAACACGAGAGAAACACGAGGGAAATCACTCAACCAACAAGAATAGATCACACATGCACTAGATCGATGAACACAAAGGTAAGATACAAGATCCAAAGTCAACAACGGACGATACAAAGGTAACTGTTTCTTCTCCTAGAAGGAGGTCTTGATGGGGCCACCCAAGAGGGGGTCTTGAATCCAAGTTGATCTTCTCCGTAGAGGGGCCGCGGTCTCTCTCGTGGAGTAGATCCGTAATGGATGAGCAAAGCTCTATCTCACATATGAGCTAATCCTTTGCTGACCCTAACTAGGAGGAGGAGGGGGTCTATATATAGTGTTAGCCCACGAAGGGGTAAGTGAGAGGGGGGATACATGGGCCCTTGGCCCGTTCACTGTGCGCAGACAGGTGCAGGATGTCCGTGCTGTGGGCCGGATGTCCGGCGGCTCACGAAGAGCCGGATGTCCGCGCCTCGGGCTGGATGTCCGGGCTGGAGTGGCCGATTCTTCTGCTCTCTGGTTAGTGTGCACCGGATTTCCGGGCAGGCGCAGGATGTCCGGCCCGTCATGGGGCGCCGGATGTCCAGGGGTCGGTCGGATGTCCGGCCGCTGTAGAGTCGTCTGGCTTCGGTCTCTCTCTGGTCTTCTTCTGGTTAGTGGCGCCGGATGTTCGGGCTCCTGCCGGATGTCCGGCAGCTGTAGCTCAGTGGCGAATCCACTTGAGGCGCTTCTTGATCCGCTTCCGTGAGGACTTGGCGTATGCCTCGAGCATCTCCATGGTCGTATCCTTGGTTCCTAAGCACATGTAGGGTCTTTGCATTTGGTAGCAACCGTGTCTCGTACGAGTGGAAAGGGGAAGCATGTAGGAACGGGTTCACCTTAGGTCCAATGGCGTATGCTCGAGTGTACATGGGGATGATCGTAGGATGCTCCGCATCATCTCCCCTCCCTTGGGAAAGATCCGACCTCGGATCGTGATCCTCATCACCATGGAAACAGTTGTCGTGGACGGACTTGTAGTTGGACGGAGTGGAAGTCATGGCGCAATCCAAGTACTTTAAGGTGTCATCGGGATGGTAGACATGCAAAACGAGCAAACACAAGCGACACTTGGAAATACAATGGTTAGCGCACACAAGGTGTCCATCAAGTAAGCACGAGGTCGTCCAAAGGAATTGTTCATGACAAGGCATGAGAGGCCTATCCAAATGATGTAAAATGATATGTAAAGCATTCATGGTAGCAAAAGCATTCATTTTGCACACAAATGTATGGTGAATGAGATCAATGCAACCACGGTGCAAAATGATGTCATAGTGAGACGGTTTATCAATAGCATGAATATGGCAATGGATGCTCAATATGATTATGGTATCATGCAATTGATGGTAGGCAATATGATCATGATGTATGAATATGCCATCAAGAAAGATCACAACAAATTTGCGAAGGAAGTGCACAAGCTCATATATCATGGATGACATGGGAATAGGTGCAACAAGACAATCATAATGTGTGTCAATCCATGCATAGGGTGCAAACTTGTGGTGAGTATGATATGTCCATCGAGCATGACATGTATGAGCACAATCAACGAATATGAAGGTGGGGGTGCAATGTGTCAAAGGAGTGTTGATGTACCAATGCTCGATGTCGTGGCATGAGTGGAGGTTGGAAGGTGCATCCAAAAAGTGTGAGCGCTCCTCAATCTGAAGGTCCATAGAGCCAATCTCCAATGTCGCTCCTCCATTCGTGAGATGTATCATGTAGACGACAAGAAAGAAACAACAATGAAAGAATGACCCGTCCAATATGCATATATGAGGATGGCTCAAAGGGAATGAGTTCACCTTTATGAGGATGTCGAAAATGATGGTGTTGCACATCATATACACCTTCACATAACCAATATGTCTTGTGATGGAAATGCCTTGAGAATCCTTCAAAATGAAAGAACATGACAAACACTTGGAAAAACAAATGAGGTTAGCGGAAATGCAAAACCTATCATTCGAGTGGTGAGATACCCAACAAGTGTTTTCATCATTCTTATCATAAGAAAGGACAAGGTGTGGTATGGTGTGAAAGCATATGATGCAACTACAACCAAAGACAATATGCTTAAACAAGCAAGCATGCATCACAAGTGAAGTGTCCAAGTCACCAAGATCATTAAGCATAGAGGCACTTATTGGGGGCAAGCGATAATAAACAAGATATATCATGTGAGAGGCATGAGCATATATGTCATCAACCCAAGAAAGCGAGTAATAATGGAACATGGGTGATGCAACCAGGCAAGTAATCATAGTGATCAAGTCAAGCAAGCTAGTAGTGTGAAGATGCAACGTACTAGAAGGAATCGTGGCAAGCATGTCATGTGTGCAAATAACGGGCACGAATATTGCATGTGGCATATCACAAGCATGAAGGCAAGATATGAGCAAAATAGCATCAATAGCATGAGACACATGATAAACATGGCAATAGAAACAAAGATCTCCACCAAACATGCAAATACACATATGAGTAGCAACATGGTGAATCATGGGTAGATGCAAGCAAGGGTCACAATTGCATGGCAGAGTCATGTAAAGAGGAATAACATGCAATGTGAACACGATAGAATGGGCTTAAGGTGACAAGTGATATATAGCCCAAAGCCGTGTGAGAGCCAAGTAAAAGGAATGCGCGAAGTCATTGCGCGAAGGGAATGGTGGGAAGGACAATCCACGGGATCCCAAGTCATCTGTGCTCTCAAGAGCTCATTTCGTCAACTCTTGAGATTCAGATGTTGACGAGTATACGTGAGTACCTACACAAAACAATGAAAAAGAGAAAATTGTGTGTGCGTGGTAGATGTACACATCATCCATCATGATGCGCACGTGCTTGTGTTGGTTAGCACCAAATATCCAATGCTCAAATAAATGAGATGCGTGATATAGAAACATGTCATCCATCATGAGAGGTTTTTTATTATGTATAGCATAATGGAGACTCAAATTGTATAATGCATCATGAGAAATGTGTAGAGCATTGTTATTCATGGAATGCATATGGTGCAAGAAATTTTGGGTATCATGCAAAGTATGGAATGCATCGAAATCTCCTAATATGTATGAGGAAACTATGGGGGTCTCCTCATGAGCATTAGTAGAAACATCACATGGAGAATATTGACAACATCCAAAACAAAGCATATTTGGAACAATGTGATCATGGCATGCCACAGTAGATGAATTGCGCAAATCATGTAAAGGAAGCATGGCAATATCATCACATGAAAAACAAAAGCCAATGACCATCATCTCGTCATCTATGCCATAAGTGCAAATGGGATTTATTTTAATGGGGCATGCATAGTTACTATGTTGAGCTTGAAATGAAGTAATATGGGATATCTCACTCATAGCATATGACAAGTTCAATGGATTGTCAAACATGATGTGACCAAAAGAATTTTCACATGATATCCTATGGAGCATAGCATCACAACTAGGCAACTCAACATGCTCATCATCATATTCATCATAAATTGGTAAGTCATGACATGAAGAAGTCGCACTAGCATGAAGCATGGGAATAGGTGGATCAACATCATGCAAGCAATCATTGGTAAGATAGTCCACTAGTGGGACAAGAGAAGCACCATCACCTATGTTACCTTTGGAGAGTAGCTCATGTGTTGTAGGTGAGGCTGCAACTTGATGGTACCATGTGGGGGGTTCATCATCGTCCACCATGGCCATCGTTGTTTCAATTTGAGGTATGGACTCATCGAGGATAGGCATGTCGTCATGTAGGAGACCTAGCACCAAAGAAGAAAACACACTAGGAGTAGAGGTTAAGTCATTAGAAATCATAGTGGCCTCACATGCAGTGTCAACTACCTCACTCACTAAGTGTTGTGGCTCACTCACTCCCGGTATGATGCTCTCACTCATATGGTCAGGGGAGTCACTCAAATGGCTCTCAACTTCACATAGGATGTGTGGCATGCTCTCAAGTGTGGGGCTAGTGGTGGTCACACTCATTCTCTCGTAGGAAATGCTCTCAATGTCACGTATGGTGGATTCACTCATCTCACTCATGGGTTGGTGGCTCTCCTCACATGGCAATTGGGTCATCTCATGATATGTTGGTGTAGGAGAGATGTTGGTGCAAATGGCTCCATGCTCAACTCCTATCGCCGCCTTGGTTGAAGGGATAGTCCCATGCTCAACCTTCTTGTCGCTGTCTTGTTGTTGGAGGCCCATATGATGTGGCACCTCATAGCTCGTCTCCATGACTGAAGGGAATTTCCCATGCTCGGCCATCTTCCTTGAGGGGCTTCCGAAGATGGAAGTGTCACCCTCACTTGTAGGCGGTCGCCTTGTTGTTGAAGTAGTTGATGTAGGCGAACTCATGGGAAGTAGGCGAAGACGCCGTACGTCCAAAGGCGAAGATGCCTTGATAGCACTTGGCGAAGATGTCGAAGTGGTTGTTGTAGCCATAGCTCCGTCTTGGTGGTGTTCATCTCACGGTCTTCTCTTTTGCTCATGAAGCTTGGACTTGTACGTTTGCGCTTGTGGAGCATCTTCGTGTTGATGGTGTCGTTGTCGCACTTGAGCTTGTAGTAGATGTCGGTCGTCGTCGTCGTCGTGCACATGATGCTTGTAGGTTACTTTCTCTTCATGACGATGTAGATCACGAACGTGATGGTGGTCGCCATGTATATGTGGACGTGGACGACTTGCGCTTGCGTCGCGTGGGCGCTCCGAAGATGATCGAATTGAACGTCGCCGCCTTGAGGATGATGAAGGGGAAGTAGACTTGATCAAGGCTCGAATCTCCTCCATCCTTGCATCTTGCTCCTCCTTTTGTGGGGAAAACTTGTTGTCGATGTAGTCCCTTTTCCTTGCTTCGGAGTGATGAATGTCGATGGAGAGGTTCTCGATGCGCTTTTGCATTCTTGATTGTGCGCCTTGCATTTGTCGTTGTAGATCGAAGATGGACGCTTTGGTGATGTAGTTGTTCACGCCGTCGTTGTTGTCGAAGACCGGAGATGAAATGCCTTGCCTATCCATCACAAGACTCGAGCAAATATGAGTGGGAGAAAGAGAAGAACTTATACCAAATGTACCGTGACCGATGTTGAAGATGGATCAATGATCACTCAATGTGTAACAAGGAAATAGCACAATTGGTATCAATTCTTGTCGGTTTCTCACACCTACACAAGTAAGGCTTATGGTGGAGCTTGGTGAGGATAGTGGCACAAAAATTGATGCAAAATGTTAGCAAGAGTCAATAATGTTGAAAGAGATTCACAAATTCGCAAGTGAAACAAGTAGACCAATAGCAAAGAATGGCACACGGAAACACACACACGGATAGATAAATGGGGTCGTGCAACCAAGGAATGAGCACAAAATGTGGAGTCCACGGAAAACGCTCGTTTTGCACAACTCAAGAGAGACGCTAGCACGATTGCTCTATAGGCGGATACGACACGTGTGCACAACCTATGATATGCAAAATGGATAAACTTCTATCCCAAGTATATATATGTATGGTTCCCGGTGTTTCTTTCAAGATGATCCAAGATGACCGGATATGACAATCTTATATGCAATGGTATGATGCTATGGCACTTGCTTACAAGCTCTTTGTTCACTCTCTTTTGCTTAAAAGCTTATTCTCTTTTTTTGTATGGCCACTTTGTGAAATGCACAAACTACGATAGAAATTGTGTATATGCAGGAACAATCTTGTGACACAAGAGATGATATGATGATACCAATATGATATGGTATGTATGCAATGGGAGTGTAGATCACTAATGTGCACAAGTAACATTGCCGGCAATACTCAAATGGCTAGTCTCGATAGGCAAGTGACGCAAAATAAGCTAGGGGTTATCAATGCAATTGCAAGGGAATATACAATGGAGGGATACCACGATACCGAGATGATATAGAGGTTACCGTCCGTGGCGATGATGAGTGGCAGTGATCTTGATGGAGATACCAAGATGATGGAGACTCGTCCTTAAGTAGCCGAAACACCTTAGGAAACGGAAAAACTGAGAACTCAAAATCTCAAATGTCAACTGTCAAATGGTGGTAGCGGGATGCGGTGGTGGTTTTGCGGAAGCTCAAAGGGATTGCATAAATGCAATGATGGGTTATGGAGTACGCAGTGCGGAAGTCGAGGGTAAGGTGGATGGACTATAAACGGTGTCGGAGTTGGAAACACGGTCCCTAAGTAGTCGAAACACCTTAGGAGACACAACTCACAACGCAAACAAAAATTTGGTTAAGTTGGGTTGGTGGAAGTGTATGGTGGGCAAGCCTATGCGGAAGTTATGGTGATTTTTGGTGAAGAAGCAATCGTCCCTAAGTAGCCGAAACACCTTAGAAGACTCGAATCGCAACTCAAACAACCACTAATGCTATAGGGAACAAATTGGGTTAGGTTGCGGAAGTCGGTGGTGGTTATGCGGAGGATGTGGTGGAAGCCCTAGGCAAAGATGCCAAAGTTCCAAAAATTTGATGGAGTCAAATGGTGATGGTAGTATTTTTGTGGGATGGGGGATGTCAATAGCTTCAAAACGAGCTAAAGAACGTCAAGAACGGACTCCGGATGAGTTAGTTATGCACAAAACGGTGAAACGGGAAAAGCTGAAATCCCACGGGTCGGACATCCGGGGCTCGGGCCGGATATCCGGGACCTGATGTCCAGAAACTTGCACGAAAATGCGCTCCAGGAGCCAGATGTCCGGGCAAATGGCCGGATGTCCGGGGCTCGGGCCGGATGTCCGGGGCTCGGGCCGGATGTCCGGGCTCCAAATCCGTGGATGGATTCGAGGAACTCGATTTTGGGGCGGAAATTGATGATTTCGGGGGCAAAATTGCGGATATTTCGTGGATGGAAAGTGGGGAAACTTGGGGGAATGCTAGATCCACTCGAAACCAAGCAAATCCATGGATTAAATCCAACAAAACATCATCAAACCAACAAATCACAAAAAAAATGGGGCTATTTTTGGTGGGGATTTTTCGAATTTAGGATGAAATCAACAAAACTAGGCTAGAAAACACAACGGGGAGGCTCCAAAATCGTGATCAACCTAAGCTCTGATCCAAGATGATGTAGGGTGGAACCCTAGATGGACGATCTTTCATGAAAGGAGCGGATCCCTACGAAGAACGTGATGAACACGAGGGGAAACACGAGAGAAACACGAGGGAAATCACTCAACCAACAAGAATAGATCACACATGCGCTAGATCGATGAACATAAAGGAAAGATACAAGATCCAAAGTCAACAACGGAGGATACAAAGGTAACCGGTTCTTCTCCTAGAAGGAGGTCTTGATGGGGCCACCCAAGAGGGGGTCTTGAATCCAAGTTGATCTTCTCCGTAGAGGGGGTGCGGTCTCTCTCGTGGAGTAGATCCGTAATGGATGAGCAAAGCTCTATCTCACATATGAGCTAATCCTTTGCTGACCCTAACTAGGAGGAGGAGGGGGTCTATATATAGTGTTAGCCCACGAAGGGGTAAGTGAGAGGGGGGATACATGGGCCCTTGGACCGTTCACTGTGCGCAGACAGGTGCCGGATGTCCGGGCTGTGGGCTGGATGTCCGGCGGCTCATGAAGAGCCAGATGTCCGGGCCTCGGGCCGGATGTCCGGGCTGGAGTGGCCGATTCTTCTGCTCTTTGGTTAGTGTCCGCCGGATTTCCGGGCAGGCGCCGGATGTCTGGCCCGTCGCGGGGCGCGGGATGTCCGGGGGTCGGCCGGATGCCCGGCCGCTGTAGAGTCACCTGGCTTCGGTCTCTTTCTCGTCTTCTTCTGGTTGGTAGCGCCGGATGTCCGGGCTCCTGCCGAATGTCCGGCCATTGTAGCTCCGCGGCGACTCCACTTGAGGCGCTTCTTGATACGCTTCCGTGAGGACTTGGCTATGCCTCGAGCATCTCCATGGTCGTCTCCTTGGTTCTTAAGCACATGTAGCGTATTTGCATTAGGTAGCAACCGTGCCTCGTATGAGTGGAAAGGGGAAGCATGTAGGAACGGGTTCACCTTAGGTCCAATGGCGTATGCTCGAGTGTACATGGGGATGATCGTAGGATGCTCCGCATTAGGGGATCCCTCGCCGGTGGCCATATTCATCATCCCGACGCTCTCCATGACGAGGAGGGAGTAGTTCACCCTCGGGGCTGAGGGTATGTACCAGTAGCTACGTGTTTGATTTCTCTCTCGTGTTCTTGATTTGGCACGATCTTGATGTATCATGAGCTTTGCTATTATAGTTGGATCTTATGATGTTTCTCCCCCTCTACTCTCTTGTAATGGATTGATTTTTTTCCTTTGAAGTTATCTTATCAGATCGAGTCTTTAAGGATTTGAGAACACTTGATGTATGTCTTGCATGTGCTTATCTATGGTGACAATGGGATATCACGTGACCTACTTGATGTATGTTTTGGTGATCAACATGCGGGTTCCGTGACCTCGTGAACTTATGCATAGGGGTTGGCACACGTTTTCGTCTTGACTCTCCGGTAGAAAGTTTGGGGCACTCTTTGAAGTTCTTTGTGTTGGTTGAATAGATGAATCTGAGATTGTGTGATGCAAATCGTATAATCATACCCACGAATACTTGGGGTGACATTGGAGTATCTAGGTGACATTAGGGTTTTGGTGGATTTGTGTCTTAAGGTGTTATTCTAGTACGAACCCTATGATAGATCGAACGGAAAGAATAGCTTCATGTTATTTTACTACGGACTCTTGAATAGATCGATCAGAAAGGATAACTTTGAGGTGGTTTCGTACCCTACCATAATCTCTTCGTTTGTTCTCCGCTATTAGTGACTTTGTAGTGACTCTTTGTTGCATGTTGAGGGATAGTTATATGATCCAATTATGTTATTATTGTTGAGAGAACTTGCACTAGTGAAAGTATGAACCCTAGGCCTTGTTTCGAAGCATTGCAATACCGTTTAAACTCACTCTTATTGCTTGCTACCTTGCTGTTTTTATATTTTCAGATTACAAATACTCATATCTATCATCCATATTGCACTTGTATCACCATCTCTTCGCCGAACTAGTGCACCTATACAATTTACCATTGTATTGGGTGTGTTGGGGACACAAGAGACTCTTTATTATTTGGTTGCAGGGTTGTTTGAGAGAGACCATCTTCAACCTACACCTCCCATGGATTGATAAACCTTGTCATACAAACCTCTGCACTTGGAGGCCCAACAATGTCAACAAGAAGAAGGTTGCGTAGTAGACATCAGGGCACAACCCACCAGGGCACGCCTGGGCCTCCAGGGTTGCCCAGGTGGGTTGCGCCCTCCTTGGGGCACCCCTCTGGTACTTTTAAGGGCCATCTTGTGTCTTCTGGTCCAGAAAAATTCTCCAAAAAGTTTCGCTGCGTTTGGACCCTGTTTGGTATTGATTTTCTGTGAAGTAAAAAACAAGCAAAAAACAACAACTGGCATTGGGCACTATGTAAATAGGTTAGTCCCAAAAAATGATATAAAATTGCTATAAAATTATTGCAAAACATCCAAGAATGATAATTGTCGGTGTCAAAACCGGCGGATGTCGGGTAGGGGGTCCCGATCTGTGCGTCAAGGCCGGATGGTAACAGGAGACAAGGGACACGATGTTTACCCAGGTTCGGGCCCTCTCGATGGAGGTAAAACCCTACTCCTGCTTGATTAATATTGATGATATGGGTAGTACAAGAGTAGATCTACCACGAGATCAAGGAGGCTAAACACTAGAAGCTAGCCTATGGTATGATTGTGTATGATGATGGTTCTGTCCTACGGACTACAACCCTCCGGTTTATATAGACACCGGATAGGGTTAGGGTTACACAGAGTCGGTTACAATGGTAGGAGATCTTGAGTATCCGCATCGCCTAGCTTGCCTTCCACGCCAAGGAAAGTCCCATCCGGACACGGGATGAAGTCTTCAATCTTGTATCTTCATAGTCCAGGAGTCCGGCGAAGGTATAGTCTGGCTACCCGAACACCCCCTAATCCAGGACTCCCTCAATAATATAACAACATGGAAAATTATAGATAAATTGGAGACGTATCAGAGCTCTCGGCGAGTGCTTGGCCATCGACAGCGATTAACCCAGCGTGGACGGAAACGAGATCCACTGCGGGAAGATAGACTTGCGTCTGCAGGTTGCAAAGCCGGAGGCGTGAGACTGAGTAGCTTGTCCAATCACCGGGGAGAAGACCATGAGGGCATGAAGATGAGCTGGGGATGTTTGCCATGGTGCCTAAAATTTCTCCAGTGTTGGTTTTTGAGGGGAGGATAGGTCAGCCGTCCCCCGCGCCTTTTGATTTATAAGTAAGTATTTCATCCTGAAGCTGAAAGGACGGGTCTACAAAAAAGGTAGCATTGGGCCGTTCGCCTTCTAAAAAGGTGCACGATAATCAAAGTTGGCCCTTGCCCCGAGGTAAGCATTAAACTCCGATGGCAGCACTGTGACCTGATGAGGTCCTCGGACTATGGATTGTTGAAACCGGTCAGGCACGAGTGCGGAATTAACACAGGTCGCACTAGCGGCGAACCTCCATCGTTAATCCGGATTCCGGATAGTATTTGGCAAGAGAACACTGCTGCGAATGATACAAGGAAGGGTGAAGAACTCAGCTCGCAAGCCGAATATTTGAAAGACGCCAGGTGGCAATCCCCGGTGTTGGAGGCCAGTTCGTGAGCTACTGGGTGAGTCCTGGATTAAGGGGTCCTCGGGCCTTCAGCCCATTGCTCATGGGCCGGACTTATGGGCTACTATGGGGCCAAGCTAGAGCGCAGACCTGTGGCCGGATAAAAGATCTTCGGAGCCGTGGTGTGCCCTCCAAGTCAAGATTAGGCATGATCTTTCCTTCATTGTAATCGACCGTATGTAACCCTAACCCTACCGGTGTCTATATAAAGCAAAGGGTTTTAGTTTTTAGGGCTAGAGCAACATCCAACACCCCATCAACCTAGGGTTTAGCTCGCCTGATCTCGAGGTAGACCGACCCTCTAACCATACCATACACATCAAATACAATCAAGCAGGACGTAGGGTTTTACCTCTTAGAGAGGGCCCGAACCTGGGTAAACACCGTGTTCTTCGTTCCTTGTGCCCCATTGATCCTAGATCCACAGCTTGGGACCCCCTACCCGAGATCCGCCGGTTTGACACCGACAACCACCCGCTTTCCTTGCTCACCGACACCTTAACTGTAACCTTGTAATGGCACGAGGAACATTTTGCTAGAACCTTTAGATGATGCGCCGGATCACATTTTTGTCCTCTTGGCTTGCTTCCCTCCATGCTTATTTCCCTATTTCATGTTGTTAACCACAGCCCCTGAGCGGGGGTCGGTTGTCTCCGGTGTGCCGGGTCGTAACGCCCGGGCATGATCAGGAAGCGAGTGCTCCTGAGGTGGGAAGCTTGGGCGCAATGCGTGCCTCCTGGCTCGCTCAAGAGCGTCGCGCGAGGATTCGGACACCAAGGCCTTGGTGAAGTGGTGTGCACAAGGGCAGGCCTGCGGCCTCGAGGCTCCAACCACCCTGGTTCTTAATGCCGCTGGGACTGGCCTAGGCGCAAGCACCATGCCTAGCCCCCGCTCGCGCGACGATCGCGAGGGAGTCACAAATGAAAGACTGCTAGTTGCAAAACGATATTCAAGAGTAGAAACACCGCAAAACACCCATCCCTTTTCTGAGTGAAAACGCAAAACTTCAATTTTTATTCAGAGAAACTGCAAAGTTGGTTACCAAACGAAATAGGCTGCTGCACCCGGTGCCTACACTAGTCTTCCCGCCAGCGCGGAGCATGGGACCTTCACTTGGGCGTGGACATAGTCGTTCAACCGTTCCGCCAGCGTGGAGCATGGGCATTCCACTTGGGCATGGGTGGGAACTCCCGCGAGGTCGCGGGGCGGCGCACCGGGAGACTCCGGGGCATGTACAACCCCACTCATTCTTACATGAGAGTGTCACAGGTAGAACTTGCGAAGGTGCCGGATATTCCACGCGTTATGCACAGGAACTCCGCCCTCTGTCTCCAGGCATGCGGCGCCTGACCTGGAGATGTGGGCAACCCTGAAAGGGCCTTCCGACATGGGTGAGAGCTTGTGAAGACCTTCCTTGGAGAGGATCCGCCGCAAGATGAGTTCCCCGACATCGAGAGTGCGAGGGTGGATGTGGCGGCTGTGGTAGTGCCGTAGGGCCTGCTGGTACCTCATGGCGCAAAGGGCGGCTCGGCGGCGGGTCTCCTCGCTGAGCACAAGATCAGTTTCCCGTGAGGCATACTGGTGTGCCTCATCGAACGCTAGGACCCGCGGGGAACCATGCTTGAGCTCATTCGGGAGGATCACCTCGGCCCCATAGACGAGGAAGAAGGGAGTCTCACCGGTGGCCTTCGTTGCGGTGGTGCAGATAGACCAAAACATGGATGGCAGCTTGTCCAGCCAGCCCTTGCCGTAGGCCTCAATCTTCTTTTTGAAGCTCCTGGTCTTGAGGTCCCTGAGGACATCCGTGTTGGCGCGCTTGGCCTGGCCATTACTCCCCGGATGCGCCCCCGAAGCGTAGCATATCTGCGTTCCGAGGTTAACGCAATATGACCTAAAGAGATGGCTCATAAATTGGGAGCCATTGTCGGTGATGATAAGGTTGGGAACGCCGAAACAGCTCATGACACCCTTAATGAACTTGACGGCCGAGCTAGCAGGGATGGTGCGCACGGGCTCCACTTTCGCCCACTTGGTGCATTTGTCGATGGCGACGTAGTGGTAGCGGTAGCCCCAGCCACTCGAGGGAACAGGCCTAGTATGTCCAGCCCCCAGACTGCGAAGGGCCATGAGAGCGGAATTGCCTGAAGCCCCTGTGGTAGCTGATGGATCTCATTGGCGTGGAATTGGCCGGCCTTGTAGGATCGGAGCAGCTCAGTGGCGTCGTGGAGCGCTGTAGGCCACTAAAATCCACTATGGAACACCTTGCCCACGAGAGTGCGTGACGAGGATACATGCCGGAATCTCCCATGTGGATGTCGGCCAACAGCTCGCGTCCTTGCTAACCTAAAATGCATCTCAGCGAGACGTCCTTGGGACACCTAAGATACGGCTTGCCATCCCGCAAGCAGTCAGCGGTGGCCTACCGAGCCACGCACTCTACCTCCTCATCCTTTTCTGACAGGGTGTCACGAAGCTGATAGGCCTTGGGATCTTTGATACGTCCATTTTACATCATGCTTTTATATTAATATTTATTGCATTATGGGCTGTTATTACACATTATGGTACAATACTTATGTCTTTTCTCTCTTATTTTACAAGGTTTACACAAAGAGGGAGAATGCCGGCAGCTAGCATTCTGGACCGAAAAGGAGCAAATCTGAGAGACCTATTCTTCACAACTCCAAAAGTCCCGAAAATTTACGGAGAATAATTTTGGAATATATAAAAATATTGGGCGAAGAAAATACCAGAGGGGACCCACCAGGAGGCCACAAGCCTGGGGGCGCACCCTACCCTCCTCGGCACGCCCTGTGGCTTGTGGGCCACCTAGCAGGCCTCTGGTGCCCATCTTCTACTATATGGAGGGTTTTGACTTGGAAAAAATAATAAGGAAGCTTTCAGAATCAAGCGCCGCCGTCTCATGGCGAAACCTGGGCAGAAGCAATCTAGGGCTCCTGCCGGGGAAACTTCCCTCCCGCAGGGGGAAATCAAAGCCATCGTCATCACCAACGATCCTCTCATCGAGAGGGGGTCAATCCCATCAACATATTCACCAGCACCATCTCCTCTCAAACCCTAGCTCATCTCTTGTATCCGATCTTTGTCTCAAAACCTCATATTGGTACCTATGGTTTGCTAGTAGTGTTGATTACTCCTTGTAGTTGATGCTAGTTGGTTTATTCGGTGGAAAATCATATGTTCAGATCCTTAATGCTATTAATACCCCTCTGATTATGAACATGAATATGCTTTGTGAGTAGTTACGTTTGTTCCTGAGGACATGGGAGAAGTCTTCTAATAAGTAATCATGTGAATTTGGTATTCGTTCGATATTTTGATGAGATGTATGTTGTCTTTCCTCTAGTGGTGTTATGTAAAGTTCGACTAGATGACACTTCACCATGATTTGGGCCTAGGAGAAGGCATTGGGAAGTAATAAGTAGATGATGGGTTGCTAGAGTGCCAGAATCCTAAACCCTAGTTTATGCGTTGCTTCGTAAGGGGCTGATTTGGATCCACATGTTTCATGCTATGGTTAGAACTATCTTAATTCTTCTTTCTTAGTTGCGGATGCTTGCGAGAGGGGTTAATCATAACTGGGAGGCTTTTCCAAGTAAGGACAACACCCAAGCACCAGTCCACCCACATATCAAATTATCAAAGTAACGAACGTGAATCATATGAGCATGATGAAAACTAACTCGACAACAATTCCCATGTGTCCTCGGGAGTGCTTCGCTTTATATAAGAGTTCGCCCAGGCTTGTCCTTTTCTACGAAAAGGATTGGGCCACCTTGCTGCACCTTAGCTACTTTTGTTACTTGTTACCCGTTACGAATTATCTTATCACACAACTATCTGTTACTGATAATTTCAGTGCTTGCAGAGAATACCTTGCTTAAAACCGCTTGTCATTTCATTCTGCTCCTCGTTGGGTTCGACACTCTTACTTATCGAAAGGACTAAGATAGATCCCCTATACTTGTGGGTCATCAAGACTCTTTTCTGGCGCCGTTGCCGGGGAGTGAAGTGCATTTGGTGAGTGGAATTTGGTAAGGAAACATTTATATTACGTGCTGAAATTTACTGTCACTTGTCACTATGAAAAATTATCCCTTGAGTGGCTTGTTCGTGGTATCTTCACCTCGACCGGTGGAGCAAGAAGTTGCTTGTCAACATACTGAACCTACTGAAAATATTTATTATGAAATTTGTTCGGGTATGATAAATAAACTGCTAGCTAATCCTTATGCAGGAGATGGAACAGTACATCCTTATATGCATCTAATCTATGTAGATGAAGTTTGTGAATTATTTAAGCTTGCAGGTTTTCCCGAGGATGATGTCAAGAAGTTCTTCCCTTTATCTTTGAAGGGAAAGGCATTGACATGGTATAGGCTATGTGATGATATTGGATGTTGGAACTACAACAGATTGAGATTGGAATTTCATCAGAAG
Source organism: Aegilops umbellulata (assembly GCA_032464435.1). NCBI lineage: Eukaryota > Viridiplantae > Streptophyta > Magnoliopsida > Poales > Poaceae > Aegilops > Aegilops umbellulata. The sequence continues at coordinate 72,977,967 of CP136059.1, forward strand.
TTTTATCCCATGCATCTGGTTCATCGCTATCGGAATTGTATATATAATTTTTGGCCTCATGAAGGAGAAATTATTGCCCAAGCTTGGGGGAGGCTTAATTCAATGTTATATTCATGCCCCAATCATGAGCTCTCAAGAGAAATTATTATTTAGATTTTTTATGCTCGGCTTTCTCGTAATAATCAATCCATGCTCAATGCTTCTTGTACTGGTTCTTTTATGAAGAAGACTATTCAATTTAAATGGGATTTATTAGAAAGAATTAAATGCAACTATGAAGATTGGTAACTCGGCAAAGGTAATAAGTTACGTATAAACCTTAAGTTTGATTGTGTTAAGTCTTTCAGGACACCGATGCTTTTCGTGAATTTAGCACTAAATATGGACTTGACTCTGAGATAGTAGCTTCTTTCTGTGAATCATTTGCTACTCATGTTGATCTCCCCAAGGATAAGTGGTTTAAATATCACCCTCCTATTGAAGTAAAAGTAGTAGAACTTATTAGAGCTGAAGAGGAAACTATTACTTATAATGTTGATCCTATTATTCCTACTGCTTACATTGAGAAACCACCTTTTTCCTGTTAGGGTAAAGGATTATGCTAAAGCTTCAGATGTGGTTCATAAGAGTTATACTAAAACACCTACGCCCCATGAACAAATTAAATTTGAACCTAGTATTTCGATGGTTAAAGATCTCTTGGTTGATAATATTGATGGGCATGTTATTTACTTCTGTGATGAAGCTGCTAGGATTGCCAGACGTGATGCTAAAGATAAACATAGACCTATTGTTGGCATGCCTGTTGCTTCTGTTAAAATAGGAGATCATTGTTATCATGGCATATGTGATGTGGGTGCTAGTGTGAGTGCAATTCCTTTTACTTTATATCAAGAATTAATTAATGATATTGCACCTGCTGATATTGAAGATATTGATGTTACTATTAAGCTTGCCAATAGAGATACTATATCACCAATTGGGATTGTTAGCGGTGTTGAAGTCTTGTGTGGGAAAATAAAATACCCTACTGATTTTCTTGTTCTCGGTTCCCCGCAAGATGACTTTTGTCCCATTATATTTGTTAGACCTTAACTGTTAGTGTAAGTTTTGGGGATGTGTCTCATGAGTTTAATTTCTCCAAATTTCGTAGACAACCCCATGATAAAGAATTGCCTAGTAAGGATGAAATTATTGGTCTTGCTTCTACTGTCGTGCCTCCTACCAATCCTTTAGAACAATATTTGCTAGACCATGAGAATGATATGTTTATGAATGAAAGAAATGTATTAGATGAAATATTCTTTATCCAAATGGCTTTTTTGAAACACAACTTGCCTGTTGAAATTCTTGGGGATCCTCCTCCACCCAAGGGTGATCCCGTGTTTGAGATTAAGCAATTACCTGATACTTTGAAATATGTTTTTCTTGATGAAAATAAAATATATCCTGTTATTATTAGTGCTAACCTTTCAGAGCATGAAGAAAAGAAATCATTGAAAACTCTGAAGAAGCATTGTGCCGCTATTGGATATACTCTTAATGATCTTAAGGGCATTATTCCCACTGTATGTCAGCACAAAATTAATATGGAGCCTAATGCTAAACCAGTTGTTGATCATCAACGACGGTTAAATCCTAGGATGAAAGAAGTGGTAAGAAATGAAATACTAAAGCTTCTGGAGGCGGGTATAATTTATCATATTGCTGATAGTAGATGGGTAAGTTGCGTTCATTGTGTCCCTAAGAAGGGAGGTATCACTATTGTTCCTAATGATAAGAATGAATTGATCCTATAAAGAATTGTTAGAGGGTATAGGATGGTAATTGATTTTTGCAAATTAAACAAAGCTACTAGGAAAGATCATTATACTCTTGATCAAATGCAAGAAAGACTATCCAAACATACACTTTTTTGCTTTCTAGATGGTTATTCTGGTTTTTCTCAAATACCTGTGTCAAAAGAGGATCACGAAAAAACCACTTTTACATGCCCTTTCGGTACTTTTGCTTATAGACGTATACCTTTTGGTTTATGCAGTGCACCTGCTACCTTTCAAAGATGTATGACTGCTATATTCTCCGACTTCTGTGAAAATATTGTTGAGGTTTTCATGGATGATTTATCCGTTTACGGTACTTCTTTTGATGATTGCTTAAGCAACCTTGATCGAGTTTTGCAGAGATGTGAAGAAACTAATCTTGTTTTGAATTGGGAGAAGTGCCAACTTATGGTTAATGAAGGTATTTTCTTGGGGCATAAAATTTCTTAAAGAGGTATTGAAGTTGATAAAGCTAAAGTAGATGTTATTGAGAAGATGTCGTGTCCTAAAGATATCAAAGGTATAAGAAGTTTCCTTGGTCATGCTGCTTTCTATAGGAGATTTATTAAAGACTTCTCTAGAATTTCTAGGCCTCTTACTAATCTTTTGCAAAAAGATGTTCCATTTGTTTTTGATGATGATTGGTAGAAGCCTTTAAAATACTCAAGAAAGCTTTGATTTCTGCACCTATTGTTCAACCACCTGATTGGAATCTACCCTTTGAAATTATGTGTGATGCTAGTGGTTATGTTATTGGTGCTTTTCTAGGACAAAGAGTTGATAAGAAATTGAATTATACCCATTATGCTAGTAAAACTCTGGACAGTGCCCAGAGAAATTATGCTACTACTGAAAAAGAATTTTTAGCAGTTGTCTTTGCTTGTGATAAGTTTAGATCTTATATTGTTGATTCCAAAGTCACTGTTCACACTGATCATGCTGCTATTAAATATCTTATGGAAAAGAAAGATGCTAAACCTAGACTTATTAGATCGGTTTTCTTGCTGCAAGAATTTGACTTGCATATTATTGATAGAAAGGGAGGTGAGAACCCCATTGCAGACAACTTGTCTAGGTTAGAAAATGTTCCTGATGACCCACTACATGTAGATGATAGTTTTCCTGATGAACAATTAGCTGTCATAAATGCTTCTCATAATGCTCCATAGTATGCTGATTATGCTAATTACATTGTTGCTAAATTTATACCACCTAGTTTCACATACCAGCAAAATAAAAGGTTTTTCTATAATTTAAGACATCACTTTTGGGATGACCCACACCTTTACAAAGAAGGAGTAGACGGTGTTAATATACGGTGTGTACATGAGCATGAACAGGAATAGTTCCTACGCAAGTGTCACTCCGAGGCATACGGAGGACACCATGCGGGAGATAGAACTGCACACAAGGTATTACAATCTGGTTTTTATCGGCCTACTCTCATCAAGGATGCTCGTAAGTTTTTCTTGTCTTGTGATGAATGCCAAAGAATTGGCAATATTAGTAGACGCTAGAATATGCCAATGAACTATTCACTTCTTATTGAACCATTTGATGTTTGGGGCTTTGATTATATGGGACCTTTTCCTTCCTCTAATGGGTATACACATATTTTAGTAGCTATTGATTATGTTACTAACATTCCAACTAGTAGTGCTGATCATAACACTTCTATTAAGATGCTTAGAGAAGTTATTTTTCCGAGGTTTGTAGTCCCTTGATATTTGATGACTGATGGTGGTTCACACTTTATGCATGGTGCTTTCCGTAAAATGCTTGCTAAATATGACGTCAACCATAGAATTGCATCACCTTATCATCCTCAGTCTAGTGGTCAAGTATAAATAAGCAATAGAGAAATTAAATTGATCTAGTAAAAGATTGTTAATAGATCTAGAAAGAATTGGTCCAAGAAACTTGATGCTGCACTATGGGCTTATAGAACTGCTTATAAAAACCCTATGGGCATGTCTCCGTATAAAATTTTTATGGAAAAGCATGTCACTTACCTCTTGAACTAGAATATAAAGCTTACTGGGCAATCAAAGAGCTCAACTATGATTTCAAACTAGCCGGTGAGAAGAGTTTATTTGACATAAGCTCATTTGATGAATGGAGAACCGAAGCCTATGAAAATGCCAAGTTGTTTAAAGAAAAAGTCAAAAGATGGCATGACAAAAGGATACAAAAGCGTGAATTTAATGTAGGTGACAATGTCTTGCTATACAACTCTCTTTAAGATTTTTTGCAGGAAAACTTCTCACTAAATGGGAAGGTCCTTACATTATCGAGGAGGTTTATCATTCTGGCGCCATCAAGATCAAAATGCCAAAGGCACTCACCCGAAGGTGGTAAACGGTCAAAGAATCAAACATTATATTTCAAGTACTCCCATAAATGTTGAAACCAATATTCTTAATACCACAACACCGGAGGCGTACATAAGGGAGACTTTCCAGAACGTTTCAGACTTTGAAAAGGAATAGGTATGTGATACAGTAAGTAAGCCGACTCCAAAACTTTTCTACTCGCAATTTTACTCCGTTTTGGAATATTTAAAAATTTAGGAAATTTAGAAGTAGTCCGAAGAGTGCACGAGGAGGCGACAAGCCTGGGGGCGCGCCCCTGTGGCTTGTGGCCACCTCGTGTGCCCTCTGGACTCCATTTTCTTGCACAACACTTCTTTTGGTCGGTAAAAATCATTATATAATCTCCCAAGCGTTTTAACCACCGTACCATGACAAAATCCTCTGTTCTTGTTACGAGCTATTTTTCGGACATATCTATATCACAATGACATTACCAAGCGCCCCCAAGGACAAGTTTTTCTAGAAGGTCATCAACCCCTACCTTGCGGAGGTGCTGCAACACCCTCAAACCATCGAGATGCATGAGGGGGTGCTACACATCCACGATGTTCAAGGGGCCAAAGAAGACCGGAAGCATGGAGACAAGGCTCGAGGAAATGGGGCAGGAAGTCTTCAAGTGCCAAGGGATGGTGGAACGCGGACTCAACGCTGATCACTCCATGATCGCGGAATTTACCCGTGACCACAAGTTGGACGCCAGGAACATTAGAGAGGCCATCTTCAAGCTTCACGAGAAAATCTAGCATCTCCAAGCCCAGATCTATGACCTACAAAACCAAAACTGTGAGTATGAATACAGATTTAAGAGGATGAATTGGGCTGCAGATTTGAGGATCCCAGAGAGTCGATCGTCTTTCTATGATGGTGAGCCTATGCCCTGAAAGATGGAGGACAAGCCTACAACATCATCAACACCATCATCACCACCTCCGAAGAAAGAGATCTAAATACATGGGTATGGGCACTCCCCTTGGCAACTGCCAAGCTTGGGGGAGGTGTCGCGGTATCGTATCACCATCACGCCTTTACCTTTATCGGTTTTCTTAGTTTGATCCTTTTGGTTATACCTTGATCTAGTAGAATAATGTTTTTAGCATGATCTAGCTTTGAGTTTTATTTTGAGATCTATCTATGTATTCAAATCCTTGAGTTATATAATAAAGAGTAGTTTTGAGTTGAGGGCTCTGGTTTCTTGCTATGATCTTGAGGGAATAAAAAATAAAAACAAATAAAAAGATCATACAATGATCTTATGGAAAGTGATGACTTCACATATAAAGAGTATGATGAGCAAAAGTTGTTGAGAGTTGACAAACATAGTTTTGGTCATTGTTGCAATTAATAGGAAGTAATAAAGAAAGAGATGTTTCACATATAAATATACTATCTCGGACATCTTTTGTGATTGTGAGCACTCAATAAAATATTACATGCTAAAAGGTTGATGTTGGACAAGGAAGACAACATAATGAGTTATGTCTTCTTATATCTGAATAGAAGTTATATTGTCATGGATCCTCCAACATGTTGAGCTTGCTTGTCACCCCTTGCTGGCCAAATCTTTTGCACCAGGTAGAGATACTACTTGTGCTTCCAAACATCCCTTAAACCAGTTTTTCCATGAGAGTCCACCATACCTACCTTTGGATTGAGTAAGATCTTCATTCGTGCAAGCAATAAAAAATTGCTCTCTAAATATGTATGATCTTTTAGTGTGGAGAAAATAAGCTTTATACAAACTTGTGTATGGAAGAAATAAAAGCGACATACTGCATAATAAAGTTCTTTATCACAAGCGGCAATATAAAGTGACATTCTTTTGCATTAAGATTTTGTGCATCCAACCATAAAAGAGCATGACAACCTCTGCTTCCCTCTGCGAAGGGCCTATCTTTTACTTCTATCTTCTACCCTTATACAAGAGTCATGGTGATCTTCACCTTTCCTTTTTACACTTTTTCTTTTTGGCAACCACTTTCTGTTGGAGAAAGATCCAGATATATATATATATATCCACTTGGATGTAGGTTATCACAAGGTATTATTGTTGACATTACCCTGAGGTAAAAGATTGGGAGGTGAAACTATAAGCCCCTATCTTTCTCTGTGTCCGACTGATGATTTGAAGTCATATGTATCGCGTCAGTGTTAGCAATTGTGAAATACTAAAAGATGGTTGAGTACATTGACTCTTTCCGATGTTACGATAAATTGCAATTGCTTCAAAGACTGAGATCATAGTTTGTTAGTTCCAAATGAAGTTTTTGATTCATACTTTACCTTGTGAATGAATTATTACTTTGGTATAAGAGATTATATGATAATACAAATATTTACTGCTGTTCTAAAGATGATCATGATGCCCTCATGTCCGTATTTTATTTTATCAACACCTCCATCTCTAAACTTGTGGACATATTTTTCGAGTTCGGCTTCCGCTTGAGGACAAGCGAGGTCTAAGCTTGCGGGAGTTGATACGTCCACTTTGCATCATGCTTTTATATTGATATTTATTGCATTATGGGATGTTATTACACATTATGGTACAATACTTATGCCTTTTCTCTCTTATTTTACAAGGTTTACACAAAGAGGGAGAATGCCGGCAGCTGGAATTCTTGATCGGAAAGGAGCAAATCTGAGAGACCTATTCTGCACAACTCCAAAAGTCCTGAAAATTTATGGAGAATTATTTTGGAATATATAAAAAATATTGGGTGAAAAAAATACCAGAGGGGACCCACCAGGAGGCCACAAGCCTGGGGGCGCACCCTACCTCCTCGGTGCGCCCCAATGGCTTGTGGGACACCTAGCAGACCTCCAGTGCCCATCCTCTACTATATGGAGGGTTTTTACCTGGAAAAAATCAAAAGGAAGCTTTCAGGGCGAAGCGCCGCCATCTCGAGGCGGAACCTGGGCAGAAGCAATCTAGGGCTCTAGCGGAGCTGTTCTGCCGGGGAAACTTCCCTCCCGGAGGGGGAAATCGAAGCCATCGTCATCACCAACAATCCTCTCATTGAGAGTGGGTCAATCTCCATCAATATCTTCACCAGCAGCATCTCCTCTCAAACCCTAGCTCATCTCTTGTATCTGATATTTGTCTCAAAACCTCAGATTGGTACCTGTGGGTTGCTAGTAGTGTTCATTACTCCTTGTAGTTGATGCTAGTTGGTTTATTCGGTGGAATATCATATGTTCAGATCCTTAATGCTATTTATACCCATCTGATTATGAACATGAATATGCTTTCTGAGTAGTTACGTTTGTTCCTGAGGACATGGGAGAAGTCTTCTTATAAGTAATCATGTGAATTTGGTATTCGTTCGATATTTTGATGAGAGGTATGTTGTCTTTCCTCTAGTGGTTTTATGTGAACGTCGACTAGATGACACTTCACCATGATTTGGGCCTAGGAGAAGGCATTGGGAAGTAATAAGTAGATGATGGGTTGCTAGAGTGACAGAAGCCTAAACCCGTTATGCGTTGTTTCATAAGGGGCTGATTTGGATCCACATGTTTCATGCTATGGTTAGATCTATCTTCATTCTTCTTTCGTAGTTGCGGCTGCTCGTGGGAGGGCTTTTCCAAGTAAGTACAGCACCAAAGCACCGGTCCGCCCACATATCAAATTATCAAAGTAACAAACGTGAATCATATGAGCATGATGAAAACTAACTCGACAAAAATTCCCATGTGTCCTCGAGAGCGCTTTGCTTTATATAAGAGTTCGTCCAAGCTTGTCCTTTGCTACAAAAAGGATTGCTCCACCTTGCTGCACCTTAGCTACTTTTGTTACTTGTTACCCGTTACGAATTATCTTATCACACAACTATCTGTGTCGGTGTACTAGAGTAGGGGTACCCTAGTATCCCGAACTTGTGCACGGGCAGTCGCAGCGTCCCGCGGCAAGGCTTGCTGGGTGACTGCCAAGGTCCTCCGTGGATCCTTTGGAGCCATTCAAGAACAAAGTATTTAAGCCAAGGAGACAAGTCCCCGGCAAGAGGAGCTTGCCGGGAAGGCCACTCGAGGCACAAGACCCCGGCAAGAGGAGCTTGCCGGGAAGGCCAACCAGAGCATCTCAAAGAACTTGCCGCGACGCGCCACGCGTCCCGGCAGGACTCGGCGAGCGACAAGCTCCCGGACGCGGCAAGACAACGGCCGCGGCAAGGCATTGCCGCGGCAAGCAACCACTCTGTACCTGCGCTCCAGCTCACCCACCTACGTGTCGCTCCGGGACCCTTCCAGGCGTACGTGGCGGGAGGCTGTACAGCCAGGGGTACACTGTGGCATGCAACGCTGACAAGATCGCCATCGTGGCAAGCGGTGGCGCCCCAGACGGCCCCTTTTCTGCACCGTCTGGGCGACGTAGATAGGCATTTAATGCCTTTGTCCCCTGTCGTCAGGGTTAGGTATGATTCACTGTGTAGGTAGCTTTACCTACCGCACCACCTTTCCATTTTTGCCCTTGCCTACGTTGCCACCTGTTGGAGACCCCTTGAGCATATAAAAGGAGGCCCATGCACAAAGTAGAAGGGGATCGCCCCCAGAGGAGGATCGGTGCCCGGAGAGCGATCTCTCAGAGGACAAATAGAAGAACGCTCGGTCTCGTTAGCTGATTGAGTGTACTGTAGCACTCAGCGCTCCCGAGCAAGAACTCAATACAATCCACAAAGCAGCAGTAGGAGTGTTATCTCTCCGGAGAGCTCCGAAGCTGGGTAAAAAAACCCCGCGTGCCTCGCCTCGATCCGCTCTTTGCGCGACCTCCGCCCCCCGCCGAACCGAGAAGGGGCTCCGTCCCCATAGGTGCTCGAGGAGCCAGATTCCCCCGGCATCTTTGGCATGCCAGGTAGGGGGCGTCGAGGTTGTGTGAACCTGATCCAGCATTCACGCGAGCTAAATCTTCATCGACTTCATCGACATGCCGCCGAAGAAGAAGGCTTCGGAAGCGGCTGCTCCGTCCGCGTCGAATCCACCGCCGCCGGAGCAAACGGCCGGTGGGAGGACGCTAGCGGAAGAACGGGCGTCGATGAGGGAGCCCACTGTGCCACCAAGTCCAAGAACAAGACTGCACTGCCCGTTGGCGGCGTAGCCGGCTCCCACGACGACCGGGCGTCCGTAGACGCACCGCGCCCACCTCAAGAGGCGCAGGACCGGCAGCGTCATGGTACTCACGGTACCATACGCTCGCTGGACCCAAATCGGGCTGGCGGATCCCGGGATGCTCAAGGCCAACATGCACGCCAACGTGCTGGCGCAAGCGAGGCACGGTCGCCTGGACGGAATACTGCTCCTTCTAACGTCGTTGGAAGTCCGAGCATATCCCGCTCCTCGCACCGTTCGCCACCGCTACCCGCCACTCCAGCAGAAGCCTTGGCACGAGCTCAACTGCTCCTAGACTTCCCTCCAACGCCAGACAAGATCGACGACTGGAGGGCCACCATTCAGAGCCTCATCGGCTTCGCCAACGGCGACACTCCGCGGCAGCCACCCACATCGCAGTCGCGGCAAACCAGCCAGGTGCGAGCCGATGGCGACAAGACCGGTGGGGGTGCGACCACCGTGCACTCCCCGCCCTGAAGGCCAAGATCACCGACTCGCCGGGTCCACCGCGACAGCGACTCCACCGCTTCATCAGATCCGCGAACTCGTCGCGATCAGCGCCACGTTCTTCACGAACGGCAGCAAGAAGACGCTCGTACCCGCATCGAGCGCCGAAGATAAACGCGGCGTCAATCAGACCGACGCGCTGGGCCCACTGTCGACATGCATGCGCCAGGGGAACCAGGCGACCTGCCATATGCGGTAGGTTGCCCTGCGTTTACTCGTGAGCTGCGGCAAGTCCAGTGGCCCAGCACGAAGAATTTCAAGCCAGACGTACCAGAGAAGTACGACGGCAGGTTGCATCGGTCGGAGTTCCTCAGCATCTACACCATCGCGGTGCAGGCTGCCGGGGGGCGAGACGACAAGATCCTTGCCAACTACTTCCCACTGGTGCTCAAGCCCAACGTCAGGTCCTGGCTCATGCACTTGCCAGAAAACTCCATATCTTCCTGGGCAGACCTATGCCATCAGTTTGTCGGCGCCTTTACGGGCGGCCACAAACCCCATGGCCAGGAGAGTGACCTTCACCTGCTTGCCCAGAAAGAAGGAGAGCCCTTGCGCAATTACATACAAACATTCAGCCAAGTGCAACGCAACATCCCAGATGTCCACCCTGCTGCGGTCATCAGCGCGTTCCATCAGAACGTGCGTAACTGCAGGATGCGGGAGGAGATGGCGATGTGCAAGATCAGAGATGTCAGCGAGCTATATGCTCTAGCCGACAGGTGTGCACGTGCTGAGGAAGGGAGGAAACTCCCCGGAGAGAATACAGGAACAGGAGGATCTGACAGTGAGGATGCTGCCCCGGCAAATAAAAACCGGCGGCGGAACAACAGGAAGAGGAAAGGCAAAGATGTGCTAGTTGTTGAGCAGTCCAGCAGCGACGGTGGCACCAAGAAAGCCAAAGATGGTAGCTCCGGCAAGGAGGTTGCCGCATGCGCGAACTGCCAGGCTGTGGAGGCCGCCGACAAGTAGGACGGCACCAACAAACAGTACTGCAAGATCCACCGCACCAAGGGCCATGACCTCCAGAGCTGCAAGAAGGTCGAGCAGCTTGTCGAGCTGCAAAAGGCCGAGTACGAGCGACGCGACAAGGAGAAAGCCCAAGCAGGTGTTGGAGGATCCGGTACGAAGCGCACCGGCCGGGGAGGACGCCGTGGCAAGGCCAATCAGCGGCAAGGAGACAGGCCTCCCCGCGGCCGCGACAAGGATGAAGACGACGACGACGAAGACATGGATGATGACGAGACCAGCGAGCAGGAGTTTCAGAAAGCCACAGAGGTCTTGTGCGTTGACGGTGGTGCTTCTCTGCATACTTCACACCGCCAACTCAAACAGTGGGTGCGGGAAGTCAATGCGGCAAAACCACCCATCGAGTCACGCAAGCTTCTGAAATGGTCCAGCACGCCTATCATCTTTGATATTGAGGACCACCCTGATCACACAACTGCGGTCGGGTGCTTGCCGATGTTGGTTTCGCCAACTATCCGCAACCTCAAGGTCACTAAGATGCTAGTTGACGGCGGGGCCGGCTTGAACCTGATCTCCTCCGCTGTGCTCCAAAAACTCCAAGTCCCTGACAGCGAGCTCTAAGAGACCGGCACATTCCAAGGGATCAACCCGGGAAGGAGCAAGCCGAAGGGGAAGATCACGCTGCCGGTGACATTTGGCAGCGAGCTGAACTTCAGGACTGAGAGTATCACTTTTGACGTTGCTGATTTTCCATTGCCTTACAATGGAATTCTCGGCCGTCCAGCGCTCGCCAAGTTCATGGCGGCCTCTCACTACGCGTACAACATGCTGAAGATGCCAGGCCCGATAAGCGTCATCTCTGTCCCTGGCGACAAGAAAGATGCTCTTATCTATGCCGACAAGATCTACCGGGAAGCAGCAGCCGCAGCAGATCGCGAGACACTTGCCGCTGAAGCTCCCGGGGGGGAGAAGAAGACCAAGTCCGGCAAGAGTTCTGATGCCCACTCCGGCAAGCGCACCTCTTCGGAGTGCTGCGCTACCGTCAAGGACGCACCATCAAGCTCCACCGGCAAGTGTAAGAAGACGATGGCGGCTCCGCCAGCGACCAAGAAGGTGCCCGCCAAGGAGGACGGCACTGGTGGTACTTTCACCATCAGTGCCACTCTCGACCCTAAATAGGAAAGCGCGCTCGTTGCTTTCCTACGGGCGAATGTCGATGTGTTTGCGTGGCAACCATCTGACATCCCCGGCGTTCCCAGGAAAGTAATTGAGCACCACCTTGCCGTTTGTCCTGATGCGCGGCCCTTCAAGCAGAAAGTCAGGAAACAAGCAGTGGAGCGCCAAGAATTCATCGCAGAAGAGATCAAGAAGTTGGAAGCAGCAGGCCTTGTCAGAGGAGTGCTCCATCCGACGTGGTTGGCCAATCCTGTAGTCGTGCGCAAGGCAAACGGGAAGTGGAGGCTTTGCATCGACTTCACCGATGTTAACAAAGCTTGTCCCAAAGATCCATTTCCCTTGCCGCGCATCGACCAGATTGTTGACTCCACGGCCGGATATGACTTGCTTTCATTTCTTGATGCATACTCAGGATACCATCAGATCTTCATGGCAGAAGAGGATGAAGAGAAAACCGCGTTCATCACCCCATGTGGCACGTACTGTTTCGTACGGATGCCTTTCGGTTTGAAGAATGCTGGTTCAACATTTGCAAGGGTCGTCCATACTGCTTTTGAGCCGCAAATACACAGAAATGTGGAAGCCTACATGGATGATATAGTGGTCAAGAGCAGGGACAAGTCAACTCTGATTCAAGATCTAGAAGAGACTTTTGCAAATCTGCGCAAGATCAGCCTCAAGCTCAACCCCGAGAAGTGCGTGTTTGGAGTCCCGTCCGGCAAGCTTCTCGGGTTCTTCATGTCTCAGAGAGGAATCGAAGCCAATCCCGACAAGATCAAGGCCATTGAGCAGATCGAAGCACCGAAGCGAGTCAAGGATGTGCGGAAACTTGCCGGCTGCGTGGCGGCTCTCAGCAGGTTTATCTCTAAGTCTGCTGAGCGCGCCCTGCCGTTTTTCAAATTTTGAAAAAGGCAGGTCCAATGAAATGGACTACGGAAGCGGAGGATGCGCTGCAGGACTTGAAGAGATACCTGTCCTCCACTAAAATACTTGTCGCACCTAAGCCACAAGAGAAGTTACTGCTATATCTGGCAGCAACCAATCAAGTGGTTAGTGTTGCGTTAGTAGCGGAGAGGGAGGCAGGTGATGAGCCAGCGACCGGAACAAGCACATCCAGCGACAAGCAGGGGGCTTCTCCGACAAGCTCTGGTCCCGGCAAAGATGGATCTGCGCAGATGTGCGAAGAGATACAGTAGAAGAAAATGGTGCAGCGCCCAGTTTACTTTGTCAGTTCCCTTCTGCAAGGGGATAGGTCAAGGTACTCTGGTGTGCAGAAACTGCTTTTCGGCCTTCTCATGGCCTCGAGAAAGTTGCGCCATTACTTCCAAGCACATGAGATCACAGTTGTCACTCGCTTTTCGCTGAAGAGGATACTGCAGAATCCAGAAGCAACAGGCAGGATTGTCGAGTGGGCACTGGAACTGTCAAGCTTTGGCCTTAAGTTTGAGAGCACTTCAACTATCCAAAGCAGAGCATTGGCAGAATTCATAGCAGAGTGGACGCCAACACCAGATGAAGAAATTCCAGAGACGAGCATCAAGCAAACAAAGAGTGGTTGATGTACTTTGATGGTGCCTTCTCGCTGCAAGGCGCCGGTGCTGGCGTGCTGCTTGTCGCACCCACCGGAGAGCACCTCAAGTACGTAGTCCAGATGCACTTTCCCAAGGAGCAAGCAACAAACAATACCGCAGAGTATGAAGGATTGCTTGCCGGTCTCAGGATCGCGGCAGACCTTGGGATCAAGCAACTCATTGTCAGGGGTGACTTGCAGCTTGTCGTCCGCCAAGTAAACAAAAATTATCAGAGTTCGTTGATGGAAGCTTACGTTGATGAAGTGAGGAAGCTGGAAGAGCGCTTTGTCGGCCTACAGATGGAACATGTTCCAAGAGCTCAGAACGACATCGCTGACGGCCTGTCAAAGTGCGCGGCACTTAAGTTACCTGTGGAACCAGGGATCTTTGTGCTCAAGCTGACTCAACCATCCGTGACGCCATCAACTGGACAGAGCAAGAAGAGGAAGTTGATTTCTGGTGACTATCTTCCGGCAGAGCTTCCCGAAGCCGCCGCTAAGAAGATCCCCAAGATCAACGCCAAGAGTGCTGAGGAGCAGTCTGCTCCGACAAGCCCCAGGGCTTGTTTCGTTGTAACAGACCCTCCCGACAAGTTTTGCTCCGGCAAGCTTGCCGGGGATCATCAAGCTCCGGCTGAGCCGCAGGTTCTTGCCGTAGAAGCGGATGTTCCCGCAGCAGCAGATATGCCTTTAGTCCTTGTTGTCGAGCCGCAAGCTCCAGCCTGGGCGCAGCAGATCGTCCATTTCCTCCAGACAGGAGAACTTCCCGAAGAACAAGAAGAAGCGGAAAGAGTAGCCCGGCAGTCTAGTATGTACCAATTCGTTGACAACGCACTGTATAGAAGAAGACTCAACGGAGTGAAATTGAAGTGTATTCCCCGGGAAGATGGACAGAAGCTGTTGGCAGAGATACATGGAGGCATTTGTGGTCACCACATTGGCGCAAGAGCGCTTGCCGGCAAAGCGTTCCGGCAAGGCTTCTTTTGGCCGACAGCCCTCCAGGATGCAACTGCACAAGTAACCAAGTGTGAAGCATGCCAGTTCCATTCCAAGAAGATACACCAGCCAGCTCAAGCTCTCCAGACGATCCCTTTATCCTGGCCATTTTCGGTCTGGGGGCTCGACATCCTCGGCTCCTTCCCCTGAGCAGTCGGGGGCTTTGAGTACTTGTACGTCGCAATCGACAAGTTCACAATGTGGCCAGAAGTGGAACCAATGAGGAAGGTGACAGCACAGTCAATAGTCAAGTTCTTCAGGTCGATTGTTTGCCGCTTCGGGATCCCTAACAGGATCATCACCGACAACGGTACACAATTCACGAGCCGCACCTTCATGCAGTACGTCCAAGATCTTGGCGCCAAGGTCTGCTTTGCTTCTGTTGCTCACCCCAGGAGCAACGGTCAAGCAGAGAGGGCAAATGCTGAAGTGCTACGTGGGCTCAAGACCAGGACTTTCGACAGGCTGCACAAGTGCGGAAGAAACTGGATCGAGGAGCTGCCGGTGGTTCTTTGGTCGATCATGACGACGCCAAATCAAGCCACTGGCCAGACACCTTTCGCTCTAGTCTATGGAGCAGAGGTAGTTATCCCCACGGAACTCGTATACGGGTCACCTCGAGTGCTCGCTTATGATGAGCTTGAGCAAGAGCAGCTGCGATAAGATGACGCGCTGCTCCTTGAGGAAGACCGTCTTCAGGCTGCTGTACGAGCTGCTCGATACCAGCAAGCTTTGCGCCGCTACCATAGCCGCAAAGTTAAAGCCAGAAGTCTCGAGGAAGGCGACCTTGTTCTTCGGCGCGTTCATTCCACCAAGAATTCCAACAAGTTGACGCCGAAGTGGGAAGGCCCTTACCGGGTGAAACGAGTCACTAGGCCTGGCGCTGTCCGCCTTGAGACCGAAGATGGCTTTCCGGTGAGCAACTCCCGGAACATTGAGCATCTTCGTAAGTTTTACCCGTAAGGCGTGGTTGTCGGACCCTGTCCGGCAACCACCATTTTGTACAAGTCTTGCCGCTGTTGCATGTAATCCTTTGTACAAAGCCAGGAGTAGACCCTGAGCGAAGATAAAGCGCTGGCGCCCTAAGTTTTAGCATGCATGCTGAGTCGAGTCTCGTCCTTGGTTAGGGTTGACAGTGCTTGATAGCGACTAACCCCTAACTTAGAGGTCGAGTGTGCGTCCTTTTGTCGTTCTTTCGTTTCCCTTGGTTCGCAGGACTCGCGCACCCTGATCGGACCACTTAAGGACGAAAAGAAGAAGACGGACGGACCAACACCTAGACCCCGGCAAGCCAGTGTTGACGGGGGCTGCAAGACCCCGGCAAGCCAGTGTTGCCAGGGGCTGCAAGTACAAAGATTAACCCATGGCGAACCAGAGTCGCCGGTGGTTGCAATCTCAGATAAGTTTTTCATCCCTTATCATGCATTCTCTTATGGACTGAGGTATGCGAAACCTCATTTCTTCCTAAAAGCTACCGTGCTCCCTTAACTCTAGGCCCTAGGGCTCGTTCCCGGGGCCAGATTTGGTCGTAGTCGCGGCAGCAAAGGGACAAAACGAGGAGCCTGAACCCGCCTCCTCCCTGCCTCCGCCAAAAGCGTGAGAAAGGTCGAGCGACGTGGGAAGATGGCAGGGTCTGCTGCCGGGAAAAAGGTGTCTATCTTAAAGATATAAAGGATTCGCTCCTTGGCGTGGGTTCCACCCACGAGACAAGTGACCCGGCAAGCATCCGCTTTTCATTAAAGAGCATTCCACTCAGGTACAGTTCATAAGAGAATGAAAAACATGAATGATGGGATTACAAGCTTTAAATGCAACTAAGGCCCGAGGGCTTACAAATTAAAAAGAGATAAGGTGCCCGTAATCCTTTTCTCGTTCCTATCTTCAGGAGGTAGGGCAAGAAGGCGAAAAGGGCAAAAGGGGCGCCTAGACGAGCTACGGGTGGCAGAAGACACCAAGAGAACGTCTCGGCGGCCGTCCAAAGGCTGGATGGTGATGGCGGCGCCGGAGGCAGAGCTCGAAGACGAGGCGGCAGGACGTCAGCACGATGTCGAGGGCGCAGTGCCCTCGTACTCCGAGTTGACGGCCTTGCCGCCTACCCTCTTCCTCTTCCGCAGCCTCCCTACGCCAGCCGCCCAAGGAGACGACCCCGAGAAGCTCCAGGAGCCGGCAACGCGGATGATGGGGTCGCCGGTGCCACGCGAAGCGGCACCCGACACCTAGTCGGACCTGTCATCCCGCCGCCCGCCACCCTCGTCGTTGCTGTCGCTGTCCTCCTCGTCACTCCCGCCCAAGGAGGAGCCTTCGCTATCAGAGGAGCTCTCCACGCAGCACCGTGCCCGAGTCCCGAAGGACCCGAAGACCTTGACGGAGAGGAGACCGCCCTCCATCAGCTTAAAATGGAGGGTGAGCCCCGCCGTCAAGCTGTGGATGCGGGTGAACGTCTTCCACCCTCGACCAAGATACATCACATTAGGGGCCGGGAAATCAACGCGGACTCGCGTATCGCTGATTCCACAGCCCCTCATGTGCAACCTCAGTGTCTCGGGCGGATCCAACTCCATCTCGCTCGCAAACGGAGTCGGGAGACAAAGGCGACGACGAGGCGGCTGACGCAGCCTGACGAAGAACTCGCAAGGGTCGTCCCCGATATGGTCCGCCATGGGGAGAGGATCTGCTGGCGGAGGCGAGGCCGGCGGACTGCCTCGCCCACCTCTTCCCCGACCGCCTCGGCCTCGCCCTCGACCTCGCCCGCGGCCTCGTCCCCTCCCTCTTCCCCTTGCGGCTGGCTCTGCCGCCACGGATGCGGGGGGAGGAGGGACGCTTTGCCTAGCGGCAACCCTCGTCGCCACCGTCAAAGGACCAGGGTTCCCTTTCTCCATGGCGAATGAGAGAGAGGGGAGCAGAAGCTGAAGAAAGGAGGAGATGAGAGAATGCGGGTTTCCGTCCCCCTATCCTGCTCCTTATAAAGGAGCGGGGTGGGGGCTCGGCCGCCCCGCTCAGCCAATCAAGATACGGAAGGCGCAGGGAACTGGGCCCGACCCGCTGCCTCGACCCGTGACGGCCCAGTTTCCCGCCTCCATCGTTCGCCACTCCAAGCGCATGGAGGCCGCGTGGCAGGCGTGCAGAGTTGAGGCCACGGATGAGGCGACCTCTCCCCACCCCGTGATCATGGGGAGTGGACGCCTCGAAGACCACGCCTCCACGCCTCCCTCCGTTTATAAGGAAGATACGAACCGCCAGGAGGCGGGCGTTTCACCTTTCCGAATAAAGGAACCACCCACGACCTCTCCCACGACGCCGCAATCGACGCGTGCCGTTCGGGGGGGGCGCGGTGGATACGGAGCAAGGTGTGACGTGACCCAGACCGCGCGTGCCCATGCCCTGTTTTGGGCCTGGCCCAACAGCGCTCGGCACCGTGTATGGCCCAGGCCCGGGGGCTCCTGTCGGTGTACTAGAGTAGGGGTACCCTAGTATCCCGAACTTGTGCACGGGCAGTCGCAGCGTCCCGCGGCAAGGCTTGCCGGGTGACCGCCAAGGTCCTTCGTGGATCCTTTGGAGCCATTCAAGAACAAAGTATTTAAGCCAAGGAGACAAGTCCCCGGCAAGAGGAGCTTGCTGGGAAGGCCACTCGAGGCACAAGACCCCGGCAAGAGGAGCTTGTCGGGAAGGCCAACCAGAGCATCTCAAAGAACTTGCCGCGACGCGCCACGCGTCCCGGCAGGACTCGGCGAGCGACAAGCTCCCGGACGCGGCAAGACAACGGCCGCGGCAAGGCATTTGCCGCGGCAAGCAACCACTCTGTACCTGCGCTCCAGCTCACCCACCTACGTGTCGCTCCGGGACCCTTCCAGGCGTACGTGGCGGGAGGCTGTGCAGCCAGGGGTACACTGTGGCATGCAGCGCTAACAAGATCGCCATCGTGGCAAGCAGTGGCGCCCCAGACGGCCCCTTTTCTGCATCGTCTGGGCGACGTAGATAGGCATTTAATGCCTTTGTCCCCTGCCGTCAGGGTTAGGTATGATTCACTGTGTAGGTAGCTTTACCTACCGCACCACTTTTCCATTTTTGCCCTTGCCTACGTTGCCACCTGTTGGAGACCCCTTGAGCATATAAAAGGAGGCCCATGCACAACGTAGAAGGGGATCGCCCCCAGAGGAGGATCGGTGCCCGGAGAGCGATCTCTTAGAGGACAAACAGAAGAATACTCGGTCTCGTTAGCTGATTGAGTGTACTGTAGCACTCAGCGCTCCCGAGCAAGAACTCAATACAATCCACAAAGCAGCAGTAGGAGTGTTATCTCTCCGGAGAGCTCCGAAGCTGGGTAAAAAAAACCCGCGTGCCTCGCCTCGATCCGCTCTTTGCGCGACCTCCGCCCCCCGCCAAACCGAGAAGGGGCTTCGTCCCCATAGGTGCTCGAGGAGCCAGATTCCCCCGGCAATCTGTTACCGATAATTTCAGTGCTTGCAGAGAATATCTTGATGAAAACTGCTTGTCATTTCCTTCTGCTCCTCATTGGGTTCGACACTCTTACTTATCGAAAGGACTATGATAGATCCCCTATGCTTGTGGGCCATCACTCTTCGACCCAACTTCCTTCCTGAGGCTCCAATGCGAGTAGCAGGTGAGCTCCAGAGGTCGGGCCATAGGCTAGGGTGCCCGTGGGTGCCGTGGGTGGCAGTTCCTGCAGGACCAGCGTCGGGCCAGCGGTCGGGGGCGTAGCTGAATGCTTGAAGAGCCTTTCCTTGAAGAAACAAGGGTTCTGAGGCTCGCGACAGGACACTCGCCTGGCGACGTCGTCGACCTCTTTATTTGCGCCAGCGGGACGTGCTGCAATTCCAAGCCCAGGAAATGCTTTTCGATTTTATGTACCTCCTCAAGATATGCTGCCATATGCTCGTTCTTCGGCTTGTACTCTTTGTTGGAGAACTTGATGAGGAGTTGGGAATCTCCCTTGATGGTGAGGCGCTTGATCCCCAACTTGGCAGCGGCCTTGAGGTTGGCGATCAAGCCCTCGTATTCAGCAATGTTATTGGAGACCTTCTCGCCGTGCTGGAAGCAAACCTACACGGCGTAGTAGAGCTTGTCCTCGGTCGAGGAAATGAGCATGACTCCAGCTCCCGCCCTCTGCCTGGAGAAGGCACCATTGAAATACATGGTCCAAACGGTAGGTGCCTCATCTCTAGGCGAGAGGGACTGGTCTTCGCAAGGCTCCCCGGCACGGGCATCCATCCACTCTGCCACAAAGTCGGCAAGCGCCACTCCCCTTGATGAGCCTGGTCGTGCAGAACTCCAACTAGAAGGCTTGCAGCTCGATATTCCACTCGGCAACTCGGCCGGCGGCATTGGGGCTGCGCAGCACCTTCTCCAGGGGGTACGCGGAGACAACCTTGATAGGGTGGCCTTGGAAATAATGGTGCAGCTTCCTAGAAGCAACTAGGAGCGCGAGGAGGAGCTTCTGCTGCATAGTGTAGCATGCACGGGTGTCTCGCGAGACCATGCTGATGAAGTACACACGGTGCTCAACGAGGCGCAGGGCGTCGGTGACGGCTCGCTCCTGGTGGGGCGTGAGGGGCCCTCGTTCTACGCCAGGCGAAGCAGGTGAGGGGGGGCCTGAAGCGCCCCCCAGGGGCATCAATGGCTCATGGGGGCCGTCAGGCTTCCCTTGGGTGTTGACACGCTCCTTCCGGACCGCTACGAGCGCCGCACTGGCCGAATGTGGTATAGCCGCCAGGTAGAGCACCAAGGGCGCGGAAGCAGGGTGCCACCATGATGGGTGGGCTCATGAGGTACCTCTTGAGGTCTTCAAGGCTCCATCCACCTCCGGTTCCACTCAAAGGAGCCCTTCCTCTTCATTAGCTTGAAGAAGGGCAGGGCTCGTTCGCCAAGCTTTGAGATGAAGCGCCCCAGTGAAGTCACGCACCCTGCCAACTTCTGCATATCCTGGAGGGTCTCAGGGGGGCGCATCCTTTCAATGGCCTTGATCTTATCAGGATTGGCTTTGATCCCCCGGTGGGAGACAAGGAACCTGAGCAGCTTGCCTGAAGGGACCCCGAAGACACACTTATCTGGGTTAAGCCTCAAACTCACCCTGTGTGGATTGTAAAATGTCTCCTTCAAGTCCTCAATCAATGTTTTGCCCTCGTGCAAGTTGACCACGATGTCATCGATGTAGGCCTCCGCATTTCTTCCAGTTGTGGCCCCAGCATGATGTGCCTCAATCGCTGGAAGGTGGTGCTAGCTCTCCTTAACTCGAAGGGCATGTTGGTGTAGCAATACATGCCGCATGGGGAAATGAAGGTCGTCTTCTCGACATCCTCCATTGCCATCTTGATCTGGTGATAGCCCAAGAAAGCATCCAGGAAGCACAACAGGTCGCATTCCGTGGTGGACTCCATGATCTGCTTGATGCGAGGAAGTGGGAACAGATCCCGAGGGCAAGGCTTGTTAAGGCTCGGGAAGTCGACACACATGGGCTTCCTTCTGCCCTTCTTGGGGACGACGACTAGGTTGGCGAGCCACTCTATGTGTCGTACCTCTCGTATGACCCCGGCTTCATGTAGCTTGTGCACCTCTTGGACAATGAACGTCTGCTTCGCTGGCGCTTGACGTTGCGCCTTCTACTTGATTGGGCGAGCATGGGGGCACACCGCCAAGTGGTGCTTGGTACGTCTCCAACGTATCGATAATTTTTTATTGTTCCATGCTATATTATATTCTGTTTTGGATGTTAATGGGCTTTATTATACACTTTTATATTATTTTTGGGACTAACCTATTAACTGGAGGCCCAGCCCAGAATTGCTGTTTTTTGCATATTTCAGTGTTTCGCAGAAAAAGAATATCAAACGGAGTCCAAACGGAATGAAACCTTCGGGAACATGATTTTAGGAACAAATGAGATCAAGAGGACTTGGACCCTACGTCAATAAAGCAACCGGGAGGGCACGAGGTAGGGGGCGCGCTTACCCCCTGGGCGCGCCCTCCACCCTCGTTGGGCCACGTTGCTCCACCGATGTACTTCTTCATCCTATATATACCTACGTACCCCCAAACTACTAGATACGGAGCCAAAAACCTAATTCCACTGCCACAACCTTCTGTACCCGTGAGATCCCATCTTGGGGCCTTTTCCGGAGCTCCGCCGGAGGGGGCATCGATCACGGAGGGCTTCTACATGAACACCATAGCCTCTCTGATGATGTGTGAGTAGTTTACCTCAGACCTTCGGGTCCATAGTTATTAGCTAGATGGCTTCTTCTCTCTCTTAGGATCTCAATACAAAGTTCTCCACGATTCTCGTGGAGATCTATTCGATGTAATCTTCTTTTGCGGTGTGTTTGTTGAGACGATGAATTGTGGGTTTATGATCAAGTTTATCTATGAACAATATTTGAATCTTCTATGAATTCTTTTATGTATGATTGGTTATCTTTGCAAGTCTCTTCGAATTATCAGTTTGGTTTGGCCTACTAGATTGATCTTTCTTGCAATGGGGGAAGTGCTTAGCTTTGGGTTCAATCTTGCGGCGTCCTTTCCCAGTGACAGCAGGGGCAGCAAGGCACGTATTGTATTGTTGCCATCAAGGATAACAAGATGGTGTTTATATCATATTGCATGATATTATCCCTCTACATCATGTCATCTTGATTAAAGTGTTACTCTGTTCTTATGAACTTAATACTCTAGATGCATGCTGGGTAGCGGTCGATGTGTGGAGTAACAGTAGTAGATGCAGGCAGGAGTCGGTCTACTTGTCACAGACGTGATGCCTATATACATGATCATACCTAGATATTCTCATAACTATGCTCAATTCTATCAATTGCTCAACAGTAATTTTTTTACCCACCGTAATACTTATGCTCTCGAGAGAAGCCACTAGTGAAACCTATGGCCCCCGGGTCTATTTTCCATCATATTAATCTCCCGTCAACAAGCTATTTCCGGCGCCGTTTATTTTTATTTATTTACTTTTTAGTATTTATCATAAAAGTACCAAAAATATTATCTTATCATATCTATCAGATCTCACTTTCCTAAGTGACCGTGAAGGGATTCACAACCCCTTTATTGCGTTGGTTGCGAGGATCTTATTTGTTTCTGTAGGTGCGAGGGACTCGTGCGTGGCCTCCTACTGGATTGATACCTTGGTTCTCAAGAACTGAGGGAAATACTTACGCTACTTTGTTGCATCACCCTTTCCTCTTCAAGGGAAAACGAACGCAGTGCTCAAGAGGTAGCAAGAAGGATTTCTGGCGCCGTTGCTGGGGAGTCTACGCAAAAGTCAACATACCAAGTACCCATCGCAAACTCTTATCTCCCGCATTACATTATTTGCCATTTGCCTCTCGTTTTCCTCTCCCCCACTTCACCCTTGCCATTTTATTCTCCCTCTCTTTTCTGTTTGCCTCTTTTTCGTTTGCCTCTTGTTTGCTCGTGTGTTGGATTGCTTGCTTGTCACGATGGCTCTACCTAGATTTGGTGATCTTCACCTTAAAAGGTTAGAAGAGATCGAAAGCAACGTCAGGAGTTTTATGACTTTACCATTTGAGCATAATAATTTCTTTAGGAACGAGCTTAAGGAACAAAAAAGCTTTATGGGTTATATGAATAAAGAGCTCGATGATATTTCTAAAGAATTTTATGGTTTGAGATCTCAGATTGCTCATCTCGAAAAGTTAATAGCTGAAGTTTCGGATAAGCAAGCCACCTTAGTTAATAAGATGGCCGCTAAGCCGAATTTTTTTGTGAAAATAAAGATGAAGATATAAAAGTCATTGACGTGTCCCCTATTAAATCTTTGTTTTGCAATATGAATCTTGATAATGATGGGACTGAATATGATCCACCTTTACCTAGAAGGCGTTCCAAGAATTCGGAGTTTTTATATCTTGATGCAAAACTTATAAAAGTGAGATTGAAGAAGTTAAAATTTAGATATCAATAAACCCACTATTTTGGATTTCAAGGAATTTAATTATGATAATTGCTCTTTGATAGATTGTATTTCCTTGTTGCAATCCATGCTAAATTCTCCACACGCTTATAGTCAAAATAAAGCTTTTACTAAACATATCGTTGATGCCTTGATGCAATCTTATGAAGAAAAACTTGAGTAGGAAGTTTCTATCCCTAGAAAACTTTACGATGAGTGGGAACCTACTATTAGAATTAAAATTAAAGATCATGAATGCTATGCTTTGTGTGATTTGGGTGCTAGTGTTTCTACGATTCCAAAGAATTTGTGTGATTTGCTAGGATTCCGTGAATTTGATGATTGTTCTTTAAACTTGCACCTTGCGGATTCCACTATTAAGAAACCTATGGGAAGAATTAATGATGTTCTTATTGTTGTAAATAGGAACTATGTGCCCGTAGATTTTATTGTTCTTGATATAGATTGCAATCCTTCATGTCCTATTATTCTTGGTAGACCCTTCCTTAGAACGATTGGTGCAATTATTGATATGAAGGAAGGAAATATTAGATTCCAATTTCCATTCAAGAAAGGCATGGAACACTTTACTAGAAAGAAAATTAAATTAACTTATGAATCTATTATGAGAGCCACTTATGGATTGCCTACCAAAAATGGCAATACCTAGATCTATCCTTGCTTTTATGCCTAGCTAGGGGCGTTAAACGATAGCGCTTGTTGAGAGGCAACCCAATTTTATTTTTAGTTTTTTTCTTTTTGCTTATGTTTAGGAATAAATATTTGATCTAGCCTCTGGTTAGATTTGTTTTTATGTTTTAATTATTGTTTGTGCCAAGTTAAACCTATAGGATCTTCTTTGATGATAGTTACTTGATCTTGCTGAAAATTCCAGAAGCTTTCTGTTCACGAAAACAATTGTTAAAAATCACCAGAACGTGATAAAATATTGATTCTAATTGTAGAAGATCAATAAACAAATTGTCTAGGTCGTCGTATTTTGGTATATTATTGGAGTTCCAGAATTTTGCGTTAGTTACAGATTACTACAGACTGTTCTGTTTTTGACAGATTCTATTTTTCATGTGTTGTTTGCTTATTTTGATGAATCTGTGGCTAGTAAAATAGTTTATAAACTATAGAGAAGTTCGAATACAGTAGTTTTAACACCCATATAAATAAATAATGAGTTCATTACAGTACATTGAAGTGGTGTTTTGTTTTCTTTCGCTAACGGAGCTCACGAGATTTTCTGCTAAGTTTTGTGTTGTGAAGTTTTCAAGTTTTGGGTGAAAGATTTGATGGATTATGGAACAAGGAGTGGCAAGAGCCTAAGATTGGGGATGCCCATGGCACCCCAAGATAATCTAATGACACCAAAAATCCAAAGCTTGGGGATGTCCCGGAAGGCATCCCCTCTTTCGTCTACTTCCATCGGTAACTTTACTTGGAGCTATATTTTTATTCACCACATGATATGTGTTTTGCTTGGAGCGTCTTGTATTATTTGAGTATTTATTTTTTAGTTTGCCACAATCATCCTTGTTGTACACATATTTTGATAGAGTCACACATAAATTGGAATTTATGAGAATACTCTATGTGCTTCACTTATATCTTTTGAGCTATATAGTTTTTGCTCTAGTGCTTCACTTATATCTTTTAGAGCACGGTGGTGGATTTTTTTGATAGAAACTATTGTTATCTCATGCTTCACTTAGATTATTTTGAGAGTCTTACAAAACAGCATGGTAATTAGCTTAAATTGAGAAATTTGTCCTAAGGTAATAGGCATCCAAGATTAGTAAAAAAAATCTTATGAGTGTGTTGAGTACTAGGAGAAGTTTGATTGCTTGATAATAGTTTTGAGATATAAAGATGGTGATATTAGAGTCATGCTAGTTGAGTAGTTGTGGATTTGAGAGATACTTGTGTTAAAGTTTGTGATTCCCGTAGCATGCACGTTTGGTGAACCGTTATGTGATGAAGTCGGAGCATAATTTATCTATTGATTGTCTTCCTTATGAGTGGCGGTCGGGGACGAGCGATGGTCTTTTCCTACCAATCTATCCCCCTAGGAGCATGCGCGTAATACTTTGCTTTGATAACTTGTAGATTTTTGCAATACATATATGAGTTCTTTATGACTAATGTTGAGTCCATGGATCATACGCACTCTCTTCCTTCCACCATTGCTAGCCTCTCTAATACCGCGCACTTTTCGCCAGTATCATACACCCACCATATATCTTCCTCAAAACAGCCACCATACCTACCTATCATGGCATTTCCATAGCCATTCCGAGATATATTTCCATTCAACTTACCACCGTTCCGTTTATTATGACATGCTCCATCATTGTCATATTGCTTTGCATGATCATGTAGTTGACATTGTATTTGTGGCAAAGCCACCGTTCATAATTCTTTCATACATGTCACTCTTGATTCATTGCATATCCCGTTACACCGCCGGAGGCATTCACATAGAGTCATATTTTGTTCTAAGTATTGAGTTGTAATTGTTGAGTTGTAAGTAAATAAAAGTGTGATGATCATCATTATTAGAGCATTGTCCCAAGTGAGGAAAGGATGATGGATACTATGATTCCCCCACAAGTCGGGATGAGACTTTGGACTAAATAAAAAAAGAAGGCCATAAAAAAGAGAAAAGGCCCAAATAAAAAATGAGAGAAAAAGAGAGAAGGGACAATGTTACTATCCTTTTACCACACTTGTGCTTCAAAGTAGCACCATGATCTTCATGATAGAGAGTCTCCTATAATATCACTTCCATATACTAGTGGGAATTTTTCATTATAGAACTTGGCTTGTATATCCCAATGATGGGCTTCCTCAAAATGCCCTAGGTCTTCGTGAGAAAGCGAGATGGATGCACACCCACTTAGTTTCTTTCGTTGAGCTTTCATATACTTATAGCTCTAGTGCATCTGTTGCATGGCAATCCCTACTCACTCACATTGATATCTATTGATGGGCATCTCCATAGCCCGTTGATACGCCTACTTGATGTGACACTATCTTCTCCTTTTTTGTCTTCTCCACAACCACCATTCCATTCCACATATAGTTCTATGTACATGGCTCACGCTCATGTATTGCGTGAATATTGAAAAATTTGAGAACACCAAAAGTATGAAACAATTATTGGCTTGTCATCGGGGTTGTGCATGATTTAAATACTTTGTGTGGTGAAGATAGATCATAGCCAGACTATATGACTTTGTAGGGATAATTCTCTTTGTCCATGTTATTTTGAGAAGACATAATTGCTTAGTTAGTATGCTTGAAGTATTATTATTTTTATGTCAATATTAAACTTTTGTCTTGAATCTTTTGGATTTGAATATTCATACCACAGTTAACAGAATTACATTGAGAATTATGCTAAGTAGCATTCCACATCAAAAATTCTGTTTTTATCATTTACCTACTCGAGGACGAGCAGGAATTAAGCTTGGGGATGCTTGATACGTCTCCAACGTATCTATAATTTTTTATTGTTCCATGTTGTATTATATTCTGTTTTGGATGTTAATGGGCTTTATTATACACTTCTATATTATTTTTGGGACTATCCTATTAACCGGAGGCCCAGCCCAGAATTGTTGTTTTTTGCCTATTTAAGTGTTTCACAGAAAAAGAATATCAAACGGAGTCCAAACGGAATGAAACCTTCGGGAACGTGATTTTTGGAACAAACGTGATCCAGAGGACTTGGACCCTACGTCAAGAAAGCAACCAGGAGGGCACGAGGTAGGGGGCGCACCTACACCCTGGGCACGCCCTCCACCCTCGTGGGGCCCACGTTGCTCCACCGACGTACTTATTCCTCCTATATATAACTACGTACCCCCAAACTACCAGATACGGAGCCAAAAACCTAATTCCACCCCCGCAACCTTCTGTACCCGTGAGATCCCATCTTGGGGCCTTTTTTGGAGCTCCGCCGGAGGGGGCATCGATGACGGAGGGCTTCTACATCAGCACCATAGCCTCTCCGATGATGTGTGAGTAGTTTACCTCAGACCTTCGGGTCCATAGTTATTAGCTAGATGGCTTCTTCTCTCTCTTTGGATCTCAATACAAAGTTCTCCACGATTCTCGTGGGGATCTATGCGATGTAATCTTCTTTTGCGGTGTGTTTGTTAAGATCGATGAATTGTGGGTTTATGATCAAGTTTATCTATGAACAATATTTGAATCGTCTCTGAATTCTTTTATGTATGATTGGTTATCTTTGCAAGTCTCTTCGAATTATCAGTTTGGTTTGGCCTACTAGATTGATCCTTCTTGCAATGGGGAAGTGCTTAGCTTTGGGTTCAATCTTGCGGTGTCCTTTCCTAGTGACAGCAGGGGCAGCAAGGCACATATTGTATTGTTGCCATCGAGGATAACAAGATGGGGTTTATATCATATTGCATGAGTTTATCCCTCTAGATGCATGCTGGATAGCGGTCAATGTGTGGAGTAATAGTAGTAGATGAAGGCAGGAGTCGGTCTACTTGTCACGGACGTGATGCCTATATACATGATCATACCTAGATATTCTAATAACTATGCTCAATTATATCAATTGCTCAAGAATAATTTGTTAAACAACCATAATACTTATGCTCTCGAGAGAAGCCACTAGTGAAACCTATGGCCTCTGGGTCTATTTTCCATCATATTAATCTCCCGTTAACAAGCTATTTCTGGCGTCGTTTATTTTGCTTTATTTACTTTTTAGTCTTTATCTTAAAAATACCAAAAATATTATCTTATCATATCTATCAGATCTCACTTTCGTAAGTGACCGTGAAGGGATTAACAACCCCTTTATTGCGTTGGTTGCGAGGATCTTATTTGTTTGTGTAGGTGCGAGGGACTCGTGCGTGGCCTCCTACTGGATTGATACCTTTGTTCTCAAAAATTGAGGGAAATACTTACGCTACTTTGTAGCATCACCCTTTCCTCTTCAAGGGAAAACCAAGGCAATGCTCAAGGGGTAGTAGTGCTCGATTACTTCCCTCGGGAAGCCGGCCAAATCCGCTGCGTTCCATGCGAACACTTCCTTGTTTGCCCGGAGGAAGGCAACAAGCGCCTCCTCCTGCTCCGGGGGAAGGCCGGCGCCGATGGTGAAGGTGGGGCCCGAGCCACCGACGTTGACCGGCACGTTCTTTGTTTCGGCGCGGTCCTGGGAGAATAATTGCTTTTTCCTCACAAGCGCGGCCTCTAGGGTCCCCAGCTCACCCTTAGCGTCAGGGGAAAAAGCCACGGTGGCCCTGTAGGTGAGCCTGAGGGCCCGGACCGCCTCTCGCTTGTCTCCAGTCACGGTAACGACGCTGCCGCTGCCTGGTATCTTGATGATGTTGTAGCCCGGATGGGTTGCCGCCATGAATTTGGTGACCGCGGGGTATCCCTGGATGGCATTGTACGGGAGTACTGGCATCTTGATAAGTTTGGTGCACTAGTTGTCGCAAGTACCGAAGGTGACTGGGAGGTGCACCTGCCCCAAGGGAGTGGTGGAGCCATTGGTCACCCTAGAGAATGGCCTGGTGGGCATGAGCTGGTCATACGACACCTGAAGCGTCTCGAAGGTATCGACATAGAGCATGGTAAGGCCGGTGCCGTGATCGATGAGGGTCTTGGTGATTGAAACATTGCTGATGGCGGGAGTGCACGGCATGGGGAGCGCGCCGGCGGTGACTGTGGACTTGGGTTGATCCTTAGAGTCAAAAGTAATGACGCCTCAGACTGCGCGCGGCACCGTGGAACCTCAGGGCGGGGCTGCACGGAGTTTGCCTTGTGGAAGAGCTGCTTGGAGTGGCAAACATACGCGTGCACCTAGGTCCTGCCGAGAATGCATGCGACCGCGTTGGGCCCTGGGAGCGCGAAGCGCGCGACGAACCGGCCGCGGAGCTCGCCCCAAGAAGAGACCGAAGCTTCAGGGAGACCGAGGAGCCAGGAGCGCGGGGCACCCACAAGGGCTAGGGGTAGCGAGTTAGCCATGGCCTTGTCATTGGCGCCTGCTGCCAGGATTCCCTGGGCATATAGCCGGAGGAACTCCTCAGGGTCAGTCGTGTTGATGCCTACTACACAACTTTATTATTGTAGACTCGTGTTGGGCCTCCAAGCGCAGAGTTTTGTAGGAAAGTAGCAATTTTCCCTCAAGTGGATGACCTAAGGTTTATCAATCTGTGGGAGGCGTAGGATGAAGATGGTCTCTCTCATACAATCCTGCAACCAAATAATAAAAAGTCTCTTGTGTCCCCAACACACCAAATACAATGGAGATTTGTATAGGTGCACTAGTTCGGCGAAGAGATGGTGATACAAGCGTAGTAATGATAGTAGATATTGATTTTTTTAATAGGAACAATAAAAAACATCAAGGTAGCAATTGATAAAACATAGCACAAATGGTATTGCAATGCCTGAAAATGAGGCCTGGGATCCGTACTTTCACTAGTGCAATCTCTCAACAATGCTAATATAATTGGGTGATATAACCATCCCTCAACAAGTGATGAAGAATCACTCCAATGTTCCTATCTCGCACAGAACATAAGAATAAATTCTTGGTAGGGTACGAAACCACCTCCAAGCTATTCTTTCCGATCGATCTATCCAAGAGTTCGTACTAAAATAACGCCAACTTATCCTTTCCGATCGATTTATCCAGAGTTCGTACTAAAATAACACCAAGTTATCCTTTCTGATCGATCTATCAAGTGTTCGTACTAAGATAACACCAAATAATTTCAGATTCATAATACTCAATCCAACACAAAGAACCTCAAAGAGTGCCCAAAGATTTCTACCGGAGAAACAAAGACAAGAACATGCATCAACCCCCATGCATAGATTACCCCAATGTCACCTCGGGAATCTGTGAGTTGAGTGCCAAAACATATATCAAGTGAATTAATATGATACCCCATTGTCACCACGGGTATTCATAGCAAGACATACATAAATTGTTCTCAAGTCCATAAAAGTATTCAATCTGATAAGAACAAATCTCAAAGGGAAAACTCAATTCACAAAAAGATAGAGAGGGGAAAACACCATATGATCCAACTATATTAACAAAGCCTGCGATACATCAGGATCATGAGTTCTTAAGAACACAAGAGAGAGAGAGAGAGAGAGAGAGATTGAACACATAGCTACTGGAACAAACCCTCAGCCCCGAGGGTGGACTACTCCCTTCTCATCATGGTGGCCGCCAGGATGATGAAGATGGCCACCGGCGATGATTTTCCCCTCCAGCAGGGTGCCGAAATAGGTTCCAGATT
This sequence comes from Aegilops umbellulata, assembly GCA_032464435.1. Lineage (NCBI taxonomy): Eukaryota > Viridiplantae > Streptophyta > Magnoliopsida > Poales > Poaceae > Aegilops > Aegilops umbellulata. The sequence goes on from CP136059.1 coordinate 73,008,716, forward strand.
GGTTTTTCATGGCTACAGAGGCTTGCGGCGGTGGAACTTCTGATCTAGGGTGTTTCTGGGGGTTTCTGTATTTATAGGATATTTTGGCGTAGGTTTCATGCGAAGATCGGCCTCGAGATGACCGCAATCCACCTGCACACGGACAAAGCCCCATGCGTGCCCTGGTAGGTTGTGCTCACCTCCGTCACCTTCTGGTCTTCCCATGAATCTTCTAGTGCCTCTTTTGTTCCAAAAAATCATCAAAAAGTTCCGTTGCATTTGGAGAACTTTTATTTTTGAACAAAAAACAACACCATGGTAGTTCTGCTGAAAACAGCGTCAGTCCGGGTTAGTTCCATGCAAATCATACCAAAGCCATATAAAATTGTTGTAAACATGGCATGAATACTTCATAAATTATAGATACATTGGAGACATATTAGCATCCCCAAGCTTAATTCCTACTCGTCATCGAGTAGGCAAATGATAAAAGAAATAATTTCTGACGTTTGAATTCTAGCAAAGTGCATAAGTTTGCTGAAGGATAATTTCAATCACTTTTCCTAGCATCAGAACAGCAACTTTTTCTCATAAAACTCATCATGATAAAGTAGCAATTCAAAATGGAATTTTGTTGTGGAATTCTACCTATGTTGTCTCAACATAGCCGGTCCCAAGCCCAGTAAAGGAGGAGGGTTGTGATAGGCTTGGCGAGCCAACGTAAAAAAATCAGCCACTCTTATGGAGATGAAACCCAAAAGATTTTTGTTGAGGCATAGCCCTCTCAGCAACGCGCCACATTGGAACCCGAATGTGGTGGAAAATAGGCAAGGGTCGGCCGTCACCCATAGGTGGTGAGGCGTATCTTGATCCGGATACGATGGCGAGTGAGCGAGGATCGGGTCATCGCATCCTTAGTGGCGCGCCACATCGGTGCCCGGATGTTGTGGAAAATGAGCAAGGTTCTTCGCATTTGACTCGACGAGTGCGAAGGGTAAGGAAGCTAGCCGAGTCTAGGAGGATTCGCTCAGGTAGCTAGAACGTAGGATCTCTGACAGGGAAGCTTCGGGAGCTAGTTGATGCAGCGGTGAGGAGAGGTGTCGATATCCTTTGCGTCCAGGAAACCAAATGGAGAGGACAGAAGGCGAAGGAGGTGGAGGATACCGGCTTCAAGATGTGGTACAAGGGGACAGGTGCAAACAGAAATGGCGTAGGCATCTTGATCAACAAGAGCCTCAAGTATGGAGTGGTAGACGTCAAGAGATGTGGGGACCGGATTATCCTGCTCAAGCTGGTGGTTGAGGACTTGGTTCTCAATGTTATCAGCGCGTATGCCCCCCAAGTAGGCCACAATGAGAACACCAAGAGGGAGTTCTGGGAAGGCCTGGGAGACATGGTTAGGAGTGTACATATTGGTGAGAAGCTCTTCATAGGAGGAGACCTCAATGGCCACATGGGTACATCTAACACAGGTTTGAAGGGGCGCATGGGGGCTTTGGCTATGGAATCGGGAATCAAGAAGGAGAAGATGTCTTAAGCTTTTCTCTAGCCTACGACATGATTGTAGCTAACACCCTCTTTAGAAAGAGAGAATCACATCTGCTGAATTTTAGTAGTGGCCAACACTCTAGCCAGATCGATTTCATCCTCTCGAGAAGATAAGATAGGAGTGCGTGCCTAGACTATAAGGTGATACCTAGAGAGAGTGTTGTACCCCAACATAAGCTAGTGGTTGCTGACTTCCACTTTTGGATTCGTTTCCAGCGGGATAAGCGTGCCAAAGTACCTAGAACGAAGTGGTGGAAGCTCAAAGGGGTTAGCTCAGGCGTCAAGGAGCGGGTCACCAAGGAGGGCCCTTGGGAGGAAGGAGGGGATGCGGACACTGTGTGGATGAAGATGGTGAATTGCATTCGTAAGGTGGCCTCAGAGGAGTTTGGAGTGTCCAAGGGAAGGAGAAGCAAAGATAAGGATACCTGGTGGTGGAATGACGATGTCCAGAAGGCGATTAAAGAGATGAAAGATTGCTTCAGACGCCTATACCTAGATAGAACTACAGACAACATAGAGAAGTACAAGATGGCGAAGAGGGCCGCAAAGCGAGCTGTTAGTGAAGCAAGGGGTCGGGAATATGAGGACCTCTACCAACGGTTAGGAACAATGGAAGGCGAAAGGGACATCTATAAGATGGCCAACAACCGAGAGAGGAAGACAAGGGATTTTGGCCAAGTCAAATGCATCAAGGACGGAGCAGGCCAACTCTTGGTGAAGGACGAGGAGATTCAGCATAGATGGTGGGAGTACTTCGACAAGCTGTTCAATGGGGAGAATGAGAGTTCTACCATTGAACTGGGCGACTCCTTTGATGAGACCAGCATGCGTTTTGTGCGGCGAATCCAGGAGTCTGAGGTCAAGGAGGCTTTAAAAAGGATGAAAGGAGGCAAGGCGATGGGCTCTGATTGTATCCCCATTGAGGTGTGGAAAGGTCTCGGGGACATAGCAATAGTATGGCTAACCAAGCTTTTCAACCTCATTTTTCGGGCAAACAAGATGCTAGAAGAATGGAGATGGAGTATATAGTACCAATCTTCAAGAACAAGGGGGATGTTCAGAGTTGTACTAATTATCGTGGAATTAAACTGATGAGCCATACAATGAATCTATGGGAGAGAGTCATTGTGCACCGCTTAAGAAGAATGACAAGCGTGACCAAAATCAGTTTGGTTTCATGCCTGGGAGGTCGACTATTGAATCCATTATCTTGGTACGACAACTTATGGAGAGATATAGGGAGCAAAAGAAGGGCTTGCATATGGTGCTCATTGACTTGGAGAAGGCCTATGATAAGATACCGCGGAATGTCATGTGGTGGGTGTCGGTTCTGTATCCGGCGTATCTCGTAGTAGGGGTCCTAAGCTAGGCGTCTTGGAGCGATGGTAACATGGACACAGGGTTTTACCCAGCTTCGGGCTCTCTCGAAGAGATAATACCCTATATGCTGCTTTTGATTGTATTTGTATGGGCTGTAGTACAGAGTACATGTATCTACCACGAGATTGTAGTAATGAATATTAGAATATCTATTGACTAGCCTGGCCTCGGTTTATATAACACACCGGAGGCCTAGGGTTCAGGAGAGTCCTCGGCTTGTGTGCCAAGTCTTGTGGAAATCTCCTTGTATGCGGCATGGGCTGCCCGAAGTGGCCCATGAGTGAACCACCATGGGGGTCCTCGGCCCGATCCACCTGATTGGGGGATGACATGGTGAGTACCCCCTAGTCCAGGACAACGTCAGTAGCCCCCTGAACCGGTCTTCAAGTTGGGGATGCTCCTCGATTCTTCCGAGTTGTTCTTCATCTTCGCTCGTCGATCTTGAAAACTGGTTCAACAAATCTTCTTATCTTCGATCTTGAGGATCGCCGAAGTAAATCCGAAGAGTTTACACGTCAAGTATCCGAGGAGCCCTTTTAAGTTATCGGTCTTTATCAATGCCTTGTTATTTTATGCCTATCTCGGGTTTGAAGTCGTTCCCGGGCGGCGGTGTCCTCTTGCATCCGAGCTCCAACGCCGGACTGCATTCGAGGTATCTTTTGCAGCCGAGCACCAACGTCGGACTGTATCCGAGCTCCAACACCGGACTGTATCCAAGCTCCAACGCCGGACTTTATCCGAGCTCCAATGCCGGACTATATCCGAGGTGTTATAGATCACCTTGGCTTGAAGAAGTTTTAAAGGAGGTTAGCCGAGCTTAATGCCAGAAATGCCCTCTATAGAGCCAGCCATTTGCATCCGAGCTTTATGCCGGACTGCTTCCAAGATGATGCACCACCTCGGGCTTGGGCTGATTGTTTTACGGATTTTATTTCCAATGCGTGTCAATTTATTTGCTGTCAATATGTATAACCAGTAGCCCTCAAGGTGTGTGTCAGCCTAAAACCCGAGATGCATCTGAAGGAAAACATGAAACCGCTGATCCTAGTAGCCCCTGAGACTCAGGTCGATGCCCGGAATCCGCCTGAGGATCGATGTCGGTGTCAAAACCGGCGGATCTCGAGTAGGGGTCCCGAACTGTGCGTCTAGGATCAATGGTAACAGGAGACGGGGGATACGATATTTACCCAGGTTCGGCCCTCTCTATGGAGGTAGTACCCTACTTCCTGCTTGATTGATCTTGATGAATATGGGTATTACAAGAGTTGATCTACCACGAGATCGTAATGGCTAAACCCTGGAAGTCTAGTCTATATGACTGTGTTAATATGTATATCCTTTTCGGACTAACCCCTCTGGTTTATATAGACACCGGGAGGATCTATAGTTTACATAGAGTTGGTTACATAAGAAGGAATCTTCATAGTTGGTCGCCAAGCTTGCCTTCCACGCCAAGTAGAGTCCAATCTGGACACGGCTACAGCCTTCGGCCTTCTTGTCTTCATAGCCCATCAGTTCGGCCCATGGATAACAGGCCGGACGCCCGAGGACACCTTAGCCTAGGACTCCCTCAATAGCCCCTGAACCTGGCTTCAATGACGAGGAGTCCGGTGCGTAGATTGTCTTCGGCATTGCAAGGCGGGTTCCCCTTTCCGAACACCAAGATAGTCTTCGTATGCGATGATTGTATCCGGACCTGTCACATAAACACCATACATAACCACAGAGAGAATATATATTTTTACGTGAGTTCCATCCGCTGACAGCATTTTACAACACGACATCACGTCTGTCCAGTCATAATTTAGAACCATTTTTCGTCTGCTGCTGCACGTTTTGAGTCGCGGTTGCCACCGGCACGTCTTTGTCAAAGCAGAGATCGTGTCCCCTTATCGCGGGATTCTCATCAATGCGGGCATGGGTAACCCAACCGTGCCGTTTATACAACCCTTGGGAATAGGCGAGTTTTTAGGGCGAGCAGGGAGGCGCTTGATATTCGCAGTCTTTATAAGGGGATAAGGACTCCCTCTTCCTCTCTCACACCCTCTCTCCGTCTCCGCCTTTCCAATCTCGAGCTCCAGCACCCAAGTACTCATCTCCTTTCCACTCAAGCAACCATGTCCAGATCCGGAGGTCAGGGCAAGTCGATGGTCTCCTCCGTCAAGGAGGAGGACATTACTGAGCTTCGAGCGACCGGATATTTGGCGAAGGAGATCGCCCACCGTTTGCCGGCCGAGGGACAAGTTGTCCCCACGCTGAAGCCCACTGAGAGGGTAGTATTCATCCCCCATTTCTTCTGCGGGCTAGGGTTTCCACTCCACCCTTTTGTCCGCGGGCTCATGTATTATTACGGGATAGATTTCCACGATCTATCCCCGAATTCCTTCCTCAACATCTCGGTGTTTATCGTCGTGTGTGAGGCCTTCCTCCGCATCCAACCCCACTTCGGGTTGTGGCTCAAAGTCTTAAACGTCAAGCCGAAGGTGGTGGACGGCCAAAACGCGGAGTGCGGAGGAGCCATGGTGAGCAAGCTACCCAACGTCTCCTGGCCGAAAGGTACTTTCGTGGATATGGTGAAGGAGTGGCAGAGACAATGGTTCTACATCACAGAACCCCGCGGCACCAGCTGGGCCGTGGCTGCCGAATTCCGCTCCGGTGCTCCCATGCGACTCACTCCTGGATCGAGAAGAGTCCGGACTAGTGTTCGCCCCATGAGCTGATTGCGTTGCAGACGCGCGTCTAGAGAATGATAACCAAGGACGTCAAGCTCGTCGATGTAATCCAGGTGATGCTAGTTCGCCGGATTCTCCCATGCCAGCGCAGAGGCCGCCCTCTATGGGATTTCAATCTGAAGAAGCATCAGACCCTGGTGAGGCTCTTCGAGACCACCCACAAAGATGCCTGGAAGTTGCTCTTTAAGGGCAACGAGAAACCGCCTGCCACGGATTCAGACCGTGGTCACGATTGTAAATACCCCGCTAGCGAGGTATGTTATTTTTGATGTATCCCCAACTTAATTGTTTCGAGGATGATGTCTGAGCTTTTATTATTGCTTTTTCAGGACTGGATGGAGAGGGTGAAGCAGATCCAGTGTCCGGCTCTGCTGTCCGAAGAACCGATCATCCCGCGTCTAGCGAAGATGCTGGTGCCGGCGCCATATAAGGCGCCGGAGAAGAAGGCCAAGAAGAAGGCCAAGAGTGGCCCCCGTCGCAAGGGCACTTCGGACGTGACGTTCGAAGATGGCAAAGCTCATTCCTCTGTCCCTGAGGACAATGATGAGGAACAGGAGGAGGAAGAGGAAAACAACCCTCCCCCTGAGGAGAGGGGGAAGAAGAGGGTGACTTCAACGCATCTGGAAGCGGAAACGCCCAAGAAGGGGAAGGGCGTCCTAGCGGTCAATACCGCGTGGGACGTTGACAGTAGCCCAGAACGACGCCCCCGCACTAAGCCCCAAGCCACATCGTAAGTGACATGGCTCGCTCATGCGCACATCCAGCCCCTTCTCTTCATTATTTTGACATAGTTAAGTGTACTATTGCAGTCCGCCCCGCGACCTTATCCAGCGATCCTCATCCGGAGGTTCGCTGGCTCCATCGGAGATGGCGAGCATGCCGCCACCGCCTGCTTATTCCCCTGGGGCCAGGGACGACACGGAGGGGTTGTCCCGGAGGATCGCTCCGAACCGGGGAGGAGCCCAGGACGTTGTCTGGGAGGCGCCACGAGGCGAGACCTCCACTGCCGGACACATGGGGGAGTCGAGCCCTATGGAGACTGGCGAAGAGGGCCGCATCCAGTTCTGCCCTCAGCCAAATATGATTTCGGAGACTCATATGGCTCCAGAGTCAGCGAGCAGCCCCCTTTGAAGCAGGGGGGTGCACCGGATAACCTGATGGACGCGCTACGAGGCGCCTCCGTCGTGGACGAGCACCGTGTCCTTATGGGTGCTATGATCGAGAAGGTTTAGTCCGCCAAGAGCAGACTGAATGAAGCCTGCAGCAACCTGTTGACAGGTTTCGAGGTAAGAAAGATAAAAACCCCGTGTAGACCGTAGCCCCTAAGGCACTGTCCGGTGTTCGGCGAGAAGAACCGGACAGAGGATCAATCCTTTGTTATAGGAGACTAACTGAATAAGTATCAATAAGCTGGCATCACTGTTGGCCGCAACCCCGCATGCTGCTGAGGTCTCTGAACTGAAGCAGATGCTGGAGCGGAACGAGAACGAGCTCGGCGAGGTTAAAATTCGGCTCCAGGAGAAGCAAGCTGAATGATGACTTGCTAAGTGTTCAGAAATAATAAGCGTTGTATATTGACCGTGTTGTCATGATATGTGCAGGAGCCGCGACCGAGGTCGAGGCCCTAAGGAAGGCCCTGGGTGAGGCCGAGGAGAAGGTTGTCCAGTAGCAAGCCGCCCGTAAGAAGCTCAAGGCCCGGGTCAAAGAAGTCCAGCAGGAGCTCCAGGATGTCGTGAAAAAATGTGAGACCTTGGAGCATGATGCGTCGGCTCAAGGGGCCGAACTCACCAAGGCTCGTCAGAGCGCGGAGACCGCACGGAATGAGGCCCAGGCCGCCCTCCAGGAGATCCAGGAGGCCAAGAAGATCACGGCGGGTAAGGCTTTTAAGATGCAAAGCAAGTATGCGGAGAAGCAGTACCTTTTACTAACCCGGGTTCGGAGTTCCCCAGGGGCTTTTGCTGATTTACCGTGCAGTGTATCGGACGCCGTGGAGTTCTATCGAGCCAAAGGAGGGGGTTCTACGGAGAACCTATTCTGGTCGCAATATGCGGTGTCAGAGCCTCCCGTGTCCTTCACCGATTAGCTGAAACAGCTGGTGGAGCTGCATAGGGTGGCCGAACTAGCCATGAAGGATTTGATAATACGGCTATGGCCAGTCGAAGCTATGCCTGGCAGCTACTTTGGACTCGTGAGGCGAATGGTGAACGCCTGTCCTCGGCTAGACGTCGTCAAGCGCTCTGCCTGTATTAAAGGTGCCCGCATGGCCTTCGCTCGTTGCAAGATGTGGTGGGCGAAGATGAACGCCGTTGAAGTTGCCAGAGGGCCACCGGAGGGCAAGGAGCACCGCACACCCGAGCGATACTTTGCGGATGTCATAGAAGGGTCTCGACTTGTAGCAGTGCAATGTTCGCAGGATATTGTATTTGAATAAATGTAGTCATGTTGCCTTTGCCTTGTATTATGAAAACAAAGCATGTTTGGTAATGTAATTTTGTTATGCTTTTAATTGTTTCCTCCTATGCGGCAGTGTTGCATGTAATCTGAGGGTTGGCCAGTTGTCGGCTTCTGCCCTCACGTAGGTAGTACGGAGGTGTTCGGGATGGAATATAAACAATCTTGATCCAATTATATGGTCCTTGAAGGAGTTGTTTAGCGCAACGAACAAGGCAATCAGACTATACGGCTTAAACGCCCTCACTTAGCCATAGGAGTTTTATAATAAAGCATGGGCGCAGCCCCTGGTTTAAACCAGAGTGCTGTCAGCAACTGATCAGGAAGTGCCGATCTCTCACATAACGCGGAAAAGATCTCCAATGATTTGTAACCCTTGAACAGCTGACCGGCTCTCGCCATATCATGACAGTCAATTTTCGGCTTTCTCTATTGTGTTGCTCATTTGGTGAAGTCCAAGGCACAATCGCAGTAGTTCTCCCTTTACTACCCTAGTCGGTTCAGTGAAACGTAGGGTAGCAAGGACAGGAGCCGGGCAACCCAACTATTAACCAAAGACATGATTCGGAGCCAATGCATATAATGCTAAATTCGGGGTGCCGAACTTATCTATAAGAAGTGTTCGAACTTTGCTACTGTATTATGGGGCGATGAAGAGCCCCGGGCGAATGTGAGACGTACCAAAGTGTACGGATGCGGTCGATAAGCAAATCGAAATAAAATGAAGTAAGAAACGAAAACCACAGAAAGTGGACCGCAAACCATTTTCATTATAACTGTATGGACAAGTCAAGGTGTGTCCTGTACAAAAACTGTGATAAGCATCTGGGCTATTTAACATGCCGGAATCAAGAGGGCGCAGCGTGCGGGTCCTGAGAAATAAGCAAAAATACCGTCAAGAAGAGCGTATAGAGGTTACCCAACATACTTATGCTGCTTGCCGTCTTTGTATGTCGATCCTTCGAAAGGACTTGTTATCAGGCACACAGGAAAAGGAGCCTAAAACAAAAAGGAAAACGGGTGAAAGTATGTGTGAGTCCGGGGTCGGTCAAGCCGTACTGTGGACCACAAGCTGTGCCTCCGTCGATGCCCATGGGATTTTGAGTGCATAATTATGTGCGGGTGGTACGAGTGCCACTACTTGATCAGGGCTGGGACGGAAGCCAAATTGCTAGTCAAGCTCTTCACGGGCCGAGTTGTCCTGTTGCAGCGTAGTCCAGACCTTGTTAACGGTGTCCGTGGGCTCGGCAGCCGGATTGCAGATCTGCTTGAAAAGGTTGTTCTGTACTTCTGTTGCTAGGGCGGCGGTGTGCTCCTCTGTATAGAGGGAGCGTTCCGTATTTCCATTAACTGTTATGACGCCGCGTGGAGAGGGCATCTTGAGCTTGAGGTAAGCATAGTTGATCAATTGTAAGTATAGTGAGGTTTTACGCCCAAACACCAAACAATGAGTGTCATGTTTTCCTCAAGGACTAGGCGACGGCGACTATGCTCGGCTAAAGCTAAGCTAGACAATTTAAGTGACGATTACAGGGAAAATAAACCTAAGTATCTAAGATCGTTTCGGAGAATCGACGACAAAGTAAATGAAAAGAAGCAAAGGGAGCTTCAGATTATACTCTCTGTCTTTTTGGTATTTTCATAAAACTTGAGAAACTAAAATACTAACACAAGCTAACATCAATGACAACAGAAGTAAAAGGACATGAATGTAACATGACAAGGACACATATATAACTATCAAACATGAACAGAGGGAACAAACAAGGTTGTAGGATAGAATATATGTATCATATCAAAGACACACACAAATGTATATATATCACACACATTTATCTCACAAGAACTTGAACTAATACGTCGACTACAAAACTGAATATATTTCTGCAGAAAAGGGAACACACTGTGACAACACATACATGAACTGGAATTAAAATACACAGGGTGAACATGCATATGTTCTAACAGAACACTAATTACCAAGACAAAATGTTAGACATCACTTAGTTTCGAAAGAAAAGAAACCACTATTCAGACCATAGATTTCATGACATGATATTTAACAAGTACGAACTGATCAAACTAGTTGGTTGCAAACACCTATCAAAATCTGAACCTTATAAGTCCTACACAACTCCTATTACAGAAAATTCAGAGTACAGTAGCAAGAGAAGGGAGAGATTCAAAGATTAATTCCCAGTCAATCTTCAGGCTTGCAGCTGTAGATGGTGTAGGTGATGGAGAAGATCCACAGGGGGCGAGTTGGAGAAGGAGAGGTACAGCAGCAGAGGGCAGAGCAGAGGAGCAGCAGCATGAGCGCAAGAAGAGCAGGGATAGTAGCAGCGGAGGTGAGGAAGAATAAGTAGCAGCAGCATGGAGATGGAGAAGAAGCAGCAACGGGATGGGGGAGTCGCGCGGGGCACCAGGCACAGCCGCACCTTTGTCTGGTGGGAGGCGTGGTGTGAGGAGATGCTGGTGAATGGAGGTGTGGAGGCGCTGGTTGCTGGGTGGCGCTGGTGGATGATGGATGATGGTGTGATGGTGGTGCTGGTGGATGGATAGCGCGCCGCCACGCCGGCCTGGCCGCGACGGCGGACAGAGGTCGAGAAGGAGTTGGGGAAGAGAGGAGATGGAGGTGCCAGACCAAAGGGGATCGAAGGAGATGGCTAGGGATTTGACCCCTCTTGATCAGATCAGCCACTTTGCAATTTCGCCCTCCTACTTCTCTTCTTTCTTCCCAAGTTGGTCCTCCCATCTTGAGGTTCGCCCCTTGAAGCTCTAATCTGCTATCAACTCAGGTCCCTCCTTTCTTTTCGGTTTATAGCGCCTTTGGGCACTTTTCTGCAAAAGAAACAAGTAACAAGTAAATGATCCTTTTACATGATTTTCGTTCGAATATGCAACAGTTCATACCAAGAATTGATGGTCAGATCACAATAAATGCTATATTTGTGTGCCAAATTATGAATAGGAAATGCTCTTATCAAGTTCCCACACACTTAAATCTTTACTTGTCCTCAAGTAAAGGCATATGACAAGAGCAAGGTAGTGAACAGCGAACTGACTAGAGAATGTCCCAGTGAAGTATATCTCCAAACAATGCATGCTTTGGACTTGGCTAGTGAAAATTAATGGTTAAGAGTGCTACATATCAATAGTACACTAGTAAACTCGACCATTTTAAACTTTTCCAAAGATGAACGAAGATTAGCAAGTTCAAATGCTCACTGTGCCAAAAGGTTCCTAAAGAGAGCATGGTCCTGAGAACAAAAGGAACTTGAATTAAATCACTTATTTGCAGAAATATAACATTGTGGTTGAACCACTTATTAAATTTGAAGGAAGTAATGATAATATTTTATCAGTCTCACCAAAGGAACATACCACCGATCCCGAGAACATGGTATACACCTAGCTCGACCAATTATTAGTTTTTTTGTTTGTCTCCCCAAAGGAACATACCACCGATCCCAAGAACATGGTATACACCTGGTTCGACAATTACATTTTTTAAATATAATTAACTCCTATCCGATCCAACCAGATTTCACAAGCCACCGATCCAGGGAACATGACATGCTACTGTTAGGTAGATCAGATAATTATTTATTCATTATTACTTATTAAACAAAGGAATTACAATGGCATGAAACATAAGAAAGGAAACAAGAATCATCACCCATCCATGTCTGGTTCACATGCTACCTATCCAGAGAACATAGCATGCTAATCCATAGTGGTTAAGTAATTGCTCTGAATGGGTACACACTTGGCACAAAATCAGCATCTAACACTTGATGATCTAGGTGTATCAAAGTAAATACAGAAAATGATGGAGTTTTCTAGTGTACTAGGGATTTGAGCACTCAAAACTAATAACTTTTACTAATTTCAGCAAAGCAAGCAGTATGTCGATCACTAGTTTACAAGGCATTCACAATTCAGTTCACATATTGACATCAAGCACAATACCAAAGGTGAATTTCAGCTTGACAACAAGTAATAACTGGCTCAAGCAACCCAACTAGCAATAGAATTCAGCATGTATTTATGATATTCAGAATGGGTCATGAAATAGCTCACCGGGCTTAATGAAGTAACACTCGCTTGATCACTCTCACATCATTGTGCATTGCCACTCCTCTCCTTTTGCTTCCTCATGGATGCTCCAGCTTCACTCTTCTTTGTGTGTGTGCCCCCTTGCTTCTCCTCATCTCTGTCCTCAGGATCCACCAGGGTCCCAACGAATGTCACCTCGAACCTGGTCAGCATGATGTGAACGGTGCAGAAGCAACAACCTGAAAAAGCACTCAACAAAAGAGACAATACAAGTGACAGGGGTAATGCCCTCTAAGTCATCAATAGAGTACCCAATTACATAAGCATAGTTATAAAGCACATGTTTAGGATGGTAGAAATCAGTAAGCTCAGTGCTAGTATGAGGATGATGTGAATCATTAAGCTCCAGACTAGCATGAGAATGAAATGTTTCATTAAGCATGGGTCTAGCATGAGGAAAATAAGTGTCATCATCATAAATGAGAGAAATGCCAATAATAGGGTATGTATGATCATGTCCAAGCAAACAGTTTTTCAAGTCTAGCTTAAGTGATTGCATCATGTAAAGCAAGGTAGAATCAAACAAAACATAATGGGACATGTCATTAAGAGGTTTGGATGAACCTGACACATCACATTCTTGTATGACAATAGGCAAATGAATCTCAGGTTCTTCATCTTCATCTACATCAGCTTCTTCTACTTCTTCGGGAGTGGTAGACATTGGGTCTTCAACTTGATCGCTTGGTTGTTCAAACTCTAGATCATCTTGTTCCTTGTATTCTTGTAAATTTTCTTCAAGTTGAGGTCTCACTTCCTCTAGACTCTCGCTATCTTGCTCAGCTGAATGTGAAGGTGTTGGGACCTCACATGTATCAAGGGATATCCCAGAAATACTCAGCTCTAGCTGTGAAGAAAGAGTGCTGCCAGCGTTGATGTTCTTCTCAATCTTCCTTACTTCTTCCACTAGCTCATTCCCTCTCTTGATCTTCTTCATTTCATCTAGTATCACCGGCCTAATTGGATCATCTTCGGCACTCCAAATGAACTCGAGACTAAACAATGTGTTAGAGTACGTAATGGGCCTGGGCCCGTTAGTCTTAGGGTTATTTAGAGATAAGGGTCGCTTTCTTAGGGGTCAAGTAAGCCTTGCTTGGGAGTCAAGTAAACCTCTCTATATAAAGAGAGGAGATGTATCAATTTAATCAAGCAAGAATTAAGAAGGAAATCCCTTCCATCTTGCCCGGCCGTGGGCGAAAAGGCCCCTGGCCGGCCCTCTCGCGCCCTCCTTCTAGCAGCGCCATAACAATTTGGTATCAGCTAGCTTCGGTTCGATCATGTCTTCCTTCCTCGTGCCCGCCCCCGCCGTCCTCACCCCGGAGGAGGTGTCCAGGGTGCTTCGGGACCTAACACAGGCGGTCCAGGAGATCCACCTGTTCTTGGCCGGGTCCTACGGGCCGCACCCGGCTGCGCCGCCCATCGCCCCCACTGCGCCGCCGTGGTTGCCGTGGCAGCCGCCGCACCAGGCGGCCTTCGTCGCGCTCGCCGGGTCGCACTCGGTTGTGCCGCCCATCGCCGCCATCGCGCCGCCATGGCTGCCGTGGCAGCCGCTGCACCAGGCGGCCTCTACCGCGCTCGCCGGGCCGCTGCAGCTGCAATCCACCGCCCCGCCCTGGCTGCAGTGGCAACCACCACTCCTGGCGGCCTCTGCCGCGCCCGGCGCTCCATCGCAGCAGCCGCTGCAGCTGCAGCAGCCACCGCCGGTCAGCTCCGGCCCCGCATCGACCGCGCCGGCGGGAGTCCCGATCCACCAGATCAAGTTCCCGCCGTCGCCATCACCGCTTCCCTAGGGCGTCCCCATCCAGCAGATCAAGTTCCCGTCGTCGCCGTCACCGCTTCCGGCTTGGATCACTACCCGCCACGTGTCAGCGGCGGTGAGGCTGCAGGCTACTGCGCGCGGCCTCCTAGCGCGTCGGCATGTGCGGGAGATGTGTGGTCTGCAGCAGCCGCTCCTCCCAGTTGCGCTTCGCTGCGCAAAGGACCTCGATCTTGTCCGCTGCGTCGGGGATCTTGGGCATGCTGTTTCCCCCACGGACAGCGACCTCAAAGTCTGCGACATCGGCGGTTGGGGGGGCGCACCCCTCCTCGCCATTCTCCATCGACAGCCCTCCACTCTTCTCTGTGCGGTGCAGACCAACAGCCTTCCCGTGGGGAGAAGGCATGGTGTCACCGACAAGAGCGCACGACGTAGCACCACTGCATTCCGCCGCCGGCCACTGTGAGGGCGCCTCTGCTGGTCGCTCTTGCGACCACTTCCAGGTGGCCATACACATACACTCTTTTTGTCCAGATGGTTTCCATGGGATCCAGGTGGCTGTACACGTGCACGTCCGACGTGCGGATGGTGTCCACTTTATGTTCAGGGGTCCAAAATAAAGCGTCCCAGTCCATTTCAGGTTGAGAGTAATAAACCAAGCCGAGATGTAAAAGGTTTGTTTTTAGGTGTTAGGTTTGTGTTGCGTCAAGTCATGGTTATAAGTTGGTTAGGCTGCAGCTCGAGGACAAGCTGCATGTCCAGGTGGGGTGTAGTGTTAGAGTACGTAATGGGCCTGGGCCCGTTAGTCTTAGGGTTATTTAGAGATAAGGGTCGCTTGCTTAGGGGTCAAGTAAGCCTTGCTTGGGAGTCAAGTAAACCTCTCTATATAATGAGAGGAGATGTATCAATGTAATCAAGCAAGAATTAAGAAGGAAATCCCTTCCATCTTGCCCGGCCGTGGGCGAAAAGGCCCCTGGCCGGCCCTCTCGCGCCCTCCTTCTAGCAGCGCCATAACACAATGTGAGCTTGTCTATATCATCAAAGTCATCTTGTGTGGGCACTTGTGTTGAAGGTGTTGGTTGACCAAATGGAGGACCATTTAACTCCATTGGAAACATCTCCTGGTGTTGAGGTATATGAGTAGGAGGCGAATAGCATTGTTGTGGTGCATAGTTATTGCTCTCCCCTTCATACCTAAATCCTTGCATTGTATAACTAGAGCCAAACTGTGAGATCTCAGGGTTGTCGCTCCTATGTGACATATTCGGGTTTTCAGGCCACCCATGTGAGTGATTGTTTTGGTATGAGCTATGCTCTTGAGCAAAGCTCATTCCAAAACAATCTGGAGGGTGAGAGTAACCACGCTGACATTCAGCGGGCGAATGGCCCTTAAATCCACAAATACGGCATGTAGGAGCAACATAAGGATTACCTCTAGAATAAGGATCATAAGAGCTAGGCCTATCCTCAAAAACTACTTCTCACTGCTGATCTAAATCATCTAATTTATGGGAAATCTTACTTATCAGTTCTTGAATACTTTCCATGTTGTTTGTAGTGTTGCTCGCATAAGCCGGATGATCTGAATAGTAAGCCATAACCGAGAAGACAATTCAACCTAAAAAATGAACAAGAAAAGAAAGAGAAGATAACTAGAACAGTGGTTAGGGGTAAGAGATATATCACAAATTTATGGCACAAACTAGAAAAAGAAGAAAAACCTAGTATATAGCCAAACACGGTCACTCGACGCTAGTCCCGGCAACGGCGCCAAAATGATCAATTGTAAGTACAGTGAGGTTTTACACCCAAACTGCGAGTGTCGTGTTCTCCTCAAGAACTAGGCGACAGTGACTATGCTCGGCTAAAGCTAGGCTAGACAATTTAAGTGACGATTACAGGGAAAATAAACCTAAGTATCTAAGATCATTTCGGAAAATTGACGACAAAGTAAATGAAAAGAAGCAAAGGGAGGTTCAGATTATACTCTCTGTCTTTTTGGTATTTTCATAAAACTTGAGAAACTAAAATACTAACACAAGCTAACATCAATGACAACAGAAGTAAAAGAACATGAATGTAACATGACAAGGACACATATATAACTATCAAACATGAACAGAGGGAAGAAACAAGGTTGTACGATAGAATATATGTATCATATCAAAGACACACACAAATGTATATATATCACACACATTTATCTCACAAGAACTTGAACTAATACGTGGACTACAAAACTGAATATATTTCTGGAGAAAAGGGAACACACTGTGACAACACATACATGAACTGGAATTAAAATACACAGGGTGAACACGCATATGTTCTAACAGAACACTAATTGCCAAGACAAAATGTTAGACATCACTTAGTTTCGAAAGAAAAGAAATCCACTATTCAGAACATAGAATTCATGACATGATATTTAACAAGTACGAAGTGATCAAACTAGTTGGTTGCAAACACCTATCAAAATCTGAACCTTACAAGTCCTACACAACTCCTATTACAGAAAATTCAGAGTACAGTAGCAAGAGAAGGGAGATATTCGAAGATTAATTCCCAGTCAATCTTCAGGCTTGCAGTTGTAGATGGTGTAGGTGATGGAGAAGATCAACAGGGGGTGAGTTGGAGAAGGAGAGGTACAGCAGCAGAGGGTAGAGCAGAGGAGTAGCAACATGAGCGCAAGAAGAGCAGGGATAGTAGCAGCGGAGGTGAGGAAGAATAAGCAGCAGCAGCATGGACATGGAGAAGAAGCAACAGCGGGCTGGGGGAGTCGCGCAGGGCACCAGGCACAGCCTCCCCTTTTTTTAGAGAAAAAGGGCTTTCGGCCCCAGCCCCATTTTGTATTACCAAAATGAGACCAAAACGTTCAGATATCCTGTTACAAGCACGCGGGGGGGGGGGGGGGGGGGTAATCAGCTACACACGCTACCCCAGCAGAAAAAGTCTAGCCTCTATTCAAGAGAGCCAAAGCAAATCTAACTGATATAGAGATTGAGCTCTAGAAAAACATAAGAGAAACTAGCGACTCGAATGCAGAGGGAGAAAACTACATAAGCGCTCGCGCCCAGAGCTTAAGCATTGCCGCAATCGAACAGCAACTCTGAGCACTTCAGGAGCCCTAGCCAGGGTCTGGCCACATCAGGAGGGGGGGTGCACGTGCTTCCTGCTCCATCTTTCTCACCAAGTACATCCCTCTTTCTTTTGCACCGCCTGAGCACCGGACCATCCAGCTGTTTAATATAGCAGCAGTTTTCCTCCTCAACACCTGCATCCCGAGCCAGGGAACATGTTTGAAACAAATGTCATTACGAAGATTCCACAGAGCCCAAAAGGCAGCAGAATGTAACATGCAGTCCGCTGAGAGATTTTTGTGATTAAACCACCAAGCTAGCATATTCTCAACAGACATGCCAACTTGATTTTCTGAAATATCAAAAATCCCTCTCCATAGTTCTATCGCAACAACACAGCCGAAAAATAAATGATCAATAGATTCAGATTCTCCACAAAAAAGGCAAGTAGTGTCATCTACATGCTGTCTTTTTTGCAGATTGTCTCTAGTTAACATTTTATTTTTTATCACTAGCCAAAGAAAGATCTGGATCCTTAGGGGGATATTAATACTCCAAATCACTGTAAGGTTGCCTGGACAAATCCCCCAAAAGTTGATAAAGTTGTAAAAGGATTTAACAGTATATACACCTTTGGTTTCTAAATTCCAGCGCACGGTGTCTTCAACGTCATTTAATTTAATATTAGCCATGCGGATGAACAGATCGTCCCAAGCCGCTAGAAGCTGACGGGTGAAACACCTTCTAAAAGTAATTTTTAGATTGATGCCATCCCAAACCTCACTAATAGTAATATTGTGGTCGTTGGCAATAGAGTATAGCTCCCAATACTGGGTAGCTAGGGTAGTATGTCCCAGCCATTGGTCTTCCCAAAATCTAATACTCTTGCCATTTCCCACTATCCAGGAATATCCTACATTGGCAGCTTTAGCAACCCGTAGTATCCCTTTCCAAAATGGTGAGGCACCATTTTCAGGGCAAGTGAAAATATTAGGGCTGTGGGTCCTATATTTGGCATCAATAATTTGTTTCCAAATTTTGCCCTCATCCAAGAAATATCTCCTGATCCAAGATGCTAGAAGGCAAAGATTCATATCAGCAATATTGGGAATACCCAGACCCCCATGCTGTTTTTGCAAGGTTACATTAACCCAGGCAGCAAGATGATATTTGAAATGACCCTCATAATCATCCTAGAAACAGTGAGCTAGTTGGGAATTTATTAGCTTAATGGCCCATTTCGGGAATTTAATAATCCCCATAAGATAGATGGGAATAGTGGATAGGCAAGTTTTCACTAATGTGAGTCTTGTGCCCGAAGAAAGAAGTCTACCCCTCCATCCAGCCCCTCTATTGATAATCTTATCAACAATAGGTTGTAGTTCATTTTTCTTAAGCTTTCTGTGATGGAGAGGACACAACCTCCCCTTTGTCTGGTGGGAGGCGTGGTGTGAGGAGATACTGGTGAATGGAGGTGTGGAGGCGCTGGTTGCTGGGTGGCGCTGGTGTATGATGGATGATGGTGTGATGGTGGTGCTGGTGGACGGATGGCGCGCCGCCACGCCGGCCTTGCCGTGACGGCGGCCGGAGGTGGAGAAGGAGTCGGGGAAGAGAGGATATGGAGGTGCAGCGCCCAAAGGGGATCGAAGGAGATGGCTAGGGATTTGACCCCTCTCGATCAGATCTGCCACTTTGCAATTTTTCTCTCCTACTTCTCTTCTTTCTTCCCAAGTTGGTCCTCCCATCTTGAGCTTGGCCCCTTGAAGCTTTAATCTGCTATCAACTCAAGTCCCTCCTTACTTTTCGGTTTATAGTGCCTTTGCGCACTTTTCTGCAAAAGAAACAAGTAACAAGTAAATGATCCTTTTACATGATTTTCGTTCGAATATGCAACAGTTCATACCAAGAATTGATGGTCAGATCACAATAAATGCTATATTTGTGTGCCAAATTATGAATAGGAAATGCTCGTATCAAGTTCCCCCACACTTAAATCTTTACTTGTCCTCAAGTAAAGGCATATGACAAGAGCAAGGTAGTGAACAGGGAACTGACTAGAGAATGTCCTAGTGAAGTAGATCTCCAAACAATGCATGCGTTGGACTTGGCTAGTGAAAATTAATGGTTAAGAGTGCTACATATCAATAGGACACTAGTAAACTCGACCATTTTAAACTTTTCCAAAGATAAACGAAGATTAGCAATTTCAAATGCTGACTGTGCCAAAAGGTTCCTAAAGAGAGCATGATCCTGAGAACAAAAGGAACTTGAATTAAATCACTTATTTGCTGAAATATAACATTGTGGTTGAACCACTTATTAAATTTGAAGGAAGTAATGATAATATTTTATCAGTCTCACCAAAGGAACATACCACCGATCCCGAGAACATGGTATACACATAGCTCGACCAATTATTAGTTTTTTTGTTTGTCTCCCCAAAGGAACATACCACCGATCCCAAGAACATGGTATACACCTGGTTCGACAATTACATTTTTTAAATATAATTAACTCCTATCCGATCCAACCAGATTTCACAAGCCACCGATCCAGGGAACGTGACATGCTACTGTTAGGTAGATCAGATGATTATTTATTCATTATTACTTATTAAACAAAGGAATTACAATGGCATGAAACATAAGAAAGGAAACAAGAATCATCACCCATCCATGTCTGGTTCACATGCTGCCTATCCAGAGAACATATCATGCTAATCCATAGTGGTTAAGTGATTGCTCTGAATGGGAACACACTTGGCACAAAATCAGCATCTAACACTTGATGATCTAGGTGTATCAAAGTAAATGCAGAAAATGATGGAGTTTTCTAGTGTACTAGGGATTTGAGCACTCAAAACTAATACCTTTTACTAATTTCAGCAAAGCAAGCAGTACGTAGATCACTAGTTTACAAGGCATTCACAATTCAGTTCACATATTGACATCAAGCACAATGCCAAAGGTGAATTTCAGCTTGACTACAAGTAATAACTAGCTCAAGCAACCCAACTAGCAATAGAATTCAGCATGTATTTATGATATTCAGAATGGGTCATGAAACAGCTCACCGTGCTTAATGAAGTAACACTCGCTCGATCACTCTCACATCCTTGTGCATTGCCACTCCTCTCCTTTTGCTTCCTCATGGATGCTCCAGCTTCACTCTTCTTCGTGCGTGCCCCCTTGCTTCTCCTCATCTCCGTCCTCAGGATCCACCATGGTCCCAACGAATGTCACCTCGAAGCTGGTCAGCATGATGTGAACGGTGCAGAAGTAACAACCTGAAAAAGCACTCAACAAAAGAGACAATACAAGTGACAGGGGTAATGCCCTCTAAGTCATCAATAGAGTACCCAATTACATGGGCATAGCTATAAAGCACATGTTTAGGATGGTAGAAATCAGTAAGCTCAATGCTAGCATGAGGATGATGTGAATCATTAAGCTCCAGACTAGCATGAGAATGAAATGTTTCATTAAGCATAGGCATGAGGAAAATAAGTGTCATCGTCATAAATGAGAGAAATGCCAATAACAGGGTATGTATGATCATGTCCAAGCAAACAGTTTTTCAAGTCTAGCTTAAGTGATTGCATCATGTACAACAAGGTAGAATCAAACAAAACATAATGGGGCATGTCACTAAGAGGTTTGAACTTGAGGGGGGAATTTCTTCTGCCCCCTGGTGTTCGGCTGTCGGGGCTCTTCGTCCTCGTCCTCACTTTGTGATCCGTTTCTTTGTTTTCGGCATTTAAATTGCCAGCCTGTTTGAAGACCCAACAATCTCTGTTGGTGTGATTGGCTTGTTTGTTTGGGGTGCCGTGTATCTGGAACGGACGGTGTCCCTCATGGTTCCTTTTGTAGGGCTTCTTCCGTTGGCCAGACTTGGAGCCACTGAATCCGGCGTTCACTGTGGTGTCGTCGGTGTTATCGCCATTGCTCCGGCGTTTGTGTCTATTGCGCCAGGGTTTGCTGGTGCTGTTCTTGGCCTCAGAGGGGCCTGCCTCGCTGGCTTTGTTTTTGCTTCGGTCTAGCCAGTTGTCCTCACCCATGCAAAAGCGGGTCATGAGTGTTGTGAGGGCTGCCATGGATTTCGGCTTTTCTTGGCCGAGGTGGCGGGCGAGCCATTCGTCACGGATGTTGTGTTTGAAGGCTGCTAGGGCTTCGGCGTCCGGACAGTCAACGATCTGGTTCTTTTTGGTTAGGAACCTAGTCCAGAATTTTCTGGCTGATTCTCCAGGTTGTTGAACTATGTGGCTTAAGTCATCGGCACTGGGTGGCCAGACATATGTAACTTGGAAGTTGGTGAGGAAGGCTTCTTCCAAGTCCTCCCAGCTGCCGATGGAGTTCTCAGGCAGACTATTTAGCCAGTGTCGAGCTGGTCCTTTGAGCTTTAATGGGAGGTATTTGATAGCGTGGAGGTCATCTCCTTGGGCCATGTGGATGGGGAGAATAAAATCTTCGACCCATACTGCGGGATCGGTTGTTCCGTCGTATGATTCAATATTGACGGGCTTGAACCCCTCGGTGAATTCGTGATCCAGCACCTCATTTGTGAAGCAGAGAGGGTGTGCGGCGCCTCTATAGCGGGCCGCGTCACGGTGCACCTCCGGTGAAGTCCGTCTGTGGTTATCGGCCCGGGTGTGATTAAGTTTGTCATGTACGAATAGGTAGCTGTCATCCCGAGTAGGGAATCGTCCTCGCGATCCGTAGATTGATCTGGTGTGTCCTGCTCTACTGTCCAATTCCTGCCGAAGGTCGTATGTATGGTCCCAAGCTGGTCTGTCCCTATGTTTGTGAGGCGGTGGGGCGGGCTGTTGTTCGGCCTGAGTTGACGTTTTATCCTGACCGCGGGGTGGTCGGTCTGCCGCACTATCCCGACCGCGTGGTGGTCGGTCCGCATTGCGCGAGGGAGGTATGGGATCTGGTGCCTCCTCATCAAACTGAGGTAGCAGTCTGCATTTTGGGTAACTCTTGGCTGGGCGCTTGAGGCCGTATTCTCCGGCTGCCAAGAGATTAGTTCATCTATTGATGAGTAGTTCTTGATCTGCTTGGAGCTGCTTCTGCTTTTTCTTTAGGCTTCTTGCAGTAGCTATGAGTTGGCGCTTAAAGCGCTACTGCTCGAGGGGTGCCTCAGTTACGATGAAGTCCTCATTGCCAAGTCTCTCATCATCCTCGGAGGGTGGACGATAACTATCATCATCCGGGTCATTGGGTGTGGCCTGTTTATCAGGGTTAACTTGCTCGTTGTCTTGCTCCTCCTGTTCGGATGCAGCTCCAACAGGGTCTTCATTGTTTTCGTCATCGCTCGGAGTACTGTTTTCTCCGGTGCCAGTGTTGCCATCTTTTGAGCGACGAGGCCTAGAGCGGCGTTTAGGGCGCCGTCGCTTGGACTGTGTCTCCGAGGGTTTATTCGCATATGGCTCTTCTTTGTCGTCGCCAGATCCTTTAGGTGTATCAACCATGTACACGTCGTACGAAGAGGTGTCCGTCTAGTGTCCGGTGAATGGCGGGTCTTGTCCTTGCTCCTTGTCGGCATCATCGTCCATACCGTCTATGTCTTCGGAGCCATAATCGAGCTCGTCGGTTAAGTCCTCAACGGTAGCAATGAAGTGGGTGGCGGGTGGGAAGCAAAATTCCCCATCATCAGCATCTAACTCGAACCGAACATAGTTCGGCGGTGAGTCCTTCTTCAAGGACAAATTCTTTAAAGAGTTCAGCACATCTCCCAAAGGTGAGTGTTGGAAAACGTCTGCGGCGCCGAATTCGAAGATCGATAACCGATCTAGCTCGGTGTCTGCAGGCGTACACGGTCCGGAACTTATAGCCGGAGACGAGTCCGAAGTTCCGTTGACGCAAATATTGCTGGGTATTGAGTCCGTGCGCGGCTCCAACGTCGTGGACTCTATGGCTTTGGATGGCACGATCTTCTCTGGTTCTAAGGCCGTTGCAGCAACAGGAACCATCTCCTGGATGTGATCCGATGACAGATTTAAGTCATGTTCATCAGAGCGAGGGGGAGCGATCGCCGCGGTCTGGAATCCATTGAAGATCAAGTCTCCACAGATATCCACGACATTGTTCAAGCTTCCAAATCTGACCTGATGGCCAGGGGCGTAGCTATCGACCTGCTCCAGATGGCCAAGCGAGTTGGCCCGCAGTACGAAACCGCCGAACACAAAAATCTGCCCAGGGAGGAAGGTTTCTCTTTGGACAACGTCACTATCGACGATTGAATGGGCCATCAAACCTTTTGTCGACGGCACAGTGGAACTCTCAATGAAAGCACCAATGTCGGTGTCAAAACCGGCGGATCTCGGGTAGGGGGTCCCCAACTATGCGTCTAGGATCGATGGTAACAGGAGACGGGGGACACAATGTTTACCTAGGTTCGGGCCCTCTCTATGGAGGTAATACCCTACTTCCTGCTTGATTGATCTTGATGAATATGAGTATTACAATAGTTGATCTACCACGAGATCGTAATGGCTAAACCCTAGAAGTCTAGCCTATATGACTATGGTAATGTGTATATCCTTTCCAGACTAACCCCTCCGGTTTATATATACACTGGGAGGATCCAGGGTTTACATAGAGTCGGTTACATAAGAAGGAATCTTCATAGTTGGTCGCCAAGATTGGCTTCCACGCCAAGTAGAGTCCAATCCGGACACGGGTACAGCCTTCGGCCTTCATGTCTTCACAGCCCATCAGTCCGGCCCATGGGTAACAGGTCGGACGCCCGAGGACCCCTTAGTCCAGGACACCCTCAATCGAGTCCTAGCTCGGCAGCATACATAGGAATAGAAATGCAGTGTAATGTATTAGAGATAACAGTGATCGGCGAATGGGCCCTTGAGAGAGGGTCTTGAGAAGTTGCCGTAATATATTAGCTTGATGCCGGATAGGTCCAGATGGTACCTATTGTTGTCCGAAGACGCGTTTGCCCATAGTTCGGTCAAGATGAACACTAAGCACTTTGAATTTTCTGCATTGAATAGGCAATGCAGTAGCCCCCGAGACACTGGTCGGGTGGCAACACCAGATCAGGGGATCGATGTGCCCCTGTAATATTCGTAAATAATAAGCGTGAAGCCTAGTAGCCCCCGAGCCTTAATGTGGGCACGGGTGGCCGAATTAAGGATCGATATCCATTTGACAAAAAATTTGTTGTGTTTAACACAAACTTCTTAGAAAGAGAATAAAGATCTAAAAAATGAGTTAGATCTAACGAAAGTTGAGCTCGCCAAGTTCGGCCTTAAGGGGCTTAATAGATAGGAAATCAATGCCAATAGGGAACTATGAGGGTGTTATGTCAGTTGATCGGTTGTCTCAAAGAGACTGTGCCATTGACTCTTTAAAAGATTGGCTGCGAAAAAAATTGATTTTTGCTCACAATTTATGTGTAATGACTCTATGTACCCAAGTACTTTACATCATTAATGCTCGGATCCGTATTGTACAGAACATTGTTAACCGACCATCAGCTTCAACCTCTTCGGCCAGTAGCCGAGGAGTGTTTTCCTACTTTATAAAGCTGTTATAGGGGAAAGGATTTATGGAAAACAAGGCAATCCGTCCATACATTTTTATAAACAAAGGTACACGGAGAGATATGTTATATTACGCTTTAACGTAAGAAACATCTTCCAAAGAAAATAGTCCCACTATCGGTTCCTTTCTCTGGGTCATCATGCTTATCATGATCATGAAACCTCACCTCCGATCAATGTGGGAGGAAAATATTGAGGATTTAGTTTGGGGAAAGTTCCCGAACTATGTGGTCTTTTAGCGAACCAAAATTTTCACTTCCGTCGTTGCCGACCAATTATATCCTTTAAGATGGCTAGCTTTCCGCTTCACCCAGTCTGAGGTACTAACCTGGATGACCCGGTAGTAGCAATCACAGAGGTGCTCCCTTTACCGCCTAGCCGAACAATCGGGAACGTAGGGGTAATCACAGGAGCCAAGCAACCCAGCTTGGCCAAAATCTTAAGTCAAATTGATGCATATTTATGGCTTTATAACGATGATTATGGAAGGCAGCCCTCGTATATTAAATACAACCGCCAATGATATGTTTATTTTGGCTCTGTTGCGACCGTTTATCAGTTGAAAGTGGCCCACGTTGGCTTGTATTCATGTAGATGCTACACAGGGTGTTCCCGTAATAACAAAACAACCCTAAGCCGACGTCTCGGTTCCCGAAGGCGGTTGTGTTAGCGGAAACGAGCCAATCAGATATGCGGGCTTTATAACTTTCACTTAGTCATAGGATCTTTAAACTGGGGAAGCTAGCTATGAGCCCCCGGTTAGTGTTCGGCGACAACCAAGGTCAACCCGTAAACACTTCGGCCAATGTTGTGAGCGGCCTGTCATTTAACATGGGGTGACCTCTATCGATCTTATAGTTTAACACAGTCATCGGATCGCTGACCAGTTTGCGCTTATTGTGACAGTCAATTTTTGGCTTTCTACACTGAGGTGCTTTAACCATGCTAGATGGAAGCACAATCGTAGTGGTTCTCCCTTTGCACACCTAGCCGAATAAAGCGTAACATAGGAGGCAAGCACAGGAGCCGGGCAACCCAACTATTGACCGAAACACACAAATTGTTTAAAAGTGCCGAATCTCTAAAGGTGTCCGGCATGGCACAATGAGACTTATGCTGGAAACACACAAATTGTTTAAAAGTGTGAATAGGCTTGGAAGACCAAAAAACTTCAGTAAAAATTTGACGTCCGAACTAGATCAAGTGTTCGGTGCCAATCCGAAAATTGGCCTTAGAAAAAAATTGTGCTTCTATCGTGCTTTAACATGACACATCCTATCTCAAGACTTAAAGTGGGTCAGCCTACGGCTTCAACGTCCCATCCCGAAGGCGTAGTACTTCTTGTTAGGCCAGTTTAGCAAACTAAACTCTAGCGGCTTTGAGAGAGAAATTAGGCTCCCCGGCTATTGACCACACACCCACGTCGGAAAAAGGAGTGATAGAAAAAGACTTTTCAACGACTAAGAAAAAAAAACTTATTATAAAACGTCTCATGAAAATTTTAAGAGCCCCCAAGTGACTTGGGTAAAATAATTTCATGTATAACGATTGTACGTACCCAAGTACTTATATCAGATATGTGTTCACTCGAACTATAAACGCGTGTTAACCAACCATCGGCTTCCCCCTATTCGGTCAAGGGCCAAAAAGTGTTATGTACTCCACCTATCGAGAATATCGACGGTGTTTCCGATAACCAGGCAATCAGGCCATAAGGATGTAACAGACAAAGCACGCTCAGGAAACTTATGCTATATTACTGACAAAGTGTAAGAAGCATCTTCGAAGAAAATAGTACCCCCACTGATACCTTTCTTTGGTTGCTCATTGTTACTATGAGACTTGCGCAATAGATTTTTTGTACTCATGAGTTCCGTTGTGTGCCGACCATGATTGAAAACAATAAGAGCGCTAGCTTTCAGCTTCACCCAGTCTGAGGTCCGAGCTCGGATGACCCGATCATGACAATCAAAGAGGTGCTCCCTTTACTCCCTAGTCGAACAATCGGGAACGTAGGGGTAAACACAGGAGCAAGGCAACCCAGCTTGCGGAACACCTAAGTCAACATGATGTATATTGTGGCGTAATACACGAACAAGGAAAGAAGCCGTACAAGTATAATCATATGCAAGAGGAAAGGCTTCATAAAGGAAGCCCCCAAGTAAATGGGGTATTTGCATTTGTGTGTCACAAACAAAGTTTTGACAAGGAAGTTTTTCACATACAACTTTTTGCCAAAAAAGTATGATGCTTGGTCGAACCGAACAAAATATAAAACTGAAAGTCTTTGAGCATGAAAGCGACTTAGCTGGTTAATGTGCTCGGTGTTGGCGACGAGGTCCGAACTTATGATGGGACAAAGACATAGACCTCGGCCTGGCCGAGGTCCCAGCCCCAAAGCCGGTTCCGGAGTGTCCGATAAAAGAGCTCGGCTTGACGAAGTGGCGACATAGCGCGGTTGGCATGTTAAGGAGCAGGCCCCGGTCCAGCCGAGCTGACGAAGCTGGTCGACTGATGATGCCGGAGTCCTCGGGGTAGGTTTGATGAAGAGATGGCAAAGCCCCTGGTCCAGCCGAGGTGACGCGGTAGGTCGGTGAGGTGACGACGGAAAC
Organism: Aegilops umbellulata; assembly: GCA_032464435.1. Taxonomy (NCBI): domain Eukaryota; kingdom Viridiplantae; phylum Streptophyta; class Magnoliopsida; order Poales; family Poaceae; genus Aegilops; species Aegilops umbellulata. The sequence goes on from CP136059.1 coordinate 73,035,931, forward strand.
CCCACGGCAGCATGTCGGTACGCCGAAGTGACATCGCTGCTCGACCCGAATCATTTACCTGTGCACAGAAAATAGTGCAAGACAAAAGTAACAACAAGTAATGATAATAATAATATACTTTTTTAGAAAAAGTTCTTGTACTTAATTAACTTAAGCGAAGTAAATAATTAAATAAAATGACCTAAGCACCGAGGTCGGCACGGTGGAGTGGCCGCACAGAGATGTCGGCAGAGGGACGCGAGTCGAGGTGACACCCGAACTTAGTCGATACAGGCGGAATGAGTATGTCATCTCGCCATGACATTGTCTACATGCATGAAGTAGCACAAGACAGGTAATAATAGAGTAAAAATAAAATTTACAAAATTGTTTATGTGAAATAAATTATTAAAAGATTGGTGGCCTGGCGCAAGGCCATTGTCGACACAGGGCATCGGTGCAGTGAGGTGAAAAAATCCGGATTCGCACGGTCGCCCGAATTACGGATGCAATGCACGCGGGGCCGCGACAACATATAGGACCGCCCTGAAACGGCGGCCGCAGCATAGACCTAATTGCAAAACCTCAGATCCCGCTAGCCGGATTGATCTCCACAGGGAGTTGCAGCAACAATTGTTGATGGCTTATGTGCCGAGGAGGATAGAGCTCGGACATAATTTTTCCCTTGAGCCACGTGCAGGCAGAAGAATCAATATTCAATAAACATATCTTGTCCACCATTAGTTTTCCTGCATACATAATGCAGTGCAGGACAAAAATAAAAAAATTCCTTTGTATAATTTCTTTATGCAAAATAAATAATTTGACAAATATAGTCTGGGCGCCGAGGTCCGCTTGTGAGAGCGGTGACGCGACAGTGCGGACGCAGCTCAGTCCGAATTCACGGGATGCCGATGCTGTTGTGGTGTGGTTCGGACTTGCAGGGCGACAATACTTACAGGACACAATGAAGCTACAAGGAGTTTGGCCTGGAGCGCCGGCGAGATGCCAGCCAGGTCGGGGCAATGGAGCGCCATGGCATTGCGTCCGAGTCACACACGAACAGTCCGCCGTATCATGCATATGAAGACAGCTCGGTTGCGTACAAAGTACTCCCTCCGTTCCTAAATATAAGTCTTTGTAGAGATTCCACTAGATGGAGTACATACGAAGCAAAATGAATGAATATATACTTAAAATGTATCTATATACATCCGTATGTGGTTTCTAGTGGAACCTCTACAAAGACTTATATTTAGGAACGGAGGAAGTACTTGAGAAGCCAAAAACCTGACACAGAGCTTTATGTAGATTAGAATTCAAAGTGTGCGTGTACTAATTGTTTGATGAATAGTATGTCTTGGCAGTAGCCAACAACCTTGATACTTATATAATTTAATTTAAAGCAATGAGACAAAGAGGATCTCCCTCGTGGATGACGCTGAGTGGGAATCCCCTCGACTCCGTGTGCACTGCTTCGCGCAAGTACTTGAGTGCTATACATCCTTCTGCCCTAGGCTGCCGCCGCATGAAGCTCGGCTATTTTTTTGTGTTGGCTGCCTGTAGTAGATCCTCCAGCCCTAGGTTGCCGGTGGCCGCCGCACAGCCCGGATCAGACATACTAGTTGGCGGCGCTGTTAAAAATTTCTCCATCTGCAAAGAGAGTTGTACGACGCGGCAACAACGATTTTGCAAAGTAGATAATTTACGTTTGAATAGATCTAGCTAAAAAAATATCACCTGATCATCCCATCGATCTGTGATGATCACCCAGCGGCTCTCAATGAAAGCACCAATGTCGGTTCTATGTCAGGCGTATCTCGTAGTAAGGGTCCTAAGCTAGGCGTCTTGGAGCGATGGTAACATGGACACAGGGTTTTACCCAGCTTCGGGCTCTCTCGAAGAGATAATACCCTACATGCTGCTTTTGATTGTATTTGTATGGGGTGTAGTACAGAGTACATGTATCTACCACGAGATTGTAGTAATGAATATTAGAGTATCTATTGACTAGCCTGGCCTCGGTTTATATAACACACCGGAGGCCTAGGGTTCAGGAGAGTCCTCGGCTTGTGAAAATCTCCTTGTATGCGGCATGGGCTGCCCGAAGTGGCCCATGAGTGAACCGCCATGGGGGTCCTCGGCCCGGTCCACCTGATCGGGGGACGACGTGGTGAGTACCCCCTAGTCCAGGACACAGTCAATGGGCCTTGGAGGAACACAAAGTCCCAGCAAAGTACATTACCCTCATTAAGGATGTCGTAGAATTGTCACGGCAGATGTCCTCTTGCAAGGACTTAGTCGTGGAGCCATTGCAACTAGGAAGCTTAAAGGGGTTAATCGGGACAAAGGACACGAGAGAGTTATACTAGTTCGTCCCCTTACGGTGAAGGTAAGGCCTACATCTAGTTGGGTTAGTATTGCTGAGGTTTCGATGACTAGGGAGCGAGATACGCTATGCTCGGTTTCGATGAGTTGTTTCTTGCCCTAAGCCGTCGGCGGGTCGTCCCCTTATATACACGGGTTGACGCCCTGCGGCCTATAGGGTCCCGGCCGGCTCATAGACAGTGTCCGGCTCGGTGACTAGTTAATTCTACCTTATGTTACAAGTCATGCCATCATGGCGGTTTACCACTATGGGCCTTAAGTCGCCTGTGGGCCTTAGACCCTTTATTGAACCGCCATCTTTATGCTTGGTCTTGGGCTTCTTCTGATGAGTCCTTCTTTGCGTAACCCAGCCCCTCCTGGGCAGCTTACACAAATAGTTATATCCCCAACGTTAGGCCCCAGATTGATTTGAACCGGTTCATGTTAATCTTAAAATACCTTTAAGAAACAAGCCTTCAGTCTTCTATCCGCACAAAGGCTTTAACCCGCCATGACGTCATCTTCAGGATCCGTGTTAACCTGTCATGACGTCATCTTCAATTAAATTCATATTTTACTCCATCATATCCTCCAACGGATCTTTGCCTTTACTAGCCATTCTGACAACCGAGGCGTCAGGGATGCTGGATAATGATGTTTCGATCTCCTCGTTTCTCGCGCCGTCTCAGTCGGGCCTTCCTTATAAATAGGTGCGACCTAGGTCTTTCCCATTCTCCTTCTTCGGTCGTCTTCCTCCTTGCACTGTTTCTCTGTCGCTCGAGCTCTGCCGCCGCCGCCGCAGATCTCCTCGTCTTCTCCAACTCAGGCCGCCGCATCAACCTGACTTGACCAGAGAAAAGTGATGGAACCCTGCAACAACTCTGCATCCATAAGTCCTTTTCCTTCCCTGCTTTTAGATCTGCATTGCAGCCTCCCGAGTTCGTCGGTGTTCATCGCCGCCCGTTGCAAACCCTTGATAGTTTTCCTCTCCAATGCTCCTTTTTGATCTTTAGACAGCTAGAACTACTGCGGTGGTTGTTCCGCGCCCATCTCGAATAGAAACAGATCTCATTTCCCTTGTTTAAATGCCTCCTTCAAGTGTATGAATTTCTCTGTACTGGTTTTAGGTCTAGAAATTTTTCTTTTCAGAGCGACCATTTGATCCAAAATAATAACTACAACTTGTGAAACATGTTTGTTCCACACTTAGCCAAAAACTGCATCTGTTGAATCTGTTTAACCATGGTAGTCCACATGGGCGGTTTAAGACAACACCGGTTGTCAGTCTTGCTTGTTCTGGCGACTTTACATAATTTAACTGCTCCTGAAACCCGTCGCGGCTTAAATGCAAAAAATAACATTAGCCATATGTCATTAGGCCCCATCTTAAGCCGCCATTTTGAATAGACTTAAAAATACTTTCCTTCCAAGTTAAAATTGAACTGGAACTTCTTATTTTGTCATAGGCTTCCACTTACGCAATGGCACATAAGGCTCCCAAGGCTCATGTGACCTGTAATTGGGTCAAGTCCATTGTCACAGAAAGCAAACTGTCTGAATTTGTGAAGTCTGGCCACCTGCCCAAGAAGGAGGTCATGTCTTATCGTGCTCCTGACCCGTCCGAGGAGAAACCTCAACCCAAAGAGGGGGAGGTGATCGTTTTTACGGATCATATGAGCCGGGGATTTGCTCCACCTGGTTCAAAATTATTCAGGGATGTTTTGCATTTCTTTGATCTCAGACCTCAAGATATTGGGCCCAACTCTGTGTCAAATAGTTGCAACTTCCAAGTTTTCTGCGAAGTGTACCTTGGAGAAGAGCCCAACCTACTTTTGTTCAGAGAGTTGTTCTATTTAAACCGATAGAACGAACGTGCCAACAGGCCCAGTCTGGAACTCAGCGGCACCTCAATTCAGCGGCGGAGTGACTGCCTCTTTCCTTATGCCGTACTGCCAAGCCACCCAAAGGACTGGAACCAGACGTGGTTTTATTGCCAGAACACCTCTCCGGCTGATGAGAACCCTCTGCCCGGCTTTCGCGCTCTGCGCCTTGAATCCTATCACCCGCTGCCGAATAAATTAACTGATGTTGAACGTCTACCACTTGCCCCCACCATCAAGACGATCAAAGCCCTCTTAGGCAATGGCTTGGATGGCATTGACTTGGTATGAGTCTGGATCTTCTGGCGGGTGATCCCGTTAAGCCACCGCCTGTCGGTGTACAAAAAGAGGGGTACACTTTTTGTACCCCTATGACTGTGCACGTGCAGTCTGAGCCACGGGCGCCGCCGCACCGAGCCCGGAAAGGGAGGTAGAACCAAGGTAAGGCCGAAGCCAAAGAGGAGCAGAACGACGCCAAGACCAAGACCACAAAGAGCAAAGGGGACGAAGCGGGCCCCCCGGCAAGATCCTTGCCGGGAGGCGGTTTTTGCAAACCCGGCAAGACCCTTGCCGTGGCAGCTCGCCCCACACCTACGGAGCGGGTCACCCTGGAGTCCACTGCCCCCATGGGGCAAGGATTCGGGAGGCATCCCCGTGGTGGTATGCAGATCTTTGTGAAGACATTCAAGATCAGATGCACACTTTATAAGATGATGGTCCTTGGCGGGATCCCAGCCAAGGAAAACCATTAGACCCCCGGCAAGAGCCTTGCCCGGGATGGCAGTAGGCGCCACGGCAAGACCCTTGTCGGGACCCCGACAAGACCCTTGCCGGGGCCGCGGCAAGGCCCTTGCCAAGGACACCCGTGGGGCCACCATCGGACCCGCACCAGTCACGCCTCCACCACCGTTCGCATGCAGCTGCCGACCCAACCAGCTGGGCAGGCATGTGCGTGGCGGCATGCAGATCCTCGTGGAGACCCACCGCTGTGCCACCTCAGCTGCCTGCCCGCCTACATGGCATCGCAGGCACCGCTGGCCAGGGCGCGTGTCGACGCGGGAGAGAGCGGCGACGGACGAGACATGGCTCTCCCCCGCCCCCGATAAAGCAAGGACACCTAAGCAAGGCGCATTAAATGCACCTTGTCATGTAATGCGAGGGATAACCTCGCATCACTGTACCCTTTCCACCTCCTGTGTGCCACTGTGGCAGCCCCTTTCCCTATAAAAGGAGGCCCCAGGCGACCAGGAAGAGGATTCGACTTTTTGGAGCTCCTGACGCCCCATAGCTAGCTCAAGAACACAAACATATAATCCACCAAAGCAGGAGTAGGGTTTTACGCATCTTCGCAGCCCGAACCTGGGTAAAGGAATCATGTACTGCCTGCTCGATCCGCTCTTCTCACGGCCCCCGCGCCCCGCAACCGCAGAAAGGGATTCTCGTGATCCCATAGGTGTCGTTTCCCACCGACATCTTTGGCGCGCCAGGCAGGGGCTGCGCAGTTGTGAGAATCGGCTTTAGCAGTTAGTTCGACGCTTCTTCATCGTCATGGCGCCCAAGAAGAAGACGACGGTGGCAGTTGGCCCGTCGGACGCCGGGCATCCCGTCCCGACGCGGGCGAGCAGCGGACCGGTCGCCGATAGGACCCGGGGCGCTGTTCGCGAACACCAACACCTTCCCAGCAGCCGGAGTTTGGGAGGCGGCGATGTTCATGCGCCCGGTAACGGGCCGCACGCCGCCAAATCCAAAGACGGAGCCGGGCCCTCCGCAGGTGGCGCGGGACCTTCCGAGGTCGCTGCTGCCCCGCCCGCTGGTGGCGCGAGGGCCTCCAGGACTCCCACTCCGGCGCCGACGGCGCGTTCCTCTCAAGCGGCACGCGACGAGCGGCATGATCGCCCCGAAGACCTCAGGCGTCGCCGCGGGAAAAGCCCTGAGCGCCACTCCCGGGATGTAGAAGACCTGCCCGCTCGCCGAGACGCTGGTGAAGACGGCGTGCGACCGCACGGTCGTGATAGAGCTCCTTATGACATGGTCAGAAGTCGAAGCGCGTCGCGATCCGTGCAGGTTTCGCTACCACCGACGCCAGCAGAAGCCCTAGCGCGCGCAGTTGCTCCTCGACTTTCCTCCCACTATGGGGAAACTCAACGAATGGAGAGCCACCATCCGAAGCCTTGTTGCGGTGGCCAACAAAGATGAGCCAACCCCGACGGAGCCCCTGGGTCGACGTTCCGACGGAGTCCCGTGTACCAATGGCAGGAAGGCTGGCGGCGCTGCGACCACGGTGCACTTGCCTCCTCCTCGCCCGATGCCACGGACACCTGCTCGTCGCGACGTTGCGGGCGAAGAAATCTCCATAGCGTTTTCCGACCCGCGGACCCACCAGGACCAACGCCAGGTCCTTCGGGATCGGGAACATGAAGACGCTCGGACCACCATCGAGCGTCGGTGCGGGGCGTGCCACCAGTCAGATAGGCGAGCGGGGCCTGCTGTGGACCACCCGGCACCGGAGAGCCCTGGGGGCCTTCCTTACGAGGGAGGCTGCCCGGCTTTTACCCGTGAGCTGTGGCAGTTCCAGTGGCCCACTCACCGCACTTTCAAACCTGACGTGGGCGAGAAGTACGGCGGCAAGACCCACCCATCCGAGTTCCTCAGCATCTACACCATCGCGATGCAGGCTGCCGGAGCTCGTGACGATAAGGTGCTTGCAAATTACTTCCCGTTGGCTCTTAAACCCAACGCCATGTCATGGTTGATGCACTTGCTGGTAGACTCCATTTCCTCCTGGTCGGATTTGTGCCATGAGTTCATGGGCGCCTTCACTGGCAGTCACCAAGCTCATGGCCAAGCGAGTGATCTCCATGTCATTCCCCAGAAGGGAGGCGAGAGTCTCCCAAGCACATACAGAGGTTCAGCCGGGTACAGTACAATATCCTAGATGTTCACCCCGCCGCCATCATCAGCGCGTTCCATCAGAACGTTCGGAACCGTAAGATGCGCGAAGAGCTGGCGATGAACAAGGTGAAGATGTCGCGGAGCTCTATGTTCTCGCGGACAAATGTGCCTGGGTTGAAGAGGGGAGGAAGTACCCCGGCGGAGATGCCGGCGTGGAAACCGACTCCTCTGAAGAGGACACTGCCGCCCCGGCGAAGAAAGGCCGGCATCGCAACAGAAAGCGCAAAGGGAAAGCTGTGCTTGCCGTCGAGGGGTCTGACGACACCGGCTCCACCAAGAAGACCAAGGCAGGTGACCCCGGCAAGGAAATTGCCGGATGTGTTGCCTGCCAGGCCTTGGCGGTTGCCGAGAAGCTAGGCAACTCCGACAAGCGATACTGCAAGATCCATCGCACCAAAGGCCATGCTCTCCAAGACTGCCAGCAGGTTGAGCTCCTCGCTGAGAAGCAGAGGGCTGAATACGAGAGGCGGGACAAGGAGAAGGGCCAAGACGGTGCTGAGGGATCCGGCAAGAAACGCGACGGCCAGGCGGGCCGTTGCGGCAAGGATAAGCAACAAGAGAGGCCCGCTCGGGGCCGTGACAGAAAGCCAGAAGACGACGATCACGAAGAGGACGACGAGTCCGGCGACCAAGAGTTTCAGAAAGCTACAGAGGCCATGTGCATTGACTGTGGCGCTTTGCTGCATGCCTCTCGGCGCCGGCTTAAACAGTGGGCGCGAGAAATTACAGCAGCAGAGCCGTCGTTTGATGCCCAGAGGCCGCTGAAGTGGTCCAGCACACCTATCATTTTTTACTCTGAGGATCACCCTGATCGCACTACTGCGGTCGGGTGCTTGCCGTTGTTAGTTTCACCAACAATACGCAACCTCAAGGTGACAAAAATGTTAGTAGATGGCGGGGCCAGTCTGAACTTGATCTCGCCTGCCGTGATCGAGAAGCTGCAGATCCCTGATGGAGACCTCGAAGAAACGGGCACGTTTCAAGGGGTCAGCCCGGGGAGAAGCCAACCCAAGGGAAAGGTCACGTTGCCCGTAACTTTCGGGAGCGACTTGAACTTCAGGACGGAGAGGATTGTGTTTGATGTTGCCAAGATCCCCTTGCCCTACAACAGGATCCTTGGCCGCCCAGCGCTGGCCAAGTTCATGGCGGCGTCGCACTACACCTACAATACCCTGAAGATGCCAGGGCCCGTGACGATCATCACCATCCCCTCCGACAAGAAGGATGCGCTGGTTTGCGCTGATCAAGCGTACCGGCAAGCAGTCGCAGCAGCCGCCGCCGCTGGGGCACTCGCTCCTGCTGCCGGGACCCCGAGGGGGAAAAAGAAGAAGAAGGCCGGTGAGACCTCGGACACCCACTCCGGCAAGCGCACCTCTTCGGAGTGTAGCGCTGCCGTCGAGGACGTGCCAGAGAGCTCCGCCGGCGGAAGCAAGAAGTCCAGGGCCACGCCGCCGGGAACCAAGAAGGTTTCCGTCAACAAGGACGGCACGGGAGGAGCTTTCACCATAAGCTCCACCCTTGACGACAAATATGAAGACGCGCTCGTCACCTTCCTGCGGGCGAATGTCGATGTGTTTGCATGGAAAGCTTCCGACATCCCCGGCGTTCCCAGGGAGGTGATTGAGCACCACCTTGCTGCCTGTCCTCATGTGCGGCCCGTCAAGCAGAAGGTCAGAAAGAAAGCTTTGGAACGACAAGAGTTTATCACAGAAGAAATCCGGAAACTGGAGGCAACGGGTTTGGTAAGAGGAGTGCTCCATCCGACGTGGTTGGCCAATCCGGTCGTAGTGCGCAAGGCAAATGGGAAGTGGAGGCTGTGTATTGATTACACAAATATCAATAAGGCTTGTCCTAAAGACCCCTTCCTGTTGCCGCGCATCGACCAGATTGTTGACTCCACGGCTGGGTGTGATCTGTTGTCATTCCTCGATGACTACTCCGGCTACCACCAGATCTTCATGATGAAAGAAGACGAAGAGAAAACAACATTCATCACCCCATGTGGTACATATTGTTTCATACGGATGCCTTTCGGGTTGAAGAGTGCTGGATCGACGTTTGCGAGGGCGATCCATATTGGTTTTGAGCCCCAGCTCCATAGAAATATGGAGGCTTATATGGACGACATAGTGGTCAAAACCAAGGACAGGGCCACCCTCATATCAGATTTGCGGGAGACATTTGCAAATCTACACAAGATCAACCTCAAGCTGAACCCTGAGAAGTGCGTCTTTGGCATCCCGTCCGGCAAGCTTCTCGGGTTCTTTGTGTCGCAACGGGGGATAGAGGCCAACCCGGACAAGATCAAAGCTATAGAGCAGATTGAAGCACCCAAGCGAATCAAGGATGTGTGCTGGCTTGCTGGTTGCGTCGCTGCCCTGGGCAGGTTCATATCCAAGTCCGTCGAGCGCGCCCTTCCCTTTTTCAAGATCCTGAAAAAGGCGGGCCCGATGGAGTGGACACCAGAAGCCGAAGCGGCATTGCAAGATTTGAAGAAGTACCTCTCCTCCGCACCAACACTAGTTGCGCCCAGGCCCCAGGAGCCGTTGCTGCTATACTTAGCGGCAATGAACCAGGTGGTCAGCGCCGCACTAGTGGCGCAGAGGGAGGTCGACGACGAGGTAATGGCAGCAACAGAGCCCGACGCCACCAGTACGGAGGCGACACAGTTGGTCGAGGTGCCGCCAAAGAAGAAAGTGATGCAGCGCCCGGTCTACTTCGTTAGCTCCCTCTTGCAGGGGGCTAGGTCGAGGTACTCCGGTGTGCAGAAACTGCTCTTCGGCCTCCTCATGGCCTCGAGGAAGCTGCGTCACTACTTCCAAGCACACGAGATCACTGTCGTCACTCGCCTCCCTCTGCAGCGGATATTGTACAACCCAGATGCGACGGGGAGGATTGTGGAATGGTCACTGGAGATGTCCAGCTTTGGCCTTAAGTTTGAAAGTACTTCGATGATCCAGAGCCGAGTCCTGGCGGAGTTCATTGCAGAATGGACCGCCACGCCTGACGAAGAAGCCCAAGAGACTGCTCTCCCCGGCAAGGAGGCAAGTTGCGATTGGATTATGTACTTTGATGGGGCTTTCTCCCTCCAGGGTGCCGGGGCTGGCGTACTGCTCGTCGCCCCCACCGGAGAGCACCTCAAGTACGTGATCCAGATGCACTTCCCCAGGGAGGCATCAACAAACAACACGGCGGAGTACGAAGGACTGCTTGCCGGTCTTAGGATCGCGGCGGACCTCGGAATCAAAAAGCTCATCGTCAGGGGCGACTCGCAGCTTGTCGTCAAGCAAGTCAATAAGGATTACCAGAGCCCGTTGATGAAGGCCTACGTTGATGAAGTGAGAAAGATGGAAGAGCATTTCGACGGTATCCAGGATGAATACGTTCCCCGAACGGAGAACGATATCGCCGATTACCTGTCGAAGCGCGCTGCCCTCAAGCTACCTATGGAACCAGGTACCTTTGTGCTTCAGCTAACTCAGCCATCCGTTGATCCATCAATAGACCAGAACAAGAGAAGGAAATCAGGACCCGACAAGTACTTTCCCGCCGAGCTCCCCGGAGCCGCCGGCAAGGATGTTGCCGAGGACACTGAACCCGCCACGGGATGGCTAGCTCTGGCAGGACGCCAAGCTCTTGCCGTCGAGACAGTCGCCCCTATAGCGGAGGAAATGCCTTTAGTCCTCGCCGTCGAGCCTCAGGCTCCAGCGTGGGCACAGCATACCGTCCGATTCCTCCAGACAGGGGAGCTTCCTGAGGAGCAAGAAGAAGCGGAAAAAGTAGCCCGTCGCTCTGCCATGTACCAGTTCGTCGATGACGTCCTGTACAGGAAGAGACCGAACGGTGTGAAATTGAAGTGCATCCCTCGAGAGGAAGGACTGGAGCTGTTGGCGGAGATACATGGAGGCATATGTGGATCCCACATTGGGTCGAGAGCCCTTGCCGGCAAGGCGTTCCGGCAAGGTTTCTTCTGGCCCACCGCCCTCCAGGATGCAACGACACTCGTCACCAGGTGTGAGGCGTGTCAGTTCCATTCAAGAAAGCTTCATCAACCAGCTCAAGCCCTTCAAACCATTCCTCTCTCCTGGCCCTTCTCGGTCTGGGGGCTCGACATACTGGGCCCTTTCCCCCGCGCTGTCGGGGGCTTTGAGTACTTGTACGTAGCCATCGACAAGTTCATAAAGTGGCCAGAAGTGGAGGCAGTGAGGAAGGTCACAGCTCAGTCAGCCGTCAAGTTCTTCAAGGGGCTAGTGTGCCGTTACGGTGTACCCAATCGGATCATCACCGACAATGGTACACAGTTCACAAGCCGCACCTTCATGCAATATACTCAGGACCTCGGCAGCAAAGTCTGTTTCGCTTCTGTCGCTCACCCGCGGAGCATCGGGCAAGCTGAGAGGGCAAATGTTGAAGTGTTGCGAGGCTTAAGGACCAAGACCTTTGATAGACTGCACAAGAGCGGAAGGCGCTGGATTGATGAGTTGCCGACGGTTCTTTGGTCAATCAGGACGATGCCAAATCGAGCCACCGGCCAGACACCCTTTGCCCTTGTATACGGGGCAGAAGCAGTTATCCTCACTGAACTCATATACGGGTCACCTCGAGTGCTTGCTTATGACGAGCTTGAGCAAGAGCAACTACGGCAAGACGACGCACTGCTCCTTGAGGAAGATCGTCTTCGGGCGGCTGTGAGAGCATCACGCTACCAGCAAGCCTTGCGCCGCTACCATAGCCGCAAGGTTCATGCCCGGAGCCTTGAGGAAGGCGACCTTGTTCTTTGGCACGTTCAATCGGCCAAGAATTCCAACAAGATGACGCCAAAGTGGGAAGGCCCTTATATGGTAATACGAGTCACCAGGCCCGGCGCAGTCCACCTGGAGACCAAAGATGCCGTTCCAGTGAGCAACTCCTGGAACATCGAGCATCTTCGCAAGTTTTACCCATAAGGCGCGGCTTGTCGGACCTCCCGGCAAGCCACCTTTTGTACAAGCATTGCCGATGATGCATGTAACCCTTTGTACAAAGCCAGGCGCAGATCCTGAGCATAAATGAAGCGCTGGTGCCCTAAGTTATAGCATGCATGCTAGATCGAGCCTCGTCCTTGGTTAGGGTTGATAGTGCTTAGCGGCGGCTAACCCCTAGCTTAGAGGTCGAGTGTGCGTCTCTTTGCCGTTCTTTTGTCTCCTTTGGTTCGCAGGGCTCGGATATCCTTGCCGGATCACTTGAGGATGAAAAAAAGAGAAGAGGGACGGACCAGCATCTAGACCCCGCCAAGCCAGTGTTGCCGAGGGCTGCAAGTACAAAGATTCACCCACGGCGAACCAGAGTTGCCGGGGGCTGCAGTTTCAGATAAGTTCTTCATCCCTTATCATGCATTCTCTTATGGACTGAGGTATGCAAAACCTCATTTCTTCCTAAAGCTACCGTGCTCCCCTAACTCTAGGCCCTAGGGCTCGTTCCTGGGGCCAGGTTTGGTCGTAGTTGCGGCAGCGAAGGGACGAAACGAGGAGCCTGAACCCGCCTCATCCCTGCCTCCGCCGAAAGTGTGAGAAAGGTCGAGCGACGTGGGAAGACGGCAGGGCCTGCTGTCGGGCAAGGAAATGTCTATCTTAAAGATATCAAGGATTTACCCCTTGACGTGGGTTCCACCCGCAAGACAAGTGACCCGGCAAGCATCCCTTTTTCATTAAAAACATTCCACTCACGTACAGTTCATGGAGAATGAAAAACATGAATGATGGGATTACAAGCTTTAAATTCAGCTAAGGCCCGAAGGCTTACAAACAAAAAAGAGATAAGGTGCCCGTAATCCCTTTCTTGTCCCTCTCTTCAGGAGGCAGGTCAAGGAGGCGAAAAGGGCAAAAGGGGCGCCTAGACGAGCTACAGGTGGCAGAAGACACCAAGAGAACATCTCGGTGTCGTCCAAAGGCTGGATGGTGATGGCAGCGCTGGAGGCAGAGGTCGAAGACGAGCCGGCAGGACGTCAGCACGCGTCGAAGGCGTCGTGCCCACGTACTCCGAGTTGACGGCCTTGCCGCCCGCCCTCTTCCTCTTCCGCAGCCTCCCAACGCCAGCCGCCCAAGGAGACGACCCCGAGAAGTTCAAGGAGCCGGCGACACGGATGATGGGGTCGCCAGTGCCGCACGGAGTGGCGCCCGGCACCTAGTTAGACCCGTCATCCTGCCGCCCGCTACCCTCGTCGTCGATGCCGCTGTCCTCCTCGTCACTCCCGCTCAAGGAGGAGTCTTTGCTATCGGAGGAACTCTCCACGCAGCACCTTGCCCGAGTCCCGAAGCACCCGAAGACCTTGACGGAGAGGAGACCGCCCTCCATCAGCTTAAAATGGAGGGTGAGCCCCTCCGTCAGGCGGTGGATACGGGCGAACGTCTTCCACCCTCGACCAAGATACATCACATTAGGGGCTGGGAAGTCGACGCGGACTCGCGTACCGCTGATTCCACATCCCCTCATGTGCAGCCTCAGTGTCTCAGGCGGGTCCAGCTCCATCTCGCTCACGAATGGAGTCGGGAGACGAAGACGATGGCGAGGCGGCCGCCGCAGCCTGACGAAGAACTCACAAGGGTCGTCCCCAACGTGGCCCTCCATGGGGAGAGGAACTGCTGGTGGAGGCGAAGCCGGCGCGCCGCCCCGTCCTCCTCTTCCCCGAGCGCCTCGGCCTCGCACACGGCCTCGCCCTCTCCCCCTTCCCCTCGCGTCTGGCTCTGCCACCGCAGGTGCAGGAGAAGGAGGGAAGCGTTGTCGAGCGACGACCCTCGTCACCACCGTCGAAGGACCAGGGTTCCCTTTCTCCATGACGAATGAGAGGGAGGGGAGCAGAAGCTGAAGAAGTGAGATGGAGGAATGCAGGGCACCGACCCCCCCGCTCTTTATAAAGGAGCAGGGTGGGGGCTCGACCGCCCTCTTCCGCCAATGAGGACGTGAATGGCGCAGGAGACCGGGGCCGATCCGCCGCCCCAGCCCACGACGACGCGGCTTCCCGCCTCCACCAACTGCCGCCCCAGGCGCATGAGCGCCGCGTGGCGAACGTGCAGGACCGAAGCGACGGGTGAGGTGACTTCTCCCCGCCCCGTGATTAAAGGGAGTGGGCGCCTTGAAAGACCACGCCTCGGACCCGTCCAGTAAATGGGCCGCGCCTCCACGCCTCCCTCCGTTTATGGGGAAGGCGCGAGCCGCCCCCTTTTACTACGACGTGACGCATGCGTGCAGAGGTCAGCCTCACGCATGCCGCCCGCGGCACGCACGCCTCCCCACGACGCGCCACGCGCGAGAAGCGTGGGAGGCGCAACACGCGAAGAAACTTACCGCGGTAGAAACCGCCCTGCCTGCCCGCGCACCATTCTTGGGCCTGGCCCAACAACGCGTAGCGCTTATGTGTGGCCCAGGCCCGGGGACTCCTGTCGGTGTACAAAAAGAGGGGTACACTTTTTGCACCCCTATGACTGTGCATGGGTAGTCTGAGCCACGGGCGCCGCCGCACCGAGCCCGGCAAGGGAGGTAGAACCAAGGTAAGGCCGAAGCCAAAGAGGAGCAGAATGACGCCAAGACCAAGACCACAAAGAGCAAAGGGGACGAAGAAGGCCCTTGCCGGGGGGCGGTTTTTGCAAACCGGGCAAGACCCTTGTTATGGCAGCTCGCCCCACACCTACGGAGCGGGTCACCCTTGAGTCCACTGCCCCCATGGGGCACGGATTCGGAAGGCATCCCCGTGGTGGTATGCAGATCTTTGTGAATACATTCAAGATCAGATGCACACTTTAGAAGATGATGGTCCTTGGCGGGATCCCAACCAAGGAAAACCACAAGGCCCCCGGCAAGAGCCTTGCCGGGGATGGCAGCAGGCGCCACGGCAAGACCCTTGTCGGGACCCCGACAAGACCCTTGCTGGGGCCGCGGCAAGGACCTTGCTAAGGACACCCGCGGGGCCACCATCGGACCCGCGCCAGTCACGCCTCCACCACTGTTCGCATGCAGCTGCCGACCCAACCAGCTGGGTAGGCACCTGCGTGGCGGCATGCAGATCCTCGTGGAGACCCACCACTGCGCCACCTCAGCTGCCTGCCCGCCTACATGGCATCGCAGGCACCGCTGGCCAGGGCGTGTGTCGACGCGGGAGAGAGCGGCGGCGGACAAGACAGGGCTCTCCCCCGCCCCCGATAAAGCAAGGACACCTCAGCAATGCACATTAAATGCACCTTGTCATGTAATGCGAGGGATAACCTCGCATCACTGTACCCTTTCCACCTTCTGTGTGCCACTGTGGCAGCCCCTTTCCCTATAAAAGGAGGCCCCAGGCGACCAGGAAGAGGATTCGGCTTTTTGGATCTCCTGACGCCCCATAGCTAGCTCAAGAACACAAACATATAATCCACCAAAGCAGGAGTAGGGTTTTACGCATCTTCGCGGCCCGAACCTGGGTAAAGGAATCGTGTACTGCCTGCTCGATCCGCTCTTCTCACGGCCCCCGCGCCCCGCAACCGCAGAAAGGGATTCTCGTGATCCCATAGGTGTCGTTTCCCACCGACACCGCCCCGGCTTAATGTGCACTTACTCTGGCGAGAAGGATGACCCGTTGCGCCATAGTTCTGACGACTTACCAGATGATATGGTTGAAGATGACCCAGTCTTTGCTGAAAGAGGGCACAGTGACTAGTAATGCCTTTGGCTTACTTCCTTTCTGCAAGAAGAACCCGGCCCCTGCAGTGAGTCATCAACCTCAATAATTACTCTTAACCGAGTACATGATGTGCGGTTTCAGCACTACTAGGTGTGAGGAGGAGGAGGTTAGCCTTGATGGCCAGGTGGTACCTCAAAAGGACACCTTTTGGTATTTGGGGTCAATGCTGCAGGAGGATGGGGGTATTGATGAAGATGTGAACCATCGAATCAAAGCCGAATGGATGAAGTGGCGCCAAGCTTCTTGCATTCTCTATGACAAGAGAGTGCCACAAAAGCTAAAAGGCAAGTTCTACAGGACGGCGGTTCGACCCGCAATGTTGTATGGCGCGGAGTGTTGGCCGACTAAAAGGCGACATGTTCAACAGTTAGGTGTGGCGGAGACGCGTATGTTGAGATGGATGTGTGGCCACACGAGGAAGGATCGAGTCCGGAATGATGATATAAGAGATAGAGTTGGGGTAGCACCAATTGAGGAGAAGCTTGTCCAACATCGTCCAAGATGGTTTGAGCATATTCAGCGCCGGCCTCCAGAAGCTCCAGTGCATAGCGGACGGTTAAAGCGTGTAGAGAATGTCAAGAGAGGGTGGGGTAGACCGAATTTGACATGGGAGGAGTCTGTTAAGAGAGACCTGAAGGATTGGAGTATCACCAAAGAGTTAGCTATGGACAGGGGTGCGTGGAAGCTTTCTATTCATGTGCCAGAGCCATGAGTTAGTTGCGAGATCTTTTGGGTTTCACCTCTAGCCTACCCCAACTTGTTTGGGACTAAAGGCTTTGCTATTGCAGTTGTTGTTGTTATTGTTGTTGTTGTTGAATGCTACCTATCATATTCCTCATATACTCTTTTCTTTCATAGCATGGACATTTGGACATGAATGATTCAAAGCAATAGTCTATAATATGACATTGAAAGTGTGTTATATCACCTAGAGGGGGGGTGAATAGGCGATTTTTACAAATTCATCAGTGAGGAAATACTACTTGTGGATTTTGCTACGTGACGAAATACAAGCAGCGGATAAAGTACTCAGGTGCATGCATAACAAGACAGTAGCATAGTCATCATGATGGAATTAAACATACACAGAGCACAGGTAGCGTGTAAACAGGATAAGCAGGTAGAAGACAAGATGACTAAAGAAATATGATTGAGGAAATCAAGAAAGTCTTCAGTCAAGGTCTTCAAACGGTAACGATCAATTTCATCAACACATAAGCGAGGAAATGAAAGGGTTGGGGAAATAGAACCAGTAGCTCCATGAAGACAGTGATTTGGTAGACTAGCTCCAACTACTGTGGCAGTTGTACGTCTAGTTGGAGTGGCTTGCTATTTAAACCAAAGGACACACAGTCTTTACCGTATTCTCCTTGAGCTAAGGTCACACAAACCTCGCCCAATCACTCGTGGTAAGTCTTCAAGGTGACTTCCAAACCTTCACAAACTTGGTCACTCGGCGATCCACAATTCCTCTTGGATGCTCTAGACCTTGATGCCTAACCATATGGAAGATGCACAGTCTTCAAAGGTAACAAGCGTCCGTTCCACACAGGAACAATCTCTTCAGTGATGCTCAATCACTTTGGGTTTTAGGTATTGGGGTTTTCGGTTGTTCCTCACTGATGATTTTCTCTCAAAGTCCTCGGAGGATGGGCTGCTCTAAACGACAAGTGTCAATCTATCTCTCAAAGCAGCCAGCTAGCTAGTGGTTGAAGGGGGGTGGATATTTATAGCCAGGGAGCAACCCAACATGATAATACATAAAATGCCCCTAATGATATGATCGGTATGTGGATAAGATATTTGGGATAGCTAGTGCGAAGTACAACAACGGTCAGAAATTTGAGCTCCCAAATTCCTCAGGGCTATCATGTTCCTCACTATAGGCAATTCGCACTGGCGAATTCCTAACTCCTCAGTCAGAACAAATTCCTCAAAGATCAGAAGAACTTCGTCTCTGTCACTAAAGAAATTGACTGAACTGCAAGAGATTTCCAAAGGCTTCACTCAAAGGATTGGGTATGCGTAGGCTTTGAGATGAGCATCACTTTGAAATTTTTCCTTAATATTACCTCAACCCCCTTTAATAGTACGGTGTTTCCTAATGACTCAAAAGAAGGAAATGAAACTACGAAAACAAAGTCTTCATGCTTAATAATCCTTGCATCAATATCAATATCTTCATGGTTACACCAATTTCCTCATTTTCAAAGTCTTCGAGAAAACCAAGTCTTCAGATGAAGACATACATTTTTTAGGGGTCAACTTTCTTCGCATATATCAAACTCCTCAAAGACTTATAAGATCTATGTACACTCACAAACACATTAGTACCTTAACCTATTAGTCTTCAATGCACCAAAATCACAAAGGGGCACTAAATGCACTGACAATCTTCCCTTTTTTGGTGATTGATGACAAATAGGTTAAGTTTTCAATAGGGATAAACATATGAAGTGTAAATACTGATTTTGAGGAATTTGATTGCAAGATATAGAAGAACTCCCCCTGAAGATGTGCATATTTGAGGAATTTGCTTTGGAGTGCAAATGCACATGGTAGGATAAAATCTTAGAGATCTCCCCCTATATCTTGTAATCCATTCACGCATTTAACATATAATATGAAGAATTTGAAATGCATGATGGAAAATGGAGTCTGACAAAATTCAGCATGCATGTATTAAGGTACTTGAGGAAATAATCATGCAGAAAGTAGTTCAAAAGTATCAGACAACCACCGGACTTAAGTTTACAACTCATCAAACAAACACTTCAGAAGACTGAGAGTTGTAACTTAAAGAAAAAAACAGCCCATATATAGAGACCCTCTTGAAGACTAACTCAAATTTCTGCGCCTTTGTCATCAAATGACCAAAAGAGACCAAAAATGAGGACTAACGCCCTCGAAGAGTATCAGCTTGAAGATGGTGGAGGAGCGCCAGTGTTGTTGGTCGTTTGTTGGTGCAGGGCCTGCCGCAGTGTCGTTGAGATCCTCAGCTTCATCCGTGTCATGCGATGAAGAAAATGAACTTGTGACCAACTGAGGAACTTTGACCTTCTTGAATTTCTTCGAAGGAGGATGATACCAGTTAAAGTTCTGCTGAAATTCCATCTGCTTGAGGTCTTCATCACTGTCAAGATGAGAGAGTATAGCGCAGGTGTGATCGAAGATTTCATGCACATAGTAATGGTTCTTATTCATAGTGTTTTGAGTAAGAGTGATGTTCTGAAGAATTGAGCCAAATTGACACTGGACCCACTTGTGATTGCGACCGACTTTCTGGTGAAGACTGATGCGGCTTGAACTACGTCGGTATTTCCCCAAAGAGGAAGGGATGATGCAGCACATCTACGGTAGGTATTTCCCTCAGCGATGAGACCAAGGTTATTGAACCAGTAGGAGAACCACGCAACACTATGTAAACAGTACCTGCACACAAAGAACAAATACTTGAAACCCGACGTGTAAGGGGGGTTGTCAATCCCTCCCAGGTAATATGATAGATAAATTTGTAGTAGATTAGATAAATGAATCTCGCAGAAACACGAAATAAAAAAAATTGCAGCAAGGTATTTTTGGGTTTTTGGATTAATAAATCTGAAAATAAAAGCGAATAAAAATAGATCTTGAAGGCAAATATGATAAAGAATAGACCCGGGGGCCATAGATTTCACTAGTGGCTTCTCTCGAGAAAAATAGCATTCAGCGGGTAAATGAATTACTGTTGGGCAATTGATAGAGCTTGAAATAATCATGACGATATCCAGGCAATGATCATTATATAGGCATCACGTCCAAGATTAGTAGACCGACTCATGTCTGCATCTACTACTATTACTCCATACATCGACCGCTATCCAGCATGCATCTAGTGTATTAAGTTCGTGGAAAAATGGAGTAATGCAATAAGAACGATGACATGATGTAGACAAGATCTATTCATGTAGGAATAGACCCCATCTTGTCATCCTTAATAGTAACGATACATATGTGTCATGTCCCCTTCTGTCACTGGGATTGAGCACCGTAACATAGAACCCATCACAAAGCACCTCTTCCCATGGCAAGAAAAAATGATCTAGTTGGCCTAACTAAACCAAAGATTCGAAGAAGAAATATGAGTCTATAAGCAATCATGCATATAAGAGATCAAAACTCAAATTACTTTCATGGATAAAATAGATCTGATCATAAACTCAAAGTTCATCGGATCCCAACAAACACACTGCAAAAAGAGTTACATCGAATAGATCTCCAAGAGTGTATTGTATTGAGAATCAAAAGAGAGGAAGGAATCCATCTAGATACTAACTATGGACCCGAAGGTCTACAATGAACTACTCACGCATCATCAGGGAGGCACCAATGAGGATGATGAACCCCTCCGTGATGGTGTCTAGATTGGATCTGTGGTTTCTGGAACTTGTAGTAGACGGAATTGGGTTTCATCGACTCCCCTAGGGCTTTTGGATTTTCGGGGTGTTATAGAGTAAAGAGGCGGTGCGGGAGACGGACGAGGTGGGCACAACCCGCCAGGGCGCGCCTGGGCCCCCAGGGGCGCCCAGGTGGGTTGTGCTCCGCTCGAAGCCCCCCTCTGGTACTTCCTTGACCCATCATGTGTTTTTTGGTCCAAAAAAATCTCCAAAACATTTTTCTGTGTTTCAACTCCGCTTGGTATTGATTTTCTTCGAAGTAAAAAACAAGCAAAAAACAGGAAGTAGCACTGGGCACTATGTCAATAGTTTAGTCCCAAAAAATGACATAAAGTTGCTATAAAATGATTGTAAAACATCCAAGAATGATAATATAACAGCATGGAACAATAAAAAATTATAAATACTTTGGAGATGTATCAGCATCCCCAAGCTTAATTACTGCTTGTCCTGGAATGTAGCCTAACATGTTCATCACATATTGTTTTCTTTTGTGGCATGGACATTTGGACTTTTATACTCAATACTCAATAGTCAGTTTTGATGTGAAGATTTCAATACTCAAGCATATCAACAAGCAACCATGTCTTCCAAAATATCAACACTAAAGCAAGTTATCCCTAGCCCATTATGCTCAATCATTGATCCATCCATGAAACACACTCGCATATTAGCTACACCCAATGCTCAAGTACAACCATAGTGCCCCTTAGTTGGTTCTTTATAAGATAAGATGGAGACTCAAATACAAATAAAGATTTCATAAAGTAAATACAAAGGCCCCTTCGCAGAGGGAAGTATGGATTTGTAGAGGTGTCAGAGCTCAAAGCGGAAAAAGATAGAGAAAAAACATTTTGGGTGGCATGCCTTTCCTGTCAACGAAAATGATCGAGAAGTTCCCAATACTTTCCATGCTAGATATATCATAGGCGGTTCCCAAATAGAAAATAAATTTTATTCCTTTTTCCACCATACTTTCACATTCCACGGCTAACCGAATCCATGGGTACCGTCCACACAAACACTTTCCAAGGAATTTATTATTTGACAACATAAAGTAAATTCATTTTTTTTCATTTTGGGACTGGGCATCCCTAATACCTTTGTCGTACTGTCGTGCAATGACAAGTGAATAAACACTCATCTTGAGAATAACACATCTAGCATGGAAAAATATCAGCCACCCCCTACTGTTTCATGAGCGGTACGAGCACACAAAAAGGAAATTTATTTTGAAGATTAGAGATGGCACATACAAATTTGCTTAGAACGGCAAAAGAATACCGCATATATGTAGGTATGGTGGACTCATATGGTAAAAAGTGGGTTTAAGGATTTTGGATGCACAAGTAGTAATCCCACTTAGTACAAGTGAAGGCTAGCAAAAGATTGAGAAGCATCCAACCAAGAAACAAAAAATTTCATAAGCAAGCATTAAGCATAACTAACACCGAATAATGCACCACAAGTAGGATGTAATTTCATTGCATAACTATTGACTTTCGTGCTTGCATAGGGAATCACAAACCTTAACATCAATATTCTTACTAAAGCATAATTACTCATCAACATGACTCACATATTATATCATCATACCGCAAAACTATTACAAAGAATCAAGTTTATTTTGTCCAATGATCTTCATGAAAGTTTTATTATATCCCTCTTGAGTGTCTATCACTTTGGGACTAATTTCATATGTTGCTTTTGATAGCTCAAACAAATCTAAGTGGAGAACATGAGCATAAAAATATTCTTCTCTCAAAATAATTTAAGTGAAGCATGAGAGGATTTATTAAAAAATTACTAACTCTCAAATAAATCTAAGTGAAGCATGAGAGAATTTCTTCAAAAATACTAAAGCACACCATGGTCAAAAAGATATAAGTGAAGCACTAGAGCAATTCCATAGCTCAAAATATTAAGTGAAGCACAAAGAGCAATTCTAACAAATCATAGCATAATTTTGGCTCTCTCAAATAGGTGTGTCTAGCAAGGATAGATGACACAAAGTAAAAATAAAAACAAGCAAAGACTCATATAATACAAGACGATCCAAGCAAAACTCGTGATATGTGACGAATAAAAATATAGCTCCAAGTAAAATACCAATGGTCATTAGAAGAAAGAGGGGATGCCACTCGAGGGCATCCCCAAGCTTAGTTGTTTGTTCCTCTTTGGATAATAACTTGGGGTGCCATGGGAATCCCCAAGCTTAGGCTCTTCTTACTCCTTATTCCTTCATCCATAATGATCTCACCCAAAACTTGAAAACTTCAATCACACGAAACTCAACAAAACCTTCATGAGGTCTGTTAGTATAACAAAGCAAATCACTACTCTAAGTACTGTTGCAAACTCATTCATATTTTGTTTTTTGTTATATCTAATATATTCCAACTTTACTATGGCTTATACCCTCCAATACAAACCATAGATTCATCAAAATAAGCACACAACGCAAAGAAAATAGAATCTGTCAAAAACAGAACAGTCTGTAGCAATCTGAAAGCTTTGTATACTTCTGTAACTCCAACAATTCTGAAAAATTAGGACAACGTAGGAAATTTGTATATCAATCTTGTGTAAAAATTTCAGATTTTTTCGTCGCGGCTGTGATTTTCAAAAATTATTTTACTGGACACAAAAGTTTCTATTTTCCAACAAGATCAAATCAACTATCACCCAACATGATCCTAAAGGCTTTGCTTGGCCCAAATACTAATTAAAACATAAAAACACAATCATAAGAGAGGTATAATTGTGTAAACACTCAAGAACAGAAAGAAAAGGGTAAAAATAAATTTTATTCATTGGGTTGTCTCCCGACAAGCGCTATCATTTATGCCCCTAGCTAGGCATTGAGATTTCTATGATGCTCACATGAAAGATAGCAATTGAAAAACGAAGAGAGCACCATGTAGCATGTGAAAAACAAGTTTGAGTCTAACATACTTCCTATGGATAGGCATTTTATAGGTAAACAATTTATCAAGGCAAACAAAAACTACCATATGTAAGGAAGAAGAAAGAAACAATAGACATCTCAACATAATGAGAGGTAATTGGGTAACATGAAAATTTATACAACCATATTTTCCTCTCTCATGATAATTACATGTAGGATCATAATAAAAATCAACAATATAGCTATCATATAAAAATTTCTCTTCATGATCCACACGCATAAAAAATTTATAATCTTCCAAAATAGTTGGGTTAACATCAACTAAAGTCATGACCTCTCCAAGCCCACTTTCATCAAAAATTTCATGAGATTGAGTACTCTCCAAATAAGTGGGATTACTTTTACATAAAGTTGACGCTCTTCCAAACCCACTTTCAATAGTATTGCAAACATATTCATCATGAGGCTTAAATAAATTTTCAAGATCATAAGAAGAATCACCCCAATCATGATCATTGCAACAAGTAGATGATGTAGCAAAATTAGCATCCCCAAGCTTGGGGTTTTGCATATTATTAGCACAATTGACATTAACAGAATTTATAGTAAAACCATTACAATCATGCTTTTCATTAAAGGATCTATCGTTAATCACTTCATAAATTTCTTCATCACAATTTTCAGATTCACGAATATCAAGCAAAACTTTAAAAAGATAATCTAGTGCACTCAACTCACTAGCAATTTGTAACGCCCTCGATGCGGCTATATCTCCCACGTGTCGAGGCACGACTTAGAGGCATAACCGCATTGAAAGCAATGTCGCAAGTGAGGTAATCTTCACACAATCCATGTAATAAATAAGGGGAAAGATACATAGTTGGCTTACAGTCGCCACTTCACACAATACATAAATAAACATCCATCATTCAAATTACACTCAAGGTCTGACTACGGTACCAAAATGAAAGAAGACTACGCCAAATGCTAAAAAGATCCCCAGATCACCCCAACTGGGCTCCACTACTGATCATCTGGAAAAGACACATAGTAACGGCCACGTTCCTCATCGAACTCCCAAGTGAGCTCGGACGCGTCATCTGCACTGGCATCGTTGGTACCTGCAACTGTTGTGATAGAATCTGTGAGTCACGGGGACTCAGCAATCTCACACCCGCGAGATCAAGACTATTTAAGCTTTTTCGTAGGAAAGGATAGTGAGGTGGAGCTGCAGCAAGCGACTAGCATATATGGTGGCTACAACGCAAAAGAGAGCGAGAAGAGAAGGCAAAGCACGGTCGTGAAACTAGAAGTGATCAAGAAGTGATCCTAGAACTACCTACGTCATACATAACTCCAACACCGTGTTCACTTCCCGGACCCCGCCGAGAAGAGACCATCACGGTTACACACGCGGTTGATGTGTTTTAGTTAAGATCAACTTTGGGTTTTCTACAACCGGACATCAACAAATTCCCATCTGCCTCATAACCGCGGGCACGGCTTTCGAAAGATAATACCCTGCAGGGGCGTCCCGACTTAGCCCATTATAAGCTCTCACGGTCAACGAAGGATATTCCTTCTACCGGGAAGACCCGATCAATCTCGGAATCCCGGACTACAAGACATTTCGACAGCAATAAAACAAGTCCAGCAAAGCCGCCCGATTGTGCCGACAAATCCTGATAGGAGCTGCACATGTCTCGGTCTCAGGGCACATCCGGATGAGCAGTCCGTACAACTAAAACCAAGTCTCGAGTTGCCCCAAGGTGGCACTGCAAAGGGCTCTAGTTTGGACCAGCAATCGAAGGAGAACTGGCCCGGGGGTTTAAATAAAGATGACCCTTGAGTCTGCAGAACCCAAGGGAAAAAGGCTTAGGTGGCAAATGGTAAAACCAATGTTGGGCCTTGCTGGAAAAGTCTTATACAAAGCGAACTGTCAAGGGGGTCCCATAAATCACCCAACCGTGTAAGGAACGCAAAATCCGGGAACATAACACCGGTATGACGGAAACTAGGGTGGCAAGAGTGGAACAAAACACCAGGAAAAAGGCCGAGCCATCCACCCTTTACCAAGTATATAGATGCATTAATTAAATAAGAGGTATTGTGATATCCCAACAAGTAAACATGTTCCAACAAGGAACAACAAGTCCATGTTCCAACAGGGAACAAACTTCATCTTCACCTGCAACTAGCAACGCTATAAGAGGGGCTGAGCAAAGCGGTAACATAGCCAATCAACGGTTTGCTAGGACAAGGATGGTTAGGGGCTGACATGGCAATATGGGTGGCATGATATAGCAAGTGGTAGGTATCGCAGCATAGGCATAGCAAAAGAGCGAGCAACTAGCAAGCAAAGATAGAAGTGATTTCGAGGGTATGGTCATCTTGCCTGCAAGGTTCTCAGAGTTGACGAAAACTTGGTCCTCGAAAGCGTTCTCAACAAGTTCCTCGTTCACGTACTCGACTCCCGGCTCTACCCAAGACAAGAGAACAAGCAAAGGAACAAATATCAACCACGATACAATGCGCAAGCAACATGATGCAAAACATGGCATGATATGCGAGATATGATATGCAATGCATATGCATGCTCCGGAAGGACAAGGATGAGCAAGGCATAATATTGGCAAACCAAGTATGCCACTGGATAGGTGAGGTGATTTCGGTTGAAATCGATATAAAGATCACCGGAATCGGATGCACGGTTTGCAAATGACGAGCAATACAAGAATGACAAGAATCTGCCATTAACAGCATGATGCTACTTAGCAAGCAACAAGGAATTAAGCTACTGCACCCAAACATAACAACAAATCATATTACAGTAATCTACTCAAGATGCTTGACAAAAGATGAACACTGAGCGACGGCTAAATCACAACATAACAGGTTCAAACAAGCATGGCAAAAGTGCAAAGATAACAGGTTCACAGACTTGGTGAAAATAACAACATGGCAGAAACTAACATCAGGATGACATGTTTAGAGCAATGAAACAACATGCTACAGGATCAGTAAGTAGCAAAGTAAGGCATGTCATGAATCTACTCAAAGCACTTGACAAACGTCCCTTACTGACCATAAGCCAAAAAGGATCATAAAATATGATTACACCCATGTCAATTAAGCATGTTTCGTTTCAGGTTTCAGACTTAGCAGAAAAACTGGACATGTCAAAAACAGATAACGAGTAGGCATGTTCGTGAGCTCGATGCACTCTCTACAGAGCATTGCATGATAAACTAAGAATACATACATCAATAAGACATGTCATAGGAACTATACATGCCAAGAACAATATCATATCATGCAAAGATCAACTACACCAAGCTTGGAAAAATCGAATAACACGTAAACAATCTGCCAGCAACATTTTATAGCAAAAGTATAGCTCGATTGACTCAAGCTATGGCACTCCATAGATACAAACAAAGGCATGGATGCATAGAGCAGATACTCAAGTTCAAAACACCCTTACTGATCATGCTCAAAATATGCATAGATCTCCCGGAAACAACATGAATACATGGCATGAAAATAACAGCAGTCAGGGACTTAGTGAAATTACTAAGTCTCTGAAATCAGCAACATCAAGTGACCTAGTTTGCATGCTTGTGCTAGTCACCACAAAGATCACAAAAATACATGGCATAATTCTCTGGAAAGGTAACATGGCATATTACAAAACTCATGTAGGCCTCAACTCCATAGGAGGTACACATCAATCAAGGCAAAAAATAACAAAAGTGCATGTTCAGATGAGATCCAGCAACTAACATCACATAGCCCTCTTCTAACAGCATTTCGGGCGTCAATACTGCCTCGAATGAAAATAGTGCAATGTGATGAAGTGATGTACTCTTCGACGCGAACAATTTGACATATTATACGCATGAAACGGAGCTACAGATGCGAAGTTACGACACGATGAACAAGGCATGATAATGTGAAACTTGAGGGACTTAGAGAAAAAGAGGGGGGGCGAAGTCGACCCTAGTCGCCGGATCTGGATCGGGCTCCGGCGACTCCGGCGGAGGAAGGCGGCGACGGCGAGGCGGGGAGGCGGTGCAGGGGCGCCGGGACGGCGGGGACGGCCGCGGAGAAGCGAGCGGCGGCGTCTCGCGCGTCGGAGGCGGCGGGGGCCGGGCGCGAGGTCGGCGGGGTCGGCGCCGGAGTTGGCGGCGGCGGCAGAGGAGCGCCGGCGCGGGGAGAGGCGCACGCGGACGGGCACCTGCGGGGCGGTGGCGGCGGCAGCCCGGGCCGGGGGGCCGCGGACGGGCCCGACGGGCCCGCGGGTTCGGCGATGTGGGCGCGGGGCGGCGGCGAACCAGAAGGCGCCACGTGGCGGCGGCGGGGCGACCCGGACACGTCCGGCCTGCGGGATTTCGTCCGGCGACGCGGGGAAGAAATGCACTAGGGTTAGGGTAGGAATGGACCCGTGATTTCGGAGGGGGAGGCCTTTTTATAGGTAGAAGGAGTTAGGAAGCTCCAAATGGAGAGCGGTTTTCGGCCACGCGATCGTGATCGAACGGCGGAGGACATGGGAGTGTCTTAGATGGGTTATTGGGCGGTTTTGAAGGGGTGTTGGGCTGCAACACACATGTGGCCTTCACGGTTACCCGGTTAACCGTTGGAGTACCAAACGAACTCCGATTGACCCGAAACTTGACAGGCTGTCTACCGGTGCTATACCAGGGCCGCATGGCAAACCTCGGTCCAATCCGAGAAAGTTTAATACCCGCTCACGAAGAAATATAAAAGGGGACGTCGGGGAACATAGGAGCGCCGGATTGGAAAACGGACAACGGGGAAGATGCTCGGATTCATGAGACGAACACGTATGCAAATGCGATGCATATGATGACATGATATGAAATGCATGACATGAACAAAATACAAAACGAAGGGAAACCCAACCACGGAGAGAATATCATTTCACATAGCCGAAAATGGCAAGAGTTGGAATACAAATATGGCAAGTTACATCCGGGGCGTTACAACACTCCACCACTACGAGAGGATCTCGTCCCGAGATCTAGGACTGAAAGAACTCCGAATACTCGGAACGTAGGTGATCCTCACGCTCCCAGGTGGCTTCTCGATCTGAATGGTGTGACCATTTCACTTTGAGGAATTTGATTGACTTGTTGCGAGTCTTGCGCTCAGTTGTCTCAAGAATAGCAACGGGATTCTCATGATAGGACAAATCTTCTTGAAGATCAATCTCTTCGAAGTTGATGGTGCGCTCAGGCGTCTTGAAGCACTTGCGAAGCTGTGACACGTGGAAGACATTGTGCACATTTGCAAAGTTGGAGGGAAGCTCAAGTTGATAGGCGAGATCGCCTCGTTTGCCGATGATTTTGAAAGGACCGACGTATCTAGGGGCAAGTTTCCCCTTGATACCGAAGCGGCGAGTTCCTTTCATTGGAGAGACGTGGAGGTAGACATGGTCTCCGATCTCGAATTCCACATCTCGGTGTTTGCTATCATAATAGCTCTTCTGACGCGACTGCGCGGCTTTGAGGTTCTCACGAATGACCTTGCACATAGCCTCAGCCTCTGAGATCAAATCGTTGCCAAGCAATTGGCGTTCACCGGTTTCAGACCAGTTGAGAGGAGTACGGCACTTTCTGCCATAGAGGATCTCGAATGGGGCTTTGCCCGAGCTGGCTTGAAAACTGTTGTTGTAAGAAAACTCAGCATAAGGAAGACAATCCTCCCACTTCATGCCGAAAGAGATAACACAAGCTCTGAGCATATCTTCAAGAATTTGGTTGACACGCTCGACTTGTCCACTAGTCTGAGGGTGGAAAGCTATGCTGAAGCGAATGTTGGTGCCCATGGCCTTCTGAAAAGAATCCCAGAACTTGGAGGTAAAGATGCTGCCACGGTCTGAAGAGATCAATTGTGGAATGCCGTGCAAGGAGACAATTCTGGATGTGTAGAGCTCTGCCAGCTGCGCTGCTGTGATAGACTCTTTGATAGGAAGAAAATGAGCCACTTTGGTGAGCTTGTCGATGACGACGAAGATAGCATCATTTCCACGCTTGGACTTAGGAAATCCAGTCATGAAGTCCATTTCGATATGATCGAACTTCCATTCTGGAATAGCAAGAGGTTGTAGAAAACCAGCTGGTCGTTGGTGTTCTGCTTTCACCCTTCTGCAGACATCACACTCATTCACGAATTGAGCGATCTCACGCTTCATTCGAGTCCACCAATACGACTGCTTGAGGTCATGGTACATCTTCGTACTTCCAGGATGAATTGACAGAAGAGAGTTGTGCGCTTCGTTTTTATGAAGATCACCCTTTGGGACCACGACCGGTCCTCGAAGAAAAGAGTATCTCTGTCATCAACTCGATAGCACTTGTATTTGGAAATGCCCTTGTCAATACCACGTTTCACCTTCTTCACCATGGTATCCAACAGTTGTGCCTCACGAATTTGATCTTCCAAAGTAGGAGAGACAATGAGGTTGGCAAGAAAACCTTGAGGGACAACTTGGAGATTCAACTTGCGGAAAGCCTCACAGAGATCCGGTTGAAAGGGCTTGATGATTAAGCTGTTGCAGTAAGCTTTCCTGCTCAATGCGCCTGCAAGCACATTAGCCTTGCCTGGAGTATATTCAATACTCGGATTATACACTTGAATCATCTCGACCCATCGAGTTTGCCTGAGGTTGAGGTGTGGCTGAGTGAAGATGTACTTGAGACTCTTGTGATCAGTGAAAATGTCCACTTTCCTTCCCAACAAGAGATGTCTCCATGTTATTAGAGCATGGACAACTGCCGCCAACTCAAGATCGTGAGTGGGGTAGTTCCTTTCGTTGGGCTTCAACTGGCGAGAGGTATAGGCCACAACCTTCTTCTCTTGCATTAAGACGGCACCGAGGCCCTTAAGAGAAGCATCACAGAATACCTCATAAGGCTTGGATTCATCAGGAGGAGTCAGAACTGGAGCAGTGACGAGTTTCTCTTTGAGAGTGTTGAAAGCCACGTCACACTCAGGAGACCAGACATACTTCACATGCTTTTGGAGGAGGTTGGAAAGAGGCTTTGCAATCTTTGAGAAATTCTCAACGAATCTTCGGCAATAGCTTGCAAGTCCAAGAAAACTGCGAAGCTGCTTGACATTCTGAGGGGGTTCCCAATTCAAAACTGCAGACACCCTCTCTGGATTAATAGCAATGCCCTTGGCAGAGATGATATGACCAAGGTAAAGAACTTCATCAAGCCAGAATTCACATTTGGAGAACTTCGCATATAGTTGATACTCTCTGAGCTTGTCGAGCACCAATCGCAAATGTTTGGCATGATCCTTCTTATTCTTGGAGAAAACCAAAATATCATCGAGATAGACCAAGACAAATTCGTTGATGTAGGGGTTGAAGATGACATTCATCAAGCGAGTGAATGCTGGAGGAGCATTGACAAGGCCGAAAGACATGACAGTATATTCATAAGAACCAAAGCTTGTTCTGAATGCTATCTTGGGAATATCTTCTTCACGAATGCGAATCTGATGATAACCCATCCGAAGGTCAAGCTTGGAGAACACCTTAGCACCTTTAAGTTGCTCAAATAGCTCATTGATGTTGGGAAGTGGGTACTTGTTCTTGATAGC
This sequence comes from Aegilops umbellulata, assembly GCA_032464435.1. Lineage (NCBI taxonomy): Eukaryota > Viridiplantae > Streptophyta > Magnoliopsida > Poales > Poaceae > Aegilops > Aegilops umbellulata. Next base: position 73,066,780 of record CP136059.1, read on the forward strand.
CTTCTTGTTCAATGGACGGTAATCGACGCAAAGTCGGTCCGTGCCATCCTTCTTCTTGACAAAAAGAACACCACAACCCCAAGGAGAAGAACTCGGTCTGATCAGACCCAGACGTTCTTGTTCATCGAGTTGTTACACAATTGGTTCTTCATGATTGGATCATTTTAAAATATTAGCAAGTGGATGGGGATCCATATCAATAGATTTTTAGGAAGTGAAGATGCAAGAAAATAGAGGGCACATGGCAACACAAGCAAACAAAAGATCGAACGGGGAAAAGGGCGAACGAAAAAGAGGGCGAATAAAACGGCATTTTTTTATGAAGTGGGGGAGATGAAAACTAGAGGCAAATGGCAAATAATGTAAATTGCAAGGAGATGAGATTTGTGATTAGGAACCTAATAGATGTTGATGATGTATCCCCAGCAACGGCGCCAGAAATTCCTTTTGATGCGGCTTGAACTACGTCGGTATTTCCCCAAAGAGGAAGGGATGATGCAGCACAGCTACGGTAGGTATTTCCCTCAGTGATGACACCAAGGTTATTGAACCGGTAGGAAAACCACGCAACACTATGTAAATGGTACCTACACACAAAGAACAAATACTTGCAACCCAACATGTAAGAGGGGTTGTCAATCCCTCCCGGGTAAAAAGATAGATAAATTGGTAGTAGATTAGATAAATAGATCTCGCGGAAACACAAAATAAAATAAATAACAAAAAATTGCAACAATGTATTTTTGGGTTTTTGTATTAATAGATCTGAAAATAAAAGAGAATAAAAATAGACCTCGAAGGCAAATATGATAAGGGATAGGCCCGAGGGCCGTAGATTTCACTAGTGGCTTCTCTCGAGAAAAATAGCATACGGCGGATAAAAAAATTAATGTTGGGCAATTGACCAAAATTCAAATAATCATGACGATATCCAGGCAATGATCATTATATAGGCATCACGTCCAAGATTAGTAGACCGACTCCTCCCTGCAACTACTACTATCACTCCACACATCGACCGCTATCCAGCATGCTTCTAGTGTACTAAGATCGTGGAAAACAGAGTAATGCAATAAGAACGATGACATGATGTAGACAAGATATATTTACGTAGGAATAGACCCCATCTTGTTACCCTTAATAGCAATGATACATACATGTCATGTCCCCTTCTGTCATGGGACTGAGCACCATAATATCGAACCCATCACAAAGCACCTCTTCTCATGGCAAGAAAAATCGATCGAGTTGGCCTAACTAAACCAAAGATTCAAAGAAGAAATATGAGGCTATAAGCAATCATGCATATAAGATCTCAAAACTCAAATAACTTTCATGGATAAAATAGATCTGATCATAAACTCAAAGTTCATCGGATCCCAACAGACACACCGCAAAAAGAGTAACATCGAATAGATCTCCAAGAGACCACTGTATTGAGTATCAAAAGAGAGAGAGAGGAAGCCATCTTGCTCCTAACTACGGGCCCGAAGGTCTACAATGAACTACTCACTCATTATCAGAGAGGCACTAATGAGGATGATGAACCCCTCCATGATGGTGTCTAGATTGGATCTGTGGTTTCTGGAACTTGCGGTGGCTGGAATTGCATTTCCTCGACAACCCTAGGGCTTTTGGTTTTTCGGGGTATTTATAGAGCAAAGAGGCGATGTGAGATGCGGCCAAGGTGGGCACAACCCACCAGGGCGCGCCTGGGCAGCCAGGGGCGCCCAGGTGTGTTGGGCTCCCCTCGGAGCCCCCCTCTGGTACTTACTTGGCCCATCGTGTGTCTTCTGGTTAGAAAAAATTCTCCAAAAAGTTTCGCTGTGTTTGGACTTCGTTTGGTATTGATTTTCTGCGAAGTAAAAAAACAAGCAAAAAAAAGAGCAACTGCACTGGCACTATGTCAATGGGTTAGTCCCAAAAAATATATAAAGTTTCTATAAAATGATTGTAAAACATCCAAGAATGATAATATAACAACATGGAACAATCAAAATTATAGATACATTGGAGACGTATCAAAGACTAAGAAGAAGTTCGCGATCAGTCATCACACGAGGGGCGGTGGCTTGAGGATTTTTCTCGGTGACTTTAACGGCAGAGTCCTCAGTTGTAGAGTCATCATTGGTGGAGTAAGATGCAGCCTTACAAAATTGACCATCCAATGGACGAGTTCCTTCATCAATAACAGCAGCTTTGCCTTTGTCATCAACTAAGGAAATAGTCCTTTTGAGGACTTCAATAGGAGGCAAAAAGTTGGGGTGATTCTAGAAGTCAGCCTTGTATGGAATTGAAGACCTGGTTGTGATGAATTTCATAATCCAAGGAGCATAGGGCTTCAATTCAAATGGCGACATCACAACATTGGACAAAGTTCTCATGAAGAAATCATGATAGTTAATGGGAATGCCATGAATGATGTTGAATAGCAGATTATTCATGATGCCAACAACTTCTTCTTCTTTAGAGTTGTTGGCTTTGATCGGACTGAGGGTTTTGGTCAATATGCGGTAGACGGTCCTGGGCACATACAACAAATCTTTCATGAGGAAAGTGGTTCTTTGAGCTTGGCCTGGATGCAAAGGCTTCATCAACACTTGCATGAGATGGTTTTGAAGTTTTGGTTCCTCATACATGAGCCTTGCACCTTCTGCTGGAGGGCTTACAGGGATGGAATGAAGTTGCAGTGAGTGTTTGCAGTCATCCAGTCCAGAAACCATAAATTGACATTTGGGGCATTGCCAGTGAGGTGAAGAGTTGCATAAAATTAAAGAAATAGCTCTTCATTCCAATCACAAATGTCAGCACAGAAATTGAGGAATCCAGCTTCGTGAAGAACATTCAGAACTGGTTGAAAGCATGGAATGGACTCCATATCCACATGAGGAATTTGATGGTGTTGGAAGACTTTGTCCTTGTCAAACAAAACAGAGGCATAGAAATTCATCTAACTTGCAGTCCAAAACCTCTTACGCCTTAATCTTGCCGAGTCATAAGGATTTTCATCAATGAAGAAGTGATGCTCAGCAAAGAAATCAAAATTGTTGAATTTCGGCCTCATTGGGCCATACTGAGGATTTCGAGGCTTGGGCTGAAGATTTATATAAATAGGCCTCACAACCTCTTCAGCCACAACTTTTGGTGTAGCAGACTAAGGAATTGAAGCGGTGGTTTCATCAGCGGCAGTCTGGTTCTCCATTTCTTTAGCCGATGCAGCTGGAATTTCTTCAGGAGTAGATTGGAGAGAAGTTTGAGGTCCTTCAGACCCTGTCAATATTTCTTCAGTCTGTACAGGGGACTGGGGAATTTGATGGAGAGGTGTGGCAATTGGAGAATTAGGGTGAAGATTTTCCAAAAATTCATCATTTGGCACTGGGTGGTCGAGCCAATATCCACATCTTCATCAATTTCTTCGACGCCCACCTCTTCAGCAGTGAACTGAGGCATAGGCGATGATACTAGAGGTGTTCAAGCAACACCTTCCACCTCAACTTCTTCGTCCATCTGTTCTAAGGAAGTGCCAAAATGATTTTCTTCATCGTTGTCATCTTCAAGAATGATGTATTCCTCACCAAATGGAACTAATTCCTTTGATGGCACAATAGAAATTGGAACAACATCAATTGGTTCACTGAAAGAGCTTGTCAAAGTCCTCACTTTCTTGGGAGCTGAGGATTCTCCAGAGGTTGATGCTTTCCTTTTCTCCGCGGCTTTCTTCTCTGCAGACTTAGTTTTCTTCACTTGTGATGCAGAAGGAAGTGTTGTTTTCTTCACCTTTGAAGATTTGTAGGAGGAGCAGAGGATGAAGTTGGTGCATTTTCTTCATGCACGACTGATGCAGTCGCCCTGGCATTCGCAGTTTCCTCAGGCTTAGCAGTTTCTTTAGCTGGCCTTGGTTGTTCTTCAGGCGCAACATTGGTGGTTGCCCTAGCATTTTCTTCAAGAGCAGGAATTTCTACAGCTGCCCTGGTAGCTTATTCAGTAGCCTGAATTTCTTCAGTTGCGCCTTCAGTTTCTTCAGCGGGCTGAACAGACTCTTCAGCCTAAGGATTTTGTTGTTGCGATGGAGCTGCAACATTTGCCTTGAGGTTCTTGGTGAGGTTGACAAATCTGACCTTGGCTCCTAGCCAATCAGCATGGTATCGGTCAAATTCATCACTGAGGACTTCGATTTCCTTCTGAACTCCGACAAGTGAAGGAAATATACCCTAGAGGTAATAATAAAGTTGTCGTTTATATTTCCTTATATCACGATAAATGTTTATTATTCATGCTAGAATTGTATTAACCGGAAACTTAGTACATGTGTGAATACATAGACAAAACAGAGTGTCCCTAGTATGCCTCTACTTGACTTAGCTCATTAATCAAAGATGGTTAAGTCTCCTAACCATAAACATGTGTTGTCATTTGATGAATGGGATCACATCATTAGAGAATGATGTGATGGACAAGACCCATCCGTTAGCTTAGCATTATGATCGTTTAGTTTTATTGCTATTGCTTTCTTCATGACTTGTACATATTCCTCTTTCTATGAGATTATGCAACTCCGAATACCAGAGGAAAACTCTGTGTGCTATCAAACGTCACAATGTAACTGGGTGATTATAAAGATGCTCTATAGGTGTCTCCGAAGGTGTTTGTTGGGTTGTCATAGATCAAGATTAGGATTTGTCACTCCGTGTATCAGAGAGGTATCTCTGGGCCCTCTCGATAATGCACATCATCATAAGCCTTGCAAGCAATGTGACTAATGATCTAGTTGCGGTATGATGCATTACGAAATGAGTAAAGAGACTTGCCGGTAACGAGATTTAACTAGGTATGATGATACCGACGATCGAATCTCGGGCAAGTAACATACTGATGACAAAGGGAATAACGTATGTTGTTATGCGGTTTGACCGATAAAGATCTTCGTAGAATATGTAGGAACCAATATTAGCATCCAGGTTCCGCTATTGGTTATTGACCGAAGATGTGTCTCGGTCATGTCTACATAGTTCTCGAACCCGTAGGGTCCGCACGCTTAACGTTCGATGACGAATTGTATTATGAGTTATGTGTTTTGGTGACTGAAGTTTGTTCGGAGTCCCGGATGAGATCACGGACATGACGAGGAGTCTCAAAATGGTCGAGAGGTAAATATTGATATATTGGAAGGTTATATACGAACACCGGAATGGTTCCGAATAGGTTCGGGGATTTTTCAGAGTACCGGGAGGTTGCCGGAACCCCTCGAGAAAGTTAATGGGCCTCATGGGCCATATAGGAGAGAGGGAGGAAGGTCACAAGAGGAGGCACGCGCCTCCCCCTTGCCCAATCCGAATTGGACAAGGGGTGGGGCGCGGCCCCCTTTCCTTCTCCCTCTCCCCTCTTTCCCCTTTCCCCCCTCCGTTGGAAGGAAGGGGCATCAAATCCTACTAGGAGCGGAGTCCTAGTATGACTCCCCCATGGTGTGCCACCCCTATGGCCAGCCTCCTCCTCCCCTCCTTTATATACGGGGACGGGGGCGCCCCAAATACACACCAAGAATTCTCTTAGCCGTGTGTGGTGCCCCCTCCACAGTTTACTCCTCCGGTCATAGTGTCGTAGTGCTTAGGCGAAGCCCTGCACGGATCACATCACCATCAACGTCACCATGCTGTCATGCTGATGGAACCCTCCCTCGACCCTCTACTGGATCAAGAGTTCAAGGGACGTTACCGAGCTGAACGTGTGCTGAACACGGGGGTGCCGTACGTTTGGTACTTGGATCGGTTGGATCATGAAGACGTTCGACTACATCAACCGCGTTAACCTAATGCTTCCGCTTTCGGTCTACGAGGGTACGTGGACACACTCTCCTCGTCTCGTTGCTATGCATCTCCTAGATAGATCTTGCATGACTGTAGGAATTTTTTCAAATTGCATGCTACATTCCCCAACAACAAGTTCTTTAGGAAACAGAATAAGAACGTTGTTCCTCAAAAAGCGCTCGTTCTTATACTGATCCTTCTTGACTCACATGGCCTTCTCAAACTTGCATTTTTCTTCGCCTATGAAGGCGGTCAGCATGTGACTTTAGATCAGAGAGTGGAGTGTTTGGATCCTTGTGTCATATGTCAATGAAATCAAGGATCTTCTTCGGATCTAGCATAAGAGCCACATAGCTGTCTTTCGCTCTTGCAGCCCTTTGCTATCTATCTCTGATGATTTCAGCAAGTTCTTCATCATCGGCTTCATCATCATCAGATGGAACATGGAAAGCCACTTGCTTGTTATGAGGACTTGGCCTCTTACCACATCCAGCAGTGGACTTGACCTTCAGCAGAGATGGATCACTTGAGGATTCTGGTTTGAGCTGAGGAAGTTGCAGATGCCCTTGAGGAAATTAAAATCCAGCAGTCCGCTGACACGTTGCAAGATGCACTGGCGTTGAGGACTTTGTGGCAGCAACTGAGGATTTTGCAGCAACTAAGGGAATTGGTGCTGCCCTTGAGGAAGTTGCTCGAGGAATGTGCTCTGAGGGCTATGCTGTTGAGGAACTTGGTTGTGAGGGCATTGAGCTTGAAGACTTTATCTTCACAGCTGATATCTTTGGAATGGCCTTCTTTGGCGTTGTTCTACTGGTAGAGGCCTCAGCTACAGCAGCTTGAGAGTCCTTATTGAATTTTCTCATGGCCTCAGCAGCCATCTTTTGAAGCTTTTCTTGGCGCTTGGCCCATTCTTTAGGAAATTCCTCGCCACGCTTGATGCTGGTAGGATCAGCTCTTTGGCCAGCAGCCAGACGCGGTCCTGGGCATGGAGGATTTACAGCGAATTTCTTCATGTACTTGGGAGTAACATAACGATATTTCTTCCATTCCTTCGCCCATCTTCTCGCAATCCTCTGTATGCACACTTTGCACTGTGTCTTGGTCTCTTTCCCATGAGTTTCTTCATCTGGTGTGCAATATTCATCATATATGTCCTTAAGGATTTCAAATGTTGTATTTGTTTCAGGCCTCTTTCGACCATTTTGAGGACTTTTCCCATCTTCCATTTTCCTCACTTGAGGATTTTGAACTTTGTAGATCCTGAGGAAGTATGCAATTTGTCTTCGAGGAATGCTGCAAAGGAGTTAATTTGATGAGAACCTAGTGATTCATCAGCAGACATTTTGGACCTGTGAACAGAGTATAGGTGTGAAGAATTTGAAGAGGTCATATGCATTCTCAGAATGTTTTTTAAAAAGTATCAAGTTGAGGAATTTGACCATAGATGTCTTGAGGAATTTCACTAAGCATTCTTGACTCAGTTTCCATAGTTGTACAGATTTCAAAATCCACGCAATTGAGGAATCTTGAGGAAAATCATAGCTTAGAGAAATAGAACAACGAAAGGTAGCATTGAAGTGTTTAAGGAGTGGATAGTTGAATAATAAACACCTTTTGAGGATTTTGTGAAAAACATAAGAGTCAAAGTAGGCAGTAAAATTAGATTTTAATTATCCTTGATGAAGAACACGACGAACTGGGAGTTAGAACTTGGAAGTTCGTTTGTCCATATCTCCCACACCCTAACTCAGCGGAGGGAGACAGCTACGGCGGCGGCAGCGTGAGTATTTCTGTGGCCGTCGTGAGTACGACAGTGATGAGGTCGAGGTAGTGAAGCTCCTCCTCACCGGCGACGAGGGAGTCTAGCAGCGGCACTAGGTCAGAGCTTGAGCGACGAGAGTTACAGTCGAGCAGAGTAAATGAAGTCAATGGAGGGTAAGGGGTATTTATAGCCGCAGTGAAAAACTGTTCGCCCGAAGAATTTGGATGAACATGCCCCTGACCCTCGTTGTCCTATCGACATGTGTCACCCACGTACTGAGAAGTGGAGATTGTGGGGGATCGTGGGTGAGTATAATATTCCATCATGGGAACTGGAACAGTTTGAGCGACAACAGCCAAAAATTCATATATGAAATTTTTTATGTTTTGTTCACAAATTCTTCAGCTGTCAAGGACATAGTGAAGACTTTGAATGGGTTTCAAATAGAACGCACATGAAGAATTTGTGAACAGACTGGGTTATGTTCAGTATAGAGAGGGAACGGGTCCGATCACATTCACTTAGAGGAAAAATCAACTTGAAGAATGAGCAATAAGTGAATGTTGTAGAGGACAATGAAAACTCAAAGATATATATATATATATATATATATATATATATATATATATATATATATTCAATTAAGAACACCAGTCGAAAAGTTTGAAGAAATTGCAAACTTGAGGAATTTAAAATTTTGAAGAATTCGCAACATGACGAAAAAACTCAAATTTGAAGATTTTCAACTTTGGTTGGTGGCAAGACCCACCGTATAAGAATGATGATTTCAGACACCGCGTACAATTGTCATAGGGCTCTGAGAATCAAATTCTTCATTAATTTCTTCACACTTAGAGGGTTAGTCTTCATTGATTGAAGAAAACGTTACTTCGTGGGTTGCGCAAGTCATCAATTTTGCATAAGTGTTAGGATGTGTGTCCTTTCAAAGAACATTCGAAGACTCTAATACATTTAGCTCACAACTTGCAAAATCTCTTTTCATCCAAGGGCTTCGTGAAGATATCCGCCAACTATTTTTCAGTCTTCATGTGGTCGATGGAGATATCGCCCTTCAACACATGATCTCGAAGAAAATGATGACGAATCTGGATGTGCTTAGTCTTCGAGTGCTGAACTGGGTTGTGAGCAATCTTGATGGCAATCTCATTGTCGCAGTAGAGAGGCATGTTCTTCACATTAATGTCATAATCCTTGAGGGTTTGCTTCCTCCATAGCAATTGAGCACAACAAGAACCAGCAGCAATATACTCGGCTTCAGCAGTACACAGTGATACGCAGTTCTGCTTCTTCGAGGACCAACATACTAAGGATCGTCCGAGGAAATGGCATGTTCCTGATGTTGACTTGCAATCCACCCAATCACCAGCATAGTCAGAGCCAGAATATCCAATGAGATCAAAAGCCGAGCCCTTGGGATACCATAATCCAAGTGTTGGAGTGTGAGCTAGATATCAAAGAATATGTTACACAGCCTTATGGTGTGATTCCTTCGGTGTAGCTTGCAAACGGGCACACATGCAAAAACTAAGGATAATGAAGGAAATATGCCCTAGAGGTAATAATAAAGTTATTATTTATTTCCTTATATCATGATAAAGGTTTATTATTCATGCTAGAATTGTATTAACCGGAAACATAATACATGTGTGAATACATAGACAAACAGAGTGTCACTAGTATGCCTCTACCTGACTAGCTCATTAATCAAAGATGGTTATGTTTCCTAACCATGAACAAAGAGTTGTTATTTGATTAACGAGGTCACATCATTAGTTGAATGATCTGATTGACATGACCCATTACATTAGCTTAGCACCCGATCGTTTAGTATGTTGCTATTGCTTTATCCATGACTTATACATGTTCCTTTAACTATGAGATTATGCAACTCCCGTTTACCGTAGGAACACTTTGTGTGCTACCAAACGTCACAACGTAACTGAGTGATTATAAAGGTGCTCTACAGGTGTCTCTGAAAGTATTTGTTGGGTTGGCGTATTTCGAGATTAGGATTTGTCACTCCGAATGTCGGAGAGGTATCTTAGGGCCTTCTCGGTAATGCACATCACATAAGCCTTGCAAGCATTGCAACCAATGAGTTAGTTGCGAGATGATGTATTACGGAACGAGTAAAGAGACTTGCCGGTAACGAGATTGAACTAGGTATTGGATACCGACGATCGAATCTCGGGCAAGTAACATACCGATGACAAAGGGAACAATGTATGTTGTTATGCGGTCTGACCGATAAAGATCTTCGTAGAATATGTAGGAGCCAATATGGGCATCCAGGTCCCGCTATTGGTTATTGACCGGAGACGTGTCTCGGTCATGTCTACATTGTTCTCGAACCGTAGGGTCCGCACGCTTAAGGTTACGATGACAGTTATTATGAGTTTATGCATTTTGATGTACCGAAGGAGTTCGGAGTCCCGGATGTGATCGCGGACATGACGAGGAGTCTCGAAATGGTCGAGACGTAAAGAATGATATATTGGAAGCCTATGTTTGGACATCGGATGCATTCCAGGTGAAATCAGGATTTTACCGGAATACCGGGAGGGTTACCGGAACCCCCCAGGAGCATAATGGGCCAACATGGGCCTTGGAGGAGAGGTGAGAGGGCTGCCCTCATGGGCTGCGCGCCTCCCCCCTTCCCCTAGTCCTATTAGGACTAGGAGAGGTGGGCGCCCCCTCTCTCTCTCTCTCCCCCTTGGAGAATCCTAGTCCAACTAGGATTGGGGGGGGGGGATCCTACTCCCAGAGGGAGTAGGACTCTCCTGGCGCGCCAGGCTTGGCCGGCCAGCCCCTCCCCCTTGGCTCCTTTATATACGGGGGCAGGGGGCACCCCATAGACACACAATTGATCATTGAGATCTTTCCTTAGCCGTGTGCGGTGCCCCCTTCCACCAAATTCCACCTCGATCATATCGTTGCAGTGCTTGGGCGAAGCCCTGCGCCGGTAACACATCAAGATCGTCACCACGCCGTCGTGCTGACGGAACTCTTCCCCGACGCTTTGCTGGATCGGAGCCCGGGGATCGTCATCGAGCTGAACGTGTGTCAAGAACTCGGAGGTGCCGGAGTAACGGTACTTGGATCGGTCGGATCGCGAGGAGAACGTACGACTACTTCCTCTACGTTGAGTCAACGCTTCCGCTTCGGTCTACGAGGGTACGTAGACAACACTCTCCCCTCTCGTTGCTATGCATCACCATGATCTTGCGTGTGCGTAGGAAATTTTTTGAAATTACTACGTTCCCTAACAGTGGCATCCGAGCCTAGGTTTTTATGGTTTGATGTTATTTGCACGAGTAGAACACAAGTGAGTTGTGGATGATACAAGTCATACTGCCTACCAGCATGTCATATTTTGGTTCAGCGGTATTGTTGGACGAGACGATCCGGACCAACCTTACGCGTACTCTTACGCGAGACCGGTTCCCTCGACGTGCTTTGCACATAGATGGCTTGCGGAAGACTGTCTCTCCAACTTTAGTTGAACCAAGTGTGGCTACGCCCGGTCCTTGAGAAGGTTAAAACGGAGTCTATTTGACAAACTATCGTTGTGGTTTTGATGCGTAGGTAAGATGAGTTCTTGCTTAAGCCCGTAGCAGCCACGTAAAACTTGCAACAAACAAAGTAGAGGACGTCTAACTTGTTTTTGCAGGACATGTTGTGATGTGATATGGTCAAGACATGATGCTATATTTTATTGTATGAGATGATCATGTTTTGTAACCGAGTTATCGGCAACTGGCAGGAGCCATATGGTTGTCGCTTTATTGTATGCAATGCAATCGCGATGTAATGCTTTACTTTATTACTAAGCGGTAGTGATAGTCGTGGAAGCATAAGATTGGCGAGACGACAACGATGCTACGATGGAGATCAAGGTGTCGCGCCGGTGACGATGGTGATCATGACGGTGCTTCGAAGATGGAGATCACAAGCACGAGATGATGATGGCCATATCATATCACTTATATTGATTGCATGTGATGTTTATCTTTTATGCATCTTATCTTGCTTTGATTGACGGTAGCATTATAAGATGATCTCTCACTAATTATCAAGAAGTGTTCTCCCTGAGTATGCACCGTTGCGAAAGTTCTTCGTGCTGAGACACCACGTGATGATCGGGTGTGATAGGCTCTACGTTCAAATACAACGGGTGCAAAACAGTTGCACACGCGGAATACTTAGGTTTAACTTGACGAGCCTAGCATATAACAGATATGGCCTCGGAACACGGAGACCGAAAGGTCGAGCGTGAATCATATAGTAGATATGATCAACATAGTGATGTTCACCATTGAAACTACTCCATCTCACGTGATGATCGGACATGGTTTAGTTGATTTGGATCACGTGATCACTTAGAGGATTAGAGAGATGTCTATCTAAGTGGGAGTTCTTAAGTAATATGATTAATTGAACTTAAATTTATCATGAACTTAGTCCTGGTAGTATTAGCATATCTATGTTGTAGATCAATAGCTCGCATTGTTGCTTCCCTGTGTTTATTTTGATATGTTCCTAGAGAAAATTGTGTTGAAAAATGTTAGTAGCAATGATGCGGATTGGATCTGTAATCTGAGGTTTATCCTCATTGCTGCACAAAAGAAATTTGTCCTTGATGCACCGCTAGGTAACTGACCTTTTGCAGGAGCAGATGCAGACGTTATGAACGTTTTGCTAGCTCAATATGATGACTACTTAATAGTTTAGTGCACCATGCTTAACGGCTTAGAATCGGGACTTCAAAGACGTTTTGAACGTCATGGACCATACGAGATGTTCCAGGAGTTGAAGTTAATATTTTAAGCAAATACCCGAGTTGAGAGATATGAAGTCTCCAACAAGTTCTATAGCTAAAAGATGGAGGAGAATCGCTCAACTAGTGAGCATGTGCTCAGATTGTCTGGGTACTACAATCGCTTGAATCAAGTGGGAGTTAATCTTCCAGATAAGATAGTGATTGACAGAATTCTCTAGTCACCATCACCAAGTTAGTAGAACTTCGTGATGAACTATAATATGCAAGGGATAACGGAAAATATTCCCAAGCTCTTCGCGATGCTAAAATCGGCGAAGGTAGAAATCAAAGAAAAACATCAAAGTGTTGATGGTTGACAAGATCACTAGTTTCAGGAAAAGGGCAAAAGGAAAGAAGGGGAACTTCAAGAAGAACGGCAAGCAAGTTGCTGCTCAAGTGAAAAAGCCCAAGTCTGGTCCTAAGCCTGAGACTAAGTGCTTCTACTGCAAAGGGACTGGTCACTGGAAGAGGAACTACCCCAAGTGATTGGCGGATAAGAATGATGGCAAAGTGAACATAAGTATATTTGATATACATGTAATTGATGTGTACTTTACTAGTGTTCATAGCAACCCCTCAGTATTTGGTACTAGTTCAAGTTGCAAAGATTAGTAACTCGAAACAGGAGTTGCAGAATGAACAAAGACTAGTTAAAGGGCAAGGTGACGATATGTGTTGGAAGTGGTTCCAAGATTGATATGATCATCATCACACACTCCCTATACTTTCGGGATTAGTGTTGAAACTAAATAAGTGTTATTTGGTGTTTGCGTTGAGCATGAATATGATTTGATCATGTTAATTGCAATACAGTTATTCATTTAAGTTAGAGAACAATTGTTGTTCTGTTTACATGAATAAAACCTTCTATGGTAATACACACCAATGAAAATAGTTCATTGGATCTCGCTCGTTGTGATACACATATTCATAATATTGAAACCAAAAGATGCAAAGTTAATAATGATAGTGCAACCTATTTATGGCACTGCCGTTTAGGTCATATTGGTGTAAAGCGCATGAAGAAACTCCATGCTGATGGGATTTTGGAATCACTTGATTATGAATCACTTGATGCTTGCGAACCATGCCTCTTGGGCAAGATGACTAAAACACCGTTCTCCGGAACAATGGAGCAAGCAACAGATTTGTTGGAAATCATACATACTGATGTATATGGTCCGATGAATATTAAGGCTCGCGACAAGTATCATTATTTTCTAACCTTCACAGATGATTTGAGCAGATATGGGTATATCTACTTGATGAAACATAAGTCTGAAACGTTTGAAAAGTTCAAAGAATTTTAGAGTGAAGTGAAAATCATCGTGACAAGAAAATAAGGTTTCTACGATCTGATCGCGGAGACAAATATTTGAGTTACGAGTTTGGTCTTCAATTAAAACAATGTGGAATAGTTTCACAAATTCATGCCACCTGGAACACCACAGCATAATGGTGTGTCCGAACGTCATAACCGTACTTTATTGGATATAGTACAATCTATGATGTCTCTTACCGATCTACCACTATCGTTTTTGGGGTTATGCATTAAAGACAGCTGCATTCACGTTAAAAAGGGCACCATCTAAGTCCGTTGAGACGACACAATCTGAACTATGGTTTGGCAAGAAACCAAAGTTGTCGTTTCTTAAAGTTTGGGGTTGCGATGCTTATGTGAAAAAATTTCATCCTGATAAGCTCAAACCCAAATCGGAGAAATGTGTCTTCATAGGATACCCAAAGGAGACTGTTGGGTACACCTTCTATCACAGATCCGAATGCAAGACTTTTGTTGCTAAGAATGGATCCTTTCTAGAGAAGGAGTTTCTCTTGAAAGAAGTGAGTGGGAGGAAAGTAGAAAACTTGATAAGGTAATTGTACCTTCTCCCTTATTGGAAAGTAGTTCATCACAGAAATCTGTTCTTGTGACTACTACACCAATTAGTGAGGAAGCTAATGATGATGATCATGTAACTTCAGATCAAGTAACTACCGAATCTCGTAGGTAAACCAGAGTGAGATCCGCACCAGAGTGGTACGGTAATCGTGTTCTGGAAGTCATGTTACTAGACCATGACGAACTTGCGTACTATGAGGAAGCGATGATGAGCCCAGATTCCGCGAAATGGTTTGAGGCCATGAAATCTGAGATATGATCCATGTATGAGAACAAAGTATGGACTTTGATGGATTTGCCCGATGATCGGCAAAGCCATAAAAAATAAATGGATCTTCAAGAGGAAGACGGACGCTGATAGTAGTGTTACTATCTACAAAACTAGAATTGTCGCAAAAGGGTTTTTCGACAAGTTCAAGGTGTTGACTATGATGAGAGTTTCTCACTCGTATCTATGCTTAAGTCTGTTCGAATCATGTTAGCAATTGCCGCATTTTATGAAATCTGGCAAATGGAAAAACAAAAATGCATTCCTTAATGGATTTATTAAAGAAGAGTTGCATATGATGCAACCAGAAGGTTTTGTCAATCCTAAAGGTGTTAACAAAATATGCAAGCTCCAGCGGTCCATCTATGGACTGGTGCAAGCATCTCGGAGTTGGAATATACACTTTGATAAGTTGATCAAAGCATATAGTTTTATACAGACTTGCGGTGAAGCCTGTATTTACAAGAAAGTGAGTGGGAGCACTACAACATTTCTGATAAGTATATGTGAATGACATATTGTTGATCGGAAATAATGTAGAATTATTCTGCAAAGCATAAAGGAGTGTTTGAAAGGAGTTTTTCAAAGAAAGACCTCGATGAAGCTGCTTACATATTGAGCATCAAAATCTATAGAGATAGATCAAGACGCTTGATAAGTTTTTTCAATGAGTACATACCTTGACAAGATTTTGAAGTAGTTCAAAATGGAACAGTCAAAGAAAGAGTTCTTTCCTGTGTTACAAGGTATGAAGTTGAGTAAAGACTCAAAACTCGACCACGGCAGAAGATAGAAAGAGAATGAAAGTCATTCCCTATGCCTTGGCCATAGGTTCTATAAAGTATGCCATGCTGTGTACCAGATCTATTGTATACCCTACACTGAGTTTGGCAAGGGAATACAATAGTGATCTAGGAGTAGATCACTGGACAGCGGTCAAAATTATCCTTAGTGGAATAAGGATATGTTTCTCGATTATGGACGTGACAGAAAGGTTCGCCGTAAAGGGTTACGTCGATGCAAGTTTTGACACTGATCTGGATGACTCTAAGTCTCGATCTAGATACATATTGAAAGTGGGAGCAATTAGCTAGAGTAGCTCTGTGCGGAGTATTGTAGACATAGAATTCGCAAAATACTTACGGATCTGTATGTGACAGACCCGTTGACTAAAATTATCTCACAAGCAAAACATGATCACACCTTAGTACTCTTTGGGTGTTAATCACATAGCGATGTGAACTAGATTACTGACTCTAGTAAACCCTTTGGGTGTTGGTCACATATCGATGTGAACTATGGGTGTTAATCACATGGTGATGTGAACTATTGCTGGTAAATCACATGGCGATGTGAACTAGATTATTGACTCTAGTGCAAGTGGGAGACTGAAGGAAATATGCCCTAGAGGCAATAATAAAGTTATTATTTATTTCCTTATATCATGATAAAGGTTTATTATTCATGCTAGAATTGTATTAACCGGAAACATAATACATGTGTGAATACATAGACAAACAGAGTGTCACTAGTATGCCTCTACCTGACTAGCTCGTTAATCAAAGATGGTTATGTTTCCTAACCATGAACAAAGAGTTGTTATTTGATTAACGAGGTCACATCATTAGTTGAATGATCTGATTGACATGACCCATTACATTAGCTTAGCACCCGATCGTTTAGTATGTTGCTATTGCTTTATCCATGACTTATACATGTTCCTTTAACTATGAGATTATGCAACTCCCGTTTACCGTAGGAACACTTTGTGTGCTACCAAACGTCACAACGTAACTGAGTGATTACAAAGGTGCTCTACAGGTGTCTCTGAAAGTATTTGTTGGGTTGGCGTATTTCGAGATTAGGATTTGTCACTCCGAATGTCGGAGAGGTATCTTAGGGCCTTCTCGGTAATGCACATCACATAAGCCTTGCAAGCATTGCAACCAATGAGTTAGTTGCGAGATGATGTATTACGGAACGAGTAAAGAGACTTGCCGGTAACGAGATTGACCTAGGTATTGGATACCGACGATCGAATCTCGGGCAAGTAACATACCGATGACAAAGGGAACAATGTATGTTGTTATGCGGTCTGACCGATAAAGATCTTCGTAGAATATGTAGGAGCCAATATGGGCATCCAGGTCCCGCTATTGGTTATTGACCGGAGACGTGTCTCGGTCATGTCTACATTGTTCTCGAACCGTAGGGTCCGCACGCTTAAGGTTACGATGACAGTTATTATGAGTTTATGCATTTTGATGTACCGAAGGAGTTCGGAGTCCCGGATGTGATCGCGGACATGACGAGGAGTCTCGAAATGGTCGAGACGTAAAGAATGATATATTGGAAGCCTATGTTTGGACATCGGATGCATTCCAGGTGAAATCAGGATTTTACCGGAATACCGGGAGGGTTACCGGAACCCCCCAGGAGCATAATGGGCCAACATGGGCCTTGGAGGAGAGGTGAGAGGGCTGCCCTCATGGGCTGCGCGCCTCCCCCCTTCCCCTAGTCCTATTAGGACTAGGAGAGGTGGGCGCCCCCTCTCTCTCTCTCTCCCCCTTGGAGAATCCTAGTCCAACTAGGATTGGGGGGGGGGGAATCCTACTCCCAGAGGGAGTAGGACTCTCCTGGCGCGCCAAGCTTGGCCGGCCAGCCCCTCCCCCTTGGCTCCTTTATATACGGGGGCAGGGGGCACCCCATAGACACACAATTGATCATTGAGATCTTTCCTTAGCCGTGTGCGGTGCCCCCTTCCACCAAATTCCACCTCGATCATATCGTTGCAGTGCTTGGGCGAAGCCCTGCGCCGGTAACACATCAAGATCGTCACCACGCCGTCATGCTGACGGAACTCTTCCCCGACGCTTTGCTGGATCGGAGCCCGGGGATCGTCATCGAGCTGAACGTGTGTCAAGAACTCGGAGGTGCCGGAGTAACGGTACTTGGATCGGTCGGATCGCGAGGAGAACGTACGACTACTTCCTCTACGTTGAGTCAACGCTTCCGCTTCGGTCTACGAGGGTACGTAGACAACACTCTCCCCTCTCGTTGCTATGCATCACCATGATCTTGCGTGTGCGCAGGAATTTTTTTGAAATTACTACGTTCCCTAACAGATAATATCTAGCCTAGATGCACACAGATACAATAAAGAGCCAATCATGGAGCGGTATACCTTTTGATCGAAGTCTTTTATCATTTTCACTGGTGCATAGATGGCCATTTGTGGGCATAGGGATTTTGACGCCTTTGCAATCTTGCATGCTGAATTTCCTCAGAACATCCTTGAGGTATTTATCTTGAGATATGAAGATGCCATTGCATTGTTGAAGGATTTGAAGACCTGTCAAGAATTTCAATTCTCCCATCATAGACATTTGATATTCTTCACTCATCATATTGGCAAATTCATCATTGTAACATTTGTTAGTACAGCCAAAGATAATGCCATCCACATATATTTGGCACACAAATAGTACATCATCATAAGTGTTTGTGAAAAGAGTTCGGTCAACTGAACCAGATTTAAAGCCTTTATTCATGAGGAATTCCTTAAGTGTATCATACCACGCCCGAGGGGCCTGCTTGAGGCCATAGAGGGCCTTGTTGAGTCTGAAGACTTTGTCAGGATGCTTAGGATCTTCAAAACCTGGGGGTTGAGTGAAATACACTTATTCCTCAATCTTACCATTTAGGAAGCACTTTTCACGTCCATTTGATATAAGATGATATTATCATGGTTATCATAAGCAAGCAATATGCGAATAGTTTAAAGTCTACCAACAGGTGCAAAAGTTTCATCGAAATCAATTCCTTCAACCTGTGTGTAGCCTTGAGATACAAGATGAGCCTTATTCCTTATCACTAGGCCATTTTCGTCTTTCTTGTTGTGGTAGATCCACTCGGTACCTATGATGTTGTGCCTGCAAGGATCTGGTTGCTTGACAAGTTCCGACACATTGTTGAGCTCGAATTGATGTAATTCCTCTTGCATAGCTTGAATCCACTCAGGCTCCAAAAATGCCTCATCAACTTTGGTGGGCTCTATGATAGAGACAAAAGCAAAGTGCCCGCAAAAGTTTGACAAATGTGAATCTTTTGACCGTGTGAGAGGACCTCGTGCATTGATGTCGTCAAGGATTTCTCAATCTGCACTTCGTTGGCGACGCGAGGATGAGCAGGTTGATGACTTTGATTAGGCTGAGTATTTTCTTCAGCGCCATTTTTCCTCAGGTGCACCAGTATGATTGTCTTCATTGTTAGAAATAACTTCTTCAGTAGGTTCTTCAGTGAACTTGATGGATTCCTGATACGTACATTTTGCATCATGCTTTTATATCGTTATTTATTGCATTATGGGCTGTTATTACACATTATGTCACAATACTTATGCCTATCCTCTCTTATTTTACAAGGTTTACATGAAGAGGGAGAATGCCGGCAGCTGGAATTCTGGGCTGGAAAAGGAGAAAATATTAGAGACCTATTCTGCACAACTCCAAAAGTCCTGAAACTCCATGAGAGTCAGTTTTGGAAAATATAAAAAATATTGGGCAAAGAAAGCACCAAAGGGGGGCCACCCACCATCCACGAGGGTGGGCGGGCGCGCCCTACCCCCTGGGTGCACCCCCTGCCTTGTGGGCCCCCTGGTAGGCCTCTGGTGCCCATCTTTTGCTATATGAAGTCTTTTGCCCTGGAAAAAATCAGGAGGAAGCTCTCGGGACGAAGCGCCGCCGTCTCGAGGCGGAACCTGGCGAAACCAATCTAGGGCTCTGGCGGAGCTGTTCTGCCGGGGAAACATCCCTCCGGGAGGGGGTAAGCATCACCATCGTCATCACCATCGATCCTCTCATCGGAAGGGGGTCAATCTCCATCAACATCTTCACCAGCACTATCTCATCTCAAACCCTAGTTCATTTCTTGTATCCAATCTTTGTCTCAAAACCTCAGATTGGTACCTATGGGTTGCTAGTAGTGTTGATTACTCCTTGTAGTTGATGCTAATTGGTTTATTTGGTGGAAGATCATATGTTCACATACTTTATGCATATTAATATCCCTCTGATTATGAACATGAATATGATTGTGAGTAGTTACGTTTGTTCCTGAGGACATGGGAGAAGTCTTGCTATAAGTAGTCAGGTGAATTTGGTATTCGCTCGATATTTTGATGAGATGTATGTTGTCTTTCCTCAAGTGGTGTTATGTGAACATCGACTTCATGACACTTCACCTTTATTTGGGCCTAAGGGAAGGCATCTGGAAGTAATAAATAGGTGATGGGTTGCTAGAGTGACAGAAGCTTAAACCCTAGTTTATGCGTTGCTTCGTAAGGGGCTGATTTGGATCCACATGTTTCATGCTATGGTTAGGTTTACCTTAATACTTCTTTTGTAGTTGCGGATGCTTGCAAGAGAGGTTAATCATAAGTGGGATTCTTATCCAAGGAAGGGCAGTAACCAAGCACCGGTCCAACCACATATCAAATTATCAAAGTAACGAACGCGAATCATATGAGCATGATGAAAACTAGCTTGACGATAATTCCCATGTGTCCTCCGGAGCGTTTTCCTTTATATAAGAGTTTGTCCAGGCTTATCCTTTGCTACAAAAAGGATTGGGCCACCTTGCTACACCTTGATTACCTTTGTTACTTGTTACCCATTACGAATTACCTTATCACAAAGTTGTCTATTACCGATAATTTCAGTGCTTGTAGAGAATACCTTACTGAAAACCGCTTGTCATTTCCTTCTGCTCCTTGTTGGGTTCAACACTCTTACTTATCGAAAGGACAAAGGACTATGATAGATCCCCTATACTTGTGGGTCATCAAAACTCTTTTCTGGCACCGTTGCCGGGGAGTGAAGCGCCTTTGGTAAGTGGAATTTGGTAAGGAAAATTTTATATAGTGTGCTAAAATTTACTATCACTTGTTACTATGGAAAGTAATCCTTTGAGGGGCTTGTTTGGGGTATATTCACCCCAACCAGTAGAGCAAAGAGTTGCTCCTCAACCTACTAAACCTACTGAAAATGTTTACTTTGAAATTCCTTCGGGTATGATAGAGAAACTGCTCGCTAATCCTTTTACAGGAGATGGAACATTGCATCCCAATTTGCACCTAATATATGTGGATGAACTTTGTGGATTATTTAAGCTTGCAGGTATGACCGAGGATGTTATCAAGAAGAAGTTCTTCCCTTTATCTTTGAAGGGAAAGGCATTGACATGGTTTAGGCTATGTGATGATATTGGATCATGGAACTACAACCGATTGAAATTAGAATTTCATCAGAAGTTTTATCCTATCCATCTGGTTCATCGTGATCGTAATTATATATATAATTTTTGGCCTCGTGAAGGAGAGAGCACTGCTCAAGCTTGGCGGAGGCTTAAGTCAATGTTATATTCATGCCCCAATCATGAGCTCTCAAGAGAAATTATTATTCAAAATTTTTATGCTCGGCTTTCTCTCAATAATCGCTCCATGCTCGATACTTCTTGTAATGATTCTTTTATGATGAAGACTATTGAATTCAGATGGGATTTATTGGAAAGAATTAAACGCAACTCTGAAGATTGGGAACTCGCCGAAGGTAAGGAGTCAGGTATAACACCTAAGTTTGATTGTGTTAAATCTTTTATGGATACCGATGCTTTTCGTGAATTTAGCACTAAATATGAACTTGACTCTGAGATAGTAGCTTCTTTCTGTGAATACTTTGCTAATCATGTTGATCTCCCTAAGGAGAAGTGGTTTAAATATCATCCTCCCATTGAAGTAAAAGTAGTTGAACCTATTAAAGTTGAAGAAAAGACTATCACTTAGAATGTTGATCCTATTGTTCCTACCGCTTATATTGAGAAACCACCTTTCCCTGCTAGCATAAAGTATCATGTTAAAGCTTCAACTGTGGTTCATAAGAGTAATACTAGAAAACCTACACCCTCTGAGAAAATTAAAGTTGAACCTAGTATTGCTATGGTTAAAGATCTCTTGGCCAATAATATTGATGGGCATGTTATTTACTTCTGTGATGAAGCTGCTAGAATTGCTAGACATGATACTAAAAATAAACATAGACCTGTTGTAGGCATGCCTGTTGAGGGAGTCCTGGATTATGGGGTATCCGGACAACCGGACTATATCCTTTGGCCGGACTATTGGACTATGAAGATACAAGATTGAAGACTTCGTCCCGTGTCCGGATGGGACTCTCCTTGGCGTGGAGGGCAAGCTTGGCAATACGGATATGTAGATATCCTTCCTTGTAACCGACTCTGTGTAACCCTAGCCCCCTCCGGTGTCTATATAAACCGCAGGGTTTAGTCTGTAGGACCAAAGAAGAACAATCATACCATAGGCTAGCTTCTAGGGTTTAGCCTCTTCGATCTCGTGGTAGATCAACTCTTGTAATAACCATATCATCAATATCAATCAAGCAGGAGTAGGGTTTTACCTCCATCGAGAGGGCCCGAACCTGGGTAAAAACATCGTGTCCCCTGTCTCCTGTTACCATCCGCCTAGACGCACAGTTCGGGACCCCCTACCCGAGATCCGCCGGTTTTGATGCCGACATTGGTGCTTTCATTGAGAGTTCCTCTGTGTCGTCATTGTTAGGCTTGATGGCTCCTTCAATCATCGATAGCAATGCAGTCCAGGGTGAGACTTTTCTCCCCGGACAGATCTTTGTATTCGGCGGCTTCGCACTGCGGGCCAACTCGCTTGGCCATCTGGAGCAGATCGAGAGTTACGCCCCTGGCAATCAGGTCAGGTTTGGGAGCTTAAACTACACGGCCGACATCCACGGAGACTTGATCTTCGATGGATTCGAGCTCCTGCCGAGTGCGCTGCACGGTCACGATGAGCATGGTTTAGCTCTACCATCGGACAGTGTTCAGGAGATCGCACCGGCAACTGCTCCGACCCTCAATCCGGAGCCTATTGCGCCATCTATGGACGGGTGGATAGACCCCGCCACGGAGGCCACGTTCTCAGCGGCGATCGAGCCGAGTACTGACCTTACCCTTTACGAGAGCCGTGACGCCAAACTGTCGGATTCTTCCCCGGCCACGAACTCCGGACCGCCTGCGCCCGTGCCTATCGAGTCCGACTAGGCGCCGATCATGGAGTTCACCTCCGCGAATATCTTTAAGCACTTTCCCTTCGGCGACATACTGAACTCATTAAGGTCTCTCTCTTTGTCAGGAGAGTCCTGGTCGAACTATGTCTGGCAGGATTGGGATGCGGATGACGAAGAAATTCGCCGCCCATCCACCACCCACTTAGTAGCCACTGTCGATGATTTGACCGACATGCTCGACTTCGACTCCGAAGACATCGACGGTATGGACGACGATGCAGGAGACGAACAGGAACCACTGCCCACAGGGCACTGGACAGCCACCTCATCATATAGAGCGAGGGATATAGCGGGGGATGACCCCTCCAAGAAGCAACCCAAGCGCCGACGTCAGCAGCGCCGCTCTAAGTTTCGCCAAAGCAAAAGCGGTGATACCAGCACAGGAGATAATAACACTCCGGACAGTGCCTAAGATAACGACAATCCCCTCTGAGGGAGTCCTAGATTAGGGGGTGTCCGGACGGCCGGACTATGACCTTTGGCCGGACTGTTGGACTATGAAGATACAAGATTGAAGACTTCGTCCCGTATCCGGATGGGACTTTCCTTGGCGTGAAAGGCAAGCTTGGCAATATGGATATTTAGATCTCCTCCCATTGTAACCGACTCTGTGTAACCCTATCCTTTCTGGTGTCTATATAAACCGGAGGGTTTAGTCCGTAGGACACAACAACAAAAACAACAACAATCATACCATACGCTAGCTTCTAGGGTTTAGCCTCTCTGATCTCTTGGTAGATCTACTCTTGTACTACCCATATCATCAATATTAATCAAGCAAGAGTAGGGTTTTACCTCCATCGAGAGGGCCCGAACATGGGTAAAAACACCGTGTTCCTTGTCTCCAGATACCATCCGCCTAGACGCACAGTTCGGGACCCCCTACCCGAGATCCGCCTGTTTTGACACCGACATTGGTGCTTTCATTGAGAGTTCCTCTGTGTCGTCGTCATCAGGCTTGATGGCTCCTTCGATCATCGTTGGCGATGCAGTCCAGGGTGAGACTTTTCTCCCTGGACAGATCTTTGTATTCGGCGGCTTTGCACTACGGGCCAATTCGCTTGGCCATCTGGAGCAGATTGAAAGCTACGCCCCTGGCCATGAGGTCAGGTTTGGAAGCCTAAACTACACGACCGATATCCGCGGAGACTTGATCTTCGACGGGTTCGAGCCCTTGCCGAGTGCGCCGCACTGTCACGATGGGCATGATTTAACTCTGCCGCCGAACAGTGCCCCGGAGGTCGCACCCGCATCCGCTCCGACCTTTAATTCGGAGCCAACTGCGCCGACCGAGAGCGGGTGGCTAGACCCCGCCGCGGAGGCTGCTGTCTCAACAGCGATCGAGCCGAACACCAGCCTTATCCTTTGCAAGGCCCGTGACTCCACATTGCCGGACTCTTCTCCGGACTCTGAACCCTCTGCGCCCTTGCCAATCAAATCTGATTGGGCGCCGATCATGGAGTTCACCGCCGCGGATATTTTTCAGCACTCGCCCTTTGGCGACATACTGAATTCACTAAGGTCTCTGAGGGAGTCCTGGATTAGGGGGTGTCCGGATAGCCGGACTATACCTTCAGCCGGACTCCAGGACTATGAAGATACAAGATTGAAGACTTCGACCCGTGTCCAGAAGGGACTTTCCTTGGCATGGAAGGCAAGCTTGGCGATGCGGATATTTAGATCTCCTACCATTGTAACCGACTTTGTGTAACCCTAACCCTCTCCAGTGTCTATATAAACCGGAGGGCTTTAGTCCGTAGGACAATATACAACAATCATACCATATGCTAGCTTCTAGGATTTAGCCTCCTTGATCTCGTGGTAGATCTACTCTTGTACTACCCATATCATCAATATTAATCAAGCAGGACGTAGGGTTTTACCTCCATCGAGAGGGCCCGAACCTGGGTAAAACTTCGTGTCCCTTGTCTCCTGTTACCATCTGCCTAGACGCACAGTTCGGGACCCCCTACCCGAGATCCGCCAGTTTTGACACCGACATTGGTGCTTTCATTGAGAGTTCCTCTGTGCCGTCGTCATCAGGAAGGATGCCTCATCCCGTCTTTAAAGACGGCACCGTTGCTAAGGGAGCTTTGGCTGTCGGCCAAACTCTCCGGCTGGGTGGTTTTCTTATGACCGCATGTTCCGCTGCTGCGCCGACGATGACCTTTCGGGTCATCAAAAGCAATTTTCATGTCAGTTCGGAACTCGCCGAGCAGTTAGATCCAATAGAGCTCTCTTCCATGAATGAGCTCTTGGATCGCATCGCCGCCCTGGGGGTCACTACAGATTACGACAAGGTTGGGCCTAAACCCGATCTAAGAGAGATTAACTCTCCCTAGGTCACCCATCACGTTGCCGTGGTAGTAGGGCAAAGCGGCGAACCTTCATCTATCTTAAGGACTATTTATGTCCGGATTCCCAATCCCTCCAGGCCGGATACCCGCGGAGGGGAGGATATAACTCAAGACCTGAACTTAGAATCAGGCAACGGGCTACACTCATTGGATAACATCCAAGAACCCAAACTTCAGAGTTCAGAAACTCCTTGGCCTCTGAGTCTCAGATCGGGTGAGGTTTTGGATTTAATTCCACCCACCCACCCGAACATAAGCGATCTATCCAAAATCAGGCAAAATCCCGAAGAAACAGTACACCATTACTGGGCCAGATTCCTCCTGGTTATGAACAGGATAAAGGACTGCCGCGAGGAAGACGCAATCTCAATTTTCTGCAATAATTGCACGGACAAGGGAATCCTTAACGCCATAAGTCGTCGTGATATGACATGCCTTTCTGACTTGGCGTCCATAGTACAAAAGTACTGTGCGATGGAAAGCGCCTGGAAAACCGAAATAAAATTTTGGGATAATCCGGCCCTAAATAGAAACCCCGTCCGGAACAAAAGGGTGCATCATCGACAGACACCCGGGTTAAACACCAAAAAACAAAAACCCTCTGCAGGGCATGGAACCATACTGGAAGGATGGCTTAATGGACCCTGTAAAATTCATAGTACAGAGGATGCCACTCCAACCCACAGCCTCAGAGCATGTTGGATACTCCGGCAAGTGGCCAAAATTGGCGAAGACCTCCTAATTTCGGAGGCCGCAGAAAGCCACCCCAGGGACACCAGTACAGTCTTAACAGTCTTCAAGACTTTCGCATCAAATAGCATGCGAAAAAGAACACTTCGCAACCTCGCCGAAGTCTACCAAGTAGCAACAATAAACCCATGGAGTGACACAGCTATTGCTTTTAATGTCGGTGATGAACCTAAATTCCGAACAGCCCGAGCACCAGCCGCACTGGTCCTCAGTCCAATAGTGGACGGCTTTCGCCTCACCAAGGTACTCATGGATGGAGGCAGCGGATTGAACCTCATTTATGAGGAAACCCTCCAAAAAATGGAAATAGACTGGAACCTCATTGAGCGAAGCAGCACAACCTTTAGAGGAATAATCCCCAGTCGGGAAGCGCATTGTACAGGAAAATTCACACTAGATGTGGTGTTCGGCACGCCGGATAATTACAGGTCCGAAGAGGTCACGTTCCATGTGGCCCCGTTCAGTAGCGGATACCACGCTCTGCTCGGGCGGGAAGCATTTACAATCTTCCAAGCAATACCCCATTACGGGTACATGAAGCTCAAGATGCCCGGGCCAAATGGAATCATCACTCTCGCTAGTGATCCAGACACAGCACTCCGCGCCGAAAATAAGACAGCCGCACTAGCCCTTGAGGCACTATCCGAAGCCCTAGCGGCTGAGGAGCTGACTGCGCTGCGCTCCACAGTAAACAGGGACGATGTGATACTTGACAAGAGATCCAAGTCCACCTCCTTTAAACCAGCGGATGAAATAATCAAATTCCAGGTCCATCCAACGGACTCCAATAAAACAGCTTCCATCGGCGCGCAATTAAACCCTGATGTAGACGCCGCACTTCGAGAATTCCTACGTGAAAATTGGTACATCTTCGCCTGGCACCCTTCAGACATGCCAGGAATCCCACGCAGGCTGGCCAAACATAGCTTAAATATCCTAAAAGGATTCAAACCTGTCAAACAAGCTCTTCGGCGTTTTTCCGAACCTAAGAGACCGGCCATGGGAGAGGAGCTAGCCAAGCTATTGGAGGTCGGATTCATCAGAGATATAAAACATCCGGACTGGCTAGCAAATCTGGTGATGGTACCAAAGAAGGACAAATCCTGGCGCATGTGCGTTGATTTTAAAGACCTTAACAAGGCTTGCCCAAAGGATCCCTTCCCCCTCCCCCGCATTGATCAAATTATCGACGCCACCGCAGGACACGATTCGTTGTGCTTCCTCGACGCATATTCCGGCTACCATCAAATCAAGATGGCAGAATCTGACCAAGCCGCAACGACATTCATCACACCATACGGCCCATTCTGCTTCAACATGATGCCCTTTGGGCTCAAAAACGCCGGCACAACATATCAGCGCATGATTCAAACATGTCTGGCAAACCAGATTGGCAAAACTGTGGAGGCATACATGGATGATGTGGTCGTAAAAACAAGACATGTTGAATCTCTAGTAGACAACTTGAGGCTTACATTTGACAATCTCCGAACATACGACATAAAGCTCAACTCGGAAAAATGCGTTTTCGGCGTTCCAGCCGGAAAGCTCTTGGGCTTTATTGTATCCGGTAGAGGAATTGAAGCAAATCCCGCCAAGATCCGAGCTTTGTCACAATTGGATATCCTGAAAGAACTCAAACAGATACAAAAATTAACCGGATGTGTGGCGGCTCTAAGCCGCTTCATCTCCCATTTGGGAGAAAAGGCACTACCCCTCTATCGCCTCCTTCGGCGCACTGAACACTTCAAGTGGACGGATGCCTCCATGGCCGGACTCGACGAAATAAAGGCCATATTGGCAACAAACCCAGTCCTGGCCGCGCCAAATATTGGCGAACCAATACCATTGTACATTGCAGCAACCCATCAGGTTGTAAGCGCAGTGCTCGTTGTCGAAAGAGAAACGGACGGACACAAATTCCCCCTTCAAAAGCCGGTCTACTATGTGTCCACTGTCCTCACTCCATGCAAATCACGGTACCCGCATTATCAAAAGATTGCATACGCGGTATTCATGGCATCCCGAAAGCTGTGACACTACTTTCAAGAGTGTTCGATAACAGTAGCCTCCGAAGTACCAGTTAACGATATTATAAACAACCGCGAAGCAACGGGGCGGATTGCAAAATGGGCCATCGAGCTCCTCCCATTCGACATAACTTATAAGCCACGGCGAGCTATTAAGTCGCAAGTTTTGGCCGACTTCGTCATAGAATGGACGGAGGCCGAACTCTCTAAAGAGTACCGCACATATTCAAACTGGATCATGCATTTCGACGGCTCTAAAATGTTGGCCGGTCTAGGGGCTGGCGTCGTTTTGACATCCCCCACGGGAGACACAGTTCAATACGTACTCCAGATTATGTACACAGACTCCAACAATGCAGCCGAATATGAGGCCCTTTTACATGGTCTCCGGATGGCAGTATCCATGGGCATCCAACGCCTAGAGGTGCGAGGGGATTCGAACCTCGAAATATCCCAAATAAATGGAGACTTCGATGCCAAGGATCCAAAAATGACAGCTTATCGCAACGCCATCCTAAAAATGTCAGCTCGGTTCGAAGGGCTCGAATTTCATCATATAGCCCGGGAGAACAATCAGGCGGCACACATCCTGGCACGCATCGGCGCAAAACGCGACGCAGTCCCCCCCCCCCCAACATCTTCTTGGAACGGGTGTTCAAGCCATCCGTAGTATGGGAAGGGGAATCCGGCAAAAACATTCCGGACTCAACCGCACTGCCCGATGCTGTCGGCGTTCTGGGAACGGGGGTCCCCAGACTTGCCTGCCTGCGGCCTGCGGCGTGGCTCAAAGGGGGGCCCAGCACGGCCCATCTTCATCAACACAGACCCAGGACCCTCGCGAGGGGCCAAGCCTCGTGGGGCGGACGACACGGAGCTTCCTCAGGCGCGGCCTCATCAGGCTAGCTTGCGAGGAGGCGGAGAGATCAAGGCGGGGTACCTCACGAGGTGCCCGTGACGCAATCCATGACGACCAAGGGCGCCAGGCGGGCGCCAGCCCGCGCGGTGTCCTCCTTTCCTCTTTGGTGCAAAGGGAGCAAGCGCAGGCGAGAGCATCAAGCAAATGCACCCGTTTCGATGCAACGAGACGAAGACCAGCCCCACGACAGGGAGGAAGTCATTGTGGAGCCCAAGCCAGCGTCACCACCAGAGCCTTTGGCAGGCGAGGACCAACTTTAGTCAGGATAAGTGTACCAGATGCTCCCCTTCAAAATGGCCAATTGTTGGCGTCCTTCCCGCTCAATATTTGGGAAGAGGCCTAGGGCCTTTGCCTATAAATAGGACTAGCCACCCCCAGGGTAGAGGCACGGAGAATTAGAATTAGAACGAGACGAGAAGGCAATCATAATCAGATCGAGTAGCATCACACACAGAGAGAGAGAGAGAGAGAGGGAAGGGTGACTGAACTCCTCCTAGCAGTTCATCGCCCCAGCCAAGAATAGACCCTCGCGAGGCTGTTCTTCCTTGTATTGCTCATCATCATTAGCCCAAGAGGCAATCCACCACACCACAAACTGGAGTAGGGTATTACACCACAACGGTGGCCCGAACCAGTATAAACCCTGTGTCTCTTGTGCTTTTCTTTCCATAGCTTAGATCTTAGCGAGGCGGTGGGGTACAGGTAGGTAGAAGGCGAAATCTCCGCGTGCACCCTAGTGTTCGAACCTCAAGGGTCTGCCGGAACCCGAAATCCGACATTTGGCGCGCCAGGTAGGGGTGCGCCGGAATTTGTCTTCCACTGCCCCGTTCTCCTCCGACCATCGCGTCCATGTCTGACGCTCGCCGGGCCCGCGCCGAGCGCCGAGCCGCTCTCGCTTCCCGCGTCGCCCAGACGGCTCCTGTCGGCGGGCGTCCTCGCCGTTCCCCGTCACCTGCTATCAACGCCGCCACCGGCCCGGCGGGGAACGAACAGCAAGCGTCGTCTCAGCATCCGTCCGTGCGGCAAGACGGCCGCACCGCTACTCCCTCGCTCACCCAAGATTGTTCTTCGTCCCGCGCGCTCCGCCCACCCATGGGGCTCGAGCTGCACTCATCGCCGCAAACGAGCTCCTGCGCTACCGTCCCATCAACGACGTCTACGAAGAATGGCTCGACCGCGTTGCCGAGCTCGTCCGCGCCGCAGGGGGCTCTCCTACGCCGTCCTTTCCTTTGCACCGCACACCGCCCCACGTGGGCGACGAAGCTCCGGGGGCGCCCCAGCCGCCTCCTCCTCAAGAAGGCGCCCTGGCCCCAAGGCGCGTGGCCCCTGGGCGGAACCCGCTCCGCCAGGTGCCAGCGCGGCAAGAGCAGAGCTGCCAAGAAGTCCCTCGCCCACGAGAAGCCGCC
This sequence comes from Aegilops umbellulata, assembly GCA_032464435.1. Classification (NCBI taxonomy): domain Eukaryota; kingdom Viridiplantae; phylum Streptophyta; class Magnoliopsida; order Poales; family Poaceae; genus Aegilops; species Aegilops umbellulata. Next base: position 73,096,969 of record CP136059.1, read on the forward strand.
CGGGCTCTCCTTGCTCCCGCACGTCAAGACCCCGCGCTGCTCCCAGCTGCAGCGCATGGGGACCTGCAAGACCAAGCTCTCCGTCACCCAAGGCCTCCCGTGGCCACAGCAGGCTATCGTGCCTTCACCACCGAACTACGCAGCGTCACGTGACCCGGCAAGTTCAAGCCAGACCTGCCTCCTCGCTATGACGGCACGGCCGACCTTGCGGAGTTCCTCCAGCTCTATGAGCTAGGCATCGAAGCTGCCAACAGAGACGGGAAGGTCATGGCGAACTGGTTTCCCATGGCGCTCAAGGACGGGGCCCGCACCTGGCTCCTGAACCTGGCTCCAGGCACGATCTCCTCCTGGGACGAGATGCACACCCGCTTCATCGCCAACTTCCAAGGTACTCGCGACCGGCCACCCGCCGTGAGCGACATGCGCCGCATCAAGCAACAACCCGGAGAGACCCTGCAGAAGTACATCCAGCGCTTCAACAACGCATGCCTCAAGATTCCCAAGGTGACCGAGGAGGCCATCATCTCAGCCTTCTCCGACGGCGTGCGCGACGTCAAGATGAAGGAGGAGCTGGCGATGCATGAAGACCTGTGCACTTCCCTGGAGCTGTTCAACTTGGCGACCAAGTGCGCCAAGGCTGAGGAAGGGCGTCTCTCCCTCCTCGTGCTGCCTGCCGCAGACCCAGAAGAGAAGAAGCTCAAGGCCAAGGATGTGAAGCGCAAGGGGGCTGCCGTGCTCGCGGCAGAACCAAACACCAAGCGGGGCAGAGATCAGCCTGAGTCTTCCAAGGGCGGTCGGTACTGTGTGTACCACGACCTCCACACCCACAACACCAACGAATGTCAAGAGATCCGATCCATGCGAGAAGGAAGGATTGGCCGTCGTCCCGACCGCGGTGACCGGGGCTACGGTCGAGGAGGAGGAAGGAACGCAGGATGCTGGGAAGACCACGGCCCGCGCCAAGGGTGGCGCGATCGACCTCGCGAGGACCGCTGGCAAGACCCGCCTCGCGAGGGAGACTGGAGGGATCAGCCTCGCGAGGATCGCCCGCAAGGCAACACAGGCCTCCCTCCGCTGCCGCCGCAGCCAAGGAGAAACGAGGACCGCCATCAATATGAGGGGGCTGGGGGCTTCCAGGAGCCGTGCGCGATCGCCTGCATCCTGGGCGGGGCTCAAGCCCGAGCCTCTCAGCGCATCTTCAAGCAGTTTGCCCGTGAAGTAAATGCAGTCCTCCCCAAGATCGAAGCCACGCGCCCCCTCAGTTGGTCGGCGTGCACCATCACGTTCAGCTCAGCGGATCAGCTCAAGTGTGCGGCCACAACCGGAGTCCTCCCGATGCTTTGTTCCCCAATCATCAGCAACGTGCTGGTCACCAGGACCCTCATCGATGGCGGGGCAGGGCTCAACGTCCTGTCTGTGGAAACATTCAACGATCTCCAAGTGCCCTACAACCAGCTTCAGCCAACCAAGCCCTTCTCCGGAGTCACCGACGGCTCCACGGTCCCAATTGGGTAGGTCTGCCTCCCTGTCACCTTCGGGACACGCGACAAGTACCGCACCGAGCTCATCGACTTTGACATCGCTCACATTCGCCTGCCGTACAACACCATCCTTGGGTACCCAGCGCTGGCCAAGTTCATGGCCGTAACTCACCACGGCTACAACGTCCTCAAGATGCTAGGAAGCGGCGGGGTCATCACGGTGCCTTGTGAAGAGAAGGACGCGGTGTGTTCCCTGGAACGAGTCTTCCAGGACGCATCACTGGAAGACCCGGATCGCGGAAGCAGGAGGCTTCCCGAGACCAACCCCAAGAAGAAGAAGACATCGTCCGGCCCAGCCCCTCAGGAGGCAGGCCCCTCAGGGCCTGCGCCTGCCCAGGGGGAATCTCCTTCCATCGCATAGGAAAGCGTGCCCGGCACCCTCCTCAGGCAAGGCTCGGGGGCTCTCCCCTGGAGGGCCACCGACCTGGCTAAGGTCACGAGGGAGGCGCTTGGGCACCACCTGGAGGCGTGTTTCGAAGCACGCTTCCCTCAAGGAGTAAGGCAAGGAGGGCCAGACCCTCAGGAGTTCGTCAGCAAGGCCATTCAGGAGCTACATGAGTCAAGAGTCATGAGAGGCGGCCGCCGCCTACCAGCTGTGGCTCCCCATCCAGGCGAGGATTGTGGGTTGCGCGTCTGCATCGACGTACCAGGGCTCAATCGAGTCGCCTCTCTGGAGCGCCTCTGGCCCTCGCGAGTGGGGCGCTGCGAAGGTCCACCCCATAGCTACATTCACATGCTTTACGGCTTGCCGAACGCGGCTGCCACGTACCAGCGCCTCATGAGGGGCATCACGGAGACTCAAGAGGCTAGGCGTTCCGCGGCCTTGACGGAGATGGAGATGGTCCGTGAGGAGCCACCAGCGCCTCCGGAGCCTCCCGAGGCCCCTGGGCCTAGGGGCTCGTGAGGATCGGCTTCCGCAGCCCACCGAGTCTGCTACACCAACACTCATTCGTCCTCAACATCATCAGGTGACATCTTTCAAGTTTCATTTCTAGCTGGGAGCGCCCCCCAGGGCTGCATCTTTCCCAGGCCGCGTGGGTCCGTCCCTGCGGCATGTATCCCATTTATTTCATGTTGTTAGCTTACTTTGTTGGGGGCGCCCCTCGGGCTGCATCATCCCCAAGTCGCTCGGGCCAGACCCAGCGGCATGTATCCCTTTTGCGGCTATGCGTTCGACCTATCATGCTTGATTATTTGATGCCGGTCCACATTACCTCTTTTTCTCCATGTCGACCACTTGCACGTTAAAGGGGGGGGGGTACCTGAGCATCGCGACTCAGGGCTCTTACTGGCTCTCCAGCCCTCACCCTCTGGCCTTGTCCATGGCATCGCGACCTGGCATACCAGCGACGGCTGAGACCAGCTCGAGGGCCGGGACCCGAGAACGTAGAGTGCCGGCATCTAACCAAATTTGCAGGAACACATCACAAGATAAGGCCCAGTGCCAGGCGCAACCCGCCTAGAGGTAGGGCCCCGTGAGTCCCGCGCTGGCTCACGGGTGCCCACATACACCTCGCCAGGCCCTACCGTGCCAACCACGTGTTAGGGCGGGGCTGTACACGCCCCGGGGGCTCCTCCCGGAGGGGAGCCCCCTCCCACGCACCAGTGGAAGCACCATGCTCCGCGCTGGCTGACAACACTGCCGAGGAGTGACTATGCCCGTACACATACGAAAGCGCTATGCTCCGCGCTGGTGATAAACAACTGAGGGTGGCCCCCGGATTGCATCAACCTCATGGAGCCCAGAGCTCAGTGTCTAGCCTCATCGTAATGCCTCCCCACGGGAGTGCCGCGCGAGGGGGCTGGGCACGGGGGCTGCGCCTGGGTCACGCCCAGACGCACGCCACCCAGCCAGGCCCCCCGGGCCTGGTTCGTCGCGCGTCTCTCCCCGAGCGGAGCCAAGGTACGAAGGCCGTTTGAACGTCAAGGGGGACTCCTGAGCATCGCGACTCAGGAGCCTAACTGGTCACGTAGCCCCTCACTCCTTACTTCCGAAAGGCTAACGCTGGGTGAGGTACGCGCGGGGCCAGGCTCTGCAGATGTAGAACGGTAGATCCACCCACATCTCACCTTCCTACTTGCTGTTCGCGCGCCAAGGGGGACTCCTGAGCATCGCGACTCAGGAGCCTAACTGGTCACGTAGCCCCTCACTCCTTGGTCCCGTCCTGGTTTCCGGTCGGGGCTAATGCTGGGTGAGGTACGCGCGAGGCCGGGCTCTGCCGGCGTAGAACATAAGCAAGTAGGAAGGAAAAGCATAAACTTCAAGGATCACCTCCCTACTTGCTGTTCGTGCGCCAAGGTGAACTCCTGAGCATCGCGACTCAGGAGCCTAACTTGTCACATAGCCCCTCACTCCTTGGTCCCGTCTTGGTTTCCGGTCGGGGCTAATGCTGGGTGAGGTACGCGTGGGGCCGGGCTCTGCCGGCGTAGAACATAAGAAAGTAGGAAGGAATAGCGTAAATTTCAAGGAATTCAAAATCAAATATTACAGTCCACACTTTTATCTCAATGCCAGACGCAAGTTTAAACGCCTCCCCGAGGCATGGTACATGTGCAGGAATTAAAGGCAGGACAGGAGCCACAACGGAATCACTTGACGACGGTGGAGCAGCGCGGAGTGGGTTTGCCTCATGGAGCAGCAGGGTCAGCAGCGCCTCGCTTCGGCTTGGTGCTGAAGGCCCGGAACTTCCCCAGCAGAGCCTCCGCGTGACCCTTCACGGCCTCGGCAGCGACAGCAGCACGCTCGCCGCTTGCTGGCTCCAGCAGGCTGTCGAGGTCGACGCTGGGATCGCGAAGATAGACTTCCTACACTTCAGTTCTATACATAATGATATGCACCCAGGTGTAACGAGAATAATCATCAACAATAACAAAGCCATATAAAGATGTTGCATTTGTTAGTGTAGCATAATGAGTGGGGCCAAAGAGGTCCATGTGAAGTAATTCAAAAGGACGAGTGGTTGTCATGATAGTCTTCAAGGGATGCTTAGATCTAGTCATCTTTCTAGCCTCACAAGCCCCGCAAACATGATCTTTGAGGAATTTGACACCCTCGATGCCAATGACGTGCTTCTTCGTCACAAGTGTGTGCAAGTTCCTCATGCCAGCATGACCGAGTCAATGATGCCATAGCCAGTATTCTGAACCTTTTGCAAGTAGACATGTGGCAGGTTGTGGTCCTATAGAGAAATCAATAATATACAAGTCTCCTCTCCTGAAGACTTTGGATTTTTCAGATTCCATGAGTACTATGCAATGATATTTGCCAAAGATGCAACCATATCAAGATCACAAAGCATTGAGACAGACATGAGGTTGAATCTGAGGGACTCGACAAGCATGAACTTGTCCATGTGTTGATCCTTTGAGATTGCAACCCTACCTAGACCCAATACCTTGCTTTTTTCCTTTATCAGCATAGGTGATATGCTTCAGATGCGATTGAGATAGAGCAGAGTCCATGAGTAAGTTCTTGTCACCAGTCATGTGATTTGTACATCCACTATCGAGGACCCACTCAGTAGCTTTGAGAGATTCATCCTATAGATGAATTAGTGCATCTTACGAACTCATATACTTCAAAGTGAAGAATATGACATTAAATACATCAGATAGAATTTCATCAAGTAATGCAATAGATATAGGACGTAAGAAATGAGTAATTCATTTTGTCATGATTAGCTTGTGTCCTTTCAAGCATTCTCATGTCTCCAGCAAATTATTCAGACATTCAAGTTCGTCTGGAGACCTGACCCTGCATAAGAGATTAGTTCTTTTTCTTCACCACCCACGTCTGGAGGGGTGGAAAAGAGTTCATTTTTCTGCGAGCTCCATATGAGAAAGGTGGCATTAAAGCCAGTGCACTTAGTTTCACATAAGAGGGGTTTGAGTAGTCCTCCAAGTAGCATCGCATAGCATAATCCTACCCGGCAATCCCCTCCTCGTCGTCCTGTGAGAGAGCAATCACCGGGTTGTATCTGGCACTTGGAAGGGTGTGTTTTATTAAGTATCTGGTTCTAGTTGTCAAAAGGTCAAGGCACAACTCCAAGTCGTCCTGTTACCGAAGATCACGGCTATTCGAATAGATCAACTTCCCTGCAGGGGTGCACCACATAACCCAACACGCTTGATCCCATTTGGCCGGACACACTTTCCTGGGTCATGCCCGCCCTTGGAAGATCAACACGTCGCAGCCCTACCTAGGCACAATAGAGAGGTCAGCACGCCAGTCTAAATCCTATGGCGCAGGGGTCTGGGCCCATCGCCCATTGCACACCTGCACATTGCGAACGTGGCCGGAAGCAGAACTAGCCCCCTTAATACAAGAGCAGGTTTATGTTCCAATCCGGCGCGCGCCGCTCAGTCGCTGACGTCACGAAGGCTTCGGCTGATACCACGACGTTGAGTGCCCATAACTTTCCCACTTAGTTGGTTAGTGCGTATAAACCAAATGGCCAGACTTAGATCAAATACCAAGATCTCGTTAAGCGTGTTAAGTATCCGCGCAAGCCAACCAGGGCCAGGCCCACCTCTCTCCTAGGTGGTCTCAACCTGCCATGTCGCTCCGCCACAAAGTAACAGTCGGGGGCCGTCGGGAACCCAGGCCCACCTCTACCGGGATGGAGCCACCTGCCCCTTCAGCCCCCATCTCCGAACACTATCATAAGTAATGTAACAGTATAAAGTATATAGCATATTCCCGTGATCACCTCCCGAATTGATCACGGCCCAGTAGTTTAGCATGGCAGACGGACAAGAGTGTAGGGCCACTGATGGAACACTAGCATCCTATACTAAGCAGTAGGATAGCAGGTAAGGGTAACAACTGTAGCAACAATGACAGGCTATGCATCAGAATAGGATTAATCGAAAGCAGTAACATGCTACACTACTCTAATGCAAGCAGTACAGAGAAGTAATAGGCGATATCTGGTGATCAAGGGGGGGCTTTCTTGGTTGCTCAGACAAGAAGGAGGGGTCGCCGGTGATGTAGTCGACCATAGGGGCATCAGCATCGTCACGGGGTCTATCGGAGAGAAGAGGGGGGAGAAACAGTAAATACATAGCAAGCAAGTGCATAACAAGACAATAGGAAGAGCTAGACGTGTTCTAACGCGGTATGAGGTGATACCGGTGAAGGGGGGAACATCCGGGGAAGTATCCCCGGTGTTTTACGTTTTCGGACAAATGAACTGGAGGGGGAAAGTTGTGTGTTTGCTATGCTAGGGATGTGTGGTAGACGAACGGGCTGCATATCCGGATTTGTCTCGTCCTTCTAAGCAACTTTCATGTACAAAGTTTTTTCATCTGAGCTATGGTTTATTTTATATGATTTTCTGAACTTTCAAACCATTTTTAGAATTTATTTAATTAATTTTAATTCAATATTATCCAGAACAGTGCATGCTGACGTCAGCAGTCAACAGAGGTGTTGACTGGGTCGCTGACGTGTGGGTCCCACTGGTCATAGACTGTTTAGTTAGCAGTTTAATTAGACAGAGTTAATTGGTTAATTATCTAATTAGTTGGTTTAAACAGAATTAATTAAGTTAATTATTTAGTTAACTAATTGATTAACTAATATTTAATTTATTTATTTAATTATTATTATTACTATTATTATTATTATTATTATTATTAAATGTTCTAGGGGTGGAGCCCCTTTGTCAGTGGACCAAAGGCCTTAGTGGGTCAACGGGTGCGGGTGTGGCCACCAGGCGGAGCCAGACGACGGGTGCCAGCCCGCCCGACAGGGCGCTGCGGCCAACGGGTGAAGGGGTCGACGCGTGGCCCGGCGTCGGCGACCGTGGCTAGAGCGGGGCGGCGAGGCCAGCCGGAGCGAAGGGAGGCGCGGCGGCATGCGCGCGGGGCACGCTGGCGCAGGGGGTTGCGGGCGGCTGCGTAGCACACGACAGTAGAGCGGCAGCGGAGGGTGTGCGCTGGGCGAGGGCTTGGCCAGGTGCGAGTCCGGGCACGAAGATGCCCCGGCGAGCAGGGCGAAGCGCAGGGGAGATGCGTGGGCGAGAGGGCGCACGGATCGACGCGCGAAGGTCGGGCGGGGTGGCGCGGGGCGTCGGTGACTGCGGCGAGGAGAAAAGGAGAGGAGGGAGGCGCTCACAGCCGTTGGCGGGGAGCAGGGGCGGCGAGGCGTGGCGGCGACCCGTGAGTAGGAGGTCGGGGAGGTTCCGGCGATGACGAGGAAGAAGCGGTCTGGTGGGGTGGTCGAGGACGGGGAGGTCGAGGTGGAGGGCGGTGGCTCCGGGGACGTGGTCCAGGGCGGTGGCATCGGGGTCGATCCCCCCGATACAATCGGGGGCGGAGGAGGGAAGGTGGATCATGGTGGGGGAAGTGGGGGAGTGGGTTCTAGGTCACAGGGGGGCAGTGGGGTTAAGGGGGAAGTGGGGTGGGCCGTCCTGGCGGCCCATAGGCCAGTTGGGTCGAAGCCCAGTGGCCAAGAGGGTGTTCTTTCTTTTTTTTGTATTATTTCTTTTCTGTTTTATTACATTCATCAATCTATTTTGGTTTTGTAAAATATTTTAGTAGTACCTAAATTAGTTTTACTAATAACACCACTGCCACAAAAAATGTAAACCTCAAATAAAATAGTTTAATATTTTATAATTAATAAAAGGCATTTATCTAATTGTTTTTTCTACTGTTTTATTTAGTTCAGTGCATTTAAATTTTTTATAAAGACTTGGTTTACCCACCAATATTACTTATGAATTATTTGGCACAACCCAAACATTTTAGTTTTAATTTTGGAAAACTTTTGTTGTTTGCCTGATTTTTAAATTGAATTCAAATCAGTTTCGAACTAATGCGAGATTAGCCACAGTAATCAAGGTGATGTGGCATCATTAGCGGAGGGTTACTATAGCGTAACTATCCGGGCTCACAATTCTCCTCCACTACAAGAAATCTCGTCCCGAGATTTAAGAGGTGGAATAAGGGGGAAAGGTCTGGTTACGAAATCCTAACGAATCTTCTCGGCCTTGGTTGCTCTTCTTGACGTGGTCGATCCATAGCAATGATGTCTTCATTCCTCTGCTTCAGGTCATCATGATGAAGCCGTCGTCCTTCCTTCAGGATCTTCACCGTACTTACGAAAGGGTAAGAAGGGAAAACTCTATATGGATGGATTCTAACAAGATCGAGCATCAGACGGTTAACTCAGGGAAGAAGCATAAGTGTATCTCAATTTGAAACTTAAGAAGATATCGAGAGCAAAGTAAGAAGGTACCATGAGAAGTTTCAAACGGATAGGCAATCGTTCGATGCCTAATCAGAAGGTGAAAGGGTGTCAAGGCAACGAGAATAGGTATTGCGCCTCATACCTGAATAGATCACTAGACAGGTGGTCCGTGAATTACATAGAAGGCAAGCGCGAGGAACAACCTTGGGAACAGGTGGTGTACAGGATAGTCAGGTTTCGATCCTGTGGAACTGTGGGTTATGGGCCCACCATGTGGGATAAAATTAGGAGGAGTGGTGACATCTTGCATGGTCATGATAGCAAGGAATGTCAGCGCGTAGCCTGTCAGTTATATGTCAGCAACAACGTCGGTACCAAGGGCGAGGGACGAAGAGAACCTTTTTCCTGCTCATTGAAACGAGGCGGACCAATAGGCAAAGTTCTCGTCCATCGGTGGTTACCGGAATGTCATCAACAATAGTAACAAGGTCTTACTGACAGACTTGTACACCGAGGGGTTTACATAAGCAGGGAATTATTACTGCTTATATCATATAGATCATAGAAAGGGTTTAAACAAACCAATGGAAAGGAAAAAAATTCTATCATATTTAATCAGAACAATGGAAAGAAAAATGTGTTTAAACACATATTTCAGGGGTGTATCCTTCCCAAGGACAAGCAGAGCATGATATGCATGACAGGATATAACGTAGAAAACCATTTAGGTTAGGCAAGAGGAAGTTCATGACATTACCCAAACAACGGTGTTTGAATAATTGATAAAGGAAATTTAGCATGGCGCTTCAAATGTTCTTATCGATGATTAGAGTACCACAGATATGCTTCGAGGTAGCATTGACATGGTGTTCAAGCAAAGGTCAGACTCTGGATACACGAAGGGATTCATCATTAAGCCAAGGAGAGGATGAAGAGGTGGCTGATGGACTCAGCGATAATTCAACGAGGTATCCAAAAAGATGGATTTCCACAGATATGTGAACAAGGAGATAACATTTGTCGGATCAACTGATATAATGATGTATGCTCAAGGAAAAACATACACAATTAAACATTAGTTGAAAAGTGTGCCCAAAGTATGGCCTTAGGTAGCATGATAAAATGTTAGAATGGTGATCCAGTGATCAATAGTCTAAGAATGAACGTTCGACCATTAACTTCAAAGCAATAGGGTTGCTAGAAGGGCAGAATCCAAACAGCCCGTTCACCTGTTGGTATCCCGATTAGAACCAACACGGGGACCAAGAAAGAATGGTGATGGTGAGAAGTATTACTATATCAAGAATTAATAGTGGAGGTAATTCCCTTAACATTCTTGACATAACAGATGTGAATACTCCAAGATAGAATCATAATATAAGTTGGATAGAAAGGAAACTACACGAAACATGAACAAGTTTTGTGTCTGAGGGAATGCTGGAATGTTGTCGATGTTAATACAAATCATCGAGGGGGCAAGGATGGTGTTACACATCCTGAATTTGATTTATATCCTGGAAGAGATCAAAATGTTGATGATGATCACAACAATTTTGTCGAGAGGCTCCACAAAGAAGCAACCGAACAGCGACTGCTCAAGCAGAAGGACTGATGCAGCAAAAGATTATTTGAACTACGGATACAACACCAACTAGGAATCAAGCTTGCCGTTCGAGGTGAAACAATAAGATCATCGTCGAAAGTTGTGCTCCGAGAATAAGGACCAGGTAGCACAGTTAAAAGTTTCCACGATAATGATATAGCCGATAAGGCTAGGAATGACTTGAAGGATTATTAAACTCGTAAGCAACAAGAATTACTTAGAGTTATTGAATCGGAGTGTGGAATCGATTCACTTATCGGTGTTCTCGAGTGACTAATAACTCAGGACCTAGGGGGGATCCGAGATCGGTGAGAAGCAATACTAGATGAAGACTTGCAGGAAACAACACAGTTCTCGAGATACCAGAGGATAATAGTCGAGAAAGATCAAAAATAGAGGTTGCGGAGATGTATCGATCAACAAGAGACAAGTGCTTTAACTTGTCTGAGAAATGGAATCAAGGAGAAAATGTGGTCAGGACCGCGATTGCAAAGGATCAATACATAGATACCAGATGATATCATATCAAGGAAATAGTGATTATTACAAGAAGCTCTTATGATAAGTTCCACATCGGGTCCATGGGCATGAACACAAAGTTCAAGGTCGACTCCCACTTCTCCAATGCATAAACTTTCATTCACTTCACATTTTCGAAGAAGTTGTAGTGTTGAAATTGTATCTAGCGAAGCACCAGAAGAGTACGACTCGTGAAAACTTTTGAGTTCACACATATTAAGGAAGGCATAGGTTCAACCCATCAGGGTATCATGGAAATATATACCACAAGCTTCAATAGTAAATACCACCAGCTCAAAAGCTGAGCATGGTTGAGAAAGCAGAGGATACAATTTAACAAAGGCATTATGTATCTGAGGGAAGGCTCACAAGGTTATTGAGTATGAAGGACGCTATTGGATAAAACCCAACAAAGGATCTGCCAGTCCATAATGGAGCTGATGTGAGTATCAGCACATGATCAGAGGACAAAACAAAGCAAGGGTTTTGAATTATAGAAACAACTGACTAATCCAGAGCTCAAATGCAAAGGGATTATGATTTTCAAATCAAAGGATCAGAAGCAAACGCTCTGATTAAGGATGGATAAGTGGAGTAAGCTTAGGGGTAAAATCAACAACAATTTGATTGGTCGAGATCCAGCTCATGTTTAAGGCGATGTCTGAGCCGAAAGGATAAATTCTAGGATCTGATTGAGGATTGCGAGCATTCGCAACATATTGAATCAATGTACTCAAAATGATAGTGACAAAGGCTGCCCATAAGATTACTATACTTATGGGATTAACCATAATGCAAGCAAGAATTTCAAGAGCAATAAGCTGCTAAGAATTTTTGGAATATCGAATATTATTTCAAAGAACTTAGTGAAACACATAAACAACTGGGGATGGGCGGATACTCGTTAAGTGCGAGGAATTATCCGTTGGGGTGTTCATGTGGGTAATGAACTGCAAGGCAGTAGGCACAAGGTATACTCGGAACAATAGAGAGAATTTTCGGGTATCTTGTAATAACAAGATCAATGGGATTGAAAGGACAAGTGTATGTAGTTATCCATAATAATATAACAGTGGTAGGGAATTTGCAAAGGTGGTGGGCACAAGGGTCTCGGGGAAACCTCAGAGAGTATCTTCCGAATCTTCTGTTACAACAAGCGATCATCTGGAGTGAGGGGCTCTCCAGGAGAAAGTCTTTCGAGGAGTTAGTCTTTTTAGCAAAATCATTTAACCCGAATAGGGGAGAGATTAGAGTCCCAGAGTAAAGATCGAGGAGTAAAAGATCATAATACCACCCAGTGGCGACGTGGGCCCATGGGCCGCATAGCCATGTTAGTAAAACAGTTTTCATCGACTAGACTCAACTTCGGCCAAGGAGTTTGGAAGGGGGCTTCCTACAGGCAGTCGGCTCTGATACCAACTTGTGACGCCCCTGATTCAATCGTACACTAATCATACACGCAAACGTGTACGATCAAGATCAGGGACTCACGGGAAGATATCACAACACAACTCTAAAAATAAAATAAGTCATACAAGCAACATAATACAAGCCAGGGGCCTCGAGGGCTCGAATACAAGTGCTCGATCATAGACGAGTCAGCGGAAGCAACAATATCTGAGTACAGACATAAGTTAAACTAGTTTGCCTTAAGAAGGCTAGCACAAACTGGGATACAGATCAAAAGAGGCGCATGCCTCCTGCCTGGGATCCTCCTAACTACTCCTGGTCGTCGTCAGCGGACTGCACGTAGTAGTAGGCACCTCCGGTGTAGTAGGAGTCATCGTCAACGGTGGCGTCTGGATCCTGGGCTCCAACATCTGGTTGCGACAACCAGGTAGAAGGGATAGGGGAAAAGAAGGAGAAAGCAACCGTGAGTACTCATCCAAAGTACTCGCAAGCAAGGAGCTACACTACATATGCATGGGTATATGTGTAAAGGGCCATATCGGTGGACTGAACTGCAGAATGCCATAATAAGAGGGGGATAGCTAATCCTGTCGAAGACTACGCTTCTGGCAATCTCCGTCTTGCAGCATGTAGAAGAGAGTAGATTGAAGTCCTCCAAGTAGCATCGCATAGCATAATCCTACCGGCGATCCCCTCCTCATCGTCCTCTGAGAGAGCAATCACCGGGTTGTATCTGGCACTTGGAAGGGTGTGTTTTATTAAGTATCTGGTTCTAGTTGTCATAAGTTCAAGGAACAACTCCAAGTTGTCCTGTTACCGAAGATCACGGCTATTCGAATAGATAAACTTCCCTGCAGGGATGCACCACATAACCCAACACGCTTGATCCCATTTGGCCGGACACACTTTCTTGAGTCATGCCCAGCCTCGGAAGATCAACACGTCGCAGCCCTACCTAGGCACAACAGAGAGGTCAGCACGCCGGTCTAAATCCTATGGCGCAGGGGTCTGGGCCCATCGCCCATTGCACACATGCACGTTGCGAACGCGGCCGGAAGCAGAACTAGCCCCCTTAATACAAGAGCAGGCTTACGTTCCAATCCGGCGCGCGCCGCTCAGTCGCTGACATCACGAAGGGTTCGGCTGATACCACGACGTCGAGTGCCCATAACTTTCCCACGTAGTTGGTTAGTGCGTATAGACCAAATGGCCAGACTCAGATCAAATACCAAGATCTCGTTAAGCGTGTTAAGTATCCGCGAAAGCCGACCAGGGCCAGGCTCACCTCTGTCCTAGGTGGTCTCAACTTGCCCTGTCGCTCCACCACAAAGTAACAGTCGAGGGCCGTCGGGAACCTGGGCCCACCTCTACCGGGATGGAGCCACCTGCCCCTTCAGCCCCCATCTCCGAACAATATCATAAGTAATGTAACAGTATAAAGTATATAGCATATGCCCATGATCACCTCCCGAAGTGATCACGGCCCAGTAGTATAGCATGGCAGACGGACATGAGTGTAGGGCCACTGGTAGAACACTAGCATCCTATACTAAGCAGTAGGATAGCAGGTAAGGGTAACAATTGTAGCAACAATGACAGGCTATGCATCAGAATAGGACTAATCGAAAGCAGTAACATGCTACACTACTCTAATGCAAGTAGTATAGAGAAGGAATAGGCGATATCTGGTGATCAAGGGGGGCTTGCCTGGTTGCTCAGACAAGAAGGAGGGGGTCGTCGGTGACGTAGTCGACCACAGGGGCATCAGCATCGTCACGGGGTCTATCAGAGAGAAGAGGGGGGAGAAACAGTAAATACATAGCAAGCAAGTGCATAACAAGACAACAGGCAGAGCTAGACGTGTTCTAACGCGGTATGAGGTGATACCGGTGAAGGGGGGAAACATCCGGGGAAGTGTCCCCGGTGTTTTGCGTTTTCGGACAGATGAACTGAAGGGGGAAAGTTGCGTGTTTGCTATGCTAGGGATGTGTCGTAGACGAATGGGTTGCGTATCCGGATTTGTCTCGTCGTTCTGAGCAACTTTCATGTACTCCCTCCGTCCCAAAATTCTTGTCTTAAATTTTTCTAAATACAGATGTATCTAGCTACGCTTTAGTGTTAGATACATCCGTATCTAGACAAATCTAAGACAAGAATTTTGGGACGGAGGAAGTACAAAGTTTTTTCATCTGAGCTACGGTTTATTTTATATGATTTTCTAAACTTTCAAATCATTTTTAGAATTTATTTAATTAATTTTAATTCAACATTATCCAGAACAGTGCATGATGACATCATCATGACATCAGCATGACGTCAGCAGTCAACAGAGGTGTCGACTGGGTCGCTGACGTGTGGGTCCCACTGGTCATAGACTGTATAGTTAACAGTTTAATTAGAGAGAGTTCATTAGGTTAATTATCTAATAAGTTGGTTTAAACAGTATTAATTAAGTTAATTCTTTAGTTAACTAATTGATTAATTAATATTTAATTTTATTTATTTAATTAATTATTTTTATTATTATTTTTATTAAACGTTCTAGGGCTGGAGCCCCTTTGTCAGTGTGCCAAAGGCCTTAGCGGGTCAACGGGTGCGGGTGTGGCCACCGGGCGGAGCCGGGTGATGGGCGCCAGCCCGCCCGACAGGGCGCTGCGGCCAACGGGTGAAGGGGTCGGCGCGTGGCCCGGCAACGACGACCGTGGCCAGAGCGGGGCGGCGAGGCCAGCCGGAGCAAAGGGAGGCGCGTCGGCGTGCGCACGGGGCGCGCGGGGCGCAGTGGGTTGCGGGCGGCTGTGTAGCACACGGCAGCAGAGCGGCAGCAGAGGCGGTGCGCTGGCGAGGGCTTGGCCAGGTGTGAGTCCAGGCACGAAGATGCTCGGGCGAGCAGGGCGAAGCGCAGGGGAGATGCGTGGGCGAGAGGGCGCACGGATCGACGCGCGAGGGTCGGGCGGGGTGGCGCGGGACGTCGGTGACCGCGGCGAGGGAGCCGCTCACAACCGTTGGCGGGGAGCGGGGGCGGCGAGGCGTGGCGGCGACCCGTGAGGAGGAGGTCGGGGAGGTTCCGGGGATGGCGAGGAAGAAGCGGTCTGGTGGGATGGTCAAGGACGAGGAGGTCGAGGTGGAGGGCAGCGGTGGCGGCTCTGGCGACGTGGTCCATGGCGGTGGCATCAGGGTCAATCCCCTCGATCCAATTGGGGGCGGAGGAGGGAAGGTGGATCGTGGTGCAGGAAGTGGGGGAGTGGGTTCTAGGTCACAGGGGGCAGTGGGGTTAAGGGGGAAGTGGGGTGGGCCGGCCTCGCGGCCCATAGGCCAGTTGGGTCGAAGCCAAGTGGCCAAGAGGGGGTTCTTTCTATTTTTTTTCTATTATTTCTTTTCTGTTTTATTACATTCATCAATCTATTTCAGTTTTGTAAAATATTTTAGTAGTACCTAAATTAGTTCTACTAATAACACCACTGCCACAAAAAATGTAAACCTCAAATAAAATGGTTTAATATTTTATAATTAATAATCTCATTGTTTTTTCTACTGTTTTATTTAGTTTAGTGCTTTTAAATTTTGTATAAAGACTTGGTTTACCCACCAACATTACTTATGAATCATTTGGCACAACCCAAATATTTTAGTTTTAATTTTGGAAAACTTTTGTTGTTTGCCTGATTTTTAAATTGAATTCAAATCGGTTTCGAACTAATGCGAGATTAGCCACAGTAATCGAGGTGACGTGGCATCATTAGCGGAGGGTTACTATAGTGTAACTATCTGGGCGTCACAATCATGAAGGTCACGGTGCTACTTTGAAGCACAAGTGTGGGAAAAGGATAGTAACATTGTCCCTTCTCTCTTTTTCTCTCATTTTTTTGTTGGGCCTTCTCTTTTTTTTTTCTTTGGCCTCTTTTTTTTCTTTTTTTATTTAGTCCGGAATCTCATCCCGACTTGTGGGGGAATCATAGTCTCCATCATCCTTTCCTCACATGGGACAATGCTCTAATAATGATGATCATCACACTTTTATTACTTACAACTCAAGAATTACAACTCAATACTTAGAACAAAAATATGACTCTATGTGAATGCCTCCGGCGGTGTACCATGATATGCAATGAATCAAGAGTGACATGTATGAAAAATTATGAATGGTGGCTTTTCCACAAATGCGATGTCAACTACATGATCATGCAAAGTAATATGACAATGATGGAGCGTGTCATAATAAACGGAACGGTGGAAAGTTGCATGGCAATATATCTCGGAATGGCTATGGAAATGCCATGATCGGTAGGTATGGTGGCTGTTTTGAGGAAGATATAAGGAGGTTTATGTGTGATAGAGCGTATCATATCACTGGGTTTGGATGCACCGCCGAAGTTTGCACCAACTCTCAAGGCGAGAAAGGGCAATGCACGGTACCGTAGAGGCTAGAAAATTGTGGAAGGTTGAGAGTGCGTATAATCCATGGACTCATATTAGTCATAAAGAACTCATATACTTATTGCAAAAGTTTATTAGCCCTCGAATCAAAGTACTACTACGCATGCCCCTAGAGGGATAGATTGGTAGGAAAAGAACATCGCTCGTCCCCGACCGCCACTCATAAGGAAAGCAATAAAAGAACACCTTGTGTGTCAAAATTGTCACACAACTTTTACCATACGTGCATGCTACGGGACTTGCCAACCTTAACAAAAGTATTTGTCAATTACAGAATTACTCAACTAGCACACTCTAATATTACCACCTTTATATCTCAAAACACTTATCAAGTATCAAACTTCTCATGATATTCAATGAACTCAATATGGAAGTTTTTATTATGCTCATCTTGGATGCCTATCATATTCGGATTAATTTCACAATTAAAGCATATTACCATGTTGTTTAACACTCTCAAAATAATATAAGTGAAGCATGAGAGATCAATAATTTCTATAAAATAAAACCACCACCGTGCTCTAAAAGATATAAGTGAAGCACTAGAGCAAAAACTATATAGCTCAAAAGATATAAGTGAAGCACATAGAGTATTCTAACAAATTCCAAATCATGTGTGTCTCTCTCAAAAGGTGTGTACATCAAGGATGATTGTGGTAAAATAAAAAGCAAAGACTCAAATCATACAAGACGCTCCAAGAAAAACGCATATCATGTGGTGAATAAAAATATAGCCCCAAGTAAAGTTATCAATAGACGAAGATGAAAGAGGGGATGCCTTCCGGGGCATCCCCAAGCTTAGGCTTTTGGTTGTCCTTGAATTTTAACTTGGGGTGCCTTTGGCATCCCCAAGCTTAGGCTCTTGCCACTCCTTGTTCCATAATCCATCAAATCTTTAGCCAAAACTTGAAAACTTCACAACACAAAACTCAACAAAAAATCTCATGAGCTCCATTACCGAAAGAAAACAAAACACCGCTTAAAGGTACTGTAATGAACTCATTCTTTATTCATATTGGTGTTAAACCTACTTTATTCCAACTTCTCTATGGTTTATAAACTCTTTTACTAACCATAGATTCATCAAAATAAGCAAACAACACACGAAAAACAGAATCTGTCAAAAACAGAATAGTCTGTAGTAATCTGTAACTAACGCAAACTTATGGAACTCAGAAAAATCTACCAAAATAGGAAGACCTAGAAAATTTGTTTATTGATATACTGCAATTGGAATCAGTATTTTATCACGTTCTGGTGATTTTTAACAATTTTTTTCGTGAACAGAAAGTTTCTGGAATTTTTAGCAAGATCAAATAACTATCATCCAAGAAGATCCTATAGGTTTAACTTGGCACAAACACTAATTAAAACACAAAACCACATCTAACCAGAGGCTAGATCAAATATTTATTCCTAACTAGCAAGGATAAATATTGGGTTGTCTCCCAACAAGCGCTTTTCTTCAAAGCCTTTTTAGCTAGGCATTTAGATTTCAGTGATGCTCACATAAAAGATAAGAATTAAAGCGCAAAAAGAGCATCATAAAACACGTGACAAACACATCTAAGTCTAACATACTTCCTATGCATAGGCATATTATAAGAAAACAAATTTTTAAGGCAAGCAAAAACTAGCATATGCAAGGAAGAAGAAAGTGACGATAGCAATCTCAACATGAAGAGAGGTAATTTAGTAACATCGAAACTTCTACAACCATATTTTCCTCTCTCATAATAATTACATGTAGGATCATAAGCAAATTAAACAATATAGCTATCACAAAACATATTCTTAACACGATCCACATGCATGCAAAGTTGACACTCTTCCAAAATAGTGGGATTAACATTAACTAAAGTCATGACCTTTTCAAACCCACTTTTATCTAAAACTTCATAAGATTGAACATTATCCAAATATGTGGGATCTAAAGTTGACACTCTTCCAAACCCACTTTCTATACTATTGCAAACATTATTATCAATCTCATATTCATCATGGGGCTTAATTAAATTTTCTAGATCATAAGAAGAATCACCCCAATCATGATCAGTGCAACAAGTAGTAGACATAGCAAACTTAGCATCCCCAAGCTTAGGGTTTTGCATATCATTAACACAATTGACATTAATAGAATTTATAATAACATCATTGCAATCATGCTTTTTATTCAAATATCTATCGTGAATCACTTCATAAAGCACTTCATCACAATTTTCAGATTCACGAATTTCAAGCAAAACTTCATAAAGATAATCTAGTGCACAAAACTCACTAGCAATTGGTTCATCATAATTGAATCTCTTAAAAAGATTATCAAGCGGATGAGGATCCATAGATCTTAGGTTCTCTGTTTAGCAATAAATACACAACTACTCCAATCAAATGAGCAAACGAGCCAAGACATAAAAGCAAATGAAAAGACGAACAGAAGAAGGGCGTAGAAAAGGCAAAGGTGAAGTGGGGGAGAGGAAAACAAGAGGCAAATGGCGAATAATGTAATGCGAGGGATAAGAGTTTGTGATGGGTACTTGGTATGTCTTGACTTGTGCGTAGACTCCTCGGCAACGGTGCCAGAAATCCTTCTTGCTACCTCTTGAGCACTACATTGGTTTTTCCCTTGAAGAGGAAAGGGTGATGCAGTAAAGTAGCGTAAGTATTTCCCTCAGTTTTTGAGAACCAAGGTATCAATCCAGTAGGAGACCACGCTCAAGTCCCACGCACCTACACAAACAAATAAGAACCTTGCAACCAACGCAATAAAGGGGTTGTCAATCCCTTCACGGCCACTTGCAAAAGTGAGATCTGATAGAGATGATAAGATAATATTTTTGGAATTTTTATGATAAAGATAAAAAGTAAAGAAATAAAAATAAACGGTAATAGAAATAACGGTGTATTAATATGATAGAGAATAGACCCGGGGGCCATAGTTTTCACTAGTGGCTTCTTTCAAGATAGCATATGTATTACGGTGGGTGAACAAATTACTGTCGAGCAATTGATAGAATTGAGCATAGTTATGAGAATATCTAGGTATGATCATGTATATAGGCATCACGTCCGTGACAAGTAGACCGACTCCTGCCTGCATCTACTACTATTACTCCACACATCGACCGCTATCCAGCATGCATCTAGAGTATTAAGTTCATAAGAACAGAGTAACGCTTTAAACAAGATGACATGATGTAGAGGGATAAACTCGTGCAATATGATATAAACCCCATCTTTTTATCCTCGATGGCAACAATACAATACGCGTCGTTTCCCCTACTGTCACTGGGATCCAGCACCGCAAGATTGAACCCAAAGCTAAGCACTTCTCCCATTGCAAGAAAGATCAATCTAGTAGGCCAAACCAAACTGATAATTTGAAGAGACTTGAAAAGATAACCAATCATACATAAAAGAATTCGGAGAAGATTCAAATATTGTTCATAGATAATCTTGATCATAAACCCACAATTCATCAGATCTTGACAAACACACCGCAAAAGAAGATTACGTCAAATAGATCTCCAAGAGAATCGAGGAGAACTTTGTATTGAGATCCAAAGAGAGAGAAGACACCATCTAGCTAATAACTATGGACCTGAAGGTCTGAGGTAAACTACTCACACATCATCGGAGAGGCTATGGTGTTGATGTAGAAGCCCTTCGTGATCAATGCCCCCTCCGGCGGAGCGCCGGAAAAGGCCCCAAGATGGGATCTCATGGGTACGAAAGGTTGCGGTGGTGGAAATAGGGTTTTGGCTCCTCTACTGATGGTTTGGGGGTACGTAGGTATATATATTAGGAAGAAGTAGGTCGGTGGAGCCACGAGGGTCCCACAAGGGTGGAGGCACGCCCAGGGGGGTAGGTGCGCCCCCTGCCTCATGGCCTCCTCGTTGATTGCTTGATGTGCACTCCAAGTCCTCTGGATCACGTTTGTTCCAAAAATCACGTTCCCGAAGGTTTCATTCCGTTTGGACTCCGTTTGATATTCTTTTCCTTCGAAACACTGAAATAGGCAAAAAAAACAGCAATTTGGGCTGGGCCTCCGATTAATAGGTTAGTCCCAAAAATAATATAAAAGTGTTTAATAAAGCCCATTAAACATACAAAATAGAATATATAATAGGATGGAACAATCAAAAGTTATAGATACGTTGGAGACGTATCACCTATTGTTCCCAGGCTTCATCAATATGCTGCTGTAGCTTCTGTTGGTGATCGAGCACCCACTGCTGGGCGGCCGACAGATACAGCAGCTCATATGGGTGGGGAGATGCGTTCATGGGAGGGGCTTCATCTTCATTGCCAACAAGTCCAGGAATAGTGTCTCTGATGTTGAGTATGTAAACAGGAACTGACCAAGATCTGCCCATGCCTGGCAAGGTGCCAATTCTCTTAACCACAAGACTATGGGGCACCTGCGCAATGTTGCTGATGATCACACACACCAATAAAAATTCCTTGAAGACATTCATTTTTAGGGGTCTACTTTCTTCGGATATATCAAACTCCTCAGAGACTTATAAGACTTGTGTACACTCACAAACACATTAGTCCCTTAACCTATAGGTCTTCAATACACCAAAATAACTAAGGAGCACTAGATGCACTTACAGACATGATGACATCAACACTCAATCATATCAACAAGCAACCATGTCTTTCAAAATATCAACACTATAGAAAGCTATCCCGAGTCCATTATGCTCAATCATTGATCCATTCATGAAACAGACTCAAATATTAGCTACATCCAATGCACAAGTATGATCATAGTGCTCCCTAGTTGGTGCTTTATAAGAGAAGATGGAGACTCAAATAAAAATTGCATAAAGTAAATAGATAGGCCCTCGCAGAGGGAAGCAGAGATTTAGAGGTGCCATAGCTCAAAGCTTAAATTGAGAGATAAAAAATATTTCGAGAGGCATACTTTTCCCGTCAACAAAAACGACTAAGAATTCTTAATACTTTCCATGCTAGATATATCATTGGTAGTTCCCAAACATAAAATAAAGTTTATTCCTTTTTCCACCATACTTTCACACTCCACAACTAGCCGTATCCACGGGTGTCGTCCACACCAACACTTACCAAGGAAATTATTATTTGACAACATAAAGTAAATTTCTTTTTCACTTAGGGATTGGGCATCCCTATTACCATCGTACTCTCGTGCAATGACAAGTGAATAAACACTCATCTTGGGAATAACACATCTAGCATGGAAAATATTAGCCACCCCCTACCGCTTCATGAGTGGTACAAGCACACAAAAAGAAAATTCATTTTGAAAATTAGAGATGGCACATACAAATTTACTTAGAATGGCACGAAAATACCGCATATAGGCAGCTATGGTGGACTCATGTGGCAAAACTGGGTTTAAGGATTTTGGATGCACAAGTAGTATTCCCACTAAGTACAAATGGAGGCTAGCAAATAGATTGAGAAGCAACCAACCAAGAAACGAAAATTCACATAAATGAGCATTGAGTAAAACTAACATCGAATGATGCACCACAAGTAGAATGTAATTTCATTGCATAACTATTTACTTTTCGTGCTTGCATAGGGAATCACAAACCTTAACACCAATATTCTTACTGAAGCATAATTACTCACCAACATGACTCACATATTATTATCTCCATATCGCAAAACTATTGCGAGGAATCAAACTTATCATATCCAATGATATACATGAAAGTCTTTATTATATCCTTCTTGAACATCCATGACTTTGGTACCAGTTTCATAGCTTGTGCAAATAGTCATCACTATTATCAACTCTCAAAATAATATAAGTGAAGCATGAGAGTGTTGGACAAACTACTCCAAAAATGTATAAGTGAAGGTGAAATGAGTAGTTAACTAAATAGGTAGCTATGTGAGGATTCTCTCTTATTTAAAAAATTCAGATCTAGGTATTTTATTAAAACAGCAAGTAAAACAAAATAAAATGACATTCCAAGAATATCACACATCATGTGAATAAGTAAAAACACTTAGGCTCAACTGAGGCTAACCGATAATTGTTGACGAAGAAAGTTTGGATGCCTACCAGGGCATCCCCAAGCTTAGATGCTTGAGACTTCTTGAAATATTATCTTGGGATGCCTTGGGCATCCCCAAGCTTGAGCTTTTGTGTCTCCTCAATTCCTTTTATATCACGGTCTCCCAAAATCTTATAAACTTCATCCACACAAAACTCAACAAGAACTCGTGAGATAAGTTAGTACAAATCAAAGCATAACCTTATCATTCTCTATTGTAGAAAATCACTAAAATTATTATTTAACATTTTATACTAAATTCCTCTGCATATTTAATACTCCTATCCTCGAATAGAATCATTAAACAAGCAAATATATGCAAACATACTGTCTAAACAGGACAGTCTGTAAAGGATGCAAGAATATTCATACTTATTTAATTCCAAAAATTCTGAAAATTTAGCAAACTATAGAAATTTTATCATATCTTATTGTGCAAAAAATTACAACATTTTATCACATTATAACATTTTTTAACAAATCACGCACTAGCGGGCAACTTTCTGTTTTCAAACAGCCACATATAAACTTGCAAAGCATCGTAAAGGCTATACTTGACATTTTTATTGGAACGAAAGATGCAAAAATTTATTCTAAATAACAGCAAGAAAATCAAAACAAAATAAAATGATGCTCCAAGCAAAACTCCTATCATGTGACGAATAAAAATATAGCCTCGAGTAAGGTTACCGATATTGTTGGAGACGAAAGAGGGGATGTCTTCCGGGGCATCCCCAAGCTTAGTGGCTTGGATCTTCCTTGAATGTACCTTGGGGGTTCCTTGGAAATCCACAAGAGTCTTCTCACTCCTTATTTTCATCATATCGATATCTCACCCAAAACTTGAAAACTTCAATCACACAAAACTTAACGGAACTTCATGAGATGGGTTAGTATGATAAAGACAAATCATTCACTTTGGTACTATCAAAGACAAGATTCATAATTGTTCTCACACAATGCGTATTTTACCTTATCATTTGCACAATTTATATTGAGCAATATAAGCCACAGAAACTAGATAACAAGCAAACTATGCATTGAAAACAGAATCTGTCAAAAAAAGAATAGTCTGTAATAATCAAAACTTTTACCATACTTATGTAACTCTAAAAATTCTGAAAAATGAGGACAACATAGGTAATTTGTATATCAATCATCTGTAAAAATTTCAGAATTTTTCAATGCTCAAGTGATTTTTACAATTCTATTACTGGGCGCAAAAGTTTTTGTTTTTGCACATAATCAAGTCAACTGTCATCCACACTATCCCAAAGGATTTACTTGGCACTTTATTGAAACAAAAGCTATAAAAAATGATTACTATAGTAGCTTAATCATGTGAACACACAAAAACAGCAGGGGCAAATGTTCGGTTGTCTCCCAACAAACACTTTTCTTTAGTGGCTTTTAGCTAGGCATGATGATTTAAATGATGGTCGCATAAAAGTAAAGAATTTAAACATAAAGAGAGCATCATGAAGCATATTACTAGCACATTTAATTCTAACCCACTTGCTATGCATAGGGATTTGTGAGTAAACAACTTATGGAAGCAAGAATCAACTAGCATAGGAAGGCAAAACAAGCATAACTTCAAGATTTTCAACACATAGAGAGAAAACTTGATATTATTGCAATATGTAAAAGCATATGTTCCTCTCTCATAGTAATTTTCAGTAGCATCATGAATGAATTCAACAATATAACTATCACATAAAGCATTCTTTTCATGATCCACATGCATAAAAAATTTATTACTCTCCACATAAGCAAATTTATTCTCATGAATAGTAGTGGGAGCAGACTCAACAAAATAACAACATGTGATTGTAAATTAAAATCATGATGACAAGTTTCATGGTTATAATTATTCTCTATAACATATATGTCATCACCATAATCATCATAGGTAGGAATTTTTTTTTATCATAGTCAATTGAAACCTCTTCCAAAATAGTGGAATCATCACTAAATAAAGTCATGACCTCTCCAAATCCACTTTTATCATTAGAATAAGATTCAACACCCTCCAAAATAGTGGGATCATTATTACCTAGAGTTGACACTCTTCCAAACCCACTTTCATCAATATAATCATCATAAATAGGAGGCATGCAATCATCATAATAAATATTCTCATCAAAACCTGGGGGACTAAAAATATCATCTTCATCAAATATAAAATCCCCAAGCTTATGGCCTTGCATATCATTAACATCATGGATATTCAAAGAACACATACTAGCAACATTGCAATCATTCTCATCATTTATGCCAAACATTTTATTGAATTCTTCTTCTAACAATTGAGCACAATTTTCCTTTCCATCATTATCACGAAAGACATTATAAAGATGAATAATACTCCCTCCATTTACTTATACAAGGAATATACGTTTTGCATCTATACAAGGCCACCAACAGTAATCGAGGAAAAAATTAATGATATTTCCTCATACTAGCAATGAAGAAAATATGCCCTAGAGGCAATAATAAAGTTATTATTTATTTCCTTATATCATGATAAATGTTTATTATTCATGCTAGAACTTTATTAACCGGAAACATAATACATGTGTGAATACATAGACAAACAGAGTGTCACTAGTATGCCTCTACTTGACTAGCTCGTTAATCGAAGATGGTTATGTTTCCTAACCATAGACATGAGTTGTCATTTGATTAACGGGATCACATCATTAGGAGAATGATGTGATTGACATGACCCATTCCGTTAGCTTAGCACACGATCGTATAGTATGTTGTTATTGCTTTCTTCATGACTTATACATGTTCCTATGACTATGAGATTATGCAACTCCCGTTTACCGGAGGAACACTTTGTGTGCTACCAAACATCACAACATAACTGGGTGATTATCAAGGTGCTCTATAGGTGTCTCCGAAGGTACTTGTTGTGTTGGCGTATTTCGAGATTAGGATTTGTCATTCCGATTATCGGAGAGGTATCTCTCGGCCCTCTCAGTAATGCACATCACTTAAGCCTTGAAAGCATTGCAACTAATGAGTTAGTTGCGGGATGATGTATTACAGAACGAGTAAAGAGACTTGCCGGTAACGAGATTGAACTAGGTATTGAGATACCGACGATCAAATCTCGGGCAAGTAACATACCGGTGACAAAGGGAACAACATATGTTGTTATGTGGTTTGACCGATAAAGATCTTCGTAGAATATGTGGGAGCCAATATGAGCATCCAGGTTCCGCTATTGGTTATTGACCGGAGACGTGTCTCGGTCATGTCTACATAGTTCTCGAACCCGTAGGGCCAGCACGCTTAACGTTACGATGACAGTTATATTATGAGTTTATATGTTTTGATGTACCGAAGGTTGTTCGGAGTCCCGGATGTGATCACGGACATGACGAGGAGTCTCGAAATGGTCGATACATGAAGATTGATATATTGGAAGCCTATGTTTGGATATCGGAAGTGTTCCGGGTGAAATAGTGATTTTACCGGAGTACCGAGGGGTTACCGGAACCCCCAGGGACTTAATGGGCCTTAATGGGCCTAGGTAGAAGATAGGAGAGGCGGCTAGGGCTAGGACGCGCGCCCCTCCCCCCCCAGTCCGAATAGGACAAGGAGAGGGGGCGGCGCCCACCCCCCTTTCCTTCTTCTCCTCCACTCCTTCCCCCTCCCAAGTCCTAATCCAACTAGGAAAGGGGGGAGTCCTACTCTCGGTGGGAGTAGGACTCCTCCTGGCGCGCCCTCTCCCTGGCCGGCCGCACCCCCCCCTTGCTCCTTTATATACAGGGGCAAGGGGGCACCCCATAGACACAACAATTGATCATTGATATCTTAGCCGTGTGCGGTGCCCCCTCCACCATAGTCCACCTCGATAATACTGTAGCGGTGCTTAGGCGAAGCCTTGCGTCGGTAGAACATCAACATTGTCACCACGCCATCGTGCTGACGAAACTCTCCCTCAACACTCGGCTGGATTGGAGTTCGAGGGACGTCATCGGGCTGGACGTGTGCTGAACTCGGAGGTGTCGCGCGTTCGGTACTTGATCGGTCGGATCGTGAAGACGTATGACTACATCAACCGCGTTGTGCTTACGCTTCTGCTTTCGGTCTACGAGGGTACGTAGACAACACTCTCCCCTCTTGTTGCTATGCATCACCATGATCTTGCGTGTGCATAGGAAAGTTTTTGAAATTACTACGTTCCCCAACAGTGGCATCCGAGCCAAGTTTTATGCGTTGATGTTATATGCACGAGTAGAACACAAGTGAGTTGTGGGCGATATAAGTAATATTGCTTACCAGCCTGTCATACTTTGGTTCGGCGGTATTGTTGGATGAAGCGGCCCGGACCGACATTACGTGTACGCTTACGCGAGACTGGTTCTACCGAGTGCTTTGCACATAGGTGGCTAGCGGGTGTCAGTTTCTCCAACTTTAGTTGAACCGAGTGTGGCCATGCCCGGTCCTTGCGAAGGTTAAAACAGCACCAACTTGACAAACTATCGTTGTGGTTTTGATGCGTAGGTAAGAACGGTTCTTGCTAAGCCCGTAGCAGCCACGTAAAACTTGCAACAACAAAGTAGAGGACGTCTAACTTGTTTTTGCAGGGCATGTTGTGATGTGATATGGTCAAGACATGATGCTAAATTTTATTGTATGAGATGATCATGTTTTGTAACCGAGTTATCGGCAACTGGCAGGAGCCATATGGTTGTCGCTTTATTGTATGCAATGCAATCGCCTTGTAATGCTTTACTTTATCACTAAGCGGTAGCTATAGTCATGGAAGCATAAGATTGGCGAGACGACAACGATGCTACGATGAAGATCAAGGTGTCGCGCCGGTGACGATGGTGATCATGACGGTGCTTCGGAGATGGAGATCACAAGCACAAGATGATGATGGCCATATCATATCACTTATATTGATTGCATGTGATGTTTATCTTTTATGCATATTATATTGCTTTGATTGACGGTAGCATTATAAGATGATCTCTCACTAAATTTCAAGATAAAAGTGTTCTCCCTAAGTATGCACCATTGCCAAAGTTCGTTGTGCCCAGACACCACGTGATGATCGGGTGTGATAAGCTCTACGTCCATCTACAATGGGTGCAAGCCAGTTTTGCACACGCAGAATACTCAGGTTAAACTTGACAAGCCTAGCATATGCAGATATGGCCTCGGAACACTGAGACCGAAAGGTCGAGCGTGAAACATGTAGATATGATCAACATAGTGATGTTCACCATTGAAAACTACTCCATTTCACCTGATGATCGGTTATGGTTTAGTTGATTTGGATCACGTGATCACTTAGAAGATTAGAGGGATGTCTTTCTAAGTGGGAGTTCTTAAGTAATATGATTAATTGAACTTAAATTTATCATGAACTTAGTACCTGATAGTATCTTGCTTGTCTATGTTGATTGTAGATAGATGGCCCGTGTTGTTGTTCCGTTGAATTTTAATGCGTTCCTTGAGAACGCAAAGTTGAAAGATGATGGTAGCAATTACATGGACTGGGTCCGTAACTTGAGGATTATCCTCATTGCTGCACAGAAGAATTACGTCCTGGAAGCACCGCTGGGTGCCAGGCCTGCTGCAGGAGCAACACCAGATGTTATGAACGTCTGGTAGAGCAAAGCTGATGACTACTCAATAGTTCAGTGTGTCGTGCTTTACGGCTTAGAACCGGGACTTCAACGACGTTTTGAACGTCATGGAGCATATGAGATGTTCCAGGAGTTGAAGTTAATATTTCAAGCAAATGCCCGGATTGAGAGATATGAAGTCTCCAATAAGTTCTATAAGTGCCAGATGGAGGAGAATAGTTCTGTTAGTGAGCATATACTCAAGATGTCTGGGTATAATAATCACTTGATTCAACTGGGAGTTAATCTTCCGGATGATAGCGTCATTGACAGAATTCTCCAATCACTGCCACCAAGCTACAAGAGCTTCATGATGAACTATAACATGCAAGGGATGGATAAGACAATTCCCGAGCTCTTCGCAATGCTAAAGGCTGCGGAGGTAGAAATCAAGAAGGAGCATCAAGTGTTGATGGTCAACAAGACCACTAGTTTGAAGAAAAAGGGCAAAGGGAAGAAGAAGGGGAACTTCAAGAAGAATAGCAGTCAAGAAGGACATGACTTTTCTGAACTTGAGTGAGTACGAGCTGTCACTAGAGCATTTACTGGTTTTGCTTCTGTTTGGTGGAGTGTGCATTGTAAGAAAAACATTGATAACCAACCCACAACTTGGAAAGATTTTGAAAGATGTAATGAGACAACAATTTTTCCCTCCTTACTATCGTCATGAATTGCTTCGCAAATTTGAACAATTTAAACAAGGCAACAACACTGTTCATGCTTACTACCAAGAGTTCAAATCTTATATGCATCATTGTGACATAGAAGAATCTGAGGATGATACAATGAATAGATTTTTTGGTGGTTTGAACCATGATATTCAGGCACGATTTCAGTATATTCCTCGTTGCATTACTGGTATGTATGTTCGTGCTTGTACCTTTGAGAGACAGTTACAGGAGGATGCATTGGGTGACTACAACAACTACTATTCTAGTTCATGCTCACCACCACCGCTTGGTTCCTCCACCGTTGCACCTACTAGAGCAGCCACACCTCAGATTGTGAGCGCGACATCATCTCAAGAGTATGGTACATTGCCATCATCCGTACCTACATCAGTTACATCTTTGCAACAAGTTAACTGTAAAGCCACATTTCAGATAAAGCAACGCCGAGGACGGCTTTATTTTCAAGAAGGCGAGAATGATGAGGACATGACTACCTTGGATACGACCAAAAAAATTGCATACATGCATATTTGTCAGGTGATTTCTAGTGTCAACTATTCAATAATCTATTTATATTATCCAGAACAAAAATACTTCACACACTTTTGTGTTTTGTCTAATTGCAGGTGTATGGGACATTTGTACAATCCACATATGAAGATAAGGGAAAAAGAGAAGTTTAGGTGCTGTTCAAAAAGTCCCTTCACGTCACTTTTGGGCCAAGGGAAGATAGAGTCCAAGTCTCTCATGTTCTGGATTCAGATTCGGACTGCACAGACATACCTGACTCAAAACGGCAAGAACTTTTTCATACGGACTCCGAATTGGGTGATTATTTTTTTGTTGGAAAGTAGATTTCGTCCTCTTTCCACTCCAATTGGATTCACCTTTAAATTCGTCCGGAGCATTGAGATATGGACGAAACAATCTGACGCTGCAGCAGAATCCGAGTCAAACAACAAGTCCAAAGGTGTTGCATCACCTCCACTTGGGCCCATGAGGCTTGTACGACCTAGGGTTGGTTTTAGGCTGCCTTGGGACGCCCTCCCATCTCCTTGGCCGCCACCCCTTGCTCCTATATAAGTAGATCCACCTAGTAGCTTTTTCCTTGGGATTTGTTTAGTTAAAAGTTAGCCATTGCAACTTCGTGTACTTCGTTTGTGTCCAACGACCAGACCAAGACCGCTTCCAGATCCCCACCTTTATCAATACTTCATATATATTCGCAATATTCAGATTGCTTTATCATATTCTTGCTTGTTCTTCGATTGCGTGCAGGAATAGACCTTCGTGGTCAGGTTGATCGTGCTCCGGCATGGTTAATAACCTCTCGAAGTTGGTTTAGCGATTGCTAAGGCGCAACGTCGTGCACGTTTGTAGTCGGATCGACAAAGTCGACTCCACCAAATCGATAGTTATCATCTCATCGAAAGATCGGGACACCCCCGCCTCTATCAAGAAGAAACCCAGGTCTGGACCTAAGCCTGAAACTGAGTGCTTCTACTGCAAGCAGACTGGTCACTGGAAGCGGAACTGCCCCAAGTATTTGGCGGATAAGAAGGATGGCAAGGTGAACAAAGGTATATGTGATATACATGTTATTTATGTGTACCTTAATAGAGCTCGCAGTAGCACCTGGGTATTTGATATTGGTTCTGTTGCTAATATTTGCAACTCGAAACAGGGACTATGGATTAAGCGAACACTGGCAAAGGAAGAGGTGACGATGCGCGTGGGAAATGATTCCAAAGTCGATGTGATCGCGGTCGGCACGCTACCTCTACATCTACCTTCGGGATTAGTTTTAGACCTAAATAATTGTTATTTGGGACAGCGTTGAGCATGAACATTATATCTGGATCTTGTTTTATGTGAGACGGTTATTCATTTAAATCAGAGAATAATGGTTGTTCTATTTATATGAGTAATATCTTTTATGGTAATGCACCCTTGAAGAGTGGTCTATTTTTGATGAATCTCGATAGTAGTGATACACATATTCATAATGTTGAAGCCAAAAGATGCAGAGTTGATAATGATAGTGCAGCTTATTTGTGGCACTGCCGTTTAGGTCATATCGGTGTAAAGCGCATGAAGAAACCCCATACTGATGGACTTTTGGAACCACTTGATTATGAATCACTTGGTACTTGCGAACTGTGCCTCATGGGGAAGATGACTAAAACGCCGTTCTCCGGTACTATGGAGAGAGCAACAGATTTGTTGGAAATCATACATATAGATGTACGTGGTCCGATGAATGTTGAGGCTCGTGGCGGGTATCGTTATTTTCTCACCTTCACAGATGATTTAAGCAGATATGGGTATATCTACTTGATGAAGCATAAGTCTGAAACATTTGAAAAGTTCAAAGAATTTCAGAGTGAAGTTAAAAATCATCGTAACAAGAAAATAAAGTTTCTACGATCTGACAATGGAGGAGAATATTTGAGTTACGAGTTTGGTCTACATTTGAAACAATGCGGTATAGTTTCGCAACTCACGCCACCCGGAACACCACAGCTTAATGGTGTGCCTGAATGTCGTAATCGTACTTTTTACTAGATATGGTGCGATCTATGAGGTCTCTTACTGATTTACCACTATCATTTTGGGGTTATGCTTTAGAGACGGCCGCATTCACATTAAATAGGGCACCATCGAAATCCGTTGAGACGACGCCTTATGAACTGTGGTTTGACAAGAAACCAAAGTTGTCATTTCTTAAAGTTTGGGATTATGATGCTTGTGTGAAAAAGCTTCAACCTGATAAGCTCGAACCCAAATCGGAGAAATGTGTCTTCATAGGATACCCAAAGGATACTGTTGGGTACACCTTCTATCACAGATCTGAAGGCAAAACATTCGTTGCTAAGAATGGATCCTTTCTAGAGAAGGAGTTTCTCTCAAAAGAAGTGAGTGGGAGGAAAGTAGAACTTGATGAGGTAACTGTACTTGCTCCCTTATTGGAAAGTAGTTTATCACAGAAACCAGTTTCTGTGACACCTACACCAATTAGTGAGGAAGTTAATGATGATGATCATGGAACTTCAGATTAAGTTATTACTGAACCTCGTAGATCAACCAGAGTAAGATCTGCACCAGAGTGGTACGATAATCCTGTTCTGGAAGTCATGCTACTAGATCATGATGAACCTACGAACTATGAAGAAGCGATGGTGAGCCCAGATTCCGCAAAATGGCTTGAAGCCATGAAATCTGAGATGGGATCCATGTATGAGAACAAAGTGTGGACTTTGGTTGACTTGTCCGATGATCGGCAAGCGATTGAGAATAAATGGATCTTCAAGAAGAATACTGACGCTGATGGTAATGTTATTGTCTACAAAGCTCGACTTGTTGCGAAAGGTTTTCGACAAGTTCAAGGGATTGACTACGATGACACCTTCTCACCCGTAGCGATGCTTAAGTCTGTCCGAATCATGTTAGCAATTGCCGCGTTTTATGATTATGAAAGATGGCAGATGGATGTCAAAACTGCATTCCTGAATGGATTTCTGAAAGAAGAGTTGTATATGATGCAACCGGAAGGTTTTGTCGATCCAAAGGGAGTTAACAAAGTGTGCAAGCTCTAGCGATCCATTTATGGACTGGTGCAAGCCTCTCGGAGTTGGAATAAACGCTTTGATAGTGTGATCAAAGCATTTGGTTTTGTATAGACTTTTGGAGAAGGCTATATTTACAAGAAAGTGAGTGGGAGCTGTGTAGCATTTCTGATTGTAACGCCCCGGATCTGATGTGCCAGGTGTCTACCAGTTATTCGCCTTCATTGCCATGTCATTTGCTTGTGTGTTGCATTTTGCCATGTCATCATGTGCACCTCATTTTGCATACGTGGTCGTCTCATGCATCCGAGCATTTTTCCCGTTGTCCATTTTCCAATCCGACACTCCTATGTCCTCCGGCGCCCCCTTTTACCTCGTTTCGTGAGTGGCCGAAAAATGTTCTCGGAATGGGTCGAAACTTGGTATGTGGTCTTATTATACTGTAGAAAGATCGCCTGTCAAGTTTCGTCGCATTCGGAGCTTATTTGATAGCCCAAATGTTAAACTTATAGCGGCACCGTTGCCAGTATCTTCATCGGACGTTTCGGTCTCCGAAACTGTCGTCGGGCCTCTCTCTCTTCTCTTGGGCAGCCCAACTGCTCTTCACAGCCCGCCAAGGCCCAGCCTAGTCCCCCTTCGTTTCGCACCATCCGATCGTGATCCAAGGGTCCGAAAACGGATGAAAACCCCTAACCCTAGCCCCCTTTTCTATTTATAGACGCCTCCCCTGCCATTTTTGGCCTCCTACCTACCTCTTCCACGTATTCCGCAGCCAGCCGCCACTCCCCCTCCTCGTTTTCAGCGCCGGCCACCCAACCACCATCACTTGGCAGTTCCGGGCGAGCCAGCGTCGCCGCCAGCCATCGCTCTAGCCACCCACAGCCGGCCACGTCGCCCCCTGGCCTCCCGCGCCGCCGCGTCCCGCCCAGGCCCGGGCGAGCCCGCGAAGCCCATCAGGGCCCACCCCCGAGCCCTCTTACGCCCGCGCCCCCGCCCGCGCGCCCCGGCTCCTCCTCCGCGCCGCCGCCTGCCGCCCCAGCGCTGCCGTCGGCGGCCGCGCGCCGCGCCACCCCGCCGCCCTTCGTCGCCGCCTCCTCGAGCTGCGCCCACCGCCCATCCGCCACCGCGGTGCGCCGCCAACCGCGCCCACGTGCTCGCCGCTGCAGGAGCTCGCCGGAGCCGCCTCCGCCTCGGCGCCCCTTCCTCCCCTTCTTCGGCCAGATCCGATCGAGGAGCGACCGGATACGGCGACCTGGACGTCTCCGGTGCCCTCTCCCTCATCTCCGGCACCGCCCCGTCCTTCTCCAACCACCGCAACGAAGATCCCAGCGATCCTCGAAAAGCGCGCACGAAACCCTAGATCTGTTTCGGAGGTGATATTTTCGTCTAAGTCCCTTAATTCTTACATTCTTGAGCCATGTTCATTGCATCATAACTCCTCATTCGTAGCTCCGTTTTGTGCGTATGAGATATCACAACATTTATCAGGTTGTGCTATTTATTTTGTTCCAGTGTGACATGTTCTTTTGAGTTCCTCTTGATGCCCGAAACATCATTGCAAGTGTGCTATATAATGTTGTCTACTGTCTGTTAACAGAACATGCTCATTTCTCATTTTTGCATCTTTTTATGTGATTTTCTTTTGAGCATGAAGTCTACATGTGTTATGAGCTACAACATTCCATCTCTACTTTGGTGCAACCCATTCTTCATGATATGCCATGTATTGATTGTTTCAAGCTTGCAAATTAGCCTTCGTGATGTTGCTAATTTCAGGGACTTAGAATTTCACTATCTTTGTTCTGCTGTTATTTTCATGCCATGTCATGTTGCTACAGTGAGATCCATGCCTCTTTTGAGTATGTTTAGTATATATGTTTTGGACATATGATTATGCTCTATCCATCCATGCCTCTGTTTGCATTTATAGAGTGCTTTAGCATGTCTTAATCTTGCCCTACTTTTGCTATAAAATGTTCCTGACAGATTGTTTACTTGTTAATCAATTTTGCCATGGTTGTTGTTACTGATTCATGCATGATATGAACTTTCTATTGCAATTCTTAGCTTCATGAACATGTCTTCTTGCTGTTAATATGCTTATATTGTCATGCAATGCTTTGTGATGAGTGAATCGACCTCGCAAAGTTGCCTTCATGCTGCTGTTTATGACATGCTCTGTTTTGCTACTAAGTCTGAATCTGTTTATGAAACTTGCTATGTTTACATGTGTGCCATCATATCTTATGTGCCGTTTTGGCTTATGGTTAGTAAGGCACTTGTGTTCTAAGAAATTAGTACATGCATGCCATGCCTTTGGTTGCCATGATAAGTTCCCGTAGCATGACGTTTGATAGCTCTAAACATTGCAACCTGGTGTTATTTCTGCCATGTCCTGTGAATTCTGCCAAGTCTGTGAAACTGTTATTATTTGCAATATTGTCATGTCCTTTTGAGCATGTTCTAGTGATTTATGGGGATAACTCAGTGTTCATGTTTTGCAATGCTATACCTGTACATAATGTCCATGCCTTTTTTTTCATGTTGAGATGATGTAGCATATTTTTTTGATACTTGCTATATGACTAGTTGCTTTTTTGGACAGCTTGTCCTTTAGACTTGTATAGAGTGTATGTGTTGAACCGTTGCTCCGTTTTGAGTATGCTCTATATGCAACTTGCTTAGTTTTGCATGTAGTTTCATATTAACTTGTTGGATCCATGTTTTGAATGTGTTTGCTTGATGTTTGAATGCATTTTGCATCAATGTCATGTTTAACTTGTTTTGCTCATATCTTCTAGGCCGTAGCTCCGAATCAAATGAACTTTATATGTAACTTGACTAGAATTTCGTGTAGATCACCATGGTGCATCTTAAATTTCTGTTTAACAACTTAAACATTAGGTTTATTCATATCTGGACCAATTTCGAAATTTGCATATGAGGACTTACCGGATGTGTTATATGTTGTTTCCGGCCTCATTTAAACTTGCTTTGATGTGTTGTTCTTGTATGCATCATCTCTTGCCATGAGTAGCTTCATGTAGTCTTGTCATGCATCATACTTGGTTGAGCATCATGCCTTGTTCATGTGTGGTGTGTTTACCATGTTTTGTGCTTCTTCTCGATAGTTCTTGTTTCGTTGCGATCGTGAGGATTCGTTCGTCTACGCTTGGTTCGTCTTCGTGGCTTCATCTTCTTCATGGACTCGTTCTTCTTCCTAGCGGGATTTCAGGCAAGATGACCGCCACCTTGGATCTCATTACTGTCATTGATATGCTAGTTGCTTCGTTCTATCGCTATGCCGCGTTACCTACCACTTGCTTATCAAGCCTCCCAAATTGCCATGAACCTCTAACCTTTGTCGCCCTTCCTAGCAAACTGTTGTTTGGCTATGTTATCGCTTTTGCTCAGCCCCTCTTATAGCGTTGCTAGTTGTAGGTGAAGATGAAGTTTGCTCCATGTTGGATTATGTTTATGTTGGGATATCACAATATCTCTTATATTATTAAAGCATCTGTATACTTGGTAAAGGGTGGAAGGCTCGGCCTTGTGCCTGGTGTTTTGTTCCACTCTTGCCGCCCTAGTTTCCGTCATATCGGTGTTATGTTCCCGGATTTTGCGTCCCTAACGCGGTTGGGTGATTTATGGGACCCCTTGACAGTTCGCTTTGAATAAAATTCTTCCAGCAAGGCCCAACATTGGTTTTACATTTGCCTCGGTCTATTACCTTTTCCCTTGGGAGTCGCGCATCCCGAGGGTCATCTTTATTTTAGCCCCCCCCTCCTCGGGCCAATGCTTGTCTAAGTGTTGGTCCGAACTAGAGTCCCTTGCAGCGCCACCTCGGGGAAACTTGAGGGTTGGTTTTAGTTGTACGGAGTGCTCATCCGGTGTTGCCATGAGAACGAGATATGTGCAGCTCCTATCGGGATGTCGGCGCATCGGGCGGTCTTGCTGGTCTTGTTTTACCATTGTCGAAATGTCTTGTAACCGGGATTCCGAGACTGATCGGGTCTTCCCGGGAGAAGGAATATCCTTCGTTGATCGCGAGAGCTTATCATGGGCTAAGTTGGGACACCCCTGCAGGGTTTGAACTTTCGAAAGCCATGCTCGCGGTTATGTGGCAGATGGGAATTTGTTAATGTACGGCTGTAGTAAACTTGAAGTAAACTCTTCTAAAATACACCAACCGTGTGCGTAACCGTGATGGTCTCTTTTCAGGGTTGTTCGAGAGGAGAACACGGTTTTTGGGTTATGTTTGACGTAAGTAGGAGTTCAGGATCACTTCTTGATCATTACTAGTTGACGACCGTTTGCTTTGCTCCTCTTCTCGCTCTGGTTTCAGTTGGCCACCATACTTTGCTTAGTCGCTGTTGCAACCTCACCACTTTACCCCTTCCTTACCCATTAAGCTTTGCTAGTCTTGATACCCATGGTAATGGGATTGCTGAGTCCTCGTGGCTCACAGATTACTACAACAACAGTTGCAGGTACAGGTTATGTGATGATCTTGACGTGAGAGCGATGCTTATTTGTGTTGGAGTTCTTCTTCTGCTTCTTCTTCGATTGAGGGATAGGTTCTTGGTCGGCAGCCTGGGCTAGCTGGGTGGATATTGTTTAAGTTTCTGTTTATGTTTTCATCCGTAGTCGGATATTGATCTTATGTATGATGTATTATTGTATTCATGTGACATTATATGCCTTGGTTGTATCCCCACTATTATGTAATGTTGATGTAATGATATCCACCTTGCAAAAGCGTCTTCAAGATGCACCTCTATCCTTGGTGGGACCTTCGAGTTCCTTTAGGATAGGGTCGCATCTTGGGCGTGACACTGGTATTATATGTGGATGACATATTGCTGATTGGAAATGATATAGAATTTCTGGATAGCATAAAGGGATACTTGAATAAGAGTTTTTCAATGAAAGACCTCGGTGAAGCTGCTTACATATTGGGCATCAAGAGCCTAGGTGGAAGAGAGGAGAGGCGGCTAGGGCTGGGCCGCGCGCCCCTCCCCCCCCCCCCCCAGGCCGAATAGGACAAGGAGAGGGGGGCGGCGCCCCCCTTTCCTTCTTCTCCTCCACTCCTTCCCCCTCCCAAGTCCTAATCCAACTAGGAAAGGGGGGAGTCATACTCCCGGTGTGAGTAGGACTCCTCCCGGCGCGCCCTCTCCCTGGCCGGCCGCATCCCCCCTTGCTCCTTTATATACGGGGGCAAGGGGCACCCCATAGACACAACAATTGATCATTGATCTCTTAGCCGTGTGCGGTGCCCCCCTCCACCATAGTCCACCTCGATAATACTATAGCGGTGCTTAGGCGAAGCCCTGCGTCGGTAGAAAATCAACATCGTCACCACGCCGTCGTGCTGACGAAACTCTCCCTCAACACTCGGCTGGCTCAGAGCTCGAGGGATGTCATCGGGCTGAACGTGTGCTGAACTCGGAGGTGCCGTGCGTTCGGTACTTGATCGGTCGGATCGTGAAGACGTACGACTACATCAACCGCGTTGTGCTAACGCTTCCGCTTTTGGGTTACGAGGGTACATAGAGAACACTCTCCCCTCTCGTTGCTATGCATCACCGTGATCTTGCGTGTGCGTAGGAAATTTTTTGAAATTACTATGTTCCCCAACAAGCAACATGTTTAATACTTGCATGCATGCCGTTATAATGATACTAGCTACTTCCTCCACTCGGTTCCTTACATGCATGATGTGTATTAATGATCCCAATAAACGAAAAGAAAGGTTGGCTTCCAAAGTATGCATTAAAATTTACCTTGGTATCTGTAATATGAGTTTGTGGCCTTGTATATAAAAATGGAGGAAGTATGACGCAACCTCAATTCCATTTTTTATAGTTTTTTTATAAACCAAACTAATGATAAAACAAGAAACCAAAAGATTCAGTTGCAAGATCTAAATATATACCTTCAAGCAGTCACCTCCCCAGCAACGACGCCAGAAAAGAGCTTGATGTCTACTGCGCAATTTATTCTTGTAGACTCATGTTGGGCCTCCAAGCGCAGAGTTTTGTAGGACAGTAGCAATTTTCCCTCAAGTGGATGACCTAAGGTTTATCAATCCGTGGGAGGCGTAGGACGAATATGCTCTCTCTCAAACAACCCCACAACCAAATAATAAAAAGTCTCTTCTGTCCCCAACACACCAAATACAATGGAAATTTGTATAAGTGCACTAGTTCGGCACAAAGATGGTGATACAAGCGTAGTAATGATAGTATATATTGATTTTTGTAATAGGAACAATAAAAAACAACAAGGTGACAATTGATAAAACAGAGCACAAACGGTATTGCAATGCTTGAAAATGAGGCCTAGGGTTCGTACTTGTAAGTGCATCTAGTGCCATCCCTAGTTGGTTTTGGAGTATTGACGACAAACCTGGTTGAGGGACTAATGTGTTTGTGAGAATTGCAGGATAACATAGGTAGTAGTCCCTCATTTATTCGGTTTACCTACCAGAGATGACCCCTAAAAATGTATGAAGACATTGACGACAATGGTGGTATGTGAAGATATTCATATTGAAGACTATGACATGAGAAGACATTGAGTGAAGACTATGGAGCGCGAAGACTTAGTCGTTTCATTGTTTCCTTTTCTTCTTTGTTGAGTCATAGGAACCATCGTACTGTTAAGTGGGGTCCAAGTGAATGAAGTCAGAGTGACTGAAGTGATGCTCAACCAAAATCCTATGTCTTCAAGCGAAGACAATGAGAGCAAATCTTATCTAGAGCTGGATGAGTCAGCTTTGCTTGTAGCCCAAGTAAAGTTGCCGCGTGTGTTTGAAATCTGACCGTTGGAACACGTGTCAGTTCCTTAGTGACCCATGGTCATTTCGGACAAATCAGGTCGGGTTGCCTAGTGGCTATAAATAGCCCACCTCCTACACCATAAATTGGTGGCTGCTCAGAGTTAGTGCACGAATTTTTTCGTTTTGAGAGCAACCCACCTCGAAGCCTTTGAGAGAGAGAAATCCTTGCGAGGACAAAGCCCAAACACCCAGAGCCAAAGAGTGTTAGGCATCACTGAAGTCTTTTTGTCTGAGTGACCTAAAGACTTATTACACTTGAGGACTGTGAATCCTCCAGCCGGTTAGGCGTCATGTTCTGAGCATCCAAGAGTCATTGTGGATCGCTGGTGAACGAAGTCTATGAAGGTTTGGAAGTCTACCTTGAAGACTTACCAGAGTAATTGGGCGAGGACTGGGTGTCCTTAGCTCAAGGGGAATAAGGTGAAGACACGGTCTTCTGAGTTGAATCTTAGCCTCCCTAACCAGACGTACCGTTGTCACAGCAACTGGAACTGGTCCAACAAATCTTGTGTCCTCAACAAGTGACTGGTTCTATCCTCTCCCTCTCTTTACTTAGAGTTTTCATCGTGAAGTCATTGCCTGTTTGCTTTACCTATTCGTCTTCACTGTTTGACATCTATTGTTGTTTGGCTTCATACCATCTTCCATCCTGATCCTTACTACCTAGCTGCTATTTGTCTTCGTACTCTCACGTTATTGCATACTTGACTATGGCTTGCTTAGTGTAGTCTATCTTCCGCTGCATCTCAATAGGTTCATTTCTATTGTTTGTCTTCGAAACTTCCATGTTCTGAAGACTTTCATAAAAATCTCCTATTCACCCCCCCCCCCTCTAGTCGATCACTAGCAGTTTCAATTGGTATCAGAGCAAGGTACTCCCTTGTTCCGTGTGATTCGGTTTAACCACCTGGAGTTTAGCTATGTCGACTGCAGGGATAATCAAAGTCTCCGCTGCTTGCCCCGTGTTCGATGGAATTGAATATCCCTACTGGAAGAATAAGATGCGCACGCATCTTGAAGCCATTGATGTCGACCTCTAGTATGTCGTCAAAAATGGCGTTCCCAAGACTGGTGAAGGTGTCACCCCTGCTGATGTCAAGAAGTTCATTCAACTGGACTCTACTGCCAAGAACATCATCTATGGTCATCTGACCAAAGGACAGTATGGCCGCGTGAGTGCTCTAGAAACGTCGAAGCTAGTCTGGGACTGGCTGTCCAAGGTCAACGAAGGCGTCTCAATCTAGAGAGATCAAAGGATCAGTGTTCTTCGCAACCTATTCAACCGCTTCAAGAGAAACGACAATGAAAATGTCCAGCTCACGTTTGATCGCCTCACCGACATCACAAATGAGCTTCGTGCACTCGGCGCTACTGAGATTACCAAGCATGAAATTGTCAAGACATTACTGAGATCACTTGACAGCTCCTTTGACACCCTTGCCCTCATGATACAAGAACATCCTGACTTCAAGACACTCGATCTGTCTGATATACTTGAGAGGCTCAACACACATGAGTTCCAGCTGTCTGAGAAAAGAGATATCTATGGTCCCAACTATGGCCGAACTCGCGCTTTGAAGTCAAGAGTTGTTTCCTCATCTGAAGAAGAATCTGACTGCAGTTCTGATGATCCTGAAGACATTGGAAAGGAACTTGCTATGCTTGTGAAGAAGTTCTAGAAGTTCACTAAGAAGAAGGGCTTCAGAAAGTCATCACGATCCAGCTCAAGAAATGATGAAGCTTCCACTCATGACTACAAGAAGAGAACATGTCACAAGTGCAAGAAACCTGGACACTACATCTCTGAGTGTCCAGAGTGGGACAATGAGAAGAAGAAGAAGAAGAAGAGTAAGGAATATGATTCTGATGACAAGAAGAAGAAGAAATCTTCAAAGTCTTCTTCCAAGTCTTCATCTCATAAGAAGAGCTCATCTGGCAAGGCTCATGCTTTTGTTGGCAAGGAAATGGATTCAGAGGAGGAGTGAGGAGGCGGAGGTGGAGTCTGAGGAGGAGTCCGACCCTGGCATCGCAAGTCTGGCTCTAGCCACAGCCTACGTTGCCAAGTCCATCTTCAACACTGAAGACAATGACTTCCACACCAACGCTGAAGCTGATGACAAGGACGGCCCGGCTCCCACCTATTGTTTCATGGCACGTGGTGCCAAGGTAAAATCACGTGATTCTTACTTTCAAACATCTAGTGAAGATGACTCTGATTGTGAATCCAAACCTAGCTACAAAACACTTGCTAAAATTGCAACTGAACAACAAAAGGCTATGGAACATACTCAAAAACTGTTAGACAAAAGCAATGACATGTTGGACGCAGAAATGACTCGTTCACAGTCCTTAGTTGAAGAAATAAAAAATCTTCATGCTAAGTACCAAGAACTTGAAAGTCGTCATGAAACGCTCTCAACCACTCATGAAAAGCTCTCCTATGATTATCTTCAAAGGAAGCAAGAGCTTGACAAATTGAGAGCGGCTCATGAAGATCTTCAAAAAGAAAATGAGTCACTTCACGCTCAACAGATCAGTTCCGCTCAGGATGGACTTGAACCACCATGTCTAAAATGCCTTGAGCATGACAACGCTACCTCTGTTGCTGAACGTTCTACTGCTGCTACTGTTGCATTGTCTTCAACTACTGATGTGGTAACTAACCCCTCTGCTGAGGATACCACTACTATTGCTGATGAAAATGCTAGGTTGAAGACATTGCTTGAAACAGGGATGTACAAAAGTCTGAAAGGGCATCAGACAATGTGTGATGTCCTCAAAAAGCAGATCCTGAACCGAAACCCCAGGAAAGAGGGTGTTGGGTTCGAGAGGAAAATGAACGTTGATGGTTCCTACTGGAAGCCTGAGGAGTACCCCAAAACCACATGGGTTGCTGCAAAGGGACCTTCAGTGGACCCATCCACCTTGTTTGGCTTTACTTGTGCTAACCCTATTATCATTGATGAATCCTTTGATGCAAACTACAAAACTGTTCAAGAATCAGAATGGTGAAGTGTTTGCCAGGTATATTGGTACTAACTGCAGGAATGGACCACCTACGAAGAAGATCTGGGTTCCCAAAAGCTTCCTTGAGAATCTTCCAGTGAATGTCACCATGACACCACCCGGGAAGAAGACAAACCCCAGACCTAAAGCTTCATATGGTCCAAAGGCTTCATACAGACACAGGACTCACCTGAGTCACCCTAACGCCAATGTTTTGTAGGGAAATCATACTCAGACTTATGAATATGAGTGTGTGTCTTCGAACCGCTATGTTCATAAAAC
The DNA here is from genome assembly GCA_032464435.1 of Aegilops umbellulata. Classification (NCBI taxonomy): domain Eukaryota; kingdom Viridiplantae; phylum Streptophyta; class Magnoliopsida; order Poales; family Poaceae; genus Aegilops; species Aegilops umbellulata. The sequence continues at coordinate 73,139,744 of CP136059.1, forward strand.
TAAGAACTTTTCTGCTTATTCATATGAGTATCATTCATCTCCTGCATGGCTATTTGGTAGAGCTCCAAAGCCGAAGTTCTCAGATGCTGCACTTAGACTCATTGCTTCTAAGCCACCCCTGAAGTTGTGGGTGGTTAAGAAGAATTAACTTTCACTTGCAGGGAAAGGTCTCCAGCTTGAAATCAAAGGCGTCTAATGCTATTGTTGGGGACCTAAAACATCTTGTAGGGCGCAAGATTAAATGCCCAAATGGTCTTACTATGTATTTTGTTCCTGAATCGTTTGCCATACATCCTATCAGTCCTAATCTTGATATGAGCTTCAATAATCCTCTTGCCTGTCAAATGTTTATGCTTCACAATACTCTTGGTGAAGCCTATCCCACTAACTGTAATGTAGGGTATGACACCTCGTGCTTCAGAATGGATTATGGACAGCGGATGCACTAATCATATGACTGGTGATCGAAGTCTTCTCATGGACTCAACTTTACGTCCATCTGACAAGAGTCACATCACATTTGCTAACACTGGTAAAAGCAAGGTATTGGGTCTAGGTAGAGTTGCAATCTCAAAGGATCAGCACATGGATAAAGTTATGCTTGTTGAATCCCTTGGTTTCAACTTAATGTCTGTCTCAATGCTTTGTGACTTGAACATGATTGTGATATTCGGAAAATATCGTTGTCTGGTACTAATGGAATCTGACAAGTCTCTAGTCTTTGAAGGGTACCGGAAAGATGATCTATACATGCAAGATTTCTCGGCAGGTCCACAGCTCGCCGTATGTCTTCTTGCAAAAGCTTCAGAGTGCTGGCTCTGGCATCGGAGGCTGGGGCATGCTGGCATGAGGAACTTACACACTATCGCCAAGAAGAAGCATGTCATAGGCATCGAGGGCGTCAAGTTCAAGACGGATCATTTGTGCGGTGCCTGCGAAGCTGGAAAGATGACTAGGGCAAAGCATCCCTCGAAGACAATCATGACGACATCTCAACCCTTCGAGCTGCTACACATGGACTTATTTGACCCTACGCACTACTCCACCCTCACAATAACTGCTTGTCTCTATGGCTTCGTCGTTGTTGATGATTACTCAAGATATACATGGGTGCACATAATTCTCTACAAGACTGAAGTGCAAGATGTCTTCAGACGCTTCGCCAACCGTGCCATGAACAATTATGGCGTCAAGATCAAGCATATCAGAAGTGACAACGGGACTGAGTTCAAGAACACTGGACTTGATCTTTATCTGGATACAATGGGAATCACTCATGAGTTCTCTGCTCCATACACACCTCAGCAAAATGGCATCATGGAGCGCAAGAACAGAACCCTCATTGAGATGGCTCGAACAATGCTTGATGAATACAAGACACCAAGAAAGTTCTGGCCTGAAGCTATTGATACAGCATGTCATGTCATGAACCGTGTTTGCATCCATAAGCTTCTGAATAAAACATCCTATGAGCTACTCACTAGCAAGAAGCCAAATGTCAGTTACTTCAGAGTATTTGGAGCTAGGTGCTGGATCAAGGATCCACATCACAAATCAAAATTTGCACCTAAAGCTCATGAAGGTTTCATGCTCAGTTACGGAAAGGACTCGCACTCCTACAGAGTCTTCAACCTCTGTCTCTACAAAATCTTCGAGACTGTGGACATACGGTTCGATGAAACCAATGGTTCACAAAGAGAGCTCCTGCCAAGTACACTAGACGAAGCTCCACCCGGTGAATCTATCAAGCTAATGGGAACTGGTGAAATCATGCCTTCTGAAGCACAGCCTGAAGAGGAACTTATCATTTCTGCACCTAACCAACCTGAAGGCAATGCTCAGCCTGAAGACAATCCTTCCAATGTTGATAATGATCAGCAAGAGCAAAATCTTCGTCCAGTTCATCCTTGTGTTGCAAATGAAGTACAGATTGAGAAGATAATTGATAATCAATGCACCAGGTCCACTTACTTGCTCAAGAGCAACACAGTTAGCAAATTTCTGTGGGCACTTTGCCTTTGTGTCAATATCAGAATCCAAGAAAGTTGTTGAAGCCTTTATGGAACCTGAATGGATTCAAGCTATGCAAGAAGAGCTTCAACAGTTCAAGCTGAACAATGTTTGGGAACTTGTCAAGCGTCTTGACCCTCACAAGCATAACATAATAGGCACAAAATGGATATATCGAAACAAGCAAGATGAGCATGGTCAAGTCGTCAGAAACAAAGCACGTCTCGTCGCCCAAGGATATACTCAAGTTGAAGGGATTGACTTCGATGAAACATTTGCTCCTGTGGCTAGGCTTGAAGATATTCGGATACTGCTAGCCTATGCAAATCATCACAACATCTTGCTTTATCAAATGGATGCAAATAGTGCATTTCTCAACGGCAAGATTGAAGAAGAAGTATACGTCGCACAACCACCTGGCTTTGAAGATCCAAAACATCCTGATATGGTGTACAAGCTAAACAAAGCACTGTATGGCCTCAAACAAGCTCCTCGCGCCTGGTATGATACGATCAAAGACTTCCTGAAGAGCAAAGGCTTCAAACCTAGATCCCTCGATCCCACACTCTTCACGAAGACATATGATGGTGAACTGTTTGTGTGCCAAATCTATGTGGACGATATTATCTTCGGCTGCACCAATCAGAAATATAGTGATGAGTTTGGACACATGACGCAAGAGCAATATCAGATGTCCATGATGGGTGAGCTGAAGTTCTTCCTTTGTCTTCAAATTCGTCAGCAAAGGAATGGCATCTTCATATCTCAAGAAAAATACCTCAAAGATTGCCTGAAGAAGTTTGGGATGCAAGATTGCAAAGGTTACACGACGCCAATGCCAGCCAAACACCATCTGGGTCCCGACGACAATGGTAAAGAGTTTGACCAAAAGGTATACCGCTCCATGATTGGTTCTTTACTTTATCTATGTGCATCTAGGCCAGATATTATGCTTAGTGTTTGCATGTGTGCTCGATTCCAAGCGGCAGCAAAGGAATCGCATCACTTAGCTGTGAAGCGAATTCTTCAATATTTGGCTTACACCCCAACATTAGGATTATGGTATCCAAAGGGCTCAGAGTTTGATCTGGTTGGATTTTCGGATGCTGATTATGCTGGTGACAAGGTGGATCACAATTCTACATCAGGCACATGTCACTTCTTGGGACGATCACTTGTCTGTGGTCTTCAAAGAAGCAGAATTGTGTATCACTCTCCACTGCTGAATCTGAATACATTGCTGTTGGATCTTGCTGCGCTCAGCTTCTATGGATGAAGCAAACTCTCAAGGATTATGGCATCCATCTGAAACAAGTACCTCTCTTATGTGACAACGAAAGCGCTATCAAGATTGCCAACAACCCAGTTCAGCACTCGAAGACAAAGCACATTGAAATTCGTCATCACTTTCTCAGAGATCATGTCATGAAGGAAGATATTGATATCATTCACGTCAACACTGAAGAGCAACTGGCAGATATCTTCACAAAGCCCTTGGATGATAAAAGGTTTTGCAAGTTATGGTGTGAGCTAAATATCTTAGAATCCTCAAATGTCCTGTGATCAGGCACACATCCTAACACTTATGCATGTTGATGACTTAGATGTGCAACACACGAAGTAAAGTATATCTTCAATCAATGAAGACTTACATTCTGAGTGTGAATACATTAACATGGAATTTGACTTCGGAGCGCCACGATAATTGTGCGCCATGTCTGGGTCTAATACTTCCTATACGGTGGGTAACGCCACCACCAAATTCTTGTGTTTGAAGTGTTTTACTCATGGCGTTACTTTTGCTAAGTCTTCACATTTGGTTTGTCCTCAATTTCAACTTGTCTTCATGATTATCTTCTCTGTGTTGTTTTCTGATATATATATATATATATATATATATATATATATATATATATATATATATATACAAATTAGTGTTTTGTCCTCTACAGCATTCACTTATAGCTATGTCTTCCTTATTGAATCTTTTGAACTAAGTGAATGTGACCGGACCCTAATCTATCTATGCTTTCCAATCTCAAACTCTATCTGTCCAAATCATATGCATTCTATTGAAACTGTTGAATGTCTTCTCTGCGTCCTTATCAGCAGAAGATACAGAGACAAACATTAAATCCGCTTTAAATGCTCTATCCTTATTGCCTGAAATCTGGAGAAGCCGGAACGACCATCCGATAGTCCAGGCGGGCGTGGGAACGTGGGACAACTCCAAGTATGTTGCATGCTTGCCACGTGTTCCTCAGATGTGAACCGCCAGGGGCACCTGTGTAATTGCGCTGTGCCGCATACTTCCTTATAAATACATGTTCCCTGCGGTCAAGAAAACCTTCTTCCACCTCCCCACCTCGTCAAAACCCTAGCACCACCGCTAGCTCTCGACGACGCCGGCGACGAAGCGTTTAGCTGCCGCGACTTCAGCGACACCGTCCTCACGCCGGCCGCGGACATCGTCCTCTCCGCCGTCTCCGTAGGTGTCCTTCGTCGCCAAGTTAGGGCACTGTGGATTTGAACTGCTCGGTCTCCTACTCTTCCCATCTAGCAGTTCATTTTGTGGTAAATAAAACTCTCTTTTTACCATCTTTTTATCCTAAAAGATTCATCCTGTTTACCGAAAGTGGTTTCTGTCTACTCAATGTTAGATCTATCATGTCTGCGTCTCATATAATGCCTAGTATATTCACTTAAGCGTAACATCTAGTTAGATTCCTCACTTGTACTTATTCGTGGATTCGTACAAATCTGGAACCAACTCTCAGCACATAAGTGAATGTCTTCGCATCATGAGGTCAATGTCTTCAAACTGATTTATCTTCAAAATCTTCTGAGAATGCATATGACCTCTCCCCTTCCCTCGCATCTCTAATGCTGTCACAGGTACATGTCCGTAGGAGATCCCTTGGTTCTCATAGTCTGCATTCGTTTGCAGAATTCTTACAGCATCACATTAACTCTCCCGAAGCCAGTTCCTGTTTGACCAGCAAGCGGAAGCCTCTAAAGCCTTTGAACGTGTTGAAGCCATTCAGTTTGAAATTCATGGCTACAGAGAAATCAGCAAGGAAGGGTGGCAGACAGCGTCGTAGGGGAACATCAAGAGATTTGCCTGATGACCTCTCAGAGCTGTACAAGACAGATCCAGAAGAGGATTAGAATCAGCGCAAGACACGAATCCAATGGATTCGAAGATATTGGGCCGAACAATGGTTTAAATACAAGTTCGTGACCCAGGAGTATGCTGAGAAGAATGCCATCAAGACTCCATGGGGTGACATTCTCTTTCGAAGCCTTCCACCCAAGACCAGAGTTGAAGCCATTGCACAGGGTTTCTATCCCTGTATGGTCCGTGCACCACAGCCTGACAATGCTGACCCATCATCACTGCTCTGGTGTCGTGACGACAATCTCTTCAAGCGCAACTTCCAGCACACAAAGGCATCGGCCAAGGAAAACAAGAAGTCATTGGGGCTAGACTTCAACCCTGGTCCTTCTGCTCCCCGGGCTGACGGCACACGCGATGCTGAACCCAATATCATCGGACCTTTCTACAACCTTGATGGCCTCATCACCCACATTTCCGTTCAAGGTGCCAAAGTGGATCATTTTGATGATCATGCCGACACTGATGAAGCCCCTGCTCCTATTCCAAAGCCGCAGAAGCAAAAGAAGGCTAAAGCTTCAAAGTCAGTTGCTCCTCCAAAAGCTTCACGTGCGAAGCCACTGGCTACTGCACCTCCTGAAGATAGTGTGCAGTCTGAAGATCTATCACGTATCTCCAAGAAGACGGAGATGTTAAAGAAAACCGTCAAGAATACTGATCAGGCATTGACCCCTGCTGCCATTCTGCAAGACGAACACATTGATCTGTCAAGTGATGAAGATCTGGCAGATGACGCTCTTGAGCAACTGATAAAGAGCAAGGAAGAAGTAGAAATCTTCAATGATTTGCCTCTCTTTGATGTGGCAATCATCCACAATTTCATTGTTGAGTGGTTTGACACCCCAATCTCAGTTTTGATGATCTGCAACTTCCCATTGGCCTCAGCATCTCTTTCAATGGCGCCATTGCTTCTGAGCTAGCTCTAGCTCAGCGAATCATTGAACTGAAGCACAAGATCGACTATGAGAAAGCTCAGTTCAAGAAGCACATGGCAAAGCTCAGCGTGCAAGATGTCAAAAACTTCAAATTATGCTGCACGAGCTCAAGGAAGCTTTTCTTAAGAAACGTGAAGAAGCTAAAGGTTCTCGTGAGCGCATGAAGAATATGGCTGACAAGTGCGTGCAAGCCTACAATGAAGCTGAAAAGCGCAAGGCTCTTGGACGTCCTGGCATCGACCCGAGAATGGCTGCCAAGAAGAAGAAGAAGTCATCGACTGACCAATCTGCACCTTCAAGGGGGGAAGAACCTCGCATTGTCTTCCCAAGCAGCATGTCCGGCTCAAAGCCAAAGGTCAAGTCAACCACTTCAGAACTGAAGAAGACAAGGGCTACCGAGGCTGAAGCCAGAAAGAGGAAAAATCCTGAAACTTCTGATGTTGCTCCCTCCAAGAAGAAGCACAAAACCAAGAAAGATCAGGCTACTCCCATAGAGCCCCTTGTTGTCGAGCCTATCTCGGTTGCTCGTCCTAACTCTTCGCATCAAGAACGACGGATGATAGTTCATGAGCCTGCTTCCACAGAGGCTCCTGAAGCTGAAGACATTCCAGCAGTTGACCCCACCGCTGCTGAAGACATTGGTCACCATGACAATGTTGAAGATGATGTAGTTCTTCCTCAGATCGAGCATAAAGTGGTATCATCGCCTGTTCTCACGAACAGCGAACTAATAAGCATTAGTCGTCCTCTGACGCCAATTTCTCAGGATGCATCATGGGCTGATCACCCACAAAAACAAGACACCCCGAGTACTCCCCAACAACATATCACCCCACCAGTGCATGAAGAAGAATATGACTTTGAGGCCCAGCCAACTCCATCTCCACAGGCATCGCCAGCGTTACGCAGGCTTTGCAAAGGACCAAGGCCCCAAGTCCCTCTTTCGAGCGTTCCAGAAGGAGAAGTGCACCATCAATCTGTTGCACCTTAGGTGTTTCCAGAAGCCACTCCTACTGTGAATGTCTCCGAGTCTGAAGCTAAAGTTGCTGAAGACAATCCGGCTGCATCAGCCGAAGACAAACAAGCAGAAGAACGTGTCCCTACTCCCCCCATCATTGAAGAAGTTGTTCCTGAAGTGAACTTGTCTGTGCTCGACCCTCCAGCTCCTCGAGTGGAGGTTGAGAATCCTGAGGCTGCCACCACTAACACCACTGAAGCCAATGACGTGGTCATGGCTGAAAACAATGTGGATCCTACACCAAACACTATGCCAGAAGCCAATGAAGTCAATGATGCACCTGCAACAGATGTGCAGCCTGACACCTCTGTTGATGCCACTGCTCCTGTTCCGCCACCAAGGCCACATACGATCGAGCAAGCATACAACTATGGCCAGCTTATCACTGTCAAATGGCCTCTTCTTGTTCCTCCACCTGCTGTTGGTCCCCAATTTGACTATCACGTCGAGCGCAGGCCTCAGGTTCAGAAGCCAATGCCAAGGCTGCCTAGGTTTCCAGGCACTGCATCTGCACCCGGATCATTCAATGTCAATGGCTTCAAAGCAAACAACACCTTCTTTGATAGCGCCAAGAACCCCTACTCTAAGGCAAGAATATCTTCTGATCGGTTCTGGAGCTATCAACAGCGCAGTTATTACTCATGCATCTTATACAATCAAGGTCGCATTTTTCCACATATGCGTCTTGATACTGAAGCCATAACTGGTCTGCCCTGTTTGGAAGAAGCGCTGGATTGCTTCAGAGAGTCTGGCTTGTTGCAGTTCGTCACTGACAAGGAGCACTGGAATGAAGAATTGCTGCTCCAATTCTATGCCACTCTTCATATTCGTGGCTACAACAGGGATCCGAAGACTTGGATCCTTGAGTGGATGACAAGCAATGTTCATCATGAAGCCAAAGCCTTTGATGTCATTGAGCTCACTGGCCTACCCACTCCAGGTGATCTTTATGAACCTGGTTGTCAGCTTCACAGTGCTGCTATGGAGAGCATTTTTCACAAGCCTGAACCCAACATGAGTCAGATGCTTAGCATGATGAAGCCTTTGCCTCCTTATGCTGAATATCCTAAGGAGTTCTTTGTTGAAGACCTTGAGTATCTGCCACGCACCATCTATCACATCATACGGCGAACTCTTTGGCCCATCAAAGGACATTATCCACGTGCTAAGCTGGAAGGTGCAATGAAGACTTTGGTCTTCCATATTCTTCACGGCAAAAGCTTCAATGCACAAGACTTCTTTATCCGCCAACTTGCTGCATCAGGATCTGACATTTTTGGTCTGAAGTTCTATGCTCCCTGGATCATGCGTCTGATCAAGCTCCACTCTGCCTTCAACTATCAGCCCTCTGCACGCAATCACATCATCTTTTTGCCAGAGGTTGATCTGTCTGTTGAAGCTATATATCCAGAGCCTGCCAAGGAGCCTCTTAGTCTTCAGAATGCTGACCACCAAAGCTTCTCGCAAAACATTGAAGAAGTTCAAGTTGTCGCTCGTGTCTATCCATTGGCTGGGAATACTCGCTTGCCTCACCGTGTGCAGACTGAAGCTACTGAAAGCACCATTTCCCAAAGGCCTTGCAAGCGCTCTCGTGTTCTGAAAGACCGAGAACTTCTTGTGGCACTGCAACAGAAACAAGACAAGCATCACTTCTGGCTCAAGCGACAGATGCAAAGTCTATTGGTGGACGTCAGTCGCATTCGCAATCTTGCCACCAAGAATGCTTTTGTCACTCCTGAGACCTGTCGATGTTCATGGAAGAGTTTGACACTGCTCAGTGCTGAAGTAGATCTTCAAGACGATGGCCTCATTGAAAGATTCAAGTTTGACTCCACTCCTCCACGGAATGCTGTCCTACGTCGAACACCATCCCTTGAAGATTCTGACTATTCTTCCTCAGCTGCAATGGTGAATGCCAGAGTGATCGATGATGAAGATGATGCTACTTCACCGCCCCCTACTTCTGCATGAATCGACACTGCACCAAGTTCGTCTGCACCGCCAAACAACACCGACGACCCTGCTGCTTCACCTACTCCTTCTGGGAACGAGTAGATGCTCTATGTCTTCAAACCTTTTTGGTCCTTAATGACAAAAGGGGGAGAAGCATATGGGTTTGATAGTCTTCAAGCGGGTCCATATGGGTGGTGGTTTTATATTTTGCCTAGTGTTTACAACTCTCGCTTTTTGATACATTTGGTTCTTTGAGTTGTAACACTTAGACTCGATGGTCGTCTGCCACTTATTTGCTATTCTGTGATGCGATGATAAATTCCGCATGTGCGATGATAACTTCCGCACTTAGGTCATCTTGCAGACGTCCATTTTTCATTATGCATGTCATTATCTTCGTTATATCAAATCATGCATTGTCTTCATAAGTTGAAGAGGATCTCCACAAGTACAACCTGCCATGTGCATTTGCATTCCAAAAGCAAATTACGTATATGCACATCTTCAGGGGGAGCCTTTGCCACTTATGAAGACAATACCTAAATCCTTTACATTTCACATACTTTTATCCCTGTTGAAAACTTCAACCAGTTTGTCATCAATCACCAAAAGGGGGGAGATTGTAGGTGCATCTAGTGCCATCCCTAGTTGGTTTTGGAGTATTGACGACAAACCTGGTTGAGGGACTAATGTGTTTGTGAGAATTGCAGGATAACACAGGTAGTAGTCCCTCATTGATTCGGTTAACCTACCGGAGATGACCCCTAAAAATGTATGAAGACATTGACGACAATGGTGGTATGTGAAGATATTCATATTGAAGACTATGACATGAGAAGACATTGAGTGAAGACTATGGAGCGCGAAGACTTAGTCGTTTCATTGTTTCCTTTTCTTCTTTGTTGAGTCATAGGAACCACCGTACTGTTAAGTGGGGTCCAAGTGAACAAAGTCAGAGTGACTGAAGTGATGCTCAACCAAAATCCTATGTCTTCGAGCGAAGACAATGAGAGCAAATCTTATCCAGAGATGGATGAGTCGGCTTTGCTTGTAGCCCAAGTAAAGTTGCCGCGTGTGTTTGAAATCTGACCATTGGAACACGTGTCAGTTCCTTAGTGACCCAGGGTCATTTTGGACAAATCAGGTCGGGTTGCCTAGTGGCTATAAATAGCCCACCCCCTACACCATAAATTGGTGGCTGCTTAGAGTTAGTGCACGACTTTTGTCGTTTTGAGAGCAACCCGCCTCAAAGCCTTTGAGAGAGAGAAATCCTTGCGAGGACAAAGCCCAAACACCCAAAGCCAATGAGTGTTAGGCATCACTGAAGTCTTTCTATCTGAGTGACCTGAAGACTTATTACACTTGAGGACTGTGAATCCTCCAGCCGGTTAGGCGTCGCGTTCTGAGCATCCAAGAGCCATTGTGCATCGCCGGTGAATGAAGTCTGTGAAGGTTTGGAAGTCTACCTTGAAGACTTACCAGAGTAATTGGGCGAGGACTGGGTGTCCTTAGCTCAAGGGGAATAAGGTGAAGACACGGTCTTCTGAGTTGAATCTCAGCCTCCCTAACTAGACGTACAGTTGTCACAGCAACTGGAACTGATCTAACAAATCTTGTGTCCTCAACAAGTGACTGGTTCTATCCTCTCCCTCTCTTTACTTAGAGTTTGTCATCGTGAAGTCATTGCCTGTTTGCTTTACCTATTCGTCTTCACTGTTTGACATCTATTGTTGTTTGGCTTCATACCATCTTCCATCCTGATCCTTACTACCTAGCTGCTATTTGTCTTTGTACTCTCACGTTATTGCATACTTGACTATGGCTTGCTTAGTGTAGTCTATCTTCCGCTGCATCTCAATAGGTTCATTTCTATTGTTTGTCTTCGAAACTTCCATGTTCTGAAGACTTTCATAAAAATCGCCTATTCACCCCCCCCCCTCTAGTCGATCACTAGCACTTTCAGTACTTTCACTAGTGCAATCTCTCAACAATGCTAATATAATTGGATCATATAACCATCCCTCAATGTGCGATGAAGAATCACTCCAAGTTTCTATCTAGCGGAGAACATAAGAAGGAATTGTTGATAGGGTACAAAACCACCTCGAAGCTATTCTTTTTGATTGATCTACCCAAGAGTTCGTACTAAAATAATACCAAGTTATCCTTTCTGATCGATCTATCCAGAGTTCGTACTAAAATAACACCAAGTTATCCTTTCCGTTCGGTCTATCAAGAGTTCATACTAAAATGACACCAAATAATTTTATATTCCTAATACTCAATCCAACATAAAGAACCTCAAAGAGTGCCCCAAGATTTCTACCTGAGAAACAAAGACAAGAACATGCATCGACCCCTATGCCTAGATTACCCCAATGCCACCTCGGGAATCCGCGAATTGAGTGCCAAAACATATATCAAGTGAATCAATATGATACCCCATTTTCACCACGGGTATTCATAGCAAGACATACATAAAAGTGTTCTCAAATTCATAAAATTATTAAACCCGATAATAATGAAATCTCAAAGGGAAAACTCAATTCATCACAACAGGATAGAGAGGGGAAAACACCATATGATCCAACTATTAACAAAGCTCGTGATACATCAAGATCGTGCCAAATCAAGAACACGAGAGAGAGAGAGAGAGAGAGAGAGAGAGAGAGAGAGATTTAACACATAGCTACTGGTACAAACCCTCAGCCCTGAGGGTGGACTATCCCCTCCTCATCATGGTGGCCGTCGGGATGTTGAAGATGGCATCCGGTGATGATTTCCCCCTTCGACAGGTGCCAAAACAGGGTCCAGGTTGGTTTTTTGTGGCTACAAAGGCTTGCAGGGGCGGAACTTCTGATCTAGGGTTATTTCTAGAGTTTTTTGTATTTATAGGATTCTTCAGTGTCGTTCTCACAACCAGATGGGCTTCGAGGGGCCCACTACCCACAAGCACACGGCCAAGGCCTCTAGCGCGCCCTGGTGGGTAGTGGCCACCTCCTTCTGTTGGGGAATGATAGAGGCAAAGGTGTCCCGATGTTTCGATGAGATGGTGGCTATCGTTTCTGTGGGAGGTGACCTTGACGATCCGACTACGAACGTGCGAGACGTCACGCCTTAGCAATCGCTAAACCAACTTCCGAGGGTTATTGACCACGCCGGAGCACGGTCAACCTGACCACGAGGGCCTGTTTCCTGCGAGCAAACGAAGAACAAGCAAGAAACTAAGATTGCAATCTGGATATTGCAGATATAAGAGGAAAGCTTTATTAATGAAGGTGGGGTTCTGTGACGCCTTGGTCTGGTCGTTGAACACAAACGAAGTACGCGAAGTTGCAGCTATGGCGAACTTTTGATCTAAACAAAACCCAAAGTCTAAACGATGCCCTAGGGGTTGTATATATGGGGGAAGAGGGGGGAATTTCGTGGCCCTTGGAGGAGGGGTCCGAAACCCACCCTAACTCTTGTTTCCCCACACATACGGACTCTAAAAACAGCCTATATTGAAGTATTTCGAAATTACATGGGCCTGGCCCAAGAAGAAAGGTGACGCAGCACCTAGAATAGCCTATGGACGAAAATTATGAAGTGGCATCTTGTATATTTCGTCCAAGGCTTCATGCACTCATTATGGTGGCTTCAAAGTCCTGAAATCATCACTTGAAACTCTGTTCTTGTCTCCCTTGCGCATGCCATCAACTCCATGCTTGTTCTTGCTCCAATGATCATCCTTCTCCAAGCTAGGCCCTTCATTTGTAAGCAAAACAAATGTATCTAATTTAGGCAGCATCATATTCTCATGAACATTAGAATCATTACCAAGAAACGAAAGTACCTGATAATTCAATTGGCGTGCGCGAGATCTAGTAATTGGTCCAGTATGTATAGCAGTAGGGGCTGTGGGTGTAACAATGGTATTGATGTCCTCATCATCCTCCCCTTCTTGAAATGAAGTCGTCCTCGACGGAAGCTCATCTTCCTCACCCAAATAAGGCTTCAAATCTGCAATGTTAAAAGTGGGACTAACCCCAAAATCTACAGGCAACTCAAGTTTATATGCATTATCATTTATTTTCTCTAACACCTTAAAAGGACCATCAGCACGTGGCATTAGCTTTGATTTGCGCAAATTAGGAAATCTATCCTTACGCAAATGTAACCAAACAAGATCTCCAGGTGCAAACACAACATGTTTTCTACCCTTATCTCCAGCAAGTTTATATTTAGCATTCATACGCTCAATGTTTTCCTTAGTTAACTCATGCATTTTTAAAATCAATTCAGCACGTTCTTTAGCATCAAAATTAACCTTCTCCGAAGATGGAAGAGGCAACAAATCAATGGGTGCACGAGGTAGGAAACCATACACAATTTCAAAAGGGCACATCTTAGTAGTAGAATGCAACGACCGATTATAAGCAAATTCAATATGAGGCAAGCATTCTTCCCACATTTTCTTATTATTCTTCAAAACAGCCCTAAGCATAGTAGACAATGTTCTATTGACTACTTCAGTTTGTCCATCAGTTTGGGGGTGACAAGTAGTACTAAAAAGCAGTTTAGTCCCCAACTTAGCCCATAAACATCTCCAAAAGTGGCTAAGAAATTTAGTATCACGGTCTGAAACAATAGTATTTGGCACACCATGCAAGCGAATAATTTCACGAAAGAACAAATCAGCAACATTAACAGCATCATCGCTTTTATGATATGGTATAAAGTGTGCCATTTTCGAGAATCTATCCACGACAACAAATATGCTATCCCTCCCCTTCTTTGTTCGAGGTAGACCTAAAACAAAGTCCATAGATATATCCTCCCAAGGAACACTAGGTACAGGCAAAGGCATATATAAACCATGAGGATTGAGTCGTGACTTAGCTTTTTGACATGTAGTGCAGCGAGCAACAAAACGCTCAACATCCCGTCTCATCTTTGGCCAAAAGAAATGTGTAGCAAGTATATCCTCCGTCTTCTTCACGCCAAAGTGTCCCATTAGTCCTCCCCCATGCGCCTCCTACAACAACAAAAGACGAACGGAGCTAGCTGGAATGCATAGCTTGTTAGCACGAAACACAAATCCATCGTTAACGACGAACTTGTTCCATGATCTACCTTCTTTACAATTCTGCAATACATCTTTAAATACAGCATCATGCACATATTGATCTTTGATGGTCTCCAAACCAAATATTTTAAAATCAAGTTGTGACAGCATAGTATAACGACGAGACAATGCATCAGCAATAACATTTTCTTTACCCTTCTTGTGTTTAATGACATAAGGGAAAGTCTCAATGAATTCAACCTATTTAGCATGTCTACGGTTCAGTTTAGCTTGACTTTTAATGTGTTTCAAAGATTCATGATCAGAATGTATAACAAATTCTTTGGGCCATAAATAATGTTGCCATGTTTCTAAAGTTCGAACAAGAGTATATAATTCCTTATCATAAGTAGAATAGTTCAGACTAGGCCCACTCAATTTTTCAGAAAAGTATGCAACAGGTTTGCCATCTTGTAATAACACACCTCCTAATCCAATTCCACTAGCATCACATTCAAGCTCAAAAGTCTTATTAAAATCAGGAAGTTGGAGTAAAGGAGCATGTGTCAACTTATCTTTCAATACCGTGAAGGCTTCTTCCTGTGCGGTACCCCAAACAAAAGGCACATCCTTCTTTGTAAGCTCATTGAGAGGTGCAGCAATGGTGCTAAAGTCTCTCACAAAACGCCTATAGAAACCAGTGAGTCCAAGAAAACTCCTCACTTGTGTGACCGTTTTGGGCTGCGGCCAACTCTCAATAGCTTCAATCTTGGCTTTATCAACTTCAACTCCCTGTGGAGTAACAACATAGCCAAGAAAAGATACTCAGTCGATGCAAAAGGTGCACTTCCCAAGGTTACCAAACAAACGTGCATCACGTAGAGCATTAAAAACAGCACGTAAATGTTCCAAATGTTCTTACAAAGATTTGCTATAAATTAGTATATCATCAAAATAGACTACCACAAATCGTCCAATGAAAGCACGTAAAACTTCGTTCATTAGTCTCATGAAAGTACTAGGTGCATTAGTTAACCCAAAAGGCATGACTAACCACTCATATAAACCAAACTTAGTTTTAAAAGCTGTTTTCCATTCATCTCCCAATTTCATACGAATTTGATGGTATCCACTACGCAAATTAACTTTGGAGAATATTGTAGAGCCACTCAATTCATCAAGCATATCATCTAGCCTAGGAATAGGATGACGATAACGAATAGTAATATTATTAATGCCTCTACAATCAACACACATACGCGAGGTACCATCCTTTTTCGGCACTAGAATAATAGGAACAGCACAAGGACTAAGGGATTCGCGTATATAATCTTTGTCGAGTAGCTCTTGTACTTGACGCATAATCTCCTTCGTCTCCTCTGGATTGGTACGGTATGGTGCGCGGTTGGGTAATGATGCACCGGGAATTAAGTCAATTTGATGCTCAATCCCTCGAATAGGTGGTAATCCCGGTGGCACGTCTTGTGGAAAGACGTCAGTGAACTCCTGCAAAATGTTAGTAACAGCAGGAGGCAAAGAGGAAGGCACGTCCTCGAATGAAAATAATGCCTCTTTGCACACAAAAGCATAGCAAACAGATTTGCTAACATCTAGATCATCAATATCAGATTTGGTGGCAAATAAACATGCACTTTTCAATTTAATTTCAGAAGCAACACTAGATGGTTTATTATTAGGCTTCATTTGTTGCTCAAATTCTTTTGCCACAATCTGATTTTCACTCTTATTTTGCTCCTGTTTTGCTTTATTAGCTCGATTAATATCATCTTTCAAAATGGAATCAGGAGTCATAGGAAGCAAAGTAATATTTTTGTCCTTAAACAAGAGTATACAGATTGTTTCTACCATGGTGTACAGAATTTTTATCAAATTGCCATGGTCTACCAAGTAATAAGGAACATGCTTGCATAGGTACCACATCACAATCAACATAATCAGCATATGTAGAGATACTAAAATGCACACGAACAGTACGTGTTACCTTAACCTTGCCGCTGTTGTTGAACCATTGGATGTAGTAAGGATGTGGATGTGGTCTTGTGGTGAGAGATAGCTTCTCCACCATCTCCATGCTAGCCAAGTTGTTGCAGCTCCCTCCATCTATGATGACGCGAACAGAACGTTCCTTCACAACTCCCTTTGTATGGAACAGATTATGCCTCTGATTTTGCTCAGCTTGCGTGACCTGCACACTCAAAACACGTTGAGCAACTAAACATTCATACCTGTCAGCATCTTCAGCAGCCATGTATTGCGTCTCATGATCAGAATCATCTCCACCGTGTTCTTCATGTGTAAGAAGAGCCAAAGTCTCCTCATCATAGTCACTAGCGGACTCATACCCACCATCCTCAGTAGCAACCATCACACGCTGAGATGTGCATTCTCGCGCAAAATGTCCTCTTCCCTTACAACGACGACAAATAATATCACTTGTGTGCCCTGTAGACGCCATGGAAGAAGCAGAGCTCTGTGCAGGCCCGGCAGGTGTGCTCTTGGCAGATAGTGGTGGTTGTGCCTGCTTTCTTGTATCACGGTTGGAGGTGGCAGCTGACGGAGGTGCCGGTGTAGCAAAACGTGTGAAAGTAGATGATGCACGTGGTGTCCACGATGAAGGTCGACCTGCAGAAAAGTTAGTTCGCGCCAATGCCTGTCGATCCTGCACTTCACGTTCAGCTTCACAAGCAAGATGGAATAAACGAGTGATATTATTATAATCCTTATAGTCTAGAATGGTCTGAATCTCTCTATTTAATCCACCTAGAAAACGTGCAAGCATAGCTTCATTCTCCTCAACGATACCACATCTAATCAAGCCAGTTTGTAATTCCTGATAATATTCTTCTACCGAATTTTTTCCTTGTCTTAAGCGCTGCAATTTTTGAAGTAATTCACGTTGATAATATGGTGGAACCCAACGAGTACGCATAGCAGTTTTCAAAGTAGCCCAAGTAGCTGGAACAGGATATAATCTACAATATTCAGACCACCAAACACATGCAAAGCTAGTGAAAGCACAAACAGCAGCAGGAACACGTCTCTCCTCAGGATATTGTAAACATGTAAATCGTTGTTCAGTTTCTAACTCCCAAGTAAGATATATATCAGGAACATATCTACCCTCAAATGGTGGAATATTCAATTTCAGTTTAGGGAGATGGTCATGATCTCGTACCTGAGGGGGAGCCCTAACATTGCCATTATTTGCATGTAGACAACCTGGTGGTTGTGGTGCTGGTGGTTGCACGTAGTTCTGATGTTGATCAACCTCATCCTCGTAATCTCCCACATAATCATCCTCCTCCACATCAGCAGCAGGAGCCACAGAAGTATCGACAGTAGCACCAGCAGCTTGGCCAGGCTGAAGAGGGACACGGGTCGCTCGGCGGAGGGCTGTGTCGTGATGTGGAGGTAGTCGTTGTTGCTGTTGTAGAGGTGCGTTTGATGCAGCCGGTGGTGGTGGTGGTAGTCGAGCAAGCAATTCATTAAACTTGTTATCGAGCTTTGTTTCGAACGCCTTCTCAATGCCATCTATCTTCTCCATGGCCTCTTCAAATCTACTTAGCACATCTTCCACCTGTCCACTCATCATTTGCTGAAACTTATCATGTAACGCTTTGTTTGTCATGTTCTCCCAGTCAGTCTCGTCGGCTTGTGATCCTGCCATGGTTAGCAGCAATAGAAACACACAAGAATATGATTCTATAGACTACTAGGAAGTGGTGCTGGTGGTGTGGTGGACAGTCACAAATCCGTCAAGCAAATCTCAAATTCATACCAGTTCTTACCCAGCAGCAGGCGGTGATCGGCAACCGTTGTAGTCAAAACTCTCAAAGCTTGGATAGAGCAATTGCCAGGGAGAGTCAAACGCATGACGTAGATGTATGTGGAGTTGGAGAGGCTTATAGTATGGTAGCAAAAAGGTCAGCAATAATCAATTCAGAGATGCAAAGTTGAATAAACGCTCATCGACGGTACTGTGTTGGTCCTAGGCTAGACCGTGCTAGAGACGCGAGCCTAGAACACTAACAAAATCACGGCGCTGCACGAAAACAAGGGAAAAGCACACTCTGGAAAAAAAATCGCTCTTTTTTTTTGCGCTCTTTTTTTTGCGCTCCTCTTTTTTTTGCGAAAAATCACTATAATGGCGAGTGTCTCAAAACTCTTCCCAGGTCAAAGTGACAGGATAGACACGAAATTTTTGCGAAATTTTTTTTCGACTGCCCGGACCCAAAAACTGGAAACGGCTCAAAAAAAACTTTCAATAACGGCGACTGTCTCAAAAGGCTAAGAAACACCTAAAAATAGGATAGCCAGAAAAAAATTTGTCAAGTGCGTTTTTGGAAAATTTTGGGCCTAAACGGAGGGTGGTTTCCGGACTCTTTTTTTTTGGAAACCAACCTCTTCTACGGACGGCAAAAGATTGATGGAATCCCAAACCTACTCAAACAAGGAAACACGAATCTGGCAACAGATGGATCTCGAAAGCAAACCTAATATGAGATGGACTCGAAGTGATGGTGGTATATGGATACGGATCGGTGGTGGTATATGGACTCGGAGCGGTGGCGGATAAGCGGTGGTGGAAGATGGCAGGGACAATGATGATGGTGCGGCGGCGGCGTGACTAATATGACCAGAACTCGAAACTCTAAAAGACTAGACGCTAAGACCAGCAACTTGACACGACGATGCAACCGCAAATTCAACAAAGCAAATACAGAAAAGATTATGCAAAGGCTCAGATTGGTTCGGATAGGATGACCTAACCCTAAATTTTTTTGGCTTTTTCGTGGACTATAGGTATGAAGAACAGACTCGATCTAAACTACGAAAAACTGTAAAATCTCACCGAGCAACCTGAAAATCTAATACCACTTGATAGAGGCAAAGGTGTCCCGATGTTTTGATGAGATGGTGGCTATCGTTTCTGTGGGATTCGACCTTGACGATCCGACTACGAACGTGCGAGACGTCGCGCCTTAGCAATCGCTAAACCAACTTCCGAGGGTTATTGACCACGCCGGAGCACGATCAACCTGACCACGAGGGCCTGTTTCCTGCGAGCAAACGAAGAACAAGCAAGAAACTAAGATTCCAATCGGGATATTGCGAATATAAGAGGAAAGCTTTATTAATGAAGGTGGGGTTCTGTGACGCCTTGGTCTGGTCGTTGAACACAAACGAAGTACGCGAAGTTGCAGCTATGGCGAACTTTTGATCTAAACAAAACCCAAAGTCTAAACGACGCCCTAAGGGCTGTATATATGGAGGAAGGGGGGGATTTCGTGCCCCTTGAGGGTTAGGCAATGAGTGTTAGGCATCACTGAAGTCTTTCTATCTGAGTGACCTGAAGACTTATTGCACTTGAGGACTGTGAATCCTCCAGCCGGTTAGGCGTCACGTTCTGAGCATCCAAGAGTCATTGTGGATCGCCGGTGAATGAAGTCTGTGAAGGTTTGGAAGTCTACCTTGAAGACTTACCAGAGCAACTGGGCGAGGACTGGGTGTCCTTATGTAACGCTCCGGATTCGATGCGCCAGGTGTCTGCCAGCTATTCGCCGTCATTGCCTTGTCAAGTGCTTGCGTGTCGCACTTTGCCATGTCATCATCTGCATTTCATATCATGTCATCATGTGCATCGCATTTGCATACGTGTTCGTCTCTTGCATCCGAGCATTTTCCCCGTTGTCCGTTTTGCAATCCGGCACTCCTATGTCCCCCGGCGCCCCCTTTTGTCTCTTTTCGTGTGCGTGTATTAAACTTTCTCGGAATGGACCGAGGTTTGCAAAGCGGCCTTGGTATAGCACCGGTAGACCGCCTGTCAAGTTTCGGGTCATTCGGAGGTCGTTTGATACTCCAACGGTTAACCGGGTAACCGTGAAGGCCTCTTTTGGGTTGCAGCCCAAAACCCCTCCAAATCAGCTCAATAACCCATCTAAGTCACTTCCATCATCTCGGTCGTTCGATCACGATCGTGTGGGCGAAAACCGCACTCCATTTGGACACTCCTACCTCCTCCTACCTATAAATAGGTGCCTCCCCCTCAAATTCGCAGGCGAAACCCTAAAAAATCCTTCCCCTCGCGCCGCCGGACGCGTCCGCGTCACGCCGGACATGTCCACCGCCCCAGCCACCTCACCCCGACGAATCCCGTCGTGCCACCTCAGCGCCGCCGCCTCCCTCACCCACTCACGCGCCGCCACGTCAGCCCCGCCGCCCTCCTCTCTCCTCCCCACTGGGCCAAGGCCCGCGGAGCCCATCCGGGGCCCGCACAGGCCCGGTCGCCGCCGCCGCCCGGCCCGCTTCACCGCCCGCGCCGGCACGCCGCCGCCCCGAGCTCCCGCTGCTCCGCCGCCTCCCGCGCCCGCCGCTTCGCCTCCCGCGCCCCGCCGCCGTCCAACCGCGGCCCTGCCGCCGGCCGTCGCCGCGACGCCCGTGCCGCGTCGCCCCGCGCCCTCCAGCGCGCCCCCGCCTTCGCCCGTGGGTGCCGCCGCCTCCGGAGACCGCGCCGTCCCGGATCCGCTGACCGCGCCCGTCCCCGGCCCCGTCTCCGTCCATCCTCGTACCCCGCGCCGCCGTTGACTTTTTCCCCGGGGTGAGGAAAACGGCTAAGTCCTTTCCTCTGTGACATTTTGTTGCTCCCTTGTTCATGCCGTAACTTGCTGTATACTGCTCCGTTTCGTGCGTGCAATATGTCAAATTGTTCGTCCCGATGAGTACATCATTTTGCCTCATTGCATCATGTTCATTTGAGCTCATCTCGATGCCCGAAATGCTGTTAGAAGAGGGCTATGTGATGTTAGTTTCAGATCTGTTTCAGTAGATGCACTTTTGTCATTTTTGCCATGATTGATGTGTGCTTCCTATGAAGTTGAGTCCTACATGTGTTTTGAAATATGCCATGCCGTCTTTC
Organism: Aegilops umbellulata; assembly: GCA_032464435.1. NCBI lineage: Eukaryota > Viridiplantae > Streptophyta > Magnoliopsida > Poales > Poaceae > Aegilops > Aegilops umbellulata. Next base: position 73,160,819 of record CP136059.1, read on the forward strand.
CAGAGGTTTATGCGATGCATTTTTGTGATCTATGTGGTGACTAGCACAAGCATGCAAACTAGGGATCATAATGTTGCTGATTTCATGTTCTGCTATAAAATGTTCTTGTTATTATCATGTTCTGTTGTTATTATCATGCCATGTGTTCTTGTTGTTTCAGAGAGATCTATTCCTCTTTTGAGCATGAACAGTAAGAGTGTTTTGAGCATATGGATTTGCTATATCCATATTTGCCTTTTTTTGTAATTATGGAGTGCCATAGAATGAGTCAATCGAGCTCTACTTTTGCTATAAAATTTTACTGGCAGATTGTTTACATGTTATTCGATTTTGCCAAGCTTGTTGTAGTTGATCCTTGCATGATATATTGTTGTTCTTGCCATTTCTAGCTTCTATGCCATGTCTTCTTGACGGGTGTATGCTTAATTTGTCATGAAATGCTCTGTGGTGAGTGCATCGAGCTCGTAAACATGCCTACTTGCTATCTGTTTTTGACATGTCCAGTTTTTCTGCTAAGTCTGAAAACTGTAACGAAACTTGCTTAATTGACATGGGTGCTATTATATTTTCTTGTCCTTTTTGGCTCATGCTCAGTAAGGGACTTTTGTTCAACGCTTTGAGTAGATTCATGCCATGCCTTGCTTTGCTATATTGTGTTCCTGTAGCGTGTTGTTTGCTTGCTCTAAACATGTCATCCTGATGTTAATTTCTGGCATGTTGTTATTTTCACTAAGTCTGTGAACCTGTTATCTTTTGCACTTTTTCCATGCTTGTTTGAACCTGTTATTGTGTGATTTAGCCGTAGCTCAGTGTTCATTTTTTCTCAAGCATCTTGATTAGTTCACTGCCACATGCTTTGCTGGTACGTTTGGGTGCAGTAGCTTAATTTCTTGTTGCTTGCTAAGTAGCATCATGCTGTTAATGGCAGAATCTTGTCATTCTTGTTTTGCTTGTCATTTGCAAACCGTGCATCCGATTCCGGTGATCTTTATATCGATTTCAACCGAAATCACCTCACCTTTCCAGTGGCATACTTGGTTTGCCAAGATTATGCCTTGTTCATCTTTTCCTTCCGGAGCACGCATATGCATTGCATACCACATCTCGCATATCATGCCATGTGTTGCATCATGTTGCTTGCGCATTGCATCGTGGTTGATAGTTGTTCCTTTGCTTGTGTTATTGTTTTGGGTAGAGCCAGGAGACGAGTACGTGATCGAGGAACCTATTGAGAACGCTTACGAGGATCAAGCTTTCGACAACTCTAAGAACCTTGCAGGCAAGATGACCATACCCTCGAAATCACTTCTATCTTTGCTTGCTAGTTGCTCGCTCTTTTGCTATGCCTATGATGCGATACCTACCACTTGCTTATCATGCCTCCCATATTGTTAAACCAAGCCTCTAACCCACCTTGTCCTAGCAAACCGTTGTTTGGCTATGTTACCGCTTTGCTCAGCCCCTCTTATAGCGTTGTTAGTTGCAGGTGAAGATGAAGTTTGTTCCTTGTTGCAACATGGAGATGTTGTTCCTTGTTTGGAACATGTTTACTTGTTGGGATATCACAATACCTTTTATATTATTAATGCATCTATATACTTGGTAAAGGGTGGAAGGCTCGGCCTTATGCCTGGTGTTTTGTTCCACTCTTGCCGCCCTAGTTTCCGTCATATCGGTATTATGTTCCCGGATTTTGCGTCCATAACGCGGTCGGGTGATTTATGGGACCCCCTTGACAGTTCGCTTTGAATAAGACTCCTCCAGCAAGGCCCAACCTTGGTTTTACCATTTGCCTCACCACCACCCATTTTCCCTTGGGAGTAATTAACCCAAGGGTCATCTTTATTTTAGCCCCCCCGGGCCAATGCTTGTCTAAGTGTTGGTCCGAACTAGAGCCACTTGCGGTGCCACCCCTAGGAAACTTGGGGTATCTTCGGTTGCCGTACGTAGTGTTCATCCGGCGTTGCCCTGAGAACGAGATATGTGCAGCTCCTATCAGGATGTCGGCGCATCGGGCGGTCTTGCTGGACTTCTTTTATTACTGTTGAAATGTCTTGTAGCCGGGATTCCGAGACTGATCGGGTCTTCCCGGGGAGAAGGAATATCCTTCGTTGATCGCGAGAGCTTATCATGGGCTAAGTTGGGACACCCCTGTAGGATTTTGAACTTTCGAAAGCCGTGCCCGCGGTTATGTGGCAGATGGGAATTTGTTAATGTTCGGTTGTAGAAAACCTGAAGTTGATCTTAATTAAAATACATCAACCGCGTGTGTAACCGTGATGGTCTCTTCTCGGCGGAGTCCGGGAAGTGAACACAGTGTTGGAGTTATGTTTGACGTAAGTAGTTTCAGGATCACTTCTTGATCATAGTTGTTCAACCGTGCTTTTGCCTTCTCTTCTCGCTCTCATTTGCGTATGTTAGACACCAGATATGCTAGTCGCTTGCTGCACCTCCACCTCACTACCCTGTCCTACCTATAAGCTTAAATAGTCTTGATCTCGCGGGTGTGAGATTGCTGAGTCCCCGTGACTCACAGATACTTCCAAAACCAGTTTGCAAGTGCCGATGAAACTGTGCAGGTGATGCACCCGAGCTCTAGTTGGAGCTCGATGAAGATCTTGTTCATTGTGTAGTTTCATTTCAGTTGACCAGTAGTGGGGCCCAGTTGGGGTCGATCGGGGATCTGTGGAGCATTTGGGGTAGTCTTCTTTTATTTTGGTTCCGTAGTCGGACCTTGATTGTATCTGTATGATGTAATTCTTTACTCATGTATTGCGTAAAGTGGCGATTGTAAGCCAACTATGTATCTCTTTCCCTTATGTATTACATGGGTTGCGTGAAGATTACCTCATTTGCGACATTGCTTTCAATGCGGTTATGCCTCTAAGTCGTGCTTCGACATGTGGGAGATATAGCCGCATCGAGGGCGTTACAAGTTGGTAATCAGAGCCTTCCCCGACCTTAGGAGCCCCCACTGATTGATCATTTTTAGTGGACGAGTTGTGTCTAGAAAATGTTTTGAGTCATTTAGGAATTATGTATCGGAGAGTTTAGGAATTGTTTTTACTTCCCAGTCTCCTCATCGCTCTGGTAAGGCATCCTGACGTAGAGTTTTGACTCTTCTCTTCTCAAATTTCACTAAAAAAATTAGGATCACGCGGGTATCTTAGAATCGTTCCGATGGTTTTGTGATGACAACATTGTCTTGGTGCCTCCTGTCAGCAGGGGTTTAGTGGAGGTGTCCCGGGGAGTTGAGCTCTGAGGTGTTGTCGTCATAATTTTATCGTTGCAGTTCTGGAATACCTGAGTTTAGTACGCCAACATCGAAAATCTCTTTTGTACAGTTGTTGGTGAGATAACCCTGATAGCCCAGTACTGAGGCGAGTGCGGGAGTATTGCCATAACTCGTATAACGGATGCTTTTCGAAGGTTGAGGTAGACGATTTCCAAAGGTTTCTTGGTTATGTGTTGAAGGATGGATACAGCTGGATCGAGGTATTGTTAGTTTGGGTGATATATTTTGTGTCCCCTGTATCCCCAACACCTGATTGCATAACCAGAAAGTTTCGGGAGTTTATAAGTGGGAATTCAAGTATCTCGTAGGATATCTTTCCAACAGACACATGATACGATATGGGATCTATGATATGTTTGTTTCGGGCTTATTCTGCAAGCCAAATCCTTTGTTTTTGTTTTGTTTTGTGGTATTCGAGTTGCTTCAAAGTCAAGTGTTGATTCCATACCTTTCCTAAGCGGTGTTCTCATATTTCTATGTGGATGCTAATCCTTCTTGTTCATCAAGGTTGTCTTTTCAATCCTTTCCAACCGGTGTGCTTCTCTCCAAGTAAATCTGATCATTCCAACATCCGCAAGATCAACTCTAAGTATTCTCAACGGTGTTTGTTTCATTCGTCCCAAGTGGCCTTTGTTTTCCCGCCCTCCCACCCTTTTCTTTAAGGACTCGGATTTCTCGATCATATATCCTTTTAGTTGCGAGAAGTCTCTTCATTCTTTTCTTTTAATGTTCTTATCCGGTGATTTCCCGTGAAGATTCTAACGGAGCTTCAAGTTCATCATTCGTCATTTTTTTTCTTCTCCGGTGGTTCCAATTCAAGCTTTATCGATCATATCTTTTCCTCGTTTCTAATGTTTTCGCGTACCGGTGCACCTCATAATAATTCACTTCTCGCTATTCATTTGTTCGGGAGTGCTGAAGATATCTCAGAAGGCTCGTCTTGTCTTTCAAGATCAGTTCAACCTATTTCGAGGTTGTTATCTCATTCTAGCCATTTAAATCAACCGGTGCAATCTACCTTTCAAGTAATCGTTCAACAGTGGTTCTTTCGAGTGGGCCCTAACCCTCAGGTATTTTCCCAGGATCTTACCTGACTCTTCTAATTTTTCCCGGAGCTATTCCCAAATCCTTTTCAAAGTTTGACATAAGAATGAAGTATCATCAGTCATATTCCTTCTCCAAGATCGCTTTCAAATTCTTTTCATCGTTGGTTCAACCTTTCCAATTTTCATTCCGGAGTACCTCAACAATTCATGGTGGTGGTTCTCATCATAATTCTCGGATTTTGAAGACCGAAGAAGATTTTCCCTTAAATCTTGTCCATTCTCTTGAAGATGCGTGGTTCTAGATTGATGCCATTCTCTCATAATTGTTTCGATTGTGAGAATTCTTTTCACCCATCCGGAGCATTTCAGGAGTCTTTTCAGTTTGATTCTTCGGAGACCATCATCTCAGAATTATTCAATTCCAAATTTCAGCTCTCGTTCTCCAGATCTTATCGGTGCATCGCTCCAATATACTCTAATCAGTTCATGATCTCTTCGTTCTCATGTATCTAAATTCTAGCAAGCATCTTCGTTCATTTGCTAATTCTTCCTAGTGTTTCTTTATCTTTTCTTCATCCATTTTAAATTCTTACGGTGGTTCTTTCAAGACTCTTCTTCCTTCGTTTATCATATCAATGCATTCGTGCTTTCCAAATTCTACCGGTGGATCGTTGAAGACCTTCTCAAGTTGAGCTATATCTATCTTCATCCTTGCTACGAAAATAAGTAGTATGCCAAATCCGTGTATTGTCATCAATTTAAATTGGTGAAGGATACGCATAATGTAATTCTTATTCTTGTTTCATCCAAGTGATTAATTCCTTATTACGGAGATTCATCAAAATTCTTGATTTCATTTGTTCATCTTTCTTTCCGGAGTTCCAAGTTTTCCCGGTTATATCATTTCTAAGCTCCATCTAAATCATTGCAAGGCTTCAATTTGTGTTTTCACCTTCTCTTTCTTTTTATCATCCTTTCATTACCGGAGTTCTTCATGGAGGCTCTACATGGTGGTTCATCAAGGATTCCTTTCATTCTCTTTGTTCTTCAAGATTTCTCTCGGAGCTATGATCCGCTAAACTTCACTCTAAAATAAACATGATGCTCAACACATGTTTTGTTTTGAGGGGTTCAAGCATTCTTTATCTTGCATTTTAAAGTGCAATTCTTTCAACCGTAACATTCGAGGTGGTATTATGTCATTCTTGATAATTTGAGTTCATGTCTCATGATTCACATGTTGTTAAGAATGAGATATTTTAAATCCATCAAGCTCTTCTTTGGAGTTATCTTGGGTTTATACTTCACCTAAAGCCTTCTCTAAGGTTGTTGCTATTTATGGTGCTTATAAATGACCTAAGTTCTTCATCCTCCCGGTGAGATAAGTTTCTCGTCTCCTTGTTGATATCAATCCAATCGTTTGTTTTCGTTAGTGGCAGAACTTCACCTCAAGTTTTGAGATGTGTCAATAAGCCCACGGGGATCATATCTTTTCGTTGTTGGTTTTCCATCAACTCCGTTCGACCCTTCTCCTAAAGATGCTTTTACAAGCTCATATGTGGCAGAAGTTGTCATTTTCTTCTTCGTTCCTTTATCCCAACGATCTAACTTCTATTCTTTCGTTACGGAGGCATTGTGATGTTGTGCTCTTCACCCATCACCTCGTTTTGTGAGGATCGTGTTCTTTTCTTGCTTATCCATTTAACCGGAGTGTTGTATCATCTCTTCAATACCTTTTCATCTCATCAAGTTTTCTTCTCTTTTCTACCGGAGTGCTGTTCAAATTCTATCATTCTTGTTCCCTGGCTATCACTATATACCGGTGGTTGCATATTCTCTTTGGTTCGTTAAACTCTTGTTTCATGCCTTTCAACCTACAAGGTTCTTGTAATGTTCCTTGTTCCTCTTTACTAACAGAGTGTTCGCAATCACGTTCATCTCCATGGTACTCTTCTTTAAATTGTTTAACCTCTCAAGGCTCATTGGTTTCACTCGTTTGGCAAAGAAGCAACTTAGTTTTACCTCTCCTCTTTATCTTCCGTTTTCCCTCCGGTGCCATCCTAGATCTCGGGACGAGATCCTCTCGTAGTGGTGGAGTGTTGTAACGCCCCGGATTCGATGCGCCAGGTGTCTGCCAGCTATTCGCCGTCATTGCCATGTCAAGTGCTTGCGTGTCGCACTTTGCCATGTCATCATCTGCATTTCATATCATGTCATCATGTGCATCGCATTTGCATACGTGTTCGTCTCTTGCATCCGAGCATTTTCCCCGTTGTCCGTTTTGCAATCCGGCACTCCTATGTCCCCCGGCGCCCCCTTTTGCCTCTTTTCATGTGCGGGTATTAAACTTTCTCGGAATGGACCGAGGTTTGCCAAGCGGCCTTGGTATAGCACCGGTAGACCGCCTGTCAAGTTTCGGGTCATTCGGAGGTCGTTTGATACTCCAACGGTTAACCGGGTAACCGTGAAGGCCTCTTTTGGGTTGCAGCCCAAAACCCCTCCAAATCAGCCCAATAACCCATCTAAGTCACTTCCATCATCTCGGTCGTTCGATCACGATCGTGTGGGCGAAAACCGCACTCCATTTGAACACTCCTACCTCCTCCTACCTATAAATAGGTGCCTCCCCCTCAAATTCGCGGGCGAAACCCTAAAAAATCCTTCCCCTCGCGCCGCCGGACGCGTCCGCGTCACGCCGGACATGTCCACCGCCCCAGCCACCTCACCCCGACAAATCCCATCGTGCCACCTCAGCGCCGCCGCCTCCCTCACCCACTCACGCGCCGCCACGTCAGCCCCGCCGACCTCCTCTCTCCTCCCCACTGGGCCGCGGCCCGCGAAGCCCATCCGGGGCCCGCGCAGGCCCGGTCGCCGCCGCCGCCCGCGCCGGCACGCCGCCGCCCCGAGCTCCCGCTGCTCCGCCGCCTCCCACGCCCGCCGCTCCGCCTTCCGCGCCCCGCCGCCGTCCAACCGCGGCCCTGCCGCCGGCCATCGCCGCGACGCCCGTGCCGCGTCGCCCCGCGCCCTCCAGCGCGCCCCCGCCTTCGCCCGTGGGTGCCGCCGCCTCCGGAGACCGCGCCATCCCGGATCCGCTGACCGCGCCCGTCCCCGGCCCCGTCTCCGTCCATCCTCGTACCCCGCGCCGCCGTTGACTTTTTCCCCGGGGTGAGGAAAACGGCTAAGTCCTTTCCTCTATGACATTTTGTTGCTCCATTGTTCATGCCATAACTTGCTGTATACTGCTCCGTTTCGTGCGTGTAATATGTCAAATTGTTCGCCCCGATGAGTACATCATTTCGTCTCATTGCGTCATTTTCATTTGAGCTCATCTCGATGCCCGAAATGCTGTTAGAAGAGGGCTATATGATGTTAGTTTCAGATCTGTTTCAGTAGATGCACTTTTGTCATTTTTGCCATGATTGATGTGTGCTTCCTATGAAGTTGAGTCCTACATGTGTTTTGAAATATGCCATGCCGTCTTTCCAGAGGTTTATGCGATGTGTTCTTGATGGGTGTATGCTTAGTTTATCAGGCAATGCTCTGTAGTGAGTGCATCGAGCTCGTAAACATGCCTACTTGTTATCTGTTTTTGACATGTCCAGTTTTCTGCTAAGTCTGAAACCTGTAACAAAACTTGCTAAATTGACATGGGTGTTATTATATTTTATGTTCCTTTTTGGCTCATGGTCAGTAAGGGACTTTTGTTCAATGCTTTGAGTAGGTTCATGTCATGCCTTGCTTTGCTATGTCATGTTCCTTTAGCATGTTGTTTCCTTGCTCTAAACATGTCCTCCTGATGTTAATTTCTGGCATGATAGTATTTTCACTAAGTCTGTGAACCTGATATCTTTTGCACTTTTGACATGCTTGTTTGAACCTGTTATGGTGTGATTTAGCCGTAGATCAGTGTTCATCTTTTGTCAAGCATCTTGAGTAGTTCACTGCCACATGCTTTGCTGGTACGTTTGGGTGCAGTAGCTTAATTTCTTGTTGCTTGCTAAGTAGCATCATGCTGTTAATGGCAGAATCTTGTCATTCTTGTTTTGCTTGTCATTTGCAAACCGTGCATCCGATTCCGGTGATCATTATATCGATTTCAATCGAAATCACCTCACCATTCCAGTGGCATACTTGGTTTGCCAAGATTATGCCTTGTTCATCTTTTCCATCCGAAGCACGCATATGCATTGCATACCACATCTCGCATATCATGACATGTGTTGCATCATGTTGCTTGCGCATTGCATCATGGTTGATAGTTGTTCCTTTGCTTGTGTTCTTGTTTTGGGTAGAGCCGGGAGACGAGTACGTGACCGAGGAACCTGTTGAGAACGCTTACGAGGATCAAGCTTTCGACAACTCTGAGAACCTTGCAGGCAAGATGACCATACCCTCGGAATCACTTCTATCTTTGCTTGCTAGTTGCTCGCTCTTTTGCTATGCCTATGCTGCGATACCTACCACTTGCTTATCATGCCTCCCATATTGTTAAACCAAGCCTCTAACCCACCTTGTCCTAGCAAACCGTTGTTTGGCTATGTTACCGCTTTGCTCAGCCCCTCTTATAGCGTTGTTAGTTGCAGGTGAAGATGAAGTTTGTTCCTTGTTGGAACATGGAGATGTTGTTCCTTGTTTGGAACATGTTTACTTGTTGGGATATCACAATACCTTTTATATTATTAATGCATCTATATACTTGGTAAAGGGTGGAAGGCTCGGCCTTATGCCTGGTGTTTTGTTCCACTCTTGCCGCCCTAGTTTCCGTCATATCGGTATTATGTTCCCGGATTTTGCGTCCCTAACGTGATCGGGTGATTTATGGGACCCCCTTGACAGTTCTCTTTGAATAAGACTCCTCCAGCAAGGCCCAACCTTGGTTTTACCATTTGCCTCACCACCACCCATTTTCCCTTGGGAGTAATTAACCCAAGGGTCATCTTTATTTTAGCCCCCCCGGGGCCAATGCTTGTCTAAGTGTTGGTCCAAACTAGAGCCACTTGCGGTGCCACCCCTAGGCAACTTGGGGTATCTTCGGTTGCCGTACGTAGTGTTCATCCGGTGTTGCCCTGAGAACGAGATATGTGCAGCTCCTATCAGGATGTCGGCGCATCGGGCGGTCTTGCTGGACTTGTTTTATTACTGTTGAAATGTCTTGTAGCCGGGATTCCGAGACTGATCGGGTCTTCCCGGGGAGAAGGAATATCCTTCGTTGATCGTGAGAGCTTATCATGGGCTAAGTTGGGACACCCCTGCAGGGTTTTGAACTTTCGAAAGCCGTGCCCGCGGTTATGTGGCAGATGGGAATTTGTTAATGTCCGGTTGTAGAAAACCTGAAGTTGATCTTAATTAAAATACATCAACCGCGTGTGTAACCGTGATGGTCTCTTCTCGGCGGAGTCCGGGAAGTGAACACGGTGTTGGAGTTATGTTTGACGTAAGTAGTTTCAGGATCACTTCTTGATCATAGTTGTTCGACCGTGCTTTTGCCTTCTCTTCTCGCTCTCATTTGCGTATGTTAGACACCAGATATGCTAGTCGCTTGCTGCACCTCCACCTCACTACCCTGTCCTACCTATAAGCTTAAATAGTCTTGATCTCGCGGGTGTGAGATTGCTGAGTCCCCGTGACTCACAGATACTTCCAAAACTAGTTTGCAGGTGCCGATGAAACCGTGCAGGTGATGCACCCGAGCTCTAGGAGGAGCTCGATGAAGATCTTGTTCATTGTGTAGTTTCATTTCAGTTGACCAGTAGTGGGGCCCAGTTGGGGTCGATCGGGGATCTGTGTAGCATTTGGGGTAGTCTTCTTTTATTTTGGTTCCGTAGTCGGACCTTGATTGTATCTGTATGATGTAATGCTTTACTCATGTATTGCGTAAAGTGGCGATTGTAAGCCAACTATGTATCTCTTTCCCTTATGTATTACATGGGTTGTGTGAAGATTACCTCATTTGCGATATTGCTTTCAATGCGGTTATGCCTCTAAGTCGTGCTTCGACACGTGGGAGATATAGCCGCATCGAGGGCGTTACACCTTAGCTCAAGGGGAATAAGGTGAAGACACGGTCTTCTAAGTTGAATCTCAGCCTCCCTAACCAGACGTACAGTTTTCACAGCAACTGGAACTGATCTAACAAATCATGTGTCCTCAACAAGTGACTGGTTCTATCTTCTCCCTCTCTTTACTTAGAGTTTGTCATCGTGAAGTCATTGCATGTTTGCTTTACCTATTCGTCTTCACTGTTTGACATCTATTGTTGTTTGGCTTCATACCATCTTCCATCCTGATCCTTACTACCTAGCTGCTATTTGTCTTCGTACTCTCACGTTATTGCATACTTGACTATGGCTTGCTTAGTGTAGTCTATCTTCCGCTGCATCTCAATAGGTTCATTTCTATTGTTTGTCTTTGAAACTTCCATGTTCTGAAGACTTTCATAAAAATCGCCTATTCACCCCCCCTCTAGTCGATCACTAGCACTTTCAGTACTTTCACTAGTGCAATCTCTCAACAATGCTAATATAATTGGATCATATAATCATCCCTCAATGTGCGATGAAGAATCACTCCAGGTTTCTATCTAGCGGAGAACATAAGAAGGAATTGTTAATAGGGTACAAAACCACCTCGAAGCTATTCTTTTTGATTGATCTATCCAAGAGTTTGTACTAAAATAATACCAAGTTATCCTTTCTGATCGATCTATCCAGAGTTCGTACTAAAATAACACCAAGTTATCCTTTCCGTTCGGTCTATCAAGAGTTCATACTAAAATGACACCAAATAATTTTATATTCCTAATACTCAATCCAACATAAAGAACCTCAAAGAGTGCCCCAAGATTTCTACCTGAGAAACAAAGACAAGAACATGCATCGACCCCTATGCCTAGATTACCCCAATGCCACCTCGGGAATCCGCGAATTGAGTGCCAAAACATATATCAAGTGAATCAATATGATACCCCATTTTCACCACGGGTATTCATAGCAAGACATACATAAAAGTGTTCTCAAATTCATAAAATTATTAAACCCGGTAATAATGAAATCTCAAAGGGAAAACTCAATTCATCACAACAGGATAGAGAGGGGAAAACACCATATGATCCAACTATTAACAAAGCTCGCGATACATCAAGATCATGCCAAATCTGAAGGAAATATGCCCTAGAGGCAATAATAAAGTTATTATTTATTTCCTTACATATCATGATAAATGTTTATTATTCATGCTAGAATTGTATTAACCGGAAACATAATACATGTGTGAATACATAGACAAACAGAGTGTCACTAGTATGCCTCTATTAGACTAGCTCGTTAATCAAAGATGGTTATGTTTCCTAACCATGAACAAAGAGTTGTTATTTGATTAATGAGGTCACATCATTAGTTGAATGATCTGATTGACATGACCCATTATATTAGCTTAGCACCCGATCGTTTAGTATGTTGCTATTGCTTTATCCATGACTTATACATGTTCCTATGACTATGAGATTATGCAACTCCCGTTTGCCGGAGGAACACTTTGGGTACTACCAAACGTCACAACGTAACTGGGTGATTATAAAGGAGTACTACAGGTGTCTCCAATGGTAGATGTTGGGTTGGCGTATTTCGATATTAGGATTTGTCACTCCGATCGTCGGAGAGGTATCTCTGGGCCCTCTCGGTAATGCACATCACTTAAGCCTTGCAAGCATTGCAACTAATGAGTTAGTTGCGGGATGATGTATTACGGAACGAGTAAAGAGACTTGCCAGTAACGAGATTGAACTAAGTATTGGATACTGACGATCGAATCTCGGGTAAGTAACATACCAATGACAAAGGGAACAACGTATATTGTTATGCGGTCTGACCGATAAAGATCTTCGTAGAATATGTAGGAGCCAATATGGGCATCCAGGTCCCGCTATTGGTTATTGACCAGAGACGTGTCTCGGTCATGTCTACATTGTTCTCGAACCGTAGGGTCCGCACGCTTAAGGTTTCGATGACAGTTATATTATGAATTTATGAGTTTTGATGTACCGAAGGAGTTCGGAGTCCCGGATGAGATCGGGGACATGACGAGGAGTCTCGAAATGGTCGAGACGTAAAGATCGATATATTGGACGACTATATTCGGACATCGGAAAGGTTCTGAGTGATTCGGGTATTTTCGGGAGTATCGGGGAGTTACGGGATTACGGGAGAAGTAATGGGCCTTGATGGGCTTTAGTGGGAGGAGGAAAAAGGTTGTTGCGCCCCCCCTCCCCTCTAGTCCGAATTGGACTAGGGAAAAGGGGGCCGGCCACCTTTCCTACTCCTCCACTTCCTTCTCCCTTCCTCCCCTCTTGATGGACTCCTACTAGGACTTGGAGTCCTAGTAGGACTCCCATCCTGGCCGCACCAATAGCCTTGGCCGGCCTCCTCCTCCTCCATCCTTTATATACTGAGGCAGGGGCACCCCATGGACACACAAGTTGATCCTTGAGATCGTTCCTTAGTCGTGTGCGGTGCCCCCCTTCACCATATTCCACCTCGGTCATATTGTCGCAGTGCTTAGGCGAAGCCCTGCGTCGGTAACACATCAAGATCGTCACCACGCCGTCGTGCTGACGAAACTCTTCCCCGAGAGCTTTGCTGGATCGGAGCCCGGAGAACGTCATCGTGTTGTACGTGTGTCAAGAACTCGGAGGCGCCGGAGTAACGGCGCTGGGATCGGTCGAATCGTGAGGAGGACGTACGTCTACTTCCTCTACGTTGTGTCAACGCTTCCGTTTCGGTCTACGAGGGTACGTAGACAACACTCTCCCCTCTCGTTGCTGTGCATCACCATGATCTTGCGTGTGCGTAGGAAATTTTTTGAAATTACTACGTTCCCCAACAGTGGTATCAGAGCCAGGTTTTATGGTTTGATGTTATTTGCACGAGTAGAACACAAGTGAGTTGTGGGCGATATAAGTCATACTGCCTACCAGCATGTCATACTTTGGTTCGGCGGTATTGTTGGACGAGATGATCCGGACCAACCTTACGCGTACTCTTACGCGAGACCGGTTCCCTCGACGTGCTTTGCACATAGATGGCTTGCGGAAGACTGTCTCTCCAACTTTAGTTGAACCGAGTATGGCTACGCCCGGTCCTTGAGAAGGTTAAAACGGAGTCTATTTGACAAACTATCGTTGTGGTTATGATGCGTAGGTAAGATGAGTTCTTGCTTAAGCCCGTAGCAGCCACGTAAAACTTGCAACAACAAAGTAGAGGACGTCTAACTTGTTTTTTGCAGGGCATGTTGTGATGTGATATGGTCAAGACATGATGCTAAATTTTATTGTATGAGATGATCATGTTTTGTAACCGAGTTATCGGCAACTGGCAGGAGCCATATGGTTGTCGCTTTATTGTATGCAATGCAATCGCGATGTAATGCTTTACTTTATTACTAAGCGGTAGTGATAGTCGTGGAAGCATAAGATTGGTGAGACGACAACGATGCTACGATGGAGATCAAGGTGTCGCGCCGGTGACGATGGTGATCATGACGGTGCTTCGGAGATGGAGATCACAAGCACAAGATGATGATGACCATATCATATCACTTATATTGATTGCATGTGATGTTTATCTTTTTATGCATCTTATCTTGCTTTGATTGACGGTAGCATTATAAGATGATCTCTCACTAAATTATCAAGAGGTGTTCTCCCTGAGTATGCATAGTTGCAAAAGTTCTTCGTGCTGAGACACCACGTGATGATCGGGTGTGATAGGCTCTACGTTCAAATACACGGGTGCAAAACAGTTGCACACGCGGAATACTCAGGTTATACTTGACGAGCTATGCATATAAGATATGACCTCAGAACATGGAGACCGAAAGGTCGAGCGTGAATCATATAGTAGATATGATCAACATAGTGATGTTCACCATTGAAACTACTCCATCTCACGTGATGATCGGACATGGTTTAGTTGATTTGGATCACGTGATCACTTAGAGGATTAGAGGGATGTCTATCTAAGTGGGAGTTCTTAAGTAATATGATTAATTGAACTTTAATTTATCATGAACTTAGTCCTGGTAGTATTAGCATATCTATGTTGTAGATCAATAGCTCGCGTTGTTGCTTCCCTATGTTTATTTTGATATGTTCCTAGAGAAAATTGTGTTGAAAGATGTTAGTAGCAATGATGCGGATTGGATCCGTGATCTAAGGTTTATCCTCATTGCTGCACAGAAGAATTATGTCCTTGATGCACCGCTAGGTGACAGACCTATTGCAGGAGCAGATGCAGACGTTATGAACGTTTGGCTAGCTCAATATGATGACTACTTAATAGTTTAGTGCACCATGCTTAACGGCTTAGAATCGGGACTTCAAAGACGTTTTGAACGTCATGGACATATGAGATGTTCCAGGAGTTGAAGTTAATATTTCAAGCAAATACCCGAGTTGACAGATATGAAGTCTCGAACAAGTTCTATAGCTAAAAGATGGAGGAGAATCGCTCAACTAGTGAGCATGTACTCAGATTATCTAGGGTACTACAATCGCTTGAATCAAGTGGGAGTTAATCTTCCAGATAAGATAGTGATTGACAGAATTCTCTAGTCACCATCACCAAGTTAGTAGAACTTCGTGATGAACTATAATATGCAAGGGATAACAGAAACAATTCCCAAGCTCTTCGTGATGCTGAAATCGACGAAGGTAGAAATCAAGAAAAACATCAAGTGTTGATGGTTAACAAGACCACTAGTTTCAAGAAAAGGGCAAAGGGAAGAAGGGGAACTTCAAGAAGAACGGCAAGCAAGTTGCTTCTCAAGTGAAGAAGCCCAAGTCTGGACCTAAACCTGAGACTGAGTGCGTTTACTACAAAGGGACTGGTCACTGGAAGCGGAACTGCCCCAAGTATTTGGCGGATAAGAAGGATGGCAAAGAGAACAAAGGTATATTTGATATACAGATTATTGATGTGTATTTTACTAGTGTTCATAGCAACCCCTCGGTATTTGATACTGGTTCAGTTGCTAAGAGTAGTAACTCGAAACGGGAGTTGCAGAATGAACAAAGACTAGTTAAGAGTGAAGTGACGATGTGTGTTGGAAGTGGTTCCAAGATTGATATGATCATCATCGCACACTCCCTATACTTTCGGGATTAGTGTTGAACCTAAATAAGTGTTATTTGGTGTTTGCGTTGAGCATGAATATGATTTGATCATGTTTATTGTAATACGGTCATTCATTTAAGTTAGAGAACAATTGTTGTTCTGTTTACATGAATAAAACCTTCTATGGTCATACACACCAACGAAAATGGTTTGTTGGATCTCGATCGTAGTGATACACATATTCATAATATTGAAGCCAAAAGATGCAAAGTTAATAATGATAGTGCAACTTATTTGTGGCACTGCCGTTTAGGTCATATTGGTGTAAAGCGCATGAAGAAACTCCATGCTGATGGATTTTTGGAATCACTTGATTATGAATCACTTGATGCTTGCGAACCGTGCCTCATGGGCAAGATGACTAAGACACCGTTCTCCGGAACAATGGAGCAAGCAACAGATTTGTTGGAAATCATACATACTGATGTATGTGGTCCGATGAATATTAAAGCTCGCAACAAGTATCATTATTTTCTGACCTTCACAGATGATTTGAGAAGATATGGGTATATCTACCTGATGAAACATAAGTCTGAAACATTTGAAAAGTTCAAAGAATTTCAGAGTGAAGTGGAGAATCATCGTAACAAGAAAATAAAAGTTTCTACGATATGATCGTGGAGGAGAATATTTGAGTTACGAGTTTGGTCTTCAATTAAAACAATGTGGAATAGTTTCACAAACTCATGCCACCTGGAACACCACAGCATAATGGTGTGTCTGAACGTCATAACCGTACTTTATTGGATATAGTACAATCTATGATGTTTCTTACCGATTTATCAATATCGTTTTGGGATCATGCATTAAAGATAGCTGCATTCATGTTAAAAAGTCCATTGAGACGACACAATCTGAACTATGGTTTGGCAAGAAACCAAAGTTGTCGTTTCTTAAAGTTTGGGATTATGATGCTTATATGAAAAAGTTTCATCTTGATAAGCTCAAACCCAAATCGGAGAACTATGTCTTCATAGGATACCCAACGGAGACTGTTGGGTACACCTTCTATCACAGATCCTAAGGCAAGACATTCGTTGCTTATAATGGATCCTTTCTAGAGAAGGAGTTTCTCTCGAAAGAAGTGAGTGGGAGGAAAGAAGAAAACTTGATAAGGTAATTGTACCTTCTCCCTTATTGGAAAGGAGTTCATCACAGAAATCTGTTCTTGTGAGTACTACACCAATTAGTGAGGAAGCTAATGATGATGATCATGTAACTTCAGATCAAGTTACTACCGAATCTCGTAGGTAAACCAGAGTGAGATCCGCACCAGAGTGGTACGGTAATCCTGTTCTAGAAGTCATGTTACTTGACCATGACGAACCTACGAACTATGAGGAAGCGATGATGAGCCCAGATTCCGCGAAATGGTTTGAGGCCATGAAATCTGAGATGGGATCCAAGTATGAGAACAAAGTATGGACTTTGGTTGACTTGCCCGATGATCGGGAAGCAATTGAGAATAAATGGATCTTCAAGAGGAAGATGGACGCTGATAGTATTATTACTATCTACAAAGCTAGAATTGTCGCAAAAGGTTTTCGACAAGTTCAAGGTGTTGACTATGATGAGAGTTTCTCACTCGTATCTATGCTTCTCGGCTCCAGGTCCACTCGAGCGATATCACTTCCTTCTCCGAGGCGGCGTAGTGAGATCCTAGCTCGCAGGCCCTCTATTACCATATAAGAAGACAGTCAGTCAAAAGAAATGAACAAGACCAAAATGAAACCCTCAAACACTAGATTCCTATTGATTCGACAATGAAGAAGATCGAGGACAACAACACACTAGCCTCCGATCACTCGGATGACCACCGAGTCAGCAATGACGAAGATCGAGGACAACAACACATTGGTCCTAGATCACTCGGCTGATTACCGAGTCAGCAATGAAGAAGATCGAAGACAACAACACACTGGTCCTAGATCACTCGGCTGACCACCAAGTCAGCAATGAAGAAGATCGAGGACAGGCCCACTCGGTCAGCCGAGTGTGGTGACGCACTCCAAGTGCAACACAAGAGGTGAAAGTTTTGAAGACTGCCTCTGATTGTCCACAATCGCAGGCAGTCTCGGGGACTACACCTAGTGGGTGCACTCAGTGTGCCCCCACTATAGAACATCCAATTGGATAGTTCACAAAAAAACAATTGGCAAGCAGCCTCGGGACAAAGACGCTAGAAACTCTAATACTCCCGCCGAATACTCCCAGTCGATGGCAGCCTCGGGGACTACACCCAGTGGGTGCACTCAGCGTGCCCCCATTAGAACCGAAAACACTCGGAAACACCCTATCTAAATCCGAGTGGGACGATGGTGTAGAAAAACTTAAGCCCTAAGACTCTCGTCGACGGTTTCCAGTCGACGGTGGCCTTGGGGACTACACCCAGTGGATGCACTCAGTGTGCCCCCACTGGAAAATAAACACCCAGTGGGTGTGCCCCGTGCAAACCCACTAACAAGAATACTATCATCCACTCGGAGCATGAAGAAGAAAAAGAAATTCAAAAACTTTGACTGGAAATCATACACACAATGGTACTTACTCGGACATTGCTCTGCAGTGCCTCGCTGGCGTCGTACGCATCCTTCAACCACTCACACATCAGCTTCACCTAGATGAGAGCCTCCTTGCTCGCCCCCACTTGGTCTTCTGGGACATGGTACAGGGGGTAGACAGTGATGAAGGTCGACGGTGGTGCGGGTGCAGGCCTTGGTGTCGGAACTATGGTGGTCATGGGTGCAGAGCTGCCCCTGGGCCAGGAGACTCGGTATGGTGGGTCTCGCAGCAGTCTTGGCAGGTGAAACATGCTCCGCTCGGCGAGGAGAGGCCTCCTGCATGACCAGGTTGACGTTGGTCGCCACCCCCTTGTTAGCCTCCGGGTTGGGCGGGTCGACCTTATTGTCGTCGTCCAACTGGATGATCTCAGTTGGCGCTGCGCAAACACATAGATTAATGTATCAATAAAAGTAAATGGGATGGAAATCCAGAAGTCCAAATCAACTGGCGTGACCGTACCTTTGGAGGTGGCAATGTCCGCCGTATCTGTCTTGCCCTGATTCTGCTTGGGGGCATTCGGATACAACGATGTCGTCGATCGTTGCTGCAAAACACAATATCACTCGGCCGTCAGCTGAGTCAAGATGACAATGGACGAAGACTTGGCAAGAACACTTATGTCGACGCCACCGCACTACCACCTTTGATCCGGGGCACAACGGCTTTACGAGGCCTGGAGGCAATCTGCTTGAGATGTATGGGCTGCTTCTTGGCGGAGCTCTCTGCTTCAGCACGCCCGCGCTTCGAGCTACGCGTCATATGGCCCGAGGCAGTCGGCTACTGAGCCCCTCCCGCCTTGCCACTTGGGTCATGTTGCTCCTTGGAGCGGGGCTCCCTAGGGCCCTCAGATGACGGCGAAGACTCGACCTCCTTCCCCTCCTCGGTGCTCTCATCCTCGTCATCGTCATCGTCCTCCTCCGAGTACTGGCACTCTGTGTCACTTATCACGTCCTCCGTTGACCGGTCGACCACCAGTATTTCGGAGATCAGCTGTTGGAAACTCTGAAGAAACAAAGACGCCACAAAACCAAAGTCCAATGCGCAAGAAATAACCTAATAACAATCTGACTGGTTGGGAAAAGGATTACCTCAATCGGTGGTGTGTCCTTGGCATACGGGGGCACCCTCCTGGCCCCCCTGTGGATTGTCACGAGCGCAAGTGATGACTCCGATCTTGGCGCCCACATCCTTCTCGGCGCGCTCCTCTGGGTGCACCTGAGTGGGGTCATTTGGACCCGCATACGTCCACATGGGATGCGCCCTGGCCTGCAGCGGTTGGATCCGCTGACTAAGGAATGTCTCCCGCAGATCCATCCCATTGGCGTCTATGTTCACGACCTCAACCAAGGCGATGGCTAGGATTCTCACATGCGTCTTCTCCTCCTTCGTCACTGTGAGGGACTCGGGAGCCCTTAACCTTTTCGCCGAGTACAGAGGAAGGCCCTACTGGTTGTTGGCTCCAGGGACACCCCTCCAGTAAAAACAACTCCCCTGCCACCCCTTGACGGAGTCGGGAAAGCTCATCTTTGGGAAGGCACTGCCACCCCTGAGCTGGATCCCCGAACCTCCGCATAGCTGGGTGACATGGGTCTTCGCACCAGTCGACGAATCCTTCTTCATGGTCATCGCCCCGGCATGTGAAGATGTGCTTGAAGAGACCCCAATGTGGGTGGCAACCAACGAAGTTTTCGCAAAGGGAAATAAAAGCCGAGAGGTAGACAACGGCATTTGGAGGGAGATGATGGAGTTGCGCCCCAAAATAGTCCAAAGAGGCTCGGAAGAAAGGATGAGGAGGCATCGAGAAACCTCGTTCAATGTGAGCCACCAGGAGGACGCGCTCGTCCTCCTACGGCGCCGGCTCCACCTCACCCGCCTTTGGACACCCCCATCCATCCGCCGGAATGAGCCCCTCCGTGGAGAGCTCCTCCAGCCGTTTGGCTGAGACGCACGAAGGGATCTAATCCCCCGATGCGCCGCCAACCGGAGCACCTGAAGTCGAGGAAGTGGCCTTCCCGGCCTTCTTTGCCTTCTCTGCCTTCGCCATGGCCTTGAGTGCTCTGTTGGCAAGGGAGTGGTCGGGTGGGAAGGGGAGCGGAGGATTCAAGGAGGGAAGGGGGATCTGAGGAAATAACCCTAGCCCCAAAACCTTTTATGCCTCTAGTAAAAATCACACCGCGGATCTCCAGCCACAGATCCCTGGATTAACTGCGCCCGTGACGGCAGGACGCACAGAGTAAATGTGGCACGTGGCGAATTTCGGGGCGAAAACCAAGGTGTCGTGCCCCACTTCCGCCACTAAGCTACGACATTACCACTTCTACACGCGCGCACTCAATTTTGAATCCCATGATTTCTGCAGGAAATCAATCCGATTGATCGCCCACCATCCCTTTCCTAAAGGACATTTGTCAGTCCGACTGACCACCCTCCGCGGGACCCATGCACTCGGACACATAAAACACTTGACCGAAGTCACCTTCATGTTCTCTATGAGACGAGCTTGACGCCCCTTGGCGGGTTGACTTGGCCCTTCCACTAGGCTCCAAGGCGCATGACTCATAAACTTGGCTTGAAGATGGCCTGCACTGGCGTTCCCCGAGGATATGGAGTGGCATCTCCCTGGAGAGTCAGACCATGCGTCGGCATCGCCACTCGAGTTTTTATGGCATGTCCACACTCAGAACTCAAGTCTGAATGCCACCAAGTTTTACTCGGCGGTCAATAACACCCGGTCACTCAGGGAACCCTTTAGTCCAGAATCTGTTATGCTTTCATCCAAGGCGCAGCGGGCTACTGTTCGGAAACATATTCTGAGTGCCCCAGAAGCACTCGGACTTAATCGAAGAGCTCAGTCCATTTGCCCTACGAAACCTCAACCGATTCGGGGGCTAATGATGAGGTCACCTACCACTCTGGACCATATGAGCATTCGGATGCGTACAACAGGAAGTCCACTCGGACGCCAACCCTCCAGTCGGCATGACCACCATCACTCGGACAAGGGAGGTGGGGAGACGACGTGGGAGCTGCAATGGTCGAGTAGTCTTAAGTTAAACTTTAAGTAGAGCCATAGTTACCGTTACATGTAACTGTCGTAGTTATGGGCATTAATCACCCTGGCGACGTGGGAGTGAAGGCGGCGCATTCCATATAAGCGTTCCTCCTCCTTCAGAGTAAGGGTTAAGCATTCTCTGTAATCATACCCCCCAAAGAAAACGAGTCTCGAGGCACGAGATGTAGGGTTGTTACCTCCTCGAAGAGGGGCCTGAACTCCTAAACGCCGAGTGTTACACTTGTGCCATAGCTAGGCTCTACCACTCTTTCATACCCCTAATACTTTGTGAGGATCATAACCCCGACAGACGCAGCAGGCGACGTTCTCGATCAGCGAGCCACTTCAATGCCAACACTAGTAAAGGTAACGTCTGCTATGGGCCAGCATCAATGTGAAGTGTGCCGCTCTAGAATGGTATGAATGCTGAGTTGCTTCAGGTGGGAAATGATGCCGGCAAGGGATAGAGTTTTTGGTGAGCCAGGGTTGTCAAATGCAGGCAAGACAACGGTCCATACGCTCTAGAGTGGTAAACGTCGAGTCGCGTCCATACGCTCTAGAGTGGTAAACGTCGAGTCGCTTCAGACGAGAAATGGCACAGGCAAGGAATAGAGTTTTGGGTGAGCCAAGGTTGTCAAACACCGAAGTGACAGCGATCCAGACGCAAAGCCCACCCCTTGCAGGAAAAAGAACATCCAAACCGCGCGGTCCGCCCTCAAAACGCCTCTATCCATCCTGACCGTGCTGTCCGTATGGATACGGGCAGTTTGAGCATCCGCGTTGGAGATGCCCTTACTGTGTTTCTCAAAAAACAAAGAAAATCTATCTACTAGTATTATCCTCGCAAGGCAAAAAGAAAAAATATACTCCCTTCTATCCGAATTAAATGACGAAACCTCTATACAATGTAATATATCTACTATTCACACACAAATCTGTATCCAAATTCAGCCCATGAGTGGCTAAACAAAAAGGACAAACATACTGGTTTCCACGAGATATCGGTATCTGTATGATATTTCTCCCATTTTTAAGCCTGAGCGCATAGCATGGATGAGGCACACAGTACTATGCTCGATTGTTTGCAGGTCGTTTCCAAATCCCGCGACAATGACAACTCTGCACCTATGTATGTACTGACTGCTACTGCCCTTGTATGGAATTCCACTACAGTGTATAAATTAAAATGCACTGCACTCTGTGCTTCAGAGTGCCACTAGTTCGATCCAGCAGCTGCAAATAGTTGCTTCCATTTCTCCTGGTCGCTCCCAGGTCCTTCGCCCTGCACCACATCATTTGCCATATCAGTCGTTCGGAAAAGAAAAAGGCATATCAGTCGGAAGAAAAGGAAATTTCAATTGGTAAGTAGGAAAATAAACAACGATTCATTTCGAGCAAGGTCTCATGTGTAACGCTAGTTGGCTAACAAAATTCACGCCATGAGTCCAACTGAATAACAGGATAAAAATAAATTGACAATGCAAGCAAAGGTTTAAAGCACAAGTTAACATCACGTCTGAAGCATGCATGAGTACCTTCACCGAACTAATCTCGTATATTTTTCCTTGGGTAGATTCAATATCCAAAGCTTGGATACATGCTTCTGCCACCACCAATCTGCTCGCTTCTCCCACAAGCTTGTCACCTAATAAGATAAGACAATCCTTTCGAAATAAGATAATGACCAAGTGTTACGAGCGTAAAAGAGCTTAATAAGAGAAGTAGTTCATCATCAAATGGAGAGGTACCTTGGCCTATCTCAACTGCTCGTCTTTCTCCAGCTGTAGCCTTAACAAGTGTGTTCAAGTCATAGGAAGTGTAGGGCCCATCTGTTAATCTCCCCGGCCTGCAACCAGCTAGTATCATATCAGAAAAAAAAACATGTCCATAAATGAGCCCATGGATTATTCCTTGTATGTACATAATATTTAACCTGATGATCGTGAAAGGTATGCCTGAATTGCGGACAAAGTCCTCTGCCATCTTCTTGTATTTAAGCACACCAAAGAGGTTCATGATACTGCAAATGCGTACTAGTATGAGGCAAGGATAAACAGATTTATATTGTACTCCCTCAATTCACTATTAAGATGTTTTAGATATTTCTATATAGACTACGTATGAACTGAAATGAGTGAACAAACACGCCAAAACTTGTCTACATACATCTGATTTAGAAAAATGTTAGAATATCTTATAATAGTGAACGGAGGGAGTACACAATAAAGAAACCGGTGTAAAGCTAAACCAGAACTAAATATCCAAGTAAAATGCAGAGACTTAAATTGAAAAAACAAGCATGCATGTCTTACACTAAAACATACACTGGCCAACAGTAACAGAAAGTAATTACTAAAACAAATTTTGCATCTATAAACAGGTTGTGGCACTTTAGTGAAAATGTCTAATTTCAGGATATCACACGAAATATAGAAAACTTTTGTTTAGAGGCAATTGATGGAAGAATATACTACTGACCTAACCCTAATTACTCAAAAGTAGATGAAAGTAAACGACAATATTCTTCTCTCCTTTATTGAGAGGGGTCGGCCACTTTATATAACAGACAACCTTGGCCAACAAGCCGGTAAATCTATTTAAACTCCAATACAATCTCTAAACTGAGTGGACTCTTTCCTAACAGAGATGCTTAATCAACCAGGAATCTAATTAAGGGATAAGACTCCACGTTTGATGGGCTGGTCCACATAACAATTGATGACAAGTTGAAGCAGCACACGGTTGTGGAGGAACAACTCCACCTTGCTGCTACAAAGTGTACAACACTAGTGTTGAAGGAACTACTTCAACGTGATGCGCTAGATATCGCTCTAGAGGTGAATATAGGCCAATGTAGCAGCAGAAGTTCAGTCCAAAACTACTAGAGCACAAGATCTAGTCCAAGATCTTTGATAAGAACACCAAGTTTTATTATAGATAGTGGGGTACATAGCCAGGTTACAAACTAGAGGTGGGGACCTCTATTTATAGGCTTTGTGAAGCCTTCACACCTCAACTTCTAGTTATACCTAAAACACTCTACAAAACATTACTCCATCCGATCCATATTACTTGTCGCTAAAACGGATGTATCTAGACGTATTTCAGTTCTAGATACATCCATTTGAGCGACAATTAATATGGATCGCAGGGAGTACTGAAAATTTAGCATTCTACTCAGAGCTACTCCCTCCGTTTCACAATACATGACTTTCATTTGTCAAAATATAGATGTATCTAGACATGTTTTAATATATAGATACATTCATTTTTGGACAAATGAAAGTCAAGTATTTTTGAACGGAGGGAGTAGAAGACTAGAAAACAGTGGCTAAAGCTAAGAAAACAAGCAAATATTAGACTGGAGTAGAAAGTACTCCCTTCGGTCCTTTTTAGTCTACATATAAGTTTTATCCGAAGTCAAATATCTCTAATTTGACCAAACTTATAGAAAAAAGTATCAACTTTCAAAATGCTAAATCAACATTATTAGATTCATTACGAAATGTAGTTTCATATATATATTTGATATTGTAGATGTTGATATTTATTTAATATAAATTTGGTCAAGCTTTGCAAAAGTTTGACTTGACACAAATCTAATATGTGGAATAAAAAGGACCGGAGGGAGTTGTTATGGCGCTGCTAGAAGGAGGGCGCGAGAGGGCCGGCCGGGGGCCTTTTTGCCCACGGCCGGGCAAGAGGGAAGGGATTTCCTTCTTAATTCTTGCTTGAGTAGATTGATACATCTCCTCTCTATATATAGAGAGGTTTACTTGACTCCCAAGCAAGCGACCCTTATCTCTAATTAACCCTAAGACTAATGGGCTATACCGCCAGCCTAGGCCCATTACGTACTCTAACACTACACCCCACCTAGATATGCAGCTTGTCCTCGAGCTGCAGCCTGCAGCCTAACCAACTTATAACCATGACTCGACGCAACACAAACCTAACACCTAAAAACAAGCCTTTTACATCTCGGCTTGTTTTATTACTCTCAACCTGAAATGGACTGGGACGCTTTATTTTGGACCCCTTAACAAAAAGTGGACACCATCCGCATGTCGTACGTGCACGTGTACAGCCACCTGGATCCCATGGACACCATTTGGACAAAAGGAGTGCATGGGTATGGCCACCTGGAAGTGGTTGCAAGAGCGACCAGCAGAGGCGCCCTTGCGGCGGCCGGCGGAATGTCGTGGTGCTACACGGTGCGCTCCTGTCGGTGACACCCTACCTTCTCCCTGCCAGACGGCTGTTGGTCTGCACCGCACAGAGAAGAGTGGAGGGCTTGCGATGGAGAATGACGAGGAGGGGTGCGCCCCCCCCCAACCGCCGATGTCGCAGACTTTGAGGTCACTGTCCGTGGGGACGAGATCGAGGTCCTTTGCGCAGCGAAGGACAACTGGGAGGAGCGGCAGCTGCAGACCACGCATGTCCCGCACACGCCGACGCGCTAGGAGGCCGCGCGCAGCAGCATGCAGCCTCACCGCCGCCGACACGTGGCGGGTAGCGATCCAAGCCGGAAGCAGTGACGCCGACGGCGGGAACTTGATCTGCTGGATGGGGACGCCCTGGGAAAGCGGTGATGGCAACGGCAGGAACTTCATCTAATGGATCGAGACTCCCGTCGGCGCGGTTGATGCGGGGCCGGAGCTGACCGGCGGGGGCCGCTGCAGCTGCAGCCGCTGCTGCCGTGTGGCACCGGGCAGCGGCAGCGGCTGCTGCGGCGGAGCGCCGGGCGCGGCGAAGGCCACCAGGAGCGGCGGCTGCCACTGCAGCCAGGGCGGGGCGGTGGATGGCAGCTGCAGCGGCCCGGCGAGCGCGGCGGAGGCCGCCAGGAGCGGCGGCTGCCACTGCAGCCAGGGCAGGGCGGTGGATGGCAGCTACAGCAGCCCGGCGAGCGCGGCGGGGGCCGCCTGGTGCGGCGGCTGCCACGGCAGCCACGGCGGCGCGGTGGCGGTGATGGGCGGCGCAGCCTGGTGCGGCCCATAGGACCCAGCCAAGAGCAGGCGGATCTCCTAGACCGCCTGGGTTATGTTCCGCAGCGCCGCGGACACCTCCTCCGGGGTGAGGACGGCGGGGGCGGGCGCGACGGAGGACAGCGGGAGAGACGGGTTGGGCGGCGGTGAAAACATGATCGAACCGAAGCTAGCTGATACCAAATTGTTATGGCGCTGCTAGAAGGAGGGCGCGAGAGGACCGGCCGGGGGCCTTTTTTCCCACGGTCGGGCAAGAGGGAAGGGATTTCCTTCTCAGTTCTTGCCTGATTAGATCGATACATCTCCTCTCTTTATATAAAGAGGTTTACTTGACTCCCAAGCAAGCGACCCTTATCTCTAATTAACCCTAAGACTAATGGGCTATACCGCCAGCTTAGGCCCATTACGTACTCTAACAGGAGTATCTGGAAGTAGTCAAATGGGTTTGACTTCTGATTTTCTTTTTCTTTTCCCTCTCTCTATTGTTCCTCATCACAAGTTCCACAACTTGGACATAATAATGTTTATCAATTGTACAATGCCATAGTTCTTCATCAGAGTTATAAGGTATACCTCCATGGTATTTCATTATATTTTGTAACACCAATCGATGACACCAAAACCAGTCTCTTGACTGTCTGTGGCATGGCACTCACAAAATTTCGGACGCCATCCCAATCTAGACACGTTAAATAGCGTGTCATCAGTAATAAGTGATAGAACATTGTATCCACACCCATGAGTTCATAACTAGTGCTATACATGTGCTAAAGATGGTCTGGCTCTATCAATTTACAACAATTGAATAAACACTTCTGGGCCACGAATGGCAAATGATGTGCCATAAGCATGTTCATGATTAAAAAAAATATATGCATAATAAGCTCTGAAAATGAATGTTGAGATTTCAATTTTCTTACAATTTATTACTTATCAGTATTCTGCAACTGTCACAATTCAATATTTATTTTCTCCACAGCGGGAGACTTTTTCTTTTTTTGAACCAGGCTAACCCCCTTTCCATTGCATGACAACGGAAATACATCAGTTCCAGAACTATTACAGGGAACGGGAGAGATTTATAGGCTCCCAGGATTATCCTTGCCCCAAATCTTTGGATTGCCATATGGTAAACGAATAATCAATTTCAGTAGACCTAAGTTAAGTACAGAATCTTGGGCAGTACGTACCAACACGTTCAGGAGTGTTATCCCCATCCCAGCGTTTTGATGGAAATGCTGTAGTCCCAGTAGTACAGATCGCATGTGTAACTCCCTATGAAAATAGACCCTATATTTTGATTTATTCAATTATGCATACATAGAGGGTCGAACAATTATGCATGGATTCAGCTTCAAAATAAATAAGTAGAAGAGGGCAACCTCAAACATTTCTGGATTCAAACCGTCAGCATTTCTCGTGTCCGCTTCATAAACCTGTAAAAAAGGAGACTCGTATAAGGAAGTCACAGTTTGGAGAAAATAGAATGCTGAAGCTGTTGATGTAAGATTACCTGCAAAACACTCTCATCCTGCTTGCCAAATAAGGACGCTGCCTTTTCAGGGTTTCTTAGGAGCAGCCTTGTCTTAATTTTCCTGCTCAGCAAAGATGCTACCAGCAACTGACCTACAAGGGTCCTACACGATCAATATCTAGCCCAAATTCGTCAAGTAACTGTGAAAACTGTAAAGGCAGGATAATAATATAGGAGTATATCAGACTGACATGAGATGCAAAGCAGAAAGGAGTATACCTATAGAAAACTAGCATGTTTAGATCGCTTGCACAAAACTCCTGATGGCAAACAAAAATTGTAGGGAAGAGAAAGAAATCGCAGCTGGTTACAGGTGAATTTCGGGTGAAACATATTGCCCTCCTCTCCAAGTGGCTCTGGCGCATTCAGACCGGAGAAGGTGGACTTTGGCTGGAGATTATCCACGCAAAGTACCTCCGTAGGCAACCTCTGGCGTTCGTCTCTAGAACGGGAGGGTCCCAGTTTTGGCAATCAGTTATCCGACTTTTGCCGATTCTACGTATTGGGACCTCCATTAAGGTGGGCACTAGTTCCGGTACCCTATTTTGGCTGGATAGGCGGTCCGGAACTAGACCCTTTGCGGAGCGGTTTTACGCATTATTCTCTATATGCGCCCGCCCACAGCTTACTGTGGGCGTGGCATTAGCTGACCTAGGCTCTATTGCCTTCCGGCGTACCTTTGGGGCAGCGGAGCACGCACAATGGGAGGAGCTGCTCGAGTGTATTGCCTTACACACCAGCTCCCTTGAGCCCGATTCCCTGACCTAGCGCCTTGAGCCCAATGGCAGGTTCTCCACAAAGTCCTTGTACCAGGCTATTGTGCCCACTCCTAGGCCTATTGAGCTTTCGGTGATATGGGAGATCAAACTCCCTATGAAAATCTATATATTCCTTTGGCAATGGGTTCGCGGCCGTCTGCCTTCGGCACGGAGGTGCGTAAGCGAAATGGCCCCGGGGACGGCCTTTGCCCCATTTGTATTGTACCGAAAGACTCCAACCACATTTTCTTCCGGTGCCCAGCGGCTCGGTTCCTTTGGAGCTGCTTCCGGGAGGTTGGTGGTGGTGATTGGTGCCATGACAACCTTCCGGACATCTTTGGGGAGATCCTTAGGCTCCCCGACCCTAGACGTGCAACCCTTGGGTGGCTATGGGTACCCTCACATGGACCCTTTGGTGCATCCTCAATAAACTAGTCATCGAACGCGTGATCCCGTGCCGTGTGACTGACGCAATCTACAAAATGTGTGGCCTCTTACAGCTATGGAGACCGCTTAGCAAGCAGCGCGAGCGGGACATCATCGACTCCATCATCACGGGTCTTCGCTGCTCTCCATCGGCATTAGTGTTGCCACCACCGCCACCCCCTCCGGAGCCGGATTAGTGTTTGGGGTTTGTTTTGCTAACTCTGCCCCCAGCGCTTATTTCCTTGAACTTGAACCTGTGTTGACTTGTTGTTGGATGCTTGGTGTTGTTGCTTTATAAGTAATATAAAGCGGGAAACCCTTTTTCGTAAAACAGACGCACAAAACAACTGACAGTTATTAGGCGGGCTGCCACGCCATTTTGTGTCGAAGTTGACCTTTCGAGGACACACCCGACAATCTTGTTCCTCTCACAAACTAAAAATAGTTTATACTCCCTCCGTTTCTTTTTACTCCGCATATAAGATTTGATCAAAGTCAAACTACACAAAGTTTGACCAAATTTATATTAAAAAATATAACATCTACAATACTAAAATTATATATTATGAAAATACGTTTTATGATCCATCTGATAATATTGATTTCATATTGTGAATGTTTATATTTTTTAATATAAAGTTAGTCAAACTCTACAAAGCTTGACTTTGACCAAACCTTATATCCGAAGTAAAAAGAAACGGAGGGAGTACAATAAAAAAAAGAGAGGCAGGCTACAGTAATTTCTTGATCGAATTATGAGCTGACACCCGTCGCTACGAACTCATCCGTGGATACCAACAATGTGCGGAACTTTTCTCGAGAAAAGAATATAAGCAATTAAGAGCAGCGAAGAGGAGCTGATCTCCTACCTACGCCGCCGGTTCCGCCGACGACGAGAACCAGCCTCGAGGAGGCCTCGGCCTTTTCCTGCTGCGCGGTCCTGGGCTCCACTGCCGCCGCGAACCGCCACCCACCTCGACCCGACGCGGCGAGTCTCGAGGACAAGGGAAGCGAGCAAGACCGCAGCACCGCTGTGCCGCCTGGCTGCGCGAAGATGGGCGGCTGGCCGTGTCTGGAGGTTGGGTGGCGCGACGATGAGACCGCGAGCGCCGGGCTGAGGTGAGCCGTCGCCATTGTTGGAGATGACCGCGGCGGACCAGGGGAAGGGGGCTCTAGAAACTTGAGGCGAGAGCGAGAGAGGAGATATCGGGGAGCTTGGTGGCAAGGGGGAGTGGTCCGGGACGTGCGGCGCGGCTCAACCACAGCCAAGCCGGATCGACGAGCGGCGCGTGTCCCCCGTCGCCGTCGATTCGTGCCATCAGTCAGACGTGTGGGTGTGGTACCTCTCCACATAGGCCCAGTTTTTTTTTCTGCCGATTCTCCAGTAATCTTAAGAATCAGCTTTCCACTCAGGAGGTGTTTGGTTTACTGGACGGTAACGCAAACGGTAAAGGTATCAGGTCGCAGTGGGATCGAAGGTGTAACAATCCATCTGTTGTTTTGTTTGGCCCATGCTAGTAACGTTATCAGTTTACTTCACTCTGTTTGTTTTGGCACTGTGAAAGAACCTCTTCGTGCGGCCGGTGGTGACCGGCGGCTCGTGCTGCTCCCCGTTCTGGTTCTTGCGAAGAACAAGGTCAGATGAAGGGCTATCCCTGCCGCTCACTGGTAGATCTCGGGCCGCGGAGAAGATCAGGGGCGAAGGGGATGGGTCGTGGGAGGCGGAGGCGGAGGCGACCTGGGGAAGCGGTGGGAAGGGAGGCGGAGGCGACCTCGGGAAGCGGTGGGAAGCGGAGGTGGAGACGGGCCAGCGAAATTCGATGGAGGGGAGACTTCCAGTGAGAAAATCGGGCCCGGAGTTGCTAGAGGAGGCGGAGGACGACGAAGGATGGGGGTGAAGGCCTTCGCTCGGGGGTAACGCAATGCGTTAGCGGAGGGGTTCGGGCGTAATCAGTGGAATACTACGATGGGATCTGTTTACGCGGTATGGAATTACGGAGCGGTTTAAACAAACACCACTTAACGCTATCTGTTACCCGACGTTAATAGATGACGTTACAGAACCACCAAACAAACACCTCCTCGGTTTTTTCCAGAATCTTAAATCCGGATTATATAAAAAAATATGGGTTCAAGAATCTAGAAGAACTTGGGTGAAGAGCTTAGTCGGATTGTAAAAAAAGTATGGGTTCAAGATTCTGAGAGAAGCTGGGTGGAGGGACCGATTCTCAAGATTATGAGAAAATCGACCACAAATTGTAAAAATAGTATGGGTTCAATATTCTAGGAAAAGCTGGGTGAAGGGCCGATTCTCAAGATTATGGGAGAATCAGCCAAAAGAACTGGGTCATAGTCACATTTGAACCGTCCATCGGACTTTGATCCATACCAAAGGTCTTCACCGCGCCGGTTTCTATTGGTGAGATTAATAACTCTGTTGGTTTTCTAAAAAAAACTCTGTTAAAATATGATTTAAATTCTAGTGCTTCATATTTAAATAAATCTAAAACAAGTAATATGGGTCAAAAAGAGTATCATCTTGGACACGACACTGTATCATGCTAGAGCGGTGTGGTGAGTCGCGTTACCGTCGACACGTACGGGTACAACTCGTTTACTTGTATTTTAAAAACTCTTAGAGCGTCTATAGCAGATTCATTATACCCAGTTTTATAAAAATCGGTTTACATGATACCACAAAACACTTTTTTTCGTATTTTTACAGTATGACTTTTGTTCCGGCAGAACAGATCCTGTAAAAATATTTCATGCAACCAACAAAATTGCACAAACCACCCGAAAACGCTCGCTAAATTACAATTGGGTCTGTTTCGGCCGCTTTCACAGCGAGAATCTCGTCAGGATGGATAGAGGAGGAGCGCGCGTCTTCTCGGTGGCGGCAGCGCCGTGGAGGAGGACAAGGACCGCGCTCGGGAGGCGCCCCAGGGGTAGGGCGCACCCCTAGGCTTGTCGCTTCCCCGTGCACTTTCCTGATTGTTTATTATTTTTCTAATTTTTTATATATTCCGAAATGAACAAAAAGTACTTTCATGAAACTTCTGGAGTCGGCTTACTTACCATACCACGTACCTACTTCTTTTCAGGGTTCTGCAGCGTTTTAGAAGGTCTCTTCTTTGTGCTCCTCCGGTGCCATTACTTCAATAATACTAGTCTCAACGTTAATGCGCGTACCTGAAATATAGGGGTTGTTTGGTTCTTGTCCTAGACCAAATTTGCCTGCCTGAGACCTCCCTGAGATCGGCTTGGACTCTGTTTTTTTTCGTGTCTGAGTAACTGATACGTCTCCAACGTATTTATAATTTTTTATTGTTTCATGCTGTTATATTATCAATATTGGATGTTTTATAATCATTTTATATTCATTTTATAGTCATTTTATATCATTTTTTGGTGCTAACCTATTGACATAGTGCCAAGTGCCAGTTGCTGTTTTCTGCATGTTTTTTACATCGCAAGAAATCAATACCAAACAGAGTGCAAATGCAATGAAACTTCACGGAGACTTTTTTGGACCAGAAGACACATAATGGGCCAAGGTTGCGCCTGGGGGATGCTCCGAGGGGAGCACAACCCACCAGGGAGCGCCAGGAGGCCCAGACGCGCCATGGTGGGTTGTGCCCACCTCGGGTGCCCGCCGGACCGCCTCTTTGATCTATAAATACCCAAATATGCCAGAAACTCTAGGGGAGTCGACGAAAATCAATTCCAGCCGCCGCAGAGTCCAGAACCACCAGATCCAATCTTGACACCATCACAAAAGTGTTCACCACTCCCATTGGTGCCTCTCCGATAATGCGTGAGTAGTTCTTTGTAGACCTTCGGGTCGGTAGTTAGTAGCTCGATGGCTTCCGCTCTCTCGCTGAATTCTCAATACAATGGTCTCTTGGAGATCCATATGATGTAACTCTTTTTGCGGTGTGTTTGTTGGGATCCGATGAACTTTGAGTTTATGATCAGATCTATCTTTTTATATCCATGAAAGTTATTTGAGTTTCTTTGATCTCTTATATGCATGATTGCTTATAGCCTCGTATTTCTTCTCAGATATTTGGGTTTTGTTTGGCCAACTTGATCTATTTATCTTGCAATGGGAAGAGGTGCTTTGTAGTGGGTTCGATCTTACGGTGCTTGATCCCATTGACAGAAGGGGACCCGACACGTATGTATCTTTGCTACTAAGGATAAAACGATGGGTCTATCTCTACATAGATAGATCTTGTCTACATCATGTCATCATTCTTATTGCATTACTTCGTTTCTCTATGAACTTAATACACTAGATGCATGCTGGATAGCGGTCGATGTGTGGAGTAATAGTAGTAGATGCAAGCAAGAGTCGGTCTACTAATCTTGGACGTGATGCATATATAATGATCATTGCCTGGATATCGTCATGATTATTTGAAGTTCTATCAATTGCCCAACCGTAATTTGTTTACCCACCGTTTGCTATTTTTCTCGAGAGAAGCCACTAGTGAAACCTACGGCCCGCGAGTCTTTTTCTCATATTATTTGCCTTTGTGATCTACTTTTCCTTTGCATTTATTTTCAGATCTATTAAACCAAAAATACAAAACTATCTTGCCGTGTTTTATTATTATTTATTTTATTTGGCGTTCGATCTATCAATCTACTACAATTTATTCATGTCAGTTTGCCTATCTTGAGGCGTCGTTACCCAAAAGGGATTGACAACCCCTTTTACACGTTGGGTTGCGAGAATTTGTTATTTGTGTGCAGGTGTTGTTTACGTTGTGTTGCTTGGTTCTCCTACTGGTTCGATAAGCTTGGTTTCATCACTAAGGGAAATACCGATCGCTGTTGTGCTGCATCATCCCTTCCTCTTTGGGGAAATATCGACGTAGCTTCAAGCCACCATCAGTAACCTGAAGCTAGCCTATCCTAGGAACTAAAAGACACCATTAGCCTGTCTTGGGAATAACCCAGCACCATTAGCCTGGCTCAGGCTGCCAAGAAAGGACGCAGTGGGTGCTGCCTGGGAGTACTACTAATCATGCATGACAGGATCAAAAGTAAATTAATAGACAGATGTGACATGTGTAACCCATCACCAGGTGTGGAGGCAAAGCAAACAGGCCATGCCTGTCCAGGAATACAACCAGGCCCAAACCAGGCACTTGAATTTGTCAGGCACGTCGCCTAGGACGGCAACCAAACAGCTCCATTATGTTTAATTCTTTGCCCATTAACCACTCTCGGATTGGTGCCTTTAGCGTTGTTGATCTTCATAGTGAAGGAAATATGCCCTAGAGGCAATAATAGAGTTATTATTTATTTACTTATATCATGATAAATGTTTATTATTCATGCTAGAATTGTATTAACCGGAAACATAATACTTGTGTGAATACATAGACAAACAGAGTGTCACTAGTATGCCTCTACTTGACTAGCTCGTTGATCAAAGATGGTTATGTTTCCTAACCATAGACATGTGTTGTCATTTGATTAACGGGATCACATCATTAGGAGAATGATGTGATTGACATGACCCATTCCATTAGCTTAGCACCCGATCGTTTAGTATGTTGCTATTGCTTTCGTCATGACTTATACATGTTCCTATGACTATGAGATTATGCAACTCCCGTTTGCCGGAGGAACACTTTGTGTGCTACCAAACGTCACAATGTAACTGGGTGATTATAAAGGAGCTCTACAGGTGTCTCCAAAGGTACATGTTGGGTTGGCGTATTTCGAGATTAGGATTTGTCACTCCGATTGTCGGAGAGGTATCTCTGGGCCCTCTCGGTAATGCACATCACATAAGCCTTGCAAGCATTGCAACTAATGAGTTAGTTGTGAGATGATGTATTACGGAACGAGTAAAGAGACTTGCCGGCAAAGAGACTGAACTAGGTATTAAGATACCGATGATCGAATCTCGGGCAAGTAACATACCGATGACAAAGGGAACAACATATGTTGTTATGTGGTCTGACCGATAAAGATCTTCGTAGAATATGTAGGATCCAATATGAGCATCCAGGTTCCGCTATTGGTTATTGACCGGAGACGTGTCTCGGTCATGTCTACATTGTTCTTGCACCCGTAGGGTCCGCACGCTTAACGTTACGATGACAGTTTCATTATGAGTTTATATGTTTTGATGTACCGAAGGTTGTTCGGAGTCCCGGATGTGATCACGGACATAACGAGGAGTCTCGAAATAGTCAAGACATGAAGATTGATATATTGGACGACTATATTCGGACACCGGAAGTGTTCTGGAGAAGTATCGGATTAAAACGGAGTGCCGGAGGGTTATCGGTAACCCCGGGGGAACTAATGGGCCTTGTTGGGCCTTAGTGGAGATAGAGAGGGGCGGCCAGGGCTGGCCGCGCGCCCCCTCCCCCTTTGGTACTAATTGGACTAGGAGAGGGGGGCGGCGCCCCCCTTTCCTTCTCCCTCTCCCTCTCCTTCCTTCCCCCTTCTCTCCCTTTAGGTGAAAACCTACTAGGACGTGGAGTCCTAGTAGGATTCCCCTCTTGGGGGCATGCCATAGAGGGCCGGCCCGCCCCCCCCCTTGCTCCTTTATATACGGGGGCAGGGGGCACCCTAGAGACACAACAATTGATCATTGATCTCTTAGCCGTGTGCGGTGCCCCCCTCCACCATAATCCTCGATAATATTGTAGCGGTGCTTAGGCGAAGCCCTGCGACGGTAGAACATCAAGATCGTCACCACACCGTCGTGCTGACGAAGCTCTTCCCCGACATTCTGCTGGATCGGAGTCCGGGGATCATCATCGAGCTGAACGTGTGCTAGAACTGGGAGGTGCCGTAGTTTCGGTGCTTGATCGGTCGGGCCGTGAAGACGTACGACTACATCAACCGTGTTGTTATAACGCTTCCGTTTTCGGTCTACGAGGGTATGTGGACAACACTCTCCCCTCTTGTTGCTATGCATCACCATGATCTTGCGTGTGCATAGGATATTTTTTTGAAATTACTACGTTCCTCAATAGTGGCATCCGAGCCTGGTTTTATGCGTTGATGTTATATGCACGAGTAGAACACAAGTGAGTTGTGGGCGATATAAGTCATACTGCTTACCAGCATGTCATACTTTGGTTCGGCGGTATTGTTGGATGAAGCGGCCCGGACCGACATTACGCGTACGCTTACGCGAGACTGGTTCTACCGACGTGCTTTGCACACAGGTGGCTGGCGGGTGTTAGTTTCTCCAACTTTAGTTGAACCGAGTGTGCCTACGCCCGGTCCTTGCAAAGATTAAAACAGCACCAACTTGACAAACTATCGTTGTGGTTTTGATGTGTAGGTAAGAACGGTTCTTGCTAAGCCCAGTAGCAGCCACATAAAATTTGCAACAACAAAGTAGAGGACGTTTAACTTTTTTTGCAGGTTATGTTGTGATGTGATATGGTCAAGACATGATGCTAAATTTTATTGTAGGAGATGATCATGTTTTGTAACCGAGTTATCGGCAACTGGCAGGAGCCATATGGTTGTCGCTTTATTGTATGCAATGCAATCGCCCTGTAATGCTTTACTTTATCACTAAGCGGTGGCGATAGTCGTAGAAGCATAAGATTGGCGAGACGACAACGATGCTACGATGGAGATCAAGGTGTCGCGCCGGTGACGATGGTGATCATGACGTTGCTTCGGAGACGGAGATCACAAGCACAAGATGATGGCCATATCATATCACTTATATTGATTGCATGTGATGTTTATCTTTTATGCATCTTATCTTGCTTTGTTTGATGGTAGCACTATAAGATGATCTCTCACTAAATTTCAAGATAAAAGTGTTCTCCCTGAGTATGCACCGTTGCCAAAGTTTGTCGTGCCCAGACACCACGTGATGATCGTGTGTGATAAGCTCTACATCCATCTACAACGGGTGCAAGCCAGTTTTTGCACACGCAAAATACTCAGGTTAAACTTGATGAGCCTAGCATATGCAGATATGGCCTCGAAACACTGAGACCGAAAGGTCGAGCGTGAATCATATAGTAGATATGGTCAACATAGTGATGTTCACCATTGAAAACTACTCCATTTCACGTGATGATCGGTTATGGTTTAGTTGATCTGGATCATGTGATCACTTAAAAGATTAGAGAGATGTCTTTCTAAGTGGGAGTTCTTAAGTAATATGATTAACTGAACTTAAATTTATCATGAACTTAGTACCTGATAGTATCTTGCTTGTTTATGTTTGATTGTAGATAGATGGCCCGTGTTGTTGTACCGTTGAATTTTAATGCGTTCCTTAAGAAAGCAAAGTTGAAAGATGATGGTAGCAATTACACGGACTGGGTCCGTAACTTGAGGATTATCCTCATTGCTGCACAGAAGAATTACGTTCTGGAAGCACCGCTGGGTGCCAGGCCTGCTGCTGATGCAACTGACGACGTTAAGAACGTCTGGCAGAGCAAAGCTGATGACTACTCGATAGTTCAATGTGCCATGCTTTACGGCTTAGAACCGGGTCTTTAACGATGTTTTGAACGTCATGGTGCATATGAGATGTTCCAGGAGTTGAAGTTAATATTTCAAGCAAATGCCCGGATTGAGAGATATGAAGTCTCCAATAAGTTCTATAGCTGCAAGATGGAGGAGAACAGTTCTGTCAGTGAGCATCAAAATATCTGGGTATAATAATCACTTGATTCAATTGGGAGTTAATCTTACGGATGATTGCGTCATTGACAGAATTCTCCAATCACTGCCACCAAGCTACAAGAGCTTCGTGATGAACTATAATATGCAAGGGATGGACAAGACAATTCCTGAGCTCTTCGCAATGCTAAAGGCTGCGGAGGTAGAAATCAAGAAGGAGCATCAAGTGTTGATGGTCAACAAGACCACTAGTTTCAAGAAAAAAAGGCAAAGGGAAGAAGAAGGGGAACTTCCAGAAGAACAGCAAGCAAGTTGCTGCTCAGGAGAAGAAACCCAAATCTGGACCTAAGCCTGAAACTGAGTGCTTCTACTGCAAGCAGACTGGTCACTGGAAGCGGAACTATCCCAAGTATTTGGCGGATAAGAAGGATGGCAAAGTGAACAAAGGTATATGTGATATACATGTTATTGATGTGTACCTTACTAGAGCTTGCAGTAGCACCTGGGTATTTGATACTGGTTCTATTGCTAATATTTGCAACTCGAAACAGGGACTACGGATTAAGCGAACACTAGCAAAGCACGAGGTGACGATGCGCGTGTTAAATGGTTCCAAAGTCGATGTGATCGCGGTCAGCACGCTACCTCTACATCTACCTTCGGGATTAGTATTAGACCTAAATAATTGTTATTTGGTGCCAGCGTTGAGCATGAACATTATATCTGGATCTTGTTTGATGCGAGACGGTTATTCATTTAAATCAGAGAATAATGGTTGTTCTTTTTATATGAGTAATATCTTTTATGGTCATGCACCCTTGAAGAGTGGTCTATTTTTGATGAATCTCGATAGTAGTGATACACATATTCATAATGTTGAAGCCAAAAGATGCAGAGTTGATAATGATAGTGCAACTTATTTGTGGCACTGCCATTTAGGTCATATCGGTGTAAACCGCATGAAGAAACTCCATACTGATGGACTTTTGGAACCACTTGATTATGAATCTCTTGGTACTTGCGAACCGTGCCTCATGGGCAAGATGACTAAAACGCCGTTCTCCGGTACTATGGAGAGAGCAACAGATTTGTTGGAAATCATACATATAGATGTATGTGGTCCGATGAATGTTGAGGCTCGTGGCGGATATCGTAATTTTCTCACCTTCACAGATAATTTAAGCAGATATGGGTATATCTACTTAATGAAACATAAGTCTGAAACATTTGAAAAGTTCAAAGAATTTCAGAGTGAAGTTGAAAATCATCGTAACAAGGAAATAAAGTTTCTACGATCTGATCGTGGAGGAGAATATTTGAGTTATGAGTTTGGTCTACATTTGAAACAATGCGGAATAGTTTCGCAACTCGCGCCACCCGGAACACCACAGCGTAATGGTGTGTCCGAACGTCGTAATCGTACTTAACTAGATATGGTGCGATCTATGATGTCTCTTACAGATTTACCGCTATCGTTTTGGGGTTATGCTTTAGAGACGGCCACATTCACGTTAAATAGGGCACCATCGAAATCCATTGAGACGACGCCTTATGAACCGTGGTTTGGCAAGAAACCAAAGTTGTCATTTCTGAAAGTTTGGGGCTGCGATGCTTATGTGGGAAAACTTCAACCTGATAAGCTCGAACCCAAATCGGAGAAATGTGTCTTCATAGGATACCCAAAGGAGACTGTTGGGTACACCTTCTATCACAGATCCGAAGGCAAAACATTCGTTGCTAAGAATGGATCCTTTCTAGAGAAAGAGTTTCTCTCGAAAGAAGTGAGTGGGAGGAAAGTGGAACTTGATGTGGTAACTGTACCTGCTCCCTTATTGGAAAGTAGTACATCACAGAAACCGGTTTCTGTGACACCTACACCAATTAGTGAGGAAGCTAATGATGATGATCATGAAACTTTAGATCAAGTTACTACCGAACCTCGTAGATCAACCAGAGTAAGATCCGCACCAGAGTGGTACGGTAATCCTGTTCTGGAAGTCATGCTACTAGATCATGGTGAACCTACGAACTATGAAGAAGCGATGGTGAGCCCAGATTCCGCAAAATGGCTAGAAGCCATGAAATCTGAGATGGGATCCATGTATGAGAACAAAATGTGGACTTTGGTTGACTTGCCCGATGGTCGGCAAGCAATTGAGAATAAATGGATCTTCAAGAAGAAGACTGACGCTGACGGTAATGTTACTGTCTACAAAGCTCAACTTGTTGCGAAAGGTTTTCGACAAGTTCAAGGGATTGACTACGATGAGACCTTCTCACCCGTAGCGATGCTTAAGTCTGTCCAAATCATGTTAGTAATTGCCGCATTTTATGATTATGAAATTTGGCAGATGGATGTCAAAACCGCATTCCTGATTGGATTTCTGGAAGAAGAGTTGTATATGATGCAACCGGAAGGTTTTATCGATCCAAATGGAGCTAACAAAGTGTGCAAGCTCCAGCGATCCATTTATGGACTGGTGCAAGCCTCTCGGAGTTGGAATAAACGCTTTGATAGTGTGATCAAAGCATTTGGTTTTATACAGACTTTTGGAGAAGCCTGTATTTACAAGAAAGTGAGTGGGAGCTCTGTAGCATTTCTGATATTATATGTGGATGACATATTATTGATCGGAAATGATATAGAATTTCTGGATAGCATAAAGGGATACTTGAATAAGAGTTTTCCAATGAAAGACCTCGGTGGAGCTGCTTACATATTGGGCATTAAGATCTATGGAGATAGATAAAGACGCTTAATTGGAATGTCACAAAGCACATACCTTGACAAAGTTTTGAAGAAGTTCAAAATGGATCAGGCAAAGAAAGGATTCTTGCCTGTGTTACAAGGTGTGAAGTTGAGTAAGACTCAATGCCCGACCACTGCAGAAGATAGAGAGAAAATGAAAGATGTTCCCTATGCTTCAGCCATAGGCTCTATCATGTATGCAATGCTGTGTACCAGACCTGATGTGTGCCTTGCTATAAGTCTGGCAGGGAGGTACCAAAGTAATCCAGGAGTGGATCACTGTACAACGGTCAAGAACATCCTGAAGTACCTGAAAAGGACTAAGGATATGTTTCTCGTATATGGAGGTGACAAAGAGCTCATCGTAAATGGTTACGTTGATGCAAGCTTTGACACTGATCCGGACGATTCTAAATCGCAAAGCGGATACGTGTTTACATTAAACGGTGGAGCTGTTAGTTGGTGCAGTTCTAAACAAAGCGTCGTGGCGGGATCTACATGTGAAGCGGAGTACATAGCTGCTTCGAAAGCAGCAAACGAAGGAGTCTGGATGAAGGAGTTCATATCCGATCTAGGTGTCATACCTAGTGCATCCGGTCCAATGAAAATCTTTTGTGACAATACTGGTGCAATTGCCTTGGCAAAGGAATCCAGATTTCACAAGAGAACCAAGCACATCAAGAGACGCTTCAATTCCATCCGGGATCTGGTCCAGGTGGGAGACATAGAGATTTACAAGATA
Organism: Aegilops umbellulata; assembly: GCA_032464435.1. Taxonomy (NCBI): domain Eukaryota; kingdom Viridiplantae; phylum Streptophyta; class Magnoliopsida; order Poales; family Poaceae; genus Aegilops; species Aegilops umbellulata. The sequence goes on from CP136059.1 coordinate 73,201,770, forward strand.
CATACGTATCTGAATGTTGCAGACCCGTTGACTAAGCCTCTTCCACGTGCAAAACATGATCGGCACCAAGGCTCCATGGGTGTTAGAATCATTACTGTATAATCTAGATTATTGACTCTAGTGCAAGTGGGAGACTGAAGGAAATATGCCCTAGAGGCAATAATAAAGTTATTATTTATTTCCTTATATCATGATAAATGTTTATTATTCATGCTAGAATTGTATTAACCGGAAACATAATACTTGTGTGAATACATAGACAAACAGAGTGTCACTAGTATGCCTCTACTTGACTAGCTCGTTGATCAAAGATGGTTATGTTTCCTAACCATAGACATGTGTTGTCATTTGATTAACGGGATCACATCATTAGGAGAATGATGTGATTGACATGACCCATTCCATTAGCTTAGCACCCGATCGTTTAGTATGTTGCTATTGCTTTCTTCATGACTTATACATGTTCCTATGACTATGAGATTATGCAACTCCCGTTTTCCGGAGGAACACTTTGTCTGCTACCAAACGTCACAACGTAACTGGGTGATTATAAAGGACCTCTACAGGTGTCTCCAAAGGTACATGTTGGGTTGGCGTATTTCGAGATTAGGATTTGTCACTCCGATTGTCGGAGAGGTATCTCTGGGCCCTCTCGGTAATGCACGTCACATAAGCCTTGCAAGCATTGCAACTAATGAGTTAGTTGTGAGATGATGTATTACGGAACGAGTAAAGAGACTTGCCGATAACGAGATTGAACTAGGTATTAAGATACCGACGATCGAATCTCGGGCAAGTAACATACCGATGACAAAGGGAACAACGTATGTTGTTATGCGGTCTGATCGATAAAGATCTTCGTAGAATATGTAGGAGCCAATATGAACATCCAGGTTCCGCTATTGGTTATTTAACGGAGACGTGTCTCGATCATGTCTACATTGTTGTCGAACCCGTAGGGTCAGCACGCTTAACGTTATGATGACTCTTTCATTATGAGTTTATATGTTTTGATGTACCGAAGGTTGTTCGGAGTCCCGGATGTGATCACGGACATAACGAGGAGTCTCGAAATGGTCGAGACATGAAGATTGATATATTGGACAACTATATTCGGACATCGGAAGTGTTCTGGAGAAGTATCGGATTAAACCGGTGTGCCAGAGGGTTATCAGTAACCCCGAGGGAACTAATGGGCCTTGTTGGGCCTTAGTGGAGAGAGAGAGAGAGGGGCGGCCAGGGCTGGCCGCGCGCCCCTCCCCCTCTGGTACGAATTTGACTAGGAGAGGGGGGGCGGCGCCCCCTTTCCTTCTCCCTCTCCCTCGCCTTCCTTCCTCCTCTCTCCCTTTAGGTGGAAACCTACTAGGACTTGGAGTCCTAGTAGGATTCCCCTCTTGGGGGCGCGCCATAGAGGGCCGGCTGGCCTCCCCTTGATCCTTTATATACGGGGGCAGGGGGGCACCCTAGAGACACAACAATTGATCATTTATCTCTTAGCCGTGTGCGGTTCCCCCCTCCACCATAATCCTCGATCATATTGTAGCGGTGCTTAGGCGAAGACCTGCGACGGTAGAACATCAAGATCGTCACCACTCCGTCGTGCTGACGGAACTCTTCCCCGACATTATGCTGGATCGGAGTCCGGGGATTGTGATCGAGCTGAACGTGTGCTAGAACTCGGAGGTGCCATAATTTCGGTGCTTGATTGGTCGGGCTGTGAAGACGTACGACTACATCAGCCGCGTTGTTATAGAGCTTCCGCTTTCAGTCTATGAGGGTACGTGGACAACACTCTCCCCTCTCATTGCTATGCATCACCATGATCTTGCGTGTGCGTAGGAATTTTTTTGAAATTACTACGTTCCTCAACAGATAGCTCCGGAGCGATCAACTTCTTCGACGATATATGGTCCTTCCCATTTAGAGAGAAGTTTTCCTACAAAGAATATGAAACTGGAGTTTCACAAAAGATCTTGATCCCCTACTATTGGTGTGAAAACCGATAGACCTCGGGGTAGGGGGTCCCGAGCTATGGTTCTCGAATCGGTGGTAACAGGAACAAGGGATGCAATGTTTACCCAGGTTCGGGCATGGGTTTCTGAACCCATGGTTCTCTTTATTTACCATGTTTTCTAACAACAAAGTCTCTTTTGTCATAACGCTTATTTTTATGTTGTGGTTTATCAAGATTAACAACACGTTCTATTTCAACATCATTATCTGGTTGCTTATCATTGTCTAGTTGAGTATCTTCATGAACATCATCATTATCATTTTCATTATCGCTAGGTGATATTCATTACCAGATTGAGTTTTAGCTTCAGAAATAGAAACATCATTATCATCAGAAGGTTTTTCCACCTCGGGTTCACTAGAAGTATGCAAATTCCTATCATTTTTTTTCTTTTTAGAAGGACTAGATGCATCTACATTAGTTCTTTGAGAGTCTTGTTCAATTTTTTACGGTTTCCCTTAGGATAAAGAGGTTCGAGAGTCATTTTACCTCCTATGGTCATGACTCTAACAACATGATCATTCATATTATTATTCATTTCATTGAGTTACTTTGAGATTTAGCAACTTGTTCTAACTGAGTTTGTACCATAGAAGCATGTTTTCATACTCCTCTAACATCGTTAGTGATTCTAAATAACAAGTCACTCAAGTGAGCAATCATATCAGAATTTTGTTTTAATTGTTTCATAACATAGGCATTGAAATGATCTTGCTTCATAATGTAATTGTCAAATTCATATAAGCATTGACTAGGAGGTTTATTATGAGGGATGTCACATTCATCAAACTTTAAAAGAGAATTTACCTCCACCACCTGTGGTGGTATGTCAAGACCATGTATTTCTTCAATAGGTGATAAATTCTTAACATCTTAAGCTTTAATGCCATTTTCCTTCATACATTCACTACAAAAAAAGACACATCCGTGACATTTTGGGCCGAACGAATTTTTTTCCTGCCATGCTTATGACACTTCTATGACGATAATTGTGACAAAACCCGGTATTATCATAGATGTGGTGGGCTCCGACTTCTATGACAAAAAATCATGATAGAAAATGGGCTTTTCATCCTGGGCAGGCTGGAGACGCAGCTGCATGACATTCTTTGGGCCGTCCATGACACAAAAATCGTGGTAGAAGCTAGGGAGAGGAAATATCGCGGAGTTCCTGGTTACGGTGGGTGGTCGGGGCTGAGCGATGCATCGTGGTTTGCGTGTTTCTCTCGTGTACGCGCATGTGTGCGAGGCGTTGGCTAACTGAACCCGGAGCGATAGCACGTTACTGAACCCGAGCGATCGATCCCTTGGCTGTTAGCTGAACCCGAGTGATTCACTCGCTGCTGACTGAACCCGAGCAATTCATTCGCTGTTGCTGCTAACTGAACCCGAGCGATCACTGCTACTGCTTACTGAAGCCGATCGAGCCGGTGTTGGGTTGCCTCTCGATGAACAGTGACCGTTGCTACCGTGCGCACGGTACGTAGAACGAGTCGAGACATGGTGAGTCGAGCCGGTTGGTTGGCTATGGATGAACAGTTTCTGGTGGGGGTTGGATGAACAGGACCCCGAGGAGGCCGCCGCACCCCAGCCGGTTGGGGTGGATGAACAGGACCCCGTGGAGGGTCTATGAACAGCAGCCGGTGGAGGCTGGATGAACAGTAGTCGTGGACGAAGAGTAGCCCGTGGAGGGTCGAGGAGGTCGATGGTGGATGAACAGTATCCCATGGAGGCTGGAGCAAGGCAGTAGACGGTGGATGAGCAGGACCCCGTTTCGACTGTAGGCGCTCCAACACAAGTCTGTTGCCTCTGTTTTGCGGTACGCCACATCCCTCCCGATCAACAGGACCCTGTTTCGGCCGTAGGCACTCGAACACAAGTCCGTTTCCTCCGTTTTGCGGTACGCCAGACCCCTCCCGATGAACAGGATCCATTTCGACCGTGGTCGGTCGAACAGAAGGCCGTTTCCTCCGTTCTGCGGTATGCCAGACCCCGTTTCGGCTGTTTCGTCCAAGCTGGTTAGCTCCCGTTGAACATGGCGCATTCCGACCCAGTCGGTTGTCTCCCGGTGAACAGGACGCCATTGCTACCGTCCGTTGCCTCTACATGTACACAAGCCCTGGCCGTCTGTATATATGCGCGAGTACGCGCTCGAGACCCCGCCCGTATGTACGTACGTGGTCGTATTGTTTGCCCTGTGGTTGTACGTACGTGTACATGACTTAGATGGGACTGCGTGAACTGCTATGTCGGGTGCTCTACAATGACACGTGCCGCTACTTACTCGGCCACAGTTCATACTTACAGAGAGACCGATCGACTAGTATGTACATACACATTCGCGACCAGACAGACAACGCTACGTACGCTTTGACCGGGTGGGTCCCAGTGATCAGGGAGGATAAGGACGCACTTCCTTGCATGCGAAGATATAGCTGCTTGGTCCCAGCTGTTAGGGGGATGAATCATTTTTATTTTGTGAGTAATAAGGAGGCACTTCCTTGTGTTTGAAGATGTAGCTGGTGGGTCCAGCTGTCAGCCACACCGCCTAAAGTCCTCTTTCGATGGTTGTCCTTCGTTGACCATGTTGACCACGCCGCGCCGAGAGCACCAAGGCGGTGGACGACGGAGAGGCCTAGGAAGTGAACGACGCGGAGGCAGGGAAGACGAGGTAGTGGATGCCCACATGGAGTGGAGTACGTGGGTTGACTGCTTCAGCTGCGGTGTGAGGCTGCCGCCGTTAGAGAATAGCAGGAGGTGTGGGTGAGTATAGAGGGATAGCATGGCCAGCTGTGGCAGCACAACCAGTCACGGGAGGCAGGAGTAGGCGGCACTGGTTTGGGCGGCTGGAGCAAGAAGACCAGAGGTTGAAGAAGCACAACGGCCGTTGGCTAGACATCGTACAGTCACTGCAACTAGAATCGTTTATATTGACTAAGTTGACAAAGCCCTCGGTACGCGTCGACTTAGTAGGCTCACAGGTCAGCCTACGAAACGGTGCGCCCCAGATGTCAGGGGGAGGAATCATTTTTTGGGCAGCTGAAGCAAGAATATCTGAGATTGAAGAAGAAGCACGACATCCATTGGATGGACATCCAATGGCCACTGTTGCTAGAATCATGTGTTGTCTATAAGTTGACAAAGCCTTGCATACGCGTCAACTTAGTTTTTGTTTTTTAGGGGACGCGTCAACTTAGTAGACACACAAGTGTGTGGCAGAGAACATAGCCCATTTGCGATTCGTAAAAATGTACATCCCATTTTTGAATTCTAATGGAATTCACTACATCCCATTTATAGTTTGTTAAAAGTACAACCCATTTTATAGCTAGGACAACGATTAATAATTTCAACCAACCGCTCAAAACAGAATTCAACGAAATTTCCCACATTTTGATGGGATCCAAAATATTTTTATCCCGAAATTTCTAGTCAAATTAAATATACACTAGTATGCGTCGGTGCTATACAAATGGTTTTAACCCCTTTCCACGATGACATTTGGAACCATCACCTAGTGAGTGTGGGCGATAGGGGGTCCTTCCCACACGACCCAGAAACCGTCGGGGATATGCCCTCCTGGCACACACGCTCGGCAAAATGAGGTTGTGTGCGACCGTCGTGCACTCAAATACGGAAATACGTATTGTAGAGCTAAAAAATACAATTATACAGGCGAAATTGTTTTCGGTCGCAAGTACATCCCACAAAGTCAGTCCCCGCTAAACATTTCCGTTCGTATGTACATCCCACATAGTCGCTCCAAGGAAAACATTTCCGTTCACAGGTACCTGACACACAATTTTTCCCGTTAAATCGTTTGCATTATTGAATGCATCACACACGGTCCGTAGAAGAAACAGTGTGGCAAAGGTTGTCCATCACACACAGTTTTTATGTGCTGAACGTTTGTGCAAGGTGGCCCAACGCAAACAGCTTTCAAGAGAAAGTCGTGTATAATTGTTCATTGATGCAACACGGTTTATTCCTAGAAACTATGTGCGTTGCCTGAGGTCATCGCCCACGGTATTTTTTCAATAACCGTTTATAATAGCAAACCCAATTAGCAGGCTAATTCGCCATTAGCAGGCTAATTGCCCTATTGCTAATAATCCATTTATTAATCTAATTGATATTCATGTTAAGCACATAAAATATTTCATTTCCATATTAAGGAAGCAGAATTTCATAATTGAAATACATCAGAGTACAACATGATATAGCTTCAGCACTCAGCTACCCCATTACACAACTGCACCAGCACCAAGTTTCACATGGAACATCTTGAAACTTTTGAAATTAGCATCATAGAAGGTATATAGACAGATGCATCTCATCTGGAAAACTGCTAAAGCGGAAGGCAAATATTGAGCCTTCATTCATGTTGAAGGTCTTTGCAACTTTAGGCCAATGCCTGTGGATGATTGACTGTCCATCCTTCGTCCTCTTCAAGGACACTTCAATATTGAACCGTGGGTGTTGTATGAAAACCTTGCTCGCCTCCTGACCATAGAGTTGGTTTGAGAGGTCATCATCAGTGAACTGCTTTGGAAGGCCTGAAAACAAGGATGTGCATAAATATCTTCTCTATATTGGAAATGGGGCAAAGGAATAAAAAAAGGCAAGGTATAATAGTTAGTACCATCTTGTAGTGAACCGATGTCTTCTTCATTGTGCAGACAAATATGTTGCTGTTTTTTGTCGCTAATTTCTTTATCCTAACAATCTTTCTGAGTTTCTTGATTTGATTGATATTCATGGACAACTCATTTCCCCATATGCAAAAAGGGTCGAACAGTGGGTCAAAACCTTTGACAGCAGGACCTACATGTGCAAGACCAAATTGTTAAAAACCTAAATATTAGAATGGTTCCTTCAATTGCAGAATAATGTGCTATTAGACAACGGACCATGCACGTGCTAACCTCGATTGTAAACCTCAGTGCTTCCCATTGTTTCCCTACAACACATATAAGATAGTTAGTCATTAGGTTAAGTAAGGGTTCGCATGCTATCAGTAAAATATGTTGATGAAAAATAAGCACATTGCAGATTCATCAGATTAATTCAAGCCACATGAAAAACCCATTTATCCAAACCAAGCATGATTAAGAGATAGGAAATATAGCACTTGTATATGTTTCTCATGTATTAAGTGCAGCTAAATTCAATCTGTTCCTCACATGCACAATAATACAAAATTCTACCGACGACAATTGGACATCGCATTGCAGAATTGAACCAAGCAATTAACTAAACACTACAACAAATGAACCAAACATTAAATGAGCACCACATTGCACAATATAACATACTCCTAATAGAAGATCAGACAGTTAACCAAAACAAGCATGCTTAACAACTTGAAAATATAGCAATTGTATTTGTTTCTCATGTATTTACTACAGCCAAATTCAATTTATTCCTCACATGGTATACAGTAACAGAATGCACCCACAAGTATTGAACATCGCATTGCAGAATTGAACCAAACAGTTAACTAAACACCACAACACAAATGAACCAAACGTTAACTAAGCACCAAATTGCACAATGTATAACCAAACCAAGCATGCTTGACAACTTGGAAATATAGCAATTGTATTCGTTTCTCATGTATTTTGTAAAGATAAATTCGATTTATTTCTCACATGGAAGACAATACAAAATTGCAGCCTGAAGAATTGAACATCACATTGCAGAATTGAACCAAACAGTTAACTGAAGACGACAACTAATTAACAAAACAGTTAATAAGTGAGCACCACACTGCACGACATATAGAACATATACACTAGAGCAACAGATTGCATGGTAAAATTAGATAGCAGAATTCACTAGAATTTGTGAAGAAAAGGCAAGAGCAGCACACGCAACAGGTAAACCGAGCATGCCTAACCGGCATAGCTAGCAAATTGCAAGGTGCTCCTCCAAGATCCGGGGCTCGACACGAAAGGCAGCGATCGCGACCTCATCCACGCGTGCGGCCGCGATTTGCTTCTCCGCTGCCAAATGCTCCTTGAGATCCTGGCTAAACTGCGTGCACCATGGCTTAGGGCGGCGCTTATTTGGTGGAGGGGTCAGTGATTTGCACTACAAAAAAAAGACACATCCGTGACATTTTGGGCCGAACGAAAAAATTTTATGTCATACTTATGACAGTTCTATGACAATAATTGTGACAAAACCCGGTATCATCATAGATGTGGTGGGGTCCTACTTCTATGACAAAAAATCATGACAGAAAATAGGCTTTTCGTCCTGGGCGGGCCGGAGACGCAGCTGCATGACATTCTTTGGGCCGTCCATGATAGAAAAAACCATGGTAGAAGCAAGGGCGAGGAAAATATCGGGGTGTTCCCAGTTACGGTGGGTGGTCGGGGCTGAGCGATGCGCATTTCTCTCGTACACGCACGCGTGTGGGTGCGAGGCGTTGGGCTCTAACTGAACCTGAGCGAGGCGTTGGGCTCTAATTGAACCCGAGCGATTGCACTGTAGGCTACGTGTTACTGAACCCGAGCGATCGATCGATGGCTGTTAACTGAACCCGATTAAGCGATTCCTTCGCTACTTCTGCTAACTGAAGCCGATCAATGCTGCCTCTGGATGAACAGTGAGCGTTGCTAGGGGGGGGGGGGTTGGATTAACAGTTCCCGATGGGGGTGGATGAACAGGACCCCGTGGTGTTGCCTCTGGATGAACAGGACCCCGATCGATCGAGCCGGTTGGGGTTGGATGAACAGGACCCCGTGGAGGGCAGGATGAGCAGGACCACCCCGTGGAGGGTTGGATGAACAGTAGATGGTGGAGGGCTGGATGAACAGTAGCCCGTGGAGGGGGGGGGGTTGAACAGGAGCCCGTGGAGAGAGCTGGTTGAACAGTAGCCGGTGGAGTAGCGCACGGAGGAGGCTGGATGAATAGGAGCCCGTGGATGAACAGTCACATGTGGAGACTGGAGGAGGTTGACGGTGGATGTACAGTAGCCCGTGGAGGTTGGAGGGGGTCGATGGTGGAGATGAACAGTATCTCGTGGAGTCCTGTTTTGCGGTACACCACACCCCTCCCGATGAACAGGACCCCCGTTTCGACCGTAGCGCTCCAACACAAGTTTGTTTCCTCCGTTTTGCGGTACACCACACCCCTCCTGATCAACAGACCCCTGTTTCGACTGCAGGAGGTCCGTTTTCTCTGTTTTGCGGTATGCCAGACCCCTCCCGATGAACAGGATCCCGTGTTGAACGTGGCCGGTCGAACACAAGGTCGTTTCCTCCGTTCTGCGGTACGCCAGGCCTCGTTTCCATCGGCTCTTCCGTCCAAGCCCTCCCGATGAACACGACGACACATTCTGTTCCGCCCCAGCTGGTTGGCTCCCCATGAACACGATGACAACGCTGTTTCTCCGTTCCGACCCAGCCATGTACATGAGCCTTGGTTGTACGTATGCGTGAGTAGGCATTCGAGACCCTGCCCGTATGTACGTACGTGGCCGTATTTTCTTTCTTGCACACTGACCGATGTACGTACATGTACATGCTACGTGCGCGCCTCTACTACGACACGTGCGCGCCTCTACATCGACCAATATGTACGTACACGTTCGCGACCAAAATGACAACGCTACGTACGCTTCGACCAGGTGGGTCCAGACTGTTAGGCACTTCCTTGCGTGCGAAGATGTAGCTGGTGGGTCCCAGCAGTCAGGGGTCGAATCATTTTTTTTGCCCGGACGCACTTCCTTGCGTGCAAAGATGTAGCTGGTGGGTCCCAGCAGTCAGGGGGAAATATTTTTTTCGCGAAATATGGTGGCCCGTCCGGTGGGTCCCCGCTGTCAGGTGGAGGAATAATTATTTTGCGCGTAATAAGGAGGTACTTCCTTGCTGCGGCCGTGGACCCAGCTGTCAGCCTCTCCACATATAGTACTCTTCCGATGGAAGTCGTTCCTTGACCACATTGATCATGCCGCACCGAGAGCACCAGGGCGGTGGACGACGACGAGGCCTAGGAAGGGGACGACACAGAGCCGGGGAAGACGCGACAGTGGAAGCCCGCGCGGAGAGGAGTACGAGGGTTCACTGGTTCGGCTGCGGTGTGAGGCTGCCGTCGCCGCAGGGCCTGGCCAGCGGTGGGAATAGTAGGGGGCGGTGAGGCCTCCGCGGCAGCACAGCCGGCCACGAGAGGCAGGAGCATGCGGCACGACCGGCGCTGCTTTGGGCGGCTGGAGCAAGAAGACCAGAGGTTGAAGAAGCACTACGGCCGTTGGATGGACATCGTACAGTCAATGGAGCTAGAATCGTCCATATTGACTAAGTTGACAAAGCACTCCGTCCCCGTCAACTTAGTAGGCCCACAAGTCAGCCTCCCACCAAGGTGGGTCCCAACTAGCAGGGGGAGTATTCATTTTTTGTGCGTAATAAGGAGGCACTTCCGGTGGGTCTGAGCTGACAGCGGGGAGAACATTTTTTTCATGAAATTCGGTGGCCCGTCCGGTGGGTCCCAGCAGTCAGGGGGGAAACATTTTTTTCGCCAAATACGGTGGCCCGTCCGGTGGGTCTCTGCTATCAGGTGGAGGAATAATTATTTTCCGCATAATAAGGAGGCACTTCCTTGCGGCCGCCGTGGACTCAGCTGTCAGCCTCTCCACGTACAGTACTCTTATGGAAGTCGTTCCTTGACCACGTTGACCACGCCGCGCCGAGAGTACCCAGGCCGGTGGATGACGGAGAGCGGCGAGGCCTAGGAAGGGGACGACGCGGAGCCGGGGAAGACGCGGCAGTGGAAGCCCGCACGGAGAGGAGTACGAGGGTTCACTGGTTCGGCTGCGGTGTGAGGTTACCGTCGCCACAGAATAACAGGGGGTGTGGGTGAGTGGAGAGATGGCCTGGCCAGCGGTGGGAGTAGTAGGGGGCGGTGAGGCCTCCGCGGCAGCACAGCCGGCCACAGGAGGTAGGAGCAGGCGGCACGACCGGCGCTGCTTTGGGCGGCTGGAGCAAGAAGACTAGAGGTTGAAGAAGCAATACGGCCGTTGTATGGACATCGTACGGTCACTTCAGCTAGAATCGTTCATATTGACTAAGTTGACAAAGCCCTTGGTATGCATCAACTTAGTAGGCCCACAGGTCAGCTTTCGAAACGGTGCGCCCCAGATGTCAGGGGGAGGAATCATTTTTTGGGCGGGTGAAGCTAGAATATCCGTGATTGAAGAAGAAGCACGGCATCCGTTGGATGGACATCCAACGTCCACTGCCGCTAGAATCGTGTTTGACTATAATAAGTTGACCAAGCCTTGCATACGCGTCAACTTCTTTTTTTAGGGGACGCGTCAACTTAATAGGCCCACAAGTGTGTGGCAGAGAACTTATAGCCCATTTGCGATTTGTAAGAATGTACAACCCATTTTTGAATTCTAATGGAATTTACTACAACCCATTTACAATTTGTTAAAAGTACATCCCATTTTCTAGCTAGGACACGATTAATAATTTCAACCAACCGTTCAAGGCAGAATTCAATAAAATTTCCCACATTTTGATGGGATCCTGTAAGTGCATCTAGTGCCCCTTAGTGATTTTGTTGTATTGAAGACTTATAGGTTAAGAATCTAATGTGTTTATGAGTGTACACAGGTCTATGTCTATGAGGAGTTTGATATTTACAGAGAAAGTCGACCCCTAAAAATGAAGTTCTTCAACTGAAGACTTTTATATACCGAAGACTTTCTGAAGACTTTAAAAGTGAAGAAATTGGTGTGACCTTGAAGACTTGGTATTCATTCGAGGAACATGAAACGTGAAGACTTTTGTTTTCGTATTCTCATTTTCTCTTTTCTTGAGTCATAGGAAACACCGCACTGTTAAAGGGGGTCGAGGAAATACTAAGGAGAAAATTTCCATTTGATGCTCAACTCAAATCCTACACCTACCAATCCCTTCGAGTGAAGTCATTGGAAATCTCATACAGTTCAGTCAATTTCTTCAGTGACAGAGACGCAGTTCTTCTGGTCACTGAGGACTTTGCTCTGACTGAGGAGTGAGGAATTCGCCAGTGCAAATTGCCTACATAGTGAGGAACATGATAGCCCTGAGGAATTTGTACCTCAAGTTTCCAACCGTTGCCGTGCTGCGCGCCAGCTGTTCCAAAATATCTTATCCACCTAACGGTCATATCATTGAAGGGCATTTATTTCTTATCATGTCGGGCTGCTCCCTAGGCTATAAATAGCCGCCCCCTACAACCACTAGCTGGTTGGCTGCTCCGCTAGAACTTGACACTTGTCATTTGAGAGCAACCCATCCTCCGAGGACTTTGAGCAAAAATCATCAAGTGAGGAAAATCCAAACCCAAACCCAAACACCTACAAACCCAAAGTGATGAGCATCACTGAAGAGATTGATCCTGCGTGGATCCGACGCTTGTTACCTTTGAAGACTGTGCTTCTTCCAGACGGTTAGGCGTCATGGTCTAGAGCATCCAAGAGGAATTGTGGATCGCCGAGTGACCGAGTTTGTGAAGGTTCGGAAGTCACCTGAAGACTTACCACGAGTGATTGGGTGAGGACTGTGTGTCCTTAGCTCAAGGAGAATACGGTGAGGACTGTGTGTCCGGGATTGGGTGTCCTCGAGTTTAAATACTCAGCTGCTCCAACCAGATGTACAACTGAGACAGCAGTTGGAACTGGTCTACCAAATGATCGTCTTCACCAAGCCAACTGGTTCTATTTCCTCAACACTTTCATTTCCTCATTACTGTGTTGTGTGTTTGTTCATATCTGTGTTTGAAGACTTTGACTGAAGGCTTTCTCAATTTCCTCAGTTCAATTTCTTCAGTCTGTTCGTCTTCATCTTGTGCTATCCTGTGTTTACGCTTTCTGTACTCTGTGTCTGTCTTCATGTCATCATGATGACCATGCATGTATTCTGCTATGTTTACTTCTGAGTACTTATTCCACTGCTAGTAGTTCTTCGCTAAGGAATTTCCTCACTAGCAAATTCCTCAGTGAAGAATTTCATAAAAATCGCCTATTCACCCCCTCTCTAGTCGATATAACACACTTTCAATTGGTATCAGAGCAAGGTACTCCCTTGTTCTGTGTGATTTTGGTTTAACCGCCTGGAGTTTTAGTTATGTCGACCACAGGTATGATCAAGGTCTCTGCAGGGTGTCCTACCTTTGACGGGACGGACTACCCCTACTGGAAGAACAAGATGCGCATGCATCTTGAGGCAATTGATAACGATCTCTGGTACGTTGTGGAAAATGGTGTTCCCTCCGGCTCACCCTCACTAAACGCTACCGACGTGAAGAGATTCAAGCAACTCGATTCCCAAGCGAATAATATCATATGTGGCCATCTGAGTAAAGGACAGTATGGTAGAGTGAGTGGTTTGGAAACTGCTAAGCTTATCTGGGATAGGCTATCCAAGGTCAATGAAGGAGTTACAACTCAGCGTGACTCTCGAGTTGATGTTCTTCGCAATCTCTTCAACCGCTTCAAAAGACTCGACAATGAAAATGTTCATCAAACCTTCGATCGCCTCACTGACATCTCAAATGAGCTTCAAGCACTTGGTGCCACTGACATCACCGACCATGAAGTGGTGAAGAAATTGCTGAGATCGCTTGATTCCTCATTTGATACTCTGGCACTGATGATACAAGAGCGTGTTGATTACAAGTCTCTTGACCCCGCTGATATCCTCAAGAGGCTAAACACTCATGAGTTCCAGCTTGCTGAAAAGAGAGATCTCTATGGCTCGAGCTATGGCAGATCACGTGCACTGAAGTCCAAGGTAGTATCAGAATCCGAAGATGAAGACTCTGGTAGCAGCCTTGGTGACCCTGAAGAACTGAGTCATGATCTAGCACTGCTTGTGAAGAAATTCCAGAAGTTCTCAAGACGTGGTCGCTTTGGAAAACCCTCAAGGAGCAGTGATTCCTCATCCAGTGACTACAAGAAGAGGCTTTGTCACAAGTGCAAGAAACCAGGACATTACATTGAAGATTGTCCTCAGTGGGAAAAGGAATCAAAGAAGAAGAAATACAAGGATTACAGTTCTGATGATGCGAAGAAAAAGAAGAAGTCCTCAAAATCTTCATCATCAAAATCCTCAAAGTCTTCATCTCACAAGAAGAGCAGCTCCAAGGAGGCTCGGGCATTCATTGGCAAGGAAATGGACTCTGAAGCTGAATCTGAGGAACAAGAAGAAGAGGAGGCTTCTGAGGACTCTGAGTCTGGTGTGGCAAGCCTAGCCCTCGCTACTGCATTCGTCAACAAGTCTATCTTCAACTCTGAAGAAAATGACCTCATCAACAAGGCTGATGAAGGAAACGATGACTATGCTCCCACCTATTGCTTCATGGCAAAGGGTGCCAAGGCACCTAAATATACCTTCTCTGAGTCTAGTGAAGATGAATCTGATGAAAATCTTAAGCCCAACTACACAAAACTTGCTAAGATTGCTGTGAAACAACAAAAGGCTTTTGAAAAGGTTCAAAACATGCTAGAAAAAATTGATGATATGTTGGGTGAAGAAATGGATCGCACTAAAGCCTTGACTGAAAATCTTCACAGACTTCAGACCAGGTTTGATAACCTTCAAGGTCATCATAACACTCTCTTATCTGATCATGAGAAGCTTTCTTATGAATTTCTTCAAAGAAAGCAAGATCTTGAGGAGCTAAGAGTGAGTTATGAAGATCTTCAGAAGGAGCGCGATTCATTTCTTGCTCAACAAATCAGCGCTGCTCAGGAAGAATTTATTCCTCCATGTTTGAAACACATTGAACGAGAATCTGCTAATTCCTCACCTGAATGTTCAAATGCTTCTAATGTTACAAATTCTTCACCTGTCTCTGCTATCACTAATTCCTCATCTGAGGACATTGCTAGTATCACTGACGATGCAGGGCTGAAGGAATTGTACATGACAGGCATGTATAAAAGCCTCAAAGGGCATCAGACTCTTTGTGATGTGCTTAAAAAGCAGATTCTCAATAGGAACCCTAGGAAAGAGGGTATTGCCTTTGAGAGGAAACTCAATGCTGATGGTACATATTGGAAGCCTGAGCAGTACCCCAAAACCTCATGGGTTGCTGCAAAGGGACCTCCAGTTGATCCATCTAATTTATCTGGTTGTACATGTGAATCTTCTCATTCTTCTGATGAGTCATTTGACTCCAACTATAAACTGTTCAAAAATCAGAATGGTGAAGTATTTGGTAGATATGTTGGCACTAACTGCAGGAATGGTTCCCCTATGAAGAAAATCTGGGTTCCCAAAAAGTGCCTTGAAAGTCTTCAGGTGAATGTCCTCATGACACCACCTGTGAAGAATAGGAACCCCAGATCAAACTCTTCATATGGACCAAATTCTTCATATGGATCCAAGTCCTCATACGGACCAAATTCTTCACGGGGATCAAATTCCTCACATGGATCAAAGTCCTCATATGAACATCATCGTGCTAACAACTCTGTTTCGCAGGGAAGAGCCAAGGGCTATGAATATGAGCTTTATTCTTCTAATCATTATGTTCATAAGTCCTCGAAGAATTTCTCTGCTTATTCATATGCTTAGCCTAACCCCTCTTATGTGAAACGCAATGGTTTGGCCGCTATGCCACCATTCTCATATGGAGCTCGCAGAGTGATGAACTCTTTGCCACCCCTTCAGATGTGGGTGGTGAAGAAAAAGAACTAATCTCTTATGCGGGGTCAGGTCTCCAGACGTACTGTAACGTCTGAAGAATTTGCTGGGGACCTGACAAAGTGCCTGAAAGGACGCATGCTAACCATGATCAAATGAACTTTCATTTCACACGTCCTCCCTCTGCTTTATCTGTCTTACTGCTTGATGAAATTGATCTGATGAATTGTGATATCATATTATTCACTTCTGAAGTATATGAGTTCGTAAGTTGCACTAATTCATCTGCAGGATGATCAACCCAAAGCCACTGAGTGGGTACTTGATAGTGGATGCACAAATCACATGACTGGTGACAGGAATTTTTTGATGGATGCTCCTTTATCGTCATCACATCTGAAGCATATCATCTTCACTGATAAAAGCAAAAGTCAGGTATTGGGTCTAGGTAAAGTTGCTATCACAAAGGACCGACACATGGACAAAGTCATGCTTGTTGAGTCCTTAGGATACAACCTTATGTCTGTCTCAATGCTTTGTGATCTTGATATGGTTGTTGTCTTTGGCAAGTATCGTTGCGTTGTGATTATGGAAGCTGACAATTCCAAAGTCTTCGAAGGCTTTAGGAGAGGAGACTTGTATATTGTTGATTTCTCTGCAGATTCACAACCAGCCGTGTGCCTACTTGCAAAAGCTTCAAAAGGATGGCTATGGCATCGATGACTTGGTCATGCAGGCATGAGGAATTTGCACACGCTTGCGAAGAAGAAGCATGTTATTGGCATTGAGAATGTTAAATTCCTCAAGGATCACTTATGCGGTGCCTGTGAAGCTGGAAAGATGACCAAGGCCAAGCATCCAGCAAAAACCATCATGACCACTACTCGACCATTCGAATTGCTTCACATGGATCTCTTCGGTCCTAATCACTATTCCTCTGTTTCAAATGAAGCATCCCAATATGGCTTTGTTATTGTTGATGATTACTCTCGTTACACATGGGTACACCTTGTCTCTTACAAACATGAAGTGCAGGAAGTCTTCAAACAATTTTCCTCGAGGGCTTCAACCAACTTTGGTGTGAAAATCAAGCACATCAGAAGTGACAATGGCACTGAGTTCAAGAATTCGGGTCTTGATGACTATCTTGATGAACTTGGTATTACTCATGAGTTATCTTCTCCTTATACTCCTCAACAGAATGGCGTCGTGGAGCGCAAGAACATGACTCTTGCTAAGATGGCTCGCACTATGCTCGATGAGTACAAAACCCCTCGTCGTTTCTGGGTTGATGCAATTGATACTGCATGCCATATCATCAACAGAGTATATCTTCACAAATTCTTCAAGAAGACTGCCTATGAACTCCTCACTGACAAGAAACCCAATGTGAGTTATTTCAAAGTCTTCGGTGCTCAATGCTGGATTAGAGATCCTCATCACAACTCTAAATTTGCACCGAAAGCACATGAAGGTTTTATGCTTGGTTACGGAAAGGACTCGCACACCTACAGAATTTTCAACAATGTTCTTCACAAGATTGTTGAAACTGTAGATGTGCGGTTCGATGAGACTAATGGCTCGCAAAGAGAGCACCAACCTTCTGTGTTAGATGAACCAGCACCAGAGGATTCTATCAAGCACAAGGCTACTGAAGATGTCATTCCTACTGAAGAATCTACTGAAGAATTCATTCCAGAACACGAAGAACGTCGAGCTGATGCACCTGAGGAAAATGCTGAGGAAATTGATGCTGAAGAAAATGTTGATCAAATTCCTCAACAACAACCAGTTCATCCTCGCGTTGCAAAAGAAGTGCAAGTGGAGAAGATCATTGATGACATTAGAGCACTAGGTCCTCTCACACGCTCAAAAGCTTCACATCTATCTAACTTTTGTGGGCATTTTGCTTTTGTATCTATCATAGAGCCCACTAAGGTAGATGAAGCATTTCTGGAGCCTGAGTGGATTCACGCTATGCAAGAAGAATTACATCAGTTCAAGCTCAACAACGTCTGGGAACTGGTCAATCGTCCCGATCCTCGCAAGCATAACATCATTGGCACAAAGTGGATCTACCGCAACAAGCAAGATGAAAATGGTGTTGTGGTGAGGAATAAGGCACGACTAGTAGCTCAAGGCTACACACAGGTTGAAGGAGTTGATTTCGATGAAACTTTTGCACCTGTTGCTAGACTTGAGGCTATTCGCATATTGCTTGCTTATGCTAACCATCATGATATCATCTTATATCAAATGGATATGAAAAGTGCATTCCTCAATGGTAAGCTTGAGGAAGAAGTATATGTTGCTCAACCCCCAGGTTTTGAAGATCCAAAGAATCCTGACAAAGTCTTCAGACTCAACAAGGCCCTCTATGGCCTCAAGCAGGCCCCACGGGCGTGGTATGATACATTGAAGGAATTCTTCATGAAGAAAGGCTTCACACCCGGTTCACTCGATCCTACTCTCTTTACTAAATCTTATGATGGTGAACTGTTTGTGGGCCAAATATATGTTGATGATATTATATTTGGCTGTACTGACCAACGTTATAGTGATGAATTTGCCTATATGATGAGTGAAGAATATCAAATGTCTATGATGGGAGAGTTGAAATTCTTCTTAGGTCTTCAAATTCGTCAACAGTGCAATGGCATATTTATATCTCAGGAGAAATACCTCAAGGATGTCCTAAAGAAATTCGGCATGCAAGGTTGCAAAGGCATCAAAATTCCTATGCCCACAAATGGTCATCTATGCACTGATGAAAATAGTATTGACTTCGATCATAAGGTATACCGCTCCATGATTGGCTCTTTATTGTACTTATGTGCATCTAGGCCAGATATAATGCTTAGTGTTTGCATGTGTGCCCGATTTCAAGCTGCACCGAAGGAATCACACCATAAGGTTGTGAAGCATATTCTTTGATATCTAGCTCACACACCAACACTAGGATTATGGTATCC
The DNA here is from genome assembly GCA_032464435.1 of Aegilops umbellulata. NCBI lineage: Eukaryota > Viridiplantae > Streptophyta > Magnoliopsida > Poales > Poaceae > Aegilops > Aegilops umbellulata. The sequence continues at coordinate 73,220,399 of CP136059.1, forward strand.
CAAGGGCTCGGATTTTGATCTCATTGGATATTCTGACTCTGACTATGCTGGTGACCGTGTGGACCGCAAGTCAACATCTAGTACTTGTCATTTCCTCGGACGATCCTTGGTCTGTTGGTCCTCGAAGAAACAGAACTATGTATCACTGTCTACTGCTGAAGCTGAGTACATTGCTGCTGGTTCTTGCTGTGCTCAACTGCTATGGATGAAGCAAACGCTCAAGGACTACGGCATCAACGTGAAGAATGTGCCTCTCCTCTGTGACAATGAGAGTGCCATCAAGATTGCTCACAACCCAGTTCAGCACTCGAAGACAAAGCACATTCAGATTCGTCATCATTTTCTTCGTGATCATTTGTTGAAGGGCGACATTTCTATTGAGCATGTGAAGACTGAAGAACAGCTAGCCGATATCTTCACTAAGCCCTTGGATGAGAAGAGATTTAGCAAGTTGCGGTATGAGCTAAATATCTTAGAGTCTTCGAATGTACTTTGAAAAGGCACTCATCCTAACACTTATGCAAAATTGATGACTTAGATGTGCAACACATGAAGAAACATTTTTCTTCAATCAATGAAGAATAACACTCTAAGTGTGAAGAAATTAATGAAGAATTTGATTCTCAGAACCCTACGACAATTGTATGCGGTGTCTGAAATCATCATTCTTATACGGTGGGTCACGCCACCACAAAAGTTGAAAATCTTCAATTTGAGTTTTTCCTCAATTTTGAAATTCCTCAGTTGTTCAAATTCTTCAACTTGCAAAATCTTCGCTTGTGCCGTCGTTTTTCTTCATTGGCTCTCTCTCTCTCTCTCTCTCTCTCTCTCTCTATATATATATATATATATATATATATATATAGTTTAAGTCCTCTACAGCATTCACTTATAGCTATTTCTTCAAGTTGGTTTTTCTGCTAAGTGAATGTTATCGGACCCTTCCCCTCTATGCTATACTCAATCCAATCTATTCACAAATTCTTCATGTGCGTTCTATTTGAAACTCGTTCAAAATCTTCACTGTGTCCTTGTCAGCTGAAGAAATTGCGAACGGAACGTTAAAACTAATCTTATCCAAATTTTTGGTTTTGCCGCTCAAACCGTTCCGCATCCCACGATGCATTATTTTACTCACCCACGATCTTACACGATCTCCACTACACAGTACGTGGGTGACACATGTCGTGAGAAGGAGAATGGTCAGGGGCACGTTCGTCCTAAATCTTCGGGCGAAAAGTTTTTCACTGCCTCTATAAATACCCCTCGTCCCTTCCTCACTTCTTTTACTCCGCTCGATCTCACTCTCCCGCTCGAGCTTCTCAAACCCTAGCGCTGCCATTACTCCATCGTCGCCAGTGAGGAAGAGCTTCACTGCCTCGACCTCGTCACCGTCGTACTCGCGCCGACCGCGAAAATCTTCACCTCCGCCGCCGCCGTAGACGTCTTCCTCCGCCAAGTTAGGGCGTGGAAGATCTACATCGACGATCTTCACTGTTTCACCTCTCTGTTCGTCGTGTTCTTCATTCAGGGTAATTAAAAGTTACTTTTACTGCCCTCTTTGATTCGAAATTTTTCTACAAAATCTTCAAAGGTGTTTTATTCTTCAAATCCTCACACACAAAACACCTCACATGTCATCTGTTCTTGATTCATTTCCCCAAGCATCATTTTCTTCAAGATTCCTCAATTGTGTGGATCTTCGATCTATACAACTCTGGAACCTAAGATATAGCGCGCTTAGTGAAATTCTTCAAGACGCATCTGGTCAAATTCCTCAAACTTGTTCTTTTTGAAAAACCCTCTGAGAACGCATATGACCTCTCCAAATTGCTCGCAACTATACTCTGTTCACAAAAGTTGAACATCTTCAATTTGAGTTTTTCCTCAGTGTTGAAATTCCTCAGCTGTTCAAATTCTTCAACTTGCAAAATCTTCACTTGTGCCGTCGTTTTTCTTCATTGGCTATATATATATGAGTTTATGTCCTCTACAACATTCACTTATAACCATTTCTTCAAGTTGGTTTCTCTGCTAAGTGAATGTGATCAGACCCTTCCCTCTCTATGCTATACTCAATCCAATCTGTTCACAAATTCTTCATGTGCGTTCTATTTGAAACTCGTTCAAATCTTCACTGTGTCCTTGTCAGCTGAAGAAATTGCGAACGGTACTTTAAAACTAATCTTATCCAAAATTTTCGGTTTTGCCGCTCAAACCGTTCCGCATCCCACGATGCATTATTCAATTCACCCACGATATTACACGGTCTCCACTACACAGTACGTGGGTGACACATGTCGTGAGAAGGAGAATGGTCAGGGGCACGTTCGTCCCAAAATCTTCGGGTTACAGTTTTTCACTGCCTCTATAAATACCCCTCGCCCCTTCCTCACTTATTTTACTCCGCTCGATCTCTCTCTCCCGCTCGAGCTTCTCAAACCCTAGCACCGTCGCTACTCCATCATCGCCGATGAGGAAGAGCTTCACTGCCTCGACCTCGTCATCGTCGTACTCGCGCCAACCGCAGAAATCTTCACCTCTGCCACCGCCGTAGACGTCTTCCTCCGCCGAGTTAGGGCGTGGAAGATCCACATCGGCGAACTTCACTGTTTCACCTCTCTGTTCGTCGTGTTCTTCATTCAGGGTAATTAAAAGTTACTTTTACTGCCCTCTTTGATTCAAAAGTTTTCTACAAAATCTTCAAAGGTGTTTTATTTCTCAAATCCTCACACACAAAACACCTCACATGTCATCTGTTCTTGATTCATTTCCCTAAGCATCATTTTCTTCAAGATTCCTCAATTGTGTGGATCTTCGATCTATACAACTCTGGAACCTAAGATAAAGCACGCTTAGTGAAATTCTTCAAGACGCATCTGGTCAAATTTCTCAAACTTGTTCTTTTTGAAAAATCCTCTGAGAACGCATATGACATCTCCAAATTCCTCGCAACTATACTCTGTTCACAGGTACACATGTCCGCTGCTGAATCACTAGATTCTCATCAACTTAACTCATTTGCAGCATTCCTTGAAGAAAAGTTGCACACTTCTTCAGAGAATTCGATTGTTTAAATTCCTCAACTGAAGAAAATGGCTGACGGTAAAAGGCCACAGAAAGGAGGAAAGAAGCCTGAGGTCATGACTGCGTTTGAAATCCCTGAGGACATCTATGCTGGGTACTGCACACCTCCTGAGGAAGTTAAAAATCAGCGCAAGGTGCGCATTCAGAAGATTGAACGGAGATGGGCACGCGAATGGAGGGAATATAAATATGTAACCCCAAAGTATATGAAGAAATTCGCTCTCAACCCTCCATGCCCAAGAGCCCCATTGGCACCTGGCCAAGTGGCCGATCCCACTAGCGTCAAACGCGGTGAGGACTTTCCTGAAGAATGGGCCAAGTGCCAAGCCAAGTTGGCCAAGCAAGCCAAAGAAGCAGTGAGGAAATTCAATGAAGATTCTGCTGCTGCTGCCACTAAGGCCTCTGTCAAGACGAGGAAATCAATGGCAAAGAAGCCCGCTCGAAAGCTGAGTGCTTCACCCTCAGCTGCGCCCTCACATCCAGAAACTTTAAAATCTTCAAGGCAAATTCCTCAAGCTGCCCTGCTCCTCTGAAATCCTCAGCACCTCCTCCAAAGTCCTCAGCTGTTCCGACTAAGTCCTCAGCACCTGTGCATTGAAGGAAATATGCCCTAGAGGCAATAATAAAGTTATTATTTATTTCCTTATATCATGATAAATGTTTATTATTCATGCTAGAATTGTATTAATCGGAAACATAATACATGTGTGAATACATAGACAAACAGAGTGTCACTAGTATGCCTCTACTTGACTAGCTCATTAATCAAAGATGGTTATGTTTCCTAGCCATGAACAAAGAGTTGTTATTTGATTAACGAGATCACATCATTAGTTGAATGATCTGATTGACATGACCCATTCCATTAGCATAGCACCCGATCGTTTAGTATGTTGCTATTGCTTTTATCCATGACTTATACATGTTCCTTTAACTATGAGATTATGCAACTCCCATTTACCGTAGGAACACTTTGTGTGCTACCAAACGTCACAATGTAACTGGGTGATTATAAAGGTGCTCTACAGGTGTCTCCGAAGGTACATATTGGGTTGGCGTATTTCGAGATTAGGATTTGTCACTCCGATTGTCGGAGAGGTATCTCAGGGCCTTCTCGGTAATGCACATCACATAAAGCCTTGCAAGCATTGCAACCAATGAGTTAGTTGCGAGATGATGTATTACAGAACGAGTAAAGAGACTTGCCGGTAACGAGATTGAACTAGGTATTGGATACCGACGATCGAATCTCGGGCAAGTAACATACCGATGACAAAGGGAACAACGTATGTTGTTATGCGGTCTGACCGATAAAGATCTTCGTAGAATATGTAGGAGCCAATATGGGCATCCAGGTCCCGCTATTGGTTATTGACCGGAGACGTGTCTCGGTCATGTCTACATTGTTCTCGAACCGTAGGGTCCGCACGCTTAACGTTACGATGACAGTTATTATGAGTTTATGCATTTTGATGTACCGAAGGAGTTCGGAGTCCCGGATGTGATCACGGACATGACGAGGAGTCTCGAAATGGTCGAGACGTAAATAATGATATATTGGAAGCCTATGTTTGGACATCGGATGCATTCCAGGTGAAATCAGGATTTTACCGGAATACCGGGAGGGTTACCGGAACCCCCCGGGAGCATAATGGGCCAACATGGGCCTTGGAGGAGAGGTGAGAGGGCTGCCCTCATGGGCTGCGCGCCGCCCCCTTCCCCTAGTCCTATTAGGACTAGGAGAGGTGGGCGCCCCCTCTCTCTCTCTCTCTCCCCCTTGGAGAATCCTAGTCCAACTAGGATTGGGGGGGGGGGGAATCCTACTCCCAGAGGGAGTAGGACTCTCCTGGCGCGCCTAGCTTGGCCGGCCAGCCCCTCCCCCTTGGCTCCTTTATATACGGGGGCAGGGGGCACCCCAAAGACACACAAGTTGATCTACAGATCGTTCCTTAGCCGTGTGCGGTGCCCCCTTCCACCAAATTCCACCTCGATCATATCGTTGCAGTGCTTAGGCAAAGCCCTGCGCCGGTAACACATCAAGATCGTCACCACGCCGTCATGCTGACGGAACTCTTCCTCGACGCTTTGCTGGATCGGAGCCCGGGGATCGTCATCGAGCTGAACGTGTGCCAAGAACTCGGAGGTGCCGGAGTAACGGTGCTGTGATCGGTTGGATCGCGAGGAGAACGTACGACTACTTCCTCTACGTTGTGTCAACGCTTCCGCTTCGGTCTACGAGGGTACATAGACAACACTCTCCCCTCTCGTTGCTATGCATCACCATGATCTTGCGTGTGCGTAGGAAATTTTTTGAAATTACTACGTTCCCCAACAGTGGCATCCGAGCCTAGGTTTTATGGTTTGATGTTATTTGCACGAGTAGAACACAAGTGAGTTGTGGACGACACAAGTCATACTGCCTACCAGCATGTCATACTTTGGTTCAGCGGTATTGTTGGACAAGACGATCCGGACCAACCTTACGCGTACGCTTACGCGAGACCGGTTCCCTCGACGTGCTTTGCACATAGATGGCTTGCGGAAGACTGTCTCTCCAACTTTAGTTGAACCGAGTGTGGCTACGCCCGGTCCTTGAGAAGGTTAAAACGGAGTCTATTTGACAAACTATCGTTGTGGTTTTGATGCGTAGGTAAGATGAGTTCTTGCTTAAAGCCCGTAGCAGCCACGTAAAACTTGCAACAACAAAGTAGAGGACGTCTAACTTGTTTTTGCAGGGCATGTTGTGATGTGATATGGTCAAGACGTGATGCTAAATTTTATTGTATGAGATGATCATGTTTTGTAACCGAGTTATCGGCAACTGGCAGGAGCCATATGGTTGTCGCTTTATTGTATGCAATGCAATCGCGATGTAATGCTTTACTTTATTACTAAACGGTAGTGATAGTCGTGGAAGCATAAGATTGGCGAGACGACAACGATGCTGCGATGAAGATCAAGGTGTCGCGCCGGTGACGATGGTGATCATGACGGTGCTTCGAAGATGGAGATCACAAGCACAAAGATGATGATGGCCATATCATATCACTTATATTGATTGCATGTGATGTTTATCCTTTTATGCATCTTATCTTGCTTTGATTGACGGTAGCATTATAAGATGATCTCTCACTAAATTATCAAGAAGTGTTCTCCCTGAGTATGCACCGTTGCGAAAGTTCTTCGTGCTGAGACACCACGTGATGATCGGGTGTGATAGGCTCTACGTTCAAATACAACGGGTGCAAAACAGTTGCACACGCGGAATACTCAGGTTTAACTTGACGAGCCTAGCATATAACAGATATGGCCTCGGAACACGGAGACCGAAAGGTCGAGCGTGAATCATATAGTAGATATGATCAACATAGTGATGTTCACCATTGAAACTACTCCATCTCACGTGATGATCGGACATGGTTTAGTTGATTTGGATCACGTGATCACTTAGAGGATTAGAGGGATGTCTATCTAAGTGGGAGTTCTTAAGTAATATGGTTAATTGAACTTAAATTTATCATGAACTTAGTAACTGATAGTATCTTGCTTGTCTATGTTGTGTAGATAGATGGCTCGTGCTGTTGTTCCGTTGAATTTTAATGCGTTCCTTGAGAAAGCAAAGTTGAAAGATGATGGTAGCAACTACACGGACTGGGTCCGTAACTTGAGGATTATCCTCATTGCTGCACAGAAGAATTACGTCATGGAAGCACCGCTGGGTGCCAGGCCTGGTGCAAGAGCTACACCAGATGTTGTGAACGTCTGGCAAAGCAAAGCTGATGACTACTCTATAGTTCAGTGTGCCATGCTTTACGGCTTAGAACCGGGACTTCAACAACGTTTTGAACACCATGGAGCATATGAGATGTTCCAGGAGTTGAAGTTAATATTTCAAGCAAATGCCCGGATTGAGAGATATGAAGTCTCCAATAAGTTCTATAGTTGTAAAATGGAGGAGAACGGTTCTGTCAGTGAGCATATACTCAGAATGTCTGGGTATAACAATCACTTGATTCAACTGGGAGTTAATCTTCCGGATGATTGCGTCATTGACAGAATTCTCCAATCACTGCCACCAAGCTACAAGAGCTTCGTGATGAACTATAATATGCAAGGGATGACCAAAACTATGCCCGAGCTCTTCGCGATGCTAAAAGCCGCGGAGGTAGAAATCAAAAAGGAGCATCAAGTGTTGATGGTTAACAAAACCACTAGTTTCAAGAAAAAGGGCAAAGGGAAGAAAAAGGGGAACTTCAAAAAGAACAGCAAGCAAGTTGCTACTCAAGAGAAGAAACCCAAGTCTGGACCTAAGCCTGAAACTGAGTGCTTCTATTGCAAACAGACTGGTCACTGGAAGCGGAACTGCCCCAAGTATTTGGCGGATAAGAAGGATGGCAAGGTTAACAAAGGTATATATGATATACATGTTATTGATGTGTACCTTACTAATTCTCGCAGTAGCACCTGGGTATTTGATACTGGTTCTGTTGCTAATATTTGCAACTCAAAACAGGGGCTACGGATTAAGCGAAGATTGGCTAAGGACGAGGTGACGATGCACGTGGGAAATGGTTCCAAAGTCGATGTGATCGCGGTCGGCACGCTACCTCTACATCTACCTTCGGGATTAATATTAAATCTAAATAATTGTTATTTAGTACCAGCGTTGAGCATGAACATTATATCTGGATCTTGTTTGATGCGAGACGGTTATTCATTTAAATCAGAGAATAATGGTTGTTCTATTTATATGAGTAATATCTTTTATGGTCATGCGCCATTGAAGAGTGGTTTGTTCTTACTTAATCTCGATAGTAGTAATACACATATTCATAATGTTGAAGCCAAAAGATGCAGAGTTGATAATGATAGTGCAACTTATTTGTGGCACTGCCGTTTAGGTCATATCGGTGTAAAACGCATGAAGAAACTCCATATTGATGGACTTTTGGAGTCACTTGATTATGAATCACTTGGCACTTGCGAACCGTGCCTTATGGGCAAGATGACTAAAAAACCGTTCTCCGGTACTGTGGAGAGAGCAACAGATTTATTGGAAATCATACATACTGATGTATGTGGTCCAATGAATGTTGAGGCTCGTGGCGGATATCGTTATTTTCTCACCTTCACTGATGATTTAAGCAGATATGGGTATATCTACTTAATGAAACACAAGTCTGAAACATTTGAAAAGTTCAAAGAATTTCAGAGTGAAGTGGAAAATCATCGTAACAAGAAAATAAAGTTTCTACGATCTGATCGTGGAGGAGAATATTTGAGTTACGAGTTTGGTCTACATTTGAAACAATGCGGAATAGTTTCGCAACTCACGCCACCCGGAACACCACAATGTAATGGTGTGTCCGAACGTCGTAATCGTACTTTACTGAATATGGTACGATCTATGATGTCTCTTACCGATTTACCGCTATCTTTTTGGGGTTATGCTCTAGAGACGGCCGCATTCACGTTAAATAGGGCACCATCAAAATCCGTTGAGACGACGCCTTATGAACTGTGGTTTGGCAAGAAACCAAAGTTGTCGTTTCTTAAAGTTTGGGGCTGCGATGCTTATGTGAAAAAGCTTCAACCTGATAAGCTCGAACCCAAATCGGAAAAATGTGTCTTCATAGGATACCCAAAGGAGACTATTGGGTATACCTTCTATCACAGATCCGAAGGCAAAATTTTTGTTGCTAAAATCGGAAACTTTCTAGAGAAGGAGTTTCTCTCGAAAGAAGTGAGTGGGAGGAAAGTAGAACTTGATGAGATAACAGTATCTACTCCCTTATTGAGAAGTAGTACATCACAGAAATCTGTTTCTGTGACACCTACATCAAATAGGGAGGAAGCTAATGATAATGATCATGAAACTTCAGATCAAGTTTCTACTGAACTTCGTAGATCAACCAGAGTAAGATCCGCACCAGAGTGGTACGGTAATCCTATTTTGGAAGTCATGTTACTAGACCATGATGAACCTACGAACTATGAAGAAGCGATGGTGAGCCCAGATTCCGCAAAGTGGCTTGAGGCCATGAAATCTGAGATGGGATCCATGTATGAGAACAAAATGTGGACTTTGGTTGACTTGCCCGATGATCGGCAAGCAATTGAGAATAAATGGATTTTTAAGAAGAAGACTGACGCTGATGGTAATGTTACTGTCTATAAAGCTCGACTTGTTGCAAAAGGTTTTCGACAAGTTCAAGGGATTAACTACGATGAGACTTTCTCACCCGTAGCGATGCTTAAGTCTGTCCGAATCATGTTAGCAGTTGCCGCATTTTATGATTATGAAATTTGGCAAATGGATGTCAAAACTGCATTCCTGAATGGATTTCTGGAAGAAGAGTTGTATATGATGCAACCAGAAGGTTTTGTCGATCCAAAGGGAGCTAACAAAGTGTGCAAGCTCCAGCGATCCATTTATGGACTGGTGCAAGCCTCTCGGAGTTGGAATAAACGCTTTGATAGTGTGATCAAAGCATTTGGTTTTATACAGACTTTCGGAGAAGCCTGTATTTACAAGAAAGTGAGTGGGAGCTGTGTTGCATTTCTGATATTATATGTGGATGACATATTGCTGATCGGAAATAATATAGAATTTCTGGATAGCATAAAGGGATACTTGAATAAGAGTTTTTCAATGAAAGACCTCGGTGAAGCTGCTTACATATTGGGCATTAAGATCTATAGAGATAGATAAAGACGCTTAATAGGACTTTCACAAAGCACATACCTTGACAAAGTTTTGAAAAAGTTCAAAATGGATCAGGCAAAGAAAGGGTTCTTGCCTGTGGCACAAGGTGTGAAGTTGAGTAAGACTCAATGCCCGACCACCGCAGAAGATAGAGAGAAAATGAAAAATGTTCCCTATGCTTCAGCCATAGGCTCTATCATGTATGCAATGCTGTGTACCAGACCTGATGTGTGCCTTGCTGTAAGTTTAGCAGGCAGGTACCAAAGTAATCCAGGAGTGGATCACTAGACAGCGGTCAAGAACATCCTTAAGTACTTGAGAAGGACTAAGGATATGTTTCTCATTTATGGAGGTGACAAAGAGCTCGTCGTAAACGGTTACGTCGATGCAAGCTTTGACACTGATCCGGACGATTCCAAATCGCAAACCGGATATGTATTTACATTAAACGGTGGAGCTGTCAGTTGGTGCAGTTCTAAACAAAGCGTCGTGGCGGGATCTACATGTGAAGCTGAGTACATAGCCGCTTCGGAAGCAGCTAATGAAGGAGTCTGGATGAAGGAGTTCATATCCGATCTAGGTGTTGTACCTAGCGTATCGGGTCCAATGAAAATCTTTTGTGATAATACTGGTGCAATTGCCTTGGCAAAGGAATCCAGATTTCACAAAAGAACCAAACACATCAAAAGACGCTTCAACTCCATCCGGGATTTGGTCCAGGTGGGAGACATAGAGATATGCAAGATACATACGGATCTGAATGTTGCAGACCCGTTGACTAAGCCTCTTCCACGAGCAAAACATGATCAGCACCAAAACTCCATGGGTGTTAGAATCATTACTTTGTAATCTAGATTATTGACTCTAGTGCAAGTGGGAGACTGAAGGAAATATGCCCTAGAGGCAATAATAAAGTTATTATTTATTTCCTTATATCATGATAAATGTTTATTATTCATGCTAGAATTGTATTAATCGGAAACATAATACATGTGTGAATACATAGACAAACAGAGTGTCACTAGTATGCCTCTACTTGACTAGCTCATTAATCAAAGATGGTTATGTTTCCTAGCCATGAACAAAGAGTTGTTATTTGATTAACGAGATCACATCATTAGTTGAATGATCTGATTGACATGACCCATTCCATTAGCATAGCACCCGATCGTTTAGTATGTTGCTATTGCTTTTATCCATGACTTATACATGTTCCTTTAACTATGAGATTATGCAACTCCCATTTACCGTAGGAACACTTTGTGTGCTACCAAACGTCACAACGTAACTGGGTGATTATAAAGGTGCTCTACAGGTGTCTCCGAAGGTACATATTGGGTTGGCGTATTTCGAGATTAGGATTTGTCACTCCGATTGTCGGAGAGGTATCTCAGGGCCTTCTCGGTAATGCACATCACATAAAGCCTTGCAAGCATTGCAACCAATGAGTTAGTTGCGAGATGATGTATTATAGAACGAGTAAAGAGACTTGCCGGTAACGAGATTGAACTAGGTATTGGATACCGACGATCGAATCTCGGGCAAGTAACATACCGATGACAAAGGGAACAACGTATGTTGTTATGCGGTCTGACCGATAAAGATCTTCGTAGAATATGTAGGAGCCAATATGGGCATCCAGGTCCCGCTATTGGTTATTGACCGGAGACGTGTCTCGGTCATGTCTACATTGTTCTCGAACCGTAGGGTCCGCGCGCTTAACGTTACGATGACAGTTATTATGAGTTTATGCATTTTGATGTACCGAAGGAGTTCGGAGTCCCGGATGTGATCACGGACATGACGAGGAGTCTCGAAATGGTCGAGACGTAAAGAATGATATATTGGAAGCCTATGTTTGGACATCGGATGCATTCCAGGTGAAATCAGGATTTTACCAGAATACCGGGAGGGTTACCGGAACCCCCCGGGAGCATAATGGGCCAACATGGGCCTTGGAGGAGAGGTGAGAGGGCTGCCCTCATGGGCTGCGCGCCTCCCCCCTTCCCCTAGTCCTATTAGGACTAGGAGAGGTGGGCGCCCCCTCTCTCTCTCTCCCCCTTGGAGAATCCTAGTCCAACTAGGATTGGGGGGGGGATCCTACTCCCAGAGGGAGTAGGACTCTCCTGGCGCGCCTAGCTTTGCCGGCCAGCCCCTCCCCCTTGGCTCCTTTATATACGGGGGCAGGGGGTGTTGGGGAACGTAGTAATTTCAAAAAAATTTCCTACGCACACGCAAGATCATGGTGATGCATAGCAACGAGAGGGGAGAGTGTTTGTCTACGTACCCTCGTAGACCGAAGCGGAAGCGTTGACACAACGTAGAGGAAGTAGTCGTACGTAGAGGAAGTAGTCGTACGTTCTCCTCGCGATCCAACCGATCACAGCACCGTTACTCCGGCACCTCCGAGTTCTTGGCACACGTTCAGCTCGATGACGATCCCCGGGCTCCGATCCAGCAAAGCGTCGAGGAAGAGTTCCGTCAGCACGACGGCGTGGTGACGATCTTGATGTGTTACCGGCGCAGGGCTTCGCCTAAGCACTGCAACGATATAATCGAGGTGGAATTTGGTGGAAGGGGGCACCGCACACGGCTAAGAAACGATCCGTAGATCAACTTGTGTGTCTATGGGGTGCCCCCTGCCCCTGTATATAAAGGATGGAGGAGGAGGAGGCCGGCCAAGGGTTTGGCGCGCCTGGGTGTGGAGTCCTACTAGGTCTCCAAGTCCTAGTAGGAGTCCACCAAGAGGGGAGGAAGGGAGAAGGAATAGGAGGAGTAGGAAAGGTGGCCGGCCCCCTTTTCCCTAGTCCAATTCGGACCAAAGGGGAGGGGGGGCGCAGCAGCCTTTTCCTCTTCCCACTAAAGCCCATCAAGGCCCATTACTTCTCCCGTAATCCCGTAACTCCCCGGTACCTCCGAAAATACCCGAACCACTCAGAACCCTTCCGATGTCCGAATATAGTCGTCCAATATATCGATCTTTACGTCTCGACCATTTCGAGACTCCTCGTCATGTCCCCGATCTCATCCGGGACTCCGAACTCCTTCGGTACATCAAAACTCATAAACTCATAATATAACTGTCATCGAAACCTTAAGCGTGCGGACCCTACGGTTCGAGAACAATGTAGACATGACTGAGACACGTCTCCGGTCAATAACCAATAGCGGGACCTGGATGCCCATATTGGCTCCTACATATTCTACGAAGATCTTTATCGGTCAGACCGCATAACAACATACGTTGTTCCCTTTGTCATCGGTATGTTACTTGCCCGAGATTCGATCGTCGGTATCCAATACCTAGTTCAATCTCGTTACCGGCAAGTCTCTTTACTCGTTCCGTAATACATCATCTCACAACTAACACATTAGTTGCAATGCTTGCAAGGCTTATGTGATGTGCATTACCGAGAGGGCCCAGAGATACCTCTCCGACAATCGGAGTGACAAATCCTAATCTCGAAATATGCCAACTCAACATGTACCTTCGGAGACACTTGTAGAGCACCTTTATAATCACCCAGTTACGTTGTGACGTTTGGTAGCACACAAAGTGTCCCTACGGTAAATGGGAGTTGCATAGTCTCATAGTTAAAGGAACATGTATAAGTCATGGATAAAAGCAATAGCAACATACTAAACGATCGGGTGCTATGCTAATGGAATGGGTCATGTCAATCAGATCATTCAACTAATGATGTGATCTCGTTAATCAAATAACAACTCTTTGTTCATGGTTAGGAAACATAACCATCTTTGATTAATGAGCTAGTCAAGTAGAGGCATACTAGTGACACTCTGTTTGTCTATGTATTCACACATGTATTATGTTTCCGGTTAATACAATTCTAGCATGAATAATAAACATTTATCATGAATTAAGGAAATAAATAATAACTTTATTATTGCCTCTAGGGCATATTTCCTTCAGTCTCCCACTTGCACTAGAGTCAATAATCTAGTTCACATCGCCATGTGATTTATCAGCAATAGTTCACATCGATATGTGACCAACACCCAAAGGGTTTACTAGATTCAGTAATCTAGTTCACATCGCTATGTGATTAACACCCAAAGAGTACTACGGTGTGATCATGTTTTGCTTGTGAGAGAAATTTAGTCAACGGGTCTGCCACATTCAGATCCGTTATGTATTTTGCAATTTTCTATGTCTACAATGCTCTGCACGGAGCTACTTTAGCTAATTGCTCCCACTTTCAATATGTATCTAGATTGAGACTTAGAGTCATCCAGATTAGTGTCAAAACTTGCATCGACGTAACCTTTTACGACGAACCTTTTTGTCACCTCCATAATCGAGAAACATATCCTTATTCCACTAAGGATAATTTTGACCGCCGTCCAGTGATCTACTCCTAGATCACTATTGTACTCCCGTGCCAATCTCAGGGTAGGGTATACAATAGGTCTGGTACACAGCATGGCATACTTTATAGAACCTATGGCTGAGGCATAGGGAATGACTTTCATTCTGTTTCTATCTTCTGCCGTGGTCGGGCTTTGAGTCTTACTCAATTTCACACCTTGTAATACAGGCAAGAACTCTTTCTTTGACTGTTCCATTTTGAACTACTTCAAAAATCTTTTCAAGGTATGTATTTATTGAAAAACTTATCAAGCGTCTTGATCTATCTCTTATAGATCTTGATGCTCAATATGTAAGCAGCTTCACCGAGGTCCTTCTTCGAAAATCTCCTTTCAAATACTCCTTTATGCTTTACAGAATAATTCTACATTATTTCCGATCAATAATATGTCATTTACATATACTTATCAGAAATGTTGTAGTGCTCCCACTCACTTTCTTGTAAATACAGGCTTCACCGCAAGTCTGTATAAAACTATATGCTTTGATCAATTTATCAAAGCGTATATTCCAACTCCGAGATGCTTGCACCAGTCCATAGATGGATCGCTGGAGCTTGCATATTTTGTTAACACCTTCAGGATCGACAAAACCTTCTAGTTGCATCGTATACAACTCTTCTTTAATAAATCCATTAAGGAATGTAGTTTTGTTTATCCATTTGCCGGATTTCATAAAATGCGGCAATTGCTAACATGATTCGGACAGACTTAAGCATAGATACGAGTGAGAAACTCTCATCGTAGTCAACACCTTGAACTTGTCGAAAACCTTTTGCGACAATTCTAGCTTTGTAGATAGTAACACTACTATCAGTGTCCGTCTTCCTCTTCAAGATCCATTTATTTTCTTTGGCTTGCCGATCATCGGGCAAATCCATCAAAGTCCATACTTTGTTCTCATACATGGATCATATCTCAGATTTCATGGCCTCTAACCATTTCGCGGAATCTGGGCTCATCATCGCTTCCTCATAGTTCGCAAGTTCGTCATGGTCTAGTAACATGACTTCCAGAACAGGATTACCGTACCACTCTGGTGCGGATCTCACTCTAGTTTACTTACGAGATTCGGTAGTAACTTGATCTTGGAGTTACATGATCATCATCATTAGCTTCCTTACTAATTGATGTAGTAGTCACAAGAACAGATTTCTGTGATGAACTACTTTCCAATAAGGGAGAAGGTACAATTACCTTATCAAGTTTTCTACTTTCCTCCCACTCACTTCTTTCGAAAGAAACTCTTTCTCTAGAAAGTTTCCGAACTTAGCAACAAAAGTCTTGCCTTCGGATCTGTGATAGAAGGTGTATCCAACAGTTTCCTTTGGATATCCTATGAAGACACATTTCTCCGATTTGGGTTCGAGCTTATCAGGTTGGAGCTTTTTCATATAAGCATCGCAGCCCCAAACTTTAAGAAACGACAGCTTAGGTTTATTGCTAAACCATAGTTCATACGGTGTCGTCTCAACGGATTTATATGGTGCCCTATTTAATGTGAATGCAGCTGTCTCTAATGCATAATCCCAAAAATGATAGTGGTAGATCGGTAAGATACATCATAGATTGTACTATATCCAATAAAGTACGGTTATGACGTTCGGACACACCATTATGCTGTGGTGTTCCAGGTGGCATGAATTTGTGAAACTATTCCACACGGTTTTAACTGAAGGCCAAAACTCGTAACTCAAATATTTTACCTCTGCGATCATATCGTAGAAACTTTTTATTTTATTGTTACGATGATTATCCACTTCACTCTGAAATTCTTTGAACTTTTCAAACGTTTCAGACTTATGTTTCATTAAGTAGGTATACCCATATCTGCTTAAATCATCTGTGAAGTTCTGAAAATAATGATACTTGTCGCGAGCCTTAATATTCATCGGACCACATACATCAGTATGTATGATTTCCAACAAATCTGTTGCTTGCTCCATTGTTCCGGAGAACGGCGTTTTAGTCATCTTGCCCAAGAGGCATGGTTCGCAAGCATCAAGTGATTTATAATCAAGTGATTCCAAAATCCCATCAGCATGGAGTTTCTTCATGCGCTTTACACCAATATGACCTAAACGGCAGTGCCACAAATAGGTTGCACTATCATTATTAACTTCGCATCTTTTTGGTTTCAATATTATGAATATGTGTATCACTACGATCGAGATCCAATGAACTATTTTCATTGGTGTGTATGACCATAGAAGGTTTTATTCATGTAAACAGAACAACAATTGTTCTCTAACTTTAAATGAATAACTGTATTGCAATTAACATGATCAAATCATATTCATGCTCAACGCAAACACCAAATAACACTTATTTAGTTTCAACACTAATCCCGAAAGTATAGGTAGTGTGTGATGATGATCATATCAATCTTGGAACCACTTCCAACACACATCGTCACCTTGCCCTTTAACTAGTCTTTGTTCATTCTGCAACTCCCGTTTCGAGTTACTAAATTTTGGCAACTGAACTAGTACCAAATACTGAGGGGTTGCTATGATCACTAGTAAAGTACACATCAATAACATGTATATCAAATATACTTATGTTCACTTTTCCATCCTTCTTATCCGCCAATCACTTGGGGTAGTTCCGCTTCCAGTGACCAGTCCCTTTGCAGTAGAAGCACTTAGTCTCAGGCTTAGGACTAGACTTGGGCTTTTTCACTTGAGCAGCAACTTGCTTGCCGTTCTTCTTGAAGTTCCCCTTCTTTCCTTTTACCCTTTTCTTGAAACTAGTGATCTTGTCAACCATCAACACTTGATGTTTTTCTTTGATTTCTACCTTCGCCGATTTTAGCATCGCGAAGAGCTTGGGAATATTTTTCGTTATCCCTTGCATACTATAGTTCATCACGAAGTTCTACTAACTTGGTGATGGTGACTAGAGAATTCTGTCAATCACTATCTTATCTGGAAGATTAACTCCCACTTGATTCAAGCGATTGTAGTACCCAGACAATCTGAGCACATGCTCACTAGTTGAGCGATTCTCCTCCATCTTTTAGCTATAGAACTTGTTGGAGACTTCATATCTCTCAACTCGGGTATTTGCTTGAAATATTAACTTCAACTCCTAGAACATCTCATATGCTCCATGACGTTCAAAACGTCTTTGAAGTCCCGATTCTAAGCAGTTAAGCATGGTGCACTAAACTATTAAGTAGTCATCATATTGAGCTAGCAAAACGTTCATAATGTCTGCATCTGCTCCTGCAATAGGTCCGTCACCTAGCGGTGCATTAAGGACATAATTCTTCTGTGCAGCAATGAGGATAAACCTCAGATCACGGATCCAATCCGCATCATTGCTACTAACATTTTTCAACACAATTTTCTCTAGGAACATATCAAAATAAACACAGGGAAGCAACAACGCGAGCTATTGATCTACAACATAGATATGCTAATACTACCAGGACTAAGTTCATGATAAATTAAAGTTCAATTAATCATATTACTTAAGAACTCCCACTTAGATAGACATCCCTCTAATCCTCTAAGTGATCACGTGATCCAAATCAACTAAACCATGTCCGATCATCACGTGAGATGGAGTAGTTTCAATGGTGAACATCACTATGTTGATCATATCTACTATATGATTCACGCTCGACCTTTCGGTCTCTGTGTTCCGAGGCCATATCTGTATATGCTAGGCTCGTCAAGTTAAACCTGAGTATTCCGCGTGTGCAACTGTTTTGCACCCGTTGTATTTGAACGTAGAGCCTATCACACCCGATCATCACGTGGTGTCTCAGCACGAAGAACTTTCGCAACGGTGCATACTCAGGGAGAACACTTCTTGATAATTTAGTGAGAGATCATCTTATAATGCTACCGTCAATCAAAGCAAGATAAGATGCATAAAAGGATAAACATCACATGCAATCAATATAAGTGATATGATATGGCCATCATCATCTTGTGCTTGTGATCTCCATCTCCGCAGCACCGTCATGATCACCATCGTCACCGGCGCGACACCTTGATCTTCATCGTAGCATCGTTGTCGTCTCGCCAATCTTATGCTTCCACGACTATCACTACCGCTTAGTAATAAAGTAAAGCATTACATCGCGATTGCATTGCATACAATAAAGCGACAACCATATGGCTCCTGCCAGTTGCCGATAACTCGGTTACAAAACATGATCATCTCATACAATAAAATTTAGCATCATGTCTTGACCATATCACATCACAACATGCCCTGCAAAAACAAGTTAGACGTCCTCTACTTTGTTGTTGCAAGTTTTACGTGGCTGCTACGGGCTTAAGCAAGAACTCATCTTACCTACGCATCAAAACCACAACGATAGTTTGTCAAATAGACTCCGTTTTAACCTTCTCAAGGACCGGGCGTAGCCACACTCGGTTCAACTAAAGTTGGAGAGACAGTCTTCCGCAAGCCATCTATGTGCAAAGCACGTCGAGGGAACCGGTCTCGCGTAAGCGTACGCGTAAGGTTGGTCCGGATCGTCTCGTCCAACAATACCGCTGAACCAAAGTATGACATGCTGGTAGGCAGTATGACTTGTATCGTCCACAACTCACTTGTGTTCTACTCGTGCAAATAACATCAAACCATAAAAAACTAGGCTCGGATGCCACTGTTGGGGAACGTAGTAATTTCAAAAAAATTTCCTACGCACACGCAAGATCATGGTGATGCATAGCAACGAGAGGGGAGAGTGTTTGTCTACGTACCCTCGTAGACCGAAGCGGAAGCGTTGACACAACGTAGAGGAAGTAGTCGTACGTAGAGGAAGTAGTCGTACGTTCTCCTCGCGATCCAACCGATCACAGCACCGTTACTCCGGCACCTCCGAGTTCTTGGCACACGTTCAGCTCGATGACGATCCCCGGGCTCCGATCCAGCAAAGCGTCGAGGAAGAGTTCCGTCAGCACGACGGCGTGGTGACGATCTTGATGTGTTACCGGCGCAGGGCTTCGCCTAAGCACTGCAACGATATAATCGAGGTGGAATTTGGTGGAACGGGGCACCGCACACGGCTAAGAAACGATCCGTAGATCAACTTGTGTGTCTATGGGGTGCCCCCTGCCCCTGTATATAAAGGATGAAGGAGGAGGAGGCCGGCCAAGGGTTTGGCGCGCCTGGGTGTGGAGTCCTACTAGGTCTCCAAGTCCTAGTAGGAGTCCACCAAGAGGGGAGGAAGGGAGAAGGAATAGGAGGAGTAGGAAAGGTGGCCGGCCCCCTTTTCCCTAGTCCAATTCGGACCAAAGGGGAGGGGGGGCGCAGCAGCCTTTTCCTCTTCCCACTAAAGCCCATCAAGGCCCATTACTTCTCCCGTAATCCCGTAACTCCCCGGTACCTCCGAAAATACCCGAACCACTCAGAACCCTTCCGATGTCCGAATATAGTCGTCCAATATATCGATCTTTACGTCTCGACCATTTCGAGACTCCTCGTCATGTCCCCGATCTCATCCGGGACTCCGAACTCCTTCGGTACATCAAAACTCATAAACTCATAATATAACTGTCATCGAAACCTTAAGCGTGCGGACCCTACGGTTCGAGAACAATGTAGACATGACTGAGACACGTCTCCGGTCAATAACCAATAGCGGGACCTGGATGCCCATATTGGCTCCTACATATTCTACGAAGATCTTTATCGGTCAGACCGCATAACAACATACGTTGTTCCCTTTGTCATCGGTATGTTACTTGCCCGAGATTCGATCGTCGGTATCCAATACCTAGTTCAATCTCGTTACCGGCAAGTCTCTTTACTCGTTCCGTAATACATCATCTCACAACTAACACATTAGTTGCAATGCTTGCAAGGCTTATGTGATGTGCATTACCGAGAGGGCCCAGAGATACCTCTCCGACAATCGGAGTGACAAATCCTAATCTCGAAATATGCCAACTCAACATGTACCTTCGGAGACACTTGTAGAGCACCTTTATAATCACCCAGTTACGTTGTGACGTTTGGTAGCACACAAAGTGTCCCTACGGTAAATGGGAGTTGCATAGTCTCATAGTTAAAGGAACATGTATAAGTCATGGATAAAAGCAATAGCAACATACTAAACGATCGGGTGCTATGCTAATGGAATGGGTCATGTCAATCAGATCATTCAACTAATGATGTGATCTCGTTAATCAAATAACAACTCTTTGTTCATGGTTAGGAAACATAACCATCTTTTATTAATGAGCTAGTCAAGTAGAGGCATACTAGTGACACTCTGTTTGTCTATGTATTCACACATGTATTATGTTTCCGGTTAATACAATTCTAGCATGAATAATAAACATTTATCATGAATTAAGGAAATAAATAATAACTTTATTATTGCCTCTAGGGCATATTTCCTTCAGGGGGCACCCCAAAGACACACAAGTTGATCTACAGATCGTTCCTTAGCCGTGTGCGGTGCCCCCTTCCACCAAATTCCACCTCGATCATATCGTTGCAGTGCTTACGCAAAGCCCTGCGCCGGTAACACATCAAGATCGTCACCACGCCGTCGTGCTGACGGAACTCTTCCTCGACGCTTTGCTGGATCGGAGCCCGGGGATCGTCATCGAGCTGAACGTGTGCCAAGAACTCGGAGGTGCCGGAGTAACGGTGCTGTGATCGGTTGGATCGCGAGGAGAACGTACGACTACTTCCTCTACGTTGTGTCAACGCTTCCACTTCGGTCTACGAGGGTACGTAGACAACACTCTCCCCTCTCGTTGCTATGCATCACCATGATCTTGCGTGTGCGTAGGAATTTTTTTGAAATTACTACGTTCCCCAACATGCATATGGCCTCGTGCCAAAGGACTACATGCATCTCCATTGCCTCTGGTGTCTCAGCAAGTTCCTCAGCTGCACCAAGTTCCTCAGCTGGACCCTCTCTACTGAAGAAAAAGGCTACTGCTGGACGAGGTCCTCGCCCAAGCCCTAAGAAGAAGTAGGTTGTCTTTCATGTGTCGTCTGAAGAAGATGAGGCTGATGAAGAAGAACTTGCAGAAATCATCAGGGACAGACAAGAAAGGGCCGCTAGAGCCAAAGGCACACCTGTGCCACTGCTGCTGGATCCAAGGGCGATCCTCGATTATATTGATTTCTGGCATAAGGATCCAAATACGCCTATGCCTGACTTCAAGTTGACACCTGGCCAAAGTCACATGCTGACTCATTTCATCCAAGAGGAGAAATGGAAATATGATAGGGCCAGAGAGATCAAGAAATCACAGTACAGAAAAGAGAAACTGTTGAAGAAAAATGTTGTCAAGATGACAACTGAAGAACTTGTCAAGATGCAGGCTGAGATCAAAGCCCTCAGCGACAAATTTGACTCATACTATGCTGATTGGAAGGGAGCCAAAGTTAGGTTTGTGAAACTGACTGAAAATTTCACCAATGTTGCAGCCCCATCGCAACAAGAAGTTCCTCAAGCTGAAGCTTCTGCTCAACCAACTGAAGAACATGCCAGCACCGCTGATGATTTTCAGGCTGCTGAAGAAAATGCTAGTTCCAGGGTTGATGACTCCATTCCAGCCGCTGAAGAAATTGCCAGGGCATCCACTAGTGGTGTTCCTAAAGAAACTGAAGAAGTCAGGGCAACTGCTTCAGTTGCGCCTGAGGAAATTCAACCAGATTCCTCAGCTCCACCTGCGCCTACACCAACTCCTATCCTTCCATCTGCATCAGATGTGAAGAAGACCAAGGTTGCAGAGCGAGCTACAGTGAAGAAAAGGAAAGCATCAAATGCTTCAGAAGCTTCAGCTCCAAAGAAGATGAAGCCTATGACCAGCTCGTTTGAAAATCCCATTGATGCTGTTCCAATTTCAACCATGCCATCAAAGGAACTTGTTCCTTTTGGTGAAGATTATGAGATCCCAAGCGGATCTGATGAAGAAACTCAATCTGCTGCTTCGTCAGAGCAGATTGATGAGAAAATTGAAGTGGACACAATCCCTTCAACCCCAGTGGTATCATCACCAATGCCTCAGTTCACTGCTGAAGAGGCTGGTGTTGAAGAATTGGAAGATGAAGATGTGGACATTGGAAGCACAACTCCAGTGATGAATGAAGACTTTTTGGAAAGTCAACATCCCAATTCTCCACTCTTCACCCCACTGCAGCAAATCCCTCACTCACCTGCACCAACAGTTCAATTGGGCTCTGAAGAAACTCATCCCACCTCATCTGTCCGTGAAGAAATTCCAGCCACTAGTGCTGAAGAAACTGCTGCTGCTGAAAATGTGACTGCACCCGAGGAGGAACCAGAAATTCCTGAGCCCGAAGAACCCGAGCTCGCGATTCCTGAGGTAGTGATGCAACTCACTGACACTCCTCTGCCAAATGCAAAGGATCCGTTCTCAAGGAAGCAAAAGTTCAAGGCTGAAGACTTCTTTGGTGACCATGTATTCTTCACAGAGTACAACCCCTATAACTCTGCTCGCATAAGGAAGAGGCGTTTCTGGACTGCCAGTCAAGCCAACTTCTATTCCTCTGTGCTATTCAACAAAGACAAAGTCTTCGACCATGCACACATTCCTCATATAGACATGGAGTCTTTGCCGTGCTTCACGCCAGTGCTCAGTGTTCTCTATGACGCTGGGCTGCTCAATTTCTGCACTGACATCTGTGATTGGAATGAAGAACTCATTCTTCAATTCTACGCAACACTGCACATCATCGGCAACTCTGAAGATGTGAATTCATGGGTTCTGGACTGGATGACTGAGAACACTCATTACAAGGCACCAGCGTCTGAATTGCTTCGTGTCCTTCCTCTAAGTCCTCCCCTTGAAGATGCACGTTGTGTTTACAACGAACCTGAACTCTCAAATCACTATATGCAAGTGCTGATGAAGCCTTTGAAGCCAGGGCAGGCCCCTCGAACCAAATTCCTCGTCAAGGAATTGTTGTATGTGTCTCGGACTGTCTATCGCATTCTGTCGAAGACAATGAGTCCTATCAAAGGCCACGACTCTAATGATGAAGAAGTCGTGGGTATCATGAAGAATATGCTTTTTAACATCATTCATGGCGTTCCCGTCAACTTCCATGATTTCTTCATGAGGACTCTGGCAAATATCACTATGTCACCGTTTGAGCTGAAGCCTTATGCGCCATGGATTATGAGATTCATTAGGACAAGGTCTTCACTCAATTACAAAGCTGATACTCTGAACCACTGCAACTACTTGCCTCCTATTGAAGTCCTCAAAAGGACATTTTACTCAGCTGAAGAAAAGGGCAAGGTGACTGCTGTGATAGATGAAGGCATTCGTCCATTGGATGGTCAATTTCGCAAGGCTGCATCCTACTCCACCAATGATGACTCTGCCACACATGACTCTACCGCCAACAATGCCAAGCCAAATCCTCAAGCCACAGCACCCAGGGTGATGACTGATCGTGAGTTACTCCTCAGTCTTCATTAGAAGGTTGATCGAAATCACAAATGGGTCAAGCGTCAGTTTGGTTCAATTCTTTACAACATGACTTCAACACACAATGCAGTGAAGAAAAACCACTACTACCTTCATCAAACCCTCAACCGCACCTGGGCTGTTCTGTCTCAAGTATACAGCGCCAAAGATCTGAAGAAAATGGGTCTCAAAGAAGAGTTTGACTGGTCTGCACCTCCTCCGAAGAAATTCAAGAAGGTCAAAGTTCCTTCTTTGGTGGCCAGCTCATATTCTTCATCGCGCGCCACTGATGAACATGAAGACTTGGATGACACTACGGCAGGCCCTACTTCAACTACCGACCCCAACAACGCTGGCGCTCCTTCATCAACTTGATTATCTTCAGGGGCGTTAGTCCTCAGTTTCGATCCTTTTGGTCATTCGATGACAAAGGGGGAGAAATCTGATATAGTCTTCAAGCGGGTCTATTATAAGGGCATTTTTTTTGCTAAGTTACAACTCTCGTTCTTCTGAAACTTTTATTGGATCGAGTTGTAAACTTAAATCCGATGGTGGCCTGATACTTCTGCTACGTTATTCTGCATGCTTATTCCTCGTTAATGTTATTGCACGCATGCTGAATTACATCAGTCACCATATTTCATCATGCATTTGAAATTCTTCATATTATCTATCAAATGCATGTATGAATTACAAGATATAGGGGGATATCTCCATGATTCAACTCTTCAAGTGTGCATTGCTTCAAAAGCAAATTCCTCACTATGCACATCTTCAGGGGGAGTTCCTCTATATCTTGCAATCAAATTCCTCAGTATCAGTATTTACACTTCATATGTTTATCCCCGTTGAAAACTTAACCTATATTGTCATCAATCACCAAAAAGGGGGAGATTGTAAGTGCATCTAGTGCCCCTTAGTGATTTTGGTGTATTGAAGACTTATAGGTTAAGAATCTAATGTGTTTATGAGTGTACACATGTCTATAAGTCTATGAGGAGTTTGATATTTACAGAGAAAGTCGACCCCTAAAAATGAAGTTCTTCAACTGAAGACTTTGATATACCGAAGACTTTCCGAAGACTTTGAAATTGAAGAAATTGGTGTGACCTTGAAGACTTGGTATTCATTCGAGGAACATGAAGCGTGAAGACTTTTGTTTTCGTAGTTTCATTTTCTCTTTTCTTGAGTCATAGGAAACACCGTACTGTTAAAGGGGGTCGAGGAAATACTAAGGAGAAAATTTCCATTTGATGCTCAACTCAAATCCTACACCTACCAATCCCTTCGAGTGAAGTCATTGGAAATCTCATACAGTTCAGTCAAAATCTAACGAAACATTGCACGCGCAACAATTACAAATTAAGATTTTCAAAATCCATAATTAATATTTTATAAACTAATTTCGTGCTTGGTGCATTTTTTATAGTTACTGCCCAGTTTTTATAATTACATCCCATTTATTATTTTTAAAGCCCATTTTCCTGTTAAGCCTAATGCATCATCCCTCCTAGGAAAGATTTGCAGCCCAGCGGGGCAGAGAATAACAAGTTGACCTTGCCTGGGTATTCCTAAAAAAAACATATAGCTGGGCTAGCCATTTTCATCTTGAAAAAAATTAATATCTGGGCTGGATATCTGTCCTGGGCTAGACGGGCCACAGCCCGCCCAATTAATACCCTACTCTCCTCTGAACAACAACGAAAAGATCGCCAAGAAAAACTCTATAGTGGTCAGCCCTCAAAAACACAACTACTGCTCGAGCTACTTGGTCCCAGCTGTCGGCCGCACCTTGTGCAATTCTCTCGTCTATATTGACTACATAGGTTGACAATGGTGTGGGACCGTGATGTCAGGAAACCAGGAGGAAGCAAAAAAATATAGTTGTACATAATAAGGAGGCACTTGCATACGTACGGCTATGGCCCTAGTGGGTCCCTACTGTCAACCAGTCAAAATAAAGTCATCTCCTAAATCATCATGTTCATTGACCATGTTAACAATGCTCGGTGCCACGGTGAGCGCAACAAATCGAAGGACGACGGAGAGGGCCTCGCGAGCCCTACAGATGGTCTGATACAGCGCCCGCTGCACATTCAGGAAGCCAGGATCATCAGACACCTATGAGCACCTTCGAGAGACTGAGACGACATGAAACGGTAAGGCCGTGCTTGGGAGCTCTGGTTTATTTCACACCTGTATTAAGATACAAGTGTAATTTACTCGTCATCGGAAACAACGTGTAAAATACAGGTGTAATGAAACCGAGGGCCTGAGGTCAATAAGTAAAACCAGCGGGTTACGCGTGTAATTTGAGAGTCCGGTGTATATTTTACTAGTCAAAATCGACCAACCAAGCGCTTCGCCCGAGACCATCTGCTTTTATTTACAAGCGTCAGTTTTACAAGCGGTTTTGGTTGGAAAACGACGATCCAATCACGGCCTAAGATGATGAGTTGGTCGGAAGATCATATGGTTTCACGTCTAACCTACCCGACTTGTCGTATAGGTTATGAAGGAAACATAAGACGATGAACTTCTTAAGCACAGAAACAACAGAAGAGGATGATCTTCCTAACAAGCAAATCACTGGCATTAGATCGACATGCAAAACAATATGAAGCATTATTCTCAGGAGGCAGGGTGAACAGCTCGTGATGCTGCATGCCACAACATTCCAAGCTCAACTTTGCAATCAAACACAAGGCCTGGCATTACATAGACAATATTCAGAACAAACTCTTAAAATATCTTACATAAGTCAACATTCATGTGACTATGCATCTCAGCAGGGTAAATATTTACTTCTGAACTGAAGACAGGAATAGGAAAAAATGATCTACGTTGCTCACAGCAAAGGGAGTCCCACACAAAAATATCAAATGCATGTCTTCTGGCTAACATCAATGAGCAAAAATTGACAAGGTTTTCCAATTCCAATATATTAAACTAATGTCAACTTTGACAAGCTTTTCCCATTCAAAATATGTAATGCCTATGATTGTGGAACGAGCAGGGTTTGTCATCAGTTTGTCATCTGATAGTCCGGTGGCTCAAGGTGACGACGAATGATTAGAGAACCATTCATGTATTGTGCATGATGAAGTATTATTATGGAGGACACGAACCATTTGAACATTTTGTACAGTTCCACTAAAATCAAGCTGAGCATCCCTGTGGATTTCGTATTTATATGCTGCCAGAAAACAAAGACACATCAACACACACATGAATATTGGCCCCAGTGTCAACCCACCAATCGGTGGAGTACAGTAAACAGATTACCATACCCATATGCCCCATCATTATTGCTTAGAGTGACATTGACAGACTTGGAGTCATGTCCTGGCGTCTTGGTACTTGTTTGGGCACTTGTTTGCCCAGTGTTCCTCCGAACCACAAGTAAAGCAGCCATCTCTCTTTTTGTCTTTCTTCTTACCCTTCTTAATGGCCGACGCTGGCAGCACCATTCAAACATATAGTCCGGTGGCTCAAGGTGACGACGAATGATTAGAGAACCATTCGATGTATTATGCATGATGAAGCATTATGGAGGACATAAACCATCTGGAAATTTTGTGCAGTTCCACTAAAATCAAGCTGAGCATCCCTGTGGATATCGTATTTATATGCTGCAAGAAAACAAAGACACAACAGCACACACATGAATATTGGCCCTAGTGTCAACCCACCAATCGGTGGACTAACAAACTGAAAGTACGGTAAACAGATTACCATACCCAGATGCCCCATCATTGTTGCTTAGAATGACACTGACATATTTGGAGTCCTGTCCTGGCTTCCTGTACTTGTTTGGGCACTTTTTACCTAGTGCACTCAAAGTGTTGTAGAGTTTCCTATGTGCTCTCTGCAGACTAGTCATGTCACCAGCGTCTACTAATACTCTGTAAAGCTTCTCGATCATTCCTTGTGTAATGTAGCGCAAACAGTGACTGCTTCTTTCTGCAAAGTGGTAAGACCAACTGGACCCACTAATGCAGCAGTTTGCCTTAGACACATTGGTTCCTTTTGTGCAATTCAACTAAAATCAAAGTCGGAATAAAACCGAGCTTTAATTTTGATATCCCTGTAAGCAACAAAAGGTATAAGGGAAACAATTACTGAGAAATAACAGTTGATGACTTGTACTCCCAGAAGAAAAACATCTACTGATCTACCTTATCTTAATGAGAAACAAAGCATGAGAGTAGCAATTCTCAATTAGTGTGATTCATTCATATTAGCTGAGACATTATCTTAACAATGCCTTGTTTCAACATGTATAAAGAACCACAAAGCAGAAAAGTATCATTCCTAAAACAATGCGACTGATTCATTTTAACAGAGACATTATCTTTACAATACCTTGGTTAAACATGTAGAAGAACCACAAAGCAGGATAGTACCATTTGTAAAACACTGTAACTGATATATAACAATAGAGACATTATCTGAACAATACATTTCTTAAACATGTACTCCGGCCGGTCACTAACAAAAATGGTACTCCCGCTGATCCCTAACAAGTGTTGCAGTTTGAACTAAGATTCAGTAGTTAATTCTGAGGAAAGTTGGTACTGACATTTCAAGACCAATATTTGAAACAACTCGTGAGGAAGACCTCAGAGAGATCTCAACACTTATATGGAAATCCGGTCTCATTTTGTGCAGTTCCACCAAAATTAAGCGAAGCAAAATGTCGCTAGCAACAAGTTGAATCGATATCCCTGTTTTAATAGAGGCAAAAAAGGAATCAATTACTGGCCAATAGAGGAGGATGAGACATGCAGCCACAAAAATGGTAATCCCGCCAATCCCTAACAAGTGTGGCAGTTTTGAAATAAGATTCAGTAGTTAATTCTGAGCGTGGCATTGCTTAATTTTACCAGCGGCATTAGATTAACAAAAAGCATAAACAGTTCCAGGGGAGAGTGGGCGCAACAATAACATGTGATTCCATCTACTTATAAAGGGGGTGATGCAGAGTTTGTTGTAACAAAGCAACAAGCATAATGTCTGGGTTGGTCCCATTTTTGTTCACTAGTTAATGGGAAAAGACAGCAATACAATAGCTTCAATTCAACATTTATTTAAAACAGTACCAATACATGTAGCACAACATCTCAAAACACACTACACGACCATGTGGATGAAGGCAAGTACCAACCTGTCATGACACACACAAGATCACGTACGAATCTGCCAACACGAATAGGAAATCCAATCTCATTTTGTGCAGTTACTCTGAAATCAAGTAAAGTCGCCGGTGTGACATTTAAGTTTGCTATAGCAACAAGTTGAATACATATCCCTGATTTAACAGAGGCAAAAAAGGAAACAATTACTGCCAATAAAGGAGGATGAAACATGCGACCACAAAAAGAAACATCTACCTTATCTTGATGGAAAACAAAGTATAGGACAGTAGCATTTCTAAAACGACTGCATTGATTCATATTAACAGAGAAATTCTCTTAAAATAGTTCAGTGGTTAATTCTGAGAGTGGCATTGCTTAAAATACAATAGCTTCAATTCAACATTTATTTAAAATAGTACCAATACAAGTAGCACAACATTTTGCCATGTCATGATCATGCATCATATTGTTGCATTGCTTTGTATGTGTTTCCTCTTTGTTGCCGGTATCTGTCCCCTCTGAGTAGACGTGGTTTCGATGATGAGATCGATGACACCGATGAAGAACTAAACTATCTTCAGAAGTGCCAGGCAAGCAAAACCCCCTTGTTCATTCCAATACAATCCCGCTCTCTCGCTTCTGCTCTCTTTTACTGCATTAGGACAACAACGATTCAACTGTTACATGTTGCAGTAGTTGAACCCCTTTCCTCTGCATGACCTGTCGTTGCCACAGTAAATAGATGAAACCCACTAGCATGAGTAGGAGTTGTTTGAGCCATGATGTGCATACTCATTCATGCTTGTTGTTAGGCCTGCTACTGCTTAGAGTTGAGTCAGGTCTGATTCATCGGGGATGAATTGGAATGTGGTGAACATGTCTTACTGTTGAGAGCTAAGTGTGTGAACATGATTTGGTAAAGGTATCGGTGAGAGGCCATGTAGGAGTACATGGTGGGTTGTCTCATTGAAGCCGTCCTCAAGAACTAAGTTCTGTGTTTGTGATCCATGAACAGTTATGACCACACATTGGAATGCTTAAGTGCCCCTCTCGACTTATTAATCAACCTGATCTCTGTCCAGGAGTTGCAACTAGTTTCTGGTGTTTGTAGGTAGTGCTAGTAGTCTACCAACTGGCACTCGGTACAGGTGGGCTTGGGACAGACTAGGCACAGTGGCATGGTGTACCAAGCGGCACCCGGATGGTGGGCTTGGGAACCCTGCTCATATCGTTTGGGGTCGTGAGCGACACCCCGGCCGGATCTCCTTGCGGATGGAACCCGAATAGGCGATAAACCTGGACTAGAGACTTGTGTGGTTAGTCAGGTCGTGGCTGACTCCCTCGCCAGGCTTTCGCTTGAAGGTTGCCTAGATACACGACGTGTACATGGTAGTAAGTGGCGAGAGCGTGTGCGAAGAAGTACACCCCTGCAGGGTTAACATCATCTATTCGAATAGCCGTGTCCATAGTAAAGGACTTCTGGGTTGCCTATATAGTTCATAGACAAGTGAAAGTGGATACTCTAAAACTCGCAAGATAAGCGTGAGTGCTATGGATGGCGTTCTCGTAGGGAGACGGGAGCGGATCCATAGTGGTGTATTGATATGGTGAATATGTGGACTCGTGTACGTGCGCCACCTCAAAAAGTTACTTGCAGACGTAGTTCAGGATAGCCACTGAGTCAAAGCTGGCTTGCTGCAGTTAAACTCCACCACCCCCTTGTTGATACTGATGCATATGTAGTTAGTTCTGATGTAAGTCTTGTTGGGTACATTTGTACTCACGTTTCCTTCATTTATGTTTTGCAGAGAGACTTCAGTCTCACTAGTAGTTCCGCGTGGACTTTGACATTTAGCTTGTTACCTCAACTACGATCTTATACCCTCGGCAGGGTCTTGTAGATAGTCAGGCTTCTCAGCCCTTTTCATTTGTAGTTATCTGTACTCAGACAAGAGAAGCTTCTGCATGTGCTTGTTGCTTGTATGACTTGAATGCTGGGTCATCAGACCCATGTTTGTAATATGTGGCTCTTCGGAGCCTAATGAATAAACACTCTGAGTCGTAGAGTCTTATTGTGATGCCATGTTGTATTTGCACATATCGAGCATATTGTGTGTATGATTTCGAAATGCTTGGTATGTGTGGGATCCGACAACCTAGTTGTCTATCCATGGTAGCCTCTCTTATGGGGAAATGTAGTCTAGTGCTTCCATGGAGCCATGGTAGTCTGCTACAGCCCAGTTTACCGGAGTCCTGTTAGCCCAGTTGCTACTGCTCTGGAACACTTAGACTGGCCGGCATGTGTCCTTCTTCGATCCTGTGTCTGTTCCTTTGGGGAAATGTGACGCGGTGTCTTTAGAGTCCTGTTAGCCTGCTAGAGCCCGGATTCCCGGAGTCCTGCTAGCCCAGCTACTACAGCGCGGTTTCACTCGCTGATGACCGACACGTTCGTTGCTGGGTCATGTATGCCTGTCCCTGTAAGTTAGTGCCACTTTGGGTTTATGACTAGTCATGTCGTCCCGGGTTCTCTGTCATATGGATGCTAGCGACACTATCATATACGTGAGCCAAAAGGCGCAAACGGTCCTGAGGCAGGTAAGGTGGCACCCGTGGAAATACCGTGCATGAGGCCACAAAGTGATATGATGTGTTACATGCTAGATCGGTGTGACTTAGGATCGGGGTCCTGACAGCTTTGGTATCAGAGCCCGACTGCGTGTAGGATTACCAAGCCAAACTAGTCGAAGTTGAGTCTAGAAATGCTTTAGTTATGTAAGGGAATTGATTGTGGAAGGGAACGTAAGGCTCTTTTTACTCCTTTACCTTATGTCCTTCTGATCTGAGTCATCCTCTTCTTTTCTACGGGGATTAAGAACTAGGCTTTCTCTTCTATCTATCAGGATCACGTGTTACTAATCAGTATACTTATAGGATTGATGGACTCAAGCCTCAGTTCAGTTCCTACTACTTCTGTGTGTTGTCAGTTGATCTCAGAACCTTGATATTGTGACGTTGAGTGGTTATGCCACCATTTTGCAGGATGTCCTAAATATTTTTTGAGCATTTACAGCCGTTATGCTGTCCGAGTCATCCGAGGTTCCTAAACAATCTGATGCATTTGCAAATCCTTCCTCCCAGTTCTGAATGTCCTTTTGGGCCAGTTTAACCACACTAATCGGTGAGTTGAGGTACTCTGTTGCCTCGACATATATGTTGGCACTATTATTATGGCCACAGGTGTCTTAGAGAATCACCCAGTAATCTAGCAATGCTATATTCCTAGTGTGATGATTCTGGCCATTCTTCTCGAAAGCATCCCGTGATGTTATTAGTTAGTATGTATTCTACTCCTGGGTTCTTGAACCCGAGATTTTCCCTACTTACTTCATGTTGATAGTGTTTGCTAGTCCCTTTAGGATATTAGTAACCTTTGCGATAGTCCTCGAGGTCCGTGGTATATCATTCTTCCAAATGCCATTTACCATTCTTGGCGGGAGTTCTTTTGAACCAAAAGATCACGACCAGAGTGCTCTTGATGAGTCATCGATTCTATGTTGTGACCTTGCCAGTTCTACCTTTCTGCATGGGTTATCCAGAGGAAATATGTTGAACTCGTTCGACATGTTAATCTATGCATCCACAACTCAAAAAAATCATACGTTCCTTGAGTTGTCCCTCTTCAGTGGTATTCCGCCCTTAGTTTATCAGTTGATAGTCAAGAGTAGGTGTGCATTCATGTTCATCGTTGCCTTTTACTCTTGAGGTCCATCAGTCCATTCTATTACGGAATGACTAGGAGAAAAAAACCCAGTACCTCGTCCATTTCTGGAATTGGGTCAAAGTAGTTGTATTCCGCAGAACAAATGCCAATCCAACTTTTGTTCTGTTCTACCTTGGAGTGTTACAATCTTTATTTCAAGAATTTCATGAGAATTGCACCACCTATTATGGATTCTTGCCGCAGTGATACTTCTTGCCATCATTATTCATTCCTCGGTCTTCGTGTTATTGTAACCGGAATGCCGACAAGTGTACTGTGATGTGCGAAATCAATACTCCTAGCAACCCTGTTGCTTCATAATTAATGGACAACACTCTCATTCTTGGCATGTTTGTTGTTGAATCATCACCCTAAGGTTGATCGTGCCACCTAGTCCATTTTCCCTGGTGCACTTCCGATCAATGAGTTAGGATTGTGTCAATCCCTAGCTTATTTGATCACATCATCTTGCCTTAAAAGCAAGACTGATCTTGAGCTTAGTAACATATCGATGGTTCGTGATTTTCCGAATATCTTCTCGGAAGTATTTCCAGGTTGTCCCCTGACCGCTATGTTGAGCTCGTGATCAAGTTGGTTCTCTTGGAACCACCCCTTCTCAAAGAATTCTATGTTGGATACCCCTGTGCTAGTTGGTTAAGCTTAACAAGAACTTGGAGAGTTGGAAGATAAAATCTTGCCCGACCATGCTCATCGCTAAGGGATATCTTTTTGTGTGTTTGTTGAAGAAACATGATATCTTCATTGATTGATCCTCGTCATTAGTTGTTGGATCTATTGTCTTACCCAAATCTTTGATTTGCGTGTGGGTTATCCTCAAATCAAATTAGAAAAAACGATGTTCGTAATGTTGTCGCACTCGCGGTTGATCCCTCAAGCATACACCATTATATCCTTTGGTCTGACCAATGCTATCACCTTGTTCACATAGTCGTGGAATTCCATTTTATGGAAATCTTGATAAATTGTTGTTGAGC
Source organism: Aegilops umbellulata (assembly GCA_032464435.1). Classification (NCBI taxonomy): domain Eukaryota; kingdom Viridiplantae; phylum Streptophyta; class Magnoliopsida; order Poales; family Poaceae; genus Aegilops; species Aegilops umbellulata. The sequence continues at coordinate 73,253,899 of CP136059.1, forward strand.
CCATCGACAACATCCTTATCTCCTCCATGATGTTGTTGGACATCAAGCTAGTGCTGGAAACTTGTGTAAGCATTTCTTCGTGTTTTGTTCATGAAGCATATGTTTGGAGGAAAGAAGTGACTACCTCTGATTTACGTGCATTTGGTGAAAGTTGCCGCCGTGAATTCGAGAAAGTTTGTTTTTTTCTTCCTCTAGAATCATCCCAAGTTAGTCACGCATATGTGCGAAGTACTCTATGGTTTGATAGGTTGGCCGCCTCCACTCCATATGTGTTTCCTAGCACGCCAACCACTGATTGATTTGCTCAAGGAAAAGAAGTTTGTTGTGTTAATTCTAGATCATGCACAAGACTCCGATATCCTCAATGATGGTCCCCAACCTAAACTCGGTAGTGTTTCATTATAAGACTGCCACGTGGTCACACTTGTCTAGGACATTGTGCTCACAGGTGTGTAGCAAAACCTGCTCATGTTTTGGAGCTTGCTATCGTAGTTCATGTCCTGAGGATCTTGCAACGTCATCTCGTCGATTGTGTTGCAATCCTCCCTTTCACACATGTTGGTCTGAAGTATCCTATCACCAATCGGATCTGAATCTCAGGCAGATATGATGGTTGTAACATTCCTTATGTTGGCATTTTATTCCCAGCTTGCACCACCATTTGCCAATTTCCCATGGGCTACTCTCTCAGTAATTGCTGTTCAGGATCATCTTCAAAAGTGGTCCTACCATGGGTCCCATCCATTTTTCAGTGATAAGCAAAAATCATCCATTGCGTTGTCTTCAACAAGGTAGTCCACATCATCCATTCTAGTCTGAGTATGCCATTCCTTTGAACTCTTTGAACGATCAGTTGTGATTTTCCTTAAGCTTGTATAGAGAGTTTCAATGATCTCTGTATCAAAAGTAATTATTTTTTCCACTTAAGGGAATAATTCTACGAGTCACCTCCTCGTAGGTGTCCTGTTATGGGATCATGGCAGATAACCCCTCGCTACGTTGAGACCATGCACCATCCTACTCAAGCGTGGAATTGTTGCCTACCAATTTGAACCTTCGTCATCTGCCTTCCATCAACCCTGATATGTGTTTTGTGTCTCAGCTCAGGGGATGTTTCAACATCTCATTCCGTGAGTTGATCATGATTTGCTTGATCTTCGTAAAGATCGAGCACTGTAGAGTTTCTACCCTTGTCATCGTGTTGGGTAAGTTCTCAAAAGCAAAGATGTCAAGATCAATTGGAGCAATGAATAAATATCTTCGAGAAGGGCAGTTGGATCGAGAAGATTGTGTTGGCTTTGTTTCCCCTCTGACTTCTAACCTCACGTCTTGAATCTCGGGAGGAGATTCTTGTTTAGTGGGGGTGAGTTGTCACAGCCCTAGGTTATGCTTTGCTTGTTCTTGCATGATCATCATGTCATCATGTCTAAATTTCATTTAAATATGAAATGGGGATTCTCAAACCCTAGCACCAAATGAATTCGACTAGGGTTAAAATAAAATCTTTTTCATTGAATTCAAAATGCCCTTTAAAAATGTTCAACATTTCTGGATTGAGGTGGAAGCATCTACCAAAAATGGTTTACATTTTTGCAGGACATATTTGGGCTTTGAATTAATTCAATCATATTTGAATTGGAGCTATTTGAATGCCATATAAATTTTAGGTGCTCCAAAAATGTTGGAAATTGTTATGGGTCACTGGAATAATTCAGACAGCACCCCTAATTATTTCCAGGATTTTATAAAATGGTTTAGTATTTTACTAAATAAAACCAAAATAGAATAAATGGAAAATAGAAACAATTTAAATTAGAAAACACAGAGAGAGAGAGTTACCTAGGTCGGCTTACCTGTTCTGGCACTGTAGCGGCCCAGCCCACCGACGGCAGAGCCGTCTTCTTCCTCCTGCCAGTAGGTAGAGGGGAAGCATGGTGCACGCGCGTTCGTTCCCAGCCACCTCCTGCTTGCCTCCCTCGACCTGATCCGCGTCCGGAGATGCCCGACGCCTCGTCTCACTTCCCCCTCACTCTCTGGCTCCCTCCCTCTGCTCTCTCCTTGCTCACGTCCGAGCGCAGCTGCCGACAGCCGTCCCGTGAACGTGTAGCACCGCGTCCGCCGCCGCCCCCATGCCCTGTGGCCATGTCCAGTAGCTCTGCCTCGACGTCGTGAATCTCCAAGCCGAAGAACGTGCCCCAGATGCCCTACAGCGTCGCTGCCATCATCATCTTCCTCACCGCCTCGGCCACCGAACGCTGTCGCCGAATTCGCCGCTGACAGGACGTCCCCGAGCCTACTTACCCTCCCTACAAACTCGCGGTGAGCCCCCGAGTCGTTTCCCCCATCTTCCCTGGTCGCGTTTGACCTCTAGGCCATAGCCCTGCCTTGGCCGAACTCCGACCGCCGCCCAACTTGCCGCTGCCGCTGCTACAGATCGCCCCGCGACCAGCAGGTGCCACCCCTAGATGCGGGCAAGCAAGGGCAACCCACTGGTGCCCTTGGCTTGACCCACTGCCGCCCGTAGCGCCGCTCCGGCAACCTTCCGCCATGACTTCAGGTCGCCGGCGTCTAACTCCGGTGACGCTGATGTGGCGCCATTAGTTTAGGTGTTAATTGTGTTTAGTTAGTGTCACGTCTCAGTGACATGTGGACCCCACAACCTATTTAACCATGGGGTAAACCCCTGTTAAGTTTTAACCTAAACACAGTGGACCCCACATGTCAGTTGACCCGCTGACATCACCGTTGACTGGCCCCACGTGTCTGTGAGACAAACTGGCACAAGGTCATTGACCAACGGGCCCCACTGGTCAAGTTGACATGGACCGACCAGTTGACTTCCTGACGTGGTGCTGATGTCACTCTGACGTCATAAATCTTTTTCTGGAATTAAAATAAATTAGAAATGATAAAATACCCCAAACTTCTAAAAATCATAGAAAATAATCTATAGCTCCAAATGAAATAACTTATAAATGAAAAATTATCAGAAAAATCTAATCTGTCCATCTGTACCTTTTTCATGCATGTTAGAACAACTTATGACTTCTATTTAGGACAATTCAATTAAATCGCATCTAATAAATCACATGTGGAGTTTGAATTTGAACCACGGGTTCAAACCAAGTTCATTTAAACCGTTGATAGCTACATTAGCTCAAACCACAGCATTTTGCCATGTCATGATCATGCATCATATTGTTGCATTGCATTGATTATGTTTCCTCTCTGTTGTCGGTATCTGTCCCTTCTGAGTAGACGTGGTTCCGATGATGAGATCGATGACACTGATCAAGAACTAAACTATCTTCAGAAGTGCCAGGAAAGCAAAACCCCCTTGTTCATTCTGATACAATCCCACTCTCTCGCTTCTGCTCTCTTTTAGTGCACTAGGACAACAATAATTCAACTGTTACATGTTGCGGTAGTGGAACCCCTTTCCTCTGCATGACCTGTCATTGCCACAGTAAATAGATGAAACCCACTAGCATGAGTAGGATTTGTTTGAGCCCTGATGTGCCTACTCATTCATGCTTGTTTTCATGCCTGCTACTGCTTAGAGTTGAGTCAGGTCTGATTAATCGTGGATGAATTGGAATGTGGTGAACATGTGTTACTGTTGAGAGCTAAGTGTGTGAACACGATTTGGTAAAGGTATTGGTGAGAGGCCATGTAGGAGTACATGGTGGGTTGTCTCATTGAATCCGTCTTTAGGAACTGAGTTCTGTGTTTGTGATCCATGAACAGTTACAACAACGCAGATGGTGGGCTTCGGACAGACTAGGCACAGTGGCACGGTGTACCAAGTGGCACCTGAATGGTGGGCTTGGGATCCCTGCTCACATCGTTTGGGGCCGTGCGCGACACCCCGGCCGGATCTCCTTGCGGATGGAACCCGAATAGGCGATAAACCTGGATGAGAGACTTTTGTGGTTCGTCAGGTCGTGGCCGACTTTCTCGCCAGGCTTCCGCTCGAAGGTTGCCGAGATAGACGATGTGTACATGGTGGTAAGTGGCGAGAGCGTGTGTGAAGAAGTACACCCCTGCAGGGTTAACATCATCTATTCGAATAGCCGTGTCTGCGTTAAAGGACTTCTGGGTTGCTTGTACAGTTCATAGACAAGTGAAAGTGGATACTCTCAAACTCGCAAGATAAGCGTGAGTGCTATGGATGGCGTTCTCGTAGGGAGACGGGAGCGGATCCATAGTGGTGTATTGATATGGTGAACATGTGGACTCATGTGCGCTACCTCAAAAGATTTACTTGCAGACGTAGTCTAGGATAGCCACTGAGCCAAAGCTGGCTTGCTACAGTTAAACTCCACCACCCCCTTATTGATGCAAATGTAGTTAGTTCTGATGTAAGTCTTGTTGGGTACATTTGTACTCACGTTTGCTTCATTTATGTTTTGCAGAGAGACTTCAATCTCACTAGTAGTTCCGCTGGACTTCGACGTTTAGCTTGTTACCTCATCTATGATCTTGTACCCTCGGCAGGGTCTTGTAGATAGTCAGGCTTCTCAACCCTTTTCATTTGTAGTTGTCTGTACTCAGACAAGAGAAGCTTCCGCATGTGCTTGTTGCTTGTATGACTTGAATGCTGGGTCATCAGACCCATGTTTGTAATATCTGGCTCTTCGGAGCCTAATGAATAAATACTCTGAGTCGTAGAGTCGTGTTGTGATGCCATGTTGTATTTGCACATATCGAGCATATTCACTACTAGGTAAAAGCTTATACACAGACGCTTACTAGCAGCACGGGTTTATACCCCTCGCTACTGCTACTTACTAGTAGCGCGGGTTTTAAACCCTTGCTACTACTAAGTTGATAGTAGTAGTGCTGGTTTTTAACCCTCGGTATTACTAAGCGGTCTCTGCCGTGCCCCCTGGGACATGCCATAGTAGTAGTGCGGGTTTTTAACCCTCGCTACTACTAAGTTGATAGTAGTAGCGCCGGTTTTTAACCCACGCTACTACTAAGCGGTCTCTACCATGCCCCTGGGACATGCCCTAGTAGTAGCGAGGGTTATAAACCCGCGCTACTACTAAGTTGATAGTAGTAGCGCAGGTTTTTACCCCCCCCCCCGCGCTACTACTAAGAGGTCTCAGCCGTGCACCTCCGGGACATGCCATAGTAGCAGCGAGGGGTAAAGCCCGCGCTACTACTAAGTACTGGGTTTTTTAACAGCACTGAAATCCCCATATCCTCGTCCAAATCACTCCTCTCCCTCGTCCCTCTACCGCGACGTCTCCCTTAAATCTGGTGACCTCCTGTTCCACCATAGCCCCTCCTTCCTCCTCCTCCTCCGTTGCCCCTCCTTCCTCCTCCTCCTCCTCCTCCTGCTCCTCCGCTGCTGGAAGGAGAGGAAGATCCAACAGAGCATTGTCCATTACGATGGCCAGATCTCTGATGGATGCAACCCATTTTCAAACCAAACTAAAGGTCCCATTTTCAAACTCTACTCCCCCCTTTGGATCGCCTTTTTAGTTTTGTAGAAAGCAAAAGAAAATGATAAAAAACTTAAAAAAATTAAAATCCTTCGAGATGTAGTTATGTTACTACATCTACTAGTTAGGAAAATTAAAATCCTACGACCTGTTTGCAAACTTTTAGAATCCTCAAATTCTAAAAGGAAAAAAAGTTCGTTGCTGGGCCATGTATGCATGTCCCTATAAATTAGTGTCACTTTGGGTTTACGACTAGTCTTGTCGGACCAAGTTCTCTGTCATATGGATGCTAGCGACATAATCATATACGTGAGCCAAAAGGCGCAAACGGTCCCGGGCCAGGTAACGTGGCACCCGTGGAAATATCGTGCGGGAGGCCGCAAAGTGATATGACGTGTGACATGCTAGATCGGTGTGACTTAGGATCGGGGTCCTGACAGGAGCCCAGTGTAAAGAATGAGCGGGGCGTGGACTGAGCCTACAATAGCCTTTGCTTTAAGAATAGCTTGGGGGAAAAGGGAGTCCCAGCTCGGGCAAGAAAAGACATGATCAAGGACAGAGCGAATAGGGGAAACTTGATGGTTAGTCCAAGTGAACCTAGAACCCACCCTGGGAATCTCACGAAGGGCACAGGTACTAATAAAGTCATTAAATGCATCAGCCAACGGCTAGGAAAAGTTGTTGGTGTTCTTATCAGTCGGATAACGCAGCAAGTTAAAATAACCACCAACAAGGAGGGGAGGGTGAAAGAATCCACCTTATTAGAGATTTCGTCCAGGAATAGGTGGGAAAGGGAATGAATAGCCGGGTTGTAAACCACCATGACTCCCCAAAGCGTATTGAGTTGGCGGTGAAACACAACAGAGCTGGCCCAAATAATTCCATGATCGAAGGCTACAAAGTAAAAAAAAAATCATGCTTAGAGCCAATCAGAATGCCACCCGAGTGGCCCAAATAGGGAAGAAAATTGCAATCAAAATGATCAGCTCCCGCAACTGCATCAAGCTCGTGGGGGGAGAATGAGGTTTTAAAAGTCTCAACCAAACCTATCAGATCAATATTATCCCCCCTGACGATGTCTTTGAGTTGGTCCCGGTGCCCCCTAGCCCCGAAACTAGAGCTTTCATTTGAAGGACAAGTTTTTAATATGTAAGCTCGACCTGCAGGGTGCCAGACAGGGTTTAGCGCGTTTAGGGACAACCTTCTTCACAGAGACCCAGGGAGCAGCAACACTGGCTGTCTCGCCCTCTCTCGAACCCGCTTCGGCCACAACCGAAGGAGCGGGAGGAGCCACCGCAATTTCTTGTGCTTTGGCAATAGCAGCCTGGGCCACCTCATTGGCCCCAATCAAAGCAAGCAGAGAGGAGGGAGACCAAACATTATGATCAAGCGAAATACCCACATCCGTGAGAACCTTTGTCAAATGATCATTCAAATAGGAGGGAAGAACAAGCCTAATAGGGGAGGGGGGAGAGTTCAAAGAAAGCGACGGGGAAGGGGCTGGGAGAGTACCTGAAGCCGGGAGGTCACGAGCCGCCGCACGACGAGCAGCCTTGTCCACCACCCGCACTCCATTGTCGCGAATTCGACCACTCTTGCGCGCCGTTGAGGAAGGGGAGCAGATCGGAGTAGAACGCTGTGCCACCGGAGAAGCCTGGCCCATCGCGTCACCCATGTCAGCGTCCAGGCGGTGACAGAGCCTCGCTGTGGAAATCTTGGTGCCCGAGAAGGCCCGGTTGTGGGCCGAGAACTTCCGCACAAAGGATTTGCGCTTGGGGAGGGAGCCAGCAGGAGCACGCGGTGGGAAGGCCGGGAGGTCCTCAATGCCAGACAGAGATGGCGAGCCCGGACATACCGGTAGGTTGGAACAGACCCCAGAAACAGGCATGCCGCCCAGGGGGGCAGCCAGGACAACCTGGTCAGACAGCTTCTCCGCCACCTCATCCTTCCCAACATCCTTGCTCTTCGGGGCATTGTATTTGAAGTGTTCCCTGGATTCCAAGCCCATTCCATCCCATTCAGAGGACGTGAAGTGAGTGTGAGAGCCCCCGCTCAGGTTGGCAGCATCATCACCACCTCCCCCGCGATTCTCAGCCGGAGGAGGAGGTGGGGGAGCACGGGTATTGGGGTTGGCACCACCCTCCAAGCGGACCCGCAGTTTGAAGCCATCAGATGAAGGGAAGACATTGACAGATCCATGAATACAAAGAGGGTCCACTGCCCAAAGCTTCAAACGAATGGGGCCAAGGACAGAGAGGGACTCCGGATCAACCATGATAGGCTTGCCGATCAAGACACCAAAGGTCATCACAAATTCAGCAGAATGCAAAGTAGGGGGAATATCAACCATGAGGACCCAGGTTTCCGAGAGGGGGGATATGGGCTTGGCACCATTAGAAGTCGCCTTCACTGACACAACAAGCTGGTTGAGAGGTAGAGTGAAACTTGTGCAAGAGGAGATCATCTTGAGGGTACTTTTGGAGGGGAAAACCGGAGCGAATTCAAAGGCAGAGAGCTGCCGGATCTGCCAGTCCCAGCCTCCGTCGTCCCACAGCTTGAGTTCATCCAGGAGGGTCTTGGGAGAGATTTCGTGATATTTGATGGAAATGATAGCCGCGATGGACAGTGCAGGGGCCACTGCCACCTGAGGAATCTCGCTGTTAAGGGCATAGAAGGAGCACCCAGGAAAGCCTTGACCATGGAGCTTGAAGGAAGCAGGCTTACGACGGTTCTGACAATCCACCATGAGGTGGCCCTCTTATCTGTAGATGAGACAGAAAGGTGGATTGAAGCAGCGGGACTGGAAATGGCCGGGCTGGTGTCATGCAAAGCAGGTGAGGTTAGGGTTGGGTGGTTGGCGAAGCAGAGGGGACGGGCAAGCCAACGGAGGAGGGGAGCGTCGGTGTCAAAACCGGCGGATCTCGGGTAGGGGGTCCCGAACTGTGCGTCAAGGCCGGATGGTAACAGGAGACAAGGGACACGATGTTTTTACCCAGGTTCGGGCCCTCTCGATGGAGGTAATACCCTACTCCTGCTTGATTAATATTGATGATATGGGTAGTACAAGAGTAGATCTACCACGAGATCAAGGAGGCTAAACCCTAGAAGCTAGCCTATGGTATGATTGTGTATGAAGATGATTGTCCTACGGACTACAACCCTCCGGTTTATATAGACACCGGATAGGGTTAGGGTTACACAAAGTCGGTTACATTGGTAGGAGATCTTGAATATCCGCATCGCCAAGCTTGCCTTCCATGCCAAGGAAAGTTCCATCCGGACACGGGACGAAGTCTTCAATCTTGTATCTTCATAGTCCAGGAGTCCGGCTGAAGGTATAGTCCGGCTACCCGAACACCCCCTAATCCAGGACTCCCTCAGTAGCCCCTGAACCAGGCTTCAAAGACGACGAGTCCGGCGCGCAGATTGTCTTCGGCATTGCAAGGCGGATTCCTCCTCCAAGCCCTTCATAGAAGATTGTAAACACCAAAAATACTGTCCGGCTCTGCAAAATAAGTTTCCACATATTGCCATAGAGAGAATAACATTAACACAAATCAAATCTGCTGATGTATTCCACAGTGCGTCATCACACTACGGCCAAGTTCTTTACGAATCGTTTTTACTTTTCCACCTCAGCACGTTTTGCGAGGCGGTTTCCTTGGCACGTCCTGTCGAAGCAGAGATCGTGTGCCCTTTTTGCGGGATTCTCATCATTACGGACATGGGTAACCCAATCGTGCCCGTTAGCACGTTTTCCTCGATTAAAGTCGAGCCCCAAACGGTTATGGGGAGGGCTCTTGGTATTCGACCTCTTATAAAGAGACCAAGGCCTTACTTCTTTATTCAATCTCAAGCGTGTTCGCCCGTCGCCTCGAGTTCCAACACCCCAGGCTCTTCGGATCTTCGACAATGTCTGGTTCAGACCTTCAAGGCTGGTGGATGCCCTCCTCCGTCACGGAGGAGGACGTGCTAAAGTTGAGGGAGGCTAAGTTCCTGACTGGTGAAATTTCACATAGGTTGCCCGCTCAAGGGCAGGCTATTCCCAGTCCCCGGCCCGGTGAGAGTCTGGTGTTCATGTCTCACTTCCTCCGAGGGTTGGGCTTCCTAATGGATCCCTTTGTGAGGGGACTATTGTTTTATTACGGGCTGGAATTTCATAATTTAGCTTCGGAGTCCATCCTCCATATCTCCTCATTTATTATCGTGTGTGAAGCGTTCCTCCGTCTTACCCCTCACTTCGGATTATGGCTCAAGACCTTCAAGGTGGAGCCGAAGATGATCGAGGGACGGCACGCAGAGTGCGGAGGCGCTGTTATAAGCAAAAATGCCGATGCTCCATGGCCCGAGGGCTCTTTTCAAAAGGAGATAGGCTTGTGGCAACAAGAGTGGTTTTATATCACCGCTCCCCGGGGCACCACGTGGGTGGCGCCTCCTGCCTTTCGCTCGGGTCCCCCACTACGGCTAACGTCATGGGTCAACAGAGGGTTAGATTGGGGTTTGCCCAAAGACGTGCCCTTGTTGCAGGGCCACATCAGAATGAGGACGAGATCCGCCAGCGGAGGCTCCTGGAGCACGAGCATGCTCCCATGCTTCAGACGCTCAGGGAGAAGGCCAACTCAGCCTTAGGTGAGATTTGCGAGGCCTCCGCTAAGGAACCGCATGAGACAAAGTACGCCGGCAACCTTCAGTTCTTTACCGACGTGGTGACGCTTCTGGAGGACCGCTTCGAGAGGGCCCGTTGGCTCGTTGAAGAGAGGAGCCGAGACTTGCTTAAGCGTGCCTTCTCCCGTGTCTTCAGCTATCTTCAGGAAAGGGACCCTCACTTCGACTTCGATGCCGCCATCGCACCCGTGCCCATAGCTGTCCAGGGTGACCTGGCGCAATGGGTGGAGAATATTGTGGATGCCCTCGTCCGGGCCTTCATGTCTGACGATGACGGAGTGGTCGTGGGTGCTGATGCTGGCGGCGTTGAAGGCGCGCCTGGTGCTGACGGAAACGCGGGCGGTGGGGGCGACAACGTCAGTGATGCCAGTGATGCTTCTGAGGACGCCCCGGAGGACGCGGTGAGTGATATGTCCGACTGACTACATGTCTCCGCGGTTCATCCTGCACAGAGAAGACTCGGGCTTGGCCGAGAAGAGTGTAAGAGCATTTTGAGAGGGGAGGCCCCTCATGTAAAGATTTGTAATCAATACCCTGGCGAGTACAACGTTGCGCGCGAGTTTGGCCGCTAGCCTGGCGATGGTTCTGTCGATTTATTTACCTTTCAGCCCTGGCGAGCCCTGAACGGGCTTGCGAAGGGGGCGTCGCGCCTTGGGCCTCCTTCACAGGTGCCGGCGAAGGGGGCGTCGCGCCTTGGGCGCCTTTTGATTAACCCGCCGAACCTACGATGAGAACCTCCGGAGAGGGAGCGGGGACAGTGGTCCTGGTCGCAGGCATGCCTGGCCCGGCCCAGCTCACGAGGGGCTCGTGAGGGGGGAGGCATCCAATGCTAGCTCGGGGCATAAAAGCAGAAATCAGAATGCGAGATATTGCTCGAACGAGACTAAACACCCCTTCCCCAAACGCATGCGAGCTTCGAACTCAAATCCAACTTAAATTCTAACCGAAGAAACTTGTCAACAAGGGAGAAGCAAAAAGCAAAAGGCCGCGTCCGGCACCTAGTCTAGTCTTCGACGTCTTCTCACCAGCGCGGAGCTAAGTGCCGCCACTGGGCATGGGCGGGAGCCCCAGGGCCTGAGGCCGGCACCCCTGAGACTCCGGGGCATGTACAACCCCACTCATTATTATGTGAGAGTGTCACGGGGCGGCGAGCTTCACAGGCACTGGGCCTTCTTCACAGGTACCGGCCTTGCTTCATATCGCCAGACGAGGGCCCCGCCTTGCGCCACACTCTACCGCCATTGGCGGCGACCGGTAACCAAGGACGACGCCAATGGGGTAGAGCGGTCGCCAGCGGTTCCCCCGACGACCACGGGTCCTCTGCCGGGGGCAGGCCATGGGGCACCTCCCCGGCAGAGGGCCTACCGCCTGAGAACACCTTGCTCCGAACGCCGCGAGGGCGAACCTTGATCTTGGCCCCTCTCCTGTAGCCCCGTGCGCCCCCTCCTGAGGGGTAGGAGGCCGCAGCATTAGGGCAGCCATCTACTGTGGCGAGCTGTACCTCCTGTGACCCATGGTTAGCGTAAGCTTGCTCCCGAGGGATGAGTGGTACCCGATAGTTGTTGCTGTCAGTGCGGTTGTCGAGGCTCTCCTGAGGTCCCTGAAAGAGCTCTGCTTCCGGCGCCTCCTCGTCCCAGCCGGGCCCGAGGAACGAGCCGTGATCTTCCTCCAGCGCGCGTCCCTGATCCAGCATGCGGGGACATAAGCTTCCGGGGCCACCACCTCGTGGACCCCACCGTAGCGCCCCGCGTGCCATGCAGTCTGGTTGGGGGCGTCGCCTTGGGGGTGATGGCGCGGTGGTACCAACTTGTAACGCCCTCAATGCGGCTATATCTCCCACGTGTCGAAGCACGACTTAGAGGCATAACCGCATTGAAAGCAATGTCGCAAGTGAGGTAATCTTCACACAACCCATGTAATACATAAGGGAAAAAGATACATAGTTGGCTTACAATCGCCACTTCACACAAATACATGAAAAAAACATTACATCATACAGTTACAATCAGGGCCCGACTACGGAGCCAAAAATAAAAGAAGAAACCCCAAAAGCGACAAAGGACCAAGATCGACCCCAACTGGGCTCCACTACTGATCGACTAGAACAGAACAACATAAAAGGACAAGATCTTCATCGAACTCCTCTCTGAGCTCGGGTTGTGTCACCGGCACGGTTTCATCGGCACCTGCAAACTGGTTTTGGAAGTATCTTGTGAGTCACGAGGACTCAGCAATCTCACACCCGCGAGATCAAGACTATTTAAGCTTATAGGTAGGGGTAAAAGGTATGAGGTGGAGCTGCAGCAAGCGACTAGCATATATGGTGGCTAACATACGCAAAAGAGAGCGAGAAGAGAAGGCAAAAGCACGGTCGTGCAACTATGATCAAGAAGTGATCCTGAAACTACTTACGTCAAGCATAACTCCAACAACCGTGTTCACTTCCCGGACCCCGCCGAGAAGAGACCATCACGGTTACACACGCGGTTGGTGTATTTTAATTAAGATCAACTTCGGGTTTTCTACAACCGAACATTAACAAATTCCCATCTGCCCATAACCGCGGGCATGGCTTTCGAAAGTTCAAACCCTGCAGGGGTGTCCCAACTTAGCCCATTATAAGCTCTCGCGATCAACGAAGGATATTCCTTCTCCCCGGGAAGACCCGATCAGTCTCGGAATCCCGGCTACAAGACATTTCGACAATAATAAAACAAGTCCAGCAAAGCCGCCCGATGCGCCGACATCCTGATAGGAGCTGCACATATCTCGGTCTCAGGGCACACCGGATGAGCAAGACGTCGGGTTGGCATAGACCCTGATTGCGCAGGGGGCGCCGGACATCGCTCGGTTTGGACCAGCACTTAGACAAGCACTGGCCCGGGGGGCTAAATAAAGATGACCCTCAGGCTGATCAGGCCCAAGGGAAAAGGATAGGTGGTAGGCAAATGGTAAAACCAAGGTTGGGCCTCGCTGGAAAAGTCTTATTCAAAGCGAACTGTCAAGGGGGTCCCATAAATCACCCGAACGCGTTAGGGACGCAAAATCCGGGAACATAACACCGATATGACGGAAACTAGGGCGGCAAGAGTGGAACAAAACACCAGGCATAAGGCCGAGCCTTCCACCCTTTACCAAGTATATAGATGCATTAATTAAATAAGATATATTGTGATATCCCAACAAGTAAACATGTTCCAAAAAGGAACAACATCTCCATGTTCCAACAAGGAACAAGCTTCATCTTCACCTGCAACTAACAATGCTATAAGAGGGGCTGAGCAAAGCGGTATCGTAGCCAATCAACGGTTTGCTAGGACAAGGTGGTTAGGGGCTGGGTTTAACAATATGGGAGGCATGATAAGCAAGTGGTAGGTCCCGCAGCATAGGCATAGCAAAAGAGCGAGCAATCTAGCAAGCAAAGATAGAAGTGATTTCGAGGGTATGGTCATCTTGCCTGAAATCCCGCAAGGAAGAAGAACGAGTCCATGAAGAAGACAAACGGGCATATACGAACGGGTCCTCACAAACGCGATGATAACGGAATCAACCCGAATAAGCAACACCGGAAAGAAACACACAACATAGTAAACAACTAACACATAAACATGGCATGATATGCGAGATGGTATGCAATGCATATGCATGCTTCGGAAGGGAAAAGGATGAATAAGGCATAATCTTGGCAAACCAAGTATGCCACTGGATAGATGAGGTGATTTCGGTTGAAATCGATATAAAGATCACCGGAATCGGATGCACGGTTTGCAAATGGCAAGCAATACAAGAATGACACGAATCTGCCATTAACAGCATGATGCTACTTAGCAATCAACAAATAATTAAGCTACTGCACCCAAACATGGCAACAAAGCATATGACAGTAATCTACACAAGATGCACGGCAAAATATGAACACTGAGCTACGGCTAATTCACATCATAACAGGTCCAAACAATCATGGCAAAAGTGCAAACGATAACAAGTTCTCAGACTTAGTGAAATTAACAACATAGCAGAAACTAACATCAGGATGACATGTTCAGAGCAACGAAACAACAAGCTACAAGTTCAGAATATAGCAAATCAAGGCATGGAAAGAATCTACTCAAAGCACTTGACAAAAGTCCCTTACTGACCATAAGCCAAAAAGGACTAGAAAATATGATTACACCCATATCAATTAAGCAAGTTTCGTTACAGGTTTCAGACTTAGCAGAAAACTGGACATGGCAGAAAACTGATAACGACTAGGCATGTTCGTGAGCTCGATGCACTCACTACAGAGCATTGCATGATAAACTAAGCATACATACATCAAGAAGACATGGCATAGTAACTATACATGGCAAGAACAACATCATATCATGCACGGATCAACTACACCAAGCTTGGCAAAATCGAAAAACATGTAAACAATCTGCCAGCAACATTCTGAAGCAAAATTAGAGCTCGATTGACTCAAGCTATGGCACCCCATAATTGCAAACAAAGGCATGGATGGATAGAGAAAATACTCAAGTCCAAAACTCCCTTACTGATCATGCTCAAAATATGCATAAATCTCTCAGAAACAACATGAATACATGGCATCAAAATAACAGCAGTCAGGGACTTAGTGAAATCACTAAGTCTCTGAAATCAGCAACATCAAGTAACCTAGTTTGCAAGCTTGTGCTAGTCACCACATAGATCACAAAAATACATGGCAAAATTATCTGGAAAGGTAACATGGCATATTACAAAACTCATGTAGGACTCAACTTCATAGGAGGTACACATCAATCATGGCAAAAATGACAAAAGTGCATGTTCAGACAAGATCCAGCAACTAACATCAACTAGCCCTCTTCTAACAGCATTTCGGGCATCAAGATGAGCTCAAATGGAAATGATGCAATGGAGAGAAATGATGTACCCTTCGTGACGAACAATTTGACATATTATACGCACAAAACGGAGCTACATGCAGGGAGTTATGGCATGATGAATATGGCATGCTAATGGTAGAATGTCGGGGACTTGGCAAAATTAGAGGGGGGAGGAGAAGTCAACCCGACCGGATCTCGGATCCGGCGCGCAGATCGAGACGGGGCCGGCGACGAGGAAGGAGGGAGGCGGCGGCGGAGCTCCGGCGAGGGAAGACGGCACGGGCGGCGGCGTGGCGCGGGGCGGCGCGCCGGCGAGCGGCGGGTGGCGGAACCGAGGCGGCGGCGGGCGCGGATCGGCGGCGGTGGAGGGAGGCGCGCGCGGCGCGGCGGCGGCGTCGCGATGCGGGCGGCGGCGGGGCAGGCGGGAGCGGCGCGGCGGACGGCGAGCTCGGCGGAGGGCTGCGGGCGGCGGCGCGGCGTCGGTGGTGGCCGGCGATGGCGGCGGTGGTCGGCGACGGCGCCGGCCGGCGAAGGCGGCGGGGCAGGCGGGAGCCCGGGCGGTCGGCGGCGAGGCGCGCGGGCGGCGCGGCCCGGTTCGGCCCGGGGCGGGCCGGATTTGGGCCCCGGGGCGGCGGGGCGGTGGAGAGAGGAGGAGGGTGAGGTGGCGCCTCCGGATTGGGCGCGGGAGGCGGTGGAGGTGAGGTGGCAGCCTCTGATAGGTCGGAGTGAGGTGGCGGAGATGCGTCCGGCGCGGACGGACATGTCCGGCGGCGCGGAGGGGGAATTTTAGGGTTTCAACTGCGATTTTTGGACGGGGGAGCACATATTTATAGGTAGAGGGGGCTAGGAAGCTCCAAATGGAGTGCGGTTTTCGGCCACGCGATCATGATCGAACGACCGAGATGATGGAAGGGACTTAGGTGGGTTTTGGGCCACTTTGATAGGGGTGTTGGGCTGCACCAAAAGAGGCCTTTGCGGATACCCGGTTAACCGTTGGAGTACCAAACGACCTCCGATTGAGCCGAAACTTGACAGGCGGTCTACCGGTGTTATACCAAGGCCACATGTCAATCCTCGGTCCATTCCGAGAAAGTTTAATACCCGCTCACGGAAAAAGGCAAAAGGGGACGCCGGGGAACACAGGAGCGCCGGATTGCAAAACGGACAACGGGGAAAATGCTCGGATGCATAAGACGAACACGTATGCGAATGCGATGCACATGATGACATGATATGAAATGCAGATGATGACATGGCAAAGTGCGACACGCAAGCAAATGACATGGCAAGGACGGCGAATAACTGGCGGACACCTGGCGCATCGGATCCGGGGCGTTACACGCACCTACCATGGTGTGACGGCACGCGGCGTCTGGCTGTGTCGCCCGTGCCCCGCAGTGCCCTATGGAGCGTGGGCTGCCTGAGGCGCAAGGTTGAGGTCGCCCTGAGACGGCGACATGGCATGGGCGGGCCACGCCGCCCAGCGGTCGGCGTCGGCGGCTGGGTTGCTTGACATCTGGGCGATGAAGCGGCGGAACGTGACGCGGAGGAGGAAAGATTCTGGCACACCCCTACCTGGCGCGCCAAATGTCGGATTTCAGGTTCCGGCAGACCCTTGAGGTTCGAACACTGGGGTGCGCGCAGAGATCTCTCCCCTACCGATCTACGTTAGATCTTCTCGTGCGAACTGAGATGAAAACGATGAACAACACAAGGGACACGAGATTTATACTGGTTCGGGCCACCGTTGCGGTGTAATACCCTACTCCAGTGTGTGGTGTGGTGGATTGCCTCTGGGGCAGATGATGAACAGTACAAAGGAAGAACAGCCTCGCGAGAGGTGTTCTTGGGCTGGTGCGATGAACTGCTTGGGTCAGTTCAGTCGCCTCTCTCTCTCTATCTCTCTGCTTGGGCTCTATCAGATTTCTCTACGCCTATGGCCGGATGGCTAGATGGATGCCAGCTAGATCTACTCTGTGGTGGCTAGCTCTATTTATAGAGGCCCTGGGCTTCTCCCCAAAATAATTGAGCAGGAAGGGCACCAATAATTGGCCATTTTGAAGGGGAACATCTAGTACAAGTTATCCTGACCAAAGGTGGTCTTCAGCTGCCAAAAGCTCCGGTGGTGACGCCGTCTTGCGCTCCACGGTGACCTCTGTCCAGCCGTCCGGCTGGTCTTGGTCTCGTTGCACTGGAATGGTAACCTTTGCCTGATACCCCTGTGCTTGCCCCCTTTGCACCAAAGGGGAAACAAGGACTTTGCACAGGCCAGCGCCCGCCTGGCCTTGATCGTCATGGCTTGCGTCACTGGATCCTCGCGAGGTACCATTGCATTGATCTCTCTGCCTCCTTGCGAGCCCTGCCTGATGAGGATGTACTTGAGGAAGCTCTCTGTCGTCCGCCCCACGAGGCTTGGCCCCTCGCGAGGGTCTTGAGTTTGTGTTGATGAAGATGGGCCTTGTTGGGCCCCCACTTGAGCCACGCCGCAGGCTGCAGGCAGGCAAGTCTGGGGACCCCCGTTCCCAGAACACCGACGCCCCTGCCATACAACGGAATCCTTGGACTCCCATCTCTGGCAAAATTCATGGCGGCATCCCACTATGCCTACAACACCTTGAAGATACCAGGGCCTGTGGGAGTCATTTCCATTCCGTCAGATGAGAAGGACGCAATTATTTGCATAGATAAGATGTAACGGGACGCAGTCATGGAAGAGGCCGCTAAAGCTACAGTTCCCGCCAAGGAAAGCAATTGAAAGAAGAACGCTAGCAGGGATGCCGGCAAGGAATTCGGGAAGCGTACCTCTTCGGAGTATGCTGCGCCTATTGATGACTTGCTAGAGAGTTCTAATAGCACGAGGTCCAAGGCTGCTATACCCCATGTGAAAAAGGTCCCGGCAGGGCTGGTTGGCACTGATGGTACTTTCACTATCCGTGCCACCATTGATGACAAATAGGAAAGCACACTCGTTGCCTTCCTGTGGGCGAATATCGATGTGTTTGCCTGGCAACCATCTGATATCCCCGATGTTCCCAGGGAGGTAATCGAGCACCACCTTGTTGTCTGCCCACTTGCCCGGCCCGTCAAACAGAAGGTCCGGAAGCAAGCCTTGGAGCAGCAGCAGTTTATTGGCGAGGAAATCAAGAAACTTGAGGCAACTGGTTTGGTCAGAGTTGTACTACATCCAACATGGTTAGCAAACCCAGTGGTCATACGCAAGGCTAATGGTAAATGGAGGCTTTGCATAGATTTCATGGATCTAAACAAGGCATGCCCGAAGGACCCATTCCCCTTGTCGCGCATCGACCAGATTGTGGATTCCACTTCCAGGTGTGATTTGCTCTCCTTTCTGGATGCATACTCTGGATACCACGAAATCTTGATGTCCAAGGAAGATGAAGAGAAGACCTCATTCATAACACCACGTGGCACATACTGCTTCATGCTAATGCCTTTCGGGTTGAAGAGTGCCGGATCCACTTTCCCTAGAGCAGACCAGATTGGTTTTGAATCACAGTTGCACAGGAACATTGAAGCTTACATGGGTGATATTCTGGTCAAGACCAACGAAAGATCAACCCTCATCTAGGACTTAGAAGATACGTTTGCTAATCTGCGCAAGATCAACTTGAAGCTGAACCCGAAGAAGTGTGTGTTTGGTATTCCCTCCGGCAAGCTACTTGGTTTCTTTGTATCCCATCGCAGGATAGAGGCCAACCCCGATAAGATCAAGTCCATCGAGCAGATTCAGGCACCCCAGACAGTTACGGATGTGAGTTGTTGGACACGGTGCGTTGCCTTGCTTAGCAGGTTCATCTCCAAGTCCGTCGAGCGCTCCTTGTCGTTCTTCAAAATTTTGAAGAAGGCAGGACCCATGAAGTGGTCTCTGGAAGAAGACGTATCACAACAAGATTTGAAGACCTACTTGTGTCAGATTTCGGGTTCCGGCAGACCCTTGAGGTTCGAACTCTGGGGTGCGCGCGGAGATTATGCTTCCTACCTACCTGTACCCCTCCGCCTCGCAAGGATCTAAGCTACCAGAAGAAAAACACAAGAGACACAGAGTTTATACTGGTTCGGGCCACCGATGTGGTGTAATACCCTACTCCAGTGTAGTGGTGTGGTGGATTGCCTCTTGGGCTGATGATGAACAATACAAGGAAGAACAGCCTCGCGAGGGTCTGTTCTTGGCCGGGGCGATGAACTGCTAGAGGGGTTCAGTCGCCCTTCTCTCTCTCCGTCTGATTGCCAATCAATCCGTTTCTAGATCTCTAGATGCCTCTACCCCGGGGGTGTTAAGTCCTATTTATAGGCAAAGGCCCTGGGCCTCCTCCCAAATATTGAGCGGGAAGGGCGCCAACAATTGGCCATTTTGAAGGGGAACATCTGGTACACTTATCCTGACTAAAGTTGGTCCTCGCCTGCCAAAGGCTCTGGCGATGACATTGGCTTGGGCTCCACAGTGACTTCCTCCTTGTCGCGGAGCTGGTCTTGGTCTCGTTGCACCGAAATGGGTGCCTTTGCTTGATCCTCTCGCCTGCGCTTGCTCCCTTTGCACCAAAGAGGAAAGGGAGGACACTGCGCGGGCTGGCGCCCACCTGGCGCCCTTGGTCGTCACGGCTTGCGTCATGGGCACCTCGTGAGGTACCCTGCGTTGATCTCTCCGCCTACTCGCGAGCCATCCTGATGAGGCCACGCCTGAGGAAGCTCCATGTCGTCCGCCCGCGAGGCTTGGCCCCTCGCGAGGGTCTTGAGTCTGTGTTGATGAAGATGGGCCGTGCTGGGCCCCCTTTGAGCCACGCCGCAGGCCGCAGGCAGGCAAGTCTGGGGACCCCCGTTCCCAGAACGCCGACAGTAGCCCCTGGGCCCAAGGCGCTCCCAGACTTGGCCGTGCAGGGAGGCAAAAGGACAAGGGAGAAGCGCCGCAGGCCCTCACAGCCTGCGGCCTTGGGTGCCGCGTGGCGGTTGATTGGACGTGGGCGGTACTGTTCCCCCACGCCCCCTTATTCTGCGCCATGCTAGGCAGACTCGTAGTTGTACACAACCGCTCCCTTCCTTTTGTTTGTGCGCCCTCTGTCCTTCCTTCGCTCGAACTCCAGCTCCTATTCTCAGCCCAATCTCAAACCATCTCTCCCCCTTCCCATCGCCATGGCTCCGACGAAGAAGGGAAGAGGGAAGAAACCCACCCCTCCGCCTCGCTCACCGCCATTGGTGGCCCCCGCCGTTGGCCGGTCGATCATACTCAATCGAGAGGGCCTGGGCAAGGTCAGCTCAGCTTTGGCTACTATCTTCAACGAGTGCGGGAGGACGACGGCCTGGTCCACGTCTCACTTCCCCACTGATAGGATAATCACCGAGGTCCATTATTTTGCTGATGCCCTGTGGGCGGGTTTGGTTCCCCCCTTTTCTGATTTCTTTAGGGCCGTGCTTTCCCATTACCAGATCCACATGATGCATATGGGTCCTGAATCCATCACCCTTCTTTCGGCCTTTGCTTTTGTTTGCGAAGCAATGATGGGCATCCTTCCGTCGGTTGCCTTGCTGCGCCACTTCTTCTCTCTGCGCCTTGTCGACCCTACCCAATGCTCGCCATGCGTGAGCTTCGTCGCCGCGTCTGAGACAACGGCCTCATGGATCGACTTCGGGCTCCCTCCGCCTTCGGCTGGGTTCCACGAGCGGTGGCTGTATGTGGATGTTGGGGTGCCCAGCCCCCTGCTGTCGAAGCCAACCTCGCCTGCTGTCCCCAATTCGGGCTGGGGCTAGGAGACGCTCGAGAGCCCCCGGCTCGCCTTCATCTGGCACCGCTTCTCGTTCTTGAAGTCGATCGGCGTGACAGTGCCCAAGGTGGTGAAGGAGTTCTTGTTACACCGCATTGCTCCTCTCCAACGCCACTCCCGCCAGATGTGGGCCTTCAGTGGGCATGGTGATCGTATGAGGCTCCAGGAAGAGGATCTGACACCTGAAGTGCTGAGGACAGTGCTCTTGATCCTGAGGACAGTGCTCTTGACCCCAACCCGGGCAGCATCCAGCGGGGAGGGGCCCTGCTGTACCTCTGGCAGAACAGGGATGATTTTGTGAAGCAGATGCCTATCTTTGATGAGTGGGGGCTGCGCCCTGCCGGCCTCCAAGGGCCTCGCGAGAACCCAGTGATGGTGACTGCCCTTGCAGTCGGCCAAGGCGACTCTTCCTCAAGTGGCAGAGCAGGGAGGCATGAGGCGCCAGAGGCCGAGGGGCCTCCCGACGGGGTGACAGCGCCGGGTGATGCTCATGAGGGAGCAGCTGCTGGGGCCCGTGCCGCCGAGGCCGAGAGCGGCGAGCAGCTGCCCTCAGCGCCTGCGGATGAGTCCCCTGAGGCTCCAGTTGCTACTTCGGGCGAGGCAACCGGCAGTGCGCACCAGGCAGGTGCCCCTGGCGCGGATCGCCTTGATGCTTCGCCCCCGTCGCAGGTAGATCCCTGCGCTCAGCTCTTGGGCCGCTTCCGCATGGACTTTGAGGCCCTCCTGAAGAAAAGGGAGGCCCTGGGCGACGATTACCCTTGTCGCCTGCTGAAGCGTAGGAAGTACTTCGCCACTGATGAGTAAGCCTTCTCCTTCTCCAGCTCCCGATCCTTCTGTTGCCCTTGCTGATCCTTGCTCCACAGGCCCCTTCAAGACGAGCTCGCAGAGATGGCTGAGGTTCCGTCCTCCTTGGCTTCTCCCCCTCCTCCGTCCTTGAGTGCTCCAAGCAGCACAACCCTTGTAGTGAGGGCGATTGGAGGGGCGAACCGTCCCGAGGTGCATAGAGGCCCTACGCACCCCGCGGTCTTCCTTCGCGGGCCTTCTCGGGGCATAGCCAGCCTACTGTGGGCTTCTCGCCTGGTCGTGGACTGTGATTGGCTGAGGCGCTCCCTGTGCTCTTCATCTGACGGCGGGCTGGCTCTAGGCCGGGCTTCTGGCATGCTGTGCCCGACCGTCGCGAGAGTGCCAGCCCCCAGCCCCCTGCCTGGAGGGGGAGTGCCGATCCGTGGCCCCTGGCTCTTGCTTGGGGCAGGTGATGGTGCGGAAGACGTGCATGAGCGCGCTCGGGAGCGTCGCGCTCTTCGCCAAGGATTCCTTCGAAGGGCGGCTGACGCGGTGGACCTGCTTGGTGAGGAGCTTGCTGATGAAGACGCGCGCCTTGAAGCCGAGGGCCTGCGCCTGGCTGCGGAGAGGCGCAAGCTGGAGGGTGCCGTCGCCCTCGCGCGCCATCAGCGCGATCTTGACGACGAAAAGGCCAAGGCGTCGTTGGCGGCCTCTCGTGAGGCCCAATCTCGGGCCACTGAGGAGGCCCGGGAGGCTGACCGACGGAGAGGAGCTGCGGAGGAGCGGGCTCGGGAGCTCCTGGCCCGGTGCCACACACTGGAGGAGCAAGTGGAGCTGCGCGAGGCAGCCCTTGCGTCGATGAAGGTGGCCTCCGGCGACTCGGCAGGGCTCCAGAAATGTGAGGAGGCGCTGACGCTGGAAGCCGCCGAACGCGCCCGCGAGTACGAGCGGCTGGAGACGAGGGAGCGCTTGGTGACGCAGGCGGAGGATGATATCGCTGCACGGGAAGCCCGTGTCCTGGAGGAGGTTGGACGTCGGGTGGCGATGGCGCGCCAAGACCTCGAGCGCGAGTTCGAGGGGAGGTTGGGGTTGATCCGGGTCGAGGCTGAAGGTAGGACCGCAGCCCTGAGGACCAAGCTGGAGGAAGCGACGCGGTGGGCCGATGCTCTTTGGGCCGCGCTTGAGGTGGCGCAAGGGGAGTCAACCACCTCCCGGGCCGAGGTGCTCCGTCTTTGCCAGTGGGTGGAGGAGGCTGAGGCCGTCGCGCGCCAAAATGCGGATGAGATACGTTAGCGGCAGGTCCTAGAGCATGAGCACGCCCCCATGCTCTACACGCTCCGGGAGAGAGCCAACACAACCTTGGGCAACATCTGCGAGGCGGCTGTTGGCGAGCCGCACGAAATCAACTACGCCGGCAACCTTCAGTTCTTCACCGCCGTGGTGATGCAGCTGGAGGCGCGGTCGGCCAGGGCCGACAGGTTGGTGGAGGAGAGGAGCCGCGTCCTGCTCGGGCGCACCTTTTCCCGCGTCTTCAGCCATCTCCGAAACATGGACCCCCACTTTGACTTCGACGCCGCCATCGCCCCAGTCCCCCAGGCCGCCCGAGACGACCTGGCGCACTGGGTGGAAGACAATGTGGATGCTCACGTCAGGGCCTTCACTTCGGACAACGACGACGTGATCGTAGCTGCTGACGAGGGCGGTGTGGTGAACGGCCCTGATGCCGCTGGCGGCGACGCAGACAGCGATGACGAGTCTGGTGATGCCAGCTACAGTTCGGGAGGTGCTCCTGAGGACGCATTGGGGGATTTATCCGACTGATTACGCATTGTCCCTGTTTCCTTGCCCTTTGTTCCGTGCGGGCCCCGAGGTAGCCTGCGGGAGGCTGTGACGTCTCGAGTGTCCTCTGATCGAATCCGTAGGATGTGAGAGTATCGCGGGCGGTGAGCTCCACAGGCGTTGGCCTTCTTCACAGGCTCTGGGCCTTTTCTAACAAGGGATAATCTTCACAGGCATTCGCCTTCTTCACAGGCTCCGGGCCTTTTCCAAAAGGAT
The DNA here is from genome assembly GCA_032464435.1 of Aegilops umbellulata. Taxonomy (NCBI): domain Eukaryota; kingdom Viridiplantae; phylum Streptophyta; class Magnoliopsida; order Poales; family Poaceae; genus Aegilops; species Aegilops umbellulata. Next base: position 73,277,500 of record CP136059.1, read on the forward strand.
AATCTTCACAGGCTCCGGGCCTTTTCCAAAAGGATGATCTTCACAGGCATTCGCCTTCTTCACAGGCTCCGGGCCTTTTCCAAAAGGATAATCTTCACAGGCATTTGCGTTCTTCACAGGCTCCGGGCCTTTCCCAAAAGGATAATCTTCACAGGCATTGGAAATCCTCCCGAGAGGACGCGGCGGCGGCAGTCTGGGCTGCGCGCAAGCTAGGCCTGACCTGGCTCGCGAGGGGCTCGTGAGAAGGGGCAGCTGAGGCGAAGTGGTAATCGAAATGCGAGAAATGGCTCGAACGAGACTAAGCACCCCTTCCCCGAACACACGCAAATCTCAAATTCGAATCCAACTTAAATCCAGCGGGGGGAAAATTACAACCAAAGGGAAAAGCAATGAAAGCAGGCAAAAGGCCGCGTCCGGCACCTAATCTAGTCTTGGACGTCTTCTCACCAGCGCGGAGCTAAGTGCTGCCACTGGGCGTGGGAGGGAGCCCCAGGGCCTGAGTCCGGCACCCCTGAGACTCCGGGGCGTGTACAGCCCCACTCATTATTACGTGAGAGTGTCACGGGGCGGCGAGCTTCACAGGCACTGGGCCTTCTTCACAGGTACCGGCCTTGCTTCATATCGCCAGACGAGGGCCCCGCCTTGCGCCACACTCTAGTGCCATCAACGACGACCGGGAACAAGGATGCCGCCGATGGGGTAGAGCGGTCGCCAGCGGTTCCCCCGACGACCATGGGTCCTCCGCCAGGGGTAGGCCCTGAGGCACCTCCCCTGCAGAGGGCCTACCTCCTGAGAACGCCTTGCTCCGAACGCCGCGGTGGTGATGTCGGATCTCTGCCCCTCTCCTGCAGCTCCCTGCGCCCTCCTTCCGAGGGGTAGTAGACCGTGAGAGCGGGGCAGCTGCCCGCTGTGGCGACCTGCACCTCCTGCGATCCATGATCAGTGTATGCCTGCTCCTGAGGAAGTAGCGGTACCCAATAATCGTTGCTTCCAGCATGGCCGGTGGGGCCATCCCTGGGCTCCTAGAAGGACTCATCTTCTGGTGCCTCGTTCCCCCAGCCTGGGCTAACGAGCGAGCCTTGTTCGCCCTCGTGAGGGTGCCTCTGGTCCATCATGTGGGGCACGTATTCTTCCGGCGCCGTCATCCCGAAGGCCACGCCGTAGTGCTCCGCGTGCCATGCAGCTCCGCTTGACGCGCCCATCGTGGGGTGGTAGCGCGGCTGTCCACTGAGACCGTGGGTCGCGTCGAGTCCTTCTTCTTCACGGACCGGGGGCGGGGGTAGTGTCGCCGCCGGTCCGGTGCCGACAGCCTCGCTGGTGTTGGAGTAGCCTTGGAGCCCGCGGGCGTGCGTGGAGCCCCCGCGTGGGCCGCCCTGGGCTTGAGGCGGGAGCTGGGTGCAGAAGGGGTGAGCCCCCGAGGCGGCGAAGCCCAGGAGCTCGGCGACCCGCTCCAGCAGCATGTCGCGGCCGCCTTCCAGCAGCCTGCACTGTAGCAGCTCTCGGGCCATCGTGAGCGTGGCCCTCGAGTTCGCCTGCTCCCGGCGGGTGTACGGTGCCGTGGTCTCGACGTGATTGGAGGCCCTTGCTGCCGACCGCGCCTGCCGCGGTGTGAGGGCCGTCGAAGCCTGTCCGCGTCGCCCGCAGCCCGCAGCGCCCTGCGGATCGCGAGCTGCCTGGGGCACGGGGTCGCCTGAGGCGAGCGGCTCTGTGCGGGCGGGCCATGCCGCCCATGGATCTGGGTTGCCCGCCTGGTCGCCAGACATGGTGATGACGACGCGGCAGGACACGAAGTGGTAGAAGGCGGATTCCGGCGCACCCCTACCTGGCGGGCCAAATGTCGGATTTCGGGTTCCGGCAGACCCTTGAGGTTTGAACTCTAGGGTGCGTGCGGAGATTATGCTTCCTACCTACCTGTACCCCTTCCGCCTCGCAAGGATCTAAGTTACCAAAAGAACAACACAAGAGACACAGAGTTTATACTGGTTCGGGCCACCGATGTGGTGTAATACCCTACTCCAGTGTGGTGGTGTGGTGGATTGCCTCTTGGGCTGATGATGAACAATACAAGGAAGAAGGGCCTCGCGAGGGTCTGTTCTTGGCCGGGGCGATGAACTGCTAGAGGGGTTCAGTCGCCCTTCTCTCTCTCTCTCTGTCTGATTGCCAATCGATCCGTTTCTAGATCTCTAGATGCCTCTACCCCGGGGGTGGCTAGTCCTATTTATAGGTAAAGGCCCTGGGCCTCCTCTCAAATATTGAGCGGGAAGGGCGCCAACAATTGGCCATTTTGAAGGGGAACATCTGGTACACTTATCCTGACTAAAGTTGGTCCTCGCCTGCCAAAGGCTCTGGCGATGACGCTGGCTTGGGCTCCACAGTGACTTCCTCCTTGTCGCGGAGCTGGTCTTGGTCTCGTTGCACTGAAATGGGTGCCTTTGCTTGATCCTCTTGCCTGCGCTTACTCCCTTTGCACCAAAGAGCAAAGGGAGGACACTGCGCGGGCTGGCGCCCGCCTGGCGCCCTTGGTCGTCACGGCTTGCGTCATGGGTACCTCGTGAGGTACCCTGCGTTGATCTCTCTGCCTCCTCGCGAGCTAGCCTGATGAGGCCGCGCCTGAGGAAGCTCCGTGTGGTCCGCCCCGCGAGGCTTGGCCCCTCGCGAGGGTCTTGAGTCTGTGTTGATGAAGATGGGCCGTGTCGGGCCCCCTTTGAGCCACGCTGCAGGCCGCAGGCAGGCAAGTCTGGGGACCCCCATTCCCAGAACGCCGACAACTTGTCTTTTGTGCCCACTTTGGTTGCTCCCAAACCAAAAGATCCGTTGGTGCTATATCTGGCGGCAACTAATCAAGTGGTTAGTGCATCACTAGTGGTGCAACAGGAAGTCGAAGAGGCAGAAGCCTCAGCCAGTGTCCCTCCCAGAGGAGAGAGTGAGCATAGTCCGACAAGGTTAGACGTGGACCAAGACAAAGGAGAGCACGGCAACAGAGGCAATCCCAAAGATGTGGCAAGGAAGAAAGTGGTGCAACTCCCAGTGTACTTCGTCAGCTCTCTATTGCAGGGGGCTAGATCCAGGTACTCCGATGTGCAAAATTTGATTTTTGGCCTTGTCATGGCCTCAAGGAAACTGCGCCACTACTTCCAAGACCACGAGATCATGGTCGTCACCCGCTTCCCTTTGCAAAGGATACTTCGAAACCCTGAGGCTACCGGCAAAATAATGGACTGGGCATTACATTTATCCAGCTTTGGCTTAAAGTTTGAAAGCACATCAACAAGTCAGAGCAGGGGCACTGCAGAGTTTATTGCGGAATGGACGCCAACCCCTGATGAAGAGGTACTAGAGACATTTATTCCCGGTAAGGAAGCAACCCAAGAATGGATCATGTATTTTGATGGTGCCTTCTCTCTACAAGGTGCAGGGGCTCGTGTGCTTCTCATTGCTCCCACTTGAGATCACCAAATGTACGTCGTCCAGATGCATTTTCCCCAAGAGGAGGCGACCAACAATACTGTAGAGTATGAAGGGCTCCTTGCCAGGCTCTGGATTGCCACAGAATTGGGGGTCAAGAAGCTGATCATTCGAGGTTATTCACAACTTGTGTTGAGACAAGTCAACAAGGATTAACAAAGTCCAATGATGGAGGCATATGTTGAGTAAGTGAGAGGTCTGGAGGAGCACTTTGACGGATTGCAAACAGAGCACGTAGCCCGTGTGGAAAACAACACTATTGATCATCTGTCAAAGTGCGCCGCGCAGAAGCTTCCTGTGGAACCAGGAACTTTTGTTCTCCACCTTACACAACCCTCTGTATCCCCGGCAACAATAGCCCGGAAGAGGAGGAAACTGGACTCCGTCAAGCCTCTCCTAGTAAAGCCTCCCAGGGCTCTCGGCTGAGAGCTTGACAGGAACAACTCCCCTTCGGCTGCTGAGCTACCCCCTCCCACCAGACCACCAGTCCTCGTGGTCGAGGGGTGCGCTCACACGAAGGAGGAGGTGCCGCTAGTCCTCCTTGCCGAGCCCTAGGCTCCAACTTGGGCACGACACATAGTTCATTTCCTGCAAGCTGGGGAACTTCTCGAAGAGCAAGAAGAAGCTGAAAGAGTAGCCCGGAGGACCAGTATGTATCATTTTATCGATGACACACTATACATAAGAAGGCCCAACGGTGTGAAATTGAAGTTCATCTGCCAGGAAGAAGGAAATGAACTGCTGGTGGAAATATACAAGGCATATGCGGCTCCCACATTGGATCAAGGGCTTTGGTTGCGACAACATTCCGGCAAGATTCTGTTGGCCCACAACCCTCCAAGATGCGGTCGAGCTAGTCTCCAAGTGTGAAGCCTGCCAGTTCCATTCCGATAATATCCATCTGCCTGCCCAAGCTCTTCAGACAATCCCTTTGTCATGGCCGTTTCCGGTCTGGGGGCTTGATATCCTCGGCCCTTTCCACCGTGTTGTGGTGGCTTTGAATTCTTGTTCGTTGCAATCGACAAGTTTACAAAGTGGCCGGAAGTAGAAGCCGTGAGGAAGGTGACTGCTGAGTCAACTATCAAGTTCTTGAAAGGATTGGTGTGCCGCTTCGGGGTCCCTGCCCGGATCATCACTAACAACGGGACCCAATTCACGAGCCATGCCTTCATGCAATATGTTCATGCCCTCGAAAGCAAGATCTCATTTGTCTATGTTGCACATCCCAGAAGCAATGGGCAAGCTGAGAGGGCGAATGCTGAAGTGTTGCGAGGAATCAAGACAAGAACATTTGATAAGTTGCAGAAGTGCGGCAGGCGATGGATCGACGAGTTGCGGGTGGTTCATTGGTCCCTTAGAACAACACCAAATCAAGCTACTGGGCAGACTCCCTTCTCCCTAGTCTATGGGGCATAATTAGTTATCCCCATGGAACTCATTTACGGGTCACCTCGAGTGCTTGCCTATGATGAAGTAGTGCAGGAACAACACTCGCGTGATGACGTTGTGCTTCTCGAGGAGAATCGTCTCTGGGCTGCTACGTGTGCTGCACGCTACGAGCAAGCCATGCGTCACTATCACAGCCGCAGGGTTCATGCCTGGTGTTTTGAGGAAGGCAACCTTGTCCTTAGGTGCGTTCAGTCCGCCAAGGGTACAAACAAGTTGACGGCGAAGTGGGAAGGCCCTTACCGGGTAGTACGAGTCAGCAGACCTGGCGCAGTCCATCTGGATACCGGAGATGGCATTCAATTGCAAAACTCATGGAATATTAAGCATCTCCGCAAGTTATACCCGTAAGGCGCGGCAGTCGGGCACTGCCCAGTAGCCACCCTTTTGTACACGCCTTGCCTCAGTTGCATGTAACCCGTTGTACAAAGCCAGGCACAGACCGTGAGCAACAAAGAAATAAATGAAGCGCTGGGGGGCAAAAAGTTGCATGCATGCATAAGCATTTCATGAGCATCGCATGTTCATGTAGATAAGATTGCATCTGGCATCATTTTCATCTGCATGAACTGCAGGCTCCTGCCGTTGAATTGGTCCCCAAGAGTAGATGAGAAGACGAGCCTACACTGCAATCTCCGACAAGCCAAATAGATAAGTTCTTTCTCTTATCCATACGTATTCTGTAAGTAAGGACTTGTGCATTGGAAAACCTCACTGCCTTTTGAAACTTAGGTGCTCCCACCCCTTGACTCGAACGTTGCTTTGGTCAGGATGGTCGTAGTGGCCTTTAATGAAAAAGGATTGGTGGGGGGCTGGTTCCTCTTCACGATTTGTGCCCGGTAGGCTTAACTCTGCGGCAACAAAACTGAGGGTACCAGCATGATAGCCTGCCGGGGAAAACTTGTTTACTTAAAAGTATAGAGGCATCCCACCTCTTCATGGACATATTACATGCACGAGTCCCCGGCAAGGTTTACCTTTTTCATTAATATGCTGAACAAACAAGTACAGACCTTATAGGACACAAACATGGAGTAAACATATTACATAGTTTAAACTAAAATTTAGCAAGTGTCTACAGATTTAAGATTAAAAAAAGATAAAATGCCCATGATGCCCTCACCTTTTCCTCTCCTTGTTCGAAACTACAGGGGGGGACAAAGAAGACAAAGGGAATGCCTCGCTGGTATTTGGTGCCTCCCCAGGATCAGGATGGCGCCGTTCCCGGTCTAGGAGGAAGAAACCAGGGGCAGGTGCGGATGGTGGCACTGCCGGAAGCCCAGACGGAGATGATGGTGCTGCTGGCAAACATGACTCGCCAGAGCGATTGCCCCAATTTCTGACACGTCGTGGATTGCCGCACCTTCCATACCGCTCTCGCTCGAAGCTCCCACCATACCAGCCGAAGCGGACGCCATGCGCTCTGGGTAACTCCATAGAGAGCATGGTCATCTCCGATGGCCTGGAGATAAGAAGCCACTGTGTGTCAAGGAAGCATGCATGAGAACAAGGGGCTCTCTCATGCGCCGGACGGGAAGTGCGCTGGGAGGTAGGGACCGGCTTCACCGTTGGAAGGGGGAATAGGCTGACTACCACGCCTCGCGTCCATTACAAGCTTCGGCGTGGTGTCGTTTGTGTTACCCCTCACTAAAACTGAAGCCACGGGCGGCCCGGTGACGAGCACATCGGAGTCGCCACCTCCGGCTACCACCATGCCACCCGCGCGCCCTCCCGAGGCTCGCTCGAAGGTGAGAAAGGAATCCTGCTGCAGCAAAGGCGTGGCCATACCCTTCTCTCACTTCCCAAGCATCAGCAAGAGCATTTGACATCGCCAACTCCAAGCTAGGGCCCGGGTCCTGTCCCCGGGCTCTCCCTTTCAGCATAACCAGCATAATGCAGTCGATGGAGGGGGAGGGATATGAGGATGAATGCATGCGCTCCTCCCCCACACTTCCTTTTATAAGTGAGTCAGGGAGGAGAGTCGATCCCTCGACGGGTAATCGCCACCCACCTCCACCTATCCATGAAGGACAGACACCACACGCCTCCGTTACCTACCCAGTTACTCGCCCGTGCGTTAAAGTCATTCACGGGCCATTACAAGAGTGGCCCCACTACAATTGACGTTACGCGACACGTAGAAGAACCTGAAACTGACATGGGCTCAGGTTAATGAAGAAGCAAAGAAGATCTCAAGGGGTAAGCCACCACTAAGCTCTTGCCTGTGCACTAGTTAGAACCTACCCCGACGACGCCCGACAACACGTTCGGGCCAGGCACGGGGGCTCCCATCGGTGCAACAAACCCTGGGTCTGTTTCCCAAACTATGCACATGCTCAAGAAAAAGATTGCAGCACCAAGATCAGATCAAACGTGAATGGATCAGCTCTTGGAAGAGTTAGAGAGCTGGTCGAGAAGACCAAGTCAATCCAGAGAGACAAGATGTCGCTAAGGGAAAAACCTCCCTTGCCGGATAGGCGAGCCTGGTGGTGTTGGGGTTACCCCGGAAGCAAGCCTCCAGATTGTCCTAGCAGGCCTGCTGGAGCTTGCGGAGGCGAACTAGTCCACCACACCACCTCACAGCGACGCAAGTCATCGATCGGTGCGGTGTCAAGCCCCTAAGTGACTAAGTGGCTGCTTCCTGCCACATGGCAGCCACTTCCTATAGAAAACACCTCCATATGACACCCGTCCCGAGACATGTCAAGCAAGCAGGCGCGCAATTGGCAAAACAGCCCAGCAAGGCTTGCCGGGCACGCTGTGATGTGACACTAAGCGGCACATTTAATGCACTATGTCCGCCTATAGAGTTAGGTATGATAGCATTGTTTGCTATCTAATCAGTATGTAAAGACTGATTCACCACTATGGTGACCCCTTCATATATAAAAGGAGGCCCATGGCAACCGTAGAAAGGATTAGAACCCTCAGACATTCATACGCGCATAGCCACTCTCGCCCTGAGGCAACCCTGCCAGTCACGAGCGCCGCACTCTCCAACATTATCCACCAAAGCAGGAGTAGGGTTTTACGCCTCATGGCGACCCGAACCTGGGTCAAATTGCCCGTGTAATCTCTGTCGTGCTGTGTTACGCTTCTCTGCTCTTTGTGCAACATGTCATCCCCCCGCCGAACCAAAAGGGGCTCATGGCCCCATAGGTGGTCATGGTTTCCCACGACACTTACGCTTAACGAAGTTTATGAAGCTTTGAATTCTAAGGAGAAGATGAAATTAGTGATGCCTCATGATGGTTCAAGTTCATCCCAAGCCGAGGGATTATCTGTTCGTAGCAGGACAAAGGAGGAGAACTCACATAATGGAAATAGAGGCAAAAGTTAGAAAGACCACAGGGGCCGGTCGCAAACCAGAGACAAAGAAAATTGCAAGGGAGACGGGCATGACATCTTAGAATGTTTCAAGTTGCAGAACAAACAAAAGAGGAAAGGTAACAAACAAGGTGAAAATTCTGCTAACGTTGCTCGTGATAATAGTTCCAATGATGCTCTTGTCGTTATTGCTGTACGTGCTAAAACCAATGATGAGTGGGTACTTGATATTGCATGTACTTTTCATATGTACCCGCATAGAGATTGATTTACTACTTTTGATTCCACTTCTGCCGATGGTTCCATTTTGGGTTTTGATAATTCACCATGCAAGATTGATGGCATAGGTTCCGTTCGTATCAAGATGTTTGATGGCACAATCAGAACTTTGACAGATGTTTAGTACATTCTGAAGATGAAGAGAAATGTTATTTCTATGAGTGCCCTTGATGCAAAGGGGTACAAATACTCAGGTGGAGATAGTGTTTTGAAGGTCACCAAAGGCTCCCTTGTTGTGATGAAAGGTGACTTAGGTTCGACCAATTGTCTTTACTACCTTCGAGGTTCTACCGTTTCAGGTAACGCTACTCTAGTTATTTCAAAGAATTCCGATTGTGATGCTGCTAACCTTTGGCATATGTGTCTTGGACATATGAGTGAACTTGGTTTAGTAGAGTTAAATAAGAGAGGACTTTTTTATGGATATGAACATGGTAAATTAATATTTTGTGAGCATTGTATCTTCGGCAAGCACAAGAGGGTGAAGTTCAACACTTCGACTCATACAAATGAAGGTATTCTTGATTATGTCCATTCTGATTTATGGGGACCATCTCACAAGAAGTCATTAGGTGGTGCTAGTTACGTGCTGACTATTATTGGTGATTATTCGAAAAAAGTTTGGCCTTATTTCTTGAAGAAAAATATTAAGTATTCTCAGCATTTAAGGAGTGTAAGATTAAGATTGAGAGACAAACTAAAAAGAAGGTAAAGATACTTCGCACTGATAATGGTATGGAATTCTATTCTAAGCAATTTAAGAATTATTTCAAGTCTAAAGGCATTGTGAGACACTACACCGTTCCTTATAGTCTATCGGATTTCGGGTTCCGGCAAACCCCTTGAGGTTCAAACACTGGGGTGCGCACGAAGATCTCTCCTCCCCCTAGGTCATGCTCTCACCACAATCTCAAAGCTCAGCACATCGAACTCGCGGAAAAAGGGACACAGGGTTCATACTTGTTCGGGCCATCGATGTGGTGTAATACCCTACTCCAGTGTGGTGTGGTGGATTGCCTCTTGGGTTGAAGATGAACAAGTACAAGTGAAGAATAGCCTCCTGAGGAGAGGTGTCCTTGAGCTTGGCGAGCTTGTGTGGTTGAGGACGATCTGAATGGTCCAAGATCAGTTGCCTCCTATTGTGGTGGCTAGTCCTATTTATAGAGGCACTGGTCCTCTTCCCAAATGTAGGCGGGAAGGGATCCAACAACGGCCAGATTTGAAGGGAGACAACCAGTACAAGTTATCCTGACTAAAGGTGGTCTTCGCCTGCCAAAGGCTCTGGTGGTGACGCTGTCCTGGGCTCCACAGTGACCTCCGTCCTACCGTCCTGCTGGTCTTGGTCTTGTTGCACCGATATGGCAACCTTTGCCTGATGCCTCGAGACTCCTCGCATGTACTTGCTTCTTTAGCACCAAAGAGGGAACGGGTACACTGTGCGCATTGGCGCCCGCCTGGCGTTGGTCGTCATGGCTTGCATCACAGGGACCTCACGAGGTGCCCCTCTCCTTGATCTCTCTGCCCCTCGCGAGCCGGCCTAGTGAGGCCGCACCGAGGAGGTCTTGCGTTGTCTGCCTCGCGAGGCTTGGCCCCTCGCGAGGGTCTTGAGTGTTCGCTGATGAAGATGGGCCGTAGAGGGCCGCTGGTGGAGGCACGCCATGGGCCGCAGGCAGGCAAGTCTGGGGACCCCCGTTCCTAGGACGCCGACATACACCACAACAAAACGATGTTGTTGAGCGTATGAATAGGACCATTATTTCCAGAGCCCGTTGCACGTTGTCCAATGCAGGTTTGTATAGGCGTTTTTGGGCTGAGGCCGCTTCCACTGCTTGTTATCTCATTAACCGTTCACCATCTATTGCTCTTAATAAGAAAACTCCAATTGAGGTATGATCTGGTTCACCTACTGATTATGGACAGTTCAGAGTTTTTTGTTGCAGTACTTATGCTCATGTTGATAATGGAAAAGTGGAGCCTAGGGTTGTTAAGTTCATCTTTCTTGGTTATAAGTCTGGTGTTAAAGGTTTTATATTATGGAATCCTGAAACCCAGAAGGTTGTTATTAGCAGAAATGTTATCTTCAATGAATCTGCTATGTTACATGATGTTTCATCTACTAATGTTCCTGTTGAGAGTGAACAACAACATACTGTTCAGGTGGAGCATGTTATTGATTCAGGTGGTACATTTGTTAATGAAAATGTTGATGCACATGATGAACCCGTCGTTGATGATGATCATGTCACTCCCACTCCAAATCAGCCTATTGTTCCATCTGGTTGGAATGTCGCACGTTACAGAGTTAGACAGGGTATTAATAAACGTGATAGGTTAACTGAAGAGTGCAATATTGTTTCTTTTGCTTTATCTGTTGTAGAAAAAATAAAGGTAATGCTGAGCCTTCTTCATATACTGAGGCTATTATTTTTGGTGATAGTAATAAGTGGATGACCGCTATGCATGATGAGATAGAATCACTTGAAAAGAATGGCACTTGGGATTTAGTAAAATTACCTAGAGAGAAGAAACCTATTCGTTGGAAGTGGGTTTTCAAGAGGAAAGAAGGTGTTTCTCCTAATGATGAGACAAGATATAAAGAAAGATTAGTTGCTAAAGGTTACAGTCAGATTCCAGATATTGAGTATAACAAAGTCTTTTCTCCTATTGTGAAGCATAGCTCTATTCGCACTTTACTTAGTATTGTTGCCATGCCTGATTTTGAGCTTGAACAATTGGATGTTAAAACTATATTCTTACATGGAGAATTAGAAGAGGATATTTATATGGAACAACCTAAAGGTTTTGTTATTCCGGGAAAAGAAAATTTTGTCTGTAAGTTAAAGGAATCTCTGTATGGATTGAAGCAATGCCCTAGACAGTGGTACAAGAGATTTGACACTTCTATTTTCTCTCAAGGTTTCAAAGTGAAGGAAATATGCCCTAGAGGCAATAATAAAGTTATTATTTATTTCCTTATATCATGATAAATGTTTATTATTCATGCTAGAATTGTATTAACTGGAAACATAATACATGTGTGAATACATAGACAAACAGAGTGTCACTAGTATGCCTCTACTTGACTAGCTCATTAATCAAAGATGGTTATGTTTCCTAGCCATGAACAAAGAGTTGTTATTTGATTAACGAGATCACATCATTAGTTGAATGATCTGATTGACATGACCCATTACATTAGCATAGCACCCGATCGTTTAGTATGTTGCTATTGCTTTCATCCATGACTTATACATGTTCCTTCAACTATGAGAATATGCAACTCCCATTTACCGTAGGGACACTTTGTGTGCTACCAAACGTCACAACGTAACTGGGTGATTATAAAGGTGCTCTACAAGTGTCTCCGAAGGTACATATTGGGTTGGCATATTTCAAGATGAGGATTTGTCACTCCCATTGTCGGAGAGGTATCTCAGGGCCTTCTCGGTAATGCACATCACATAAAGCCTTGCAAGCATTGCAACCAATGAGTTAGTTGCGAGATGATGTATTACAGAACGAGAAAAGAGACTTGCCGGTAACGAGATTGAACTAGGTATTGGATACCGACGATCGAATCTCGGGCAAGTGACATACCGATGACAAAGGGAACAACGTATGTTGTTATGCGGTCTGACCGATAAAGATCTTCGTAGAATATGTAGGAACCAATATGGGCATCCAGGTCCCGCTATTGGTTATTGACCGGAGACGTGTCTCGGTCATGTCTACATTGTTCTCGAACCGTAGGGTCCGCACGCTTAACGTTACGATGACAATTATTATGAGTTTATGCATTTTGATGTACCGAAGGAGTTCGGAGTCCCGGATGTGATCACGGACGTGACGAGGAGTCTCGAAATGGTCGAGACATAAAGAGTTATATATTGGAAGCCTATGTTTGGACATCGGATGCATTCCAGGTGAAATCAGGATTTTACCGGAATACCGGGAGGGTTACCGGAACCCCCCGGGAGCATAATGGGCCAACATGGGCCTTGGAGGAGAAGTGAGAGGGCAGCCCTAGGGGCTGCGCGCCTCCCCCCTTCCCCTAGTCCTATTAGGACTAGGAGAGGTGGGCGCCCCCCTCTCCTTCTCTCTCCCCCTTGAAGAATCCTAGTCCAACTAGGATTGGGGGGGGGAATCCTACTCCCAGAGGGAGTAGGACTCCTCCTGCGCCTCCCTCCTTTGGCCGGCCAGCCTCCCCCCCTTCATCCTTTATATACGGGGGCAGGGGACACCCCAAGGACACACAAGTTGATCTACGGATCGTTCCTTAGCCGTGTGCGGTGCCCCCTTCCACCAAAGTCCACCTCGATCATATTGTTGCAGTGCTTAGGCGAAGCCCTGCGCCGGTAACACATCAAGATCGTCACCACGCCGTCGTGCTGACGGAACTCTTCCTCGACGCTTCGCTGGATCGGAGCCCGGGGATCGTCATCGAGCTGAACGTGTGCCAAGAACTCGGAGGTGCCGGAGTAACGGTGCTGTGATCGGTCGGATCGCGAGGAGAACGTACGACTACTTCCTCTACGTACGACTACTTCCTCTACGTCGTGTCAACGCTTCCGCTTCGGTCTACGAGGGTACGTAGACAAACACTCTCCCCCCTCGTTGCTATGCATCACCATGATCTTGCGTGTGCGTAGGAAATTTTTTGAAATTACTACGTTCCCCAAAAGTGGCATCCGAGCCTAGGTTTTTATGGTTTGATGTTATTTGCACGAGTAGAACACAAGTGAGTTGTGGACGATACAAGTCATACTGCCTACCAGCATGTCATACTTTGGTTCAGCGGTATTGTTGGACGAGACGATCCGGACCAACCTTACGCGTACGCTTACGCGAGACCGGTTCCCTCGACGTGCTTTGCACATAGATGGCTTGCGGAAGACTGTCTCTCCAACTTTAGTTGAACCAAGTGTGGCTACGCCCGGTCCTTGAGAAGGTTATAACGGAGTCTATTTGACAAACTATCGTTGTGGTTTTGATGCGTAGGTAAGATGAGTTCTTGCTTAAGCCCGTAGCAGCCACGTAAAACTTGCAACAACAAAGTAGAGGACGTCTAACTTGTTTTTGCAGGGCATGCTGTGATGTGATATGGTCAAGACATGATGCTAAATTTTATTGTATGAGATGATCATGTTTTGTAACCGAGTTATCGGCAACTGGCAGGAGCCATATGGTTGTCGCTTTATTGTATGCAATGCAATCGCGATGTAATGCTTTACTTTATTACTAAACGGTAGTGATAGTCGTGGAAGCATAAGATTGGCGAGACGACAACGATGCTGCAATGAAGATCAAGGTGTCGCGCCGGTGACGATGGTGATCATGACGGTGCTTCGAAGATGGAGATCACAAGCACAAGATGATGATGGCCATATCATATCACTTATATTGATTGCATGTGATGTTTATCCTTTTATGCATCTTATCTTGCTTTGATTGACGGTAGCATTATAAGATGATCTCTCACTAAATTATCAAGAAGTGTTCTCCCTGAGTATGCACCGTTGCGAAAGTTCTTCGTGCTGAGACACCACGTGATGATCGGGTGTGATAGGCTCTACGTTCAAATACAACGGGTGCAAAACAGTTGCACACGCGGAATACTCAGGTTTAACTTGACGAGCCTAGCATATACAGATATGGCCTCGGAACACGGAGACCGAAAGGTCGAGCGTGAATCATATAGTAGATATGATCAACATAGTGATGTTCACCATTGAAACTACTCCATCTCACGTGATGATCGGACATGGTTTAGTTGATTTGGATCACGTGATCACTTAGAGGATTAGAGAGATGTCTATCTAAGTGGGAGTTCTTAAGTAATATGATTAATTGAACTTAAATTTATCATGAACTTAGTCCTGGTAGTATTAGCATATCTATGTTGTAGATCAATAGCTCGCGTTGTTGCTTCCCTATGTTTATTTTGATATGTTCCTAGAGAAAATCATGTTGAAAGATGTTAGTAGCAATGATGCGGATTGGATCCGTGATCAGAGGTTTATCCTCATTGCTGCACAGAAAAATTATGTCCTTGATGCACCGCTAGGTGACGGACCTATTGCAGGAGCAGATGCAGACGTTATGAACATTTTGCTAGCTCAATATGATGACTACTTAATAGTTTAGTGCACCATGCTTAACGGCTTAGAATCGGGACTTCAAAGACGTTTTGAACGTCATGGACCATACGAGATGTTCCAGTAGTTGAAGTTAATATTTCAAGCAAATACCCGAGTTGAGAGATATGAAGTCTCCAACAAGTTCTATAGCTAAAAGATGGAGGAGAATCGCTCAACTAGTGAGCATGTGCTCAGATAGTCTGAGTACTACAATCACTTGAATCAAGTGGGAGTTAATCTTCCAGATAAGATAGTGATTGACAGAATTCTCTAGTCACCATCACCAAGTTAGTAGAACTTCGTGATGAACTATAATATGCAAGGGATAACGGAAAATATTCCCAAGCTCTTCGCGGTGCTAAAATTGGCGAAGGTAGAAATCAAAGAAAAAACATCAACTGTTGATGGTTGACAAGATCACTAGTTTCAAGAAAAGGGCAAAAGGAAAGAAGGGGAACTTCAAGAAGAACGGCAAGCAAGTTGCTGCTCAAGTGAAAAAGCCCAAGTCTGGTCCTAAGCCTGAGACTAAGTGCTTCTACTGCAAAGGGACTGGTCACTGGAAGCGGAACTACCCCAAGTGATTGGCGGATAAGAAGGATGGCAAAGTGAACATAAGTATATTTGGTATACATGTTATTGATGTGTATTTTACTAGTGTTCATAGCAACCCCTCAGTATTTGGTACTAGTTCAAGTTGCTAAGATTAGTAACTCGAAACGGGAGTTGCAGAATGAACAAAGACTAGTTAAAGGGCAAGGTGACGATGTGTGTTGGAAGTGGTTCCAAGATTGATATGATCATCATCACACACTCCCTATACTTTCGGGATTAGTGTTGAAACTAAATAAGTGTTATTTGGTGTTTGCGTTGAGCATGAATATGATTTGATCATGTTAATTGCAATACAGTTATTCATTTAAGTTAGAGAACAATTGTTGTTCTGTTTACATGAATAAAACCTTCTATGGTCATACACACCAATGAAAATAGTTCATTGGATCTCGATCGCAGTGATACACATATTCATGATATTGAAACCAAAAAGATACGAAGTTAATAATGATAGTGCAACCTATTTGTGGCACTGCCGTTTAGGTCATATTGGTGTAAAGCGCATGAAGAAACTCCATGCTGATGGGATTTTGGAATCACTTGATTATGAATCACTTGATGCTTGCGAACCATGCCTCTTGGGCAAGATGACTAAAAACGCCGTTCTCCGGAACAATGGAGCAAGCAACAGATTTGTTGGAAATCATACATACTGATGTATGTGGTCCGATGAATATTAAGGCTCGCGACAAGTATCATTATTTTCAGAACTTCACAGATGATTTAAGCAGATATGGGTATATCGACTTAATGAAACATAAGTCTGAAACGTTTGAAAAGTTCAAAGAATTTCAGAATGAAGTGGAGAATCATCGTAACAAGAAATAAAAGTTTCTACGATATGATCGCAGAAGTAAAATATTTAAGTTACGAGTTTGGCCTTCAGTTAAAACAATGTGAAATAGTTTCACTACTCACGCCACCTGGAACACCACAGTGTAATGGTGTATCCAAACGTCATAACCGTACTTTATTGGATATAGTACAATCTATGATGTTTCTTACCGATTTACCAATATCGTTTTGGGATCATGCATTAGAGACAGCTGCATTCACGTTTAAAAGGGGCATCATCTAAAGTCCGTTGAGACGACACAATATGAACTATGGTTTGTCAAGAAACCAAAGTTGTCGTTTCTTAAAGTTTGGGGTTGCGATGCTTATGTAAAATTTTTTATCCTAATAAGCTCAAACCCAAATCGGAGAAATGTGTCTTCATAGGATACCCAAAGGAGACTGTTGGGTACACCTTCTATCACAGATCCGAAGGCAAGATATTCGTTGCTGAGAATGGATCCTTTCCAGAGAAGGAGTTTCTCTCGAAAGAAGTGAGTGGGAGGAAAGTAGAAAAGTTGATAAGGTAATTGTACCTTCTCCCTTATTGGAAAGTAGTTCATCACAGAAATCTGTTCTTGTGACTACTACACCAATTAGTAAGGAAGCTAATGATGATGATCATGTAACTTCAAGATCAAGTTACTACCGAATCTCGTAAGTAAACTAGAGTGAGATCCGCACCAGAGTGGTACGGTAATCCTGTTCTGGAAGTCATGTTAATAGACCATGACGAACTTGCGAACTATGAGGAAGCGATGATGAGCCCAGATTCCGCGAAATGGTTAGAGGCCATGAAATCTGAGATATGATCCATGTATGAGAACAAAGTATGGACTTTGATGGATTTGCCCGGTGATCGGCAAGCCATAGAATATAAATGGATCTTCAAGAGGAAGACGGACACTGATAGTAGTGTTACTATCTACAAAGCTAGAATTGTCGCAAAAGGTTTTCGACAAGTTCAAGGTGTTGACTACGATGAGAGTTTCTCACTCGTGCCTATGCTTAAGTCTGTCCAAATCATGTTAGCAATTGCCGCATTTTATGAAATCCGGCAAATGGATAAACAAAACTACATTCCTTAATGGATTTATTAAAGAAGAGTTGTATACGATGCAACTAGAAGGTTTTGTCGATCCTGAAGGTGTTAACAAAATATGCAAGCTCCAGCGATCCATCTATGGACTGGTGCAAGCATCTCGGAGTTGGAATATACGCTTTGATAAGTTGATCAAAGCATATAGTTTTATACAGACTTGCGGTGAAGCCTGTAATTACAAGAAAGTGAGTGGGAGCACTACAACATTTCTGATAAGTATATGTAAATGACATATTATTGATCGGAAATAATGTAGAATTATTCTGTAAAGCATAAAGGAGTATTTGAAAGGAGTTTTTCGAAGAAGGACCTCGGTGAAGCTGCTTACATATTAAGCATCAAGATCTATAAGAGATAGATCAAGACGCTTGATAAGTTTTTCAATAAATACATACCTTGAAAAGATTTTTGAAGTAGTTCAAAATGGAACAGTCAAAGAAAGAATTCTTGCCTGTATTACAAGGTGTGAAATTGAGTAAGACTCAAAGCCCGACCACGGCAGAAGATAGAAAGAGAATGAAAGTCATTCCCTATGCCTCAGCCATAGGTTCTATAAAGTATGCCATGCTGTGTACCAGACCTATTGTATACCCTACCCTGAGATTGGCACGGGAGTACAATAGTGATCTAGGAGTAGATCACTGGACGGCGGTCAAAATTATCCTTAGTGGAATAAGGATATGTTTCTCGATTATGGAGGTGACAAAAAGGTTCGTCGTAAAAGGTTACGTCGATGCAAGTTTTGACACTAATCTGGATGACTCTAAGTCTCAATCTAGATACATATTGAAAGTGGGAGCAATTAGCTAAAGTAGCTCCGTGCAGAGCATTGTAGACATAGAAAATTGCAAAATACATAACGGATCTGAATGTGGCAGACCCGTTGACTAAACTTCTCTCACAAGCAAAAGTCACACTGTAGTACTCTTTGGGTGTTAATCACATAGCAATGTGAACTAGATTACTGAATCTAGTAAACCCTTTGGGTGTTGGTCACATATCGATGTGAACTATTGCTGATAAATCACATGGCGATGTGAACTAGATTATTGACTCTAGTGCAAGTGGGAGACTGAAGGAAATATGCCCTAGAGGCAATAATAAAGTTATTATTTATTTCCTTATATCATGATAAATGTTTATTATTCATGCTAGAATTGTATTAACTGGAAACATAATACATGTGTGAATACATAGACAAACAGAGTGTCACTAGTATGCCTCTACTTGACTAGCTCATTAATCAAAGATGGTTATGTTTCCTAGCCATGAACAAAGAGTTGTTATTTGATTAACGAGATCACATCATTAGTTGAATGATCTGATTGACATGACCCATTACATTAGCATAGCACCCGATCGTTTAGTATGTTGCTATTGCTTTTATCCATGACTTATACATGTTCCTTCAACTATGAGAATATGCAACTCCCATTTACCGTAGGGACACTTTGTGTGCTACCAAACGTCACAACGTAACTGGGTGATTATAAAGGTGCTCTACAAGTGTCTCCGAAGGTACATATTGGGTTGGCATATTTCAAGATGAGGATTTGTCACTCCCATTGTCGGAGAGGTATCTCAGGGCCTTCTCGGTAATGCACATCACATAAAGCCTTGCAAGCATCGCAACCAATGAGTTAGTTGCGAGATGATGTATTACAGAACGAGAAAAGAGACTTGCCGGTAACGAGATTGAACTAGGTATTGGATACCGACGATCGAATCTCGGGCAAGTGACATACCGATGACAAAGGGAACAACGTATGTTGTTATGCGGTCTGACCGATAAAGATCTTCGTAGAATATGTAGGAACCAATATGGGCATCCAGGTCCCGCTATTGGTTATTGACCGGAGACGTGTCTCGGTCATGTCTACATTGTTCTTGAACCGTAGGGTCCGCACGCTTAACGTTACGATGACAGTTATTATGAGTTTATGCATTTTGATGTACCGAAGGAGTTCGGAGTCCCGGATGTGATCACGGACGTGACGAGGAGTCTCGAAATGGTCGAGACATAAAGAGTTATATATTGGAAGCCTATGTTTGGACATCGGATGCATTCCAGGTGAAATCAGGATTTTACCGGAATACCGGGAGGGTTACCGGAACCCCCCGGGAGCATAATGGGCCAACATGGGCCTTGGAGGAGAAGTGAGAGGGCAGCCCTAGGGGCTGCGCGCCTCCCCCCTTCCCCTAGTCCTATTAGGACTAGGAGAGGTGGGCGCCCCCCTCTCCTTCTCTCTCCCCCTTGAAGAATCCTAGTCCAACTAGGATTGGGGGGGGGGGGGGAATCCTACTCCCAGAGGGACTAGGAGTCCTCCTGCGCCTCCCTCCTTTGGCCGGCCAGCCTCCCCCCCTTCATCCTTTATATACGGGGGCAGGGGACACCCCAAGGACACACAAGTTGATCTACGGATCGTTCCTTAGCCGTGTGCGGTGCCCCCTTCCACCAAATTCCACCTCGATCATATTGTTGCAGTGCTTAGGCGAAGCCCTGCGCCGGTAACACATCAAGATCGTCACCACGCCGTCGTGCTGACGGAACTCTTCCTCGACGCTTCGCTGGATCGGAGCCCGGGGATCGTCATCGAGCTGAACGTGTGCCAAGAACTCGGAGGTGCCGGAGTAACGGTGCTGTGATCGGTCGGATCGCGAGGAGAACGTACGACTACTTCCTCTACGTACGACTACTTCCTCTACGTCGTGTCAACGCTTCCGCTTCGGTCTACGAGGGTACGTAGACAAACACTCTCCCCCCTCGTTGCTATGCATCACCATGATCTTGCGTGTGCGTAGGAAATTTTTTGAAATTACTACGTTCCCCAAAAGTGGCATCCGAGCCTAGGTTTTTATGGTTTGATGTTATTTGCACGAGTAGAACACAAGTGAGTTGTGGACGATACAAGTCATACTGCCTACCAGCATGTCATACTTTGGTTCAGCGGTATTGTTGGACGAGACGATCCGGACCAACCTTACGCGTACGCTTACGCGAGACCGGTTCCCTCGACGTGCTTTGCACATAGATGGCTTGCGGAAGACTGTCTCTCCAACTTTAGTTGAACCAAGTGTGGCTACGCCCGGTCCTTGAGAAGGTTAAAACGGAGTCTATTTGACAAACTATCGTTGTGGTTTTGATGCGTAGGTAAGATGAGTTCTTGCTTAAGCCCGTAGCAGCCACGTAAAACTTGCAACAACAAAGTAGAGGACGTCTAACTTGTTTTTGCAGGGCATGCTGTGATGTGATATGGTCAAGACATGATGCTAAATTTTATTGTATGAGATGATCATGTTTTGTAACTGAGTTATCGGCAACTGGCAGGAGCCATATGGTTGTCGCTTTATTGTATGCAATGCAATCGCGATGTAATGCTTTACTTTATTACTAAACGGTAGTGATAGTCGTGGAAGCATAAGATTGGCGAGACGACAACAATGCTGCAATGAAGATCAAGGTGTCGCGCCGGTGACGATGGTGATCATGACGGTGCTTCGAAGATGGAGATCACAAGCACAAGATGATGATGGCCATATCATATCACTTATATTGATTGCATGTGATGTTTATCCTTTTATGCATCTTATCTTGCTTTGATTGACGGTAGCATTATAAGATGATCTCTCACTAAATTATCAAGAAGTGTTCTCCCTGAGTATGCACCGTTGCGAAAGTTCTTCGTGCTGAGACACCACGTGATGATCGGGTGTGATAGGCTCTACGTTCAAATACAACGGGTGCAAAACAGTTGCACACGCGGAATACTCAGGTTTAACTTGACGAGCCTAGCATATACAGATATGGCCTCGGAACACGGAGACCGAAAGGTCGAGCGTGAATCATATAGTAGATATGATCAACATAGTGATGTTCACCATTGAAACTACTCCATCTCACGTGATGATCGGACATGGTTTAGTTGATTTGGATCACGTGATCACTTAGAGGATTAGAGAGATGTCTATCTAAGTGGGAGTTCTTAAGTAATATGATTAATTGAACTTAAATTTATCATGAACTTAGTCCTGGTAGTATTAGCATATCTATGTTGTAGATCAATAGCTCGCGTTGTTGCTTCCCTATGTTTATTTTGATATGTTCCTAGAGAAAATCATGTTGAAAGATGTTAGTAGCAATGATGCGGATTGGATCCGTGATCAGAGGTTTATCCTCATTGCTGCACAGAAAAATTATGTCCTTGATGCACCGCTAGGTGACGGACCTATTGCAGGAGCAGATGCAGACGTTATGAACATTTTGCTAGCTCAATATGATGACTACTTAATAGTTTAGTGCACCATGCTTAACGGCTTAGAATCGGGACTTCAAAGATGTTTTGAACGTCATGGACCATACGAGATGTTCCAGTAGTTGAAGTTAATATTTCAAGCAAATACCCGAGTTGAGAGATATGAAGTCTCCAACAAGTTCTATAGCTAAAAGATGGAGGAGAATCGCTCAACTAGTGAGCATGTGCTCAGATAGTCTGAGTACTACAATCACTTGAATCAAGTGGGAGTTAATCTTCCAGATAAGATAGTGATTGACAGAATTCTCTAGTCACCATCACCAAGTTAGTAGAACTTCGTGATGAACTATAATATGCAAGGGATAACGGAAAATATTCCCAAGCTCTTCGCGGTGCTAAAATTGGCGAAGGTAGAAATCAAAGAAAAAACATCAACTGTTGATGGTTGACAAGATCACTAGTTTCAAGAAAAGGGCAAAAGGAAAGAAGGGGAACTTCAAGAAGAACGGCAAGCAAGTTGCTGCTCAAGTGAAAAAGCCCAAGTCTGGTCCTAAGCCTGAGACTAAGTGCTTCTACTGCAAAGGGACTGGTCACTGGAAGCGGAACTACCCCAAGTGATTGGCGGATAAGAAGGATGGCAAAGTGAACATAAGTATATTTTGTATACATGTTATTGATGTGTATTTTACTAGTGTTCATAGCAACCCCTCAGTATTTGGTACTAGTTCAAGTTGCTAAGATTAGTAACTCGAAACGGGAGTTGCAGAATGAACAAAGACTAGTTAAAGGGCAAGGTGACGATGTGTGTTGGAAGTGGTTCCAAGATTGATATGATCATCATCACACACTCCCTATACTTTCGGGATTAGTGTTGAAACTAAATAAGTGTTATTTGGTGTTTGCGTTGAGCATGAATATGATTTGATCATGTTAATTGCAATACAGTTATTCATTTAAGTTAGAGAACAATTGTTGTTCTGTTTACATGAATAAAACCTTCTATGGTCATACACACCAATGAAAATAGTTCATTGGATCTCGATCGCAGTGATACACATATTCATGATATTGAAACCAAAAAGATACGAAGTTAATAATGATTGTGCAACCTATTTGTGGCACTGCCGTTTAGGTCATATTGGTGTAAAGCGCATGAAGAAACTCCATGCTGATGGGATTTTGGAATCACTTGATTATGAATCACTTGATGCTTGCGAACCATGCCTCTTGGGCAAGATGACTAAAAACGCCGTTCTCCGGAACAATGGAGCAAGCAACAGATTTGTTGGAAATCATACATACTGATGTATGTGGTCCGATGAATATTAAGGCTCGCGACAAGTATCATTATTTTCAGAACTTCACAGATGATTTAAGCAGATATGGGTATATCGACTTAATGAAACATAAGTCTGAAACGTTTGAAAAGTTCAAAGAATTTCAGAATGAAGTGGAGAATCATCGTAACAAGAAATAAAAGTTTCTACGATATGATCGCAGAAGTAAAATATTTAAGTTACGAGTTTGGCCTTCAGTTAAAACAATGTGAAATAGTTTCACTACTCACGCCACCTGGAACACCACAGTGTAATGGTGTATCCAAACGTCATAACCGTACTTTATTGGATATAGTACAATCTATGATGTTTCTTACCGATTTACCAATATCGTTTTGGGATCATGCATTAGAGACAGCTGCATTCACGTTTAAAAGGGGCAGCATCTAAAGTCCGTTGAGACGACACAATATGAACTATGGTTTGTCGAGAAACCAAAGTTGTCGTTTCTTAAAGTTTGGGGTTGCGATGCTTATGTAAAAATTTTTATCCTAATAAGCTCAAACCCAAATCGGAGAAATGTGTTTTCATAGGATACCCAAAGGAGACTGTTGGGTACACCTTCTATCACAGATCCGAAGGCAAGATATTCGTTGCTGAGAATGGATCCTTTCCAGAGAAGGAGTTTCTCTCGAAAGAAGTGAGTGGGAGGAAAGTAGAAAACTTGATAAGGTAATTGTACCTTCTCCCTTATTGGAAAGTAGTTCATCACAGAAATCTGTTCTTGTGACTACTACACCAATTAGTAAGGAAGCTAATGATGATGATCATGTAACTTCAAGATCAAGTTACTACCGAATCTCGTAAGTAAACTAGAGTGAGATCCGCACCAGAGTGGTACGGTAATCCTGTTCTGGAAGTCATGTTAATAGACCATGACGAACTTGCGAACTATGAGGAAGCGATGATGAGCCCAGATTCCGCGAAATGGTTAGAGGCCATGAAATCTGAGATATGATCCATGTATGAGAACAAAGTATGGACTTTGATGGATTTGCCCGGTGATCGGCAAGCCATAGAATATAAATGGATCTTCAAGAGGAAGACGGACACTGATAGTAGTGTTACTATCTACAAAGCTAGAATTGTCGCAAAAGGTTTTCGACAAGTTCAAGGTGTTGACTACGATGAGAGTTTCTCACTCGTGCCTATGCTTAAGTCTGTCCAAATCATGTTAGCAATTGCCGCATTTTATGAAATCCGGCAAATGGATAAACAAAACTACATTCCTTAATGGATTTATTAAAGAAGAGTTGTATACGATGCAACTATAAGGTTTGTCGATCCTGAAGGTGTTAACAAAATATGCAAGCTCCAGCGATCCATCTATGGACTGGTGCAAGCATCTCGGAGTTGGAATATACGCTTTGATAAGTTGATCAAAGCATATAGTTTTATACAGACTTGCGGTGAAGCCTGTAATTACAAGAAAGTGAGTGGGAGCACTACAACATTTCTGATAAGTATATGTAAATGACATATTATTGATCGGAAATAATGTAGAATTATTCTGTAAAGCATAAAGGAGTATTTGAAAGGAGTTTTTCGAAGAAGGACCTCGGTGAAGCTGCTTACATATTAAGCATCAAGATCTATAAGAGATAGATCAAGACGCTTGATAAGTTTTTCAATAAATACATACCTTGAAAAGATTTTTGAAGTAGTTCAAAATGGAACAGTCAAAGAAAGAATTCTTGCCTGTATTACAAGGTGTGAAATTGAGTAAGACTCAAAGCCCGACCACGGCAGAAGATAGAAAGAGAATGAAAGTCATTCCCTATGCCTCAGCCATAGGTTCTATAAAGTATGCCATGCTGTGTACCAGACCTATTGTATACCCTACCCTGAGATTGGCACGGGAGTACAATAGTGATCTAGGAGTAGATCACTGGACGGCGGTCAAAATTATCCTTAGTGGAATAAGGATATGTTTCTCGATTATGGAGGTGACAAAAAGGTTCGTCGTAAAAGGTTACGTCGATGCAAGTTTTGACACTAATCTGGATGACTCTAAGTCTCAATCTAGATACATATTGAAAGTGGGAGCAATTAGCTAAAGTAGCTCCGTGCAGAGCATTGTAGACATAGAAAATTGCAAAATACATAACGGATCTGAATGTGGCAGACCCGTTGACTAAACTTCTCTCACAAGCAAAAGTCACACTGTAGTACTCTTTGGGTGTTAATCACATAGCAATGTGAACTAGATTACTGAATCTAGTAAACCCTTTGGGTGTTGGTCACATATCGATGTGAACTATTGCTGATAAATCACATGGCGATGTGAACTAGATTATTGACTCTAGTGCAAGTGGGAGACTGAAGGAAATATGCCCTAGAGGCAATAATAAAGTTATTATTTATTTCCTTATATCATGATAAATGTTTATTATTCATGCTAGAATTGTATTAACTGGAAACATAATACATGTGTGAATACATAGACAAACAGAGTGTCACTAGTATGCCTCTACTTGACTAGCTCATTAATCAAAGATGGTTATGTTTCCTAGCCATGAACAAAGAGTTGTTATTTGATTAACGAGATCACATCATTAGTTGAATGATCTGATTGACATGACCCATTACATTAGCATAGCACCCGATCGTTTAGTATGTTGCTATTGCTTTTATCCATGACTTATACATGTTCCTTCAACTATGAGAATATGCAACTCCCATTTACCGTAGGGACACTTTGTGTGCTACCAAACGTCACAACGTAACTGGGTGATTATAAAGGTGCTCTACAAGTGTCTCCGAAGGTACATATTGGGTTGGCATATTTCAAGATGAGGATTTGTCACTCCCATTGTCGGAGAGGTATCTCAGGGCCTTCTCGGTAATGCACATCACATAAAGCCTTGCAAGCATTGCAACCAATGAGTTAGTTGCGAGATGATGTATTACAGAACGAGAAAAGAGACTTGCCGGTAACGAGATTGAACTAGGTATTGGATACCGACGATCGAATCTCGGGCAAGTGACATACCGATGACAAAGGGAACAACGTATGTTGTTATGCGGTCTGACCGATAAAGATCTTCGTAGAATATGTAGGAACCAATATGGGCATCCAGGTCCCGCTATTGGTTATTGACCGGAGACGTGTCTCGGTCATGTCTACATTGTTCTCGAACCGTAGGGTCCGCACGCTTAACGTTACGATGACAGTTATTATGAGTTTATGCATTTTGATGTACCGAAGGAGTTCGGAGTCCCGGATGTGATCACGGACGTGACGAGGAGTCTCGAAATGGTCGAGACATAAAGAATTATATATTGGAAGCCTATGTTTGGACATCGGATGCATTCCAGGTGAAATCAGGATTTTACCGGAATACCGGGAGGGTTACCGGAACCCCCCGGGAGCATAATGGGCCAACATGGGCCTTGGAGGAGAAGTGAGAGGGCAGCCCTAGGGGCTGCGCGCCTCCCCCCTTCCCCTAGTCCTATTAGGACTAGGAGAGGTGGGCGCCCCCCTCTCCTTCTCTCTCCCCCTTGAAGAATCCTAGTCCAACTAGGATTGGGGGGGGGGGGGAATCCTACTCCCAGAGGGAGTAGGACTCCTCCTGCGCCTCCCTCCTTTGGCCGGCCAGCCTCCCCCCTTCATCCTTTATATACGGGGGCAGGGGACACCCCAAGGACACACAAGTTGATCTACGGATCGTTCCTTAGCCGTGTGCGGTGCCCCCTTCCACCAAATTCCACCTCGATCATATTGTTGCAGTGCTTAGGCGAAGCCCTGCGCCGGTAACACATCAAGATCGTCAACACGCCGTCGTGCTGACGGAACTCTTCCTCGACGCTTCGCTGGATCGGAGCCCGGGGATCGTCATCGAGCTGAACGTGTGCCAAGAACTCGGAGGTGCCGGAGTAACGGTGCTGTGATCGGTCAGATCGCGAGGAGAACGTACGACTACTTCCTCTACGTACGACTACTTCCTCTACGTCGTGTCAACGCTTCCGCTTCGGTCTACGAGGGTACGTAGACAAACACTCTCCCCCCTCGTTGCTATGCATCACCATGATCTTGCGTGTGCGTAGGAAATTTTTTGAAATTACTACATTCCCCAACACAAAGGTCTAATTAGGATAGCTATGTTCATTTGAAAACTGTCAATGGTTCATCTATTTATATGCTCCTTTATGTTGATGTTATGCTAATTGCTGCAAAGAGTATGTCAGATATCAACGAACTAAAGAAGCAATTGAGTAATGAATTTGAGATGAAGGATTTGGGTGCAGCAAAGAAAATACTTGGCATGGAAATATCCGGAGATAGACCGTTTGGAATAGTATATCTAAGTCTGAAGGGATATATTGATAAAGTTCTTCGTCCTTTTAATATGCATAATGCCAAGCCAGTAAGTACTCCGTTAGTTGCACTTCAAATTATCATCATCCTTTTGTCCTAAGTCAGATGCATATATTGAGTACATGTCTAGAGTTCCCTATTCGAGTGTAGT
Organism: Aegilops umbellulata; assembly: GCA_032464435.1. Taxonomy (NCBI): domain Eukaryota; kingdom Viridiplantae; phylum Streptophyta; class Magnoliopsida; order Poales; family Poaceae; genus Aegilops; species Aegilops umbellulata. Next base: position 73,304,761 of record CP136059.1, read on the forward strand.
TGGTTCACCTATGTATGCCAAGGTTTGTTCCCATCAGGATTTATCTTATGCATTGAGTGTTGTCAGTAGATACATGATTAATCCTGGAAAAGAGCATTGGAAAGCATTTCACTAGATTTTCATATACCTGCGAGGTACTTCTAATGCTTACTTATAGTTTGGGAAAGCTATAAATGAACTTGTTTGTTTTGTTGGTTCTGATTTTGCTGGTGATTGGATAAGAGAAGATCACTCACAGGTTATGTTTTTGCCATTGGTGTTTGTGCTGTGAGTTGAGAGCAACTTTGTAGTCTATTGTGGCTTGTTCCACTACTGATGCCGAGTATATGGCTATTTCTGAGGCATGCAAAGAAGCTGTCTGGTTGAAAGGTTTATACACTGAGCTTTGTGGAGATTCATCTTGCCCTACCATATTTTCTGATAGTCAAAGTGCCATATATCTTACAAAGAATCCAATGTATCATGAGAGAACAAAGCACATTGATGTCCGGTATCATTATATTCGGCATGTTGTTGCTGAAGGAAATTTGAAGGTATGCAGGATAAGTACTCATGATAATCCTGCTAATATGATGACAAAGCCAATTCCTACCAATAAGTTTGAGCTTTGCTCACGCTTAGTTGGTATTTCTCACTAGTCCCATGGACTTTGTCTAGTCTTCTGAATTTGTCAAGTTAGCACCCTGTGAAACCCTTGTATTGTTGTGAAAATGTGTTATGATTTTCGCTTTTGAGGATAATGGAACTTTCATGTATATGTTGGTATGCTTTCTAGTTTTGATGCAGGGGACCATTGAAATAAGAGTACGATAGATGTAGAGAAACATACTTTATTTACTTATTTTGCTCAGACTGAATACAACTTAACTTAGAACAACCCTGAATGATAACACATTATTCAGGGGCCCATTGAAATAAGAGTACAATAGCTATAGAGAAACACACTTTATTCACTCAGTTTGCTGGCCTTTATCCTAGCGCACCACTCTTCGAATTGCTTCTAATACTTAGATCTATGCTCTTTCTTTCGCTTGTCATCCAAGATCTTCTTCTCTTTTCTTTCCACGTACCCGGCACAGAACCAGTACAACTCGTATTCTTTCTTAGTTTCTAGCCAACATTTTCTTGCGCAACTGGCACATTCCCGCAATCAGGTGACATGTTTTTTACAAACCGAATGGGGATATCAAAAAACACAGGATATAAAAACTTTGGCTTACGAAAAATGGTGTATGCCCCTTCGTGTGGCTATACACGAATCCCTAGAAACCCATCTCTTCTTTGGTTCTTATCTTGAATTCATCTGCGGTGTAGCAGGCTCGCACACTACAATGGCAGTGCAGGACCTGTGGCACAAAGGAGTTGAGCTCGTCAGCGGATGGCATCTCTGGTGGGAGGAAGGTGACGCTGTGGGGTCCTACTAGTTCGTTTAGACTCCCTTATCCTTTGTCTGAAGAGGAAGCCATGGTACGGTTGTGGCTGTGAAGAAGCTATGATGGCATTTCAAAATTTGTACATCGCCCGCTGTTGCATAGCCATTGTATGAAGTGTTCAAACCTCAGTATGTCTGATATTGTGATGTGACACTATAATCTTCAAGCGATGTGTGTAGAAGGCCGATTGCCTGTCTTACTAGGCTGCCTGGCTTAGTGGGCTTTTGGTAAGCGGTCTCATCCCTCTCCTTCTTTCCCCAAATCTATTGTGCTGAAACCCTACCGGCGGCACTTCACATCGGTTTCCACAACAGGTTAGGAATCGCCAGCTAGCCGGTGGTTCTACTATCATCCCACCCTAAGCAAGCCCCGACCCGTCGTCAGCACCGTAAACAATCTAGGCGACATGAAATTTGTGCGGAGTCTATTGTTTCACATGAGAATCAACCGTGGGCGGATGTACGTGGCCGCAACCGCCAATCCTTTTTATTTTTTCCAGCTTGAAGGTGGAATTATTTGTGTGATGCACAAGGTCACATGTGGTCTTGCCACTATAACCTTGTTAGTTGTTTAATTTGTGTCATCTTTAGGCTAGTCAACAACCAAGTTCTCTTATATCTAGGTCCACGTATGTTGTATTGAACACTGACAGTTGTTCGTCATGTTCTTGCGCAGAATATTTTCCTGATTGGATTCTCGTGTGGTAGCCAAATTGCGGATCCGGTGCCCGTTTCTTATGAATCTACAACATCTCATTTGCCGGATGATGGTAACTCTCTCTAATTTTAAATTTGCGGACGACTGTAACACCAACACGCCTTGTCCATCGCCATTTGGATATCGGTAATGATGTTTCATTTATAGAGGATAGCGGAGTTCTTGGTATTCCCGTGACCGGGCAAGTCCGAACTGTGTCAACAACAAGTTCCACCTAGTCACAGCGAAGCCGCGCACATGAGAAGGCTACCATCGACTCAACTAACTCTCATCAGTCTAAATCCATCCATGAAAGCCAGGCACAACCTACTTGTAGGTAATCACTAACATTGTGTGAGTGCTGATGCCCCATTGTTTGTATTGTATTTTTTTGTGTTGTGACATTTTTTTATGAACACAGGTGGTTCTAGACATTGAACCAGCTTTACATGCTGAACCACCAGGTGAACCCACCCTGATATTGAACTTTGCTAGTTATGGTAATGCAGATGCAGATGGTAATGAGCAGACTGTTGTTCATCTTGGCACTAATGAACCGCTATCAAAAAGATGTCATGCAGTAAAAGCAGTGGAGGATGTTGGTACCTGCACCGACGACCCGCCATTCCAAGAAGGAACTCCCGCTGGGGGTTCTGTTGTTGAATGTCATACTGAATTATTTGTCATGGGAGACACATGAGATCTACTAAAGGACGCTTATGGACATTGCATGGAAGGAGCAGAAATGAACAAATCATTGCATTGGCGAAGCCCAGACAAAGCGACACATCTTCGCACAACAAGTTTTATTCCGTTTGTCAATGTTTCCAATTTTATTGTTCATAATCGTTATGGTATCACTTTCTCTGATCAGGCCTACACTAGGCGCTGATATGCCTCCAACGTATCTACTTTTCCTAACACTTTTCCTCCTGTTTTGGACTCCAATTTGCATGATTTGAATGAAACTAACCTCGGACTGACGCTGTTTTTAGTAGAACTACCATGGTGTTGTTTTTTTGCGGAAATAAAAGTTCCCGGAATGGAACGAAACTTGATTTTTTATACAATAAAAGAGAATTTTTGGAGCCAAGAGCCACCGGAGGGGGGCATCTGGGTGGGCACAACCCACCAGGGCGCGCCAACCCTCCCAAGCGCGCCCAGCTGGGTTGTCCCCACCTAGTGGCCCCGCAGACCCAGAAACCGACGCTATAAAATCCTTTTTTCTAGAAAACACCCATGGAGAAGGAATTATCACGTTCCACGAGACGGAGCCGCCGTCACCTCCTGTTCTTCATCGGGAGGCCAGATCTAGAGTCTGTTTGGGGCTCCGGAGAGGGGGACCTTCGTTCTTCATCATCACCAACCTATCTCCATCGCCAATTCCATGATGCTCCCCACTGGGAGTGAGTAATTCTTTCGTAGGCTCACTGGTCGGTGATGTCAGGACCCGATTCTAAGTCACACCGATCAAGTTGGTTAATAACTCGAGAGGGGCCGAGTTACCAGAACCCAATGTGTGGTAGTAGCTAGTCATTGGATAACATACATAGAACTCAGTGCTTAGGGACGGTTCTAGTGAGACAACCCACCATGTACTCCTACATGGCCTCTCACCACTACCTTTACCAAATCGTGTTCACACACTTGACTCTCAGCATCAGAACAGATCATAACACTCCAATCCATTCCCAATGAATCAGACCTGACACAACTCTAAGCAATAGCATACATGGCATGGTAGGAACACAACATGGCTCAATCAACTCCTACATATGCTAGTGGGTTTCAACTACTTACTGTGGCAATGACAGGTCATGCAAAGGAATGGGTTCAACTACCACAACATAAAGTAGCAGTTGAATCGTTGTTGTCCTAATGCAATAAAAGAGAGCAGGAGCGAGAGAGTGGGATTGTATCGGAATGAACAAGGGGGTTTTGCTTGCCTGGTAGATCAATAGAGGGGCACAACTCCTTGGACAGGTACTCTGGAACACTCTCCGGAGTAGGACCTATCGAGAAGGAACGATGTCGACAATCAATACACAAGCATATGCAACAATATGATGCATGAACATGGCATGAAGATGTGATGTTGTTTGAGCTAATGCAACTAGCATTGATTTGGTTGAAGTCCATTTGAACCAAAGGTTCAAATGCAACTCCAAAATAAGCTCTTATAAATGCCATTCATGTGTTTTCACCTATACAGCAGGTATAACTTGTTTTTTCATGCATGAAACTGGTACAGATGGATAGATTGCATTTTTCTGATAATTTTTCATATATAACTTATTTCAATCTGAGCTATGGTTGAATTTCTGTGAATTTTTGAAGTTTTGAACATTTTCTGGAATTTCTGAATTATTTTAATACCAGAAAATGAATAACTGCATCAGCATTGCTTCATGCCTGCGTCAGTAGCTCAACAGCGCTGCCAGGTCAAACCTGACGTGTGGGGTCCACACGTCAGTGACCGGTTAGTTAACAGGGGTTATTATACTAATCTAATTAATGGATTAGGGCGCGTGGGCCCACTGTCAGCGTCAAGGATTAGTTAAACGGTGATTAGCCTTAAGCTAATCACCTGGCAGGTCAGGCCCGCACGTCAGGCCGGCTATGGTCATCGGCGGCGACCTCTGGACGCGGCGACGTCCATGCTGCAGGGCACGGGGGCGGCGGCTGGGAGCACCGGGGCGTAGCCCGTGCTCTCCCGCATCTAGTAGGGTAGGTAGGAGGAGGAGGGGTGGCCGGAGCTCACCGGAGCGGAGCTCACGGCGGCGGCCAGAGCATGGCCAAGTGCGGGCGGGGAGCTGCAATGCACGGGAGAGCGAGCGGAGGGGTGCTACGGCCTCCTGGCGTCACCAGGAGCGTGATTGAGTGCTCGGGCGCCACTAACACAAGCTAAAATGACGACGGCACCATGGTCGCCGGCGATGAGCTTACGGGCACGTGCGAGCGATGCTACGCTGCATAATCGGGCGTCAGGAAGGTGGGGAAACAGAGGAGAGCCCACGGCGGTTATGCGGGCGTACTCGGTGGGCTCGGGGAAGGACGAACGACGTCAGGGCGTTGAAGGCGATCTCCGGCGGCCGGAGGTAAAGACGATGGCGATGGCGGCTCTCGAGGGCTTCCCACGTCGCGTGGCTCGACGTAGAAGTAGAAGGAGACGTGGTGGAGCTTGCACACACAGAGAGAGGGTGAGGGGGAGGCGGTGGCTGCGTCTATGGCGTGCGGCGGCGACGGCAGCGCTCGGGCGTTCGCGGGTGAGGGCGAGAGAGAGGAGGGGAGGCCACTGGAGAGAGGGAGAGAGGTGCGGGGCAGCGGGTGGCGTCGCGCGGGGCATCCAGGCGACGAGGGTAAGGACAGGCAGGCAAGTGTCGTGGCGCGCGGAGCTCGCGCGCGCGCCGGGCACACGCCTCGCCTACTGGCGCGAGGTGGAGGACGGTGCGGTGGCTAGTGGGCTGGGCCAGCACAGTTGGGCCGGCACAGTGCCAGGCCGCAGGTGGCCCAGGTAAGGGTTTTTTCACTTTTTGTTTCTTTCTATTTTCTAACATTTGTTTGGTTTAAAAAAATATTAAACCATTTTATTTTCTTATGCCAATTTTTGTAGGGGCTAGTGGTATTATTCCAGCGCTCCTCAACTACTAGCATCAGTTTTGGACAATATTATATATATATAGCAATATATATCCAAAGCAAATAATTACTACATTAATTCCAAATGCTCAAAATAAATACTTATGAGCCCCTGAAAATATTGGTTTGATTTTTATCTGTGTCCAATATTTTCAGAGAGCGACATGAACATTTTCTTGGACCTTTTTGGAGCAATTTTTATCTGGATCATTTCCAGAAATGGTTCTGAGAGTTTCACAAATCCCCAATTCAAATTTAAATGAAATTTAAACATGATGCACACATGACTAGCTAGTCTAGGTCATACCAGAACTTGGGATGTGACAACTCGCCCCCACTTGAAGGAATCTCGTCCCGATATTTAGGGGTGGACGGAAAGAAGGTGGGGTACTCCAGTCGAAGACGATCTTCTCACTCCCAAGTAGCTTCTCTCTCAGAATGATGATACCACTGAACCTTGAGAAACTTGATGTTCTGACGTCGAGTGACACGCTCTGCTTGATCAAGAATGCGAACAGGGTACTCTCGATATGTGAGGTTATCTTGGAGATCAAGCGTTACGTGGTCCACTCCACGGATGGGATCCGAGAAGCAACGCCTGAGTTGAGAGACGTGGTAGACATCATGAACTCGAGAAAGATGTGGGGGTAGTTCCAACTGGTAGGCAACCTCTCCTAATTTAGCGAGAATGCGAAAAGGACCAATGTAACGAGGAGCCAACTTGCCCTTGATACCGAAACGATGAGTGCCCTTTAGAGGAGTAACCCGAAGGTAAGCCTTGTCACCAACTTCATAAGGCACATCCTTATGACGACGGTCATACTGGCTCTTGTGACGAGATTGGGATGTTTTCAAATTCTCACAAATGATGCGAACTTGCTCTTCTGCCTCCTGGATCATGTCCGGTCCAAAGAATTGTCTTTCACCTGTTTCTGACCAGTTCAAAGGTGTTCAACATCTTCGTCCATACAGAATTTCGAAAGGAGCTTTCTTGAGACTGGATTGGTAGCTATTGTTATAAGCAAACTCGACGAAAGGAAGGCACTTCTCCCAATCCATACCGAATGAGATAACGCAAGCTCTAAGCATGTCTTCAAGAATTTGATTGACCCGTTGCACCTGACCACTTGACTGAGGGTGGAAAGCGGTACTGAAGGAAAGATGGGTGCCCATGGCAGTTTGGAAACTCTCCCATAAATGAGAAGTGAAAAGACTACCACGGTCTGAATTGATCTCTAGTGGAACACCATGAAGTGAAACTATTCAAGAAATATATAAGTCAGCGAGCTGACTATCATTGATACTCTCTCGAACAGGTAGGAAGTGAGCCACTTCGGACAGACGATCAATGACTACGAAGATAGCATTATTCCCTTTCTTGGTCCTGGGAAAGCCGGTGATGAAGTCCATACCAACTTTGTCCCATTTACACTCAGGAATAGCTAAAGGATGAAGGGTGCCAGCAGGCCTTTGATGCTCTGCCTTAACGTGACGACAAACGTCACAATTAGCAACGAAGTCGGCGATTTCTCTCTTCATCCTAGTCCACCAAAACCTCTTGCGTAGGTCCTAATACATCTTAGTACTACCGGGATGAATCGTGAGATGGGATTCATGCGCCTCCTTAAGGACCAATTGCTGCATCTGCTGACTCTTGGGAACCACCAAGCGGTTCGCAAAGTAAATAACACCTTGTTCATCCATAGAGAAACAACTAGCTACTCCCTTGGAGATATTTCTCTTGATTCAGGAGATTCCTGTATCATGCTTCTGGACTTCTATGATATGATCCACAATAGTAGGCTTCGCCACCAAGGTAGAAAGGAACCCTTGAGGAGCAATGTGAAGGTCAAGCTTACAGAATTCCTCATGGATAAGTGGTTGGCCATGCTGCAACATGAGATTGTTGCAATAGGACTTACGACTTAGCTCATCAGCCATGACATTGCCCTTGCCTGGGGTGTAGGTAATCCCTAAGTCATAATCTGAGATCAACTCCAACCAACGTCTTTGCCTAAGGTTCAAATCTGGTTGGGTGAAAATATACTTGAGACTCTGATGATCGGTGTAAATCTCACAATGTTTACCAAGAAGGTAATGTCGCCATGTCTTAAGTGCATAGACAACAGCTGCAAGCTCTAGATCATGTGTAGGATAATTATCCTCATGTGGGTGCAACTATCGAGATGCATAGGCAATCACATGACGATCTTGCATAAGAATGCAACCTAGTCCCTGTCGTGAGGCATCACAATAGATAACAAAGTCCTTAGTGAAATCCGGTGGCACAAGTATGGGAGCAGAAGTCAGGCGTCTTTTTAGTTCCTAAAAACTGTGCTCACACTGTGGGGACCACTCAAACTTTTTATCTTTCTTGAGAAGTTCCGTGAGAGGTTTGGCCACTTTGGAGAAGTTTTCAACGAAGCGGCGACAATAACTGGCTAGACCAAGGAAACTCCTAACTTGCTTAACTGTTTCAGGCGGAGTCCAATCAAGAACGGCCTGAACTCTCTCGGGATTGACAACAATGCCCTTACCAGATATCACGTGGCCTACATAGGTCACTTCTGGCAACCAAAATTCGCACTTGGAGAACTTGGCATAAAGGCGATGCTCTCTGAGTTTTTCTAACACAAGTCTAAGATGTTCGGCATGCTCTTCCTCGTTCTTCGAGTAAATAAGAATATCATCGAGGTAAACCACGACGAACTTGTCTAAGTACTCCATGAAGATCGAGTTCATCAAGCGGGAGAAGGTAGCTGGAGCATTGGTTAGACCAAAGGACATAACAGTGTACTCGTACTGGCCATAACGAGTGATGAAAGCTGTCTTAGGAAAGTACCCGTTTTTTATCTTGATTTGGTGGTAGCCTAACCTCAAATCCATCTTGGAAAAGACTGAGGATCCAGCGAGCTGATCATACAGATCGTTGATCCTGGGGAGCGGATACTTATTCTTTATCGTGACCAAATTAACGGGACGATAATCTACAACCATCCGGTCCGTACCATCCTTCTTCTTGACGAAGAGGACGGGGCAAGCCCAAGGAGAAGAACTAGGATGGATGAAACCCTTTTGTAAGGATCATCAAGTTGTTTCTTAAGCTCATCTAGCTCTAAGGGTGCCATCTTGTAAGGTCTCCTAGAAATTGGGGCGGTTCCTGGGTTAAGATCTATGACAAACTCTACATCCCTGTCAGGTGGAATACCTGGCAGTTCCTCAGGAAAGACATCCGGAAAGTCACGGACTACCGGGATATCTTCAAGGTTTGGAAGAGGGCTGGCATTAAGAGTGTAGAGTTGACACTTTGCAACTCTGGTAGAGACAGTGACTATCTTGCCAGATGGGTGTGTAAGCTGAACAGACCTAATGTAACAGTCAATCTTGGCATGATGAGCTGTCATCCAGTCCATACCCAAGATGATGTTAATATCTGAAGACTTGAGGGCTATGAGTGACGCAAGGAATACAAGTCTGTCAATGAGGATTTCATTACCATGGCTTACACTAGAAGTTTGCCATTTGGATCCACGAGTTTGAATGACTAGTGGAGAAGGCATATCACAAAATGATATGTTGTGCAAGCTGGCATAGCTTTCGGAAATGAAGGAATGAGATGCTCTGATATCAAATAGAACCGAAGCTGGATGACAGTTGACAAGGAGTGTACCAAGAACGACATCCGAATCATCATGATCGTCTTTGGCTGAGACGTGATGCACACGTCCACGTTCAGTGGGAGCTGACTTGACACTGATCATCTTGCATGGTGGCTTACCATGGCCAATAGGCTTCTCGGGCTGGGGTGGAGCATAACTGGCTTGAGAGCAGTCACGTGCATAGTGTCCTGGTTCTCCGCATGTGAAGCAAGTCCCTGAAGTAGGACGTGGACCCGCATTGACAAGCGGTCTACCAATAGGCCTGGGTGTAGCATATGACTGAACTGGGTGAGGCGCCACACAAGATGGCCTCGGTGTATAACCGGGTGGAAGAGCGGAGTTCGGAACCCAAATCCCGCGCTCCTGCGAACTGGAACCGGAGGAAGGAACCAAATCACGGGTGTGTTTACGAGACTCCTCGTAAGTGATCTGAGCTGTCTCTACATTAATGCAATGGTGCAAGTGGAGATCACGACGCAACCTGGGGTTGAGACCCTTATGAAACCTAGCCTACTTTTTAGCGTCCGTGGACACTTCTTCTATAGCATAGCGGGCAAGGTTCTCAAACTCTCTACTGTAAGCATTGTCGGCGTTCTAGGAACGGGGGTCCCCAGACTTGCCTTCCTGCGGCCCGCGTTGTGGCTCAAAGGGGGCCCCAGCACGGCCCATCTTCATCAACACAGACCCAAGACCCTCATGAGGGGCCAAGCCTCGCGGGGCGGACGACACAGAGCTTCCTCAGGCATGGCCTCATCAGGCTGGCTCGTGAGGAGGCGGAGAGATCAAGGCGGGGTACCTCATGAGGTGCCCGTGACGCAAGCCATGACGACCAAGGGCGCCAGGCGGGCGCGAGCCCGCGCAGTGTCCTCCTTTCCTCTTTGGTGAAAAGGGAGCAAGCGCAGGCGAGAGCATCAAGCAAAGGCACCTATTTTGGTGCAACGAGACCAAGACCAGCCCCGCGACAGGGAGTAAGTCATTATGGAGCCCAAGCCAACATCACCACCAGAGCCTTTGGCAGGCGAAGACCAACTTTAGTCACGATAAGTGTACCAGATGTTCCCCTTCAAAATGGCCAATTGTTGGCGCCCTTCCCGCTCAATATTTGGGGAGAGGCCCAGGGCCTTTGCCTATAAATAGGACTAGCCACCCCCAGGGTAGAGGCGGATCGAGGAATCGGCAATCAATCAAGCAATCATAGAGAGAGAGAGAAGGGCGACTGAACTCCTCCTAGTAGTTCATCGCCCCAGCCAAGAACAGACCCTCGCGAGGCTGTTCTTCCTTATATTGCTCATCATCATCAGCCCAAGAGGCAATCCACCACACCACAAACTAGAGTAGGGTATTACACCACAACGGTGGCCCGAACCAGTATAAACCCTGTGTCTCTTGTGTTGTTCTTTTCATAGCTTAGATCTTAGCGAGGCGGTGGGGTACATGTAGGTAGAAGGCGAAATCTCCGCGCGCACCCCAGTGTTTGAACCTCAAGGGTCTGCCGGAACCCGAAATCCGACAAGCATAAACATCAATCTTACCCTGGATGAAACTACAGAACTCTTCTCTCTTGCGGTAAATGAGAGCCAGAGGAATGTGATGCTCGCGAAAAGCCTCAATGAAATCTCTCCAGGTAGGTATCTGGCCAGCTGGAAGCATAGCCTCATAGTTCTGCCACCAAAGACTAGTAGGACCTTCCAGGTGGTATGTAGCATAGGTGACCTTGTCATCTTCAGCTACGTTCGCGGAACGTAGCTTGTGAGTGATGCTACGGATCCAGTCATCTGCATCGAGTGGCTCAATAGAATGATGAAAGGTGGGTGGGTGCAAGCGAATGAAGTCATGAATGGTTGCAGACCCTTTGAACTAATGTGCGGTGTTCTCCTCGATACATGCTAACAAGTGGTTAGACTCATGCTTGTTCCTCTCCATCTCTAACATGAACTCTGCAAACGAAGACTGGTCGGGAGGATCCTCATCCCTACCATCTCCGTGGTTCCGGTTACGAGCAACAGAACTTCGGTTAACCGGCAACATCCTGAAGAACGAAACCAAGGAAAAACAAGGATGGATTCAGCATCAACTATAGGATGCGGAAGGTAGCACAAGAATTTAGTATCTCTCGAACTCCTAGGATAATTTCGGCAGCATAACATCAGTAAAATGCTCAAAATGAGACATTCTGCAAAAGACGGGGTAGCACCATACTCAACATCATCACTCAAGGTTCTGAGATATTACTAAACAGGCTACGCCGGAGGTACTTGAACAGGGATATGACTCTGATCAACAAATCCTAAGAGACTACGGAGTAGTAACACATGATCCCGATAGACAGAAGAGGAAGCCTAGTTCCTTAACCCCGTAGGAAAGATAGGATGACTCAGATCAAAAGGCATGAGGTATAAGGAGTAAAAAGAACCTTACGTTCCCTTCCACAATCAATTCCCTTACATAACTAAAGAATTTCTAGACTCAACTTCTACCAGGTTGGCTTGGAAATCCTACAGGCAGTCAGGCTCTGATACCAAAGCTGTTAGGACCCCGATTCTAAGTCACATCGATCTATCATGTAACACCTCATATCACTTTGCGGCCTCACGCACGGTATTCCCACGTGTGTCGCCTTACCATGGCCCGGGACCGTTTGCGCCTTTTGGCTCACGTATATGATAGTGTCGCTAGCATCCATATGACAGAGAACCCGGGCCGACATGACTAGTCATGAACCCAAAGTGGCACTAACTTATGGGGACAGGCATACATGAAACAACATCGAGCATGTCGGTCAGCAGCGTGTGAACCCGGGCTGTAGCAACTGGGCTAACAAGACTCCAGGAACCCAGACTGTAGCAGGCTAGGCAGGACTCCGGATGTCACCGCGTGACATTTCCCCGAAGGGACAGACACAGGAACGAAGTGAATCACATGCCGGCCAGTCTAAGTGTTCCGGAGCAGTAGTGCTGGGCTAGCAGGACTCCGGTAAACCGGGCTGTAGCGGACTACTATGGCTCAAGGAGGCACTAGACTACATTTCCCCATAAGAGAGGCTGACAAGGATAAACAACTAGATTGTCGGATCCCACACATAGCAATACACGTTACACCTACGCATAACATGCAAGTATGTGTTGTACAACATGGCATCACAACATAACGCAAACTCATATAGATAAAGGCCCAGAAGAGCCACACATCATTAAATACAAACAGGGGTCACATGACCCATCATTCAGAGCATACAGGCAACAGAAGCATTACATGTCTGAGTACAGACAACTTCAAAAGAAAAAGGCTGAGAAGCCTGACAATCTACAAGACCCTCCCAAGGGTACAAGATCGTAGCTGAGGTAACAAGCTACTCGTCCAAGTCCAAGCGAAACTACTAGTGAGACAGATGTCTCATCTGCAAAACATAAATAAAGAAAACATGAGTACAAAGGTACTCAGCAAGACTTACATCACATCCTATCATACATGCATTTGTATCAAGAAGGTAATGTGGGGTTTAGTTGCAGCAAGCCAGTTTTGACTCAGTGGCTATCCTGTTCTACGACTACGAGAAACTTCTTTGAGGTAAGAAAGCGCACACGAGTACACTGATCACCACATCAATACACTACTATGGATTCATCCCCGTCTCTCTACGAGAAGGCCATCCATAACACTCACACTTGTCTTGAGCATTTTAGAGTATCCACTTCAAGTTGTCTATGTACGACGTAAGCATCCAAGAAGTCCATAACCGAGGACACGACTATTCAAATAGATCATGATAACGCTGTAGGGGTGTACTTCTTCACACACGCTCTCACCACTTATCACCATGTACACGTCATGTATCTTGGCAACCTTCAAGTGGAAGCATGGCGAGGGTGTCGGCCACGACCTGACTAACCACACAAGACGCTAGTCCAGGTCTATCGCCTATTCAGGTTCCATCTGCAAGAAGATCCGGCCGGGGTGTCGCTCACGGCCCCAAACGATGTGAGCAGGGTTACCAAGCCCACCATCCGGGTGCCACTTGGTACACCATGCCACCTGTGCCTAGTCTGTCCCGAGCCCACCTTGCCGGGTGCCACTCGGTAGAAAAATAGCACTACCTACAAACACCATGAACTAGTTGCAACTCCTGGACAGAGATCAAGTTTGTTAATAACTCGAGAGGGGCCGAGTTACCGGAACCCAATGTGTGGTAGTATCTAGTCATTGGACAACGTACACAGAACTCAGTGCTTAAGGACGGTTCCAGTGAGACAACCCACCATGTACTCCTACATGGCCTCTCACCGCTACCTTTACCGAATCGTGTTCACACACTTGACTCTCAGCATCAGAACAGATCATAACACTCCAATCCATTCCAATGAATCAGACCTGCACAACTCTAAGCTATAGCAGGCATGGCATGGTAGGAACACAACATGGCTCAATCAACTCCTACACATGCTAGTGGGTTTCAACTATTTACCGTGGCAATGACAGGTCATGCAAAGGAATGGGTTCAACTACCGCAGCATAAAGTAGCAGTTGAATCGTTGTTGTCCTAATGTAATAAAAGAGAGCAGGAGCGAGAGAGTGGGATTGTATCGGAATGAACAAGGGGTTTTTGCTTGCCTGGTAGATCAACAGAGGGGCACAACTCCTTGGACAGGTACTCTGGAACACTCTCTCGAGTAGGACCTATCGAGAAGGAACGGTGTCGACAATCAATACACAAGCATATGCAACAATATGATGCATGAACATGGCATGAAGATGTGATATTGTTTGAGCTAATGCAACTAGCATTCATTTGGTTGAAGTCCATTTGAACCAAAGGTTCAAATGCAACTCCAAAATAAGCTCTTATAAATGCCATTCATGTGTTTTCACCTATACAACAGGTATAACTTGGTTTTTCAAGCATGAAACTTGTACATATGGATAGATTGCATTTTTCTGATAATTTTTCATATATAACTTATTTCAATCTGAGCTACGGTTGAATTTCTGTGAATTTTTGAAGTTTTGAACATTTTCTGGAATTTCTGAATTATTTTAATACCAGAAAATGAATAACTGCGTCAGCATTGCATCATGCCTGCGTCAGCAGGTCAACGGCGCTCACCAGGTCAAACCTGACGCGTGGGGTCCACACGTCAGTGGCCGGTTAGTTAACAGGGGTTATTGTACTAATCTAATTAAAGGATTAGGGTGCCTCGGCCCACTTTCAGCGTCAGGGATTAGTTAAACGATGATTAGCCTTAAGCTAATCACCTGGCAGGCCGGGCCCGCATGTTAGGCCGGCTAGGGTCGTCGGCGGTGACCTCTGGACGTGGCGGCGTCCACGCTGCAGAGCACGGGGCTGGCGGCTGGGAGCACCGGGGCGTAGCCCATGCTCTCCCGCATCTAGTGGGGTAGGTAGGAGGAGGAGGGGTGGCCGGAGCTCGCCGGAGCGGAGCTCGCGGCGGCGGCCGGAGCATGGCCAAGTGCGGGCGGGGTGTTGCGATGCATGGGAGAGCTAGCGGAGGGGTGCTACGGCCTCCTGGCATCACCAGGAGCGTGATTGAGTGCTCGAGCGCCACTAACGCAAGCTAAAATGACGACGGCGCCATGGTCGCCGGCGGTGAGCTTACGGGCACGTGCGGGCGATGCTACGGTGCATAATCGGGCACGAGGAAGGAGGGGAAACAGAGAAGAGCTCATGGCGGTTATGCGGGCGTGCTCGGTGGGCTCAGGGAAGGACGAACGGCTTCAGGGTGTTGAAGGCGATCTCCGGCGGCCGGAGGTGAAGACGATGGCGATGGCGGCTCTCGAGGGCTTCCTGCATCGCGTGGCTCGACGTAGAGGTAGAAGGAGATGTGACGGAGCTTGCAGACACGGAGAGAGGGCGAGGGGGAGGCGGTGGCTGCGGCTATGGCGTGCGGCGGCGACGGCAGCGCTCGGTCGTTCGCGGGGGAGGTCGAGAGAGAGGAGGGGAGGCCACTGTAGAGAGGGAGAGAGGTGCGGGGCGGCGCGTGGCGTCGCGCGGGGCATCCAGGCGACGAGGGGAAGGACAGGCAGGTAGGTGCCGTGGCGCGCGGAGCGCGCGCGCTCGCCGGGCACACGCCTCGCCTACTGGCGCGAGGTGGAGGACGGTGCGGTGGCCAGTGGGCTGGGCCAGCACAGTTGGGCCGGCACAGTGCCAGGCCGCAGGTGGCCCAGGTAAGGGTTTTTCCACTTTTGTTTTCTTTCTATTTTTTGACATTTGTTTGGTTTAAGAAAATACTAAACCATTTTATTTTCTTATGCCAATTTTTGTAGGGGCTAGTGGTATTATTCCAGAGCTCGTCAACTACTAGCATAAGTTTTGGACAATATTATATATATATATATATATATATATATATATATATATATATATATAACAATATATATCCAAAGCAAATAATTACTGCATTAATTCCAAATGCCCAAAATAAATACTTATAAGCCCCTGAAAATATTGGTTTGATTTTTATCTCTGTCCAATATTTTCAGAGAGCGACATGAACATTTTCTTGGACCTTTTTGGAGCAATTTTTATCTGGGTCATTTCCAGAAATGGTTCTGAGGGTTTCACAAATCCCCAATTCAAATTTAAATGAAATTTAAACATGATGCACACATGACTAGCTAGTCTAGGTCATACCAGAACTAGGGATGTGACAAGTGAGGAGTTGGATGAGATTCATCATGTAATCGAGTTAGTTTTGTTAGGGCTTGATCCCTAGTATCCACTATGTTCTGAGATTGATGTTGCTATGACTTTGCTATGCATAATACTTATCACTTTGGGCCCGTGTTCCATGAATTCAGATATGAACCGTTTATGTTATCACCATTATATCCATGTTCTAGACCCGATCTTGCAAGTTATAGTCACCTACTACGTGTTATGATCTGGCAACCCCGGAGTGACAATAGTCGGGACCACTCCCGGTGATGACCGTAGTTTGAGGAGTTCATGTATACACTGTGTGTTAATGCTTTGCTCCTGTTATCTATTAAAAATGGTTGTTAATAAGACTTGATCAACCTTATTAATGGATCATTTTTTAGAGGTTTGAAGTTGAGGAATTTAGTAAGCACTACCTTCTGTCCCCACCTATTATTTTTTGTTTTTATTAGTTAAATAAAATAAAACACCATGTTTTGTCTGTTTTCTAAATTTCTCGGGCAATAAAAAATGACCCAAAAATAAAAGTTCTCATAATGTTCTGAAAATTTAATATGATTTTTTTCTGAATAATTAAGAATTTTTGGTGCAAATAATATTAGAGGGAGGTGCACCAGATGGACACCGCCCACCTGAGCGCGCCAGGATCCCTAGGCGTGCCTTGGTGGGTTGTGGTCCCTACGTGGGCCCCGTCACTTGTCCCTTCACACCACATCATCACTTACCTCCAGAAAAAATTCTCCATCGCTCTCTCTCCCGTGTTCTTGCTCTCAAACCCGTGGATTTTGATCTCTTTGCTCGAAGCTCCATTTTCAGAACTGTTTCGGGGGATTGTTGCTTGGTATGTGACTCCACCGTTTGTCCAATTAGTTTTTGTTTTAGTGGTTTATATTTTGAATAATTAGCTACTCTTGATGCTGCTGTAGATGACTTTGCATGTTGGATTCTTAGAGTTCTAAGTAGTTTGAATGCTTGCTATGGCCTCTATGTATCCCTATGAGTAGTTGCTATCAATTGTATGAAGTTTTGTTGATAAATTTTTGTCACCTAAATTTTTTCAGAAAATTGTACATGAACATGATGAACCTATTTGGAAGGACTTCTTCTAGGAAGAGATCCTCGGGGGCATCTTCTAGTGAAAATTCCGTTCGCCGGTCTTATGTTGAACCAAGTGAAAGTTCCATTCGAGATGCAGATACCCAAAACATGCTTATGGCCTTGCGATGATTATATGGTGCATGTGGGCTTTAAGGAGGAATTTGAGCAATATGTTCACAATGTTGGTCTCAGTCCCTACATTGCAGATAAGTGCGAACAACACCACACTCTCACTGAATCATTTGTCAAAGGATTTAAATTCCATCCCCGTGAGGCCAGGGTGTCATTTAACCTTTATGAAAATTCATTTACAATTTCACTAGAGAGTTTTTCTCACCACTTGAAACTCCCGTTCTGGGGTTCGCTTGATGAACCGCCAAGGGATGAGTACCAATCATTCTTGACTAGTCTTTGCTACGGTGAGACGAGGGGAGTGACACAAGGTAGAATAAAGAGCATTCATTTTCCCGCAATTCAGTACTTTGCATTATTTAACGGGAAATGTATAGTAGGCAAGCAAGACTGTAGTACACTTTGTGCTCCAGAATTGAGCCTCGTACGCACCACTCTCATCGGTGAACGGAGTGATAACCATGGAGCGATTGTTGCACGCAGACTGCAGCATAACCTAATAGTGGCTATTTCTATGGTGGAATATATGCCACGTGTTTAGCACGAGTACTGGGTGTTTCACCTTTTCCCTTTGACCCTATCCTACCCATCAAGTATTTAGACTTTGATGCTTTGAAAAGTCATAAGATCCTCATAGGAAAAATTCATAATTTCACTTACAATCTGTTGTTTAACCAAACATCTGTTGTGCACACATATTTGCCTGCGCCTGCTCTTTTTGACTATCACAACAAAGGAAGATATTTTTTCATCGAGAGGGAGGCCCGAGCTCACAACACGGCGGTGGAGGTAGCACGGCAGGCCGAGGCATCCGCACCGAGAGCCTCTGTGAGCTACCACGCCGACTACTATCCAGGCTACTGATTGATTACCAAGTTAGGACAAAAGCCTATGCTTGCGGGAGTACGTGTTTCTCACCGACATTACATTCATGTTCACGCATTTCATTCCAGTTGTCGGTATTCACACTTTTCATTGTATCATCCATGCTTAAATTTATTTTCTTGCTTTCTTCTTGTGTGTTTGAAAAACCTTAGAAAAACCAGAAAAAATAGTTGTAGTTAGTTTACTTTCTATGCATGCTTAATTGTAGCACTAAAAAGAAAACCCAAAAAGATTTCCTTGTTCTTCTTTTGCTTCTTGGGAGCTTTCCCGTGTAAATATTTTCTCATTTTTTCTTTCCCTTTTATTTTTCTTGTTCAAGAAAACCAAAAACTCCAAAAATATTTCAGTGTGTTTCTCTGAATTTCTTTTCTTTTTATTTGAGTCGTACCAAGGAGAAGCCCACGATGAAAAATGTTGAGTGGCTCTCTCATGAATAATTGTTGATCTAATAAAGAGCCCATTTTACCTTGTCTCTCCTGTTGAATAAAATGTTTGGAAATTCCAGCTTAGTCCACGGCACTCTTGCACTATTATTATTTTTATATCATTCGGTCGTGCAAGTGAAAGGCAATAATGACAATATTTGATGAACTGGCTGTGGCAGAGAGAAACTGGTATGAACTCGACTTGTTCTGTTTTTGAAAATATGTTTACCTAGTATCCATGATTCAGGCCATTATGATTAAACATGTTTGCAATAACAATCAGAGATTATAGTTTCTCATGCCATGCATAAGTAGCTCGGAGTGGATAATGATTTATCTTGTATATCAACATTGCATTAAAATGATTGTGATGTAGTATGATGATATGCTATCCTCCTTTGAATGTTCGAGTGGCTTGACTTGGCACATGTTCATGCATGTAGGTGAATCAAAACCAACATAGCCTCTATGATATTTATGTTCATGGTGTTCATATCCTACTCATGCTAGTGTCCAATGTTACTTACGCATAATGCATGTTCATAACCCTTGTTGCTCTCTAGCTGGCCGCTTCTCAACCTAATTGCTAGTCTTCGCATGTACTAAGTGGGAATTCTGGTTGTACATCAAAAACCTTGAAACCAAAGTTATTCCAGATGAGTCCACCATACCTACCTATATGCGGTATTACCCTGCCATCCTAAGTAAATTTGCATGTGCCACCTCTAAAAACTTCAAATAAATATCCTTTTGTGTGCCTGGATCATTCATGGAACGACAGGAGGTGGTCGGTATCTTCCATTCTAAGTGGGTTATTCTCAGGTCGAGTGTTTATTCACTCGCCATCACACGAGAAAAGGGTGGTAATAGGGATGCCCAGTCCCAAACTGCAAATAGAAAAAGCTTACAAATAATCAAACAAAATCTCCCAATGGAGTCAAAACCTTTACTTTTATCGCTTGGGAACCGCTACTAGCATGCTTAGCACGGAAGATGTTGATTACTGATGGTCGTGAAGCAAACGAGAAGGGTGCATGCCTCAAAATATAATTTACCTCTGTTCTAAAAACTTGAGCTCTGGCACCTCTGCAAATCACTGCTTCCCTTTGCGAAGGGACTTTCTATTTACTTCTATGTTGTGTCATCACCCTCTAAAATAAGCGCCTAAGAGCACTACTATCATGCTGATGCATTGTGTGTAGCTAATGTTGGGTGCATCATGACTGGATCTTTTCTACCATGAATTACAATGTTTAGTCGCTGCTTGAACTTTGGAAGTGCTCTGCATTTATGTTTTGCGGTCTGAGAAAGGGCTAGTGTCGGTGTCAAAACCGGCGGATCTCGGGTAGGGGGTCCCGAACTGTGCGTCTAGGCAGATGGTAACAGGAGACAAGGGACACGATGTTTTTACCCAGGTTCGAGCCCTCTCGATGGAGGTAAAACCCTACTCCTGCTTGATTAATATTGATGTTATGGGTAGTACAAGAGAAGATCTACCAGGAGATCAGAGAGGCTAAACCCTAGAAGCTAGCCTGTGGTATGATTGTTGTTCGTCCTACGGACTAAAAACCCTCCGGTTTATATAGACCCCGGAGGGGCTAGGGTTACACAGAGTCGGTTACAATGGAAGAAGATCTACGTATCCATATCGCCAAGCTTGCGTTGCACGCCAAGGAAATTCCCATCCGGACCCGGGAAAAGGTCTTCAATCTTGTATCTTCAAGGTCCAAGAGTCCGGCCAAAGGTTATAGTCCGGCTATCCGGACACCCCCTAATCTAGGACTCCCTCAGTAGCCCCCGAACCAGGCTTCAATGACGACAAGTACGGCGCGCAGATTGTCTTCGGCATTGCAAGACAGGTTCTTCTCCAAATTCCGTGTACCTGTTGAATAGTGTCCGGCTCCTTGTGAATATTGCGCTTCTTGGCTTCCACGCCCAATAATGGCCTTCTTACACATGTCAAATGAATGCGAAAAGCCAGGGTGTTTTTACATTTACCCCCTAGCTGCGTAAATGAGCTGCCTATTAAAGAGGCGAGGATTAGATCCAAATCACACCGTCTTCCCTTCGCGAGCATTCATCGAAGCGCATTCGACAGACATCCATTCCATCATGGCTGGTCGTTGCAGATCCTCCTCTCGCCTTCCCAGCCCTCAACCTGGAGATTGGGAGAGATGTTCCATCCCGCACAGCGAGCTAGTGACGCTCCAAACCAAAGGATTTCTTCCCCCAGCCTACATGGTCCCAGTTCGAGCCGGGTTGGCCACCTATAATGGCGGAGAGCAGGCGGAGAGCGTCCCTAATCCCTCCAAAGGAGAGTGTGTATGTCTTGTCCCCTTTTTAATAAGAGGGCTTGGATTTCCAATTCATCCATTTCTCTGGGGGCTCCTGGAGTTCTACGGCCTCCAGTTGCACAACCTTACGCCTGCCTCCATATTGCATATCGCGGGCTTCGTAGCCCTTTGCGAGCTGTTTTTGGGCCGTGAGGCTCATTTCCCGCCATGGAAGAAGCTGTTCTGCCTCGTGCTCCGTTCTCACAAGGGGTCAGTATATCAAGTGGGCGGAGCCGAAGTATGGTGCATCGCCGGGACCGAATATCTATCCGGAACCCCAAAGAAGGCGTCTGAAGACTGGCCTTCAGAATGGTTTTATATAGAAGATGTCCCCCTGCTGGACCCTATTCGGATCGGCCTCCCTGAGTTCGATAATGCTCCCTTGAAGAAGCGCCTAAGCTGGCGTCCACGGAGCCCTCAGAAGGAAAATGACAAGGACGTCCTTTACCTGATGAGCCGGATAAGGTTGCTAGCTCATTCTGGAGTGACCATGATTGAGGTCATGGCCACATGCATTATGCGGGGGGGTGCAGCCGCTTCAGTATAGAGGCCACCCCATATGGGATTTCAACGGGAAGGATGATGCCACCCGCTGCAGCCGTAAGGGGCCGGAATCGGTTGTCGCTCTGTCGAAGATCTTGTCCGCATTGTACAAGGGAGAAGAGGAGGAATTTCTCCGCGTCAATCCACAGGGCGGATTTTCTATGTACAATCCTCCAAACTGGGTAATCGGACACTTCTTTTTGCCCATCCGTTCCAAATTCCCATAGTTAGGTATCTTATCTTGTGACTTCGACGCAGGAACTGCTTCAGGCCGTAAAGGAGATAAACAGCCCTCCTCCACAACCCGAGGATCCAGAACGGTCCCTCGACCCAGCCTTCCAAGAGGATCCGGACATATCTGTGGAGCTGATCGACGGGGTATTTCACCAATTGAGTGGCAACAACGTCTTGGTGGCCATTACGGCCGGTTATCCTGGACTGCTCCCCGCCTCACAGGTAACTGAGACCGAAGTCCCAATACCTTGAAATGATCCGTCCGTGTTATTTTTTATCATCGTATACCAACGGTGTTTCGCAGGGGAGGATCTCGAGGCGGAATGCCGAGCCTGCGGCGACTAGCCAACAAGGGACCGCGAGGGCGGGCATGCTGAAAAGACCCACAGTCCGGATCGAGACACCGGCGTAGCAGTAAGGCGCGCCATTTTATTCCAAGGTATTGTTCTTACGATGCATACTAACGCACGTGCTCTTTTTAGGAAAAAGAGGGCTCGCTGGACTATATCCGGAGAGGTTGCCAATCGCGCCTCCACCAGCCAGGCTCCAAAGCAAGGTCCAGAAGCAGAGGCGAACACAAGGCATGCGTCGGACACTCCTCCGACAGAGGACACGGACAGAATGTCCGCCACCAATTCCGAGGTGGAGAGTGCCATAAACCATAGGCGTCGCCAGACAGTTCTTGGCGACGCTTCTTTTTCCCAAGAGGCATTGGATGCCTTCAACTCGGGAGATGCGTACCTCCGTGCCGCTCAAAATGCTCTAACAAGGGCCATGGAGCAGTATGTAAAAGACATACGGGTGAGAAAAATTGATGATTGTATATGCATCAGTAGCCCCCGAGACTTGAAACAGTTGGAATAACTGATTTTAGGATCATGTGTTATGCAGGTTCTTACAGAAAAGAATACCCAACTGTCCCAGGAGCTGGAAGAGTGCAAAGCCAACTTCAGGGCGCACTAACCGCGGCAGGGGAGCCCAAGAAGACCCCCTCTGGTATTATACGCCTCACTTGATGAGTATCATGTAAAGTGCGGCGTGTATGTAAATCTGACAATGGAATTGCAGATGGCGCCGGATTAGATCCGGAGAAGCAGCAACTCCTACGCCAGCTAAAGGCTGGTGAGAGCGTTCTTACAAAGGTGAGGTGATAGAGGCGAGGGTGTCCGGATCTTTCGATGAGATGATAACTATCGATTTGGTGGAGACGACTTTGACGATCTGACTACAAACATGCACAACGTTGCGCCTTAGCAATCGCTAAATCAACTTCGAGAGGTTATTGACCACGGTGGAGCACGGTCAACCTGACCACGAAGGTCTATTCCTGCAAGCAATCGAAGAACAAGCAAGAATATGATAAAGCAATCTGAATATTGCGAATATATATGAAGTATTGATAATGGTGGGGATCCGTAAGCGGTCTTGGTCTGGTAGTTGGACACAAACGAAGTACACGAAGTTGCAATGGCTAACTTTTAACTAAACAAATCCCAAGGAAAAAGCTACTAGGTGGATCAACTTATATAGGGGCAAGGGGTGGCGGCCAAGGAGGTGGGAGGACGTCCCAAGGCAGCCTAAAACCAACCCTAGGTCGTACAAGGCTCATGGGCCCAAGTGGAGGTGATGCAACACCTTTGGACTTGTTGTTTGACTCAGATTCTGCTGTAGCGTCAGATTGTTTCGTCCATATCTCAATGCTCCGGACGAATTTAAAGGTGAATCCAATTTGAGTGGAAAGAGGACGAAATCCAACAAAAAAAGAATCACCCAATTCGGAGTCCGTATGAAAAAGTTCTTGCCGTTTTGAGTCAGGTATGTCTGTGAAGTCCGAATCTGAATCCAGAACGTGAGAGACTTGGACTCTATCTTCTCTTGGCCCAAAAGTGACGTGAAGGGACTTTTTGAACAGCACCTAAACTTCTCTTTTTCCCTTATCTTCATATGTGGAATGTACAAATGTCCCATACACCTGCAATTAGACAAAACACAAAAGTGTGTGAAGTATTTTTTTTCTGGATAATATAAATAGATTATTGAATAGTTGACACTAGAAATCACCTGACAAATATGCATGTATGCAATATTTTTGGTCGTATCCAAGATAGTCATGTCCTCATCATGAGGCAGGAGAAGAATGATCTCCAAGATGCCAACACCCAGCTGGGCGTGGAACTACAGGATGTTCGTGCCCAACTGTCGGACTTCATTAAGGAGAATCGGCGGCTTCGACGCGACATGTTTAGTAAGTGCTTGAACGAACTTTGAAAAAGAGTTCGGTGAGGAAGTCGACTAACAAAGTTATGTCTGTAGGTATGCTAACGGGTTGTCCTGCAGAGGAAATGCCCGGTTCTACGGGTGACCTTCTTCTCGAGCTCTCACAACTGCACGACCGAGTTTGGCAGGCAATGCAAGGCGTTGCCCAGGCCTTGTGGCCATCCGTCTCCATGCCCGAAGGCCTTGGAGAGCTTGCAGAGAAGCTGAAGGGAGCACGGCGGCGCTTCTGATTATGGAAGATATCGGCCTGTCGTCAAGGTGCCAGGGAGGCCTGGGCCATGGTGAAGACGCGGTACACGAAGGCTGACCCAAACCACATGGCGGAGGTCGGACTTGTAGGGCCCGATGGGAAGGAGATCCCTGGGAGCTTAGTATATGGCCAAGTAGAATTGGCCGCAAAATATTCTCAACAGGACTGTAACTGGACAGCCTGTTGGATGGCATTGAAGAGGAATATAACCAGTCAAATTGACTATCTAATTTATGATGACATGTATAATGCCTTCTAGCCGGATTGTAGATCGTTTGTCATGGCAGAACTTTTCGCTTCGACCTCGGGACCCGACTGTCCGGAGTGTGTCCGAATACCCTTTCGGTTATGTAAGAACCGGGGCATGCATGGAGACCAGGCGTAGGGGTCATTAGTGCTTGAACAGACAAGTGCCCAACTAGTTATGCTATATTACATGGTTAGTAAGAAACATCTTCCAGGGAGAATAGTTCCGTTAGGGGTTCCTTTCCCTGGGAGGCATGCCCTAAAGTGCATGTCCGGACTGCGAAAATAGACGTAGGAAAAACATCTGGGGGGCGCATAAGTAAATAAGTAAGAAATCATCTTTTAGTTCACCGACCGAATATTCCCTTAAGAACGCTAGCTTTCGGCTTCACCCAGTCTGAGGTACAAAGCCGGCTGACCCGACAGTAACAATCGCAGAGGTGCTCCCTTTACCGCCTAGCCGAACAATCGGGAACGTAGGGGTAAGCACAGGAGCCAGGCAACCCAGCTTGGCCAAAACTTAAGTCATATCGATGCATATAATGGTGGATAAAAGGTACATGCGGAAGTGTGACACATGTGTTGGGCATGAAGCCCGTATAAATAAGCTTCTGTTGAAGAAGCCCCCAGGTATAACGAGCGCGGATAGCGCGTCAGGTGTGTGCGAACAAAGCGCGAATGAGCCCTTAAAGGCTATACGAGAAAGGGAGGGGAGAAGGAGAGAAATATAAGACAACTAGTGTATAAAAAATAGACAGAGGAAGGAGACGAACACAGAGTCCGGCGCTAGGCGTAGAATCTTCGGAGACGGGCTGCGTTCCATGAGTTCGGCTCGGATCGGTTATCCGATGCATCTCGCAGACGGTACGCTCCACCAGTCAGGACTTGGTCAATAATAAAGGGACCTTCCCATTTGGGCTTAAGTTTGTCCTTCTTCTTGTCCGGCAGGCGTAGAACTAACTCGCCAACATTGTAAGTTTTGGCCTGTACTTCTCTGCTTTGGTATCTTCGAGCCTGCTGTTGATAGAATGCGGAACGGGCTTTTGCCACGTCACGCTCCTCCTCAAGGCGTCCAAACTGTCCCGCAGATCGAGTTCGGCTTCTCTTTCTTCGTACATGCGCACGCGAGGTGAGTCATGAATTATGTCGCAGGGCAGAGCCGCCTCTGCGCCATATACCATAAAGAATGGTGTGTATCCGATGGTGCGATTCGGCGTGGTCCACAGCCCCCAGAGTACGGAGTCGAGCTCCTCTACCCAGTGCGTGTTAGATTCCTTGAGGGACCACACTAATCTGGGTTTGATGCCGCTCATGATTAGACCATTTGCTCGCTCGACTTGACCGTTAGTTTGTGGGTGATAGACTGAAGCATAGTCGAGCTTGATGCCCATGTTTTTGCACCAGAGTTTGACCTCGTCGGCCGTAAATTTCGTGCCGTTATCAGTGATGATGCTGTGGGGGATGCCGTAACGGTGTACGACCCCGGATATGAAGTCTATCACCGGTCCAGATTCGGCCATCTTAACAGGCCTGGCCTCTATCCATTTGGTGAACTTGTCCACCATGACCAGTAAGTATTTTTGCTTGTGGGTTCCTCCTTTAAGGGGTCCCACCATGTCAAGCCCCCAGACTGCGAAGGGCCAGGTGATTGGTATAGTTTGTAGGGCGGTGGGCGGCAAATGGCTTTGGTTAGCAAAGAGCTGGCAACCAAGGCATCGTTGGACTAAGCCCTGAGCATCTGCCCGGGCCGTCGGCCAATAAAATCCTGTATGGAAGGCCTTGATGACAAGGGCCCGGGCTGCGGCGTGGTGCCCGCCAAGTCCGGCATGAATTTCGGCCAGAAGATTCCGCCCTTCCTCTTTGGAGATACACCTTTGAAGGGCTCCGGTGGTGCTTTTCTTATAAAGCTTTCCCTCATGGACTTTATAGGCTTTAGATCGCCGCACTATGCAGCGTGCCTCGTTTTGGTCCTAGGGAAGTTCCTGCCTGGTTAGGTAGGCTAGGAATGGTTTTGTCCATGGGGCGATGACTGCCATTATTACGTGGGCTGAGGATGTTACTTCGTTGGTAGAGCCTCCAATTGTGTTAGAGTGTTCGGTGTCGGGTAGTGCGGTTGGGTCCGGGCTGTTATTTCCGGGTTCCCCTTCCCATACTACGGATGGCTTGAACAACCTTTCCAAGAAGATGTTGGGAGGGACGGCATCGCGTTTTGCACCGATGCGTGCCAGGACATCTGCCGCCTGATTGTTTTCCCGGGCTATATGGTGAAATTCGAGCCCTTCGAACCGAGTTGACATTTTTAGGACGGCGTTGCCATAAGCTACCATTTTCGGATCCTTGGCATCAAAGTCTCCATTTATTTGGGATATCGTGAGGTTTGAATCCCCGCGCACCTATAGGCGTTGAATGCCCATGGATACTGCAATCCAGAGACCATGTAGAAGGGCCTCGTATTCGGCTGCGTTGTTGGAGTCCGTATACATTATCTGGAGTACGTATTGAACGGTATCTCCAGTTGGGGACGTCAAAACGACGCCAGCCCCCAGACCAGCCAACATTTTGGAGCCATCGAAGTGCATGATCCAGTTGGAATATGTGTCGTACTCTTTAGGGAGTTCGGCTTTCGTCCATTCGGCGACGAAGTCGGCCAAAACTCGCGACTTAATGGCTTGCCGTGGCTTGTAGGTTATGTCGAACGGGAGGAGCTTAATGGCCCATTTGGCAATCCGGCCCGTCGCGTCACGGTTGTTTATAATATCGTTTAGTGGCACTTTCGAGGCTACCATTATCGAACACTCTTGAAAGTAGTGTCGCAGCTTCCGGGACGCCATGAATACCGCGTACGCTATCTTTTGATAATGTGGGTACCGTGACTTGCATGGATTGAGGATCGTGGACACATAGTAAACCGACTTTTGAAGGGGGAATTTGTGTCCGTCTGTTTCTCGTTCGATGACGAGTACTGCGCTCACAACTTGATGAGTTGCCGCAATGTACAATAGCATTGGTTCGCCAATGTTTGGCGCGGCCAGGACTGGGTTTGTTGCCAATATGGCTTTAATTTCGTCGAGTCCGGCCGTGGCGGCATCCGTCCACTCGAAGTGTTCGGTGCGCCGGAGGAGGCGATAAAGGGGTAATGCCTTTTCTCCCAAGCGGGAGATAAAGTGGCTTAGAGCCGCTACGCATCCGGTCAATTTTTGTATTTGTTTGAGGTCTTTTGGGATATCCAATTGTGACAGAGCTCGGATCTTGGCTAGATTTGCTTCAATTCCTCTACCGATTACAATGAAGCCCAAGAGCTTTCCAGCCGGTATGCCGAAAACGCATTTTTCCGGGTTGAGCTTGATGTCGTATGTTCGGAGGTTATCGAATGTGAGCCTCAAGTCGTCTACTAGAGATTCGACATGCTTGGTTTTGGTGACAACGTCATCTACGTATGCCTCCATTGTTTTGCCAATCTGGTTTGCCAAACATGTCTAAATCATGCGCTGATATGTTGCGCCGGCGTTTTTGAGCCCGAAGGGCATTGTGTTGAAGCAGAATGAGCCATATGGTGTGATGAATGCCGTTGCAGCTTGATCTGACTCTGCCATCTTAATTTGATGGTAGCCGGAGTATGCGTCGAGGAAACACAATGAGTCGTGTCCTGCGGTAGCGTCGATAATTTGATCGATGTGGGTGAGGGGGAAGGGATCCTTTGGGCAAGCCTTGTTGAGGTCCTTAAAATCGACGCACAAGCGCCAGGATTTGTCCTTCTTTGGCACCATGACCAGGTTTGCTAGCCAGTCCGGATGTTTTATGTCTCTGATGAATCCGGCCTCCAATAGCTTGGCTAGTTCCTCTCCCATGGCCTGTCTCTTAGGTTCGGAGAAACGCCGAAGAGCCTGCTTGAATGGCTTGGATCCTTTTAGGATATTTAGGCTGTGCTCGGCCAACCTGCGTGGGATTCCTGGCATGTCTGAAGGGTGCCAGGCAAAAATGTCCCAGTTCTCGCGTAGGAACTCTCGCAGTGCGGTGTCTACATCAGGGTTTAATTGTGCCCCGATGGAAGCTGTTTTTGTAGGGTCCGTTGGATGGACTTGGAATTTGGCTATTTCGTCCGCCGGTTTAAAGGAGGTGGACTTGGATCTTTTGTCGAGTATCACGTCATCCCTGTTCACCGTGGAGCGTAGCGCAGTCAGTTCCTCAGCCGCTAGGGCTTCAGATAGTGCCTCGAGGGCTAGTGCGGCTGTCTTATTTTCGGCGCGGAGTGCTATGTCCGGATCACTAGCAAGAGTGATAATTCCGTTGGGCCCGGGCATTTTGAGCTTCATGTACCCGTAATGGGGTATGGCTTGGAAGATTGTAAACGCCTCCTGCCCTAATAGAGCGTGGTGTCCGCTATTGAACGAGGCCACGTGGAATGTGACCTCTTCGGACCTATAATTGTCCGGCGTGCCGAACACCACATCTAGTGTGATTTTTCCTGTACAGCGCGCTTCCCGACTGGGGATTATTCCTCTAAAGGTTGTGCTGCTTCGCTCAATGCGGTTCCAGTCTTTTTCCATTTTTTGAAGGGTTTCCTCATAGATGAGGTTCAATCCGCTGCCGCCGTCCATGAGTACCTTGGTGAGTCGAAAGCCATCCACTATTGTACTCAGGACCAATGCGGCTGGTGCTCGGGCTGTTCGGAATTTAGGTTCGTCACTGGCATTGAAAGTAATAGCCGTGTCACTCCATGGGTTTATTGTTGCCACATGGTAGAATTCGGCAAGGCTGCGGAGTGTTTGTTTTCGCATATTGGTTGATGCGAAAGTCTCGAAGACTGTTAATACCTTACTGGTATCTTTTGGCTGGTGCTCTGTGGATTCTGGGATTAGAAGATCTTTGCCACTTTTGGCCACCTGCCGGAGTATCCAACATGCTCTAAGGCTATGAGTTGGTGTGGCGCCCTCTGTACTGTGAATTTTACAGGATCCATTGAGCCACCCCTCCAGCACGGTTCCATGCCCTGCAGAGGGTTTTTGCTTTTTGGTGTTTAACCCGAGTGTCTGGCGATAATGCACCCTTTTATTTCGGACTGGGTTTGTATTCAGGGCCGGATTGTCCCAAAATTTTATTTTGGTTTTCGAGGCGCTTTCCATCGCACAGTACTTTCGTACTATGGATGCCATGTCAGCGAAGCGTGTAATTTCACGGTGACTTATGGCGTTGAGGATTCCCTTGTCCGTGCAATTATTGCAGAAGAATGAAATTGCATCCTCCTCGCGGCAGTCCTTTATCCTGTTCATGACCAGGAGGAATCTGGCCCAGTAATGGTGTACTGTTTCTTCGGGCTCTTGCCGAATTTTGGATAGATCGCTTATGTTTGGGTGGGTGGGTGGAATTAAGTCCAGAACCTCACCCAATATAAGACTGAGGGGCCAAGGAGTTTCCGAACTCGGAAGCTTGGGTTTTTGGATGTTGTCCAATGAATCTAGCCCGCTGCCTGACTTTAGGTCCAGGGCTTGAGTGACGTCCTTCCCTCCGCGGGTATCCGGCTTGGAGGGATTGGGAATATGGATATAACTAGTCCTTAAGATAGATGAAGGGTCGCCGCATTGTTCCTCCACCACTGCAACGTGATGGGTGACCTGGGGAGAGTTAATCTCTCTCAGATCGGGTTTAATCCCAATCTGATCGTAGTCCGTAGCGACTCCCATGGCGGTGATGCGATCCAAGAGCTCGTTTAGGGAAGAGAGCTCCATTGGATCTAACTGCTCGGCGAGTTCCGGGTTGACGTGAAGATTGCTTTCGATGACCCGAGAAGTCATCGTCGGCGCGGCGGTCGAACAGGCGGTCATAAGAAAACCACCTAGCCGGAGAGTTTGGCCGATAGCCAAAGCTCCATTAGCAACAACGCCGTCTTTAAAGACGGGATGAGGCATCCTTCCTGACGGCGACGGCACAGTGGAACTCTCAATGAAAGCACCAATGTTGGTGTCAAAACCGGCGGATCTCGGGTAGGGGGTCCCGAACTATGCGTCTAGGCGGATGGTAACAGGAGACAAGGGACATGATTTTTTTACCCAGGTTCGGGCCCTCTCGGTGGAGGTAAAACCCTACTGCTGCTTGATTAATATTGATGATATGGGTAGTACAAGAGTAGATCTACCATGAGATCAGAGAGGCTAAACCCTAGAAACTAGCCTGTGGTATGATTGTTGTTCGTCCTACGGACTAAAAACCCTCCGGTTTATATAGACACCAGAGGGGCTAGGGTTACACAGAGTCGATTACAATGGATGGAGATCTACGTATCCGTATCTCCAAGCTTGCCTTCCACGCCAAGGAAAGTCCCATGCGGACACGGGAAAAGGTCTTCAATCTTGTATTTTCATGGTCCAAGAGTCCGGCCAAAGGATATAGTCCGGCTATCCGGACACCCCCTAATCCAGGACTCCCTCAGCTAGCGAGATACCACTGTTGTCATATTATATCATTGTTGTTTTGATAACGTATTGCCGTTTGAGACATCTTATTATTGCTCGCTAGCTGATTATGTCGTTGATATGAGTTAATATAATCTTTAAGAGTTATTGTCGGCATGGTTAGTTATATTGTTGGCTGAAAACCTGGGTGCTGTTTAAGCTTATTTATGCAAACAAGAGCAAAAGAGTTCATAAAAGTTTTTCTTTTTCACTTTCAGTTTATCAACTGAATTGCTTGAGGACAAGCAAAGGTTTAAGCTTGGGGGAGTTGATACGTCTCCAATGTATCTACTTTTCCTAGCGCTTTTCCTCTTGTTATGGACTCTAATTTGCATGATTTGAATGAAACTAACCCCAGACTGACACTGTTTTTAGCAAAACTACCATGGTGTTTTTTTTGAAGAAATAAAATTTCTCGGAATGGAACGAAACTCTGCGAGGTTTTTTATACAATAAAAGAGAATTTCTAGAGCCAAGAGCCACCGGAGGGGGCACCTGGATGGGCACAACTCACCAGGGTGCGCCAGCCCTCCCAGGCGCACCCAGGTGGGTTGTCCCCATCTGGTGGCCCCGCAGACCCTGAAACCAGCGCTATAAAATTCTATTTTTCCATAAAAAAATCAGGGAGAAATAATTATTGCGTCCCACGGGACGGAGACACCGTCACCTGCTGTTCTTCATCGGGAGGCCAGATCTGGAGTCCGTGGGGCTCCGGAGATGGGGATCTTTGTTCTTCGTCATCACCAACCCTTCTCCATCGCCAATTCCATGATGCTCCCCACCGGGAGTGAGTAATTCCTTCGTAGGCTCGCTGGTCGGATGAGATTCATCATGTAATCGAGTTAGTTTTGTTAGGGCTTGATCACTAGTATCCACTATGTCCTGAGATTGATGTTGCTATGACTTTGCTATGCTTAATGCTTGTCACTTTGGGCCCGGGTGCCATGAATTCAGATCTGAACCGTTTGTGTTATCACCATTATATCCATGTTCTAGATCCGATCTTGCAAGTTAGAGTCACCTACTACGTGTTATGATCCAGCAACCCCGGAGTGACAATAGTCGGGACCATTGCTGGTGATGATCGTAGTTTGAGGAGTTCATGTATTCACCGTGTGTAAATGCTTTGTTCCAGTTCTCTATTAAAAGGAGGCCTTATGTGGGGACCCCGACTCATAAGTCGTGATCACCGAATGCACGTGTATAGTGATCCCAGAGATCAATGCTCACTGAACACACAGAAGCTGAATAACAAGAGTCTTACATCCATACATACCGTATTACACAAGTAGGACCGTTATGGTCAAGTCTTGAGTATAACATTGCAGCGGAAATCTTCGTCGATAACTTGGACCCATGCCATCTGCCTTAACCCTACAGGCATTCTGACTGGGAAGCGTCCTAGCTCGCATGCTCGTCACCGAAGTATTCTTCTTCATATCATGTTCTTTCATGACTGGCCAATAAAATAACTAGTGGCAAGCCAATGAGTACTTTGAATGTACTCGCAAGCAACCCAAGGGTGATAACAGAATAATTATGCAAGGCACTACTGCTAATTTGGCATTTTTGCGGAAAGCTCGTTTTTCTCATGCAAGTATGATCAACATTTATCAAGGATATGAATGCGTCTGCAACAAGTTTTAGGAGGTTACAAACATCAACATCGGGATAGAGTTGTGAACAACTCATACTCAAGCTCATCGTGACTTCCTCACGAATCATGTCAACAGATTTACCAAACCGTGTTGTTTGTCAGAAACATATGGACGTAGTCTAAGCAGCACCACCCAACTGTCCTTGACCGTGGACACGACTATTCGAATAGTTTTACACTCTGCAGAGGTTGCACACTTTACCCACAAGATCCGGGGAACTTCCGTGTCATCCACGACCCGCGGTACCTCAAGTACCCGGGGTAAGCACCCGATCACTATATTTCCCTAGACGACACTAACAAGGAGTCCACTCGTTGTTCCATATCCTCACGATGTACATCATACGAGACTCACTCGAGATCGTAACATCCGAGAGGGGACACAACGGTGTATCCGGTGCCCTGTGAAAACAGTCATGGCCGCCCTATATGGCACGACCTCATGCCGAGAGAGAGCACCAACTCTCTCCCGTCACTAGTAATGCGGGCTCCAAGCTAGTATCGGCCTAGGTAATCTATAATGCCCTTTCCCATACAAGGGTAGAGTGGTTGCGCATGTAAGGTTGGGACAGTCGACAAATCTTAAATATAATCCGTCTATGTAAACAACACTTTTATCGAGCCTCGGTACACTACCTCTCCACCAAGTAGTGACCTAGTTCATCATCATCTCCCAGGGGCATTAGTGGCACCCACTGGGCTGTTTGCAAGTATGTCAAACGACACTTGTTTCTTTCCATGCATAACCCTGACCCACTTTGCGTAGCCATTTACTATAGCATATTTCTACAACCCACCAACACAACTCTAAGCAAGGGTAGAGTCATGAACAATGCAAGTATCAATGGAGTATGCAACGAAGGCAAGCCTAGCAAGGTTGCCATTCAAGGTATATCATGCACTCAGTGAAGCAACAAAAATGCTATTAAGATGAAAAATGGTTCATCATGGTCAAAGGGCTGCTTGCCTGTTTTAACAAAGTCTTTGAGGTCTTCAAATATCTCTGGTCCAACTCCAAGCATTTCGTCTACTTTTTCAACTATCGTTGAAAGCAACCATAATAAGCAACACAAGAAGGCAGGAAATAAAAGTGCTCTAAAAATGTTAATTTGACTTTTCTAGGACATCTCTGGTTATATGAAAAATAACCAGAGTGGTTTCATTGGTATTGGGTCAGTGGATATTTCTAAACATTTTGATATGATGGAATCAAGGGGTTTATGGGTTTGCAAGAAGTGTACAGAAATATATTTTTGAAAAATGAGCAAAGGCACCCATTTAACAAACCATGATTTTAGAAGCATCTAGGAGTTGGTTTCACTGGATTTGGAGTTCAAATGAATATTCTATGGATTTGCAAAGTTGACAAACATGAAGAAATGGCTCATTATTTTGTGGGGTACAAAAACTATTAATAAAAATGTTCATGACCTAAGTTATGAAATTAGATGTGTCTACAACATTGGAATCATGGCATTTGGATCAAATTTGAGCTCTCTGTGATTTTCTAAAGTTCATCACAGAAATGGAAAATGGGGTTTTGATAAATATGTGTGAAGATAAAGTTCCTAGAAAAATGTGCAAGTTGTACCATGAGATAGATCATGAGTTTATGAGCTACTAGAATTTGAATCATCAAATTTGGAGTTAATTTGAATTATTTATGGATTTTACAAATTGTACAGAAAAGAAAAAGGAAAAGGTTTTTACCCAAACGGGATGGACCTTGGCGGCAACAGCGTGCATTCGGCGAGGCTTAACGGCAGGGCGCCACTAGGCCGGCCCAGCAGCTCAACCGCGCGCGCTGAGGGGGGGGGGGTGACGTCGGAGGACGCTCCGTGAAATACGCCTTCACGCGGGAGAGGCGAAATTTCCGTTGTCCGTCTCCACTTAAACGAGCGGGGCCCGGGGCTCAGGCCGTCTCCTACCTCCCACTCGAATAGAGCAGAGGTAGGGGAGGCGAGGCCGAGCGGCGCCGACGCTCTCCCGGGCGGCACGGGCCACCTCTGGCAGCGCCCGACACACCGGAGGACTCACCGCGCCGCTGCACACCCGTCCATGTGCTGCACGCCCACGGGGGTGCCCGGGAAGAGCAGGGCTTCGGGTGCGGCGGACCGCGACTGACGGCGGGTTCGGCAAGGCGAGGAAGGCACGAGGAGGAGGGGATGGAGCACGGGGGGAGTTGGCGGTGGTGAGGAGAGGGTGCGGGTGTGTTCATGGGGACGAGAGAGGGGTCGAGGCCCATGAATTTAAGCGGCGGCCGGCGGCTCGGCTCCGACCATGGACGAGGTTGGAAGGCGCGAGGAGGGGAGTGGGTTGGTCCAAGGGATGCACGGGAGGGTGAGAGGGCCAAAGGAGTAGAGAGGGGGCTTAGGGGTGGCCTTAAGTAGCTGACCCGCGGCCCACCGTGGACGCGGCGCACGGGTGGCCGCGGCAACAGCTCGTGAGGCCAGGAGAGAGGGCGAGGACTTGTCTGCGGCGCTAGTGGGGGTGGAGTAGGGCGCCAGGAAGAGAGAGGAGGAGGGGGGCGATCTCCGGGTGGAGCCACGATCTCGCACGGCATTGGTGGGCTCGGGCGGCTCTGGGCACGCGCGGCATGGGCAAGACAGAGTGGGAAAGGAGGGGGCCAGCGCGGTGGCATGTTGCGGATGTCGAGGCACCTCGACTGGCGCAAGGGGGCGGCTCGAGGTGGTCAGGGGACGCGGCGTCAACGGTCGCCTGCTGTGCCTCGCGCTCCAGAGCGTGTCTTTGGCCGTCATCCGCGGCTTTTCCCCGCGCACTCGCGCGTCCACTTGTGTCCAGTGGCTGCAGGAAGAATAAACAAGGGGGGGAGGAGGCCTTGGATGCTCTGGGACCTGGCAGGAGTGAGAGAGAGGTGAGAAAATGGGAGAAATGCAGCTGTCCAGAAAGGGAAAAAGAGCTTTTCACCCCCATCATCATGGCTCCTTGGGCAGGTAAAGATGCATGGGTTAGTGTAGGGCCCGATGATGCTGTGGGAGAAAGCTTAGCTCGTGGAGATTAGTGGAAATGGCCAAAACATGCATTTTAAATTTCTGCCAGAAGGTGTTTGATGGTGTTTTGGGCAAGCCGATGATTTCCATTTGCCATGAGACTCCACAGGGTGAAATGTCACATATAATTAGGGCCTTCCACCAATTTTGAGCTCATTTGGGAAGATTTGCCAATGCAACTTTTGTAAACCCTAGAAATGAGCAGAAATGGCTTTACCAAGATTTAGTCAAGCAAATCTAGTCTCCTTGATGCACCACTTGGTTTAGTGTCATCATTTGAGGATTTTAACATGTCCACAAAAATTTAGATCAAAAGGACACACTTGGCAATGTAGAGTTGATCAAATTTGGTTTTGGATAGAAAAGGTTTTGGGGTACTTTGATTAAGATAACATTCTCTCCAACTTGTGCCATTTGGTCTAGATGCATTATTACACCATTTGAGCATGTGCACCAAGTTTGAGAGCATTTGGACATGTTTGACAGTGCAAAAATGTTCAAACTTGAAAAAGGACAGAAGTGGTTTTGAGAGGGTTTCATGGGGTTATACTATTCTCCATGACATGGTACCTGGCAAGATAATCAAAAATGTCATATGTGACATGTTAGAATTTTCCTGGATTTATTTGAAAATATTTCTTATAGAAATATTTCAAATATTTGAAATGATCTGAAATGGTTCTGGAGGGTTTTGTCCAATATTTTGATCGTGACCACATGTTTAAACTCATATATATGAAAAATATATGTCCATTGAGTCTCCCTAATTTTTCTCAAATATTTTTAAAGCTTTAAAATAATTTTAACCTATTAAAGACCATTTATGTCCTTAAGAAAAAGCCTTTAAATAAAATAGGAAAATAACTTCTAAAGTTATAGTTTTGTGGTTTTTGGGTATCCTATATCTAATAGGAGTCAAACATATTTTTGGAAAGATTTTTACTGCCCTTAATTAAGTACTTGCAGTGCAAACCTCAATTCAGGGGTTTTTGGAAAAATAATTTTTGAAAATACTATTTGGCCAAATTATTTTTGTAAGAAATTATTTTTTATGTCCTATACACATGGCATGATCATTGGTTCAAGAATTTGGAGCAAGGAGATGAAGTATAGGAGTTGGAGGATTTATTTGATTTTTAGAGCACTTGCAAACAACAGACAAAATCCAATCAAGGCAAGGTCCAAAACACTCAAAAGTTTTTGTCAAACCACATTTTATCATGATTTATTAGCTTAAGTGTTGTGGCATGAAAATCAGGGTGTGACACCTTAATATCCATTAGTTTCCAGTATGGACCCTGCTGCCACGGGAGGGTAGGACAAAAGATGTCATGCAAGTTCTTTCCATAAGCACGTATGTCTATTTACGAAATACATGCCTACATTATATTTATGAACTGTAGCTAGTGTCGTATGCCATAGGTTATGACTGTCATATGATGAATATCATCCAACAAATTGCTGATCCAATGCCTACGAATTTATCTTATATTGTTCTTGCTAAGTTACTACTGCTATCGTTAATGTTGCACTTGCTACAAAAATACTGCTATCACTGTTACCGTTACTATTGCTGCCGTCACTACTATCAAAACTATCATATTACTTTGCTACTGATCACATTGCTGCAAATAATTAATTAATCTCCAATTGCGGTTGAATTGGAAACTTAGCTCCTAATACCTTCAAATATTCTATGGCTCCCCTTGTGTCGAATCTATAAATTTGGGTTGAATACTCTATCCTCGAAAACTGTTGCGATCCCCTATTGCTACCTCTTGAGCTTGCGTTGGTTTTTCCCTTGAAGATAAAAGGGTGATGCAGCAAAGTAGCGTAAGTATTTCCCTCAGTTTTTGAGAACCAAGGTATCAATCCAGTAGGAGACTACACACAAGTCCCCTCGTACCCACACAAACAAATAAGAACCTTGCAACCAACGCGATAAAGGGGTTGTCAATCCCTTCACGGCCACTTGCAAAAGTGATATCTGATAGAGATAATAAGATAAATATTTTTGGTATTTTCATGATAAAGATTGAAAGTAAAGATTGCAAAGTAAACATAGATTGGAAACTTATATGATGGAAAATAGACCCGGGGGCCATAGGTTTCACTAGTGGCTTCTCTCAAGATAGCATAAGTATTACAGTGGGTAAACAAATTACTATCGAGCAATTGATAGAAAAGTGCATAGTTATGAGAATATCTAGCCATGATCATGTATATAGGCATCACGTCCGTAACAAGTAGACAGAAACGATTCTGCATCTACTACTATTACTCCACACATCGACCGCTATCCATCATGCATCTAGAGTATTAAGTTCATAAGAACAGAGTAACGCATTAGGCAACATGACATGATGTAAAGGGATAAACTCAAGCAATATGATATAAACCCCATCTTTTTATCCTCAATGGCAACAATACAATACGTGCCTTGTTGCCCCTGCTGTCACTGGGAAAGGACACCGCAAGATTGAACACAAAGCTAAGCACATCTCCCATTGCAAGAAAGATCAATCTAGTAGGCCAAACCAAACTGATAATTCGAAGAGACTTGCAAAGATAACAAATTATACATAAAAGAATTCAGAGGAGATTCAAATATTGTTCATAGATAATCTTGATCATAAACCCACAATTCATCGGATCTCGACAAACACACCGCAAAAAGAATTACATCGGATAAATCTCCAAGAGAATCGAGGAGAACTTTGTATTGAGATCCAAAGAGAGAGAAGAAGCCATCTAGCTAATAACTATGGACCCGAAGGTCTGTGGTAAACTACTCACACATCATCAGAGAGGCTATGGTGTTGATGTAGAAGCCCTCCGTGATTGATTCCCCCTCCGGCGGAGCGCCAGAAAAGGCCCCAAGATGGAATCTCACGGGTACAGAAGGTTGCGGCGGTGGAAATAGGGTTTCGTGGTGCTCCAAGATGTTTTTGGGGTATATGGATATATATAGGAGGAAGAAGTAGGTCGGTGGAGCTGCGAGGGGCCCATGAGGGTGGCGGGCGCGCCCAGGGGGGCAGGCACACCTCCCTGCCTTGTGGCCTCCATGCTTCTTTCTTGACGTCCACTCCAAGGCCTCTGGATCACGTTTGTTCCAAAAATAACTCTCCCGAAGGTTTCATTCTGTTTGGACTCCGTTTGATATTCTTCTTCCGTGAAACACTGAAATAGGCAAAAAAACGGCAATTTGCACTAGGCCTTCGGTTTATAGGTTAGTCCCAAAAATAATATAAAAGTGCTTAGCAAAGCACATTAAACATCCAAAACGGATAATATAATAGCATGGAACAATAAAAAAATTATAGATACGTTGGAGACGTATCAAGCATCCCCAAGCTTAATTCCTACTCGTCCTCGAGTAGGTAAATGATAAAAACAGAATTTTTGATGTGGAATGCTACCTAGAATATTTCTCAATGTAATTTCCTTTATTGTGGCATGAATGTTCAGATACGAAAGATTCAAGACAAAAGTTTAATATTGACATGAAAATAACAATACTTCAAGCATACTAACAAAGCAATCATGTCTTCTCAAAATAACATGGCAAAAGAAAGTAATCCCTACAAAATCATATAGTCTGGCTATGCTCTATCTTCATCACACAAAGTATTTAATCATGGACAACCCCGATGACAAGCCAAGCAATTGTTTCATACTTTTGATGTTCTCAAAATTTTTCAATCTTCACGCAATACATGAGCATGAGCCATGGACATAGCACTATATGTGGAATAGAATGGTGGTTGTGGAGAAGAAAAGAAAAGGAGAAGATAGTCTCACATCAACTAGGCGTATCAACGAGCTATGGAGATGCCCGTTAATAGATATCAATGTGAGTGAGTAGGGATTGCCATGCAATGGATGC
Source organism: Aegilops umbellulata (assembly GCA_032464435.1). Classification (NCBI taxonomy): domain Eukaryota; kingdom Viridiplantae; phylum Streptophyta; class Magnoliopsida; order Poales; family Poaceae; genus Aegilops; species Aegilops umbellulata. Next base: position 73,344,284 of record CP136059.1, read on the forward strand.
ACTAGAGCCACAAGTGTATGAAAGCTCAACAAAAGAAACTAAGTGAGTGTGCATCCAACTCGCTTGCTCACGAAGACCTAGGGCATTTTGAGGAAGCCCATCATTGGAATATACAAGCCAAGTTCTATAATGTAAAATTCCCACTAGTATATGAAAGTGACAACATAGGAGCCTCTCTATCATGAAGATCATGGTGCTACTTTGAAGCACAAGTGTGGCAAAAGGATAGTAACATTGTCCCTTCTCTCTTTTTCTCTCATCTTTTTTTAATTTTTTTGTTTGGGCCTTTTTCTTACCTTTTTCTCCTTTTTTTCGTCCGGAGTCTCATCCCGACTTGTGGGGGAATCATAGTCTCCATCATCCTTTTCTCACTTGGGACAATGCTCTAATAATGATGATCATCACACTTTTATTTACTTAGAACTCAAAAATTACAACCTAGAACAAAATATGGCTCTATGCGAATGCCTCTGTGGTGTACCGGGATATGCAATGAATCAAGAGTGACATGTATGAAAGAATTATGAATGGTGGCTTTGCCACAAATACGATGTCCACTACATGATCATGCAAAGCAATTTGACAATGACGAAGCGTGTCATAATAAACGGAACGGTGGTAAGTTGCATGGCAATATATCTCGGAAAGGCTATAAAAATGCCATAATAGGCAGGTATGGTGGCTGTTTTGAGGAAGGTATATGGTGGGTGTACGATACCGGCGAAAGGTGCGCGGTATTAGAGAGGCTAGCATGGTGAAAGGGTGAGAGTGCGTATAATCCATGGACTCAACATTAGTCATAAAGAACTCACATACTTATTGCAAAAATCTTTTAGTTATCGAAACGAAGTACTACCCGCATGCTCCTAGAGGGATAGATTGGTAGGAAAATACCATCGCTCGTCCCCGACCGCCACTCATAAGGAAGACAATCAATAAATAAATCATGCGCCGACTTCATCACATAACGGTTCACCGTACATGCATGCTACGGGAATCACAAACTTTAACACAAGTATTTCTCAAATTCACAACTACCCAACTAGCATGACTCTAATATCACCATCTTCATATCTCAAAACAATCATCAAGTATCAAACTTCTCATAGTGTTCAATGCAGTTTATATGATAGTTTTTATTATACCGATCTTGGATGTTCATCATATTAGGACTAATTTTATAGCCAAAGAAAACTACCATGCTATTCTAAAAGACTCTCAAAATAATATAAGTGAATCATGAGAGATCAATCATTTCTATAAAATAAAACCACCACTGTGCTCTAAAAGATATAAGTGAAGTACTAGAGCAAAATTATCTAGCTCAAAAGATATAAGTGAAGCACATAGAGTATTCTAATAAATTCCGATTCATGTGTGTCTCTCCATAAAGGTGTGTACATCAAGTATTATTGTTCTAAACTAAAAATCAAAGTCTCAAATCATACAAGAGGCTCCAAGCAAAACACATATCATGTGGTGAATAAAAATATAGCATCAAGTAAAGTTATCGATGGATGAAGATGAAAGAGGGGATGCCTTCCGGGGCATCCCCAAGCTCAGGCTTTTGTTTGTCCTTGAATTTTAACTTGGGGTGCCTTGGGCATCCCCAGGAGGCTCTTTCCACTCCTTATTCCATAATCCATCAAATCTTTACCCAAAACTTGAAAACTTCACAACACAAAACTCAACAGAAAATATCATGAGCTCCGTTAGCGAAAGAAAACAAACCAACACTTAAAGGTACTGTACTAAAATCATTCTTTATTTATATTGGTGTTAATCCTACTGTCTTCCAACTTCTCTATGGTTCATGCCCTCCGATACTAGCCAAAGAATCACCAAAATAAGCAAACAACACACGAAAAACAGAATCTGTCAAAAACAGAACAGTCTGTAGTAATCTGGATCAAACGTAAACTTCTGGAACTCCACAAATTCTGAAATAAATTGGTAGACCTGAGTAATTTGTCTATTAGTCATCTTCAAAAAGAATCAACTAAATATCACTCTCCAGTAAAAAATGGCAGCTAATCTTGTGAGCGCTAAAGTTTCTGTTTTTTATAGCAAGATCATAAAGACTTCACCCAAGTCTTCCCAAAGGTTATACTTGGCACAAACACTAATTAAAACATGAAAGAACATCTAAACAGAGGCTATATGAATTATTTATTACTAAACAGAACCAAAAAGCAAGAAACAAAAATAAAATTGGGTTGCCTCCCAACAAGCGCTATCGTTTAACGCCCCTAGCTAGGCAAAAAGGCAAGGATAGATCTAGGTATTGCCATCTTTGGTATGCAATCCATAAGTGGCTCTCATAATAGATTATAAGGTAATTTTATTTTCTTTCTAGGTAAGTGTTACATTCCATTCCTTCATGGAAATTGGAATCTAATATTTCCTTCTTTCATATCAATAATTGCACCGATCGTTCTAAGGAAAGGTCTACCAAGAATAATAGGACATGTAGGATTGCAATCTATATCAAGAACAGTGAAATCTACGGGCACATAATTCCTATTTGCAACAATAAGAACATCATTAATTCTTCCCATAGGTTTCTTAATGGTGGAATCTACAAGGTGCAAGTTTAAAGAACAATCATCAAATTCACGGAAACCTAATAGATCACACAAAGTTTTTGGAATTGTGGAAACACTAGCACCCAAATCACATACAACATAGCATTCATGATCTTTAATCTTAATTTTAATAGTAGGTTCCCACTCATCATAAAGTTTTCTAGGGATAGAAACTTCTAATTCAAGATTTTCTTCATAAGATTGCATTAAAGCATCAACGATATGTTTGGTAAAAGCTTTATTTTGACTATAAGCATGAGGAGAATTTAACACAGATTGCAAAAAGTAAATACAATCTATTAAAGAACAATTATCATAATTAAATTACTTGAAATCCAAAATATTGGGTTCATTGCTATGTAAAGTTTTGACCTCTTCAATCCCACTTTTATCAATTTTTGCATCAAGATCTAAAAACTCCGAATCATTGGGACGCCTTTTAACTAAAGTTGACTCATCTCCAGTCCCATCATTTTCAAGATTTATATTGCAAAAAAAAAAGATTTAATAGGGGACCCATCAATCACTTTTAGATCTTCATCCCTATTATCATGAAAACTAGAAGAACACGCTTTTACAAAGCGATCTTTCTTAGCACGCATCCTAGCGGTTCTTTCTTTGCACTCATCAATGGAAATTCTCATGGATTTGAGAGACTTATTGATATCATTCTTAGGAGGAATAGATGTAAGTTTCAAAGAATCAACATCAAGAGAAATTCTATCCACATTCCTAGCCAACTCATCAATCTTAGGCAATTTTTCTTCAAGCAAAGCATTGAAATTCTTTTGAGAAATCATAAATTCTTTAACACTAGTCTCAAAATCAGAGGGCATCTTATTAAAATTTCCGTAAGAGTTGTTGTAAAAATTACCATAATTATTATAGGAATTACTAGGATACGGCCTAGGATTAAATTTCCTCTATAAGCGTTGTTGCCAAAATTGTTCCTACCAACAAATTTCACATCCATAGATTCATTATTATTCTCAATCAAAGTAGACAAAGGCATATCATTAGGATCAACATGAGCACTCTTATTTTCAAACAACTTCATAAGTTCATCCATCTTTTCACTCAAAACATTAATCTCTTCTATCGCATGAACCTTTTTACTAGTAGATTTTTTGGTGTGGCATTGAGAATAATCAACCATAATATTATCTAGGAGATCAGTAGCTTCTCCTAAAGTGATTTCCATAAAAGTGCCTCCCGTGGCCAATTTTAAAAGATTTCTAGAAGCAAAATTCCATTCGGCATAATTTTTTTGTATAATCATCCATAAATGTAAACCATATGTAGGGCAATTATGTATCATTAATTTCATCCTCTCCCAAGATTGTGCAACATGCTCATGATCAAGTGGCTTAAAATTCATAATGTTGTTTCTAAGAGAGATGATCTTTGCACTATTTTTAGGCCAAGACGAAAACCAAGTTTTAGCACGATCTCTAAGCGAAAAAGGAAATAGCTTCAATTTAACAATATCATTACCACATCTTTCTTCTTTTGCATATCACACAAATCAACGAAGTGGTTTAGATGGGTAGCGGCATCTTCACTAGGAAGGCCAGAGAATTGATCTTTCATGACAAGATTCAACAAGGCAACATTAATTTCACAAGATTCAACATTGGTAAGAGGAGCAATAGGAGTGCTAAGAAAATCATTGTTGTTGGTATTGGAAAAGTCACACAATTTAGTATTCTCTTGAGCCATGGTGACAAACGATCCAACACACAAGCACACAAGAAGCAAGCGAAAAGAGAAGAACGGAAAAAGAGGGCGAATAAAATAGCAAGGGTGAAGTGGGGGAGAGGAAAATGAGAGGCTAATGGCAAATAATGTAATATGAGGGATAAGAGTTGTGATGGGTACTTGGTATGTCTTGACTTGACTTGACTTGACTTGGTGTAGATCTCCCCGGCAACGGCGCCAGAAATCCTTCTTGCTACCTCTTGAGCTTGCGTTGGTTTTTCCCTTGAAGAGGAAAGGGTGATGCAGCAAAGTAGCGTAAGTATTTCCCTCAGTTTTTCAGAACGAAGGTATCAATCCAGTAGGAGACTACACACAAGTCGCCCCGTACCTACACAAACAAATAATAACCTTGCAACCAACACGATAAAGGGGTTGTCAATCCCTTCACGGCCACTTGCAAAAGTGAGATCTGATAGAGATAATAAGATAAATATTTTTGGTATTTTTATGATAAAAATTGAAAGTAAAGATTGCATAGTAAAAAAAGATTGGAAACTTATATGATGGAAAATAGATCCAGGGCCAGAGGTTTCACTAGTGGCTTCTCTCAAGATAGCATAAGTAATACGTTGGGTAAACAAATTAATGTCGAGCAATTGATAGAAAAGTGACTAGTTATGAGAATATATAGGCATGATCATGTATATAGGCATCATGTCTGTAACAAGTAGACCGAAGCGATTCTGCATCTACTACTATTACTCCACACATCGACCGCTATCCATCATGCATCTAGAGTATTAAGTTCATAAGAATAGAGTAACACATTAGGAAAGATGATATCATGTAGAGGGATAAACTCAAGAAATATGATATAAACCCCATCTTTTTTCCTTGATGGCAACAATACAATACGTGCCTTGTTGTCCCTTCTATCACCGGGAAAGGACACCACAAGATTGAACCCAAAGCTAAGCACTTTCCCATTGAAAGAAAGATCAATCTAGTAGGCCAAAGCAAACTTATAATTCGAAGAGACTTGCAAAGATAACAAATCATACATAAAAGTATTCAGAGGAGATTCAAATATTGTTCATAGATAATCTTGATCATGAACCCACAATTCATCGGATCTCGACAAACACACCGCAAAAAGATTTACATCGAATAGATCTCTAAGAGAATCGAGGAGAACTTTGTATTGAGATCCAAAGAGAGAAAAGAAGCCATCTAGTTAATAACTATGGACCCGAAGGTCTGTGGCAAACTACTCACACATCATCGAAGAGGCTGAGGTGTTGATGTAGAAGCCCTCCATGATCGATTCCCCCTCTGGTGGAGCGCCGCAAAAGGCCCCAAGATGGGATCTCATGGGTACAGAAGGTTGCGATGGTGGAAATAGGGTTTCGTGGTGCTCCTGGATGTTTTCGGGGTATATGGATATATATAGGAGTAAGAAGTAGGTCGGTGGAGCTGCGAGGGGCCCACGAGGGCAGGGGGCATGCCCAGGGAGGGCAGGCACGCCTCCCTGCCTCGTGGCCTCCTCGCTTCTTTCTTGACGCCCACTCCAAGTCCTCTGGATCACATTTGTTCCAAAAATAACTCTCCCGAAGGTTTCTTTCCGTTTGGACTCCGTTTGATATTCTTCTTTTGTGAAACACTGAAATAGGCAAAAAAATAGCAATTTGCACTAGGCCTTCGGTTAGTAGGTTAGTCCCAAAAATAATATAAAAGTGCTTAGTAAAGCCCATTAACCATACAAAACGGATAATATAATAGCACGGAACGATAAAAAATTATAGATACGGTTGCGACGTTTCACCTATACTTGTGGGTTATTAGGCGCCCCGATGCATGTAAGAGGGGCATAATAGACGCAGATGCCAACGGGACTCGAGGCAGGCTTGTATCGACCAAATGTGCCGATTCCAATGGAAAGGACTCCAATCGTACATCACCACAACAACACCAAGTCGTAGAGCAATGTGGAGCAGGCGCAGCGAACAGAAGCATCGGTTCAGTTATGCAGAACGCTAGCTTCGTGACCCCTATAGCTCTGAAATCTCCTGGATCCGAGAAGATCATGTGCAACAAGGATAAATCCGCACCTCACCATGTTTCGTGTGAAGGAAGTGTTCCTCCAATTTAGTACTTTCTTGACAACGTGAACACGCGTGATGGTGAACATAACATGAATGAGGCCGTCAATTTAGAGTTGGATGCGGTGGTGCAAATGGTGGATATGGATGTCTTAGGACCTTCATCGGCAGAGGAAAAGGGAAAGGAAGCCATGAACCTTAGAGGGTCACCTCAATCAGCAGACAAGAAGGGAAAGGAAGCCACGAAGCTTAGTGCGTCACATCGATTGAAAGAACGTACCTGGAAGCGACGAACAAAAATGTCCATCCTTGATGTTGAGAACATAAAGGCAGACCAAAAGGCAGAGAAGAGAAAGGCTATGGAAGAGCAAGGGTTGGAAAGAAGTGTTAAAAAAATCAGCAGGAAGGCAGAGGTTACCAAATTGTTTTCGCCCAGTCTGACGAAGCGGCCTGAGTCACCTGTACCGGCGATTTTGAATGCAACGCCTCCGTTGGCGGATGCCGTCACTTCATCATTTCGTGTGCACCATACATTTAACTCGGGTAGAGCCTCAGCATTAAAGGTCGTTAACTTATCATTTGAGCCTGTGAATTCAACGACATTAACCCCGCTTCAGCCTTTCTCCACAGTCAGGTAAGTGCGGCAACAACTTCCCCCAGCCCCAATGGCCCAGTTGGTATGACTAAAAGGAATAGAAGCGCCGCATCGGTAGTGGCGGGCATGGAGCGAAACAAGAAGAAAGCCTGTCCGGAGACAACTCCATCTTACCTGCCCGTCATCTAAACTGACGGCAGAACAACATTGCCTGTTGGAGACCATTGTTAGGACGAACCAAAGACTGTTGATCTAACCCCTTGCACTCCGGCACAAGGTACCATGCACCGGTGGGCCACAAACATGAAGAAGGAGAGCTGCCAAGTCCTTCGGCGGATCCATTCTTTATCGAACCCTTACAAGTTGGGGAGGAGCGCGACGGATGTTAGATTTCACTGGTTCGAGCAGCATGGTTATTATGAAACCGTTGTCATGGGGTTGAAGAACCGTGTGGTAGAGATGAAGACCATCTACTAGGATCATGAAAGACAAAACGACTGTTTTGCTGGCTTGGAGCAGGCATGCATAGGCAGAGGAATGTTTGGCCTGACCACTTTCAGAAAGGATGGGTGCAAGGAGGCGATCATGCAGTTTTACTCCACCATATTTTTGGACGAGCCAACTATGACCATGCACTGGACGACCAATGGTAAAAACTTTCAGGCGACATATGACCAGTTCACAAAAGTTCTTGGCCTAGCAACGCTGGATGATGAAAAGTGTCGGTGTACTAAAGTATGGGTACCTTAGTACCCCGAACTTGTGCACGGGCAGTCGTAGCACCCCGCGGCAAGGCTTGCCAGGCGATCGCCAAGACTCTCCATGGTCCCTTTTTGGGCCACCCAAGAACAAAGTATTTGAGCCAAGGCCCCGACAGGAGGAGCCTACCGGGAAGGCCACCCGAAGAGAGCAAGGCCCCGGCAAGAGGAGCTTGCCGGGATGACCGCTTGAAGCACAAGGCCCCGGCAAGAGGAGCTTGCCGGGAAGGCCGACCGAGGCACGACAAGGGACTTGCTGCGACGCGCTCCGCGTCCCGGCAAGGACCTGTGAGCGACAAGCTCCCGGGCGCGACAAGGCATCAACCGCGGCAAGGCGCTTGCCGCGGCAAGCCACCACCCCGCGCCTGCGCTCCAGCTCATCCACCCACGCGTCGCTCTGGGGCCATTCCAGGCGTACGTGGCGAGAGGCTGCGCAGCCAGGGGTATGCGGTGGCGAAGCAACGCTGACAGAGTAGCCATCGTGGCAAACGGTGGCGCTCCTGACGGTCCCTTTCCTGCACCATCTGGGTGATGCGGACGGGCATTTAATGCCCTTGTCCCCTGCCGTCAGAGTTAGGTATGTTAGCACTGTGTAAACAGTTGTACCCAACACAGCGTTTTCCAGTTTTGCCCCCACCTACGTTGCCACCTGTGGGTAACCCCTTGCACATATAAAAGGAGGCCCCATGCGCAACGAAGAAAGGAGGGAGGGAGGCCACTCACACTCGGTCTCGCCAGCAGCTCGCGTGTACTGTAGCACCACACGCTCCCGAGCAAGAACACAATACAAAACCACAAAGCAGCAGTAGGGTTTTACGCATCCTTGCGGCCCGAAGCTGGGTAAACCCCTTGTGTGCATCGCCTCGATCTGCTGTTCGCGCGACCTCCGCCCCCCGCCGAACCAAGAAAGGGGCTCGGTCCCCATAGGTGTTCGTGGAGGCAGATTTCCCCCGACATCTTTGGCGCGCCAGGTAGGGGGCGTCGAGGTTGTGTGAACCTGATCCGGTGTCTGCACAGGCTAGATCTCCATCATCTTCATCGACATGCCACCGAAGAAGAAAGCTCCGGAGGTGGCCGGTCCGTCCGCGTCGAACCCACCGCCCTTGGAGCAAACGGGTGGTGGGGACGGCACCGGCGGCGGAACGGGCGTTGTCGAGCCAGCTCATGGCGCCACAGCGTCCGAACATGCACCGCGCCCCTCTCAGGAGGCACGGGACCAGCAACGTCTTGGCACCCACGGTACCATACGCTCGCTGGACCCAGATCGAGCCGGCGGATCCCAGGGCGCTCAAGGCCAGCACTCACACCAACGTGCTGGCGCGAGCGTGGCGCGGCTGCCTGGTCCGGGTGTTGCTCCTTCTAACATAGTTAGAAGTTCGAGCACATCCCGCTCCATGCGCCGTTCGCCACCACTGCCCGCCACTCCAGCAGAAGCTCTGGCGCGAGCTCAACTGCTCCTAGACTACCCTCCAACGGCAGACAAGCTCGACGACTGGAGGGCCACGATACAGAGCCTCATCGGTTTCGCTAACGGCGACACCCCGCGGCAGCACAGTGCGTCGCAGCCGCGGCAGGTCGGCCAGGCGAGAACCGATGGCGCCAAGACCGGTGGGGGCGCGACCACCGTGCACTCCCCGCCCCAAAGGCCAAGATCGCCCACTCGCCGGAACCATCACGACAACGACTCCACCGCGTCATCGAATCCACGAACTCATCCCGATCAACGCCAAGTTCTTCACGAGCGAGAGCAAGAGGACGCTCGTACTCGCATCGAGCGTCGGAGAGAAGCGCGGCGTCAATCAGACCAACGCGCTGGGCCCTCTGTCGACATGCATGCACCGGGGGAACCAGGCGACCTGCCGTACGCGGTGGGCTGCCCTGCGTTCACCCGTGAGCTGCGGCAAGTCCAGTGGCCCAGCACGAAGAATTTCAAGCCAGACGTACCAGAGAAGTACGACGGCAAGTCGCATCCGTCGGAGTTCCTCAGCATCTACACCATCACGGTGCAGGCTGCTGGAGGGCGAGACGACAAGATCCTTGCCAACTACTTCCCGCTGGTACTCAAATCCAACGTCAGATCCTGGCTCATGCACTTGCCGGACAACTCCATAACCTCCTGGACAGACTTGTGCCATCAGTTTGTTGGCGCCTTTACGGGCGGCCACAAACCCCATGGCCAAGCGAGCGACCTTCATCTGCTCGTCCAGAAGGAAGGGGAACCCTTGCGCAAGTTCATCCAGAGATTCAGCCGTGTACACTACAACATCCCAGACGTCCACCCCGTCGCGGTCATCAGCGCATTCCATCAGAACGTGCGTAACCGCAGGATGCGGGAGGAGATGGCGATGTGCAAGATCAAAGACGTCAGCGAGCTATATGCCCTGGCTGACAAGTGTGCCCGTGCTGAGGAGGGGAGGAAACTCCCCGGAGAGAACACTGGAGCAGGAGAATCTGACAGTGAGGATACCGCCCCGGCAAGGAAGAGCCGGCGGCGGAGCAGCAGGAAGAAGAAGAGCCAAGAAGTACTGGTTGTTGAGCAGTCCGGCGATGAAGGCGCCGCCAAGAAGGCCCAGGCTGGTAGCTCCGGTAAGGAGGTTGCCGGATGCGCCAACTGCCAGGCTGTGGCGGTCGCCGACAAGCGGGACGGCACCAACAAACAGTACTGCAAGATCCACCGCACCAAGGGCCATGACCTCCAGAGCTGCAAGCAGGTCGAGCGGCTCGTCGAGCTGCAAAAGGCCGAGTACGAGCGGCGCGACAAGGAGAGAGCCCGGGGAGGTGGCGGAGGATCAGGCACGAAGCGCCCCGGCCAGGGAGGACGCCGCGACAAGGACAAGCAGCGGCAAGCGAACAGACCTCCCCGCGGCCGCGACAAGAACGAAGACGACGACGAAGACGAAGACATGGATGACGTCGAGACTAGTGAGCAGGAGTTTCAGAAAGCCACAGAGGTCTTGTGCGTGGACGGCGGTGCTTCCCTGCATACTTCTCACCGCCAGCTCAAGCAGTGGGCGCGGGAAGTCAATGCGGCGGAGCCACCCGTCGAGTCGCGCAAGCCTCTAAAATGGTCCAGCACGCCTATCATCTTTGATATTGAGGACCACTCTGATCGCACAACTGCGATCGGGTGCTTGCCGATGTTGGTCTCACCAACAGTTCGCAACCTCTAGGTCACTAAGATGCTAGTTGACGGCGGGGCCGGCTTGAACCTGATCTCCTCCGCTGTGCTCCGGAAACTCCAAGTCCCCGACAGCGAGCTCGAAGAGACCGGCACGTTCCAAGGAATCAACCCGGGAAGGAGCAAGCCGAAGGGGAAGATAACATTGCCAGTGACATTTGGCAGCGAGCTGAACTTCAGGACAGAGAGGATAACTTTTGACGTTGCCGATTTTCCATTGCCCTACAATGGAATTCTCGGCCGTCCAGCGCTCGCCAAGTTCATGGCGGCCTCTCACTACGCATACGACATGCTCAAGATGCCAGGCCCGATAAGCGTCATCTCTGTCCCTGGCCACAAGAAGGATGCCCTTATCTGTGCCGACAAGATCTACCGGGGAGCAGCAGCCGCAGCGGATCACAAGCCGCTTGCCGCTGAAGCTCCCGAAGGGAAGAAGAGGACCAAGCCCGGCAAGTGCTCTGGCGCCCACTCCGGCAAGCGCACCTCTTCGGAGTGCTGCGCTACCGTCGAGGACGCGCCATCGAGCTCCACCGGCAAGAGTAAGAAGACAATGGCAGCTCCGCCAACGACCAAGAAGGTGTCCGCCAAGGAGGACGGCACTGGTGGTACCTTCACCATCAGTGCCACACTCGACCCCAAATAGGAAAGCGCGCTCGTTGCTTTCCTGCGGGCGAATGTCGATGTGTTTGCCTGGCAACCATCTGACATCCCCGGCGTTCCCAGGAAAGTGATTGAGCACCACCTCGCCGTCTGTCCTCATGCGCGGCCCGTCAAGCAGAGAGTCAGGAAGCAAGCGGTGGAGCGCCAAGAGTTCATCGCAGAAGAGATCAAGAAGTTGGAAGCAGCAGGCCTCGTCAGAGGTGTGCTCCATCTGACGTGGTTGGCCAATCCTGTTGTCGTGCACAAAGCAAATGGGAAATGGAGGCTTTGCATCGACTTCACTAATGTTAACAAAGCTTGTCCCAAAGATCCTTTTCCCTTGCTGCGCATTGACCAGATTATTGACTCCACGGCCGGATGTGACCTGCTTTCATTTCTTGACGCCTACTCAGGATACCATCAGATCTTCATGGCTGAAGAAGATGAAGAAAAGACTGCGTTCAACACTCCATGTGGCACGTACTGTTTCTTACGGATGCCTTTCGGACTGAAGAATGCTGGTTCAACATTTGCGAGGGTTGTCCACACCGCTTTTGAGCCACAGATCCACAGAAATGTGGAGGCCTACATGGATGACATAGTGGTCAAAAGCAGGGACAGGGCAACCCTGATTCAAGACCTAAAACAGACCTTTGCGAACCTGCGCAGGATCAGCCTCAAGATCAACCCCGAGAAGTGCGTGTTCGGAGTCCCTTTCGGAAAGCTTCTCGGGTTCTTCATGTCTCAGCGAGGAATCGAAGCCAACCCAGACAAGATCAAGGCCATCGAGCAGATTGAAGCACCAACACGTGTCAAGGACGTACGAAGGCTTGCCGCTGCGTCGCGGCTCTCAGCAGGTTTATTTCCAAGTCTGCAGAGCGCGCCCTGCCGTTTTTCAAAATTTTGAAAAAGGCGGGTCCAGTAAAATGGACTCCGGAAGCGGAGGCTGCGCTGCAGGACTTGAAGAAATACCTGTCCTCCGCTCCAATACTTGTCACGCCTAAACCACAAGAGAAGTTGCTGCTATACCTGGCGGCAACCAATCAAGTGGTTAGTGCTGCATTAGTAGCGGAGAGGGAGGCAGATGATGAGCCAGCAACCGCGGCAAGCACGTCCAACGACAAGTAGGGGGCTTCCCCGACAAGCTCTGGCCCCGACAAGGATGAATCTGCGCAGGAGCAAGTGGAGGTGCAGAAGAAGAAAATGGTGCAGCGCCCAGTTTACTTTGTCAGCTCCCTTTTGCAGGGGGCTAGGTCAAGGTACTCTGGTGTACATAAATTGCTTTTCGGCCTTCTCATGGCCTCGAGAAAGCTGCGCCGTTACTTCCAAGCACATGAAATTACAGTTGTCACCCGCTTTCCGCTGAAGAGGATACTGCAGAATCCAGAAGCAACAGGCAGGATTGTCGAGTGGGCACTAGAACTGTCGAGCTTCGGTCTCCAGTTCGAGAGCACCTCGACTATCCAAAGCAGAGCATTGGCGGAGTTCATAGCAGAGTGGACACCGACACCAGACGAAGATATCCCAGAGACGAGCATCCCCGCCAAAGAAGCAAGCAAAGAGTGGCTGATGTACTTTGATGGTGCTTTCTCGCTGCATGGCGCCGGTGCTGGCGCGTTACTTATCACGCCCACCGGAGAGCACCTCAAGTACGTAGTCCAGATGCACTTCCCCAAGGAGCAAGCAACCAACAATACTGCAGAGTATGAAGGTTTGCTCGCCGGTCTCAGGATCGCGGCAGAACTGGGGATCAAGAAGCTCATTGTCAGGGGTGACTCGCAGCTTGTCGTCCGCCAAGTGAACAAAGATTACCAGAGTCCGTTGATGGAAGCGTACGTTGATGAAGTGAGGAAGCTAGAAGAGCACTTTGACGGCCTGCAAATGGTACACATTCCAAGAGCTGAGAACGACATCGCTGATGGCCTGTCAAAGTGCGCAGCATTTAAGTTACCTGTGGAACCAGGAACCTTTGTGCTCAAGCTGACTCAGCCATCCGTAACGCCATCAACCAGACAGAGCAAGAAGAGGAAGTTGGTCTCCGGCGACTATCTTCCGGCAGAGCTCCCCGGAGCCGCCGCCAAGAAGGTCCCCAAGATCGACGCAAGAGCGCTGAGGAGCCGTCTACTCCGGAAAACCCCAGGGTTTGTTCCGTAGAAGCAGGCGCTCCCGACAAGTTTTGCTCCGGCAAGCTTGCCGGGGAACGTCAAGCTCCGGCTGAGCCCCAGATCCTCGCCGTAGAAGCGGACGTTCCCGCAGCAGCGGATGTGCCTTCAGTCCTTGTTGTCGAGCCACAGGCTCTAGCATGGGCGCAACAGACTGTCCATTTCCTCCAAAGCGGAGAACTTCCCGAAGAGCAAGAAGAAGCGGAAAGAGTAGCCCGGCGCTCGAGTATGTACCAGTTCATCGACAACACACTGTACTGAAGAGGGCGCAACGATGTGAAATTGAAGTGTATTTCCTGGGAAGACGGACAGAAACTGTTGGCAGAGATACATGGAGGCATATGTGGTCACCACATTGGCGCAAGAGCAGTTGCCAGCAAAGCGTTCCGACAAGGTTTCTTCTGGCCGACAACCCTCCAGGATGCAACTGCACAAGTAACCAAGTGTGAAGCGTGCCAGTTCCATTCCAAGCAGATACACCAGCCAGCTCAAGCTCTCCAGACGATCCCTTTATCCTGGCTATTTTCGGTCTGGGGGCTCGACATCCTCGGCCCCTTCCCCCGAGCTGTCAGGGGCTTTGAGTAATTGTACGTCGCAATCGACAAGTTCAGAAAGTGGCCGGAAGTGGAACCAGTGAGGAAGGTGATAGCACAGTCAGCAGTCAAGTTCTTCAGGTCGATTGTTTGCCGCTTCGGGATCCCCAACAGGATCATCACCGACAACGGTACGCAATTCACGAGCCGCGCCTTCATGCAATACGTCCAAGATCTCGGCGCCAAGGTTTGCTTCGCTTCTGTTGCTCATCCCAGGAGCAACGGTCAAGCTGAAAGGGCCAATGCCGAAGTACTGCGCGGGCTCAAGACCAGAACTTTCGACAGGCTGCACAAGTGCAGAAGAAACTGGATCGAGGAGCTGCCGGTGGCTCTTTGGTCGATCAGAACGACGCCAAATCGAGCCACTGGCCAGACACCATTTGCTCTAGTCTATGGAGTAGAAGCAGTTACCCCCATGGAACTCGTATACGGGTCACCTCGAGTGCTCGCTTATGATGAGCTTGAGCAAGAGCGGCTGCGTGAAGATGACGCGCTGCTCCTTGAGGAAGATCGTCTTCAGGCTGCTGTGTGAGCCTCTTACTACCAGCAAGCTTTGCGTCACTACCATAGCCGCAAAGTTAAAGCCAGAAGCTTCGAGGAAGGCGACCTTGTTCTTCGGCGCGCCCCGTCCGCCAAGAATCATAACAAGTTGACGCCGAAGTGGGAAGGCCCTTACCGGGTGAGACGAGTCACGAGGCCCGGCGCTGTCCGCCTCGAGACCGAAGATGGCACTCCTGTGAGCAACTCCTGGAATATTGAGCATCTTCGTAAGTTTTACCCGTAAGGCGCGGTTGTCGGGCCCCGCCCGGCAACCAACCTTTTGTACAAGTCTTGCCGCTGTTGCATGTAATCCTTTGTACAAAGCCAGGCGCAGACCCTGAGCAGCAGTAAATGAAGCGCTGGCGCCCTAAGTTTTAGCATGCATGCTGAGTCGAGTCTCGTCCTTGGTTAGGGTTAATAGTGCCTAACAGCTGCTAACCCCTAGCTTAGAGGTTGAGTCTGCGTCCTTTTTCCTGTTCCTTCGTTTCCTTTGGTTCGCAGGGTTTTGCATATCCTGGCCAGACCGCTTAAGGACGAAGAAGAGAAGAAGGGCAGGCTAGCATCTGGTCCCCGGCAAGCCAGTGTTGCCGGGGGCTGCAAGTACGAAGATTCGCCCGTGGCAAGCCAAAGTTGCCGGGGGCTGCAATCCCAGATAAGTTTTTGCATCCCTTGTCATGCATTCTCTTATGAACTGTGGAATACGAAAACCTTGTTTCCTCCTAAAAGCTACCGTGCTCCCTTAACGACAGGCCCCAGAGCGCGTTCCTGGGGCCCGTTTTGGTAGTAGTCGCGGCGGCAAAGGGGCGGAACGAGGGGCCCGAACCCGCCTCATCCCTTCCTCCGCCAAAGGCGTGAGAGAGGTCGAGTGGCGCGGGAAGACGGCAGGGCCTGTTGCCGGGCGAAGAAGTGTCTATCTTAATGATATAAAGGATTCACTCCTTGGCGTGGGTTCTACCCACGGGACAAATGGCCCGGCAAACATCCCCTTTTCATTAAAAACATTCCGCTCAGGTACAGTTCAGAGAGAATGACAAACATGAAAGATGGGATTTAAAGTTTTAAACACAACTAAGGCCGGAGGGCTTACAGATTGAAAAAAGATAAGATGCCCGTAATCCCTTTCTTGTCTCTCTCCTCAGGAGGTAGGACAAGGAGGCGAAAAGGGCAAAAGGGGCGCCTAGGCGAGCTACGGGTGGCAGAAGACACCAACAGAACACCCGGAGGGCCGTCCGAAGGCTGGATGGTGATGGCGGCGCCGGAAGTGGAGCTCGAAGATGAGGCAGCGGGACGTCAACACAATGTCGAGGGCATCTAGCCCTCGTACTCCGAGTTGACGGCCTTGCCGCCCGCCCTCTTCCTCTTCCACAGCCTCCCTACGCCAGCCGCCAAGGAGACGACCCCGGGAAGCTCAAGGAGCCGGCGACACGGATGATGGGGTCGCCGGTGCCACACGGAGCTGCGACCGGCGCCTAGTCGTACCCGTCATCCCGACGACCGCTACCCTCGTCGTCGCTGTCGCTCCCCTCCTCGTCACTCTCGCTCGAGGAGGAGCCTTCGCTGTCGGAGGAGCTATCCACGCAGCACTGGGCCCGGGTCCCGAAGTCCCCGAAGGCCTTGACGGAGAGGAGATCGCCCTCCATCAACTTAAAATGGAGGGTGAACCCCTCCATCAAGCTGTGGATACGGGCGAATGTCTTCCACCCTCGGCCAAGATACACCACGCCGGGGGCTGGGGACTCGACGTGGACCCGCGTGCCGCTGATCCCGCAGCCCTTCATGCGCAGCCTTAGCGTCTCGGGTTGCTCCATCTCCATCACGCTTGCGAAGGGAGCCGGGAGGCGGAGGCGGCGGCGAGGCGCCCGGCGCAGCCTGACGAAGAACTCGCAAGGATCGTCCCCGATGTGGACCGCCGTGGGAAGAAGAGCCGCTGGCGGAGGCGAGGCTGGCGCGTCGCCCCGCCCGCCTCTTCCCTGAACGCCTCGGCCTCGTCCACGACCTCGCCCCCTCCCCCTTCCCCTTACGGTTGGCTCCGCCGCCGCGGGTGCAGGGGGAGGAGGGGCGCGTTGCCTAGCGGCAACCCTCGCCGCCACCGATGAAAGACCGGGGTTCCCTTTCTCCATGGCGAATGGAGGGAGGGGATCAGAAGCCGGAGGGAAGGAAAGACGAAGGAGTGCGGATTTCCGTCGCCCCCTCTTGCTCTTTATAAAGAAGCAGGGCGGGGGCTAGGCCGCCCCGCTCAGCCAATCAAGACGCAGGAAGGCCAGGCGACTGGGGCCGACCTGCTGCCCCGACCAGCGACGGCCCGGTTTCCTGCCTCCACCGTCCGCAACCCCGGGTGCATGGAAGCCGCGTGGCTGGCGTGCAGGACCGAGGCGACGGATGAGGCGACCTCTCCCCACCCCGTGATCGTGGGGAGCGGGCGCCTCGGAAACCATGCCTCGGCCCCGTCCAGCGAACGAGCCACGCCTCCACACCTCCCTCCACTTATGGAGCTAGCGCGAACCGTCCCCCTTTATTGCGACGTGACGCATGCCTGCGGGGTTCGGCCCCGCGCACGTCGCCCATGTCACGCACGCCTCTCCCCACGATGCCGCGTTCGACGCGTGCCGTTCGAGGAGGACGTGCTGGACGCAGAAGCAGATGCAGCGTAACCCAGGCCGCGCGTGCCCGTGCACTATTTTGGGCCTGGCCCAACAGCGCTCGGCACCGTGTATGGCCCAGGCCCGGGGGCTCCTGTCGGTGTACTAAAGTAGGGGTACCTTAGTACCCCGAACTTGTGCACGAGCAGGCGTAGCACCCCGCGGCAAGGCTTGCCAGGCGATCGCCAAGACTCTCCATGGTCCCTTTTTGGGCCACCCAAGAACAAAGTATTTGAGCCAAGGCCCCGGCAGGAGGAGCCTGCCGGGAAGGCCACCCGAAGAGAGCAAGGCCCCGGCAAGAGGAGCTTGCCGGGACGACCGCTCAAAGCACAAGGCGCCGGCAAGAGGAGCCTGCCGGGAAGGCCGACCGAGGCACGACAAGGGACTTGCTGCGACGCGCTCCGCGTCCCGGCAAGGACCGGTGAGCGACAAGCTCCCAGGCGCGACAAGGCATCAATCGTGGCAAGGCGCTTGCCGCGGCAAGCCACCACCCCGCGCCTGCGCTCCAGCTCATCCACCCACGCGTCGCTCTAGGGCCATTCTAGGCGTACGTGGCGAGAGGCTGCGCAGCCAGGGGCATGCGGTGGCGAAGCAACGCTGACAGAGTAGCCATCGTGGCAAACGGTGGCGCTCCTGACGGTCCCTTTCCTGCACCGTCTGGGCGATGCGGACGGGCATTTAATGCCCTTGTCCCCTGCCGTCAGAGTTAGGTATGTTAGCACTGTGCAAACAGCTGTACCCAACACAGCGTTTTCCAGTTTTGCCCCCACCTACGTTGCCACCTGTGGGTAACCCCTTGCACATATAAAAGGAGGCCCCATGCGCAACGAAGAAAGGGGGGAGGGAGGCCACTCACACTCGGTCTCGCCAGCAGCTCGCGTGTACTGTAGCACCACACGCTCCCGAGCAAGAACACAATACAAAACCACAAAGCAGCAGTAGGGTTTTACGCATCCTTGCGGCCCGAAGCTGGGTAAACCCCTTGTGTGCATCGCCTCGATCCGCTCTTCGCGCGACCTCCGCCCCCCGCCGAACCAAGAAAGGGGCTCGGTCCCCATAGGTGTTCGTGGAGGCAGAGTTCCCCCGACAAACAGCTAAAGATAAGGATTCACGAAGCTCGGGAGCCCCTAAAGTCCGACGATCTGCTGAAGTTCTACGTTGAAGGGGAGGCAACTCGTAAAGAATGTAAGGCTGGTAATTTGAAGTTCATGCACCCTAGGCTTGTGGCTCTTTCTCGTGTGTTGCAACACACAGTCATCCCGAAGCAGGGTGACAAAGGGAGTGTCCGCAAATGGGCTGCCAACCTGCTGATGCAGTTCCACAACAAGGTGGACTTCCAGGTGATGCACTTCATTTTCACTGAGATGAACATGGCAAGCACGGATAAATGTCGTACCCTTCCTTTTGTACCATACATCCTGGCTTTGGTCGATGAAGTGTGTTCACCTGTCATGAAGATTTTGGTTAGAACCAAGCACGAGCAGTACCAACCCGAATTGGTGCAGAGAACTGAAGATGGGGTGGCCGGCTATGATGACATAGGACATATCGATGACATCCCTGTGGCAAACATGCCATGTGAGCCTATTATATGCAATCATCGAACAAGACCATGCTCGTGCTGATTATGGACTCCCTAAGGAAGTTGGAGTCCGTCCCTGAGGCCCTTAACAAGCTGCAACTGGAGAACCAAGAGCTGAAGGAAACCGTGGAGGAGGCGGTTATCTCTCTTAGTTGGTGAAATCTGGGTGCTCGAGGCGGACCCGGCCTTTGAATTCGTGTGTTTTGGCAATTCATTGAATTTGTACGTCGCCTGAAGTGTATGGACAATGATAGACTATATGAAAGCAAGTTATATGTTTTTGTTACATACTTGTAATCTCCAGTGTCTTCGTCAGGAAATTAACTCACATAGAACAGTACTGACACATTCAATTATTAGTACATATGGCGGTAAAACGCACCCCCCTTGCCAATGCAACGAGTTGTTCACACACATAGAACATAGGAGCACCTGAACAAAAAGTACAAGCATTGCATAACATTACTAAAGCAACGATGGTAGCCTCTGCTTCACCCCTTGCTGCTCACGCCAGTCCGGCGCGTTACGCAGAGACCGGAGCAACCATAGTGGGTGGTTACATCTTTCCGCCGACGATCCGTTGTGGAAGAAGCCCAATGTCGGACTACCGTCAAAGCTGTACCGGCAGATGTCAGGGTGTTGAACATTCTACCAGGAATTTCTCCATCTAGCTGTGAAAGTGCATCCTTGCTTAAGGAACAGAAGCTCGTTGTCGTCTTGATCAGAAGGTGGTATGTCCATCATCAGGGGGTTGCTTTGTCCTACAAAGAGAGAGCGTGAACCTAGGCCGATGATCTGCTGCCAATGTGCACCTTCAAAATGGCCACCCAGACCATCGAAGTGGAACCCCTAGCAAGTGCAGGTTGGGTAAGGACTCAAGATTCAATATTCGTGGAGCACGCCCTGCTCTTGCCCTGTCACACTACCGCTCGAGCAAACAAGGTACATGGTGTTTGGGTGATCACTTGAGTCTAGCACCAGGTTAGAGTGTTTCGGCCGCCGTTCGTCCTACATTAGCGGTGCCTGTAGGAACCTTGGTGGAAACATCGTTCCTGTTGTTTGAACCACACAAGATTATCATCCGTACTCTTGGTAGCAACATAAAGGAAAGATACACAGTTACTTAAGATCGACGTACCGTACGTTGAAGGATCCCACACAAAGCAAGTGCCGGCTGTTGTGACCACGCAAATTTGGCTGGCGACGTACAACGCATCCTCATAGTAATGAGGTGCCAAAGCAGCCGGAGACATTATTTGCCATGGTTGTACACCATAATTGAAACCTGTATTCACTATGACTGCTTTGTCGAAGACCACAATGATGATGTAATCCGCATACCCGAATCTTCTGCTTAGCGGATGGGTGATGGCAACCTTGCGTAGTTCCACCCTGACATGGTTATAGTGGAAATCCATCGACTCAAAAATGTGCGCGGGGATGAATCCTTGTGCAGAAAGGGGCGGAAGTTCTACGTTGCAACCTGTGTAGATGTTTTGCAGGACAATATCACCTCCTCAATCGATGATGGCCAGCCAGTCGCTGTTTGCTCTGAAATAGTAGTACATCATAAGCAGTGGAATCATGTCAATGAAAAGATGGTCTGGAAGAAGATGATTGGTTGGTGTGGGCGCAAACCTGGGGGATACAAGCCTTGTCATGAGGAGGTTCGTACAAGATCCTCGTCGTCATGGTTGGCGAGTCCATCAGCGTCAGAATAAAGCTATGTCTAGGCATCAGAGGGCCCGCCTCCCACCCGACATAGTCTTCGAGGATGGTGGGCATGTCCAAGATGTTTTCCACCGGTGGATCAACTCAAGGCACGGCAAGGCCTAGGCTATTGTGGCTGCCAGAATGTCGAGGCATGCCATCGTAAGCCTGTGTGTGTTGTCCTGCATCGCCGACAAGCCTTCTATGGATTCAGCGTGGGGTTCCGATGCAGCCATGAGTTTGGGTCTAAGAGAGGGCAGGAGTGGAAGGGATCGCAGAGCGGTTCTGGTGTGGCATTGTGAATGTGAGGAATTGCGGGTGGAGAAGATAAAGTGGTGGTGGCAACTGCCATGTGGCGGTTCAACTGAATGGATCCCGTCGAATGTGAGCGGTTCCTGAAGCTTGTGAATTGCATGCCTCAAGGACGCCCATGGCGCGTAGGGACTCCCAGCCTGGTAAATAAATTGTTACGCGCATGCAGCGCCAAATGGATATACGAGTGAAAAGGCAGAGCGCCTACGTAAACCGCGTGTCACTTGAGGTGTACAAAAGGTCAGCATCTCTACGCCGGTTATAGTGCCTAGTCTACGGACTTAATTTTGTTGCGACTGCGCGGGGCAGGGTGTTGTTAAGCAAGTAAAGTCAGATGGTCTGACAGGTATGTAGCGCCTGAGCAGCGGGCGCAACAAGACTTGTACGATGGGACTGCGCTTCATCGCGTGTTGTGAAGCCCAGGCCATAAAGAGAGATGATCCGACGAGTCATCGAGCGCCTAAGCATTACACGCCTCCCAGAAGAGTACCATGTGACTACTCTTGGGAAGTGATACGTCTCCAACGTATCTATAATTTTTGATTGTTTCATGCTATTATATTATCTAATTTGGATGTTTTATATGCATTAATATGCTATTTATAATATTTATGGGACTAACTTATTAACCTAGAGCCCAATGTCAGTTTTTGCTTTTTCCTTGTTTTTGAGTTTTATAGAAAAGGAATATCAAACGGAGTCCAAACGGAATAAAACTTTCGCGATGATTTTTCTTGGACCAGAAGAACCACGTAGGACTTGGAGATGAAGTCAGAGGAGTCTCGAGGAGGCCACAAGGCTCCAGGGCGCGCCCCTGGCTTGTGGGCCCCTCGGAGCTCCACCAACCTTAATTCTTGGCCTACAAATTCCCAAATATTCCCAAACGACCAGAAGCGTCCAACAAAATACTTTTCTGCCGCCGTAACCTTCTGTCGGAGGGGGATTCGATCATGGAGGGCATCTACATCAACCCTATTGGCCCTCCGATGAAGCGGGATCAGTTTACCACATACCTATGGGTCCATAGCTAGTATCTAGATGGCTTGTTCTCTCTCTTTGATTATCAATACCATGTTCCCCTCGATGTTCTTGGAGATCTATCCGGTGTAATATTCTTTTGCGGTGTGTTTGTCGAGATAGATGAATTGTGGATTTATGATTAGCTTATCTATGAATATTATTTGCATCTTCTCTGAATTATTATATGCGTATATCTTTGTATTTCTCTTCGAATTATTGGTTTGGTTTGGCCAACTAGATTTGTTTTTCTTGCAATGGGAGAGGTGCTTAGTTTTGGGTTCAATCTTGCATTGTCCTCACCCAGTGACAAAGTAGGGGTAGCGAGGCATGTATTTGTATTGTTGCCATCAAGGGTAAAAAGATGGGGTTTTCATCATATTGCTTGAGTTTATCCCTCTACATCATGTCATCTTTCTTAAGGCGTTACTCCGTTCTTTATGAACTTAATACTCTTGATGCATGCTGGATAGCGGTCGATGTGTGGAGTAATACTAGTAGATGCAGAATAGTTTCGGTCTACTTGACATGGACGTGATGCCTATATTCATAATCATTGCCTTGGAGATTGTCATAACTTTGCGCCATTCTATCAATTGCTCGACAGTAATTTGTTCACCCACCGTATTATTTTCCTTCAAGAAACAAGCCTCGAGTGAAACCTATGGCCCCGGGTCTATTTCCTTCATATGTTTTCAGATCTATATACCAAAAATACATTGCTGCAATTTATTTACTTTTATTTTGTTTTACGTTTTAGTAATCTTTTATATCTATCTCTATCAGATCTCACCTTTGTAAGTACCCGTGAAGGGATTGACAACCCCTTTATTGCGTTGGGTGCAAGTGTTTGATTATTTGTGTAGGTTCATATATTGGGGACTTGCGTGTTTCTCCTACTGGATTCTTACCTTGGTTCTTAACTGATGGAAATACTTATCTCTACTTTGATGCATCACCCTTTCCTCTTCTAGGGAAAAACCAATGCAAGCTCAAGAAGTAGCAGGAAGAATTTCTAGCGCCGTTGCAGGGGAGATCTACATCAAGCCTACTAAGTACCCACCATAAACTCTCATCTCTTGCATTACATTATTTGCCATTTGCCTCCCATTTTCCTCTCTCCCACTTATAAACGTTTTCAGAAAAATACAAAATTTGCCTTTTTATTGGCCCTTCTTTTGTTCGTCTTTTCATTTGCTTTTTGTTTGCTCGTGTATTAGACTACTTGCTTTGTCATGATGTCTCAAGAGAACATCAAATTGTGTGACTTTTCCAATACTAATAATAATGATTTTATTAGTACTCCGATTGCTCCCGCCACTAGTTCACAATCTTATGAAATTAATGACGCTTTACTGAATCTTGTTATGAAAGATCCATTTTCCAGCCTTCCTAGTGAAGATACCACATCCCATCAGAATAATGTCATTGAGTTGTGTGATATGCAAAAGAAGAAGGATGTGCATAATGATCTTGTTAGATTGAAGCTATTTTCGTTCTCACTACGAGATCATGCTAAAACTTTGGTTTCATCTTTGCCTAAAAATAGCATTGATTCATGGAATAAGTGAAAAGATGCTTTTATTTCCATGTATTTTTCTCCCGCTACGATCATCTCCCTTAGGAACGTGTCGGATTCAGGGCTCCGCTGACCCAAGAAAGGTTCAAACTCTTGGGCGTGTGCGAAGAACTCAACCTCTCCTGCGAACCAGATTATCGCCCCCATGGCCTAGCTCGATGAACAAGAAAGGGAAGGGACACATCAGTTTACCTAGGTTCGGGCCACCTTGTGGTGCAAGACCCTACTCCTGCTTTGGGGTGGATTAGCCTCGCGAGGGGCTGATGATGAACTTGTACAGGGGAAGAACAACCTCAGGAGGCGTGTTCTTGTGTGGATGTGAGCTAGTGAGGGGTTGGGTTGGATCCTGAATCCCCTCCTATGGTGGTGGCTGAGCTATATTTATAGTGGCCTCGGTCCTCTTCCTCCAAAACAAAGGCGGGAAGGGATCCCATAGTGGCCAATTTTAAAGGGGGACAAGTAGTACGTCTTATCCTGACGAAAGGTGGTCCTCGCCTACAAAGCTTCTGCTCATCACGCCGTAGTTGGCTCGGCGATGACATCCATCCTGCCATCCTGGCGGACTTTGTCTCGTTGAACGGGAACGGAAACCTTTGGCTGGTTCCTCGAGAACCCGCAGCCGTGCTTGCCTCCTTAGCACCAAAGAGGAAACCTGCTTCTCTATGCCTGCTGGTGCCCGCCTAGTCTTGGTCGTCATGGCTTGCGTCACCTCGGCCTCATGAGCTGGGCGCCTGCATAGGAATCTCTACTCCTCGGGAGCCAGTCTGGGGAGGCCGCTCCCTCCGGAGCTCACGATTTCGTCCGCCTCGCGAGGCTTGGCCCCTCGCGAGGGTCTTGTCTTACTGGTGCTGAATATGGGCCGTACCAGGCTGCCTATGGAGCCATGACATGGGCCACAGGCAGGCAGGTCTGGGTACCCTGGTTCCTAGAACACCAACAATAGCCCCTGGGCCCAAGATGCACCCGGACTTCACTTCGTGGCGAAGCCAATAGGCAAGGGTGAAGCGTCGCGCGCCCCAATCGCTTGCGGACCGAGTTGACGCGTGGCGCGTGATGGGACGGGGCCGTCTCCACTTCCCCGTGCTACCTCGGCAATCGTCTGACTTGACAACTACCTATCGCACGCAGAAAAATCATCATTACTTGGAATCATGGGAGGCCGGCGGTTGGCCTCCCTCCGTCTATAAATGGGAGAGGGGGCGGAGCTCCCTGCCAATCTCTGTCTCCTCACTACTTGCTCCTCCATCTTCCTCCTTGACCCGTCATCTTGTTGAAGCGTCTATGGCGTGAGTGAGAAGGTTTTCCGCTGCGGAGAAGGGAAAAACCCCTCAGGTGGAACCTGAGCTGCTGCCGCCAAAGAAGAGGCTTGATTGTTGTCGTGACACCGTCGCGGAGGAGAACAGGCGGTAACGCTGCCACGCACATGGATCTGGCTCCCGCGGCCCTTCGCAAGGGAGATACCGCCGAGGGGGGCTGTGGAGTTGTGGCTGCAACAGGACGAATGTTGCGGCCAAACTTCAGAAGCGGAAGTCGAGGTCGTCGATTACGGCGACATCTTCATGACTCGAGGATGGTGTGTGATCGCCCTCTATCGGATCACGGGTTTCGGCAAAACCCTCAAGGTTCGAACACTAGGGTGCACGCGAAGGTTTCCTCCCTACCGATCCACGCCCTAGCTCTCTAAAATCTCGCGGACGAACTCGACGAACTCGCAACACAGAAAGACACAAGATTTATACTGGTTCGGGCCACCGTTGTGGCGTAATAACCTACTCCAGTGTGGTGGTGGTGGATTGCCTCTTGGGCTGATGATGAACATTACAAGGGGAAGAACAACCTCCTGAGGTTGACGTGTTCTTGTGCTCGGTGTGTGGCTAGGGGTTGGCTCTAGATCTGATTTGCCTCTCAATCAGTTGCCTCCTTCTATGATGGCTAGTCCTACTTATAGAGGACTTGGTCCTCTTCCCAAATATTGAGCAGGAACGGAGCCAACAACGGCCAATTTGAAAGGGGACATCTAGTACAACTTATCCTGACAAAAGCGGTCTTCACCTGCAAAAAGATATCGAGGTGACGCCGTCTTGGGCTCCATGCTGACCTCCGTCTTGCCGTCCTGCTGGTCTTGGTCTCCTTGCACCAATATGGAAACCTTTGCTTGATTCCTCGGTACTCCTCGCCTGCGCTTGCCCCCTTGGCACCAAAGAGGAAACAAGGACGCTGCGCGCGTTGGCGCCCACTTGGTCTCGATCGTCATGGCTCATGTCACGAGGACCTCGTGAGGTTTGGCTTGCCTTGATCTCTCCGCCCCTCATGAGCCTGCCTGGCGAGGCCGCTCCTGACGAGGTCTTGTGTCGTCCGCCTCGCGAGGCTTGGCCCCTCGCATGGGTCTTGAATGCCTTGTTGATGAAGATGCGCCGTACGGGCCCGCTAGCTCAGCCGCGCCGTGGGCCGCAGGCAGGCAAGTCTGGGTACCCCCATACCTAGAACGCCGACAGTAGCCCCCGAGCCCAAGGCGTGCTTGGGCTTGGCTTCAAGGCGAAGCCAAGGGTCAAGCACGGAGCGCCGCGGGCCCCAAAAACCCGCGGCCTCGGTTGACGCGTGGCGGTTGATTGGGCGTGGGCATATCCGCTTCCCCACGCTGCCTCAGCAACTGCCTGAATTGACAAGTCCCTCCGACGCGCAAGGAAAAGCATAATTACCTATGATCGTGGGGGGCGCTGGTTGGCCTTCTCCAGCTATAAATGAGGGAGGGGGCGGAGCCCCCGTCCCCCACTTCTTCCCATTCCGCCTGCTGACGGTGTCCTGGACTAGGGGGTACTCACCACGTCATCTCCCGATCAGTTGATTTGGGCCGAGGACCCCGGGGCCGAATACTCATGGGCTAGTTCGTATAGCCGATGACATATGCAAGGAAGATTCCACAAGTGTTGGTGATCAACACAAGGACTCCTCCCCACTAGCGTATTCGACTAGGACTCTTGTAATCCTAGGCCTCTGGTACATTATATAAGCCGAGGCCAGACTAGTCGTTAGAGGGAGGATAGATGCTAGATCATTATGACATTACTCATCATACCTCTAGGGCATAGACCACAACATATGATCTTGAGGTAGATCAACTCTTGTAACACTCATATTCATGAAGATCAATCAAGCAGGAAGTAGGATATTACCTCCATAGAGAGGGCCCAAACCTGGGTAAACATCGTGTCCCCCGTCTCCTGGTACCATCGATCCTAGACGCACAGTTCGGGACTCCCTACCCGAGATACGCCAGTTTTGACACCGACATTGGTGCTTTCATTGAGAGTTCCGCTATGTGTTCAGCGAAAGATCGATGGCTCTCCTGCAGATCAACTGCGACTTCGGCATCTTCGTCACCAGCTCGACTGGTCACCTTGGTTCGACCAAGAACTGCGCCCTGTGTTTGGATCATCATGTTTGGACGAGGGAATTCATCAATCATCATCTCTGATCTCCATCATGATCATGGAGGAATCATCCATGGAGCTCGGGGGCTCAACGTCAACATTGCCCTTGAAGCGACCGTGTTGTTTTTCTGGACAGCGAACTCGTATCTGCCGCCACCGCCTCTTCGAGTATCGCTTTGACGATTGCTTCGGCGGGATTGTGCGGAATTGAGTCTACAACAACCATGCAAAATTTCATCGAGTTCCAAGGGAGGAATCTCTGGCAATCTATGATATACCGGAGCCATTTTGAGTCTGGACGGGAATCTGGACGAGTTTGGAGCGTGGCGTGCAGCATCTAGCTCGGACGTCCTTTGCAAGATCCAACCGTTGATCGGCTGAGGAATTCCTTTATCTACCACCCCTCAAAATTTCAGCTCGAGCCGACTGTTCAAACTCCGGGAAACCTGCGATGAGCGCAACGATTTTTGGATCCGTTTTCTGCGCGAATACGAATCTGGCTCGAGTTCATGTTTCTTCATGAACGGGATATCGGACACCCCTTTCGAAGGAATTTTTTTCTAGGGTATTGCGCGTTGTTTTTAAACACGTACCCATAAAAATTTAAGCCTTCTCCGAGGTAATCTTCACCATCACACTGGTGTCAAACCAGTCCGGCAATATTGCTCCACGGCTGCCGACCTGCGCTAGACACGTCGGAGCTCTATTGAGCCGAGCTTAACTTCTTTGGCCATCATCTCGGCAAGCCGAACAAGAGTTCGGCATCGCAAAGGATAAATCATCATCAACATCGCTGCCCCACGGATTACACGGAGCGGGCACACCGGCATCGCCATGCGGTAGCTTCATCAAGCTAGCGTGGATCGCATCACAAGTCTTGACCTGCGTCGGCATCACCATGCTGCCTCTTCTTTTAATCATCATCAAACATGTCGACTTGTTTCGACACATCGGCTGACATGTAGACTCCGGCATCTCTTCGCCGAGCTGCTCCACCACCTCGGCTAGACCGGGGGCTTCATCATCTCTTCATCAACCTACTCCGGTGACTTTGGCGTCACCAGCCGACCAGCTCCGTCACGATTAGCTGGACCGAGGGCTTTGTCTCGGCAAGCCAACCTTTGCCAGCATGGCCATGCCGGCGCTTTATCACCCATCAGGCAATGGGTGTGCGGATCGAGTCCCAATTTTGGGAGTCACCTTTCTTCGGATTGCTACAATAAATAAACCAGGTGCTATTTATTCCGGTAATTTTTGGTTGTTTGGGTCTATTCTCCCCAAAGAATTATTACTCTGGTTTATTCCATCATCTCTATGCAGGCCTGTAAAATGGCGGCCGCATTACCGACGGTCACGCGGTGGTACGGTCAGTTTTCGTATATAGTTCGACAAACGCCGAATCCGGAACTCGGACTGGCATGTGAAATCGGGCTCTTGCCACGTCTTCATCGTCTCACGCGGACGCTCTGCATCAACATTGACTTCGGCGCCAGGCCACATCTCTTTAAATAAATTATTTTTGCGAAAAGCAATTATGCAAGGATTTTATATATATTTATATTATTCTTTTTGGACCGCACTATTTTATGCGTGTAGGTGATCGACTTCGACTGCGTTACACGTTCGCTTTGGCAGGCCAACGCCGCTATCCCAAATTGGCATAAATCGGCTTGCGTGATCACCTTGTTTGTTGTGTTGCCATACCGACGTGTTTGGTTGCCTCGGGGACTTCGGCATTGCCGAGAGAGCTCTACCTCACCGAGTGTTCGGCGCACAGGCCATACTTCTTTTATTACTGACTTTGCATAAATTATTTATTATGCAACAATTTTATTCATCATTATTACCATTATCTCTGGTTTGCACTATTTTTTATGCATAGGTAAATGAATAGAGTTGGGCAGTGCTATCTCCTCGGCTGGACGGCAGGCTTCGTCAACACTTCATTAACCCGCACCGGGGGCTTCGGCGTCACTCTGCCGGCCCGCTTTGGCCGTGCTATGACACTACTTCGGAGTGTCGAGCTCTTCACTCCGCCACCTTGGGACCGGCTTGGGGGATGGAACCTTGTCCTGTATCAAGCTTCGACCGCATCATCAATGCCGAACACATTAATAAGCTAAGTCGCTTTCATGCTCAAAAACTTTCGGTTTTAATTTTTTTTTCGGTTCGACCAAGCATCATACTTCCTTGTCAAAACTTTGTTTGTGACGCACAAATTCAAATACCCTGTTTACTTGGGGGCTTCCTTCATGAAGCTTTTCCTCTTGCATATGATTGTACTTGTACGGCTTCATTCCTTATTCGTGTATTACGCCACAATATGCACCATATTGACTTAAGTGTTCCGCAAGCTCGGTTGCCTGGCTCCTGTGCTTACCCCTACGTTCCTGATTGTTCGCCTAGGGAGTAAAGGGAGCACCTCTGCGATTGTCACAACCGGGTCATCCGAGCTCTGACCTCAGACTGGGTAAAGCCGAAAGCTAGCGCTCTTATTGTTTTCAATCATGGTCGGCACACAACGGAACTCATGAGTACAAAAAATCTATTGCACAAGTCTCATAGTAACAATGAGCACCTAAGAAAGGTATCGGTGGAGGTACTATTTTCTTCGAAGATGCTTCGTACACTTCGTTAGTAATATAGCATAAGCTCCCTGAGCGCGCTTTGTCTGTTACAGCCTTATGGCCTGATTGCCTAGTTATCGGAAACACCGCGATATTCTCGACAGGTGGAGTACATAACACTCTTTGGCTCTTGACCGAACAGGGAGAAGCCGACGATCGGTTAAGACGCGTTTAAAGTTCGGGTGAACATAAATATGATATAAGTACTTCGGTATATAAAATCATTATACATGAAATGAACATATATCACCAGTATTTGTATTCAGTATACAAGCGTTGCCTTCTGTTATTATCGTTATAAAACCATAAATATGCATCAATTTGACTTAATATTTTGGCCAAGCTGGGTTGCCTGGCTCCTGTGCTTACCCCTACGTTCCTGATTGTTCGGCTAGGTGGTAAAGGGAGAACCTCCGCGATTGTTACTACCGGGTCATCCGAGTAAGTACCTCACACTGGGTGAAGCCGAAAGCTAGCAATCTTAAAGGACCACATTGGCCGGCAACGATGGAAGTGAAAATTTTGGTTTATTAATACCATAGAGTTCGGGAACTTTTCCCGAACTAAATCATCAATATTTTCCTCCCGCATTGATCGGAGGTGAGGTTTCATGATCATGGTCGACATGACAACCCAAAGAAAGGAACCGATAGCGGGACTATGTTCTTGGGAAGATGTTTCTTACGTTAAAAAGTAATATAACATACCTCTCTACGTACCTTTGTTTATAAAACCGTATGGCCGTATTGCCTTGTTTTCCATAAATCTTCGCCCTTATCACGGCTATGTAATGTAGGAAAACACTCCTCGGCTACTGGCCGAAGAGGTTGAAGCCGATGGTCGGTCAGCAAAGTTTTGTACAATGCGGATCTGAGCATTAATGATGTAAAGTACTTGGGTAAATAGAATCATTACACATACACTGCGAGCAAAAATCAATTTTTTCGCAGCCAATCTTTTAGAGAGTCAATGGCACAGTCTCTTTGAGACACCTGAGAAGCTAACACGACGCTCTCATAGTTCCTTATTGGCATTAATATCTATTGAGCTCCTTGAGGCCTACATTGGCGAGCTCAACTTTCGCTAGCTCAAACTCCTTTATGAGATCTTCATTCCCTTTTCGAGAAGTTTGTGTTAAACACAAACAAATTTTTTTATCAAATGGATATCGATCCTTAATTCGGTCACCCGTGCCCACATTAAGGCTAGGGGGCTACTAGGCTTTGTGCTCATTATTTATAAATATTAAAAAGGGAACATCGATCCCCTGATCTGGTGTTGCTACCCGACCAGTGTCTCGGCGACTACTGCATTGCCTATTCAATGCAGAAAGTCCAAAGTGCCAGGTGTCCGACTTGACCGAACTTTGGGTAAACGTGTCTTTGGATAACAATATGTACCATTTGGACCTATCTGGCGTCAAGCTAAATATATTACGGCAACTTTTCAAGATCCTCTCTCAAGGGCCCGTTCGTCGATCACTATTATCTCTAATATATTACATTGCATTTCTATTCCTACGTGTGCTTCCGAGCTAGGAGTTGATCCTCAGGCAGATTTCGCGCATCGACCAGAGTCTCAAGGTTACTAGGATCAGCGGTTTCATGTTTTCCTTCAGGTGCATCTCGGGTTTTAGACCGACACACACCTTGAGGGCTACTAGTTATACATGTTGACAGCGAATAAATTTACACACATCGGAAATAAAATCCGTAAACAATCAGCCCAAGCCCGAGGTGGTGCACCACCTTGGAGGTAGTCAGTTATAAAGCTCGGATTTGAATGGCTGGCTCCATAGAAGGCATTTCCGGCATTAAGCTCCGCTAAACTCCTTCAACTTTTTTGAACCGGG
Source organism: Aegilops umbellulata (assembly GCA_032464435.1). Taxonomy (NCBI): domain Eukaryota; kingdom Viridiplantae; phylum Streptophyta; class Magnoliopsida; order Poales; family Poaceae; genus Aegilops; species Aegilops umbellulata. Next base: position 73,375,880 of record CP136059.1, read on the forward strand.
GTGTTCTATGACACCTCGGATATAGTCCAGCGTTGGAGCTCGGATACGGTCCGTCGTTGGAGCTTGGACATGGTCCGGCGTGGGGGCTTGGATACAATCCGGTGTTGGAGCTCGGAAGTGGTCTGGCGTGTGTGGTCGGCTGCGAAAGAAACCTCGAATACAGTCCGGCGTTGAAGCTCGGATGTGAGAGGACACCGCCGCACGGGAAACACTTCAAACCCGAGGTGTGGCATAAAATATAACAAGGCATTGATAAATGCCGAGAACTTAAAAGGGCTCCTCGGATACCCGATGTGTAAACTTTCCGGATTCACTTTGGCGATCCTCATGATCGAAGATGAGAGGATTTTTTGAACAAGTTTTCAAGACCGACGATCAAAGATGAAGAACAGTTCGGAAGAATCGAGGAGCGTCCCCAACTTGATGACCGGTTCAGGGGGCTACTGACGGTGTCCTGGACTAGGGGGTACTGAACACGTCGTCTCCCGATCAGCTGATTTGGGCCGAGGACCCCAGGGCCGAATACTCATGGGCTAGTTCAGACAGCCGATGACATATGCAAGGAAGATTCCACAAGACTTGGTGATCAAGACAAGGACTCCTCCCCACCGGCATATTCGACTAGGACTCTTGTAATCCTAGGCCTCTGGTACATTATATAAACCGAGGCCAGGCTAGTCGATAGAGGGAGGATAGATGCTAGATCATTATGACTTTACTCATCATTCCTCGAGGGCATAGACCACAACATATGATCTCGAGGTAGATCAACGGTTGTAACACTCATATTCATCAAGATCAATCAAGCAGGAAGTAGGGTATTACCTCCATAGAGAGGGCCCAAACCTGGGTAAACATCATGTCCCCCATTTCCTGTTACCATCGATCCTAGACGCACAGTTTGGGACCCCCTACCCGAGATCCGCTGGTTTTGACACCGACACCTGCTTCTTCCTCCTCTTCTCCACCACCGACTCCAATGGCGCCGTCGAAGAGGTTCTCCGCCGCGGAGAAAGGAAAGGTTCCCCTCGACGTGCCAGCGCTGCTCCCGCCGAAGAAGAGGTCGGTCCACTACCGCGATGCCGCGGAGATGCAGGTGGTGACGAGGACTTCGTGCGGGCAGCCTCCTCCTGGGTATCCACTGCCCTTGTACACCCAAGCCAGGGGCTCGGGAGGAAGGAGCAGCGAGCGCCAGCGCAGGCTCCGCGGACCAGCTCGACGCACCGTGACGACGAGCACCATCGCTCCTGGAGTCCATGCCGCGGACTCCTCATGCGAGCTTGCGCCGTGGGCGGCGATGCCCCCAAGCTCTTGGATCCGCTTCCCGTGCTTCTTATCCGACGTGATGCCGCCGAGGGGGCCTCTCGAGCTCTGCTTGCAGCATGCCGACTGTGACGCTCCGGCGACCGAAGCTGAGGTAGCAGTCTCCACCGGCAAGATCTTCATGACCCGTGGCTGGGGCAAGGTCGCGCGGGTTTGTCTGCGGAGGGCGCCCTTGCGATCCATTTCGAGTACGACGACGCCTCCATGTTGTTCTTCAAAGTCTTCAACGCAGGGGGTCGCCGCTTGGAGTGTTGCCCCGAGGGGGAGCGCTAGGACGAGGCGCGCCCCGCTCGCTGCTGCTCCAGCAGCAGCGACTCTTGGGAGTCCAGGGGCTCTCCTGAGCTCTACGAGACTTCGGAGACGAGCAATGACAGCTACGTGCCCCCGAGCTCTCGCCGTGCTCGGAGCAGGGCCGCAAAGTCCGTCCGCCTCTGTCGCTGATCTGGATGAGGTTGGTGACGGCCTCCCGCGGCCCATTGTTGATGATGTCATCGGCCGCGGAGGTATGTAGATAGGATTCTCCTAGGTTCTCGTCTTTTGTTCCCTACGAGGAATCAAGAAGTACCCCGTGGGGGCGTGTAAAGAGTCTGCAATGTCTTTTGTTGATATTACCCTGATTATGGAAGCCTTGTGAGTGCAAGTCCTATTTAGGCTGAGTCTTCCATTTCCAATCTCGTGACAGCTTGTCGCTCTATGCTGATAGGTGGGTCCCCAGGCAAGCTTCAGCTGTCGCTGGTATGCCAGGTCGTGTGACGTGGTCAAGGCCAGGAGGTGAGCGGCCCGAGGTCCAGTAAGAGCTCCTGAGGCGCGATGCTCAGGGGGTCCCCTTTAGCGCTCAAGAAGCCGTGGTTGTCGGATATGGGGTTCCGACAAAACCCTTAAGGTTCAAAGTCTGGGGTTTGTGTGAAGTTATTTCCCTCCTACCGATCTATGCCCTAGCTCGCTAAGATCTCGCGGACGAACTCGATGAACTCACAACACAGAAAGACACAAGATTTATACTGGTTGGGGCCACCGTTGTGGTGTAATACCCTATTGTAGTGTGTGGTGGTGGATTGCCTCTTGGGATGATGATGAACAGTACAAGGGAAATAACAGCCTCCTGAGGTTGAGGTGTTCTTGTGCTCGACTGACTTGTGTGGGTGAGATGCCTCTGAATGCCTTATCATATACCAGATGCCCCCTACTGTGGTGGCTAGCTCTACTTATATAGGCCCTGGTCCTCTCCCCAAATATTGAGCGGGAAGGGAGCCAACAACGGCGGTCAATTTTGAAAGGGGACAACTAGTACAGCTATCCTGACAAAAGTGGTCTTCGCCTGCAAAAGGCTCTGGTGGTGATGCCGTCTTGGGATCCATGGCGACCTCCGTCTTGCCGTCCTGCTAGTCTTCGGTCTCGTTGCACCGATATAGAAACCTTTGCTTGATGCCTCGGTACTCCGCGCTTGCGCTTGCTTCCTTAGCACCAAAGAGGGAACAAGGACACTGCACACGCTGGCGCCCGCCTGGTGTCGATCGTCATGTCGCACGTCACGAGAGCCTCGCGAGGTTTGCCCCGCCTTGATATCTCCGGTCCTCGCGAGCCTGTCTGGCGAGGTCGCTCTTGAGGAGGTCTTGCGCCGTCCGCCCCGCGAGGCTCGGCCCCTCGCGAGGGTCTTGAACGCCTTGTCGATGAAGATGGGTTGTACGGGCCCGCTAGCAAAGCCACGTCGTGGGCCGCTGGAAGGAAAGTCTGGGGACCCTCGTTCCCAGAACACCGACAATGGTAAGATAAGAAAGGGAGGCGACGTTGCCGCAACAAGGCTGCAGCGAGCGTGTCCTTTAGGTTCCAACGATTAGTTGATCTGAGCTCGTGACTTATCTTGGCGGTCCGGGGTCGATTCCTCGCGATGCACCAGGCCTGTGCGCAAACATCCGTAGCATAGCTAGGTCGGGCCCATACGAGTCTCCCCCTTCCCATGCTCTCCTTTGTGCCCTACGTCCTCAGGTCCCGGCCCTCGAGCGAGCTCAGCCGCCGCTGGTATGCCAGGTCGCGTGCCGTGGTCAAGGCCAGGGGGTGAGGGATGGAGAGCCAGTAAGAGCTCCTGGGTCGCGATGCTCAGGAGCCCCCATTTTAACGTGCAAGCGGATTACATGGAAGAGGTGGGAGCTCGCGGTGCCGCTTGGTGTTGTCCTCGTGAGATTCCTGCGAGCCAGCACAAGGAAGAACGCAATCTGCCGTTATGGTTGCCAGCTTGCCACTGGTTGCTCTGCGAGGGAGTGAAGGCACTGAGGGCCTGGTGAGGTACGTGCGCGGGGCGTGCCACGAGCCAGAGCTCGACCACTCAGGTTTATCGACGTGGTAGGGATGGACCCGTGCACCAGCGCAGTGCCGGCGTGAGGAGGCCCCATGGGAGGCAACAGTCGAGCAGGTGGTAATCATAGGTAGATTAAACATGAAGGCAACATGCTTAAGTAAATGCGAGGGAGATACATGCCACTGGGTCAGGCCCGAGCGGCTTGAGGGTGATGCAGCCCGAGGGGCGCTCCCAACAAGGTAAGCTAAAGACATAAAAAGGGATACATACCACAGTGACGGACCCACGCGGCCTGGGAATGCTGCAGCCCGAGGGGCGCTCCCAGCTAAATGAACTTGGAAAACGTCACCTGGTTCTGTTGACGAAGGACAGTTGGGGCAGTTGAAGGTACGCGGCGAAAGGATTGCTCCTCACGAGCCACCGGGGCCCGGAGCCTCAAGAGGCTCTGGGGGTCCGGGCGGTTCCTTGAGGACTGTCTCCATCTCCGTCAGGACGGCGTGGTGCCTAGCCTCCTAAGCCGCTAGGATGCGCCGCAAGTTGCGCTGGTAGGCGGACGACACGCTCGGCAGGCCAAAGCGCATGCGAACGTAGTTGTGCGGTCGGCCCTCGCAGCATCCCACGCGTGAAGGCCAGAAAAGCTCCTAAGAAACGGCCCTGTTGAGCCCTGGGACGTCGATGCAGACGCGCAGCCCGGCATCCTCGCCTGGATGGGAAGCTACGCCTCGCGAGCGGCGGTCACCGCGCATGCCCCTTGCGTCTTGCAATTCCTGGGTGGTCTTGGTGATGAACTCCTGAACGGTGGGCGATCATTGCCCTATGCCCTTCTGAAGGAAACGTGCCGCGAAGCACGCCTCCTAGTGGTGCCCAAGTGCCTCCCTCGTGGTGTGAGCAAGGTCTGAGGCCCTCCAGAAGTAAGCCCCCGAGCCCTGCCTGAGAAGGGCGCTGGGCGCGCCTTCCTATGCGATGGAGGGAGGCGCCCTTGGCGCGGGCGCTGATCCTGACGAGGCTCCAACTGCGTCGCCACCCTCCTGAGGTCCTGCACGGCGCAGCTGCTTCTTCTTCTTGGGGATGACCTCAGGAGCGCCCTCGCCCTTGCTGCCGGGTCGTCGATTGCTGCAGCTTGTAAGGCACGCTCGAGGGAGCACACCGCATCTCTTTCTTCACATGGGACCGTGATGATCCCGCCGCTTCCCGGCATCTTGAGGACATTGTAGCCGTGATGGGTCACCGCCATGAAGTTGGCCAGGGCTGGATACCCGAGGATAGCATTGTACGGCAGACGGATGTGCGCGACGTCGAAGTCGATGAGCTCGGTGTGGTAGTTCTTGCATTCTCCGAAGGTGACAGGGAGGCGGACCTGCCCTATAGTTGTGGTGGAACCGTCGATCACTCCTGAGAATGGCTTGGTAGGCTGAAGCTGGTCATATGGCACTTGGAGGTTGTCGAACGTTTCGAAGGACATGACATTGAGCCCTGCGCCGCCGTTGATGAGGGTCTTGGTAACTTGCATGTTGCTGATGACTGGGGAGCAAAGCACCGGGAGGCCGCCAGCGGTAGCGGCGCACTTGAGCTGATCTGCCGAGTTGAACGTGATGGGGCACTGGGACCATCTGAGCAGGCATGTGGCCTCGAGCTTGGGGAGGACTGCATTCACTTCATGAGCAAACTGCTTGAAGATACGCTGCGAGGCTGGGGCTTGGGCTCCGCCCAAGATGCATGTGATAGCACGCGGCTCCTAGAAGCCCCCAGCCCCCTCGTCTTGATGGTGGTTGTCGTTCCTTCTTGGCAGTGGCAGCAGCGGTGGGAGCCCAGCGTTGCCTTGAGGATGATCTTGACAAGGCTGATCCCTCTAGGCACCCTCGCGAGGCTGATCCTGCCAGCGGTCCTCAAGAGGCCGATCGCGCCACTCCTGGCGTGAGTCACGGTCGTCCCAACATCCACCACCACGTCCTCCTCCTCGACCGTAGCCCCAGTCACCGCGCTCGGGGTGTTGACCGAAGCGTCCTTCGCGAATGGCTCTGAGCTCTTGACAGTCACTCTTGTTGTGGGTATTCAGGTTGTGGAAGGCGCAGAATGGACGGCTGATCTTGGATGACTCTGGTTGGTCCCTGCCACACTTAGTGTCTGGTTCAGCTGCGACCACGACTGCTCTCTTGCGCTTCACGTCCTTGGCCTTGGCTTTCTTCTCCTTCGGGTCTACAGCTGGGAGCTCGAGGAGTGAGAGGCGTCCCTCCTCAGCTCTTGTGCACTTGGTCGCCATGTTGAACAACTCCAGGGACGTGCACAACTCCTCATGGATAGCGAGCTCTTCCTTCATCTTGACGTCGCGGACGCCATCAGACATAGCAGACATGATGGCCCCGCCTGTCACCTTGGGTATCTTGAGGCGGACGTTGTTGAAGCACCGAATGTACTTCTGAAGGGTCTCTCCCGGTTGCTGCTTGACGCGGCGCAGGTCACCCGCAGCCGGCGGGCAGTCGCGAGTGCCCTGGAAGTTGGCGACGAAGCGGTTGCGCATCTCGTCCTAGGAGGAGATCGAGCCCGGTGGCAGGTTCAGGAGCGAGGAGTGGGTGCCATCCTTGAGAGCCATGGGAAACTAGTTCGCCATGACTTTCTCGTCGCCGTTGGCCGCTTCGATGCTCAGCTAGTAGAGCTGAAAGAACTCCACGAGGTCGGGGGTGCCGTCGTAGCGAGGAGGCATATCCGGCTTGAACTTGCCCGGCCAGGCGATGCTACGCAGCTCGGGGGTGAAATCGCGGCAGCCGGCTGTGGTCATCGGGACTCGCCTTGGAGGTGGAGCTTGCTCTTGATGGGGTCCGCACCCTACCGCTATAGGACGAGCGGCGGAGCGTTTTCATGCGGCGGAGGGACTTCTTGACAGCTTCTCTCTTCACGTGCAGGCTCTGGACGCGGTGGGTCGCGTCGTGGAGCCGCGCGTCTTGGCGCTAGGGCGCCATCTTGATGCAGAGGTGGTGGAGGCGCTCGGTGAGCCACGTCGCCCGTGGCTGGCGGAGGGCGAGGCAAAGAGAGGGACAGCACCGGTCTGATGACCTCGGCGATACGGTCGAGCCAGTCCTCGTAGAGGTCAACGACCGGGTGGTAGCGTAGGAGCTCGTGCGCCATGAGGAGCGCGGCTCGCGCGTACATGGGAGCACGACGCGCATGGGATGAAGAACCGGCCAGGGTCAGTGATGGAATGGCGGTGCGGCCATACCGCCGCACCGAGGGGTGTAACGAGGATGCTTGCTGCTCGTTCCCCGCCGGGCCGGTGGCGGTGTTGACGGTAGGCGACGGGAAACGACGAGGTGGCTCGTCGACGGGTGCCGTCTGAGCAACACGGGCGGCGAGGGCAGCCCGGCGCTCAGCATGAGCGCGGCAAGCGTCCGCCATGGAGACGACGGAGTAATGGGGCACGGAGCGACGGAAGGAAGCTTCGGTGCACCCCTAGATGGCGTGCCAAATGTCGGATCACGGGTTCCAGCAAAACCCTCAAGGTTCGAACACTGGGGTGCGTGCGAAGGTTTCCTTCCTACTGATCCACGCCCTAGCTCTCTAAGATCTCGCAGACGAATTCGACGAACTCGCAACACAAAAAGACACAAGATTTATACTGGTTCGGGCTACCATTGTGGTGTAGTACCCTACTCCAGTGTGGTGGCGGTGGATTGCCTCTGGGCTGATGATGAACAGTACAAGGGGAAGAACAGCCTCCTGAGGTTGAGGTGGTCTTGTGCTTGGTGTGTGGCTAGGGGTTGGCTCTAGATCTGATTTGCCTCTCAATCAGTTGCCTATTTATAGAGGCCCTAGTCCTCTTCCCAAATATTGAGCGGGAAGGGAGCCAACAACGGCCAATTTGAAAGGGGACAGCTAGTACAACTTATCCTGACAAAAGCGGTCTTCGTCTGGAAAAAGCTCTGGAGGTGACGCCGTCTTGGGTTCCATGGTGACCTTCGTCATGTCGTCCTGCTGGTCTTGGTCTCGTTGCACCCATATGGAAACCTTTGCTTGATGCATTAGTACTCCGCGCCTGCGCTTGCCCCCTTGACACCAAAGAGGAAACAAGGACGCTGCGCACGCTGGCGCCCGCCTGGTCTCGATCGTCATGGCTCACGTCACGAGGACCTCGCGAGGTTTGCCTTGCCTTGATATCTCTGCCCCTCGTGAGCCTGCCTGGCGAGACCGCTCCTGAGGAGGTCTTGTGTCGTCCGCCTCGCGAGGCCTGGCCCCTCGCGAGGGTCTTGAAGGCCTTGTTGATGAAGATGGGCCGTACGGGCCCGCTAGCTTAGCCACGCCGTGGGCCGCAAGCAAGCAAGTCTGGGGACCCCCGTTCCCAGAACGCCGACACCCCCGCCTGCCACCCAGAGGGAGGTCACGCTGTCCACTTCGAGTATGAAGGGGCATCAACACTCTTCTTCAAGGTCTTCAACAAGGATGGATGGCGCCTGGAATGCTGCCCCAAGGGAGGCAGCCGAGGAGGCGAGGTCGCCGACGGCGAACTTTCCCTTTGCTTTGTCCATGATTCTTCCAACAGCAGCAGTGCCTCCTCAGTGCATGGCTCGAGCGATGATGATAGCTACGAGCCGCCACGCCACCGCGGCCGAGCCTAGTGGGGGTAGGTGCCAGCCTGACGCCGTGGGCGACGTCGCTTAGGCCGCAGTCCTTGGGAGACCATTTTTACTTTGCTTCGTTCCTGTAGAAAACCATGTAGGGCCCCACAGGGGTATGCAAAAACTATGGTGCTTTTGCCTTAATGCTTATTATTTCCAATCAATGCTACATTTATGCTTCTTGTTGTGGCACGGTTCCCCCTTTCAACCCCGCGGTAGCTTAGTGCTCTTGTCCGGTAGGACCCGGTCACCAGGCAGGCTTCAGTCGTCGTTGGTGTGCCAGGTCGCGATGCCATGGTCAAGGCCAGGAGGTGAGCGTCCCAAGGTCCAGTAAGAGCCCCTGAGGCGCGATGCATAGGGGGTCCCCTTTGGCGCGCAAGCGGCTTCCAAAAGACTGAAAGGGAAGCATCTTTTCCTGAGCAAGATCGCGAGAGGCAAAACACTGATCATAAGGTTCACACCTGCGTGTATGGGGTCACTTATCTTGGTGAGCCTACGGTGATCCTTTCGTTATCATGATAGCTTTTGGTGCGACGCCTGGCTGTGTCCTGCTGGCGGTGGCGCTCACAGGGAGCACTCGCGCCGACCCCTTCTTCCCCGCTCATCTGGACGCTCTACGTCCTCAGGTCCCGGCCCTCGAGCGAGGCTCAGCCGCCGCGGGTATGCCAGGTCACGATGCTGTGGTCAAGGCCAGGGGTGAGGGGTTGAGAGCCCGTAGGAGCCCCTAAGGTGCGGTGCTCAGCCCCACCACTTTAACATGCAATCAATTTGCGTGAAAAAGGAGTGGCTGGCATTACGAGGGGCCACAACTCGAGGTGCTGGCTGGGCCGCTCGTGGTTCCAGCTCAGGAGGTCCCTGCGAGTTAGCCGAAGAAAGAAAACATGGCATATAGCTGTGCTTGCTGTCGTGCCGGTGATTTTTCCGCAAGAAGATGAAGGCATTGAGGACCCGTTGAGGTGACGTGCGCAGTGCCGGCCGCGAGCCAGAGCTCAGTCTCTCAGGTTTATCAGCGCTGCAGGGACGAACCCGATCACATGCACCGTGCCAGAAGCCCCCTTGCAGAATGAGCAAGAGGCAGGTTAGCAATGCGTAGAGGCGGCGAGAGGCGACTCCATATGTAACGAGATAGCAGGGGTAACTTTGAATAACCATGATAACACGGGCAGGGATACTGGTCCAGAGTACAAGAATCAAAATGGCGTGGCAGCGGGACTGGCCCTAGCAGCTTGAGAATAATGTAGCCCGAGGGGCGCCCTCAATTGAACAAACCGAAAAGTTACCTGGCACCATCGCTGAAGAAGTGTTGGGGCAGCTGAAGATGTGTGCCGAAGAGGTCATTCTTGACTAGTCGTCCGGCTCCTGAGCCTTGGGGGCTATGGAGGTTCAGGAAGCTCTCAAGGGTTCAGCGCCTCCTCCGTTAGGGTTGCCTGGTACCTGGCCTCATACCTGCCAGGATGTCCTACATGTAGCGCTGGTGTGTGGCAACCATGTTCAGTAGGCCGAACGGCATGCAGACACAGCTGCCGAGGAAGCCCCACTCCGGCCGACGTGGGACAGCCAGAAGCGCTCTTGAGAAGCAGCCTATTAAGCCCTGGAATGTTTACGCAGACGTACTGCTCGCCACCCATGTCGGGGGCAGCAGCTGCGATGAGTGATGCGGGCAGGCGCTCAACGCGCATGGCTCGTGCCTCCTGAAGCTCTCCGATTGCCTTGGTGATTAACTCCCGAGCGCCTCGCACCCTCTGCCCTGTTCGCAGGACCGCGTGTTGAAGCACGCCTCCACGTGGTGCCCGAATGCCTCCCTCTTAACGCCGACCAGATAAGAGGCCCACTAGAGGAGAGCCTTGAGCCCAACCTGAGAGGGGCGCCAAGCTCACCTTCCTATGCGAGATGGGAAGGCACCCCATCAGCAGGCGCGAGGCCTGTGGCATGACCGTTGGATGCCCCGGCCTCCTGAGGACCTCAGAGGAGTAGCTGCTTCTTCCTCCTGGGGATGGTCTCAGGAGGATGGACGACGACCTCATCATCCAAGTTCTCGACCGCTGTGGCCTGGTAGGTACGCTCGAGGGAGCACACCGCATCCTTCTCATCGCATGCGACTGTGATGATGCCACAACTTCTAATACGTCCATTTTGCATCATGTTTCCTTACTATTATTTATGATGTTATTATCCATAATAATGCGTTTTGGAGTTATTCTAATGCCTTTTCTCTCATAATTTACAAGGTACACACAAAGAGGGAGAATTTCCGGCAGTTGGAAATCTGGACCTGGAAAAGCTACGCCAGGCCACCTATTCTGTACAGCTCCAAACAAGCTGAAACTTCACGAGGAATTTTTACGAAATATTTGAGGAATATTTGAGAAAATAACTACTAGAGGGGGCCCACCAGGTGGGCACAACCCACCTGGGCGCGCCAGGGAGTCCAGGCGCGTCCTGGTGGGTAGTGCTCACCGAGGCCCACCTCATGTGTCCATCTTCTGGCATATAGGTCGTCTTGACATATACAAAATAAGGGCAGGACTTTCGGGACGGAGCGCCGCCTTCTCGAGGCGGAACTTGGCAGGAGCACTTTTCCCTCCGGCGGAGCGATTCCGCCGGGGGAACTTTCCTCCCAGAGGGAGAAATCATCGTCATCATCATCACCATCTCGGGGAGGGCAATCTCCATCAACATCTTCAATAGCACCATCTCATCGCAAACCCTAGTTCATCTCTTGTGTTTCAATCTTGTTACCTGAACTACAGATTGGTGCTTGCGGGTGTTTAGTAGTGTTGATTACATCTTGTAGTTGATTACTATATGGTTTATTTGGTGGAAGATTATATGTTTAGATCCAATATGCTATTTAATACCCCTCTGATCTTGAGCATGATTATCATTTGTGAGTAGTTACTTTTGTTCTTGAGGTCAGGGGAGAAATCATGTTGCAAGTAATCATGTGAACTTGATATGTGTTCGATATTTTGATAGTATGTATGTTGTGATTCCCTTAGTGGTGTCATGTGAACGTCGACTACATTACACTTCACCATATTTGGGCCTAAGGGAGTGCATTCTGGAGTAGAAATTATATGATGGGTTGCGAGAGTGACAGAAGCTTAAACCCTAGTTTATGAACTATTCCGTAAGGGACCGATTGGATCCAAAAGTTTAATGCTATGGTTAGAATTTATTCTTAATACTTTTCTCATAGTTGTGGATGCTTGCAGGAGGGTTAATCATAAGTAGGAGGTTCATTCATGTAAGAACAACACCTAATACCGGTTCACCCACATATCAAATTATCAAAGTACCGAACACGAATCAAACCAAGATGGTGAAAGTGACTAGATGAAATTCCCGTGTACCCTGAAGAATGCTTTGCTTGTTATAAGAGACCGTTTTGGCCTATCCTTTTCCTCAAAAGGATTAGACTACCTTGCTGCACTTTTGTACTACTATCGTTACTTGCTCGTTACACGCTATCAAACTACTCTACTACTTACAATTTCAGTCCTTTCAAACATTACCTTGCTGAAAACTACTTGTCATTTCCTTCTGCTCCTCGTTGGGTTCGATTCTCTTACTTATCGAAAAGTGCTACAATTGATTCCCTATACTTGTGGGTCATCATCTTTCTGGCGTTTTGAGCACGTTGTAGCCGTGGTGAGTCACCGCCATGAACTAGGCAAGGGTTGGATACCCGAGGATGGCGTTGTACAGGAGACGAATGTGGGTGACGTCGAAGTTGATGAGCTCGATGTGGTAGTTGTTGCCCTTGCCGAAGGTGAAAGGAAGGTGAATCTGCCCTAGTGGGACGGTGGAGCCGTCTTTCACCCCTGAGAAGGGCTTGGTGGGGAGGAGCTGGTCGTAGGGCACCTGGAGCCCCTTGAATGTCTTAGCAGAGAGGACATTCAGTCCCACACCTCCGTCGATGAGTTTCTTGGTAATGAAGATGTTGTTGATGGTCGGTCAACAGAACATTGGGAGGGCGCCAGCGGTGGATGCACACTTGAGTTGATCCATAGAGTCGAAGGTGATGGCATACTTGGACCACCTGAGGGGGCCTGATGCCTCGGACTTGGGGAGGGCCACATTCACCGCACGAGCGAATTGCTTGAAGACGCGATGGGAGACAGGGGTCTGAGCGCCACCCAGGATACACGCGATGGCACGAGACTCTTTGAAGCCATCGGCCCCATCAGCTTGGCGGTGCTCATCGTTCCTCCTTGGTGGTGGCGGCGACGGAGGAAGGCCGATGCTGACCTGAGGGCGATCCACACGAGGTTGGTCCCTCCAGTGGCCATCGTGAGGCTGGCCCTGCCAGCGGTCCTCACGAGGTTGATCACGCTAGTCCTGGCGGGTGTCGTTGTTGTCCCAGCGGCCCCCACCATGGCCTCCTCCACGGCCGTAGCCATGGTGGTTGCGCTCAGGGCGGCGGCCAAGGCGTCCGTTGTGGATGGCCCTGAGCTCTTGGCAGTCGTTGGTGTTGTGGTTGTGGATGTTATGGAAGACACAAAACGGGCGGCTACCCTTGGAGGACTGGGGGTGTCGCAGCCGCACTTCATCTTGGGCTCGTCCACGAGCAAAGCCGGGCCCTTGCGCTTCACGTCCTTGGCCTTGGGCTTCTTGTCTTCAGGACAGGCCTCCGGGAGCTCAACGAGGGAGATGCGACCTTCTTTTACCCTTGCGCACCTGGTTACCATGTTGAACATCTCCAAAGCCGAGCACAGGTCCTCATGTATGGCGAGTAATTCCTTCATCTTGATAATCTGGACGCCATCAGTGAACACCGAAATGATGGCCTCGTCCAACACCTTAGGGATCTTGAGGCGAACATTGGTGAAGTGCTGTATGTATTTGTCCAAGGTCTCCCCTGGCTGCTGCTTGATGCGTCGTAGGTCGCCAGCAGCAGAGGCACAGTCACGAGTACCATGGAAGTTGGCGATGAAGCGCTCACGCAGCTCATCCCAGGAGGAGATCGACCCCATCAGGAGGTTTACGAGCCACGAGCAAGCGGCGTCCTTGAGGGCCATGGGAAACCAGTTCACCTTGACCTTCTCGTCGCTGTTCACCACCTTGATGCTCAGCTCATAGAGCTGGAGGAACTCAGAAGGGTCAGGGGTGCCATCATAGCATGGAGGCAGATCTGGCTTGAACTTGCCAGGCCAGGCGACGCGGCAGAGCTCCGGAGCGAACGCACGGCAACCCGCCGCGCTCACAGGGGCCTGCCATAGAGGGGGAGCCTGGTCTTGACGCTCGTGCACCATCACCTCAGGTGGCACACGGTCTTGACGTGGTAGAGCTGGAAGCATACGCACCTCCTCTTGGGGCCACTTCACCACCTGGCAGATTTCTTCGTCACGTGTCGGCGCCCTGCACGGCGGGTCGCGCTAGGGGGCTCGCGCCTTGGCTCAAGGACGAAATCGCACTAGAGAAAGGGAGGAGGCGCACTGTGGGCCATGTTGGCCGCCTAAGACGGCGGGAGAGGCAGCGAGCGAGATGGTGCAGGAGCCTCTCCAGCGGCGCTGACGAGCTCGGCGATGCGTCCTAGAGAATCAACGTAGAGGTTACTGGCCAGGCGATAGCACAAAAGCTCGCGCGCCATGAGCAGTGCACCCTGCGCGTTCGCCAGCCCGCGACGGGTATGGGAAGACGACGTCGTGGCCGGAGTGGGAGATGGAGTCATGGTGTGGCCGTTGTGCCGCACAGATGGTGGCAGCGATGAGTCCTGCTGTTCACGGGCAGCAGGGTCAGTGGCGGCGTTGGCCACCGGGGAGGCAGAGCAGCGAGGGGCGTGGTTGTCCATAGGTGCCATCTGGGAGACACGAGCGGCCCAATGCTCGGCACGGACACGACGAGCATCAGCCATTGGGATGATGGGATGATGGTGGAGCGAATGATGGAAGAGGAGCTTCGACACACCCCTACCTGGCATGCCAAATGTCGGATTCCGGCCTCCACTGACCCAAGAAAGGTTTGAACTCTGGGGCATGTTTAAGGAACTCAACCTCTCCTACCAACCAACTCGTCACCCCCACGGCCTAGCTTGATGAACAAGAAAGGGAAGGGACATGACATTTTACCTTGGTTCAGGCCACCTTGAGATGTAAGACACCTACTCCTACTTTAGGGTGGATTAGATTCGCGAGAGGCTGATGATGAACTTGTACAGGGGAAGAACAACCTCAGGTGGCCTGTTCTTGTGCGGATGTGAGCTAGTGAGGGTTTAGGTTGGATCCTGAATCCCCTCCTATGGTGGTGGTTGAGCTATATTTATACTGGCCTCGGTCCTCTTCCTCCAAAATGAAGGCGGGAAGGGATCCTAGAGTGGCCAATTTTAAAGGGGGACAAGTAGTACATCTTATCCTGATGAAAGGTGGTCTTCGCCTGCAAAGCTTCTGCTCGTGACAGTGTGGTGGGCTTGGTGACGACATCCATCCCGCCATCCTGGCGGTCTTGGTCTCATTGCACGGGAACCGAAACCTTTGGTTGGTTCCTCGGGACCCCACACCCGCGCATTCCTCCTTAGCACCAAAGAGGAAACCTACTGCCCTACGCCTGCTGGCGCCCGCCTGGCCTTGGTCATCATGGCTTGCATCACCTCGGCCTCATGAGGTGGGCGCCTACTTTTAGATCTTGGGAGAGGATGAAATTGATGATACAAAATTGACAGAAGAATATTATGAATTTTAAGCAACTTGATCATGAACATGTTGCAGAATCTTGGGAGAGGATGAAATTGATGATACAAATTGCCCTACTCATGGTTTAAATTGGTGGATGATCATACAATTTTTTTATGCCGGACTGAATTTTGCTTCTAGAAATCTTTTAGATTCAGCCGCATGGTAATCACATTAGGAGAAGCTACTAAACTACTACATAATATTATGGTTAATTATTCTCAATAGCATACCGAAAGATCTTCTACTAGTAAAAAAGTGCATGCGATTCAAGAGATCAATGTTTTGAGTGAAAGGTGGATGAACTTATTAAAATTTTTGCTAGTAAGAGTTCTCCTGTTGATCCCAATGATATGCTTTTGTCTACTTTGATTGAGAATAATAATGAATCTATGGATGTGAATTTTGTTGGTAGGAACAATTTTGGTAAAAATGCGTATAAAGGTAATTTCTATCCTAGGCCCAGTAATTCCTCTAATAATTATGGTAATTCCTACAACAATTCTTATGGAAATTATAATAATATGCCCTCTGCTCTTGAGAATAATATTAAATAATTTATTAGTTCTCAAAAAAAATTCAATGTTTTGGTTGAAGAAAAATTGCTTAATATTGCTGATTTGGCTAGGAACGTGGATAAAATTTCTCTTGAGATTGATTCTTTAAAAATTAGATCTATTCCACCCAAGCATGATATTAATGAATCTCTGAAAGCTATGAGAATTTCTATTGATGAGTGCAAAGAAAGAATCGCTAAGATGTGTGCTAAGCGTGATTGGTTTGTAAAAGCGTGTTCTTCTAGTTTTCGTGAAAATAATGATGAAGATCTTAAAGTGATTGATGTGACTCCTATTGAATCTTTGTTTTCAAATATAAATCTTTATAAATATGGGATTGGAGATGAGTCAACTTTAGTTAAAAAGTGTCCCAATGATTTGGAGTTTATAGATCTTGATGCGAAAATTGATAAAAGTGGGATTGGAGAGGTCAAAACTTCAAGTATGATGAACCCACTTTTTTAAATTTCAAGGATTTTAATTATGATAATTATTCTTTGATAGATTGTATTTCCTTGTTGCAGTCCATGTTGAATTCTCCTCATGGTTATAATCAAAATAAAGATTTTTACTAAACACGTTGTTGATGTTATGATGAAAACTTTTGAAGAAAAGATTGAATTGGAAGTTTCTATCCCTAGAAAACTTTATGATGAGTAGGAACCTGTGACGCCCCCGATTCAATCGTACACTAATCATACACGCAAATGTGTACGATCAAGATCAAGGACTCATGGGAAGATATCACAACACAACTCTAAAATAAAATAAGTCATACAAGCATCATAATACAAGCCAGGGGCCTCGAGGGCTCGAATACAAGCATCATAGACGAGTCAGCGGAAGCAATAATATCTGAGTACAGACATAAGTTAAACAAGTTTGCCTTAAGAAGGCTAGCACAAACTAGGATACAGATCAAAAGAGGCGCAGGCCTCCTGCCTGGGATCCTCCTAAACTACTCCTGGTCGTCATCAGTGGACTACACGTAGTAGTAGGCACCTCCAGTGCAGTAGGAGTCGTCGTCGACGGTGGCGTCTGGCTCCTGGGCTCCAGCATCTGGCTGCGACAACCAGGTAGAATGGAAATGGGGAAAAGAGGGAGCAAAGCAACAATGAGTACTCATCCAAAGTACTCGCAAGCAAGGATCTACACTACATATGCATGGGTATCTGTGTAAAGGGGCAATATCAATGGACTGAACTGCAGAATGCCAGAAAAAGAGGGGGATAGCTAGTCCTGTCGAAGACTACGCTTCTGGCAGCCTCCATCTTGCAGCATGTAGAAGAGAGTAGATGGTAAGTTCTCCAAGTATCATCGCATAGCATAAATCCTACCCGGTGATCCTCCCCTCGTCGCCCTGTGTGAGAGCGATCACCGGGTTATATCTGGCACTTGGAAGGGTGTGTTTTATTAAGTATCCGGTTCTAGTTGTCATAAGGTCAAGGTACAACTCCGGGTCGCCTATTACCGTGGACACGGCTATTCGAATAGATCAACTTCCTTGCAAGGGTGCACCACATTACCCGACACGCTCGATCCCTCTGGCCGGGCACACTTTCCTGAGTCATGTCCGGCCTCGGGAGATCAACACGTCGCAGCCCCACTTAGGCTCGACAGAGAGGTCAGCACGCCGGTATAAATCCTATGCACGCAGGGGTCTGGGCCCATCGCCCATTGCACACCTGCACGTTGCGTACGCGGCCGGAAGCAGACCTAGCCCCCTTAATACAAACGCGAGCTTACGATCCAATGCGGCGCGCACTGCTCAGTCGCTGACGTCACAAAGAGCTTCGGCTGATACCACGACGCCGGTTGCCCATATCTTGTCCCACGTGGCGGTTAGTGCGTATAAGGTCAACGACCCAACTCAGATCAAATACCAAGATCTCGTTAAGCGTTTTATTATGAAGTAACCACGAACGCCGACCAGGGACAGGCCCACCTCTCTCCTAGGTGGTCTCAACCTGCCCTGTCGCTCTGCCACAAAGTAACAGTAGGGGGCCGTCGGGAACCCAGGCCCGCCTCTACCGGGATGGAGCCACCTGCCCCTTCAGCCCCCATCTCCGAATAGTATCATAAGTAAAGTAACAGTATAAAGTATATATCATATGCCCGTGATCACCTCCCGAAGTGATGACGACCCAGTAGTATAGCATGGCAGACGGACAAGAGTGTAGGGCCACTGGTGGAACAGTAGCATCCTATACTAAGCATTTAGGATTGTAGGTAAGGGTAACAACTATAGCAACAATGACAGGCTATGCAACAGAATAGGATTAACCGAAATTAGTTACATGCTACACTACTCTAATGCAAGCAGTAGAGAGAAGGAATAGGCGATATCTGGTGATCAAAGGGGGGGCTTGCCTGGTTGTTTTGGCAAGGAGTTGTCATCAACACTGTAGTCGAACTGGGGGTCACCGGCATAGGTCTCGGTGTCTAGCGAGAGAAGAGGGGGAAGAAACAATAAATATAAAGCAAAAATATGCATAACGATGCATGACATGACAATGAATGGTGCTAGGTGTGCGCTAACGCGGTAGTAGGTAATACCGTCGAAGGGGGAAACATCCGGGAAAGTATCCCTGGTGTTTTGCATTTTCGGACAGATGTACCGGAAGGGGAAAGTTGCGTGTTCGCTATGCTAGGGATGTGTGGCGGACGAACTAGCTACGTACCCGGATTCGTCTCGTTGTTCTGAGCAACTTTCATGTACAAAGTTTTTCCATCTGAGCGACGGTTTATTTTCTAATAATTTTTAAAGTTTTAAATCATTTTCTAAATTATTATCTATTTAATTTTAACATTATCTAGAATAGTGTATGCTGATGTCATCATGACGTCAGCAGTCGACAGGGCGTTGACTGGGTCAAACTGACGAGTGGGTCCCAGCTATCATAGACTTAGACTAAGTAATTACCAGTTACTTAGTTTAATTCACAGGTTAGGTAAATTTAACTTGTCAACTAATCAAGATTTAATTTATTTAATTAAATAATTAATTGATGTTTGTATTTATTTATTTATTTTTAATTCTTTTTTATATAAAATCTTTTGGGGCTAGGCCCCACATGTCATTGGCACATGTGTCCATAATCATGTAACTAATTTAATTAGGGGGGTCCCATTTGCCATGGACTACAAGCTAACTTAGCACTAAGTACCCCTAACAATCTTTTAATTAGGCCCTTGTTTAGTGGGTTGGCCACATGTACAGAGATCCAACCGGCCTCACACACGGCCTTCACATAGCACAGGCAAGCCATGGCCATGGCACGGGAGCGTACAGGAGCACCCGGAGATGCACGTGGGCTGGGCGGCTACGACGCGAGCAACAACAGCGGGGTAGGAGTAGGTAGAAGGAGCAGCAAAGCAGCAGCTAGGCAGCACACAAGCAACAACAATGAGGCAGCAACGCAAAACACTAAAGTAGCGGCAGTACAAGGAGCAGCAGAGCAGCGATAGGGCCGCTGGTGGCCGCGGCGTGGCACGCGTGGGCGCGTGGTCGGGCGAGCCAGCATGCGGTCGGGCCACGTGGAGGCGGGACGGGCCGCGGGTTGCTGCCTACGAGAGAGCGGCAGGCGGCGGAGATGGGTGGAGCGGGCGCCGTGGCTGTGGGTGTGGGCGGAGCAGTAGGTGGCGGCATGTGCGGTCGTCGATGGGGGGAGAGGGAGGAGATAAGGCCGGAGCCCCACCGCAGGCCGTAGGGACAAGGCTGCGGGTGTTGAGGAGGAGGACGGGGACGACACGTCGTGGGGAGGTGATCCGGCGCGGAATCGTTCCGGTGACGTGGCGGTGGTGACGATGGGCGACGGCATCGGGTCGGCGACGAGGCGAGGACGCGGCTTCAGGAGGGCACCGCGCAAGGGAGAGGAGGGGCGCGGAGGAGTCCGGGAGGGGCGGCGCCGGCGGCGGTTTGCATCGGGCGTGGGCGTGCGGGAGGAGGGGATCGAACAGGGGTGTCCCTCTCCCTGGCACAATGCGTGCGTGCGTGCGTGTGTGTGTGTGTGTGTTGCGTGTGGTGGCACTGGGAGGGAGACGAGGGGAATGGTGGGGGATCGAGAGAGAGAGTAGATCGATCTAGGGTTAGGAGGGTTGAGGCCATATAGGCCATGGGGGGCCGGCTGGGCGTTTTAGCTGGGCTACTTAGCCATTTAGGCCAAGGCCCAGCGGGGTGGGGCAGGCTTCTTTTTATTTTATTTTATTGTTTTGTTTTACTTTTTTTGTTTATCTTACTTATTATATGTTCTTATTTATTATAGTTTCAATGTTATACCAAAGTGGCACCTAAATTGATGTTACCAATTATGCCATTGCCACATTAATTTTCTACCCAAACTAAAATAGTTTTCTAATTATTTAATATTTAAAAAGCCTTCAAATAATTGTTTTGCTGCTGTTTTATTTATTATAGTGCATTTAAACACATTATAAAGGTGTGGTTCGTTCACCAATAATATTTGCGATTTATTTGACACATCCAGAACATTTTGGTTTTAATTTTTGAAAACTTATATCGTTTGACTTTAATTCAAATTTGATTTTGAATTTGAATCGGTTTCGAATCAACGCGAGTTTATAACAGTAATCGTGGTGACATGGCGTCACTAGTAGAGGGTTACTGTAGCTTAATTATCCGAGCGTCACAGAACCTACTATTAAGATTAAGATTAAAAATTATGAGTGCCATGCTTGCCGTGACTTGGGTGCTAGTGTTTCCACGATTCCAAAAACTTTATGTGATGTGTTATATTTCTGTTAATTTGATTATTGTTCTTTAAATTTGCATCTTGTGGATTCCACTATAAAGAAACCTATGGGAAGAATTAATCATGTCTTGTTGTTGCAAATAGGAATTATGTACCCATAGATTTCATTGTTCTTGATATATATTGCAATCCTACATGTCCTATTATTCTTGGTAGACCTTTCCTTAGAACGATTGGTGCAATTATTGATATGAAAGAAGGAAACATTAGATTTTAATTTCTGTTAAGGGCATGAAACACTTCCCTAGAAAGAAAATTATGTTACCATATGAATCTATTATGGGAGCTACTTATGGATTTCATACCAAAGATGACAATACCTAGATCTATGTTTCATGCCTAGCTATGGGTATTAAACAATAGAGCTTGTTGGGGGGTTACCCCAAAAAAATTTGTTCTTGCTTTTTTGTTCGTGTTTTTGAATAATTTTGTCATCTACACTACAAAGAAATTACACTTCCATGATGATACGTGTTTGTCACAGTAGGTCACGTTTTCTGTCATGCATGTTCATCCATGACGATTTTATGACAGAATTAAGATAGGCATACCTGTGTTGTCGTAGAAGTGTTCCATGACATTACCAAAATTATCATCACGGAAGTGTCCACTTCCATGATGATAAATGGCGCGTCATGGAAGTGTTTTCGTCAAGGGTAACCGACACGTGGCATCCACCATAACAGGTCACTATTAAGCTATCGGGTCCGGGTTTGGATCCGATAACCCGTTAACAGCCCGGACCAATGGGGATTTTCCACGTGTAAAATTCTCATCGGCCATAGGAAACATGTGTTGGCTCACCGTTGGGATAGATGTCACCCACTCATTGGACAGGAGGCGCCTACGATACGTCGACATGTGGCAGGAACAAACAGAGGCCCATTCTGGTGACAAGGCCGACCCGTTTGACTTGGTCAAAAGGTAACAGGCCGGCTCACGGAAAGCGTGTTAACGGCCTGTTCGTATATAGCCCATTTACGGCCCGCTAACTCCCGACCCGTTACGGCCTGTCGGAATTAAGCCAGTAGCTTCATTTAGGCCATCCAATATGATTCCAGCCCGTTGTAACTTCCGGCCAATGTATGGCCCATGATGTCTTTCGGCCCATATGAGGTCCATTGTAACTCTGGGCCCATTAAAGGCTCGAGATGAAACTGGCCCATAATGAATAGTGTATCATTTTATACCCATTAACGATCCATCATTCCATCGGCCGTTTCCAGCCCGTGTTAACTTTCGGCCTTCTAAGGGCCCATTTATTCTTGGGCTCATTTCTAGAATTCGGTTAGTTACGGTCCGTTACTGGCCGTTCTGTTTGTGGGCCAAATTCAACCTGTGGTTACATTCGGCCCGTTTGTGGCCTGTTAACCCGTTGGGTTGTTTTCGTAGCGTTATCAAATACGGCCTATTAACGGCCCGTTATGGTCCACGAATAGTACAGCCCATGTTTGGCGAAATGATTATACGCCCCGTAGAAGGCCCATGGATCCTACGGCCCGTAGAAGACCAATGGATCCTACGGCCCAGAGAAGGCCCATGGATCATACGGCCCGTAGAAAGTCCGTGGATCCTACGGCACGTAGAAGGCCCATGGATCCTACGGCCCGCAGGAGGCCCATGGTTACAACAGTCCGTGTGTTGCGATGATTATTGTGGCCTAGTTACCAAAATTAGGTTATTGTGGCCACTAGAAAAACGTGGAAAAAGAACTGCAGTGACTAGAAGCAAACAACTAAACAAGACAATAAGGAAATAAATAAGCAAGCAACTAACGCTAGCCTATTACGGCTAAAATCCTCCAACGCTTGTTGTTGCACCAGAAAGTATGCATCTGAATGCTCTAGGGACTTCTGCAGTCGTTCGCTTCTTGTTGCAGCACAACTGATCGATGTCTTTAAGCTTGTAGTTGAGACTCAAGAAACCGAACTGATTCAGACAATGAGTTTGAATAGCTTGTGCAAGCGGTAGTAGCCAGTAATTCGAACAGTGAACCAAGACATGACTTTGGGGTTGTCCCACTGTGTTCAAGATAGTTTTCCTTAGCTGTTTATCAGCTTTCTTGGAGACCAACAAGGATTTCTCATGATCCTGAACCTTATCTGCATTACTTCCTTTACCATTGATTAATAACGCACTCTTCCCCAATATTCTGTCAGCATTCCAAAAGAAGAAACAAGCAGACACATAACAGGTTTAGCATGTACTAGTATATGAAACTCATTTCGGTGAACCAGTTCATTAGTAAGGTGGACAACATTAAACTACCAAGTCTTCTATTTCCAAGTAGTACATTATAAAAGCATCAAACAAACATATATCTATGTCCTATGGTCACTGCATCGTCTTGCAAAATCAAAATAGAGACACGGTTCAAATCATATTAGTTCAAGAGAAAGCAGCACTGAAAGAATACAAAGCATGGGCAACTACATGGCACAACAAGCTTTCAGATGGATACCATGGGTCTACATGTACAACAAAACTATTGGCCATGTTGTGATGCTAGTAATGTGCATGATATGAGAAGTCAACTGTATACACATTTGAAGTTGAAATCAACAAAGCTATTTATAAGAGCAAACCTGTTAAAGAAACATGCGTAAACATACCTGTTGTGCCATTAGAGTTTCCATTGGATCGTTCAATTTAAAAATAAGTTTGTATGAGTAAATACAGTGATACAAGAGCAAAGTAGTATGCACGATAGCAATGGAATCTTAAATGAGAACAGTTGTTCTTCAGGTTTAAGCACTTGTTCTACATGAACAGAGTAGAGTAAGACGCAAGCATATAGTACTTAAAATAAAATGAGATCATAGACCTTACCACATTCTTGTTTCGGGACCAGTACAGAACAAGGTATTCCCAGTCATCGTTTAGTAAATGTGTCTCGGGCGAACGTAAGGGAATTTGATGAGTTTCTTTGCCAGTGAAGTACGTTTTCTTCAGGTGATTCCAATATTGCCACCAAGCATTCTTGAAGATAGCAGAGGTATTAGCATAGGTTACCTCATCCTGAGTTTCCAAATTGGTCCTTGTCTATAGAGAAAATTGGGAAAATTTGCTGTATTATAACCATCATGGAGGTAGAATGTATGGGACAAAGCAAAGTAATTTCCATGAATAACATTACTTACACATAACTCCTGGAAAACCACCTACAACTCGCATTTTCCTTCATCTTCAGTATAATATTTCCATGATGGGAAGATACGCACAAAGGATTTAACAACATCAAATGCGATAGATGCTAAACTATGAATGTCTGGTTGTGCTTCCTCCACATGAATAGGTGTACTAACTGGTGGAGTTGGGGTTCGCCGCGGTAGTACTAACGCTCTAGGCACTAGAGCTGCCTTACTAACTGCTCTTGTTTGGGAGCTCTGTGGTGGAGATGGTGTTGTGTCAACAGGAACTGGGTTACTATCTGTTGGGGTTGGGGTTAGATTGGGTGAAGCTGTTTCTCTGTCCATCGCAGTAGGGGTAAAATCTATGAGAGTCTGGGTTATGTGTGGTAGGGCTGGTTCTCGTGCATGTACAACCGGGGTGCTATCTCCACCAAGAGGTAGCACTGTTTTATTTGAAGACCGTGTTTTTACTCCGGTAGATACTGCAATCACCCACTCCAATTCAAATGGCTGATAAACAGGAAACATAGTTGAATGTACAGACATTGTATGAGAGACAGATGCAATGGATAGTGTGGGAAAAAGAGGGAATGAAATACTTGACATGTATATTGTTTAACTAAAACGGATAGCATGACATAATTTCACATATATGATGTCTATCTAAACTGGATAGCATAACATAATTCAAAGATATGATGACTAACTAAACAGGATCACATGACATAATTCACATACATGTTATCTGAGAAATCAAGATCGCATGATTTAATTCACATATATGATTTATATGCTAAGCAGAGGGCATCCGCATATATGATGTCTGAACTAAGAACATGGTGTTGAATATTGTGTATATGATGTCTAAACTATGCAATGTAAGACAACATATGCATGATATGAGCAGTATAACCGTGCCAAGTTAGGACTGGTCATCTGTCTCTGAATCCATCTCTGAGGAGCTATCGGGACCCAGGAAGAGATATGCTTCGATAGGTAGCATAGTCTGCTCTGAAGGCTTTGTTTTCACTCAAGATTTTTCCATCACCCACTCAAATGGCTGATTCACAGGAAGAGTAGTTTAATGTACAAACATTGTCGACAAATGGAAATGTAATGAAGAAAAGGATGGGCAAGATATCATTCAAATATATGTTGCCTGCTTAAACAGGATGAAATTGCACATTTCACATATATTATGGCTTGCTAAAAGACATGAGATCTCATAATTCCCATATATGATATTGAAACTAAACTGGTGGCATTACAGAACATGCTAAGCTAAGCAGATGACATATATGATGGCGAAAGTAGGCACTGCAAGGCAACATATGCATGATATGACTAACATCATCATGCCAAGTTAGAGCAAACACCTTGGGGGTAAACAGGAGTGGTCAGTTGCGTCTGAATCTGCCTCAGAACAGATATCTTCCTCTGGATTACAATTTGGAGAGGGGGGAGGGTTTGCCGTTGAACCCACCATGGAGCGATGTGTGCATGACATTGTATTTCCGCGCAAAACTCTTCTCTTTTTCTCTACATGTTCAGCATGACTGTGTACAATATCTGATATGCATACAAAAAAAATATAGTGAGATTATGTAAGGACAACATGCAGACTGATGATTGCTTTAATTTAATAAAAAATAGATGATGATTGCTTTACTATTGTTTCCCACCCATGATGAACAACATTGGCAGACCCTAGGTGAACCAAATATTAGACAGAGATACTATTCATTGCTGCCTCGATATGTGCCCCACAACTAATTTAGAACTCAAGTTTGAACATCAATTTGGACCTGACTTGAATTCTAAGAGGTGAACAGGACAATAAAGTAGCAGGTAATATTAAGCAATGCATAACACAAGAAGAAACAAAAGAGAGCGACCTCTCTTGTTGACCCGTGTACTCCTCAGGTTCATCTGCTGAGTCGATGATGGTGATGCTATTGCGGTGGGTGCCGGCAGCAGGGAAGGACATCTGAGGCGGCGAAAGAGGGTCAGGAGTCGTGATATCTGGTTTGGTGGATGCTTCTGTTGATGGAGCAGCTCAGGTGAGGTGGACGACGTCGCGGCAGGAGCAGGACAAACCACACAAAGTTTTCTTCGACACCTACCTGTAACTGAAGTAATTCTGTAAGGGCTCATTTGGCTTGCATGATTCTAAAACCGCAGGGATAGGAAAAACAGCGGAATAGGATAGGAATGCACATGGGAAACAAAGCATTTGTGAACACAAGATTTCTGTCAACTTGGGTGTTTGGTTCACAGGAATTGGAGGAGCAATGGAATGCAAAGAAACATGGCCCAAATAAAGTGAAACCATATGAAAGCATCTACAGTTAGAATGTTACTCTGCCACTAATGCACTTGGTCTTGTTTTCATGCATAGGGTTTTTAAAAGTAGGGCCACGTGGATGTTTTGCTCAATTTCTTTCAAAAAAATGCATGAATAATTGAATAGTAGAGTGCCATAGGAAAATTTCGTATTGCTAGGTTTTTCCGTTGAACCAAAATAGCCCTAAGGATCGACATGAATGTAGAGTAACAAGTGATGCGACCAGTGTACATTCTCTTTGCCGTAGCCGTGTCGACCTCAGCATCATTGGGTTGGTCGCTGAAGTGGAGGCAAAGGTGGCTGTATGAGGTGTGGAGGAAGATCTGAGGAATCTGTAGACGGCGTCC
Source organism: Aegilops umbellulata (assembly GCA_032464435.1). Classification (NCBI taxonomy): domain Eukaryota; kingdom Viridiplantae; phylum Streptophyta; class Magnoliopsida; order Poales; family Poaceae; genus Aegilops; species Aegilops umbellulata. The sequence continues at coordinate 73,401,928 of CP136059.1, forward strand.
AGGGCACTGCTCTGTTGTGATGGATCGTTCCGTAGTTGGAGTAGCTCCGGTGAGCCGTAAGACATCGAGGCTGAAGCAGCACAAGACAAACATCGTTAATCTGAAGTGAGATCCTAAAAGCATCTCCTATAGATGATGTAAATACATTACCAAAAAGTGATAGATCTAGAGCATGATTGGTTTGCTGCAAATATTTGGCTACCTAGATGTTGGAATTGCCAAATATTGGCAATACCATGACTTGCCAAATATTGGCAACTTTATGTGAGGTAGGCAAGACAACTCGGTAACCAACCAAGTAGTAGCCAATATTTGGCACAATGCCAAACATTGCCATGCCTATATTTGGCGCCAAACCAATTATGCTCATAAAATTTACATCACCAAAAACCACATGACTACAACAGATGAGGTAAAATTGTTTACTCTGAACTTAACTGTCGAAATTGAAATTTACTGTCGAATCTGAATGTTACTGTTGAAACTGAATGCAATGGTAGAAGAGAGGCACTTCAGATGTAGTTTAGGGAGGGCCTGTAGTTCATCTTCAATCTGCACCCCCCTGAGCAGCCAGCCACCACCGGCAGAACCGCCGGCCCCCGCGCCGCCTCGCCGCCCCGAAACAACTCCCCACCATCGCCTCGCCGCCCCGAAACAACTCCCCACCGTCGCCCCGGCCAGCCCTCTAGCCCCCCCCCCGCGTCGAGCTTTTTCTCCGGCGATCCCCTCGCCACCGCGCCCCCCACCGCCGGCGACCACGATATCTAAATTTTCAGGATCTAACAAGGCGCAGGCCGAATTTTAGGGACAAGCCTAACATGTAATATTGCATTTGTACGTACTAAATCAATTCGCACTTCCCTCAATAAAAATAATACTATTCACACCACACAAAGAGAGAGTCCTGTCCCGTTTTACTATACAAATGCTCTTTCAAAGTTATGAATCCATGTTATGTCCAATTAAAAAAATTCGCTGGCTTTTATAATGCATGTAACCTACTCATACCAACATTTTAGTGCATTCCAAATGTCTTACTTCTACAATTCAAACTAAATTTGAATTCGTTTCTCTATTTGAATAAGAATCTACAATTATTATTGTTGCCAACTTGAACCATCATTCGTGTATTACCTTAACAACACACCACATGATTACTATAGAGATAGATATGAACTATCTGTACTATATGGACTTGAATACAATTTTTTTAATACACTGGATGTTGATTCCAAATAATAGTACATTTGATGTACTAACTAGATATTCATAATCTAAACCATGTTCCATACGTACACCATGTTTATCAACACAAAGTAGAGTGCCCCGCCCCTACATTATGACAAGTATTTAGCCCTGAGCTGCAAAAGCCACACATTAGCCCAAATTATAATCAATGTTCTATATATTGTATGTAGTACTAGCAAGATGCCCATGCGTTCCACAGAACATCAAGATGATCGAGGGGGGCCTTATTTGCAACTGTAGAGAGGGGTGTGGGCATCTTTTTTCAAAATTGCCATAGTTTCCCTCCTATCCGTCAGATATAAATCAGACGGCCTATATTGCACGATGGCAGGCACATCATCATCAACAACTCTGTTTTTATAAGAGTAGAGATAAAATATATTATATGTAGTATAACATGTTCATAACCACACCATGTGTATCACCGTTATATATATCCACGCATGCGTTGGTTTAAAACACTATGATAAATTCTTCAAATATCTGAATTCACTTTTTATAATGAATTATGATCTCTGTTCTTCTTTTACACCCACGCAATCCTTTTTGTAGCTAGCGCTAACTTTCTCTCGTGCATGCACACGCCTGCATCCCTCTCGCCCTCCCTCAGCATTCTCTAGCTCCATCGTGAAAATTCATCTTTTCACTTTAGGTCGCTCACCCACGATGTATGTAGGCCCCCCAGCTCCTTCTTTACGGCACACATCGATCGATATACCTCTCTAGCTAGGTGTGCCTACCACAAAGATAAGCTTTCCCTCTTCTCTTCTCACTGTCCATGCATCACTCCCACCCCTCTTTTCATCGATCTCGTACTCGCACATTCCTGCCCCCTCGATATAGTACGCCTCTCGCACCACCTCCTAGCTGCATCCCTCTCTCTCTCTCTATCCTTCTCCCCGGGCCTTATTTGCTTCTAACACATACATGCATGTATAACAATCGATCTCCCTACATATACCTAGGTGGACTTTAACTATTTTCCCCCACCCATCGATCGACGTACCTCACAAGTTATGTCTCTCCTTTCTCTGACAAAGGACGATTGATCTTCCTATGTACTTACGTCTGCTTACCACATCCATATCGTCCCCCTCATCATTCATGCATACCTCCTGACACATCTCTCACACGCACATGCATAGACAGGCAGCCATCCCCTCTCTTATTGATATTGCAAGCGTGCCCTCCGTTTGTCTAGCAAGCCCTCCCACCATTTGTTAGAAGCAACTCCACCACCAACCCCTCCAACACTCTAGCTCTATCTCTCTCCCAACATTATTCCTCTCCTACACATATGCATGGATGCCGATCGATCTCCCTCAGTACATAATGTAGGCCTCTGTCCTCCTCCAGACATATACCAACCATTGTACCTCTATAAATCATTATGTCTCCCCCACCCCCCATGAGGGAGTCCTAGATTAGGGGGTGTTCGGGTAGCCGGACTATACCTTCGCCAGACTCCAGGACTATGAAGATACAAGATTGAAGACTTTGTCCCGTGTCCGGAAGGGACTTTCCTTGGCGTGGAAGGCAAGCTAGGCGATGCAGATACTCAAGATATCCTACCATTGTAACCGACTCTGTGTAACCCTAACCCTATCCGGTGTCTATATAAACCAAAGGGTTGTAGTCCGTAGAACGACCATCATCATACACAATCATATCATAGGCTAGCTTCTAGGGTTTAGCCTCCTTGATCTCGTGGTAGATCTACTCTTGTACTACCCATATCATCAATATTAATCAAGCACGAGTAGGGTATTACCTCCATCGAGAGGGCCCGAACCTGGGGAAAAACATCGTGTCCCTTGTCTCCTGTTACCATCCGGCCTTGACGCATAGTTCGGGACCCCCTACCCGAGATCCGCCGGTTTTGACATCGACATTGGTGCTTTCATTGAGAGTTCCTCTGTGTCGTCGCCTTTAGGCCCGATGGCTCCTTTGATCATCAACAACGATGAGGTCCAGGGTGAGACTTTTCTCCCCGGTCGCTGTTCGAGAGGTTTTTCGAGTCCCTAAAGACTTATGCCGCTTCGAGTGAGGAGCTGGCTCTGTCCGGCCAAAGGCGTGGATAGCACCCCGAATTTGGTCTTCCGAACTAGGGGCTTCGCCGAAATTTAAAATTATAAAGTTCTATGGCTAAGTGAGAGTGTTCAAGCATTATAGTCCGATTGCCTGGTTCGTTGTGCTGGGCGCCTCCCTCGAAGGACCCAACCATGGGAAAAAGAGTGCTCAGGTTTATCCCGAACACCCCAGCACTAGCGGCATGGGGGCAGAAGCCGACGACTGGCCATCTCTCAATTTTTGATAAACGGCCGCACAGAAAATAATATTTTAAATTCAATAAGCATTGCTTAGCGCATATGAACAAGTTTTCAGCGCACAGGATAAACACGAGCGAGTTCATTGAAATATTACATCTTTGGTACATTCATCCGCAATAAGGCGGGCACCTGCAAGAACATCCTTGTAGTAGTTCTCGGGCTTGCGATGCTCCTTCCCCAGCGGCGGCCCGTCCTTCACTAGCTTCTCACCGTCAAGCTTACCCCAGTGCACCTTTGCACGAGCAAGGGCCCTCCGGGCACCTTCGATGCAGGCGGAATGCTTGACGACCTCAAGCCTTGGATAGGCCTCCACTAGCCGCCGCACCAGCCCGAAGTAGCTCCCAGGCAGGGCCTCTCCGGGCCACAGCCGAACTATGAAGCCCTTCATGGCTTGTTTGGCCGCCTTGTGGAGCTCGACCAGCTGTTTCAGCTGGTCGCTCAAAGGCACAGGGTGTCCGGCCTCAGAATACGGAGACCAGAACACACTCTCCGTCGAGCTGCCCTCTTCAGCTCGGTAGAATGCAGTGGCGTCGGATAAGCTGCGGGGAAGATCTGCGAACGCCCCTGGAGAACTCCGAATTCGGGTAAGTGACAAGTAGTTACTTTTATATTTCTACTTTGCATTAAGAATGCCTTACCCGCTGGTATCTTTTTCATCTCCTCCAACTCTTGGAGGGCCTTTTGGGCTTCGGCCTTGGCACCCTTGGCGGTCTCACGGGCCGACGCGAGCTTGGATGCTTGCGCCTTTGACTCAAGCTCCAAGCTCTCATGTTTTTTCATGAGAGCCTGCAGCTCTAGCTGCACCTCGCCAACCTGAGCCCCAAGTATTTCTCGCTTGGTGCACTCCTCGGCCGTTTTCTTTTCAGCCTCAGATAGCGCCTGCTTGAGGGTCGCCACCTCAGTTGTGCCCCCTACAATAAGCAGTACGATCCTGTTATTCTTTGCAATCACGCCTCTCTATAGGCACCTTTTTTCTTTGTAGGGTATTTCTTACCTTCTTTTTCCTCGAGCTGCCATTTGGCAAGGCCGAGCTCTTGCTCGGTCCGCCCGAGGTCCTTTTTTAGGACATCCACCTGTGCAGTCAGTGCGGCAATGGATAGCAGCGAAGCCTGCATACGCATATTGACTCTTTATTGTTAGACTCCTGCGAAAATTAATAGATCCTCTATTCGGCTTTTCTTTCCGAACGCCAAACAGAGCATCAGGGGCTACTGTCTATGCGGTAATATTTTTACATATTTCTACTTACCTCGAAGCCTGTCAGAAGGCTAGCGCAAGCTTCAGTCAGTCTGCTCTTGGCGGACTGAACCCTTTGGATCACCGTACTCATAATAGTACGGTGTTCCTCGTCGATGGAGGCGCCGTCAAGCACCTCCAGCAGATTGTCCGGCACCTCTGGTTGGACGGAGGCCGCCGGCTCAGAAGGCATGCTCCTCTTGGAAGGAGTTCACCTACCGCGGACCGGAACTGTTGAAGAGTCCGGCGTGGCGTCCGGCACAAAGCCGGACTCGGAGTCCTGGGGGGTCTTGTCCCCTTTATTCCTGGGGTCCGGGAGGTCGCCTTTCGGCTCCTCCAGGACCACCTCCTCCTGCCCCAGAGCTTGTCGCGACGCCACTTCAGCATCGTCTGCAGTGCGGGGGGAGACAACGGGCGGAACTGAGTTCACGTCCGACGAATCCAGGGAGCCACTCGACGAATCGTCGAGTTCGGCCCGGGGCGGGCTGCACAATTATGTTCGGCATTATGGAAAGTTGAACAACCTAGGAATATCATGAGTCACTCTGGTATACGAATACTTACGATTTTGCCGGACGCTTGGCCCTGTTCGGCCACTCCTCTCTGCTCTCTTCGGCGTCGTGGGAGTAGTCCGGCGGAGGGGTCTTCCTTTTCCTAGACCCCTCGGCCTCCCCTGATGGGGCGGCCTTCTTCTTCTTCTTCTTCTTCTTCTCTTCTCCCCCCGCTGGGGGGGGGGGGGGAGAGCTTTCTTCTTCCTCCTCCTCGTTTTCACGAGAGGAGGGCACCTCGGACTCGTCAGACGACGAGTCCGACACCACCAAGTTACGATCACTCTTTCGAGTCCCGGTGGTCTTCTTCTTCTTGACCTTCTTCTCCGGCACCACATAAGGTGTCGGAGTTAGCAGCTTCACTAGGAGAGCTGGGGCTGGGTCTTCGGGCAGGGGAGCCGGACAGTTAATTGGTCCGAATATCGCCTGCCAAGCCTGTCAAAGGTAAGGGAGTTTAGATCCCGCATAGAGTTAATCTATGAAAAAGAGCTTAATAATCCTGTCAAAGGCATAGATAGCTTACCTCGCTAGCGTGACACTGCGTGCTGTATCCGCGGTCCTCGGAAGCGGATGCGGAGGCCCCGACGCCTTTGATTAGCACCTTCCAGACGTCTTCATACGACGTGTCGAAGAGCCTGTTGAGGGTTCGGTGCTGCGCCGAGTCAAACTCCCACAAATTGAAATCCCGTTGTTGGCACGGGAGGATCAGACGAATGAGCATGACCTGGAATATATTGACCAGCCGGATTGGCTTGTCTACCAGGGACTGGTGCAGGTGTTCTGTCCGGTCACCTCTTCCTTGTTGCCCCACGACAGGCCCGTCTCTTTCCAGGACATAAGCCGCGTGGGGGGTCCGGATCTGAACTCGGGGGTTGCGACCCATTTCGGATCGCGTGGCTCGGTGATGTAAAACCACCCGGCTTGCCACCCCTTTAGGGTCTCCACAAAGGAGCCCTCGAACCAGAGGACGTTGGCTATCTTGCCAGCCATAGCGCCTCCGCACTCCGCTTGGCTGTCGCGCACCACCTTGGGCTTGACGTTGAAGGTCTTGAGCCAAAGGCCGAAATGGGGGCGGATGCGGAGGAAGGCCTCACACACGACGATAAACACCGAGATGTTGAGGATGAAGTTCGGGGCCAGATCGTGGAAATCTAGGCCATAGTAGAACATGAGTCCCCGGACGAATGGGTGAAGTGGAAAACCCAGTCCGTGGAGGAAGTAGGGAAGGAAAACTACCCTCTCATGGGGCCTTAGGGTGGGGAGAAGCTGCCCCTTCTCAGGAAGCTGGTGCGGAATGTCCTTGGACAGGTATCCGACCTTCCTTAGCTTTTTTACTTGAACCTCCGTGACGGAGGAGACCATCCACTTGCCTCCCGCTCTAGACATTGCTGGAGAAGGTTGAGGTGGGAAGAGCGGGCTTGGGCGCTGGAGCTTGAGTGCGCAAGATACGGAATAGCAAAGGAGGAAGAAGGCGTAGGTAAAAAAGGTGGATCCTTATCCCCTTATATAGGCGGATGCGGTTATGCGTCCCCACCTACCTAATAAAACTCGCTTGCCTCCCAAGCGCCGTGGTAAATGGCGCGGTTGGGTTACCCACGTCCGTATTGATGAGAATCCCGTTAAAAGGGGCACACGATATCTACTTTGACAAGACGTGCCAAGGAAACCGCCTCGCTAAACGTGCTGAGGTGGAAAAGTGAAAACACTTTGTATAAAGAGCTTGACCGTGGTGTGATGATGCATTGCGGAATACGTCAGCAGATTTGATTTGTGCTAATATTATTCTCTCTATGGCAATATGTGGAAACTTATTTTGCAGAGCCGGACACTATTTTTGGTGTTTACAATCTTCCATGAAGGACTTGGAGGAGGAACCAGCCTTGCAATGCCGAAGACAATCTGCGCGCCGAACTCGTCGTCATTGAAGCCTGGTTCAGGGGCTACTGAGGGAGTCCTGGATTAGGGGGTGTTCGGGTAGCCGGACTATACCTTCGCCGGACTCCAGGACTATGAAGATACAAGATTGAAGATTTCGTCCCGTGTCCGGAAGGGACTTTCCTTGGCGTGGAAGGCAAGCTTGGCTATGCGGATACTCAAGATCTCCTATCATTGTAACCAACTCTGTGTAACCCTAACCCTATCCGGTGACTATATAAACCGGAGGGTTGTAGTCCGTAGAACAACCATCATCATACACAATCATACCATAGGCTAGCTTCTAGGGTTTAGCCTCCTTGATCTCGTGGTAGATCTACTCTTGTACTACCCATATCATCAATATTAATCAAGCAGGAGTAGGGTATTACCTCCATCGAGAGGGCCCGAACCTGGGTAAAAACATCGTGTCCCTTGTCTCCTATTACCATCCGGCCTTGACGCACAGTTTGGGACCCCCTACCCGAGATCCGCCGGTTTTGACACCGACACCGCCATCACACACTAATACTCGAGCGCTATAGGTCACACCACACAAAGAGAGAGTCTTGTCCCATTTTACTATACAAATGCTACTCAAAGCTATGAATCCATGCTATGTCTAATTAAAAAAATCCGCTGGCTTTATAATGCATGTAACCTACTCATACCAACATTTTAGTGCATTCCAAATGTCTATACTACTGCTGCATTTCGAACTAAATTTGAATTCGTTTCTCTATTTGAATAAGAATTTACAACCATGATCATTGCCAACTTTGACCTTCATTCGTGTATTACCTTAACAACACACCACATGATTACTGTAGAGATAGATATGAACTATCTGTACTATATGAACCTCGAATTCAATTTTTTTAATACACTGCATGTTGATTCCAAATAACAGTACATTTGATGTACTAACTAGATATTCATAATCTAAACCATGTTCCATACGTACACCATGTTTATCACACAAAGTAAAGTGCCCCGTCCCCTACATTATGACAAGTATTTAGCCTTGAGCTGCAAAAGCCACACATTAGCCCAAATTATAATCAATGTTGTATATATTACATCTAGTAGTAGCAAGATGCCCATGCGTTCCACATAACATCAAGATGATCGAGGGGAGGCCTTATTTGCAAATTTAGAGAGGGGTGTGGGAATCTTTTTTCAAAATTGCCATAGTTTCCTTCCTATCCGTTAGATATAAATCGGACGTCCTATATTAGAGGATGGCAGGCACACCATCATCAACAACTCTTTTTTATAAGAGTAGAGATAAAATATATTATATGTAGTATAACATGTTCATAAACACACCATGTGTATCACCGTTATATATTCACGCATGCGTCGGTTAAAAAAACTTTGATAAATTGTTCAAATATCTGAATTCACTTTTTATAATGAATTATGATCTCTATTGGTCTTTTACACCCACACAATCCTATTATCTTTGTAGCTAGCGCTAACTTTCTCTCGTGCATGCACACGCCCGCATCCCTCTCACCCTCCCTCAGCATTCTCTAGCTCCATCGTGAAAATTTATCTGTTCACTTTAGGCCGTTCACCCACGATGTGTGTAGGCCCCCTAGCTCCTTCTTTACGGCACACATAGCTCGATATGCCTTGAGGGAGTCCTGGATTAGGGGGTGTTCGGACTGTTGAACTATACCTTCAGCCGGACTCCAGGACTACGAAGATACAAGATTGAAGACTTCGTCCCGTGTCCGGAAGGATCCTTTCTTGGCATGGAAGGCAAGCTAGGCGTGCGGATATTCGAGATCTCCTACCATTGTAACCGACTCTGTGTAACCCTAACCCTATCCGGTGTCTATATAAACCGAAGGGTTGTAGTCCGTAGAACAACCATCATCATACACAATCATACCATAGGCTAGCTTCTAGGGTTTAGCCTCCTTGATCTCGTGGTAGATCCACTCTTGTACTACCCATATCATCAATATTAATCTAGCAGGAGTAGGGTTTTACCTCCATCGAGAGGGCCCGAACCTGGGTAAAATAAAGTGTCCCTTGTCTCCTGTTACCATCTGACCTTGACGCACAGTTCGGGACCCCCTACCCGAGATCCGCCGGTTTTGACACCGACATTGGTGCTTTCATTGAGAGTTCCTCTGTGTCGTCGCTTTTAGGCCCGATGGATCCTTTGATCATCAACAACGATGAGGTCCAGGGTGAGACTTTCCTCCCCGGACAAATCTTCGTCTTCGGTGGCTTCGCTCTGCGGGCCAATTCGCTTGGTCATCTGGAGCAGATCGAAAGCTACGCCCCTGGCTATCAAGTCAGGTTTGGAAGCTTAAACTACACCGCTGATATCCGCGGAGACTTGATCTTCGACGGGTTCGAGCCACAGCCAAGCGCGCCGCGCTATTCCGAGGGGCATGATATAGCTCTGCCTCCGAATAGCACCCTGGAGTCCGCACACGCTCCGGCCCCGATCTTTGACTCGGAGCCCGCTGCGTTTTCTAAGGATGAACGGTTGGACGTCACCTCGGGGGCTGCGATCTCAAAGGCAATCGAGCCGAACGCCAGCCCCGTACTCCGCACGGCCCAGGACTCCAAGGAGCCGGACTCTTCTCCGAACTCCGAGCCTTCCGCGCCCCCGCTGATCGAATCTGATTGGGCGCCTGTAATGGAGTTCACCGCCGCGGACATCTTTCAGTGCTCACCTTTCGGTGATATCCTGAATTCTCTCAAGTCTCTCTCTTTATCAGGAGAGCCCAGGCCGGACTATGGTCTGCGAGGTTGGGATTCGGACGACGAAGAAATTCAAAGCCCACCCACCACCCACTTAATAGCCACTGTCGCCGATTTAACCGACATGCTTGACTTCGGCTCCGAAGACTTCGACGGTATGGACGACGAAGGAGGAGACGAACAAGAACCAGCACCTTCAGGGCGCTGGACCGCCACCTCGTCATATGACATATACATGGTGGATGCTCCAAAGGATGCAGATGGCGATGGAGTAGCGGAAGACGACAACTCGAAAAAACCGCAAAAACGCCGGCGCCAACGGCGCCGCTCTAAATCCCGCCACAACAGAAACGGTGATTCCGGCACAGGAGATAATACTACCCCGGACAGCAAGATTCGGCGCAGGAAGATGGAAAAGCCAGCCCTCAGGAGAGAGCGGCAGAGCAAGAGTTTGAGGATGATAACTACATGCCTCCCTCCGAAGACGAGGCAAGCCTTGACGACGGCGAATTCGTCGTACCATCAGACCCCGCCGAACAAGAGCGATTTCAACGTAGGCTTCTAGCCACAGCCAACAGCCTAAAGAAAAAGCAGCAACAACTTAGAGCTGATCAAGATCTGCTAGCTGATAGATGGACTGAAGTCCTTGCGGCCGAAGAGTATGAACTCGTGCGCCCCTCCAAAAATTATCCTAAGTGCAGGCCGCTACCACAATCAGAGGGGGAAGCATATGACATGGCAGACCGGCCACCCCGTGGCCGTGACAGAGAGGCCTGTCGAGCCCTTAAGCAAGCCATGCCCCGGTGCCGCTCCAATAAGGCACGGGAAAACGAGCGAGACCTGCGAGACGTACTGGAGGATAAAGCAAAGCAAACAAGATCGATCTATGGATCGCGCGGACGCCCGACGACACGTGATGATCTTCCCTCCAGACACAATAAATCCGGCCGGGCCGAACACAGTAGGCACAACTCTTCTGAACTGCGTCGCGACATAGCCCAGTACAGGGGCGTCGCACACCCACTATGCTTCACAGACGAAGTAATGGATCATAAAATCCCAGAGGGTTTTAAACCCGTTAATATCGAGTCGTACGATGGTACGACAGATCCGGCAGTATGTATTGAGGATTATCTCCTTCACAACCACATGGCACGTGGCGATGATCTGCATGCCATCAAATACCTACCCCTTAAGCTTAAAGGACCAGCCCGGCACTGGCTTAACAGCCTACCAGCGGACTCAATCGGTTCTTGGGAGGACCTGGAAGCCGCATTCCTCGACAACTTTCAAGGGACCTATGTGCGGCCACCGGACGCCGATGACCTAAGCCACATAATTCAGCAGCTAGAAGAATCGGCCAGGCAATTCTGGACACGGTTCCTAACAAAGAAAAATCAGATAGTCGATTGTCCGGACGCAGAGGCCCTAGCAGCCTTCAAACATAACATCCGTGACGAGTGGCTTGCCCGGCACCAGGGACAGGAAAAGCCGAAAACCATGGCAGCCCTCACGACACTCATGACCCGCTTTTGCGCGGGCGAAGATAGCTGGCTAGCTCGCAGCAACAACTTATCAAAGAAGCCCGGTAATTCGGATACCAAAGACAAAAGTGGAGGTCACGTCGAAATAATCAAAAGCGCCGCATTAGCAGCGACAGCAATGAAGATACGGCAGTCAATGCCGGATTCAGAGGCTATAAAACCGGTCAGTGGAAAAAGCCATTTAAAAAGAATACCCAGGGCCCGTCCAGTTTGGACCGGATACTCGACCGCTCGTGCCAGATTCATGGCACCCCCGAAAAACCAGCCAATCACACCAACAGGGATTGTTGGGTGTTCAAGCAGGCAGGCAAGTTAAGAGCCGAACACAAGGACAAGGGGTTGAACAACGACGACGAGGAGGAGCCCACGCCGCCGAACAACAATGGACAGAAAGGGTTTCCCCCACAAGTGCGGACGGTGAACATGATATACGCGACACCACATTCCCAAGCGGGAGAGGAAGCGTGCGCTACGGGACGTTCAACCCATGGTCCTCCTGCCCGATCACTTTCGATCGAAGGGACCACCCCATTAGCATCCGTCACGGCGGTTTTGCCGCACTGGTCCTCGACCCAATCGTGGACGGATTTCATCTCACAAGAGTCCTCATGGACGGCGGCAGTAGCCTGAACCTGCTTTATCAGGATACAATGCGGAAAATGGGCATAGATCCATCAAGGATCAAGCCCACAAGGACGACCTTTAAAGGTGTCATACCAGGTGTAGAGGCCAATTGCACAGGCTTGATAACACTTGATGTGGTCTTCGGATCTCCGAATAACTTCCGAAGCGAAGAGTTAATCTTCGATATAGTGCCGTTCCACAGTGGCTATCATGCCCTGCTCGGACGAACCGCATTCGCTAAATTCAATGCGGTGCCGCACTACGCATATCTCAAGCTCAAGATGCCAGGCCCTCGAGGAGTAATTACGGTCAGCGGAAACATAGAATGCTCCATCCGTACGGAAGAGCACACGGCGGCCCTTGCAGCGGAAGTACAAAGCAGCCTTTCAAGGCAACTCTCTAGTCCGGCCGTTAAAAAACCGGACAATGCAAAGCGCGCCCGGAGTAACCTGCAACAAGACCACCTGGCACGATCAGAGCAAGCGTAGCAATACGGCCCCGACCCCAGCCATCGCAACACAGCGGAGCAAGTACCTCGAGTACACAATTACGCCCTTAAAATTCCATGGGCACAGGGGGAGGGGCACATTAACGGCATGCCTACAACACGGCGTCAAACATACTAGGGGCTGCTGGATTTTTCTTTTTTACTTTCAGGACTCCATACTCTGGATAACCTGTACGGCAGTGTTGCCGCACAGACGATGCAAGATCCAGGAAAGCAGACAAAGCTATGCCGCATTCCGGAACTCTCAGGTGGTCTCTATTTCGAGCGATATATCTGTTTCTAAATTCCGCAGCCTGTGCCTGGTCAGGACATGTTAAATAGTCTAATATCTTTTTTGCTTATCGCACTACTTGTATCGTTCGGCTTTGATAAATAGCCTCTTTATAAACAATGCATAGCTTTTCGTCTATTTTTTGCATTAAACCCTTTGAATATATGTGTTTATTACATAACATGATCGCACCCGTACACCATGGTACGACAAACCACGCCAGGGGCTTCATTACCCTTTTATCTGGTGTGAGAAGTCCGTACACTTTCACAAGTGCGGCACCCCGAACTTATATCACTATATGCATCGGCTCCGAGTCATGATTTTGATCACATGTTGGGTTTGCCCCGCTCCTATGTTTTGGTACCTTACATTCCGCTCTATCGGCTAAGGTAGCACTAGGAGAACCACTGCGATTGTGCCCCAGATCAGGTGGGTTGAGCACCTCAGTGGAGAAAGCTAAAACAGACTGTCATGATAAGGCGTAAGACCGGTCGCTATTCGAGAGGTTTTTCGAGTCCTTAAAGGCTTATGCCGCTTTGAGCGAGGAGCTGGCTATGTCCGGCCAAAGGCGTGGATAGTGCCCCTAATTCGGCCTTCTGAACTAGGGGCTTCGTCGAAATTTAAAATTATAACGTTCTATGGCTAAGTGAGAGTGTTCAAGCATTATAGTCTGATTGCCTGGTTCGTTGTGCTGAGCGCCTCCCTCGAAGGACCCAACTATGGGAACAAGAGCCCTCAGGTTTATCCCGAACACCCCAGCACTAGTGGCATGGGGGCAGAAGCCGACGACTCGCCATCTCTCAATTTTTGATAAACGGCCGCACAGAAACTAATATTTTAAGTTAAACAAGCATTGCTTTGCGCATATGAACAAGTTTTCAGCACACAGGATACAAACGAGCGAGTTCACTCAAATATTACATCTTTAGAACATTCATCCGCGACAAGGCGGGCTCCGGCAAGAACGTCCTTGTAGTAGTTCTCGGGCTTGCGATGCTCCTTCCCCTGCGGCGGCCCGTCCTTCACCAGCTTCTCTCCGTCCAGCTTACCCCAGTGTACCCTTACACGGGCACGGGCCCTCCGGGCACCTTCAATGCAGACGGAGCGCTTGATGACCTCAAGCCGTGGACAGGCCTCCACCAGCCGCCGCACCAGCCCGAAATAGCTCCCAGGCAGGGCCTCTCCAGGCCACAGCCGAACTAGTAAGCCCTTCATGGCCTGTTCGGCCGCCTTGTGGAGCTCGACCAGCTGTTTCAGCTAATCGCTTAAGGGCACAAGGTGTCCGGCCTCAGAATACTGAGACCAGAACACACTCTCCGTCGAGCTACCCTCTTCAGCTCGGTAGAACGCGGCGGCGTCGGATACGCTGCGGGGAAGATCGGCGAACGCCCCTGGAGAACTCCGGATTCGAATAAGTAATAGGTAGTATACTTTTATATTCCTACTCTGCATTGAGAATGCCTTACCCGTTGCTATGTTTTTCACCTCCTCCAACTCTTGGAGGGCCGTTTGGGCTTCGGCCTTGGCACTCTTGGCGGTCTCGATGGCCGACGCGAGCTCGGATGCTTGCGCCTTCGCCTCAAGCTCTTGCTGCACCTCGCCGACCTGAACCCCAAGCCTTTCTCGCTCGGCGCGCTCCTCGGCCGTTTTCTTTTCGGCCTTAGCCAGCGCCTGCTTCAGGGTTGTCACCTCGGTTGTGGCCCCTACAATAAGCAATACAATCCTGTTATTTCCTTCTGCAATCAAGCCTCTCTATAGGCACCTTTTTTGTTCTTTTTCTTTTTTTAGGTAGTTCTTACCTTCCTTCTCCTCGAGCTGCCTTTTGGCAAGACCGAGCTCTTGATCGGTCCGCCCGAGGTCCTGTTTCAGGACATCCACCTGCGCAATCAGTGTGGCTGTGGGCAACAGTGAAGCCTGCATACGCATATTTGACCTTTTTTGTTAGACTCCTGCGAAAATCACTAGATCCTCTATCCGACTTTTCTTTCCGAACACCGAACAGAGCATCAGGGGCTACTGTCTATGCGGTAAATAATTTGACATATTTTTACTTACCTCGAAGCCTGTTAGAAGGCTAGCGCAAGCTTCATTTAGCCCGCTCTTGGCGGACTGAATCCTTTGGATCACCATACTCATAACAGTACGGTGCTCCTCATCGATGGCGGCGCCCTTAAGCACCTCCAGCAGATTGTCCGGCGCCTCCGGTTGGACGGAGGCCGCCGGCTCAGATGGCTTACTCGTCTTGGAAGGAGTTCGTCCACCGCGGACCGGGACTGTCGAGTCCGGCGCGGTGTCCGGCACAAAGCCGGACTTGGAGCCCTGGGGGGTTTCATCCCCTTTACTCCTGGGGTCCGGAGGATTGCCTTGTGGCTCCTCCAGGACCATCTCCTCCTGCCCCAAAGCTGGGCGGGGCGCCACTTCGGCGTCGTACGCCCCGCGGGGGGAGACCGCGGGCGGAACAGAGTTCACGTCCGACGAGTCCAGGGAGCCGCTCGACGAATCGTCGAGTTTGGCCCGGGGCGGGCTGCATAAATTACGTTCGATATTAGGGAAAGCAGCGCATTAAAAGAATATCATGAGTCACTCTGGTATGTAAACACTTACGATGTTACCGGACGCTTGGTTCTGTCCGGCCACTCCTCTCCGCCCTCTTCGGCATCGTGGGAGTAGTCCGGTGGAGGGGTCTTCCTTTTCCTCGACCCCTCGGCCTCCCCCGTTGGGGCGGCCTTCTTCTTTGCTCCCCTCGCTGGGGGGGGGAGAGCTTCCTTGTTCCTCCTCCTCGTTTTCACGAGAGGAGGGCGTTGCGGACTCGTCAGATGACGAGTCCGACACCACCATGTTGCGGGAACTTTTTCGGGTCCCGGTGGTTTTCTTCTTCTTGGCCTTCCTCTCCGGCACCACGTAAGGTGCCGAAGCCATTAGCTTCACCAAGAGAGCCGGGGCCGGGTCTTCGGGCAGAGGAGCCGGACAGTTAATTGGTCCGGATATCTCCTGCCAAGCCTGTCAAAGGTAAAAGGGAGTTTAGATCCCACATAGAGTCAATCTATGAAGAAAAGCTTAATGAACCTGTCAAAGGTATAGACAGCTTACCTCGCTAGCGTTACGCTGCGAACTATATCCGCGATCCTTGGAGGCGGATGAGGGGGACTCGGCGCCTTTGGTCAGCACCTTCCAGACGTCTTCATACGTCGTGTCGAAGAGCCTACTGAGGGTTTGGTGCTGCGCCAGGTCGAATTCCCACAAAGTAAAATCCCGTTCTTGGCACGGGAGGATCAGGCGAACGAGCATGACCTGAACTATGTTGGCAAGCCGGATTGGCTTGTTCACCAGGGACTGGATGCATGTTTGCAACCCAGTCACTTCTTCCTCGTTGCCCCATGACAGGCCTGTCTCTTTCCAGGACATGAGCCGCGTGGGGGGTCCGGATCTGAACTCGGGGGCCGCGACCCATTTCGGATCGTGGGGCTCGGTGATGTAAAACCACCCAGCCTGCCACCCCTTTAGGGACTCCACGAGGGAGCCATCGAACCAGAGGACGTTGGCTATCTTGCCAACCATAGCGCCTTCGCACTCCGCCTGGGTGCCGGACACCACCTTGGGCTTGACGTTGAAGGTCTTGAGCCAGAGGCCGAAGTGGGAGCGGACGCGGAGAAAGGCCTCACACACGACGATAAACGCCGAGATGTTGAGAACAAAGTTCTGGGCCAGATCGTGGAAATCCAGGCCATAGTAGAACATGAGCCCCCGGACAAATGGGTGAAGTGGAAAGCCCAGTCCGCGGAGGAAGTGGGGAAGAAAAACTACCCTCTCATGGGGCCTTGGGGTAGGAAGAAGCTGCCCCTTATCAGGAAGCCGATGCGGGATGTCCTTGGACAAGTATCCGGCTTTCCTTAACCTTTTTACCTGAGCCTCCATAACGGAGGAGACCATCCACTTGCCTCCCGCTCCGGACATTGTTGGAGAAGGTTGAGGAAGGAAGAGCGGACTTGGGCGCTGGAGCTTGAGTGCGCGAGAGATGGATTGGCAAAGGAGGAGGAAGGCGTAGGTTAAAGAGGTGAATCCTTATCCCTTTATATAAGCGGGTATGGTTAGGCGTCCCCACCTACCTAATAAAACTCACTTGCCTCCCAAACGCCGTGGTAAATGGCATGGTTGGGTTACCCACGTCCGTATTAATGAGAATCCCGTTAAAGGGGGCACATGATCTCTGCTTCGACAAGACGTGCCAAGGAAACCGCCTCGCTAAACAAGCTGAGGTGGAACAATGAAAACAATTTATATAAAGGGCTTGGCCGCAGTGTTATGACGCAATGCGGAATACGTCAGCAGATTTGATTTGTGTTAATATTATTCTCTATATGGCAATATGTGGAAACTTATTTTGCAGAGCCGGACACTATTTTGTGGTGTTTATAATCTTCTTAAAGAACTTGGAGGAGGAACCCGCCCTGCAATGCCGAAGACAATCTGCGCGCCGGACTCATCATCATTGAAGCCTGGTACAGGGGCTACTGAGGGAGTCCTGGATTAGGGGGTGTTCGGACAGCCGAACTATACCTTCAGCCGGACTCCAGGACTATGAAGATACAAGATTGAAGACTTCGTCCCGTGTCCGGAAGGATCCTTTCTTGGCGTGGAAGGCAAGCTAGGCGTGCGGATATTCGAGATCTCCTACCATTGTAACCGACTCTGTGTAACCCTAACCCTATCCGGTGTCTATATAAACCGGAGGGTTGTAGTCCGTAGAACAACCATCATCATACACAATCATACCATAGGCTAGCTTCTAGGGTTTAGCCTCCTTGATCTCGTGGTAGATCCACTCTTGTACTACCCATATTATCAATATTAATCTAGCAGGAGTAGGGTTTTACCTCCATCGAGAGGGCCCGAACCTGGGTAAAATAAAGTGTCCCTTGTCTCCTGTTACCATCCGACCTTGACGCACAGTTCGGGACACCCTACCCGAGATCCGCCGGTTTTGACACCGACATGCCTCTTTAGCCAGGTGTGCCTACCACAAAGATGAGCTTTCCCTCTTCTCTTCTCACCGTCCATGCATCACTCCCACCCCTCTTTTCATCGATCTCGTACTCGCACATTCCTTCCACCTCGATATAGTCTGCCTCTCGCACCACCTCCTAGCTGCATACCTCTCTCTCTATCCTTCTCCTCGGGCCTTATTTGCTTCTAACACATACATGCATGTATACGATCGATCTCCCTACATATACCTTGGTCGACTTTAACTATTTCCCCCACCCATCGATCGTCGTACCTCAGAATTTATGTCTCTCCTTTCTCTGACAAAGGACGATTGATCTTCCTATGTAGTTATGTCTGCTTACCACAGCCATATTGTCCCCCCTCATCATTCGTGCATGCCTCCTAACCCGTCTCTCACACGCACGTGCATAGACAGGCAGCCATCCCTCTCTTATTGATATTGCAGGCATGACCTCTGTTTGTCTAGCAAGCCTCTCCCACCATTTGTTAGAAGCAACTCCACCACCAACCCCTCCTACACTCTAGCTCTGTCTCTCTCCCAACCTTATTCCTCTCCTACAAACATATGCATGGATGTCGATCAATCTCCCTCAATACATAAGGTAGGCCTCTGTCCTCCTCCACACATATAACAGCCATTGTACATCTATAGTTAATTAGGTCTCCCCCACCGCCCCCCCCCCCCGACCACACACTGATAGTCGAGCGCTATAGGTAGGTATCTGTAACACCCCGGGTGTAACTTGCCATATTTGTACTCCAACTCTTGCCATTTTCGGCACTAAGTTATGATATTCCCTCGTAGTTGGGTTCTTCTTCGTTTTGCATTTTGTCCATGTCATGCATTTCATATCATGTCATCATGTGCATCGCTTTTGCATAAGTGTTCGTCTCATGCATCCGAGCATTTTCCCCGTTATCCGTTTTGCAATCCGGCACTCCTACGCCCTCCGGTGCCCCATTTTGCATCTTTTCGTGTGCGGGTGTTAAACGATCTCGGAATGGACCGATGTTTGACATGTGGCCTTGGTATACCACCGGTAGACCGCCTGTCAAGTTTCGTGTCATTTGGAGTCCGTTTGATACTAAAACGGTTAATCGGGTAACCGCAAAGGCATCTTTTGTGTTGCAGCCCAACACCCCTCCAAAGTGGCCCAAAATCCATCTAAACCCCCTCCATCCTCTCGGTCGTTCGATCACGATCGTGTGGCCGAAAACCGTGCTCAATTTGGAGCCTCCTAGCCCCTCCTACCTATAAATATAGCTCCTTCCCGAAATTTTCGGGCAAACCCTAGCTCATGTATCTCCCTCCGCGCCGGACACGTCCGCCGGCGCCGGACACCGTCCGCCGCCACCGCCGCCCAACCGGGAGCCGCCACGTGGCGCCCCCGCGCCCACTTCGCCGCCGACCCGCTCGGCCCGTGCGGGACCCCCGCGGCCTGTACACCCGCGCCCCCCGGCCCGCGCGCCGCCGTCCCGCGCCGGGTCGCCGCCCGGTCGCCGCACCGCCGCCCGTCGCCGCCTCGCTCCGGCCGCGCCGCACGGCCCCTCTCCGGCCGCCCCGACCCTCCTCTCTCCGGCCGGCGAACATCGGTTTCCGCGCTGCTACAGTACCCCACGCCGGATCCAGATCTGAGAATTCCCCCTCGGTTGACTTTTTCGCCCTAACCCTAATTTTTTGCATCCTTTATCATGCCATATCTCTGCATCCGTAGCTCCGATTCGTGCGTGTAGCAAATCAAAATGTTTGACTCGACGAGTACATCATTTCATTCAATTGCACCAGTTTCATTTGAGTCCATCTTGATGCCCTAAATGCTGTTGGAAGAGTGCTAGTTTCTGTTAGTTTCAGATCCTTATCAGGATTTGGACATTTGTCATTTTTGCTACATTTATTGTGTGCATCTTATGGGCATGAGTTCTACATGTGTTTTGGTCTATGCCATGCCATATTTATAGGGTTGTATTCCATGTTTCTTTTGTGATCTATTTGGTGACTAGCACAAGCATGCAAACTAGGCATCGTGATGTTGCTGATTTCAGGGACTTAGAATTTCACCAAGTTTTTCCCTGCTGTTATTTTTATGCCATGTATTCATGTTGCTACAGAGAGATCCATGACTCTTTTGAGCATGATCAGTAAGGATGTTTTGTTCATATGGTTATGATCTATCCGTTCGTGGTCATTTTGGAAATTATGGAGTGACGTAGCATGACTCAATCTTGCTCTACTTTTGCTATATAATGTTCCTGGCAGATTGTGTACGTGTTATTCAATTTTTCCAAGCTTGTTGTAGTTGATTCTTGCATGCTATGAGGTTGTTCTTGCCATGTTTAGATTCTTGAGCATGTCGGTTTGCTGTCAGTATGCTTAGTTTATCATGCAATGCTTTGTTATGAGTGAATCGAGCTCGCAAAGATGTCTTCATGATGCTGATTTTGTCATGTCCAGTTTTTCTGCTAAGTCTAAAATCTGTAACGAAACTTGATATGTTTACATGGGTTTCATCATATCTTATGATCCCATTTGGCTCATGGTCAGTTAGGGACTTTTGTTCTATGCTTCGAGGGAATTCATGCGATGCCTTGATTTGCTATGTTATATTCCTGTAGCATGTTGTTTTCTTGTTCTAAACATGGCTTCCTGATGTTAATTCCTGGCATGTTTTTATTTTCACCAAGTCTGAAACCTATTATCTTTTGCATTTTTTCCATGCTTGTTTGAACCTTCTCTGTTGTGTTTTAGCCGTAGCTCAGTGTTCATCTTTTGTAAACATCTTGATTAGATCACAGCCATATGCTTTGTTGGTATCTTTGAGTGCAGTACCTTAGTTTCTTGTTGCATGCTATGTGGCATCATGCTGTTAATCGCAGAATTATGCCATCTTTGTTTTGCTTGTCATTTGCAAACCGTGCATCCGATTCCGGTGATGTTTATATTGATCTCATCCAAAATCATCTCATCTTTCCAGAGGCACACTTGGTTGGCCAAGTTGATTCCTTGTTCATCTTTTTCCTTCCGGAGTACGCATATGCATTGCATATCATATCTCGCATATCATGCCATGTTTTGCATCATGTTGTTTGTGCATTGCATCATGGTTGATAGTTGTTCTTTGCTTGTTTTCTTGTCTTTGGGTAGAGCCAGGAGACGAGTACGTGACTGAGGAACCTGTTGAGAACGCTTACAACGATCAAGCTTTCGACAACTCTGAGAACCTTGCAGGCAAGATGACCATACCCTCGAAATCACTTCTATCTTTGCTTGCTAGTTGCTCACTCCTTTGCTATGCTGCGATGCCTACCACTTGCTATATCCTGCCTCCTATGTTGCCATGTCAATCCTCTAACCATCCTTTCCTAGCAAACCGTTGTTTGACTATGTTACCGCTTTTTCTCAGCCCCTCTTATAGCGTTGCTAGTTGCAGGTGAAGTTGAAGTTTGTTCCATGTTGGAACATGGATATGTTGGGATATCACAATATCTCTTATTTAAATTAATGCATCTATATACTTGGTAAAGGGTGGAAGGCTCGGCCTTATGCCTGGTGTTTTGTTCCACTCTTGCCGCCCTAGTTTCCGTCATACCGGTGTTATGTTCCTTGATTTCGCGTTCCTTACACGGTTGGGTGATTTATGGGACCCCCTTGACAGTTCGCTTTGAATAAGACTCCTCCAGCAAGGCCCAACCTTGGTTTTACCATTTGCCACCTAAGCCTTTTTCCCTTGGGTTTTCGCAAGCCCAAGGGTCATCTTTATTTTAACCCCCGGGCCAGTGCTCCTCTGAGTGCTGGTCCAAACTAGAGCACCGTGCGGGACCGTCCCTAGGCAACTTGGGTCACGTTGTACCTGTACGCTTCGGTTATCCAGTGTGCCCTGAGAACGAGATATGTGCAGCTCCCATTGGGATTTGTTGGCACAGTCGGGTGGTCTTGCTGGTCTTGTTTTACCATTGTCGAAATGTCTTGTAGCCGGGATTCTGAGACTGACCGGGTCTTCCCGGTAGAAGGAATATCCTTCGTTGACCGTGAGAGCTTATAATGGGCTAAGTTGGGACACCCCTGTAGGGTATTATCTTTCGAAAGCCGTGCCCACGGTTATGAGTCAGATGGGAATTTGTTAATGTCCGGTTGTAGTGAACTTGACACTTGACTCAAATTAAAACACATCAACCGCGTGTGTAACCGTGATGCTCTCTTTTCGGCGGAGTCCGGGAAGTGAACACGGTTTGAGTTATGCATGAACATAAGTAGTTTCAGGATCACTTCTTGATCTTTTCTAGCTTCACGACCGTGCTTGCCTCTCTTCTCGCTCTCATTTGCGTATGTTAGCCACCATATATGCTTAGTGCTTGCTGCAGTTCCACCTCACTACTTCATCCCTCCTATAAGCTTAAATAGTCTTGATCTCGCGGGTGTGAGATTGCTGAGTCCTCGTGACTCATAGATTCTACCAAAACAGTTGCAGGTGCCGACGATGCCAGTGCAGATGACGCAACCGAGCTCAAGTGGGAGTTCGACGAGGAACGTGGCCGTTACTATGTTTCCTTTCCTGATGATCAGTAGTGGAGCCCAGTTGGGACGATCGGGGATCTAGCATTTGGGGTTGTCTTCTTTATTTTGATTCCGTAGTCGGACCTTGATTGTACTCTGTATGATGATTGTTTAAGTTATGTATTGTGTGAAGTGGCGATTGTAAGCCAACTCTTTATCCCATTCTTGTTCATTACATGGGATTGTGTGAAGATGACCCTTCTTGCGACAAAACCACCATGCGGTTATGCCTCTAAGTCGTGCTCCAACACGTGGGAGATATAGCCGCATCGTGGGTGTTACAGTATCCATGCCACAGTGCACATGTCCCCTCTCGCGTTCCAGTAGGCCAGCCACACTATATCTTTTACATGGGCACACACAAATTTGATGGCACTCTTCATCGATCGCGCGCACACACACACGCACACATCATCATCCCTCTCTTCGATTCTATGGATACCTCAAGACGATGATACCTCCACTCTCTTCTTGTGGATCGCCCCCTCTATATATATGATATATACACACTATATATTGCTTGTCTATTTCTCAAGCCCCCCCCAATAGAAACACACACGAACCCACACACTATATCTCTCTACATTTGTTTCTCTCTCACACAACCCCACGTAGGTGGTGTACGTACACACAGAGAATAGGTGCATGTGCTCACGCTTCGTGCACAGCCACACCCACACGGGTACACGGTGGAGCTCATTTCTGTACGAAATGGCAGCCCATGTGCTAATTTGAATGCGTGTCGCGGTTGTTTGCCTACGGAGGTCATGTACCATGCATTCACGAAACAAAGTTCAACTTGATGCGTTGGCCCATTATTTTAAAATAAAGTTATATCGCTTAATGGGACGTACATAGAATATAAAACACGATTTTTATGGAGAAAAAGGTAGTCCGCTCCACTATATACAATGTAGCCTGCCTGCCGGGGTTTGTCTCTCTTTACATTATCTCACACAAGGCGGTGGAGGCCCCTCTCTCTCTCACCGTTGGTCACTGATCCCGCCACATCCCGTCCGCCGGTGGAAAGGGAGGATGTGCATCGTTTCTCCGTTTGACAGTGTCGAGGCAGCACGTCTCAATCTGCATTACTCGCCGTTCTCTCTGACCAAGTTCCGCCGCGGTAGGACCTACTCTACCTGCTCGCCACCGCAGTATGGGCAGATCCCGCCCGCCGCCGCTCTCCTAGTAACATCCCGATGACCCCCAGGTATTGAAGGAAATATGCCCTAGAGGCAATAATAAAGTTGTTATTTATATTTCCTTACATCATGATAAATCTTTACTATTCATGCTAGAATTGTATTAACCGGAAACTTAGTACATGTGTGAGTACATAGACAAACAGAGTGTCCCTAGTATGCCTCTACTTGACTAGCTCGTTAATCAAAGATGGTTAATTTTCCCAACCATAGACATGTGTTTTCATTTGATGAACGGGATCACATCATTAGAGATTGATGTGATGGACAAGAACCATCCGTTAGCTTAGCATAATGATCGTTTAGTTTTATTGCTATTGATTTCTTCATGACTTACACATATTCCTCTGACTATGAGATTATGCAACTCCCGAATACCGGAGGAACACTTTGTGTGCTATCAAACATCACAATGTTACTGGGTGATTATAAAGATGCTCTACAGGTGTCTCCGATGGTGTTTGTTTGGTTGGCTGATAACCCACAAGTATAGGGGATCAATTGTAGCCTCTTTCGATAAGTAAGAGTGTCGAACCGAACGAGGAGCTAAAGGTAGAACAAATATTCCCTAAAGTTCTATCGACCACCGATACAACTCTACGCACGCTTAACGTTTGCTTTACCTAGAACAAGTATGAAACTAGAAGTACTTTATAGTTGTTGTTGGATAGGTTTGCAAGATAATAAAGAGCGCATAAATAAAAAGTAGGGGCTGTTTAGATAAAGACACAAATAAATTAGTTTTAGTAGAGAGCTTTTTGTTACAAGAAAGTTATTTGTCCCTAGGCAATTGATAACTAGACCGGTAATCATTATTGCAACTTTATTTGAGGGAGAGGCATAAGCTAACATACTTTCTATACATGGATCATATGCACTTATGATTGGAACTCTAGCAAGCATCCGCAACTACTAAAGATCATTAAGGTAAAACCCAACCAT
Organism: Aegilops umbellulata; assembly: GCA_032464435.1. Lineage (NCBI taxonomy): Eukaryota > Viridiplantae > Streptophyta > Magnoliopsida > Poales > Poaceae > Aegilops > Aegilops umbellulata. Next base: position 73,426,584 of record CP136059.1, read on the forward strand.
AGCATTAAATTATCAAGTCCTCTTTATCCCATACGCAAACAACCTACTTACTCGGGTATGTGCTTCTGTCACTCACGCCACCCACCATAAGCAAATCATGAACATATTGCAAACCCTACATCGGGAATCCCTCACGCTTGCGCGACACGGAGAGCACCATAGGACAGCACCAATAATAAAACATGCAACTCAAACCAATCTTGATCATCAAATAGCCCATAGGACAAAACGGATCTACTCAAACATCATAGGATAGCCATACATCATTGGGAAATAATATATAGATTTGAGCACTATGTTTAAGTAAAGATTACAACGGGAAAGAGAGAGGTTACACTACTGCATAGAGGGGGGAAGAGTTGGTGATGATGGCAGTGAAGTTGTTGGTGAAGATTACGGTGATGATGATGGCCACGACAGCGTTCCGCCACCGGAAGAGAAGGGGAGAGGGGCCCCCTTCGTCTTCTTCTTCCTTGACCTCCTCCCTAGATGGGAGGAGGGTTTCCCCTCTGGTCCTTGGCCTCCATGGCGTGGGAGGGGCGAGAGCCCCTCCGAGATTGGACCAGTCTCTTTGTCCCTCTGTTTCTGCGTTCTGTTTTCTGGCCCTTCACCGTTTCTTAAATTCCCGGATATCCGTAACACCGATTGGGCTGAGTTTTGGAAACGATCTCTATCTGGAAATTAGCTTTCTTGTGGCGAAAGAAGGGCTCCAACCGCCTTACGGGGCGGCCACGAGGGTCCAGGGCGCGCCTGACCCCCTGGGGCGCGCCCCCTGCCTCGGGGCCCCCTCGGGCACCGTCTCGCGTTGATTCTTCTTCCCAAAAATCATAAATATTCCCAAAAAAATCTCCATCAAGTTTTTATCCTGTTTGGACTCCGTTTGATATTGGGTTTCTGCGAAACATAAAACATGCAACAAACAGGAACTGGCACTGGGCACTAGATCAATATGTTAGTCCCAAAAATAATATAAAAATTTGCCAAAAGTATATGAAAGTTGAATAATATTGGCATGGAACAATAAAAAAATTATAGATACGACGGAGACGTATCAACATCCCCAAGCTTAATTCCTTCTCGTCCTCGAGTAGGTAAATGATAAAAAAAGATAAATTTTGATGTGGAATGCTACCTAGCATAATCTTGATCATGTATCTAATCATGGCATGAATATTAAGACACGAGTGATTCAAAGCAATAGTCTGTCAGTTGACATAAAAACAATAATACTTCAAGCCTACTAATAAAGCAATCATGTCTTTTCAAAATAACAAGGCCAAAGAAAGTTATCCCTACAAAAATCATATAGTCTGGCTATGCTCCATCTTCACCACACAAAATATTCACATCATGCACAACCTCGATAACAAGTCAAGCAATTGTGTCATACTTTTGACGTTCTCAAACCTTTTCAAGTATCACGCAATACATGAGCGTTAGCCATGGATATAGCACTATAGGTGGAATAGAATATGATGATGGAGGTTGTGTGGAGAAGACAAAAAGGAGAAAGTCTCACATCGACGTGGCTAATCAATGGGCTATGGAGATGCCCATCAATTGATGTCAATGTGAGGAGTAGGGATTGTGATGCAATGGATGCACTAAGAGATATAATTGTATGAAAGCTCAAACTGGAAACTAAGTTGGTGCACATCCAACTTGCTTGCTCTTGAAGACATCGGGCATTTGAGGAAGCCCATCATCGAAATATACAAGCCAAGTTCTATAATGAAAATTCCCACTAGTATATGAAAGTGATAACTCAAGAGACTCTCTATATGAAGAACATGGTGCTACTCTGAAGCACAAGTGGGGTAAAAGGATAGTAACATTACCCCTTCTCTCTTTTTCTCTCATTTTTTATTTTCTTTTTTTGGGCCTTCTCTTTTTTTTGGCATTTCTCATTTTTTTGTTTTCTTTATTTTTTTATTTTTTCGTCCGGAGTCTCATCCCGACTTGTGGGGGAATCATAGTCTCCATCATCCTTTCCTCACTGGGGCAATGATCTAATAATGATGATCATCACACTTTTATTTACTTACATCTCAATATTACCACTCGATACTAGAACAAAGATATGACTCTATATGAATGCCTCCGGCAGTGTACCGGGATGTGCAATGATCTAGCATAGCAATGACATCAAAAAATGGACAAGCCATGAAAACATCATGCTAGCTATCTTACAATCATGCAAAGAAATATGACAATAAATGCTCAAGTCATGTATATGATGATGATGGAAGTTGCATGGCAATATATCTCGGAATGGCTATGGAAATGCCATGATAGGTAGGTATGGTGGCTGTTTTGAGGAAGATATAAGGAGGCTTATGTGTGATAGAGCATATCGTATCACGGGGTTTGGATGCACAGGCGAAGTTTGCACCAACTCTCGACGTGAGAAAGGGCAATGCACGGTACCGAAGAGGCTAGCAATGATGGAAGGGTGAGAGTGCGTATAATCCATGGACTCAACATTAGTCATAAAGAACTCACATACTTATTGCAAAAGTCTATTAGTCATCAAAACAAAGTACTACACGCATGCTCCTAGGGGGATAGATTGGTAGGAAAAGACCATCGCTCGTCCCTGACCGCCACTCATAAGGAAGACAATCAATAAATACCTCATGCTCCAACTTCGTTACATAACGGTTCACCATACGTGCATGCTACGAGAATCACAAACATCAACACAAGTATTTCTACGATCCACAACCACCCACTAGCATGAATCTAATATCACCATCTTTATATCGCAAAACTATTGCAAGGAATCAAACATATCATACTCAGCGATCTACAAGTTTATATAGGATTTTATGACTAACCATGTGAATGACCAGTTCCTGTCATCTCTCTAAATAGATATAAGTGAAGCAAGAGAGTTTAATTATTTCTACAAAAGACATGCCCACGCTCTAACAAATATAAGTGAAGCAAAAGAGCATTCTACAAATGGCGGTTGTCTATGCAAAGAGAAACATGCAATCCAAACTTCAAATGATATAAGTGAAGCACATGAAGCATTCTATAAAGCCATACTCAAAAGATATCAGTGAAGTGCAAAGAACATTCTATAAATCAACCAAGGACAATCTCATGCCAGCATGGTGCATAAAATAAAAATGAAAACTAAATGCAAAAGACGCTCCAAGATTGCACATATCGCATGAATGAAACGAATCCGAAAACATACCGATACTTGCTGAAGAAAGAGGGGATGCCTTCTAGGGCATCCCCAAGCTTAGACGCTTGAGTCTCCTTGAATATTTACTTGGGGTGCCTCGGGCATCCCGAAGCTTGAGCTCTTGCCTCTCTTCCTTCATATCACATCGAGACCTTCTCGATCATCGAACACTTCATCCACACAATACTTCAACAGAAAACTCGGTAAGATCCGTTAGTATAATAAAGCAAATCACTACTCTAAGTACTGTTGCAAACCAATTCATATTTTTTTTGCATTGTGTCTACAGTAATATAAATTTTTCATGGCTTAATGCACTGATATAAATTGATAGTTTCATCAAAACAAGCAAACTATGCATCAAAAAACAGAATCTGTCTAAAACAGAACAGTCTGTAATAATCTGAACATTCACCATACTTGTGATACTTTAACAATTCTGCAAAAATTAGGAAAACTAAACAAGTTGTATAGCAAGACATTGCAGAAAGAATCAGAACCATTTGACGTTCCAGTAAAAAATGTAAAATCGCGCACTACAGCCAAAGTTTCTGTCCTGCACCGCACAAACCAACAAGCATTGTAAACATCCTAAAGGCAAACCTTGGCACATTATTTTTATAATACAATGGAATTTTACAAGGGGATAATTATTTTTATTGAAAAGTTTATGTAATCAAGATTCACAAAGTTTCCGTGAGCATGAACAAAGTTCAAGGCTAGCTCCCACTTCAACAAAGCTCGTCTTTCTCACTTTGGCTTTTCTTTTCGAAAAAGTTTTGGGTTCCCCTCTTTATTTTTGTTGTTTATAAACTATTTGAAAGCACTCAACAGAAATACATGACTCTCTAAAACTTCCGGGTTGTCTCCCTGGCAGCGCTTTCTTTAAAGCCATTAAGCTAGGCATATAGTGCTCAAGTAGTGAATCCACTCGGATCCCAAGGTATATCAAAGCCAATTTTAATTAACAATGATTTGTAATTTAGTAGTGATCACAAAGAAAAATATATCATCTAATGACAAAGTCTAACTCTCTTCCTACACATCGACATGTCATAAAAGAACAATTCATGCACACATAGTAAAGGCCAATGCATAGTATAAACAGTTTCTTGCAATTTTATCGTGTGGGAAACATAGAGAGGTGGAGATATAGTTCCTCTCTCATAATAATTGAAAGTAGGAGCAGCAAGCACATGCATATTATACTCATCAAAATCATCATGTGTAGTAGTAAAAGGCAACCCATCAATATAATCCTTAATAAGCACAAACTTCTCTGATATAGTGTAGTCGGGAGAATTCAAAAAGATAATAGGACTATCATGCGTGGGTGCAATAGCAACAATTTCATGTTTAACATAAGGAACTATAGCAAGTTCATCTCCATAAGAATAATTCATATTGGCATCTTGGCCACAAGCATAGCAAGCATCATCAAAAAGGGATATTTCAAAAGAATCAAAGGGATCATAACAGTCATCATAGCAATCATCCTTCGGTAAGCACGAAGGGGAATTAAACAATGTATGAGTTGAAGAGTTACTCTCATTAGAATGTGGGCATGGGTGATCAATCCGCTCTTCCTTCTTTTGTTCTTCGCTCTCCTCCTCATCTTTTTCATCCAATGAGCTCACAGTTTCATCAACTTCTTCTTCCATAGATTCCTGCAAAATATTAGTCTCTTCTTGGACAGCGGAGACTTTCTCAATAAGTGCATTAATATCGGAATTGTATTCATAATTCTCATAACAATATTGGAGGATAGCTAAATTTTCAGTTCTATAAACAGCATCATCAAAATCTTCAAACTCTTTAAACATAGATTCAATTTAGTAAGCACCCATAAAAGCAACAAATTCTTCTATTTGTTCCACATCATAGTAATCATATATACCATTAGCATAAGAAGCTAAGGTTTTATTACCATTAGATTTGCATGAAAAGGGAAGGTGTGGAGCCTTCATCCTAGTGCAACAAGTATAATCATATCTCACGCATAGTTGCCTAGCACACCACTTCAACATATAAATTTGATCCCATAATAGTTTCCCTTTTTGTGTCAAGCGATAATCCCTAAAGTATTCACGTTGATCCAACGTTACTCCCATTACCAAATTGAATGTGGTTTTCTCTGGATTATCAAAGTAGTACATAATATCAGTCACATAATGAGTATCGAGGGTTTTAGGAGGTTCCTCATCTCCATGAATAGCAAGTACACCTAATTTTTTTGGTATTTCGTGTTCCATATCCATAACTAAAGATAGAGAACAACTAAGAACAGCAAATAAAAATTACTTAGTTATAAAGCAAATAAGCACACACAAGAATATTCACCCCACGCTATTGCTCCCCGACAACAGCGCTAGAAAAGGTCTTGATAACCCACAAGTATAGGGCATCAATTGTAGCCTCTTTCGATAAGTAAGAGTGTTGAACCCAACGAAGAGCTAAAGGTAGAACAAATATTCCCTAATGTTCTATCGACCACCGATACAACTCTACACACGCTTAACGTTCGCTTTACCTAGAACAAGTATGAAACTAGAAGTACTTTATAGGTGTTGTTGGATAGGTTTGCAAGATAATAAAGAGCACGTAAATAAAAAGTAGGGGCTGTTAAGATAAAGACACAACTAAATTAGTTTTAGTAGAGAGCTTTTTGTTACGAGAAAATTATTTGTCCCTAGGCAATCGATAACTAGACCGGTAATCATTATTGCAATTTTATTTGAGGGAGAGGCATAAGCTAACATACTTTCTCTACCTGGATCATATGCACTTATGATTGGAACTCTAGCAAGCATGCACAACTACTAAAGATCATTAAGGTAAAACCCAACCATAGCATTAAAGTATCAAGTCCTCTTTATCCCATACGCAAACAACCTACTTACTCGGGTCTGTGCTTCTGTCACTCACGCCACCCACCATAAGCAAATCATGAACATATTGAAAACCCTACAGCGGGAATCCCTCACGCTTGCACGACACGGAGAGCACCATAGGATAGCACTAATAATAAAACATGCAACTCAAACCAATCTTGATAATCAAATAGCCCATAGGACAAAACGGATCTACTCAAACATCATAGGATAGCCAGACATCATTGGGAAATATTATATAGCGTTGAGCACCATGTTTAAGTAGAGATTACAGTGGGTGAGAGAGAGGTTACATCGCTGCATAGAGGGGGGAAGAGTTGGTGATGATGGCGGTGAAGTTGTTGGTGAAGATTGCGTTGATGATGATGGCCACGGCAGCGTTCCGGCGCCACCGGAAGAGAAGGGGAGAGGGGGGCCCTTCGTCTTCTTCTTCCTTGACCTCCTTCCTAGATGGGAGAAGGGTTTCCCCTCTGGTCCTTGGTCTACATGGCGTGGGAGGGGCGAGAGCCCCTCCGAGATTGGATATGTCTCTCTATCTCTCTCTGTTTCTGCGTTCTGTTTTCTGGTCCTTCACCGTTTCTTAAATTCCCGGAGATCTATAACTCTGATTGGGCTGAATTTTGGACACGATCTCTATCCGTAAATTTTCTTTCTTGCGGCGAAAGAAGGGCTTCAATCGCCTTACGAGGTGGCCACGAGGTTCCAGGGCGCGCCTGACCCCCTGGGGCGCGCCCCCCGGCCTCGTGGCCCCCTCGGGCACCGTCTCGCGTTGATTCTTCTTCCCAAAAATCATAAATATTCCAAAAAAACTCCGTCAAGTTTTTATCCCGTTTGGACTCCGTTTGATATTGGGTTTCTGCAAAACATAAAACATGCAACAAACAGGAGCTGGCACTAGGCACTGGATCAATATGTTAGTCCCAAAAATAATATAAAAAGTTGCCAAAAGTATATGAAAGTTGAATAATATTGGCATGGAACAATCAAAAATTATAAATACAACGGAGACATATCATTGGCATGGATCGAGATTTGGATTTTTCACTCCGAGTATCGAAGACGTATCTCTGGGCCCTCTCGGTAATACCCATACTATAAGCCTTGCAAGCAATGTGACTAATGAGTTAGTTACGGGATGATGGATTACAGAATGAGTAAAGAGACTTACCGGTAACGAGATTGTACTAGGTATGATGATACCGACGATCAAATCTCAAGCAAGTAACATAGCGATGACAAAGGGAATGACGTATGTTGTTATGCGGTTTGACCGATAAAGATCTTCGTAGAATACGAAGGAGCCAATGTGAGCATCCAGGTTTCGCGATTGGTAGTTGTGTCTCGGTCATGTCTACATAGTTCTCGAAACCTTAGGGTCTGCACACTTAATGTTCGATGACGATTTGTATTATGAGTTATGTGATTTGATGACCGAAGTTTGTTTGGAGTCCCGGATGAGATCACGGACATGACGAGGAGTCTCGAACGAGTCAAGAGGTAAAGATTTATATATTGGACGAATGTATTCGGACACCGGAAAGGTTTCGGGACATTTCAGACATTTATCAGGGAATCGAGGGGTTACCGAAACCCCCGGGGAAGTTATGGGCCTTGATAGGCCATAAGGGAGTAGGAGAGGCAAGGCCACAAGGTGGCGCATGCCCCTCCCCATGGCAATCCGAATTGTACTAGGGGGAGGGGGCGTGACCCCCTCTTTCCTTCCACTCTCCCTCTCCTTCCCTCCTTCCCCCTCTTGGAATAGGAAAGGGGGGCGAATCCTACTGGGTTTGGAGGCCTAGTAGGACTCCCCCCTTGGAGCACCTCCCCCTTGGTCGGCCTCCTCCTCCCCCCTTCTTTATATACGTGGGCAGGGGGGCAACCCAAAGACAATAGACAATCTCTTAGCCATGTACGGTGCCCACCTCCACAGTTTAACACCTCGATCATATCGTCGTAGTGCTTAGGCGAAGCCTTGCGCCGGTAACTTCATCATCACCATCACTACGCCGTCGTGTTGACGGAACTCTCCCTCGTCCTCAACTGGATCAAGAGCTCGAGGGACGTTTGCTGAAAGTGTGTTCGAAACACAGAGGTGACGTACGTTCGGTACTTGGATCGGTTGGATCGTGAAGACGTTTGACTACATCAGCCGCGTTACTAAACGCTTCCGCTTTTGGTCTGCGAGGGTACGTGGACACACTCTCCCGTCTCGTTGCTTTGCATCTCCTAGATAGATCTTCTGTGATTGTAGGAAATTTTTTGAAATACTGCGTTCCCCAACAGTGGCATCCGAGCCAGGTCTATGCGTAGATGTTATATGCACGAGTAGAACACAAAGAATTGTGGGCGATAATAGCCATACTTATTACCACCAACATCTTACTTCGATTCGGCGGTATTGTTGGATGAAGCGGCTCGGACCGACATTACATGACAGCATTCATAAGACTAGTTTTACTAAGGAAGATCCTTGTTGAAGGTTAAAACAGCACACAGGTGGCTAGCGGGTGTCTGTTTCTCCAACTTTAGTTGAATAGAGTTTGACTACGGCTGGTCCTTGTTGAAGGTTAAAACAGCACACTTGACGAAAAATCATTGTGGTTTTGATGCGTAGGTAAGAACAGTTCTTGCTAGAAGCCCGTAGCAGCCACGTAAAACTTGCAACAACAAAGTAGAGGATGTCTAACTTGTTTTGTAGGGCATGTGTGATGTGATATGGTCAAGACGTGATGAGATATAAATTGTTGTATGAGATGATCATGTTTTGTAAAAGTTATCGGCAACTGGCAGGAGCCATATGGTTGTCACTTTATTGTATGAAATGCAATCGCCATGTAATTGCTTTACTTTATCACTAAGCGGTAGCGATAGTCGTAGAAGCAATAGTTGGCGAGACAACAACGATACTATGATGGAGATCAAGGTGTCAAGCCGGTGACGATGGAGATCATGATGGTGCTTTGGAGATGAAGATCAAAGGCACAAGATGATGATGGCCATATCATGTCACATATTTTGATTGCGTGTGATGTTTATCCTTTATGAATCTTATTTTGCTTAGTACGGGAGTAGCATATAAGATGATCCCTCACTAAATTTCAAGGTATAAGTGTTCTCCCTGAGTATGCACCGTTGCTACAGTTCATCATGCCGAGCGACCACGTGATGATCGGGTGTGACAAGCTCTACGTTCACATACAGCGGGTGCAAGCCAGTTTTGCACGTGCAGAATACTCGGGATAAACTTGACAAGCCTAGCATATGCATATATGTCCTTGGAACACTCGGACCAAAAGGTCGAACGTGAATCATATAGTAGATATGCTCAACATAGTGATGTTGATCATTGAAAACTACTCCATCTCATGTGATGATTGGACATGGTTTAGTTGATATGGATCACATGATCATTTAGATGACTAGAGGGATGTCTATCTAAGTGGGAGTTCTTAAGTAATATGATTAATTGAACTTTAATTTATCATGAACTTAGTACCTGATAGTTTTTTGCATGTCTATGTTGTTGTAGATCAATGGCCCGTGCTACCGTTCCCTTAAATTTTAATGTGTTCCTAGAGAAAGCTAAGTTAAAAGATGATGGTAGCAAGTACATGGATTGGGTCCGTAACTTGAGGATTATCCTCATTGCTGCACAGAAGAATTACGTCCTGGAAGCACCACTAGGTGCAAGGCCCGCCGCAGGAGCAACTCCGGACATTATGAACGTCTGGCAGAGCAAAGCTGATGACTACTCAATAGTTCAGTGTGCCATGCTTTACGTCTTAGAATCGGGACTTCAAAGACGTTTTGAACGTCATGGAGCATATAAGATGTTCGAGGAGTTGAAGTTAATATTTCAAGCAAATGCCCGAGTTGAGAGATATGAAGTCTCCAACAAATTGTATAGCTTCAAGATGGAGGAGAATAGTTCTGTCAGTGAACATATACTCAGAATGTCTGGGTATCATAACCACTTGACTCAGCTAGGAGTTAATCTTCCTAATGATAGTGTCATTGACAGAGTTCTTCAATCACTGCCACCAAGCTATAAAGGCTTCGTGATTAACTATAATATGGAAGGGATGGAAAAGACAATTCTCGAGCTCTTCGCGATGCTAAAGGCTGCCGAGGTAGAAATCAAGAAGGAGCATCATGTGTTGATGGTTAACAAAAACACTAGTTTCAAGAAAAAGGGCAAAGGGAAGAAGGGGGACTGTCGGTGTCAAAACTGGCGGATCTCGGGTAGGGGGTCCTGAACTGTGCGTCTAGGCGGATGGTAACAGGAGACAAGGGACACGAAGTTTACCCAGGTTCGGGCCCTCTCGATGGAGGTAAAACCCTACGTCCTGCTTGATTAATATTGATGATATGGGTAGTACAAGAGTAGATCTACCACGAGATCAAGGAGGCTAAACCCTAGAAGCTAGCCTATGGTATGATTGTTGTATGTTGTCCTACGGACTAAAGCCCTCCGGTTTATATAGACACCGGAGAGGGTTAGGGTTACACAAAGTCAGTTACAATGGTAGGAGATCTAAATATCCGCATCGCCAAGCTTGCCTTCCACGCCAAGTAAAGTCCCTTCCGGACACGGGACGAAGTCTTCAATTTTGTATCTTCATAGTCCAGGAGTCCGGCTAAAGGTATAGTCCAGCTATTCGGACACCCCCTAATCAAGGACTCCCTCGGTAGCCCCTGAACCAGGCTTCAATGACGATGAGTCCGGCACGCGGATTGTCTTCGGCATTGCAAGGCGGGTTCCTCCTCCAAGTACTTCATAGAAGATTTTGAACACAAAAGACAGTGTCCGACTCTGCAAAAATAAGTTTCCACATATTGCCATAGAGAGAATAATATTTACACAAATCTAGTATGCTGACGTATTCCGTAGCATGACATCACACCACGGCCTAGTCTTTACTCGAATCGTTTTTACTCCCCCACCTCAGTGCATTTCGCGAGGCGGTTTCCTTGGCACGTCTTGTCAAAGCAGAGATCGTGTCCCCTTATTTACGGGATTCTCATCAATACGGACGTGGGTAACCCAACCGCGCCATTTATCACGGCGCTTGGGAGATAAGCGAGTTTTACCAGGCTGGTATGGACGCTTAACCGCATCCTCCCATTTAAGGGGATAAGGATCCACCTTTTTACCTATGCCTTCTTCCTCCTTCGCCTATCCATCTTCCGCGCACTCGAGCTCCAACGCCCAAGCCTGCACTTCCCACCTCAACCTTCTCCAGCCATGTCCGGAGCGGGAGGCAAGTGGATGGTCTCCTCCGTTATGGAGGGACACGTCAAAAAACTGAGGAAAGCCGGATACTTGACTAACGACATCGCGCACCGGCTTCCCGAAGAGGGGCATCTCCTCCCCACCCCAAGGCCCCATGAGAGGGTAGTATTTCTTCCCCATTTCCTCCGCGGACTGGGCTTTCCTCACCACCCGTTCGTCCGGGGGCTCATGTTCTACTATGGCCTAGATTTCCATGATCTGGCCCCGAACTTCGTCCTCAACATCTCGACGTTTATCGTCGTGTGTGAGGCTTTCCTCTGCTTCCGCCCCCATTTCGGCCTATGGCTCAAGACTTTCAACGTCAAGCCCAAGATGGTGTGTGGCAACCAGGCGGAGTGCGGAGGCGCCATGGCGGGCAAGATAGCCAACATCCTATGGCTCGAGGGCTTCTTTGTGGAGACCCTGAAGGGGTGGCAATTGGGGTGGTTTTACATCACCGAGCCGTGCGATCCCAAATGGGTCGCAGCCCCCGAGTTCCGGTCTGGACCCCCTATGCGGCTCACGTCTTGGAAAGAGACGAGCCTGTCGTGGGGCAATAAAGGAGAGGTAACCGGACTGCAAAAATGCATCTAAACCTTGGTGAACAAGCGGCTCAAGCTTGTCAACGTAGTCCAGGTTATGCTCGTCCGCCAGATCCTCCCGTGTCAGCAACGGGGCTTCAATTTGTGGGAGTTCGACCCAGCGCAGCACCCAACCCTGAGCAGGCTCTTCGACACAACGTACGAAGACGCCTGGAAGGTGCTATTCAAAGGCACCGAGGCTCCCGCATCCGCTTCTGAGGACCACGGATTCAGCACGCAGCTTCCTGCCAGTGCGGTAAGCTATTTTTACTTTTTACATGATGTTGGTTTTCCATAGTTTGACTCTATGCGGGATCTAAACTCCCTTTCCTTTGACAGGATTGGCTGGCGAAGTTCGGATAGATTGACTGTCCGGCTCCTTTGCCCGAAGACCCAGCCGATGCTCGCTTAGCGAAGCTATTGGCTCCGGCACCTTACGTGGTGCCGAAGAAGAAGGCCAAGAAGAGGGCCATAGGGACTCGAAAGAGTTCCCGGCGCCAGGAGGTGTCGGATTCTTCATCCGACCAATCCGAGACGGGCTCCTCCCGTGAAAACGAGGAGGAGGAAGAAGAAACCTCTCCCCCTCCAGCGGGGGGAGGAAAGTAAAGGAAGGCCACCCCGACTGGGGAGGCCGAAGGATCCAAGAAGGGGAAAACCCTTCCTACGGACTACCCCGCCGACGCCGATGACGACGAAGAGGAGTGGCCGCGTAGGGCCAAGCGTCCAGTGGAATCATAAGCATCCGGGCACCCAAGTAATTCATAGCATTCCTTTATTGCACAACCTTTCCTTATGTCGAATATGATTATGCAGTCTGCCCAAGGCCGGGCTCGACGAGTCGTCGAGCGGCTCCCTGGATTCATCGTACGTGAATTCACTTCCGCCCGCCACCTCCCCCCGCCCTACAGGTGATGCCGAGGTGGCGTCCCAACAGGCTCCAAGCTAGGAGGAGGTGGTCCTGGAGGCGCCACAAGGCGACCTCCCGGACTCCAGGAGTAAAGGGGATAAAACCCCCCAGGGCTCCGAGTCCGGCTTTGAGCCGGACACCGCGCCAGAATCGTCAACGGTTCCAGACCGCGGTAGGCGAACTCCTTCTAAGAGGAGAAAGCCTACTGAGCCGACGGCCCCCGTCCAACCAGAGGCGCCGGACAATCTGCTGGAGGTGCTTAACGGCGCCTCCATCAATGAGGAGCACCGCACGATTATGAGTGCGGTGATCCAGAAGGTTCAGTCCGCCAAGAGCGGACTGACTGAAGCTTGTGCCCGCCTTCTAACATGCTTCGAGGTAAGTGTAGGATATATAAAAAATATTACCGCATAGACAGTAGCCCCTGATGCTCTGTTTGGCGTTCGGAAAGAGAAGCCGAATAGAGGATCTAATAAAATTCGCAGGAGTCTAACAGAAAAAGAGTCAATATGCGTATGCAGGCTTCGCTGCTGGCGACCGCCGCACTGACTGCGGAGGTGGGCACACTAAAGCAGGGCCTCGAGCGGACCGAGCAAGAGCTCGGCCTTGCCAAATGGCACCTCGAGGAGAAAGAAGGTAAGAAATACCATATAGGGAAAAAAAGAAAATATAAAAGTGCAATTGCAAAAATATGATAGGATTAACATGGTTATTGTAGGGGCCACAACTGAGGTGGCGACCCTCAAGCAAGCGTTGGCTGAGGCCGATAAGAGAGCGGCCATGGAGCGCTCCGAGCGGGAGAGGTATGAAGCCCAGGTTGGCGAGGTGCGGCAAGAGCTCCAGGCTCTCATGAAAAAACATGAGAGTTTGGAGCTTGACTCAAAGACGCGAGCGTCCGAGCTTGCGGCAGCTATTGAAAATGCCAAGTCTGCCAAGGCTGAATCCCAGAAGGCCCTCCAGGAGTTGGATGCGGCGAAGAAGATAGCGGCGGGTAAGGCATTCTTTATGCAAAGCAAACATGTAAAAGTGAGCTTCTTGTTACTTACCCGAATCCGGAGCTCTCCAGGAGCATTCGCAGATCTTCCCCGTAGCGTGTCCGATGCCGCCGCATTCTACCGAGCTGAGGAGGGCAGCTCGATGGAGAAGGTGTTTTGGTCTCAGTATGCTGAGGCTGGACACCCAGTGCCCCTGAGCGACCAGCTGAAGCAGCTGGGCGAGCTCCACAAGGTGGCCGAACAGGCCATGAAGGGCCCCATAGTTCGGCTGTGGCCTGGAGAGGCTCTGCCTGGGAGCTACTTCGGGCTAGTGTGGCGGCTGGTGGAGGCATGTCCAAGGTTCGAGGTCATCAAGCGCTCCGTTTGCATTGAAGGTGCCCACAGGGCCCTTGCCCGTGCTAAGGTGCACTGGGGCAAGCTGGATGGTGAGAAGCTTGTGAAGGACAGGCCACCGCCGAGGAAGGAGCATCGCAAGCCCGAGAACTATTATAAGGATGTTCCGAAGGGTGCCCACCTTGTGGCGGATGAATGTTCCATGGATGTAATTTTGGAGTAAACTCGCTTGTGTTATCTTGTGCGCTGAAAACTTGTTCATGTGCGCTTAAGCAATGCGTTTTGAATTTAAAATATTACCTTCTGTGCGGTTGTTTATCAAATTTGAGAGATGGCAAGTCGTCGGCTTTTGCCCCCATGCCACTAGTGCTGGGGTGTTCGGGAGAAACCTGAGCGCTCTTTTTCCCATGTATGGGTCCTTCGAGGGAGGCTTTCAGCACAACAAACAAGGCAATCGGACTATAGTGCTTGAACACTCTCACTTAGCCATAGAATTCTATAATTTTAAATTTTGGCGAAGCCCCTAATGTTCGGAAGACCGAGTTCGGGGCGCTATCCACGCCTTTGGCTGGACAAAGCCGACTCCTCGCTCTAAGCGGCATAAGTCTTTAGGGACTCGAAAAACCTCTCGAATAGCGACCAGTCTCTTGCTTCATCATGATAGTCAGTTTTAGCTTTCTCTACTGAGGTGCTCCGCCCAGTTCAACTGGGGCACAATCGCAGTAGTTCTCCAAGTGCTACCTTAGCCGATATAACGGAACGTAAGGCACCAAAACATAGGAGCCAGGCAAACCCAACTATTAACCCAAGACATGATTCAGAGCCGATGGATATAATGCTATAAGTTCAGGGTGCCGCACTTGTTAAAGTGTTTGGACTTCTCACACCATATAAGGGGGGTACTGAAGCCCCTGGCGTATTAACCGTACCAAAGTGTACGGGTGCAACATGTCGTTAATGAACATATATGTGTAAGAAACAGTAATGCGAAAGTAGACAAAAAGCTATGCATTGTTTATAAAAAGGCTGCGATTAAAGCAAAACGATACAAATAGTGCGATAAGCAAAAGTGGGACTATTTAACATGTCCTTTCCAGGGGCAGGCTGCGGAATAGTATGAAAAACAGGTATACTACTCGTGATAGAGACCACCTGGGAGTTATATAATGCGGCGTAGCTTTTCTGCTTCCCTGGTTCTTGCATCGTTTGAGCGGCAGTTGGATTGCCGAACAGGTCTTCCGAAGTGTGGAGTCCTGAAAGTAAGAGAAAATAAAGAAATCGGCAGCCCCTAGTGCGGTTTAAGCCGTGTTTCGGGCGCGCTGTGATGGTGCCCCTCCCCCTGTGCCCATGGTATTTCGAGAGCGTAGTTATGTACGCGAGGCATTGGTTTTTCTAGTTCGCGAGGGCTGGGGTTGGCGCCGCGTTGCTATGCCTACTCGGAACGTGCCAGGAGGTCTTGTTGTAGGTTACTCCGGGCGCGCTTGACGATGTACGGACGTTTAACGGCCGGACTATTGAGCTGCCATGAGAGGCTGCTTTGTACTTCCGCTGCGAGGGCCGCCGTGTGTTCCTCCGTTCGGAGGGAGCGTTCGGTGTTTCCATTGACCGTGATTACTCCTCGAGGGCCTGGCATCTTGAGCTTAAGGTATGCGTAGTGCGGCACCGCATTGAACTTTGCGAATGCGGTTCGCCCGAGCAGTGCGTGATAGCCACTGTGGAACGGGACTATGTCGAAGATTAACTTCTCGCTTCGAAAATTGTCCGGAGATCCGAATACCACTTCAAGTGTGACTGAGCCTGTACAGTTGGCCTCTACACCTGGTATGACGCCTTTAAAGGTTGTTTTGGTGGGCTTAATCCTCGAGGGATCTATGCCCATTTTCCGCACTGTATCCTGGTAAAGCAGGTTCAGGCTGCTACCGCCATCCATAAGGACTCTTGTGAGATGAAATCCGTCAATAATTGGGTCTAGAACCAATGCGGCGAATCCGCCATGACGGGTCCTAGTAGGGTGGTCCCTTCGATCGAAGGTGATCGGGCAGGAGGACCATGGGTTGAACTTTGGGGCGACTAGCTCCATCGCGTATACGTCCCTTAACGCACGCTTCCGCTCCCTCTTGGGGATGTGGGTTGCGTATATCATGTTCACCGTCCGCACTTGTGGGGGAAAAACCTTCTGTCCTGTGACGCCCCAAGACCGGAGCTTCAGATGCCTTCCATGGATTCCGGGTTTCGTCATGTGTTTTGTGTTGTTCGTTGCTTTCATCATGCCATCTCTTGCATTGTATCATGTCATCATGCCATCATATCATTAATTTTTTATAACTCTCCTAAATAAACCGTATGGATCTTTGATCCATTTAAATCGAGGGAAATCACATGGTGATTTCTCTTTAAAACATATTCAAAGTCTCCTACTATTATTAAGGAGCTATAATAAATATTTCATTATTTGGAATTGATCATAACACACTTCCAAATAAATCCCAATGCCTTTGTTATCGCAATTCTTGGTCTCCAACTCTACCCATAAATCCTTCGTCATTTTCCGGAGTTCCACCTAATGTTCAACATTTTTGGACCTTTCCAACCCTCACTTCCTATTCAAACCATTTGAATTAAATTCAAATGAATTTGAATTTAAATCTCGCAATCATGCTCACTTCTATTTTCTTGGATCAAGCTCATTTTTACGGGTCCGGGAAAATTATCCGTACGCTCAACTTCTTCCTCTAACCCCTCTTTCTTTTCTTTGTTTATCTCTGTTTTTTTTCTTTTCTTTATTAGAGAGAGTGAGAGGAGGAGCCCAGCAGCTCCCAACCTCCCGCACAGGCCCACCTAGGCCCAGCAGCCGGCCTCTAGGCCCATCCCAGCGCCCACCTAACCCTAGCTCGACCGACCCCCATCTCCCCTGATCTCTCCCTCGTCTCCCGTTCGAGCGCCGCCAAGAGAGGAGAGCCCCAGCGCCCGATCCCCAACTCCTCCCGATCCCCTCATCCTCTCCCTCTCGTCTTCTCCCAAGCTGCCGCCCTGTTGCATCGCCACCCCGCCACCCGCACAACTCCATCCGCACAGCCGCCACCCCCTCTCTTCCCGAGGCCCGAGCAGGAGCGCTCGGCCTCGTCTTCTCGCGCGGCCAGCCGCCTCGACGGCGACCTCCAGGTCCACCGCCGCGCCCTGCTTCTTCTTCCTGCTCGAGGAGCCCCACGACATCACCATGGATGGCTGCCTCCCGGTTCGGCCTCTTCTTCGAGCAGAGGAGGACGCCCGCAACCACTGCCTCCCGCGGCGCCCTTTGACCTTGCTGTCGGCCGAGCTCGAAGCTCCGCCACTGCTCCTCGTCGCCGAAGTCCCGCTCCTCTGCCTCCCTGCTTCGTCCGCCGTGCCGTCATGCTGCAGCGCCACCGGCCTCGACCTCCCCCCCCCTCGCCGCGGCTGCACCCTGCAGGAGCTCCGTCTCCTCTCCCGCGCCTTCTTGCCTCCTCCGCGCCCATCCCCTGTTGCATCTCCGTCGGCACCATCGCTGTGCTATGGAGCTCCTGCCTGAGCCGTCCCTTTCGGCCAACTCTGCTGCTGCCGCCGCTACTTTGATCTTCCCTGGTGCAGCTTGTTTCCAACAAACGGCAACCCGATGGTTACCTCCACGCCAAGTACCACGACGGCCCTTGAAGAGTTCGGATTCGACAAGTTCGATGATGCTCTTGTACAACTAGATTGCCGAGACCGAGACCGGCAAGACCGACTACACGGATTCGCCAAGTACCACGACGATACATGAACGACTACCGTCGCCACGAGAACGACTACTTCCCTTAACGACTCGTGAACATCTACTTCCTCTACTTTGCACCGAACGAGACCATCTTTTGCACGCTTCGAAGGTATAACCCCGAGATGACCGTCTGAGAACGAATGCTTGTATTGTATGAGATGCTCGTGTTTGCATCGTGTCCGAATTGTCACTCGTTTCCATGACACTAACCCGTGGGAACCCGGTAGTCCGGAGCACCCCACCATCTCTAGCATGTTTCGCACATCCGCACGCTTCCTTTTGCACCGGTATCTCCATGAGTTACCGGAACCGATATGTTGCCGTGGCATCATTTTCGGATTCGTTGCCGTGGCACCCCTTTCTTCCACCACGGTGACAAATGCTTCGTATCATGCTCTTGTCAACATTTTCATAAAATTGCTTAAAACTTGCATATGTCATCCGCATCATGATAACAACAATTAAAATATTTAAAATGTTGTTTGTTTAAATTTGCTTAAATGCCATGCTAAAATGATTTATTCCATAACTAAATAACCGTATCTCGGAATTTAATAAACTTTATATGTAAATGGGGTAGAGAAATGCATAGATTAACTTGTTGCACTTTATTTTCCTGTTTAACAACAATAAAATTATGTTTAGGGCAGAACAGTACCAAATCTAATATATGCATATGAGGATTTTCCGGCATTGTTGTTCGTTGTTTCCGGCCTCATTTATACTTGCCTAGATAGGTAGTATTCATTTGCTTCACCCTCTTGCCATGTGTAACAACATTTAATATTGTTGGGTACATAAACGGGAGAAAACTAAATATTTGATGTGGTGTTTCGTCAATATGCAACTCGTTGCATATTGAGCTCCACTTAATTTGTAGTGTTGTTTGTTGCCTTTCCCATGCGATGCCTCTTTAAACCGGACATGCATCATACTTGATTGTGCATTATGCCATGTTCATGTGGTGGTTTTTTACTATGTTGTTTGTTTGTTTCCGGGTTGCTTCTCTTGTTAGCTTCGGTTTCGTTCCGGAGTTGTGAGGATTCGTTCGACTTCGTCCGTTTGTCTTCTTCATGGACTCGTTCTTCTTCCTAGCGGGATTTCAGGCAAGATGACCATACCCTCGAAATCACTTCTATCTTTGCTTGCTAGTAGCTCGCTCTTTTGCTATGCCTATGCTGCGATACCTACCACTTGCTTATCATGCCTCCCATATTGTTAGACCAAGCCTCTAACCCACCTTGTCCTAGCAAACCATTGTTTGGCTATGTTACCGCTTTGCTCAGCCCCTCTTATAGCGTTGTTAGTTGCAGGTGAAGATAAAGCTTGTTCCGTGTTGGAACATGGAGTTGTTGTTCCTTGTTGGAACATGTTTACTTGTTGGGATATAACAATATATCTTATTTAATTAATGCATCTATATACTTGGTAAAGGGTGGAAGGCTCGGCCTTATGCCTGGTGTTTTGTTCCACTCTTGCCACCCTAGTTTCCGTCATATCGGTGTTATGTTCCCGGATTTTGCGTCCCTAACACGGTCGGGTGATTTATAGGACTCCCTTGACAGTTCGCTTTGAATAAGACTTTACCAGTGAGGCCCAACATTGGTTTTACCATTTGCCTCACCTATGTCCTTTTATTTCCCTTGGGTTTCCGGAGCCCGAGGGTCATCTTTATTTTAGCCCCCCCCCCGGGCCAGTTCTCCTTCGAGTGCTGGTCCAAACCGAGCGATGTCCGGCGCCCCCTGGGCAATCAGGGTCTATGCCAACCCGACGTCTGGCTCATCCGGTGTGCCCTGAGACCAAGATATGTGCAGCTCCTATCAGGATTTGTCGGCACATCCGAGCGGCTTTGCTGGTCTTGTTTTATTACTGTCGAAATGTCTTGTAGCCGGGATTCCGAGACTGATCGGGTCTTCCCGGGGAGAAGGAATATCCTTCGTTGATCGCGAGAGCTTATCATGGGCTAAGTTGGGACACCCCTGCAGGGTTTGAACTTTCGAAAGCCGTGCCCGCGGTTATGTGGCAGATGGGAATTTGTTAATGTCCGGTTGTAGAAAACCCGAAGTTGATCTTAACTAAAATACACCAACTGCGTGTGTAACCGTGATGGTCTCTTCTCGGCGGGGTCCGGGAAGTGAACACGGTTGTTGGAGTTATGTTTGACGTAAGTAGTTCAGGATCACTTATTGATCATAGTTGTTCGACCGTGCTTTGCCTTCTCTTCTCGCTCTCATTTGCGTATGTTAGCCACCATATATGCTAGTCGCTTGCTGCAGCTCCACCTCATACCTTTTACCCTACCTATAAGCTTAAATAGTCTTGATCTCGCGGGTGTGAGATTGCTGAGTCCTCGTGACTCACCAGATACTTCCAAAACCAGTTTGCAGGTGCCGCTGAGACCGTGCAGGTGACGCACCCGAGCTCAAGGAGGAGTTCGATGGAGATCTTGCCCTTTATGTTGTTTCGTTCTAGTCGATCAGTAGTGGATCCCAGTTGGGGTCGATCGTGGACCTTTGTCGCTTCTGGGGTTTCTTCTTTTATTTTGGCTCCGTAGTCGGGCCCTGATTGTAACTGTATGATGTAATGTTTCATTCATGTATTTGTGTGAAGTGGCGATTGTAAGCCAACTATGTATCTTTTCCCTTATGTATTACATGGGTTGTGTGAAGATTACCTCACTTGCGACATTGCTTTCAATGCGGTTATGCCTCTAAGTCGTGCTCCGACACGTGGGAGATATAGCCGCATTGAGGGCGTTACATGTCCACTGTTGTTCGGCGGCCGGGGCTCCTCCTCGTCATCGCTACGCAGCCCCTTGCCTCTATTTTCGGCATTTAGATTGCCCGCCTGCTTGAACACCCAACAATCTATGTTGGTGTGATTGGCTGGCTTTTCGGAGGTGCCATGTATTTGGCACAAGCGATCGAGTATTCGGTCCAAACTGGACGGGCCCTGAGTATTTCTTTTGAATGGCTTTTTCCGCTGACCGGATTTATAGCCTCTGAATCCGGCATTGACTGCCGTAACCTCGGTGCTGTCGCTGTTAACGCGGCATTTTTGCTTGTTCCGACGTGACCTGCCACTGTTGTCCTTGGTGTCCGAATTACCAAGGCTCTTGGACAAGTTATTGCTACGAGCTAGCCAGTTGTCTTCTCCCGCGCAAAAGCGGGTCATGAGAGTCGTGAGTGCTGCCATAGATTTCGGCTTTTCCTGTCCAAGGTGCCGGGCAAGCCACTGTCGGCGTTCTGGGAACGGGGGTCCCCAGACTTGCCTGCCTGCGGCCTGCGGCGTGGCTCAAAGGGGGGCCTAGCACGGCCCATCTTCATCAACACAAACCCAAGACTCTCGCGAGGGGCCAAGCCTCGCGGGGCGGACGACACGGAGCTTCCTCAGGCATGGCCTCATCAGGCTGGCTCGCGAGGAGGCGGTGAGATCAAGGCGGGGTACCTCACGAGGTGCCCATGACGCAAGCCATGATGACCAAGGGCGCCAGGCGGGCGCCAGCCCGTGCAGTGTACTCCTTTCCTCTTTGGTGCAAAGGGAGCAAGCGCAGGCGGGAGAATCAAGCAAAGGCGCCCATTTCGGTGCAACGAGACCAAGACCAGCCCAACGACAGGGAAGAGGTCATTGTGGAGCCCAAGCTGGCGTCACCACCAGAGCCTTTGGCAGGCGAGGACCAACTTTAGTCAGGATAAGTGTACCAGATGTTCCACTTCAAAATGTCCAATTGTTGGCGCCCTTCCCGCTCAATATTTGGGAAGAGGCCCAGGGCCTTTGCCTATAAATAGAACTAGCCACCCCCGGGGTAGAAGCAGATCGGGAATTAGAGAGAGAGAAGGGTGACTGAACTCCTCCTAGCAGTTCATCGCCCCAGCCAAGAACAGACCCTCGAGAGGCTGTTCTTCCTTGTATTGCTCATCATCATCAGCCCAAGAGGCAATCCACCACACCACAAACTGGAGTACGGTATTACACCACATCGGTGGCCCGAACCAGTATAAACCTTGTGTCTCTTGTGCTGTTCTTTTGATAGCTTAGATCTTAGCGAGGCGGTGGGGTTCAGGTCGGTAGAAGGCGAAATTTCTGCGCGCACCCCAGTGTTCGAACCTCAAGGGTCTGTCGGAACCCGAAATCCGACATTTGGCGCGCCAGGTAGGGGTGCGCCGGAATCCACCTTCTGCCGCCTCGTGTCCCATCGCGTCGTCATCACCATGTTCGGCGACCAGGCGGGCAACCCAGATCCTTGGGCGGCGTGGCCCGCCCGCGCAGAGCCGCTCGCCTCGGGCGACCCCGTGCCCCAGGCAGCTCACAGTACGTAGGGCGCTGCGGGCTGCGGGCGACGCGGACAGGTTTCGACCGCTCTCACAATGCGGCAGGCGCGGTCGGCAGCAAGGGCCTCCAATCACGCTGCGACCACGACACCGTACACCCACCGGGAGCTGGCGAACTCGAGGGCCGCGCTCACGGTGGCCCGAGAGCTGCTGAAGTGCAGGCTGCTGGAGGGTGGCCGCGACGTGCTGCTGGAGCGGGTGGCAGAGCTCTTGGGCTTCGCCGCCTCGGGGGCTCACCCCTTGTGCACCCAGCTCCCATCTCAAGCCCAGGGCGGCCCGCGCGGGGGCTCCGCGCGCACCCGCGGGCTCCAAGGCTACTCCAACGCCAGCGAGGCTGTCGGCACCGGACCGGCGGCGGCGCTGCCCCCGCTCCCGGCCCATGAAGAAGAGGGACTCGACGCGACCCACGGCCCTAGTGGACAGCCGCGCTACCACCCCACGGTGGGCGCGCCAAGCGGAACTGCATGGCACACGGAGCACTATGGCGCGGCTTTCGAGATGACGGCGCCAGAAGAATATGTGCCCCGCATGATGGACCAAGGGCACCCTCGCGAGGGTGAACAAGGCTCGCTCCTCAGCCCAAGCTGGGGGGACGAGGCGCCAGAAGCCGAGCTCTTCCAGGAGCCCCGGGACGGTCCCACTGGCCACGCTGGAGGCAACGATTATCGGGTACCGCTATTTCCTCAGGAGCAAGCATACGCTAATCATGGATCGCAGGAGGTGCAGGTCGCCACAGCGAGCAGCTGCCCCGCTCCCACAGTCTCCTACCCCTCGGGAGGAGGGCACAGGGGGCTGCAGGAGAGGGGCTGAGATCCAACATCACCACCGCGGCGTTCGGAGCAAGGTGTTCTCAGGAGGTAGGCCCTCTGCTGGGGAGGTGCCTCAGGGCCTGCCTCTGGCGGAGGACCCGTGGTCGTCGGGGGAACCACTGGCGACCGCTCTACCCCATCGGCGGCGTCCTGGTTTCTGGTCGTCGTTGCTGGCACTAGAGTGTGGCGCAAGGCGGGGCCCTCGCCTGGCGATATGAAGCAAGGCCGGTACCTGTGAAGAAGGCCCAGTGCCTGTGAAGCTCGCCGCCTCGTGACACTCTCACGTAATAATGAGTGGGCTGTACACGCCCCGGAGTCTCAGGGGTGCCGGCCTCAGGCCTGGGGCTCCATCCCACGCCAAGTGGCAGCACTTAGCTCCGCGCTGGTGAGAAGACGTCCAAGACTAGATTAGGTGCCGGACACGGCCATTTATCTGCTTTCATTGCTTTTCCCTTTGGTTGTCACTTTCCCCCGCTGGATTTAAGTTGGATTCGAATTTGAGATTTGCGTGTGTTCGGGGAAGGGGAGCTTAGTCTTGTTCAAGCAATTTCTCGCGTTTTGGTTACCACTTCGCCTCAGCTGCCTCCCCTCGTGAGCCCCTCGCGAGCCGGGTCAGGCCTAGCTTGCGCGCAACCCATACTGCCGCCGCCATGTCCTCTCAGGAGGTTCTTTTACTGCAGATCCTACGGATTCGATCAGGGAACACTCGGGACGCCACAGCCTCTCACAGGCAGCCTCAGGGCCCGCACGGAACGAAGGTAAACTAACCAACCAGCACGTCGCTCGGTCCGCCACTTGGCGCAGGCGCATGGGCAATGTAACATCTACTAATACGCTGAACACAAGTTTTACATGAGGGGCTCCCCCTCCCAAAGTGCTCTCACAGCCATCAGGCCAAAACCTGAGTTCTATTCATGCAGGGTAAGGAAACAGGAACGATGCATAATCAGTCAGATAAATCCCCCAATGCGTCCTCAGGAGCACCTCCCGAACCGTTGCTGGCGTCGCTGGACTCGCCATCGCTGTGTGCGTTGCCACCAGCGGCATCAGGGCCGTTCACAACGCCGCCCTCGTCGGCAGCCACAATCACGCCGTCATTGTCTGAAGCGAAGGCCTTGACGAGGGCATCCACATTGTCTTCCATCGAGTGCGCCAGGTCGTCTCGGACGGCCTGGGGGACTGGGGCGATGGCGGCATCAAAATCGAAGTGGGGATCCATGTTCCTGAGATGGCTGAAGACGCGAGAAAAGGCGCGCCCGAGCAGGGCGCGACTCCTCTCCTCCACGAACCTGTCGGCCCTAACTGACCGCGCCTCCAGCTGCGTCACCACGTTAGTAAAGAACTGGAGGTTGCCGGCGTAGTTGACTGCGTGCGGCTCGCCAACGGCCGCCTCGCAGATGTTGCCCAAGGCTGTGTTGGCTCTCTCCCGGAGCGTTGTGAGCATGGGTCTGTGCTCATGCTCCAGGATCCGCCGCTGACGTATCTCGTCCGCATTCTGGTGCGCAACGGCCTCAGCCTCCTCCACCTGATGGCGAAGAAGGAGCACCTCGGCCTGGGAGGTGGTCGACTCCCCTTGCGCTACCTCAAGGGCGGCCCGGAAAGCATCGGCCCGCCGCGTCGCTTCCTCCAGCTTGGCCCTCAAGGCAGCAGTCCTACCTTCAGCCTCGACCTGGATCAACCCCAGCTCTCCTCAAACTCGCGCTCGAGGTTCAAGCGCGCCGTCGCCACCCCACGTCCGACCTCCTCCAGGACACGGGCTTCCCGTGCAGCGACATCATCCTCCGCCTGCGTCACCAAGCGCTCCCTTGTCTCCAGACGCTCGTACTTGTGTGCACGTTCGGCGGCTTCCAGCGTCAGCGCCTCCTCATCAGCCCAAGAGGCAATCCACCACACCACAAACTGGAGTAGGGTATTACACCACATCGGTGGCCCGAACCAGTATAAACCTAGTGTCTTTTGTGTTGTTCTTTTGATAGCTTAGATCTTAGCGAGGTGGTAGGGTTCAGGTAGGTAGAAGGCGAAATCTCCGCGCGCACCCCAGTGTTCGAACCTCAAGGGTCTTCTGGAACCCGAAATCCGACAGCCACTCATCACGGATATTATGCTTGAAGGCTGCTAGGGCCTCAGCGTCCGGACAGTCGACTATTTGGTTTTTCTTTGTTAGGAACCGTGTCCAGAATTGCCTGGCCGATTCCTCTGGCTGCTGAATTATGTGGCTTAGGTCATCGGCGTCTGGTGGTCGCACATAGGTGCCCTGGAAATTGTCGAGGAATGCGGCTTCCATGTCCTCCCAACACCCGATAGATTCTGCTGGCAAGCTGTTAAGCCAATGCCGAGCTGGTCCCTTGAGTTTGAGTGGGAGGTATTTGATGGCGTGTAGATCGTCGCCGCGGGCCATGTGGATATGAAGGAGATAATCCTCGATCCATACCGTGGGATCTATTGTGCCATCGTATGATTCGATGTTCACGGGTTTGAAACCCTCAGAGATTTGATCATCCATTACTTCATCTGTGAAGCATAGGGGGTGTGCGGCGCCTCTATATTGGGCTATATCACGACGCGGCTCAAATGAGCTTTGTCTATTGTGTCCGGCCCGGCCAGATTTATTATATCCGGAGTGACAATCGCCGTCACGTGTCGTGGGGCGTCCGCGCGATCCATAGATCGATCTTGTTTGCTTTGCCTTGTCCTCCAATATGTCTCGCAGTTCTGGCGCATTTTCACGTGCCTTAAAATGTTTTGAACGGCGCCGGGGTGCGGCTTGAGTGGAGGGCCGAGAGGCCTCTCTGTCGCGGCCACGAGGTGGCCGGTCGGCCGTGTCATGCGCTGGTGATGTAGGTTTAGGTGCTTCCTCCTCTAATAGGGGTAGCAGCCTGCGCTTTGGGTAGCTCTTGGAGGGGCGTTCGAGTTCATACTCTTCGGCCGCAAGGACTTCAGTCCATCTGTCGGCTAGCAAATCTTGATCAGGTCTAAGTTGTTGCTGTTTTTTCTTGAGACTGCTTGCCGTGGCCATAAGCCTACATTTGAAATGCTCTTGTTCGACGGGATCCTCTGGCACGACGAATTCGTCGTCTTCGAGGCTTGCCTCGTCTTTGGAGGGAGGCATATAATTGTCATCCTCGACCTCTCTGTCTGCCGCTCTCTTGTGAGGGCTAGCTTCTCCATCCTCCTGCGCTAAATCTTGCTGGAGGGGGTGTTCTCTGGTGCTATCCGGAGTATTATTATCTCCTGTGCCGGAATCACCGTTTTTGCTTTGAAGGGATTTAGAGCGGCGCCGCTGACGCCGGCACTTAGGCTGTTTCTTGGAGGGGTCATCCCCCGCTGTTCCATCGCCATCTCCTTCTTTTGGGGTATCCACCATGTATATGTCATATGACAAGGTGGCTTTCCAGAGCCCTATAGGTGCTGGTTCTTGGTTGTCTCCTACATCGGCGTCCATACCGTCGATGTCTTCGGAGTCGAAGTCGAGCATGTCGGTTAAATCATCGACAGTGGCTACAAAGTGGGTGGTGGGTGGGCTTTGAATTTCTTCGTCGTCCGTATGCCCACCTTGCTGACCGCAGTTCGGCAGGGCTCTCCTGACAAAGAGAGAGTGTTTAATGACTTCAGAATATCGCCAAAGGGTGAGTGCTGAAAGATGACCGCGACGGTAAACTCCATGATCGGCGCCCAATCGGATTCGATCGGCAGGGGTGCGGGGGACTTGGAGTCCGGAGAGGAGTCCGGTCCCACGGAGTCACGGGCCTTGCGGAGTGCGGGGCTGGTGTTCGGCTCGATCGCCGTTGGGATCGCAGCCCCCGAGGCGGCGTCCAACCACTCGTCCTCGATCGGCGCTGTTGGTTCCGAATCCAGGGTCGGAACCGATGTGTGCGCGACCTCCAGGGCACTGTTCAGCGGCAGAGCTAGATCATGCCCATCGTGACAGTGCGGCGCGCTCGGCTATGGCTTGAATCCGTCGAAGATCAAGTCCCCGCGGACGTCAGCTGTGTAGTTTAAACTTCCGAATCTGACCTGATGGCCAGGGGCGTAGCTTTCGATCTGCTCCAGATGGCCAAGCGAATTGGCCCGCAGTGCGAAGCCGCCGAAGATGAAGATCTGTCCGGGGAGAAAAGTCTCACCCTGTACTGCACCATTATTGATGATCGGAGGAGCCATCGGGTCTAAAAGCAATGACACAGAGGAACTCTCAATGAAAGCACCAATGTCGGTGTCAAAACCGGCGGATCTCAGGTAGGGGTTCCCGAACTGTGCGTCTAGGCGGATGGTAACAGGAGACAAGGGACACGATGTTTACCCAGGTTCGGGCCCTCTCGATGGAGGTAAAACCCTACGTCCTGCTTGATTAATATTGATGATATGGGTAGTACAAGAGTAGATCTACCACGAGATCAAGGAGGCTAAACCCTAGAAGCTAGCCTATGGTATGATTGTTGTATGTTGTCCTACGGACTAAAGCCCTCCGGTTTATATAGACACCGGAGAGGGTTAGGTTACACAAAGTCGGTTACAATGATAGGAGATCTAAATATCCGCATCGCCAAGCTTGCCTTCCACGCCAAGGAAAGTCCCTTCCGGACACGGGACGAAGTCTTCAATCTTGTATCTTCATAGTCCAGGAGTCCGGCTGAAGGTATAGTCCAGCTATCCGGACACCCCCTAATCCAGGACTCCCTCAGGGACTTCAAGAAGAACAGCAAGCATGTAGCTGCTCAAGGGAAGAAGCCCAAGTCTGGACCTAAGCCTGAAACTGAGTGCTTCTACTGCAAAGGGACTGGTCACTAGAAGCGGAACTACCCCAAGTATTTGGCGGATAAGAAGGATGGCAAAGTGAAAGGTATATTTGATATACATGTTATTGATGTGTACCTTACTAATGCTCATAGTAGCCCCTGGGTATTTGATAATGGTTATGTTGCTCATATTTGCAACTCGAAACAGGGGCTACGGATTAAACAAAGATTGGCTAAGGACGAGGTGACGATGCGTGTGGGGAATGGTTCCAAAGTCGATGTGATCGCAGTCGGCACGCTACCTCTACATCTACTATCGGGATGGATCTTGTTTGATGCGAGATGGTTATTCATTTAAATCAAAGAATAATGGTTGTTCTATTTACATGAGTAATACCTTTTATGGTCATGCACCCTTGATGAGTGGTCTATTTTTATTGAATCCCGATTGTAGTGATACACATATTCATAATATTGAATGCAAAAGATGCAAATTTAATAATGATAGTGCAACTTATTTGTGGCACTTCCGTTTAGGTCATATTGGTGTAAAGCGCATGAAGAAACTCCATGCTGATAGGCTTTTGGAATCACTTGATTATGAATCACTTGATGCTTGCGAACCATGCCTCATGGGAAAGATGATTAAGACTCCGTTCTCCGGAACAATGGAGCGAGCAACTGATATATTGGATAAAATGCATACTGATGTATGTGGTCCGATGAGTGTTGAGGCTCGTGGCGGGTATCGTTATTTTCTGACCTTGGCAGATGATTTGAGCAGATATGGGTATATCTACTTGATGAAACATTTGAAAAGTTCAAAGAATTTTAGAGTGAAGTGGAAAATCATCGTAACAAGAAAGTAAAGTTTCTACGATCTAATCGTGGAGGTGAATATTTGAGTTATGAGTTTAGTCTTCATCTGAAACAATGTGGAACAGTTTCGCAACTCACGCCACCTGGAACACCACAACGTAATGGTGTGTCCGAACGTCTTAACCATACTTTATTAGATATGGTGCGATCTATGATGTCTCTTTTTGATTTACCTCTATCGTTTTGGGGTTATGCTCTAGAGATAGCTGCATTCACGTTAAATAGGGCACTATCTATATTCGTTGAAACGACACCATATGAACTGTGGTTTAGCAAGAAACCTAAGCTCTCGTTTCTTAAAGTTTGGGGCTATGATGCTTATGTGAAAAAGCTTCAACCTGATAAGATCGATCCCAAATTGGAGAATTGTGTCTTCATAGGATACCCAAAGGATACTATTGGGTACACCTTCTATCATAGATCTGAAGGCAAGATATTCGTTGCTAAGAATGGATCCTTTCGAGAGAAGGAATTTCTCTCGTAAGAAGTGAGTGGGAGGAAAGTATAACTTGATGACTTAATTGTACCTTCTCCCGAATTGGAAAGTAGTTCATCACAGAAATCAGTTCCAGTGGTTCTTCCACCAATCAGTGAGGAAGCTAATGATGATGATCATGAAACTTCAGATCATGTTACTACCGAGCCTCGTAGGTCAACCAAAGTATGATCCGCACCAAAGTGGTGCGATAATCCTGTTCTGGAGGTCATGTTACTTGACCATGAAGAACCTACGAACTATGAGGAAGCGATGATGAGCCCAGATTCCGCGAAATGTCTTGAGTCCATGAAGTCTGAGATGGGATCCATGTATGAGAACAAAGTGTGGATTTTGGTTGACTTGCCCGATGATCGGCAAGCCATAGAGAATAAATGGATCTTGAAGAAGATTGACGCTGACGGTAATGTTACTGTCTACAAAGCTCGACTTGTTGTGAAAGGTTTTTGACAAGTTCAAGGAGTTAACTACGATGAGACATTCTCACCCGTAGCGATGCTTAAGTCTGTCTGAATCATGTTAGCAATTGCCGCATTTTATGATTATGAAATTTGGCAAATGGATGTCAAAACTGCATTCCTTAATGGATATCTTAAAGAAGAGTTGTATATGATGCAACCAGAAGATTTTGTCTATCCTAAAGGTGCTAACAAAATGTGCAAGCTCCAACCATCCATTTATGGACTAGTGCAAGCCTCTCGGAGTTGGAATATATGCTTTGATAGTGCGATCAAAGCATATGGTTTTATACAGACTTTTGGAGAAGCCTGTATTTACAAGAAGTGAGTGGGAGCTCTGTAGCATTTATAGTATTATATGCGGATGACATATTGTTGATTGGAAATAATACATAATTTCTAGATAGCCTAAAAGGATATTTGAATAAGAATTTTTCAATGAAAGACCTCGGTGAAGCTGCTAATATATTGGGCATCAAGATCTATAGAGATAGATCAAGACGCTTAATTGGACTTTCACAAAGCACATACCTTGATAAAGTTTTGAAGAAGTTCAAAATTGATCATTTAAAGAAAGGGTTCTTTCCTGTGTTACAAGGTGTGAAGTTGAGTTAGACTCAATGCCCGACCACTGTAGAAGATAGAGAGAAAATGAAAGGCATTCCTTATGCCTCAGTCATAGGATCTATCATGTATGCAATGCTGTGTACCAGACCTGATGTGTGCCTTGCTATTAGTTTAGCAGGGAGGTACCAAAGTAATCCAGGAGTGGATCACTAGACAGCGGTCAAGAACATCCTGAAATACCTGAAAATGACTACATCGATGCAAGCTTTGACCAAGAGCTCATGTAAATGGTTACATCGATGCAAGCTTTGAAACCTATCGGGATGACTCTAAGTCACAAATTGGATATGTATTTATATTGAATGGTGGAGCTGTCAGTTGGTGCATTTCCAAGCAAGCGTTGTGGCGGGATCTAGAATTTATATACGTGGGCAGGGGGCACCCCAAAGACAACAGATAATATCTTAGCCGTGTGAGGTGCCCCCTCCACAGTTTAACACCTCGGTCATATCATCGTAGTGCTTAGGCGAAGCCCTGCGCCCGTAACTTCATCATCACCGCCGCCACACCGTCATGCTGATGGAACTCTCCCTCGTCCTCAATTGGATCAAGAGCTCGAGGGACGTCATCGTGCTGAAGTGTGCTGAACACAGAGGTGCCATACATTCGGTACTTGGATCGGTTGGATCATGAAGACGTTTGACTACATCAACCGCGTTACTAAACGCTTCTGCTTTCGGTCTACGAGGGTACGTGGACACACTCTCCCGTTTCGTTGCTATGCATCTCCAAGATAGATCTTGCGTGATCGTAGGAATTTTTTGGAAATACTGTGTTCCCCAACAGGTGTCCCCTCCACCCTTGCTCCACTGCCCTCTTCCCACGTCGCTGCATGTGGAAAATCTTGCATGTGGATCTTGCATAGTTCTTTGCCCAAAATGTAGCTCGTCCGGTGTACTTTCCATATTGCAATCTCGCCCTCACACCGTTTTAGACAAACACAACCATGTTGTTATGTTTCCTTAGGACAAGCAATATGCTTCTTTTTTGTCGCCGTACGTGTCATCTACTGTTATTGGCCAGTAATTGTTTCCTTTCTACCTATTTTTTGCAAACAGGGCTATCCATTTCACCTCGTTGCTACTGCGACCTTTTGGTGAACTGCACAAATCACTTTTTTCTTAAGAGTGTTTTGTGCAGTTGTACTAAAATGTCACACGGGCAACGTCTCTACATTTCACTGCGACTACACAAAGGGAGATTGGTTTTGCTCTATCCTCCTCATCCAACTTCGAGCCTAATCTTCTCCAACTATTTGCTTAATCTTCTCCAACTAGTTAGTCTTAAGAGAGACTACAAAGGTGACCTGCTTCTATTTGTGTGTTTATTGTTTCATCAACAGACCTCTATTATTGTAATCACACTTAATATCTTTGGAATAGGGACGCTCAGCTTTATTTTAGTGGAACTGCACAAAATGATCGAAATGTTGCATGCTCCAGACAACTACTTTTTTCCCAACATGCCTTGTTGATTTAGATAGAGCTTGGGGGACGTTGCTACCAATGAAAGCATGGATCAATTTTAATTTAACACCTTCTCACAACTTTGTCTTAAGTTGTGATGTAAATATTAGCTCTGATCTGCTAATCATTTAGATGCATCAGCAAGGAAGTTAGTTTCTTATTGTTTCCGAAAGAGCATGGATGGAAAGACACACGAAACAAAAGCTGAAAGCTCAGAGCATTGTACAATTTCATGTCACTGGAAAATTATTTGTATAGTATGTCTATTATGTAAACAAATGCTAGAAGCTTGATAGCATTGCTAGAAGCCTCTTCAATATCCGGCTCCATGTGCCATGCACGAAATTATACTTCGTCCGTTCCTAAATATTTGACATTTTACAAATTTCGAATGGACATATTTTAGAGTGTAGATTCACTCATTTTGCTTCATATGTAGTCACTCGTTGAAATCTCTAGAAAGACAAATACTTCGTAGTATATTTAAGAATGGAGGGAGTAGTGCACAACCACATGGGAGACTCAGCCCAGTCGCTACGCCACACTAATAGTGAGTAATGAGCAGTCAAAGCATAAGCCCCACCTTTCCCATTGTAAGTTGCTTGGAAGAAGCAACCATCAATACGCTCTTCTTTGAATCCGCTCATACTACTCCATCTATCACTATTTATAGAGCGCGCTTAAAAAAACAATATTTGGGACCAAGGCAACTAGCGATCAGCCTAAAAATAGCATTGGGAGTTATAGCACGGCGCCTATTACTAGAGGAAATAATGAGTACACACATGCATGCAGTGCTTCCACCACGAGTACACACATGCATGCACTTACTCCACTCCGTAGTACATCGAGAGAAAATTGTGGACTTGATTGCGGTTACCATGCCCTAATTAATTGAGAATTAAACCAAACGCGTCTAAAGTATCTCTGGTGGTGGAAATGCATGGAGAAAAATGCATCAGAATGAAGCCCGCCCTGTAAATTGTGACGAAGGGAGGAGTAGTATGATGGTGCAAAACCAAGTACGCGTATGGCCAGTCGGTCAACGCACTTCCTCTTGGCATATCACTGACATGTGGGACCGGAGTGTGAGCAAACCGATCTCAATTGACGGCAAAATGGCCAACCCGCCGTTCCTTGAGAGAGACGAGGAGCGAGAACACACGGACGGGCTCGCATGATGGCCAAGATATATTCGAGCATGGTTGATCGATATCATCATTACATGTTTGATGTTTTTTAATACTACTATTGGGCTGCGGTTTCCCGCCCTTCTCCCGAATAAATGTGTACTTTATCAAAGATTAAAATAAAAAAAGAGAACAGATGCTCCCCAATGTGGTTCTAGTAGTAGTACTACTCGTACTACTAAACCTTGCACTTGGCTCTTCGCCTCTTCGTGAAGTCGAACAATGATGGTACTCCGCATGTTGGGTACTACAGTGTATGCCTCTGGAAATCTGACACCGAATGAACTGCTGCATGTCCATCGCCTGGGTGAGGGTAGGTTGCATTAGTCAAAAGGCGTAAGCGAGCTTCACCTTGTCCCGCAAGCTTCTCCTTGTTCTGTGAGTTGATGGGACACACCAAAAAGTAGTGCTAGTCCATACTCCCTCCTTTCCGGTTAATACGGCTTAATCTTTTTTGCGGGTAAATGAGAGAGCTTTATTCATATATAAGCATTCTTAGGACAATCAGCCAAGAGACAGGTCACTAGGAAGCGAGGTACCCTGCAAAAAAGAAGAAGGAAGCGAGGTGTTTCATCAAGCCAGCTCTCGGTCACATTCAAAGTGCAGCAAGCACGGTTCGCACAAAGATGCGCCACAAGGTTTGCTGACCTGTTTACATGCTGAATAACAAAAAAAGAGAAAATATTACCGAGCGCTCCTATTTTTAATAGGATATCAGCTAGAATTAAGCGAGAATTGTGGCGAGTGTTCCATGCAATCAACTTCCATTATCACATGCGAGAACCCTCGAAGAGAACCAAATGTGTTGAAGTTTGCTTTATCACATTTTAAAATAAAATAAGAGTGCAGACGCTCCTCCATCCGGTTCCTAGTAGTAGTACATACCTCTATAGTAGTAGAACTAGTACTAGTAAACTTTGCGCTTAGCTGTTCGCCTCTTCGGGAAGTCGAACAATAATGGTACTAGTATAGTGTATGCTTCTGGCAATCTGATATGCTTCTGGCAATCTGACAGTGAATTAACTGTTGCACGTCCACCACCTGAGCGAGGGAGAGCTTGCATTAGTCAAAAGTTTCTCCTTGTCCTGCGGGCCACGGCACGCAAGGTTCTCTCATCCTGCAACCTTCTCCTCGTTCGGCAAGTGGACGGGACACAACAAAGTAATGCTAGTCCATACTGCCTGCTTTCCGGTTAACATGGCTTAATTTCAAATGAGATAAATACACTGTTTGTCACTCTATATTTGTAAAAATGCGGTCATTGGACTTCATAATACGCTCATTGCTCTCAATATATACATTTTCCGGTGTTTATACGGTCACTAGTTCACCCTAGCTGAGTACGTGTGTGCATGCACGTGTGGGTTGAGCACTTGAGCATGACCGTGTATGTTCCTTCGTGTGCTCGGACATGCATGCATTAGGCATCGTGCGCGTTTTTTCGTCCATGTGTACGTGTGACTGTTGCATGCATGCATGAGGTTGTAGTCCCTCACATTCACATGGTCATAAGTCAATGCTTTGTCAAAATGTTGCATGCAAGGCTTAATTTTTTTTGTCCACGCACGCATTCCCGATATTAATACGTTGGTAAAGACAATTTCTTGAGGAAAACGAGCCCATGAATTGAGTACGAAGGGGACCAATAAGCCAGGACGGAGGGAGTACCAGTAGTGAGCCGGAAAGAGGGAGTAGGTACTAGTAGTCCTACGTAACAACGTGAAGTAACAAAATTCCTCTATCCGCATCCTGTCTACGTGCCATGCAAGAAAATAGAGATAAGTACAAGTGAGACTCAGGAATGGTCATACACATATGGGGAGTAAGTGTAGGGGGCACTAAGGAGCAGTCAAATCACACAGTAAGTTAGTCGGAACAAGCAACCATCATTTCACTCTTCAATGACACATACGTAATATAAAATGGTTGATATGGAGAGAAAAAGAAAACCACTATATATTAACTAGCAGGAGCCTAAGATACAAGCCTGCTTGCTTGGGTTGCTCTATTCACAAGCATAGAACGATGATGGCCACACCGCTGGTCATAGATCCGGCCTGATCCTGCCGCTGGGGGAAGGGACCGATGTTCTACGTAGACGTGGTCGACATTGGCGAGGGAGAAAACCCACAGTCAGTGCGTCCCAATCGGGGGTCCCCGCGGTATGGGCTGATGCCGCCTCCCAACTACCCATCTATCTACATCCCGACGTCACAGGTACATCTTCCTTTTGGAGCTGGCTTGCTCCATTCCGCAGCTCCCCATGTAGCTCCATCCCCATGTCGATATTTCTCTACTTCTACTGTCTTATATATGTGATGAGTTTACGTCTCATGAACTAGTGCCAGTACTATTATTCTAATCACACTTCTTCAATATCTTCGCCATCAGGGATGCTCATCTCGATTTTAGTGGAACTACACAAAAGCATCATATGATCCGAGGGTGCCAGACGTCTTTCCTTCGACAGGTTCTACCTAGCCAGGAAATTAAATCATGTTTAGGGTTTAGGGTTTAAGTCATAGTGACCCCATTAGTAGTTTTTCTTTTGTACACACTTTCACAACTTCTGTCTTTAGTTGTGATGTAAATACTGGCTATGATCTGTGAATCATTGAGATGCATCAGCATGCGTGTTAGTTTTCCTTTGTATTTGATGGAATGTTGGAAAGGGGCAATGTCGGTGTCAAAATCGGCGGATCTCGGGTAGGGGGTCTCGAACGGTGCGTATAGGCGAATGGTTATAGGAGACAAGGGACACGATGTTTTTACCCAGGTTTGGGCCCTCTCGATGGAGGTAAAACCCTACTCCTGCTTGATTGATATTGATGATATGGGTAGTACAAGAGTAGATCTACCACGAGATCAGAGAGGCTAAACACTAGAAGCTAGCCTATGGTATGATTGTTGTTGTGTCCTACGGACTAAAACCCTCCAGTTTATATAGACATCGGAGAGGGCTAGGGTTACACAGAGTCGGTTACAATGGTAGGAGATCTACATATCCATATCGCCAAGCTTGCCTTCCATGCCAAGGAAAGTCCCTTCCGGACACGGGACGAAGTCTTCAATCTTGTATCTTCATAGTCGAGGAGTCCGGCCGAAGATATAGTCCTGCTATCCGGACACCCCCTAATCTAGGACTCCCTCAATAGCCCCTGAACCAGGCTTCAATGACGACGAGTCCAGCGCGCAGATTGTCTTCGGCATTGCAAGGCGGGTTCCTCCTCCAAGTACTTCGTAGAAGATTTTGAACACAAGGATAGTGTCCGGCTCTGCAAAACAAGTTTCCACATATTGCCATAGAGAGAATAATACTTACACAAATCTAATCTGCTGACGTATTCTGCAGCGTGACATCACACCACAACCAAGCCTTTATTCGAACCGTTTTACTATCCCACCTCAGCGCGTTTAGCGAGGCGGTTTCCTTGGCACGTCTTGTCAAATCAGAGACCGTGTCCCATTATTCCGGGATTCTCATCAATACGGGCGCGGGTAACCCAACCGTGCCATTGATTACGGCGCTTGGGAGATAAGCGAGTTTTACTAGGTGGGTGGGGACGCGCAGTTTGCGTCCGCCCATATAAGGGGATAAGGATCCATCTTTTTACCTACGCCTTCTTCCTCCTTTGCCTATCCATTTCCGCGCACTCGAGCTCCAACGCCCAAGTCCGCAAACCCCACCTCAACCTTCTCCAGCCATGTCCGGAGCGGGAGGCAAGTGGATGGTCTCCTCCGTCATGGAGGGTCACATCAAAAAGCTGAGGACGGCCGGATACTTGTCTAACGACATCGCGCACCGGCTTCTAGAAGAGGGGCAGCTCATCCCCACCCCAAGGCCCCATGAGAGGGTGGTGTTCCTTACCCACTTCCTCCGTGGACTGGGTTTTCCTCTCCACCCATTTGTCTGGGGTCTCATGTTCTACTACGGCCTAGATTTCCACGATCTGGCCCCGAATTTCATCCTCAACATCTCGACGTTTATCGTCGTGTGCGAGGCCTTCCTCTGCATCCAGCGCCACTTCGGCTTACGGCTGAAGACCTTCAATGTCAAGCCGAAGGTAGTGGGCGGCCGCCAAGCGGAGTGCGGAGGCGCCATGGTTGGCAAGATGCCCAACGTCCTATGGCTTGAGGGCTCCTTCATGGAGACCATAAAAGTGTGGCAATCAGGATGGTTCTACATCACCGAGCTGCGCGACCCTGCATGGGTCGCAGCCCCCGAGTTCTGATCCGGAATCCCTACGCGGCTCACCTCCTGGAAAGAGAAGGGCCTGCCATGGGGCAAAAAAGAGAGCTGACCGGACTCCAAACATGCATCCAAACCCTGGTGAACAAGAAGCTCAAGCTTGTCAATGTAGTCCAAGTCATGCTCATCCGCTGGATACTCCCGTGCCAACAACGGGCTTTCAGCTTGTGGGAGTTCAATCCGGCACAACACCGAACACTGAGTAGGCTCTTCGACACTACGTACGAAGATGCCTGGAAGGTGTTGTTAAAGTCGCCGAGGCTCCCGCATCCGCTTCCGAGGATCGCGGATTCAGCGCGCAGCATCAAACCGGCGCGGTAAGCTGCTTTTACCTTTTACAGGTTTTTTTGTCTTTCATAGTTTGACTCTATGCGGGATCTAAACCCCCTTACCTTTGACAGGATTGGCAGGAGACGTCCGGATAGATCGACTGTCCGGCTCCTTGGCCCGAAGACCGAGCAGACGCTCGCTTGGAAAAGCTGCTGGTTCCGGACCCCTATGTGGTGCCGGAGAAGAAGGCCAAGAAGAAGGCCACGGGAACCCGAAAGAGTTCCCGACACCCGGTTGAGTCGGACTCATCGTCTGACGACTCCGAGGCGGACTCCTCCCCAAAAGACGATGAGGAGGAAAGAGAGGTCTCTCCCCCAGCGGAGGGAGAGAAGAAAAGGAAGGCCGCCCCAACTTGGGAGGCCGGAGGGTCCAAGAAAGGGAGGACCCTTCCTCCTGACTACTCCACCAACGCCGATGACGGCGAAGAGGAGTGGCCGCACAGGGCCAAGCCCCTGGTAAAATCATAAGTGTTCAGATACCAAAATGACTCATGGCGTTCCTTTATTGAATAGCTTTTCCTGACGCCGCATATAATTATGCAGTCCGCCCAAAGACGGGCTCGACATGTCGTCGAGCGCTTCCCTGGATTCGTCGGATGTGAACAGTACTTCACTTCCGGCCGCCTCCTCCCCTCACCCTGCGGATAACGCCAAGATGTTGTCCCAGGCGGCTCCAGGCCAGGAGGAGGTGGTCCTAGAGGCGCCGCAGGGCGACCTCCCGGACTCCAGGTGCCCAGGGGACAAAACCCCTGAGGGCTCCAAGTCCGGCCCTAGGACGGACACCGCACCGGAACCTTCAAAGGTTCCGGAGTCCGGCAGGCTGCCCTCCAAGAAGAAGGGCACGCCTACGACGCCGGTGACCTCCGCCCAACCGGAGGCACCCGATAACTTGCTGGAGGTGCTTAACAGCGCCTCCATCGACGAGGAGCACCGTACTGCAATGAGTACGGTGATCCAGAAGGTTCAGTCCGCCAAGAGCGGGCTGACCGAAGCCTGTGTCAGCCTTCTAACAGGCTTTGAGGTAAGTAAAGAATATGCAAAAATATTACCGCATAGACAGTAACCCCTGATGCTCTATTTGGCGTTCGGAAAGAAAAGCCGAATAGATGATCTAATAACATTCGCAGTAGTCTAACAAAAGTAAGTCAATATGCGTATGTAGGCTTCACTGCTGGCGTTCGCCGCACTGACTGCGGAGGTGGACACGCTGAAGCAGAACCCCGAGCGGTCCGAGCAAGAGCTCGGCCTTGCCAAGAAGCATCTCGAGGACAAAGAAGTTAAGAGATACCTTTTTTAAATATATATATATATATAAGGTGCGATTGCAAGAAAATGACAGGATTAATGTGGCTATTGTAGGGGCCACAACTGAGGTGGCAACCCTTAAGCAGGCGCTATCCGAGGCCGAAAAGAAGGCGGCCACGGAGCGCACCGAGCGGGAGAAGCATGAGGCGCAGGTTGGCGAGGTGCGGCGAGAGCTCCAGGCTCTCATGAAAAAACATGAGAGTTTGGAGCTTGACTCGAAGACGCGAGAGTCCGAGCTCGCGGCGGCCGTTGAAAATGCCAAGTATGCCAATGCCGAAGCCCAGAAGGCCCTACAGGAGTTGGAGGCGATGAAAAAGATAGCGGCGGGTAAGGCATTCTTTATGCAAAGCAAGCACATGAAAGTTAGCACTTGTTACTTACCTGAATCCGGAGCTCTCCAGGAGCATTCGCAGATTTGCCCCGCAGCGTGTCAGATGCCGCCGCCTTCTACCGAGCCGAGGAGGGAAGCTCGACGGAGAAGGTGTTCTGGTCTCAGTATGCTGAGGTCGGACACCCTGTGCCCTTGAGTGACCAGCTTAAGCAACTGGTTGAGCTCCAGAAGGTGGCCGAACAGGCCATGAAGGGCCCCATAGTTCGGCTGTGGCCTGGAGAGGCTCTGCCTGGGAGCTACTTCGGGCTAGTGAGGCGGCTTGTGGAGGCCTGTCCAAGGCTCGAAGTCATCAAGCGCTCCGTCTGCATCGAAGGTGCCCGTAGGGCGCTTGCCCGTGCTAAGGTGCATTGGGGCAAGCTGGATGCGGAGAAGCTTGTGAAGGACGGGCCGCTGCCGGGCAAGGAGCATCGCCACCCCGAGATGCACTATAAGGGTGTCTTGCAGGGCGCCCGCCTTATGGCGGACGAATGTTCATAAGATGTAATTTTTGAGTAAAATTTGCTCGGTTTGTCCTGTGCGCTGAAAACTTGTTCGTATGCGCTATGCAACGCTTGTTTAATTTAAAATATTACCTTCTGTGCGACCGTTTATCAAATCTGAGAGATGGCGAGTCATCGGCTTCTGACCCCATGCCACGAGTGTTGGGGTGTTCGGGATAAACTTGAGCGCTCTTTTTCCCATTCTTGGGTCCTTTGAGGGAGGCGCTCAACACAATGGACAAGGCAATCGGACTATAATGCTTGAACACTCTCACTTAGCCATAGAATTCTATAATTTTAAATTTTGGCGAAGCCCCTAATGTTCGGAAGACCGAGTTCGGGGCGCTATCTACGTCTAGGCCGGACAAAGCTGACTCCTCGCTCTAAGCGGCATAAGTCTTTAGGGATTCGAAAACCTCTCGAACAGCGACTAGCTCTCGCCTCATCATGACGATCAGTTTTAGCTTTCTCTACTAAGGTGCTTAGCCCAGCTCAACTAGGGCACAATCGCAGTAGTTCTCCTAGTGCTACCTTAGCCGATATAACAGAACGTAAGGTACCAAAACATAGGAGCCGGGCAAACCCAACTATTGACCCAAGACATGATTCGGAGGTGATGCATATAATGCTATAAGATTGGAGGGCCGCACTTGTGAAACTGTTCGGACTTTTCACGCCGTGTCATGGGGTGCTTGAGCCCCTGGCGTATTGTCCGTACCAAAGTGTACGGGTGCTAAATGTCATAAATGAACATATATATTAAAAAGGAAATGAATAGAGAATGCAGTAATAAGCTGAAGCTAAGAATTGTTTATTTAAAAGAGCTGTTGTAAAAGCAGAACGATACAAATAGTGCGATAAGAAAGGGATGGGACTATTTGACATGTCCCCTCCAGGGTCGAGCTGCGAGATGATATGTAAGACAGGTATGTTGGTCTTTATAGAGACCACCTGAAAATTCGGCATAGCTTTTTGTATCGTTTGTGCGCCAATTGTACTGGTTGTTGTATCGTTAGTGCGCCAATTGTACTGCCGGACAGACCTTCCGAAGAATGGAGTCCTGAAAGTAAGAGAAAATGAAGAAGTAGGCAGACCCTAGTGCGGTTTAAGCCGTGTTTCGGGCGTGCCATTATGGTGCCCCTCCCCATTTGCCCATGGTATTTCTAGAGCGTAGTTATGTACGCGCAACACAGGTTTCGCAAGTTCGCGAGGGCTGGGGTTGGGGCCGCATTGCTACGCTTGCTCGGAATGTGCCAGGCGGTCTTGTTGTAGGTTACTCCGGGTGCGCTTGACAGTGTCTGGACGTTTAATGGCCGGACTGGAGAATTGCCTTGAGAGGCTGCTTTGTACTTCCGCTGCGAGAGCCGCCGTATGCTCCTC
The DNA here is from genome assembly GCA_032464435.1 of Aegilops umbellulata. Classification (NCBI taxonomy): domain Eukaryota; kingdom Viridiplantae; phylum Streptophyta; class Magnoliopsida; order Poales; family Poaceae; genus Aegilops; species Aegilops umbellulata. The sequence goes on from CP136059.1 coordinate 73,467,653, forward strand.
CGCTCGAAGAGAGCGTTCGGTGTTTCCATTGACCCTAATGACTCCTCGAGGGCCTCGCATCTTGAGCTTGAGGTATGCGTAGTGCGGCGTTGCATTGAACTTTGCGAATGTGGTTCGCCCGAGCAGTGCATGATAGCCACTGCGGAACGGGACTATGTCGAAGATTAACTCCTCGCTTCAGAAATTATCTGGAGATCCGAAGACCACTTCAAGTGTAACTGAGCCAGTACAGTTGGCCTCTACACCTGGTATGACGCCTTTAAAGGTCGTTTTAGTGGGTTTAATCCCCAAGGGATCGATGCCCATTTTTCGCATTGTATCCTGGTAAAGCAGGTTTAGGCTACTGCCGCCATCCATAAGGACTCTGGTGAGGTGAAATCCGTCCATAATTGGGTCTAGAACCAATGCGGCAAATCCACCATGATGGATGCTGGTGGGGTGGTCCCTTCGATCAAAAGTGATCAGGCAGGAGGACCATGGGTTGAACTTTGGGGCGACTGGCTCCATCGCGTATACGTCCCTTAGCACACGCTTCCGCTCCCTCTTAGGGATGTGGCTTGCGTATATCATGTTCACCGTTCGCACTTGTGGGGAAGCCCTTCTGTCCACTATTGTTCGGCGGCCGGGGCTCTTCCTCGTCATCGCTATGCAGCCCCTTGTCTCTGCTTTCGGCATTTAACTTGCCTGCCTGCTTGAACACCCAACAATCCCTGTTGGTGTGATTGGCTGGTTTTTCGGGGGTGGCATGTATCTGGCATGAGCGGTCGAGTATTCGGTCCAAGCTGGACGGGCCCGGAGTATTTCTTTTGAATGGCTTTTTCCGCTGACCGAGTTTAGAGACTCTGAATCCGGCATTAACTGCCGTATCCTCAACATTGTCGTCGTTAATGCGGCGCTTCTGCTTGTTGCGACGCGACCTGCCACTGCTGTCCTTGGTATCCGAATTACCAGGGCTCTTGGTCATGTTATTGCTATGAGCTAGCCAGATGTCTTCTCCCGCACAAAAGCGGGTCATAAGTGTCGTGAGGGCTGCCATAGATTTCGGCTTTCCCTATCCTAGGTGTCGTGCAAGCCACTCATCGCAGATGTTATGCTTGAAGGCTGCTAGGGCCTCTGCGTCCGGACAGTCGACAATTTGATTTTTCTTGGTTAGGAACCGTGTCCAGAATTGTCTGGCCGATTCCTCTGGCTGCTGAATTAGGTGGCTTAGGTCGTCGGCGTCTGGTGGTCGCACATAAGTTCCCTGGAAATTTTCGAGGAATGTGGCTTCCAGGTCCTCCCAACAACCAATTGATTCTGTTGGCAAGATGTTAAGCCAATGCCGAGCTGGTCCTTTATGCTTGAGTGGGAGGTATTTGATGGCGTGTAGGTCATCACCACGGGCCATGTGGATATGAAGGAGATAGTCCTCGATCCATACCGCAGGATCTGTTGTGCCATCGTATGATTCGATGTTCACGGGTTTGAAACCCTCGGGGATTTGATGATCCATTACTTCATCTATGAAGCATAGTGGGTGTACGACGCCTTTGTATTGGGCTATATCATGATGCAGCTCGAACGAGCTTTGTCTGTTGTGTTCGGCCCGGCCAGATTTACTATATCCGGCGTGACGATTACCGTCTTGTGCCATGTAGTGCCCACGCGATCTGTAGATCGATCTTCTTTGCCTTGCCTTCTCCTCCAATATATCTCGCAGGTCTGGCGCATTTCCCCATGCCTTGATATTTTTTGAGCATCGCCGGGGTGCGGCTTGAACGGAGGGCCGTGAGGCCTCTCTGTCATGACCACGAGGTGGCCGATCGGCCGCGTCATGCGCTGGTGATGTAGGTTTAGGTGCTTCGTCCTCTAATCGGGGTAGCAGCCTGCGCTTTGGGTAGCTCTTGGAGGGGCGTTCGAGTTCATACTCTTCGGCCGCCAGGACTTCAGTCCATCTGCCGGCTAGCAAATCTTGATCAGCTCTAAGTTGTTGCTGTTTTTTCTTGAGGCTGCTTGTCGTGGCCATAAGCCTGCGTTTGAAACGCTCTTGTTTGACGGGATCGTCTGGCACGACAAATTCGTCATCGTCGAGGCTTGCGTCGTCTACGGAGGAAGGCATGTAATTATCGTCCTCCATCTCTTTGTCTGCCGCTCTCTCATGAGGGCTGGCTTCTCCGTCCTCGTGTGCAGAATCCTGCTGGAGGGGGTTGTCTTCGGCACTGTCCGGGGTGTTGTTATCTCCCGTGCCGGAATCACCGTTTTTGCTGTGGCGGGATTTAGAGTGGCGCCGCTGACGCCGGCGCTTAGGCTGCTTCTTGGAGGGGTCATCCTCCGATGTTCCATCGCCATTGCCTTTTTTTGGGGTGTCCACCATGTATATATCATACGACGAGGTGGCTTTCTAGTGCCCTATAGGCGCTGGTTCCTGTTCGTCTCCTACAGCATCATCCATACCGTTGATGTCTTCGGAGTCGAAGTCGAGCATGTCGATTAAATCATCGACAGTGGCTACGAAGTGGGTGGTGGGAGGGCTTTGAATTTCTTCGTCATCCGCATACCAACCTTGTTGACCGTAGTCCGGCCAGGACTCTCCTGATAAAGAGAGAGATTTTAGTGAGTTGAGAATATCGCCGAAGGGCGAGTGCTGAAAGATATCCGTGGCGGTGAATTCCATGACCGTCGCCCAATCGGATTGATTGGAAAGGGAGCGGGGGACTCGGAGTCCGGCACCTTGGAGCCACGGGCCTCGCAGAGAATTGGAATGGTGTTCGGCTCGATCGCCGTAGAGATTGCAGCCTTCGAGGCGGTGTCCAACCACCCGTCCTCGATTGGTGCAGTCGGCTCCGAGTGAAGGGTCGGAGCGGACATGGGTGCGGCCTCCAAGGCACTGCCCGGCAGCAGAGCTAGATCATGCCCTTCACGACAGTGCGGCGTGCCCAGCTGTGGATCGAATCCGTCAAAGATCAAGTCTCCGCGGATATCAGCCGTGTAGTTCAAGCTTCCAAATCTGACCTGATGGCCAGGGGCATAGCTTTCGATCTGCTCCAGATGGCCAAGTGAATTGGCCCGCAGTGCAAAGCCGCCAAATACGAAGATCTGTCCGGGGAGAAAAGTCTCACCCTGGACCGCATCGCTGTTGATGATCGGAGGAGCCATCGAGCCTAAAAGCGACGACACAGAGGAACTCTCAATGAAAGCACCAATGTCGGTGTCAAAACCGGCGGATCTCGGGTAGGGGGTCCCGAACTATGCGTCTAGGCGGATGGTAACAGGAGACAAGGGACACGATGTTTTTACCCAGGTTCGGGCCCTCTCGATGGAGGTAAAACCCTACTCCTGCTTGATTGATATTGATGATATGGGTAGTACAAGAGTAGATCTACCATGAGATCAGAGAGGCTAAACCCTAGAAGCTAGCCTATGGTATGATTGTTGTTGTGTCCTATGGACTAAAACCCTCCGGTTTATATAGACACCGGAGAGGGCTAGGGTTACACAGAGTCGGTTACAATGGTAGGAGATCTACATATCCGTATCGCCAAGCTTGCCTTCCACGCCAAGGAAAGTCCCTTCCGGACATGGGACGAAGTCTTCAATCTTGTATCTTCATTGTCCAGGAGTCCGGCCGAAGGTATAGTCCGGCTATCCGGACACCCCCTAATCCAGGACTCCCTCAGGCAACCTTGGAGTAGGAATGAAAATGGAGTGAAAAGTTTTCGTTTTTCGAAGAAAAAATGGAAACAGAGAGAAACTAACGTTTCATTTCGTTGGATCGCGCCATTGAGCAAAACCAACATTTGAATCACGTCTGTCGCGTTCGTGTCTCACCCTCCTCCCCGGCTCCACCCCACATGGCCGCTCGGCATGCCAATCACCGCAAACCGAGTATACGATAACTTTCCTGCCTGCTTGTCGATGGATCGCGCCATGGAGTACTAGCACTACTAGAAGAGATTGACGAGTTGGGGGAGTACAGTTAGCTGTAGCATGGGCTCTCAAGAACTTTTTACATGCATGTTGTGGCCGGCTATTGCGACCTTTGAACGCGGAGCAGTCACGTGCACCGGGAAGCGGAGCGGGCGACGCTTTCTCGGCCGGCGCACCACTTCAATGCCGACGCTAGTGAGAGGTCATGTCCGCTCTAGTCAGGCATGAATGCGGCACTGGCTGTTTCGGGCTGGAAGCACGCGCGGGTGATGAAGAGGGTTCGGGTTGGTCAAGAGGGGGCGTCGGAGTGGTTCGGACGCCCGCAAACAAGAGATGCTCTACGTTAATATTGCTGCGTATATAATTAACAACGTAAATAATGTGCCAGTTGGACAAATATGATTGGAGATGGAGATGGATTTTTACGTAATCACGGATATGCATGTCTATGTCTATGTGTGTGTGCGCGACGACTCTCGCGACCTAGAAGTGGGGGCATGCTTTTGATCGAGTTTTCTTTCTTGGTACGTTAAAAAATTTGTCCGCCAGTTTTCGTTTCTTTTTTCCGGGAACCAAAATCGTAGAATCAAAGGGGTTAGTTTGGATTGTAAAGTCGTAGAATCGTACAACAGAATCGCGATTCTGACAACCTTGGTCCATATGCTCCTATTGTTGTTGCTAATCTAATACTACCACTGGTTAAATGAAGAAATGCTTTTTGCTCGGTTATCCTGGTTTAGTTCCCATCAAGATAATTATGATGCTTTTGCTTGTTGGTGTACTTTTCATTAATTTTTATTGACAATTGAGATGTCGCTGTTAATCTTGACCACTGCCAAAACAAAGTAACAACACTATATCCCTTTTTTATATTTTTGCAAACAGCGATGCGTATCTCCATACCCGGGCATGTCTTCCTCAATTTTAGTGGAACTGCACAAAATTGGATGGCCATTTTTGTTCCACCTCATTGTCTCTGCCACGTGGTTCTTCCTTCCTCAAGCTTGATTACTGAGAAGAAACAGACCATAGTGACGATTTTTCGAACTTCATAGGTGCCTCACCCAAACTTGATGCCAAATGGATGATGCATCACTACGATGACATATTGATGCTCATGGTTGCGTCTCATGGTTGCATTGGCTGGTGAAGCTGATCGATTTTCAATGAAAAACTAGTTGTCTTCCATCGGTGCTCTTTGCTTGTTACCCACAAAGATGGTATCCTTCATCAGTTCACCTTGGTTGCATTGGAGACACAATCGTCTTTCACGCTGGTGCAATTTTATCACACAATTGGCTATGAACCAAATGTTTCCTTGAAGAAGGATCGACGTTGGTACTAAGAGCATAAGTTTTGTATAGATTTCTACGCCTTCTCACAACTTTGCCTTCAGCTCCCCTGTAATTTTATTTGTCCAGCTATTAACCTTGATTAAAAAAGTGGTGTTGAATAAAAACCCGAATGGACGTAGTAGCCCTCCATTTTTATTTACACTGCATATTAAATTTGACTGAAGTCAAACTTTGTAAAGTTTGACCAAGTTTAGGACAAACACAACAAACCATAATCATCGAGAGAGGGCAAACTGTACATACTCTCAAACCTTTTCGATAATTGAAATTAAAATTCTTTATTAGTTTGTACACACTCTCAAACGTTTCTGATAATTTGGCGCATGTGTGGTTGTTCACTTAAGGGAGGGTAGTGTACCGCACGTGAAGGACAGGAAGTGCGACCAGGACGCGTGGATCATTAGTTCGTCGGAAGTAGTAGTTTTCTTCACTAGTACGTTAAATAAAGAGTTTCATTTTGTACTTACACAATTTAAAACGATTGTTATGGAGAGAATAAGAAAACCACTCCACTGTATATTAGTAGTATACACGAGTAGTATATGGGCGCAACTTCATTCACTTAGTGCACCTGCCTTTGGGTGTATGATAGGTGGGCCCAAAATGTGGTTGGCCCACCTGCATACAGCCAAAGGTAGGTGCAGTTAATGCACCGGAGCTCAGTCCATACTACAGTATATATATGTAGTACTATATAAGCTGGAGCCTCATCGCTTGTTCGCTAGGGATTGCACTCTCCACACTCTTGCCGCAATACACACACACACACACGTTGGGCGCTAAGCGTTCCTTTGCTAGGGTTTGCTATATTCACAATCTCTCACCCTCTTCACCAGATCTAAACAAGACTGCGTTGGCCTCTGTCTCTCTCTCCCCCCTCACAGCTGGTGAAGGAGGCGTATGGATCCCGTTGCACCGGGAAGGGGAGGAGGTGCAGCGTTTGGTCTATCGCCTTCGGTGAGGGAGGCAATCCACTGCCAGCTGCGCTGTTCTCTTTCACCCAGTGCCTGTGCGGGAGCGCCACCAACCCCTTCTTCCTCGCTGCCGTACGTAGTGCGGGAAGATCCGGCCTCCTGCTGCAAGCCTATCCACATCCCTACGACCCTAAGGTATAAGTTTCTTTGAAACCATCATTGCCCTAGGTGCATACAGATCTTTTCCGATTCTGTAGTCGAATCTAGGTCTTAGTTCAAAGAGGAAAGAAGGGTGCGGTGGGGTGGAGCATGAATCTTGGACGTGGTTTAATGAGGAAAGGAGGGAGGGAAAGTAGTATAGACTGGCTATCCAGCCGCTTTGTTAGTCGAAAAGGGAAAAAGGGGGTAACCCAGTACGCATATCTGTAAGGAACCGATCTGTTTGTTGAAAATGGAAAGAAACTGGGGGGTTGGGTAGTTTGTGCAGGACTAGATTTACTGCCCTCACATAGGAAAAATGTTCAAAGAGAACAAATATGGGACCAACGCAGATATGCTGCTTGGCTACATACTCTGCATCACCCATTTATATGTGTGGACGCACATGGTGCTGGCATGTCCTATAAAACTATTTTGTTGTTGTTGTTGTTAATCTTAGAATGCCGCCGGAAAATTGAAGCAATGCCACTGTTAAAAGTAAATTACATTTTTAATGAATGTGGTTTTAAGAGAATGTCTCTGTAAATATGAACCAATGCAACCGTTTTAGGAATGCTACTATCCTACTTTGTTTTCCATCAAGATAAGTTAGATGCTTCTTTTTGTCGCCGTTTGTTTCATCCTTCTTTATTGGCTAGTAATTGTTTCCTTTTTTTCCTGTGTTAAAACAGGGATATCTATTCAACTTGTTGCTATAGCGAACTTAAATGTCACACCGGGAACTTTGCTTGATTTCAGTGCAACTGCACAAAATGAGAATGGATTTCCTATTCGTGTTGGTAGATTCGTATTTTATCTTGTTCATCTCATGAAAAGTCAGTACAGGCCTTCATCCACATGATTGTGTAGTGTGCTTTGAGATGATGTGCTACGTGTAGTGGTACTATTTTAAATAAATGTTTAATTTAAGCTATTGTATTGTTGTCTGTTCCCATTAAGTAGTGAACAAAAATAGGACCAACCCAGACATGATGCTTGTTGCTTTGTCACAACAAACTCTGCATCACCCCCTTTATAAGTAGATGGAAGCACATGGTGTTGTTGCGCCCACTATCCCTTGGAACTATTTATGCTTTTTGTTAATCTAATGCCGCTAGTAAAATTAAGCAATGCCACTCTCTGAATTAACTACTGAACCTTAGTTCAAAAATGCAACACTTGTTAGGATTGGCGGGATTACCATTTTTGTGGCCGCATGTTTCATCCTCCTTTATTTGCCAATAATTGATTCTTTTTTGCCTATGTTAAAACAGGGATATCTATTCAACTTGTTGCTATTGCGACATTTTGCTTCGCTAGGCGAAACACTTATATTTTAAGAGTGTTTTGTGCTGTTCAACTTGAATGTCACACGGGCGACTTTGCTTAATTTTGGTGGAACTGCACAAAAGGAGATCTGATTTTCATATATGTGTTGGGATTTGTTTCAAGTCCTCCTCGTGAGTTGTTTCAAATCTTGGTCAAGAAAGGTCAGTACTGACTTTCATCCACATAATGTTGTAGTGTGCTTTGAGATGTTGTGCTACTTGTATTGGTACTGTTTTGGATAAATTTTTAACTGAAGCTATTGAACTACTGTAATTTTCCATTAAGTGAGCAAAAAATGTTCCAACCCTGACGTGATGCTTGTTTCTTTGTTACAACAAAACTCTGCATCACCCCCTTTATAAGTAAATGGAAGCACATGTTGTTGTTGCACCCACTCCCCGCTGGATCTGTTTATGCTTTTTGTTAATCTAGTGCCGCTGGTAAAATTAAGCAATGCCACTCTCAAAATTAACTACTGAATCTTAGTTCAAAACTACAGCACTTGTTAGGGATTAGCGGGATTATCATTTTTGTGGCCGCATGTTTCATCCTCCTTTATTGGCCAGTAATTGATTCATTTTTTGCCTCTGCTAAAACAGGGATATCTATTCAACTTGTTGCTATTGCGATATTTTGCTTCGCTTAATTTTGGTGGAACTGCACAAAAGGAGACCAGATTTCCATATATGTGTTGAGATCTCTTTGAGGTCTTCCTCATAGTTGTTTCAAATCTTTGTCTTGAAAGGTCAGTACCGACTTTCCTCGGAATTAACTACTGAATCTTAGTTCAAAACTGCAACACTTGTTAGGGATTGGCGGGAGTACCATTTCTATTAGGGATCGGCTGGAGTACATGTTTAAGAAATGTAATGTTTAGATAATGTCTCTATTATTATATATCAGTTATAGTGTTTTACAGATGGTACTATCCTGCTTTGTAGTTCTTTCTACATGTTTAACAAAGGTATTGTTAGGATAATGTCTCTATTGGAATGAATCACTCGCATTGTTTTAGGAATGGTACTTTTCTCCTTTGTCATTCTTTAAACATGTTGAAACAAGGCATTGTTAAGATAATGTCTCAGTTAATATGAATGAATCACACTGATTGAGAATTGCTACTCGCCTGCTTTGTTTCCTTTGAAGGTAAGGTAGATCCGTAGATCTTTTTCTTCAAGGAGTACAAGTCAACTGTTATTTCTCAGTAATTGTTTCCCTTATACCTATTGTTGCTTACAGGGATATCAAAATTAAAGCTCGGGTTTATTTCGACTTTGATTTTAGTTGAACTGCACAAAAGGAGCCAATGTGTCTAAGACAAACTACTGCATTAGTGGGTCTAGTTGGTCTTACCACTTTGCAGAAAGAAGCATTCACTGTTTGCGCCACATTACAGAAGTAATGATCGAGAAGCTATACAGAGTATTAGTAGACGCTGGTGAAATGACTAGTCTGCAGAGAACATTGGCAACTTTACAACACATGGAGTGCACTGGGCAAAAAGTGCCCAAACAAGTACAAGAAGCAAGAACAGGACTCCAAGTCTGTCAATGTCATTCTAAGCAACAATGATGGGGCATCTGGGTGTGGTAATCTGTTTACCGTACTTTCAATTTGTTAGTCCACCGATTGGTGGGTTGACACTGGCGGCGGAACTTCCGATCTAAGTTATTTTCTGGGGGTTTCTGTATTTATAGGAATTTTGGTATTGGTTTCATGGTAGGGGGGGTCTCCGAGTCGTCCATGAGGCAGGGGCCCACTCCCAGGGGGGTGAGCGCGCCCCCACCCTCGTGGATAGACCGGGACTCTTCTGGCCCAACTCTTTTGCTCCAGGGGCTTCTTTTGGTCCATAAAAAATCATCAAAAATTGGCACGTCAATTGGACTCCGTTTGGTATTCCTTTTCTGTAAAACTCAAAAACAAGGAAAAACAGAAACTGGCACTGGGCTCTAGGTTAATTGGTTAGTCCCAAAAATCATATAAAATAGCATATAAATGCATAAAGAACATCTAAGATGGATAATATAATAGCACGAATACTTCATAAATTATAGATATGTTGGAGACGTATCAACATCCCCAAGCTTAATTCCTGCTCGTCCTGGAGTAGGTAAATGATAAAAAAATAATTTATGAAGTGTGAATGCTAGCAGGTGCACAAGTTTGATCAATTATAATTTCAATCACCTTTTCTAGCATCATTATATGTCATAACAGTAGCTCATCTCATAAACTTTTTCATGATCAAGTAACAAACTATTCACATGTAAAGTATAGATCATAAACTTTCTTGAAAACTAACAAACAGTGCTCTTAGTCATCAAACAATTGCAATTCATCTTATTTTCAGGAAGGGTCTATGTCAAAGCTTTGATTTAGCAAACTCCACATACTCAACTATCATTTAATCTTTCGCAATTGCTAATACTCACATGATATTTGTGGGTTCAAAGTTTTAATTGGACACAGAGAAAGATAGGGGCTTATAGACTCGCCTCCCAACCTTTTACCTCAAGGGTAATGCCAACAATAATAGTTCATGATAACTTACATCCAATTGGATATATATTATATATCCGGATCGCTCCAACACAAAGTGCTTGCCAAAGGAAAAAGTGTAAAAAGGAAAAGGTGAAAATCACCATGACTCTTGTATAAGGGTAGAAGGTAAAATGAAAAGATAGGCCCTTCGCAAAGGGAAGCAGAGATTGTCATGCGCTTTTATGGTTGGATGCACAAAATCTTAATGCAAAAGAACGTCACTTTATATTGCCTCTTGTGATAGAGACCTTTATTATGCAGTCCGTTGCTTTTATTTCTTCCCTATCACAAGTTCGTATAAAGCTTATTTTCTTTGCACTAATAGATCATACATATTTAGAGAGCAATTTATTGCATGCACCGTTGACAACTTACTTGAAGGATCTTACTCAATCCATAGGTAGGTATGGTGGACTCTCATGGAAAAACTAGTTTAAGGGATATTCGGAAGCACAATTAGTATCTCTACTTGGTGCAAAGAATTTGGCTAGCATGAGGGGGAAAGGCAAGCTCAGCATGTTGGATGATCCATGACAATATACTTTATTTTGGATATAAGAAAACATAGCCCATTAAGTTGTCTTCCTTGTCCAACATCAACCTTTTAGCATGTCATATTCTAATGAGCGCTCACAATTGCAAAAGATGTCCAAGATAGTATATTTATATGTGAAATCTCTCTTCCTTCAATATTCTTTCAAGAATTGTTCAAGTGACCAATTCTACGTTTGCTAACTTTCAATAAGTTTACTACCTATACTTATTATGTGTGAAGTCATGACTCCCCATGTTATAAGAAGATGAAACATATATAAATTCAGATTTATGACATTCAATGCATTCAACCATTTACTCATGGGATGTACGTGAAGCACATGAGTAAGTGACAAACTACTCCAAAAATATAAGTGAAGAACACTTAGTAGTCAAATAATTAACTAGCCATGGGAGGATTATTTTTCATTCAATATTTCAGATCCAATGATTTTATTCAAAAAGCAAATAAATTTAAAACATGCTCCAAGCAAAACACATATCATATGATGAATTAAAATATAGCTCCGAGTAAGGTATACCAATAGTTTTGAAGACGAAAGAGAGGATGCCTTCCGGGGCATCCCCAAGCTTAAACGCTTGAGTATTCCATGAATATTACCTTGCGGTTCCTTGGGCATCCCCAAGCTTAGGGTCTTTCCACTCCTTATTCTCCTCATATCGATATCTAACACAAAGCTTGGAAACTTCAATCACACAAAACTTAACAAAACTTCATGAGATATGTTAGTATGATAAAGAGTAAACCATTCACTTTGGTACTGTCAAAGACAAGGTTCATAATTGTTCCCACATGATGTCTACTGTACTATATCATTTCTACAATTTATATTGAGAAATATAATCCATAGAAACCAGAAAACAAGCAAACTATGTAATGAAAACAGAATCTGTCTGAAACAGAACAGTCTGTAATGATCTGAACAGAAACCATACTTATGTTACTCCAATAATTATGAAATAAATTGGTAGACGTGAGGAATTTGTATATGAATATTCTGCAAAAATAATCAACTCAAAATCACTCTTCTGTAAAAATGGTAGCTAATCTCGTGAGCGCAAAGTTTCTGTTTTTTACAGCAAGATCACATTAACTTTCACCCAAGTCTTCCCAAAGGTCTTACTTGGCACTTTATTGAAATAAAAGCTATAAAAAATTATTACTACAGTTGCTTAATCATGTAAACACACAAAAACATTAATGGTAAATATTGGGTTGTCTCCCAACAAGCGCTTTTCTTGAATGATGATTTCAATGAGAGCATCATGAAGAATATGACTAGCACATATGAGTCTAACCAACTTCCTATTCCTAGGGATTTTGTGAACACATAATTTATAGGAACAAGAATCAACTAGCATAGGAAGGCAAAACAAGTATAACTTCAAAACTTTAAGCACATAGAGAGGAAACTTGATATTATTGCAACTCATACAAGCATATATTCCTCCCTCATAATAATTTTTAGTAGCATCATGAATGAATTCAACAATATAACCATCACATAAAGCATTCTTTTCATGATCTACAAGCATATAATTTTTTCTACTCTCCACATAAGCAAAATTCTTATTCGGAATAGTGGGATCACTAATTCATAAAGTTGACACTCTTCCAAACCCACTTTAGATGATGGTATTATTCATACTCCAATAGATATAAGTTAATTTCATGGAGCATTCTACAAATAATATAGACTAACCAATATCCAAGCTCAAAATGTATAAGTGAAGCACACGAAGCATTCTATAAAACCATACTCAAAAAGATTAAAGTGAAGCACAAAGAGAAATTCTATAAGATCATACTTAAAAGATATAAGTGAAGCACACGAAGTATTCTATAAATAAATGAAAGGATATCTCATACTAGCATGGTTCTTAAAGAAAAATAAAAACACAAAGGACACAAAAACAGAGATATACCGATAATTGTTGAAGAAGAAAGATGGGATGCCAACCGCGGCATCCCCAAGATTAGATTGTTGAGTATCCTTGAAATATTTACTTGGGGTGCCCTGGGCATCCCCAAGCTTGAACTCTTTCCTGTTTTTATTCTTCTCACATCAGTAACTCCTCGTTCTTCGAACACTTTATCCACCAAAAACTTTAACAAAAACTTTGTGAGATCCCATACTGTAATAAAGCAAACTACCACATTAAGGTACTGTAATGAACTCATTATTTATTTATATTGGTGTTAAACCTAATGTATTCCAACTTCTCTATGGTTCATACCCCCCCCCCCCCCGATACTAGCCATAGATTGATCAAAATAAGCAAACAACACACGCAAAACAGAATCTGTCAAAAACAGGACAGTCTGTAGTAATCTGGAGGTTTAGCAAACTTCTGTAACTCCAACAATTATGAAATAAATTTTAAAAGTTAAAAAATTTGTACAGAAGTAACATGCAAAAAGTTTCAGACCCATTTGACTTTCCAGTAAAAAATGTAAAATCATGCGCTACAGCCAAAGTTTCTGTTTTTGTTCTGCACATAGCAAACAAGCAATCTAATCATCCTAAAACCAAAGCTTGGCACATTATTTTTATAATGCAATGGATATATACAAAGGGATAATTATTTACAGAGAAACTTCCATGAAAAATTCTAGATTGTTTCCGTGAGCATGAACATAAGTGCTCAAGGTCGACCCTCACTTCTTCAATGCAAAACTTTCCAATCACTTCTCTTTTTGAAAAACTTTTTTAGGCATGAGAGGCAAGTAATTTTTTTTGGTATTTTCATTCTTAATTTTTTTAATGTTTCACCCACAACTAAATAGAAACAAAAAGGGAAAACAAAATCTACTTAGTGAAGAAAGCAAACAAGCACACACGAGAATATCAACCCCACGCTATTGCTCCCACGCAACTGCGCCAGAAAAGAGCTTGATAATCCCCAAGTGCAGGGAATCATCGTAGCAATTTCCAAAGGTGGAAGTGATAAGTACGGAGTGTCAAACCCACAAGGAGATAAAGGTAAGATCAATATTCTCTCAAGCCCTATCTGCCATTGATACGACTGTACGTACACCGAACGTTTGCTTCCAACTAGCAACGAGAAACAAAACTACGTTGTGGGTATGAAGAGAATAAATTTGCATGATATCGGAGAGCTAAAATATAAAAGTAGGTTCTGTTATCATAAAGTTAGAATATATTACTAAATAATATAAATAGCAAGTGTGGAATAATGATGGATCGGTGTGCGGAATTGTCCTAGGCAATTGTTAACAAGACCGGTAGTCGTCATTGCATTTCATATGAGGGAGATGCATAAGATAACATACTTTCTCTTCTTGGATCATATGCACTTATGATTAGAACTCTAGCAAGCATCCGCAACTACTAAAGATCATTAAGGTAAAACCCAACCATAGCATTAAAGCATCAAGTCCTCTTTATTCCCATACGCAACAACCCCCTTACTCGGGTTTGTGTTTCAGTCACTCACCAACCCACTATAAGCGAATCATGAACGTATTGCAACACCCTACAGCGGGAATCCCTCACGCTTGCGCGACACGGAGAACACCATAGGACAGCACCAAAATAAAACACACAACTCATACCAATCTAGATCATCAATCAACCCAAAGACAAAGGATATCTACTCAAAACATCATAGGATGGAAACACATCATTGGATCATAATATGTGGCATAAAGCACCATGTTCAAGTAGGGATTACAGCGGGGTGCGGGAGAGTGGACCGCGTAAAAGAGATGAGGATGGTGATGATGATGGTTATGTTGATGAAGACGATCACCGCGGCAATGATTCCCCTCCCGATGGCACTCCGGCACCACCAAGAGAGAGGAGGAAAGGTTCTCCCCATTGTGCTTCCTCCTCCATGGCCTCCCCCTGGATGGGGAGAGGATCTCCCTCTGGTCCTTGGCCTTCATGGCGATGATGGCCCCTCCGGGATCCTCCTCCATGGCCTCCAGTGATGATGGCCCCCTCCGGCAGGGTGCCAGAGAGGGCCTAGATTGATTTCTCGTGGCTACAGAGGCTTGCGGCGGCGGAACTTCCGATCTAGGTAATTTTCTGGGGGTTTCTATATTTATAGGAATTTTGGTGTTGGTTTCACGTCAGCGGGGTCTCCGAGTCGTCCACGAGGCAGGGGCCCATGCCCAGGGGGTGGGCGCCCCCCCCCCACCCTCGTGGACAGCCCAGGACTCTTCTGGCCCAACTCTTTTGCACCAGGGGCTTCTTTTGGTCCATAAAAAATGATCAAAAATTGGCACATCAATTGGACTCCGTTTGGTATTCCTTTTCTGTAAAGCTCAAAAACAAGGAAAAAACAGAAACTGGCACTGGGCTCTAGGTTAATAGGTTAGTCCCAAAAATCATACAAAATAGCATATAAATGCATATGGAACATCTAAGATGGATAATATAATAGCATGAATACTTCATAAATTATAGATATGTTGGAGACTTATCAAGAAGCTACTAAACTCGTAGATAATATTATGGTTAATTATTCTCAATGGCACACTGAAAGATCTACTAGTAAAAAGGTGCATGCAATTGAAGAGATAAATTTTTTTAGTGGAAAGCTGGATGAACTTATGAAATTATTTGCTAATAAGATTGTTTCTTCTGATCCCAATGATATGCCTTTGTCTACCTTGATTGAGAATAATAATGAATCTATGGATGTGAATTTTGTTGGTAGAAACAATTTTGGTAACAACGCTTATAAAGGAAACTTTAATCCTAGGCTGTATCCTAGTAATCCCTCTAATAATTATGGCAATTCCTACAACAACTCTTATGGAAATTTTAATAAGATACCCTATGATTTCAAACCTAGTGTTAAAGAATTCATGATTTCTCAAAAGAATTTCAATGCTTTGCTTGAAGAAAAATTGCCTAAGATTGATGAATTGGCAAGGAACATGGATAGAATTTCTCTTGATGTTGATTCTTTGAAACTTAGATCTATTCCACCTAAGTATGATATCAATGAGTCTCTCAAAGCCATGAGAATTTCCATTGATGAGTGCAAAGAAAGAACCGCTAGGATGCGTGCTAAGAAAGATTGCTTTATAAAAGCGTGTTCTTCTAGTTTTCATGATAATAAGGATGAAGATCTAAAAGTGATTGATGTGTCCCCTATTAAATCTTTGTTTTGCAATATGAATCTTTATAATGATGGGACTAGAGATGAGTCAACTTTAGTTAAAAGGTGTCCCAATGATTCAGAGTTTTTAGATCTTGATGCAAAATTCGGTAAAAGTGGGATTGAAGAGGTCAAAATTTTAGATAGCAATGAACCCACTATTTTGGATTTCAAGGAATTTAATTATGATAATTGTTCTTTAATAGATTTTATTTCCTTGTTACCATCTGTGCTAATTTCTCCGCATGCTTATAGTCTGCCGGTGTGGAATGACACCTATGGGATCACATGAATCCCTACTACGGTGGTCGGGGCGCAGGGTTGCGAGAAGAGTAGGATTAGTAACCAGCACAAGGATCGTTTACCCAGGTTCGGGCCGCGAGGATGTGTAAAACCCTAGTCCTGCTTTGGTGGGTGTATTTCAGAGAGTTCTTGGGCTCTCAAACTAGCTATGGTGGGGTGCGTGGTCCCAAAGAGCCGAATCCCTCTCCAGTATGCCACAGGCCTCCTTTTATAGTCGAAAGGGGCTGCCACAGTGGCATACAAGAGGTGGAGAGGCGTACAGTATTGTGAGCTTATCTCTCGTATTACAGGACAAGTCGCATTTAATGCGCTGCTGAGGTGTCCCCTAGCTTTATCGGGGACGGGGGCGAGGCCCGTCCCGTCCCGTCCGTCGCTGAGGTTCAAAACCAATTTGGACTGCTCTTGCAAACGTCGAGCCAGCACTCTTTAACCCGAAAGGCATCCGTAAAAAGCAATACATACCACATGGGGTGATGAATGTTGTCTTTTCTTCATCCTCTCTTGTCATGAAGATTTGGTGGTAGCCCGAGTAGGCGTCGAGGAATGATAACAGATCTCACCCAGCCGTGGAGTCAACAATCTGGTCGATGCGTGGCAACGAGAAGGGGTCCTTAGGACAAGCCTTATTGATATATGTGTAATCAATACACAGCCTCCACTTCCCATTTGCCTTGCGCACCACTACCGGATTGGCCAACCATGTCGGGTGGAGCACTCCTCTCACCAACCCTGCCACTTCCAACTTCCTGATCTCTGTGATGAACTCCTGCCTCTCCAAAGTCTGCTTTCTGACCTTCTGGTTGACGGGCCGCGTCTGAGGGCAGACAGCTAGGTGGTGCTCAATCACCTCCCTGAGAACACCGGGATGTCGGATGCTTGCCATGCAAACACGTCGACATTCGCCCGCAGGAAGGTGACGAGAGCGCCTTCCTATTTGCCGTCGAGGGTGGAGCAAGGCCCCTCCCATGTCATCCTCCCTGGCGGTCACCTTCTTGGTCTGCGGTGGCTCGGCTCTGGATTTCTTGCTCTTGTCGGTAGATCTCTCTAGCACGTTCTCGACGGTAGCGCAGTACTACGAAGAGGTGTGCTTGCCGGAGTGGGTGCGAGAGGTCTTGTCGGGCTTCTTCTACCCTCTCGGGCCTTCAGCGGCAGGAGCAGGTGCCTTGACGGCAGCTGCTGCAACTGCTTCCTGGTACAGTTGGTCGGCGCAAATCAGCGCGTCCTTTCTGTCGGAGGGGAAGGAGATGATGGTTAATGGCCCGGGCATCTTTAGCATGTTGTAGGCGTAGTGTGACGCCGCCATGAACTTGGCTAGTGCTGGGCGGCCGAGGATCCTATTGTAGGGCAAGGGGATCTTGGCCATGTCGAAGACAATCCTCTCTGTCCAGTAGTTCAACTCTCCTCCAAACGTCACGGGCAGTGTGACCTTCCCCTTCGGCTGGCTCCTCCCCGGATTGACCCCTTGAAATGTGCCCGTTTCTTCGAGGTCTCCATCGGGAATTTGCAACGATGGGCGAGATCAAGTTCAGGTCGGCCCCGCCTTCAACCAACATATTGTTCACCTTGAGGTTGCGTATCGTTGGTGAGACAAACAATGGCAAACACCTGACCGCGGTTGTGCGGTCAGGGTGGTCCTCGGTTCAACGATGAGGGGCGTGCTAGACCACTTCAGCGGCTTCTGAGCATCGATCGACGACTCCGCTGCTGTAATCTCACGCGCCCACTGCTTGAGCTGGCGGTGAGAAGTATGCAGTGAGGCTCCACCATCGATGCACATGGCCTCGTAGCCTTCTAGAACTCTTGCTCACGGGACTTGTCGTCCTCGTCGTGATCACCGTCTTCTTCGTTCTTGTCACGGCCCCGGGCGGGCCTCTCTTGCTGGTTGTCCTTACCAGGGCGGCTTCCTTGGCCGCCACGCTTCTTGCCGGATCCCTCGACACTGTCCTGACCTTTCTCCTTGTCCTGCCTTTCATACTCGGCCTTTTGCTTTTCAGCAGGCAGCTCGACTTGTCGGCAGTTCTAGAGGTCGTGGCCCTTGGTGCGGTGGATCTTGCAGTACTGCTTGCCGGAGCCCCCTGGGTTGTCGGCAGCTGCTAAGGCCCGGCAGGCGGCGCACCCAGCAATCTCCTTGCCAGGGCCGTCTACCTTGACCTTCTTGGCAGCGCCCGAGTCGTCATACCCTTCGACGGCAAGTACGGCTTTGCCCTTGCGTTTCCTGTTGCGACGTCGGCCCTTCTTCGTTGGGGTGGCGGCGTCTTCGTCGGTAGAGTCGGTTTCTGCACCAGCGTCTTCGCCGGGGTACTTCCTTCCCTCTTCAGCCCAGGCGCATCTATCAGCCAGAACGTAGAGCTCGGCCACATCCTTAACCTTGGTCATCGCCAGCTCTTCGCGCATCTCGCGGTTGCGCACGTTCTGATGGAACGCGCTGATCACAGCGGCGTGATGAACGTCGGGGATGTTGTACTGCACCCGGTTGAACCTCTGACTGTACTTGCATAGGGTTTCCCCTTCCTTCTGGAAAATGATATGCAAATCACTGGCCTGGCCATGAGCTTGGTGGCCTACTGTAAAGGCGCATGCTGAACTCCTTCATCCCGCGGACGACGCGCAGGGCTCTTCCCACGGCGGTGCCCAGGGTCACTGGCATGGTGACGCTGCTTGCCGCGCACACCATGGGAAGAGCGCACATCGGTCGCTGGCGTGGGCGTCTTGGAGGTCGCTGCTCCGCCCGGGGTGGCACAACGACACTCCTGGAGGGCCCCGCGCCACCTGTGGGGGGCCCAACTCCGTCTTTAGATCTGGCAACGTGCGGCCGGTCATCTGGCGGGCGAACGATGCTGCTCGCCAGAATCTGACTGCTAGGCGATGCTGGTACTCGCGGACCGCGGCCCGGGTTCTGTCCGCGACCGGACCACTGCTCGCCCGCACGGGTCGTTCGGCTCACAACGAGCCGATCGCCGTTGCCGTCTTCTTCTTGGGAGCCATGGTGATGAAGAAACGCTAGGCTAGCTACCAGGCAAGATTCTCACAATTGCGCCCCCTACCTTGTGCGCCAAGGATGTCGGTGTGGAACGACACCTATGGGATCACAAGAATCCCTACTACGGTTGCCGGGGCGCAGGCTTGCGAGAAGAGCAGGATTAGTAACCAGCACAAGGATCGTTTACCCAGGTTCGGGCCGCGAGGATGCGTAAAACCCTGGTCCTGCTTTGGTGAGTGTATTTCAGGGAGTTCTTGGGCTCTCGAACTAGCTATGGTGGGGTGCGTGGTCCCAAAGAGCCGAATCCCTCTCCAGTATGCCATGCGCCTCCTTTTATAGTCGAAAAGGGCTGCCACAGTGGCATACAGGAGGTGGAAAGGCGTACAGTATTGCGAGCTTATCGCTCGTATTACAGGAGAAATCACATTTAATGCACTGCTGAGGTGTCCCCTAGCTTTATCGGGGACGGGGGCGAGGCCCATCCCGTCCGTCGCCACTCCTCCTTGCTTCGACACGTGCCCCGACCAGTGATGCATGCGGCGCCATGTAGGCAGGCAGTTGGCGCCATGGTGGAGCCTCCATGAAGATCTGCATGCCGCCACGCAGGCGTTTTGATGAGTTGGCCTGGGAGGTGCATGTTGCCACACAGGTGCCTGCCCAGCTGGTTGGGATGGCAGTTGCATGCGAACGGCGGTGGAAACTTGGTTGGTGCGGGCCTGGCAGTGGCCCTGCTGGCGTCCTAAGTGAGGGCCTTGCCGGGTGGCCCGTCAAGGGTCTTGCCATGGCGCGTTGTCGTCCCCGGCAAGGATCTTGCTGGGGGTCTGGTGGCCTTCCTCGGCAAGGATCTTGCCGAGGATCGTCGTCTTCTAATCCTCATCTGATCTTGACTATTCCTTGTCTTCACAAAGATCTACGTGCCACCACAGAGTTGCCTCCCGAGTCCTGGCCCAACATGATCGATGGTGTTGGGGATGTGGGCTCAAGGGTGGCTCGCTCTATTGGTTTTTGGGCGCGCTGCCCCGACAAGGGTCTTGCCGGGGCTGCTGAGGCCGTCCCCGGCAAGGGTCTTGCCAGGAGAAACTGCTTCACCCCCCTGCTTCTTTGCGTCTTGGCCTTGGCGTTGCTCTGGCTGTCTTGGGCTTCGGTTTTACCTCGGTTCACCTCCCCTGTTTTGCTTGGTGTGACCGTGGGCGCGGCTCCGATTGCCCGTGCATAGGTAAAGGGGTACAAAAGTGCGCCCCTTCTTTTGTACACCGACAGGGTCAAAATAAAGCTTTTACCAAACATATCGTTGATGCTTTAATGCAATCTTATGAAGAAAAGCTTGAATTGGAAGTTTCTATCCCTAGAAAACTTTATGATGAGTGGGAACCTACTATTAAAATGAAAATTAAAGATCATGAATGATATGCTTTGTGTGGTTTGGGTGCTAGTGTTTCCACAATTCCAAAAACTTTGTGTGATTTGCTAGGTTTCCGTGAATTTGATGATTGTTATTGAAACTTGCAGCTTGCGGATTCCACCATTTAGAAACCTATGGGAAGAATTAATGATGTTCTTATTGTTCCAAATAAGAATTATGTGTCCGTAGATTTCATTGTTCTTGATATAGATTGCAATCCTTCATGTCATATTATTCTTGGTAGACCTTTCCTTAGAACGATTGGTGCAATTATTGATATGAAGGAGGGAGATATTAGATTCCAATTTCCGTTAAGGAAAGGCATGGAACACTTTCCTCGGAAGAAAATAAAATTACCTTATGAATCTATCATGAGAGCCACTTATGGATTGCATGTCGAAGATGGCAATACCTAGATCTATCCTTGCCTTCATGTCTAGCTAGGGGCGTTAAACAATAGCGCTTGTTGGGAGGCAACCCAATTTTAGTTTTGTTTTTTTCTTTTTGTTCTGTTTAGTAATAAATAATCCATATAGCTTCTGTTTAGATGTGGTTTTTTGTATATTTATTGTTTGTTCCAAGTAAATCCTTTGGCAAGACTTGGGGAAAGTCTTTGCGATCTTGCTGTAAAAAACAAAAACTTTAGCGCTCACGAGATTAGCTACAACTTTTTACTGGCGAGTGCTACTTAGTTGATTCTTTCTGCAGATGATTAATAGATAAATTTCTCACGTCCAGCAATTTATTTAGATTTTTTGGAGTTCCAGAAGTTTGTGTTAGTTACAGATTACTACAGACTATTCTGTTTTTGACAGATTCTGTTTTTCGTGTGTTGTTTGCTTATTTTGAAGAATCTATGGCTAGTAATGGAGTTTATGAACCATAGAAAAGTTGGAATACAGTAGGTTTAACACCAATATAAATAAAGAATGAGTTCATTAAAGTAACTTGAAGTGGTGTTTTGTTTTCTTTCGCTAATGGAGCTCACGAGATTTTCTGTTAAGTTTTGTGTTGTGAAGTTTTCAAGTTTTGGGTAAAGATTTGATGGATTAAGGAACAAGGAGTGGAATGATCCTAAACTTGGGGATTCCCAAGGAACCCCAAGTACAAATACAATGACAACCCAAAGCCTAAGCTTGGGGATGCCCCGGAAGGCATCCCCTCTTTTGTCTTCGTCCATCGGTAACTTTACTTGGAGCTATATTTTTATTCACCACATGATATGTGTTTTGCTTGGAGCGTCTTGTTAGATTTGAGTATTTGCTTTTTAGTTCACCAATCATACTTTATGTACACACCTTTTGAGAGAGACACACATTAATCAGAATTTATTATAATACTCTATGTGCTTCACTTATATTTTTTGAGCTAAACAGTTTTGCTCTAGTGCTTCACTTATATCTTTTAGAGCACGGTGGTGGTTATATTTTATAGAAATTATTGATCTCTCATGCTTCACTTATATTATTTTGAGAGTCCTCTAGAACAGCATGGTAGTTTACAAAGTGCATTGAATACTAAGAGAAGTTTGATACATGATAGTTGTTTTTAGATATAAAGGTGGTAATATTAGAGGTGTGCTAGTTGAGCAATTGTGAAATTGAGAAATACTTATGTTGAACTTTGCAAGTACCATAGCATGCACGTATGGGAAATGTTGTGTGACAAATTTGAAGCATGAGGTGTTATTTGATTGCTTTCTTTATGAGTGGCGGTCGGGGATGAGCGATGGTCTTTTCCTACCAATCTATCCCCCTAGGAGCATGCGTGTAGTGCTTGGTTTTGATGACTTGTAGATTTTTGCAATAAGTATGTGAGTTCTTTATGACTAATGTTGAGTCCATGGATTTTACGCACTCTCACCCTTCCATCATTGCAAGCCTCTTCTGTACCGTGCATTGCCCTTTCTCACCTTGAGAGTTGGTGCAAACTTCGCCGGTGCATCCAAACCCCGTGATATGATACGCTCTATCACACATAAACCTCCCTATATCTTCCTCAAAACAGCCACCATACCTACCTATTATGGCATTTCCATAGCCATTCCGAGATATATTGCCATGCAACTTTCCACCATTCAGTTTATTATGACACGCATCATCATTGTCATATTGCTTTGCATGATCATGTAGTTGACATCATATTTGTGGCAAAGCCACCTTTATAATTCTTTAATACATGTCACTCTTGATTCATTGCATATCCCGGTACCCCACCAGAGGCATTCACATAGAGTCATATTTTGTTCTAAGTATTGAGTTGTAATCATTGAGTTGTAAGTAAATAAAAGTTTGATGATCATCATTATTAGAGCATTGTCCCAAGTGAGGAAAGGATGATGGAGACTGTGATTCCCCCACAAGTCGGGATGAGACTCCAGACAAAAGAAAAAGAAGAGAAAGAAAAGAGGCCGAAAAGAAAGAAAAAAGAAGAAGGCCCAAATAAAAAAAATGACTGAAAATGAGAGAAGGGACAATGTTACTATCCTTTTACCACACTTGTGCTTCAAAATAGCACCATGATCTTCATGGTAGAGAGTCTCCTATTTTGTCACTTTCATATACTAGTGGGAATTTTACATTATAGAACTTGGCTTGTATATTCCAACAATGGGCTTCCTCAAATGCCCTAGGTCTTCGGGAGCAAGCATTTTGGATGCACACCCACTTATATTTATGCAACTTCCCACCGTTCACTTTATTATGACACGCATCATCATTGTCATATTGCTTTGCATGATCATGTAGTTGGCATCGTATTTGTGGCAAAGCCACCTTTATAATTCTTTAATACATGTCACTCTTGATTCCTTGCATATCCCGGTACACCACCGAAGGCATTCACATAGAGTCATATTTTGTTCTAAGTATTGAGTTGTAATCTTTGAGTTGTAAGTAAATAAAAGTGTGATGATCATCATTTTTAGAGCATTGTCCCAAGTGAGGAAAGGATGATGGAGACTATGATTCCCCCACAAGTCGGGATAAGACTCCGGACGAAAGAAAAAGAAGAGAAAGAAAAGAGGCCAAAAAGAAAAAAAGAAGAAGGCCCAAATAAAAAAATGAGAGAAAAAGAGAGAAGGGACAATGTTACTATCCTTTTACCACACTTGTGCTTCAAAATAGAACCACGATCTTCATGATAGAGTGTCTCCCATTTTGTCACTTTCATATACTAGTGGGAATTTTACATTATAGAACTTGGCTTGTATATTCCAACAATGGGCTTCCTCAAATGCCCTAGGTCTTTGTGAGCAAGCAAGTTGGATGCACACCCACTTAGTTTATTTTGTTGAGCTTTCATATATTTATAGCTCTAGTGCATCCGTTGCATGGCAATCCCTACTCCTTGCATTGACATCAATTGATGGGCATCGCCATAGCCCGTTGATTAGCCGCGTCAATGTGAGACTTTCTCCCTTTTTGTCCTCTCAAACAACCCCAATCATTATATTCTATTCCATCCATAGTGCTATGTCCATGGCTCACGCTCATATATTGCGTAAAAGTTGAAAGAGTTTGAAAAGGCTAAGTATGAAACAATTGCTTGGCTTGTAATCGGGGTTGTGCATGATGAGAGCATTTGGTGTGATGAAAATGAAGCATAGCCAAACTATATGATTTTGTAGGGATAAGCTTTCTTTTGCTATGTTATTTTGAGAAGACATAATTGCTTGGTTAGCATGCTTGAAGTATTATTATTTTTATGTCAATACTAAACTTTTATCTTGAGTCTTTCGGATCTGAACATTCATGCCACAATAAAGAAAATTACATTGAGAAATATTCTAGGTAGCATTCCACATCAAAAATTCTGTTTTTATCATTTACCTACTCGAGGACGAGCAGGAATTAAGCTTGGGGATGCTGGATACGTCTCCAACGTATCTATAATTTTTGATTGCTCCATGCTATTATATATTGTGTTTTGGATGTTTAATGGGCTTATTTATACACTTTCATATTATTTTTGGGACTAATGGGCTTCCACTGGTACGTGGGAGGGGACTCACTACCGCGTAGAGCCCCCGGGGTGTGTATAGCCCCGCCCTAACACGTGGCTTGCACGTCAAGGCTAGATGAGGTGTGTACGGGCACTTGTGAGCCAGCATGGGACCCACGAGGCCCTACGTCAAGGCGGGTTGCGCCTGGTCTTGGTTCTTGTTCGCTGCATGGGTCCTGCGAGGTGGTCAGACAACCTGCACCAAACGAATCTCCTGAGGTTATCGAATGAGAAGGCAAAGCACCAACGGCCCCAGGAGGTGACGTGAATGGGACCGGCCCGCCGGACAGAGCTCGGCCGTTGGATTTATCGACGCTGGAGGGACGGGCCCGAGCACAGACGCCGTGCCTAACCTTCCTCACGCGAAGGGTCCTGAAGAAAGACGATCGGCGCACGGCTCCCATGGTGGGGACAATCAGGCAGGTGATAGTCATAGATAGATCAAGCATGGAAAGCAAACTGGCTCAACTAAATGCAAGGAACATATATGCCACTAGGTCAGGCCCGAGTGGCTTGGGGATGATGAAGCCCGAGGGGCGCCCCCACCAAGGTAAGCTAACGACATAAAAAGGAATACATGCCACAGGGACGGACCCACACGGCCTGGGAATGATGCAGCCCCGAGGGCGCTCCCAGCTAAATAAACCTGGAAAATGTCACCTGGTTCTGTTGATGAAGGGATGTTGGGGCAGCTGAAGGTACATCGAGGAGGTACGCGGTGAAGGGGTTGTTCCTCATGAGCCGCTGGGGCCCTGAGCCTCGGGAGGCTCTGGAGGTCCAGGCGGTTCCTTGAGGACCGTTTCCATTTCCGTCAGGACGGCGTGGTGCCTGGTCTCTTGAGACGCCAGGACACGCTGCAGGTTGCGCTGATATGCGGACGCCACGCTCGGCAGGCCAAAAGGCATGCTGTAACGCCCTCGATGCGACTATATCTCCCACGTGTCGAAGCACGAATTAGAGGCATAACCGCATTGAAAGCAATGTCGCAAGTGAGGTAATCTTCCCACAACCCATGTAATACATAAGGGAAAGAGATACATAGTTGGCTTACAATCGCCACTTCACACAATTACAAGAGTAAAGCGTTACATCAACCAAGTACAATCAGGGCCCGACTACGGAGCCAAACTAAAAGAAGAAACCCCCAAAGCGACAAAGGTCCCCGATCGACCCCAACTGGGCTCCACTACTGATCGACTAGAACGAAACAACATAAAGGATAAGGTCTTCATCGAACTCCTCCTTGAGCTCGGGTGCGTCACCTGCACGGTCTCATCAGCACCTGCAAACTGGTTTTTGGAAGTATCTGTGAGTCACGGGGACTCAGCAATCTCACACCCGCGAGATCAAGACTATTTAAGCTTATAGGTAGAACAGGGTAGTGAGGTGGAGCTGCAGCAAGCGACTAGCATATGTGGTGGCTAACATACAGTAACGCCCTCGATGCGGCTATATCTCCCACGTGTCGAAGCACGACTTAGAGGCATAACCGCATTGAAAGCAATGTCGCAAGTGAGGTAATCTTCACACAACCCATGTAATACATAAGGGAAAGAGATACATAGTTGGCTTACAATCGCCACTTCACACAATTACAAGAGTAAAGCGTTACATCAACCAAGTACAATCAGGGCCCGACTACGGAGCCAAAATAAAAGAAGAAACCCCAAAAGCAACAAAGGTCCCCGATCGACCCCAACTGGGCTCCACTACTGATCGACTAGAACGAAACAACATAAAGGATAAGGTCTTCATCGAGCTCCTCCTTGAGCTCGGGTGCGCCACCTGCACGATTTCGTCGGCACCTGCAAACTGGTTTTGGAAGTAACTGTGAGTCACGGGGACTCAGCAATCTCACACCCGCGAGATCAAGACTATTTAAGCTTAAAGGTAGGACAGGGTAGTGAGGTGGAGCTGCAGCAAGCGACTAGCATATATGGAGGCTAACATACGCAAATGAGAGCGAGAAGAGAAGGCAAAGCACGGTCGAACAACTATGATCAATAAGTGATCCTGAACTACTTACATCAAACATAACTCCAACAACCGTGGTCACTTCCCGGACCCCGCCAAGAAGAGACCATCACGGTTACACACGCGGTTGGTGTATTTTAATTAAGATCAACTTCGGGTTTTCTACAACCGGACATTAACAAATTCCCATCTGCCACATAACCGCGGGCACGGCTTTCGAAAGGTCAAACCCTGCAGGGGTGTCCCAACTTAGCCCATGATAAGCTCTCGCGATCAACGAAGGATATTCCTTCTCCCCGGAAAGACCCGATCAGTCTCGGAATCTCGGCTACAAGACATTTCGCCAGCAATAAAACAAGTCCAGCAAAGCCGCCCGATGCGCCGACATCCTGATAGGAGCTGCACATATCTCGTTCTCAGGGCAACACCGGATAAGACAAGCTACGAGTAAAACCAGGCCTCGAGTTTCCACCAGTGGGCCCCGCAGGTTGCTCGGTTCGGACCAACACTTAGACAAGCATTGGCCCGGGGGGGGCTAAATAAAGATGACCCTCGGGTTAGCTACTCCCAAGGGAAAGGTATAGGTGGTAGGCAAATGGTAAAACCAACGTTGGGCCTTGTTGGAAAAGTCTTATTCAAAGCGAACTGTCAAGGGGGTCCCATAAATCACCCGACCGCGTTAGGGACGCAAAATCCGGGAACATAACACCGATATGACGGAAACTAGGGCGGCAAGAGTGGAACAAAACACCAGGCATAAGGCCGAGCCTTCCGCCCTTTACCAAGTATATAGATGCATTAATTAAATAAGATATATTGTGATATCCCAACAAGTAAACATGTTCCAAACAAGGAACTACATCTCCATGTTCCAACAAGGAACAAACTTCATCTTCACCTGCAACTAGCAACGCTATAAGAGGGGCTGAGCAAAGCGGTAACATAGCCAAACAACGGTTTGCTAGGACAAGGTGGGTTAGAGGCTTGGTTTAACAATATGGGAGGCATGATAGGCAAGTGGTAGGTATCGCAGCATAGGCATAGCAAAAGAGCGAGCAATCTAGCAAGCAAAGATAGAAGTGATTTCGAGGGTATGGTCATCTTGCCTGAAATCCCGCAAGGAAGAAGAACGAGTCCATGAAGAAGACAAACGGACGAAGTCGAACGGGTCCTCACAAACGCGATGATAACGGAATCAACCCGAAGAAGCAACACCGGAAAGAAGCACACAACATAGTAAACAACCAACACATGAACATGGCATGATGCACAACCAAGTATGATGCATGTCTGGTTTTAATAGCATGGCATGGCAAAGTGCAACAAGCAATACTACAAGTTAAGTGGAGCTCAATATGCAACGGGTTACATATTGGAGAAACACCACATCAATTATTTAGTTCTCTCTTGATTATGTACCCAACAATATTAAATGTTAATTAAACATGGCAAGGGGTGAAGCATAATTAAACTAACTATTTAGGCAAGTTTAAATGAGGCCGGAACAACTAAATAACAAGTCCGGAAACTCCTCATATGCATATATTAGGTTTGGTACTGTTCTGTCCTAAAGCATATTTTAGATTTGTCAAACATGCAAAGTAATGCCACCATGTTAATCTATGCATTTTTCCACCCCATTTACATATAAAGTTTATTAAAATCGGAGCTACGGTTAATTAGTTATGAAATAAATCATTTTAACATGGCATTTATGCAAATTAATGCAAACAGCAATTTAAACATTTTAAACATGGATGGAAATTGGATATTATGAAACTAGATAGAATTCTAAGCAATTTCCATATATAGTACATTTTAATCCGATGCACGGTTGGTGAGATATTAAATGCATGAACATGGAGGGTTTTTCTATAAATCGGCAAATCCTGGGACCAATAGCTAAAATCGTCCAGAGGAAAAAAACACTATATGGGCCGAATCTAAGCAGAGGTCCAACAGAACAGAGAAAAAAAGGAGCGCTGGTGGTGGCCTCACCATGGGCTATGGCCCGGTTCGGTGGGGAGGAGGCCGGCAGGGGCGCTCGGCCTTGCGCGGCACAGGGGAGCGGCTGGGCCTTGCCGCGGCCTCAGCCCACGCAGCTGGCCAGCGCGGTCAACGCGTGGCTGGACCGGGCGAGCGAGGCAGAGGTTGCGGGCGCGCTCCTCTGCTCGAGAAGAAGCAGAGCAGAGCAGCGGCGTGATCTGGCCAGGAAGGGCCGTGGCTGGAGGAGGAGGCCGGGGCGGAAGGACTTGGCGGGGCGACGAACCCCTGGTGGCGTCGTACAGTTGCAGCACTCTGGAGGTGGACTTGGCGCGGCGTCCCGCTGCTGGTCCGGCGACGGGGTCCTCGGGCGCTCGGGAGCCCGTCTCCGGCGATGTTGGCGGCAGGGAGGACGACGGAGGGAGGCGCAGGTGTGCGAGGCGAGGAGCATCTCCTCGAGGAGGAGGAGCGCGCCATGGGAGAAGAGCCTGGGGTAGAGGAGGCCATGGCGACGGCACGGTCCTGTTCAGGGAGAGAGAGCTGTGAGCGAGAGAGAAAAGGAGGAAGAAAGAGAGCTAGAGAAGGAAAAGAGCGGGACGAGGCCGGTCCTAGTGTTGCTGCTACTCCGGCGAGGCACTCCGACGAGACCACTTGCCAGCGCGGGGGCGAGGGCGTCGGGGAAGCATGAGGCCTCGGGTGCGAGCGATGCGGCTGTTATCTCCTCGGACAAGTGGATGGATCGGATCTGGGTGTGGCTGGCTGAGAGGTGGAGGGCACCGGTTGGGCAGCGAAGAAATCGAGGAGGGACAAACTGGCGACGGTGGCGGAGGGATTTGGAGGATGGGACAACTCTCCTAAAATCTAGGGTTGGACCTCTTATATAGCAAATGGATTAGGTTAGGGGGTATTCGGTCCCTCCGATTAAAATTGAACGGTTCCGGATAAATAGGCTAGGGAGACCAAAAATAAAAAACGGAGATGTTTTACAGACGTTAGGGGATGATCCGGACACAACGGTAGCGACAGTCCGGTTTGGGTCCGGGACAATTTTCGGACGCGCGCGCAAGGAGGTCCGCGGGCTGACGAGAGAGGTTAGGTTGGGTCTGGCGGATTGTGAAGAGCGGGTTGGTCTGAGAGAAGAGGGGAGAGATGCAGCCCGGCACGGTTTCCGGAGACCGAAAACGTCCGACGTTAGACCGGCTATAATGCCCCTATATTTATTCGTTGGGGCGTCAAACGGACTCCGAATGCGATGAAACTTGGCAGGCGGTCTACTGACCCCAAAACAACACCGCACGCCAACTTTCATCCCATTCCGAGAACATTTTCCGGCCACTTATAAAATAATATTTCGGACATGCCGCGGGCGCGTGCAAATGTGGTTGGTCTCAGAACGGACAACGGAGAGAACTCGGAGAACCCAAACGGATGCAAGTTTCGAGAACATGACGATGCAATGCGGATGATGACATGGCAAGATGCGACACGCAAGCAAATGACAAAGCAA
This sequence comes from Aegilops umbellulata, assembly GCA_032464435.1. NCBI lineage: Eukaryota > Viridiplantae > Streptophyta > Magnoliopsida > Poales > Poaceae > Aegilops > Aegilops umbellulata. The sequence goes on from CP136059.1 coordinate 73,497,735, forward strand.
CAACAGCGAATAACGGGAGGACAACTGACACATCGGTCTCGGGGCGTTACAAGAAGGCAAAGCACGGTCGAACAACTATGATTAAGAAGTGATCCTGAAACTACTTACGTCAAACATAACTCCAACAACCGTGTTCACTTCCCGGACTCCGCCGAGAAGAGACCATCACGGTTACACACGCGGTTGGTGTATTTTAATTAAGATCAACTTCGGGTTTTCTATAATCGAACATTAACAAATTCCCATCTGCCACATAACCGCGGGCACGGCTTTCGAAAGTTCATACCCTGCAGGGGTGTCCCAACTTAGCCCATGATAAGCTCTCACGATCAACGAAGGTTATTCCTTCTCCCCGGGAAGACCCGATCAGTCTCGGAATCCCGGCTACAAGACCTTTCGACAATAATAAAACAAGTCCAGCAAAGCCGCCCGATGCGCCGACATCCTGATAGGAGCTGCACATATCTCGTTCTCAGGGCAACACCGGATGATCACTCCGTACAGCTAAAACCAATTCTCAAGTTTCCTTGAGAGGGCGCTGCAAAGGGCTCTAGTTCGGACCAACACTTAGACAAGCATTGGCCCGGGGGGGCTGAATAAAGATGACCCTCGTGAGAGCGACTCCCAAGGGAAAAGTAGGTGGTGGTGAGGCAAATGGTAAAACCAAGGTTGGGCCTCGCTGGAAAAGTCTTATTCAAAGCGAACTGTCAAGGGGGTCCCATAAATCACCCGACCGCGTTAGGGACGCAAAATCCGGGAACATAACACCGATATGACGAAAACTAGGGCGGCAAGAGTGGAACAAAACACCAGGCATAAGGCTGAGCCTTCCACCCTTTACCAAGTATATAGATGCATTAATTAAATAAGCTAGATTGTGATATCCCATCAAGCAAACATGTTCCAACAAGGAACAACATCTCCATGTTCCAACAAGGAACAAACTTCATCTTCACCTGCAACTAACAACGCTATAAGAGGGGCTGAACAAAGCGGTAACATAGCCAAACAATGGTTTGCTAGGACAAGGTGGGTTAGAGGCTTGGTTTAACAATATGGGAGGCATGATAAGCAAGTGGTAGGTATCGCAACAAAGGCATAGCAAAAGAGCGAGCAACTAGCAAGCAAAGATAGAAGTGATTTCGAGGGTATGGTCATCTTGCCTGAGATCCCGCAAGGAAGAAGAACGAGTCCATGAAGAAGACAAACGGACGTAGACGAACGGATCCTCACGACCGCAACGTTATCAGAACTAACCCGAAGAAACAACACCGGAAAGAAGCAAACAACGTAGTAAACAACCATCACATAAACATGGCATGATATGCGAGATGTGATATGCAATACATATGCATGCTCCAGAAGGAAAAGATGAACAAGGCATAATCTTGGCAAACCAAGTATGCCACTGGATAGGTGAGGTGATTTCGGTTGAAATTGATATAAAGATCACCGGAATCGGATGCACGGTTTGCAAATGACAAGCAAAACAAGAATGACAATATTCTGCCATTAACAGCATGATGCTACTTAGCAAGCAACAAGAAATTAATCTACTGCACCCAAACATATCAACAAAGTATATGACAGTGATCTACTCAAGATGATTGACAAAAGATGAACACTGAGCTATGGCTAAATCACAGCCCAACAGGTTCAAAGAAGCATGGCAAAAGTGCAAAAGATAACAGGTTCACAGACTTAGTGAAAATAACAACATGCCAGAAACTAACATCAGGATGACATGTTTAGAGCAAGCAAACAACATGGTACAGGAACAGGACATGGAAAATAAGGCATGGAATGAATCTACTCAAAGCACTTAACAAAAATTCCTTACTTTCCATGAGCCAAAAAGGATCAGAAAATATAGTAGCACCCATGTTAATTAAGCAAGTTTCGTTACAGGTTTCAGACTTAGCAGAACACTGGACATGTCAAAAACAGATAATAAGTAGGCATGTTCGTGAGCTCGAAGCACTCACTACAGAGCATTACATGATAAACTAAGCGTACATCCATCAAGAATGCATGGCATAGAAGCTAGACATGGCAAGAACAACAATATATCATGCAAGGATCAACTACAACAAGCTTGGCAAAATTGAATAACATGTAAACAATCTGCCAGTAACATTTTATAGCAAAAGTAGAGCTCGATTGACTCAAGCTATGGCACTCCATAAATACAAAAAAAGGTACGGATGGATAAAGAAAATCCATATGCTCAAAACACTCTTACTGATCATGCTCAAAAGAGGCATAGATCTCTCGGAAACAACATGAACACATGGCATAAAAATAACAGCATGCAGGGACTGCGAAATTACTAAGTCTCTGAAATCAGCAACATTAAGTACCCTAGTTTGCATGCTTGTGCTAGTCACCACAAAGGTCTCAAAAATACATAGCATAAATCTCTGGAAATATGGCATGGCATATTACAAAACTCATGTAGAGCTCAACTTCATAGGATGCACATATCAATCATGGCAAAAATGACAAAAGTGCAAGTTCTGATAAGAATCAGAAACTAACATCACATAGCCCTCTTCTAACAGAATTTCGGGCATCAAGATGAACTCAAATGAAAATGATGCAATGGATTGACATTATGTACTCATCGAGGCAAACAATTTGACATATTATACACATGAAATGGAGTCACGGATGCAGAGTTATTGCATGATGAAGGGAGCAACAAAATGTCAACAAATAAAAGGACTTAGATGAAATTTACCTCCCGAAACAGATCTAGGGTTTCGGGGCACGCAGATCGAGGTTCGCCGGAATCGGCCGGAGTTGGTCACCGGGGTGGAGGGAGATGGCGGGGAGGAGCCGGAGGAGGACGGGGCCGGCCGGAGACGGCGGATCCAGGGCCGGGGAGGCCGGATCCGGCGCGGTGGAGGCGACGGACGAGGTTGGGCGGCGGCGCCGGTGGCGGAGCGGACGACGGCGGCTGGGGCGCGGGTCCGCGCGGGAGGCGGCGGGGGGCGGGGCGAAGGGGAGGCGCAGCATGGCGCGGTGCTCGGGCGGCGGCGCCGCGGGCGCGGCGGCGGGCGCGCTGCGTCGGCGGGGCGGAGTCGGCGAAGGCGGCGGCAGCGGCTCCGGCGGAGCTCGCCGGCGGGAGCGGCTGCCGGCGCGGCGAGGCGCGGTGGAGGCGGCGGACGGGCGCGGCGGCGGCGACCGGGCCCCGCGGGCCTCCTGCGGGCCGCGCGGGCCGGCGGCGGAGGGAGGAGAGAGCGGGAGGCCGGCGCGGGTGACGTGGCGCGCTCCGGTTGGAAGAGAGGGGCGGCGGGGCGACGTGGCGCGTTGTGATTGGATGGGGTGAGGTGGCCGGTGGACATGTGCGGCGCGGACGGATATGTCCGGCGGCGGAGAGGGAGCGGGGCTAGGGTTGGACTGTGCGAAAATCCGGGGAGAGACACATATTTATAGGTAGAGGGGGCTAGGAAGCTCCAAATGGAGTGCGGTTTTCGCCCACACGATCATGATCGAACGGCGATGGACATGGGAGTGTCTTAGATGGGTTGTTGGGCTGTTATGGAGGGGTTTTGGGCTGCAACACACACGAGGCCTTTACGGTTACCCGGTTAACCGTTGGAGTATCAAACGACCTCCGAATGACCCGAAACTTGACAGGCGGTCTACCGGTGCTATACCAAGGCCGCTTGGCAAACCTCGGACCATTCCGAGAAGGTTTAATACCCGCTCACGAAAAAAGGTAAAAGGGGACGCCGGGGGACATAGGAGCGCCGGATTGCAAAACGGACAACAGGGAAAATGCTCGGATGCAAGAGACGAACACATATGCAAATGCGATGCACATGATGACATGATATGAAATGCAGATGATAACATGGCAAAGTGCAACACGCAAGCACAAGACATGGCAACGACGGCGAATAACTGGCGGACACCTGGCGCAATGAACCCGGGGCGTTACAACACTCCACCACTACGAGAGGATCTCGTCCCGAGATCTAGAATGGCATCGGAGGGGAAAACGGAAGAGAAAGAGAAGAGGTAAAGCTAAGTTGCTTCTTTGACAAAAGAATGAAACCAACGAACCTTGAGAGGTTGAACAACATGAAAGAACGAAAACAATGAAGATGAACAAAGTTGAAAACACTCCGTTAGGAAAGAGGAACATGGGATATGACGAGAACCCAGCGGTCAAGTGACAAGATAGAAATTGAAACCACTGCGGTTAAAACAAGATAGAGAAGGAATAAGAATGATATAATTTGGCAGCACTCCGACTGAAAATGGAAGGAATTAGAATCATGAACTTGACAAGATGAGAGGATAGTTGAAGAGATCAACAACACACTGCCTCCGGAACTATTGAAAGAATGGCACAATGGGTTAAGAAATATTTCAGACAGCACTCCGGTTGAAAAGTGATACGAAACTTGATAAGATGAAAAGAACTTGAGCAGAGGGCACAACACTCCGGTTAAATGGATAAGCATGAAAAGAACACGATCTTGACAAAACAAGGAGATGGGTTGAAGAGAACAACATCCCAATGCCTCCGGAAGAAAAATTGAAGATAGATCATTGGAATAAAGGAATGGAGAAGAAAATGACAACTTCTACCACAAATGAGTTTGGAAAGCACCCTTAAAAGAAGGATAGAACGGAGTTGTTGGAAAAAATCAACAACGATAAGATATGATTCCCGTGGACTTATGGAAAACATCTCAAAATTATGAGGTGACGACCGACCACCAAAGGAAGCAATTGCTTGCTTGAGATCAACGAAGAGGTGAAAACATGTTCCACCAAGAGGATATAGAGCAAGCTTGGGTCATTGAGAAGCACCACAATAGCAACATTCCTTAGGGAAGGCTTTAGGTGAAACATGACACAAGATAACCCCAACGAAGAGGTCGATGGGTTTAAAATACCTCATTCTTAACAACATGTGAGTCATGAAACATGAACTCAAATTATCAAGAATGACATAACACCACCTCAAAAGATAAGATAGAAAGAATTGCACTTCGGAATGTGAGAAGAAGAATACTTGAACTCCTCAAGACAAAACATGTGTTGAGCACCCTGTTTATTATAGAGTATAGCTTGGCGGATCTTAACTCCGAGAGAATTCTCGATGAACAATTGAAGAATGAAAAGAATCCTTGATGAACCACCATGTAGAGCCTCCATGAAGAACTCCGGTAATAAAAGGATGATAGGAAGAAAGAGAAGTTGAACACAAGGTGAAGCCTTGCAATGATTAGATGGATCTCCGTGGTGATATAATTGCGAGAGCTTGGAACTCCGAGGAAGATAAGGTGAAACAATTGAAATCAAGAATTTGAAGAACCTCCGGAATAAGGCATAGAATTTACTCGAAGAAACAAGAATAAGAATTACATAATGCTCATCCTTCACCAATTAAATTGATGACAAGCAACGGATTTGGCATACTACTTATTCTCATAGGAAGGATTAAGAGAGATATAGCGTAAACTTGAGAAGGTATTGATGGACCCACCGGTTGGATTAAAACAACGAATAGATTGATATGATAACAAGGAAAGAGAACTCTTGAACGAACCACCGTAAGAATTTAAAATGAACGAAGAAAAGATAAAGAAACACGGGTAAGAATTAGAAAATGAACGAAGATACTTGAGAGCATTGAGATACAAGTGAACGCAGAGATCCCTAGCTGATTAGATAAAACTTGAATGATGCACCGGTATGATTTGGAGAAACAAGAGCTGAAAGCTGAGGTGAATAATTCTTCTGAAATGATGGGCTTCGGAGAATCAAACTGAAAAGACTCTTGAAATGCTCCGGATGGGTGAAAAATATTCTCACAATCGAAAGTAGTTATGAGAGGATGGCATCAAGCTAGAACCATGAATCTTGAAGAGAATGGGGCAAGATTAAAGAAAAACTCTTCTTTGGTCTTCAAATGTTGAGAATGATGACGAGAACCACCAAGAATTGTTGAGGCACTCCGGAATGAGAATTGGAAAGGTTGAACCAATGATGAAAAGGATTTGAAAGATCTTGGAGAAAGACAGATGACTGATGGAATACATTCTTACATCAAACTTGAAAAAGAATTTGAGAATAACTCCGGGAAAGTTAGACGAGTCAGGTAAGATCCTGGAAAAAGACATGTGGGTTAGGTCCCACTCAAAAGAAAACACCGTTGAACGATTGCTTGAAAAGAGAGATTGCACCGGTTGAATTAAATGGCTAGAATGAGATAACAACCTCGAAATAGGTTGAACTGATCTTGAAAGACAAGACAAGCCTTCTGAGATATCTTCAGCACTCCCGAACAAATGAATAGCGAGAAGTGAATTATTATGAGGTGTACTGGTATGAGAAGGTATTGAAACGAGGGGAAAAATGTGATCACCATCGAAAGATTGCATTGAACACACCGGGGAAGATAAAAGAACAAATAATTATAAACTTGAGGCTCCGTTAGCATCTTCATGAGAAACACCGGGTAAGAACAAGAAGGAGAAGAATGGAGAGGCTTCCCATCTATAAGATGGATACTTGATTAAGAAATATGAGTCCTTGAAGAAAAAGGGTGGGAGGGCGGGAAAACAAAGACAACTTGGGATGGATAAAACAAGCACCGTTAAGAAACTTAGACTTGATCTTGCGGATGTTGAAATGGTCGGATCCACTTGAAGAGGGACACACCGGTTGAAAAGGATTGACATGGCACTCTAAGTTATCATGAAGGATTGGTATCCATATAGGAATATGAGAACACCGTTTAGGAAAGGTATGGATTCAACATTTGACTTCGAAGCAACTCGAATACCACAAAACAAGACAAAACAAAGGATTGTCTTGCAGAATAAACCGGAACAAACATATGATAGATCCCATATCGTATCATGTGTCTGTTGGAAAGATATTCTAGGAGCTAGTTGAATTCCCACTTATAAACTCCCGAAACTTTCTGGTTATGCAATCAGGTGTTGGGGATACAGGGGACACAAAATATATCACCCAAACTAACAATACCTAGATCCAGTTGTATCCATCCTTCAACACATAACCAAGAAACCTTCGGAAATCATCTACCTCAACCTTCAAAAAGCATCCATTATACGAGTCATGGCAATACTCCCGCACTCGCCTCAGTACTGGGCTATCAGGGTTATCTCACCAACAACTGTACAAAAGAGATTTTCGATGTCGGCGTACTAAACTCAGGTATTCCAGAACTGCAACGATAAAATTATGACGACAACACCTCGGAGCTCAACTCCCCGGGACACCTCCACTAAACCCCTGCTGACGGGAGGCACCAAGACAATGTTGTCATCACAAAACCATCGGAACGATTCTAAGATACCCGCGTGATCCTAAAAAATTTTTTTTAGTGAAATTTGAGAAGAGAAGAGTCAAATCTCTACGTCAGGATGCCTTACCAGAGCGATGATGAGACTGGGAAGTAAAAAGAATTCCTAAACTCTCCGATATATAATTCCTAAATGACTCAAAACATTTTTCTAGACACAACTCGGCCACTAAAAACGATCAAACAGTGGGGGCTCCTAAGGTCGGGGAAGGCTCTGATACCAACTTGTAACGCCCTCGATGCGACTATATCTCCCACGTGTCGAAGCACGACTTAGAGGCATAACCGCATTGAAAGCAATGTCGCAAGTGAGGTAATATTCACACAACCCATGTAATACATAAGGAAAAGAGATACATAGTTGGCTTACAATCGCCACTTCACACAATTACAAGAGTAAAGCATTACATCAACCAAGTACAATCAGGGCCCGACTATGGAGCCAAACTAAAAGAAGAAAACCCCAAAGCGACAAAGGTCCCCGATCGACCCCAACTGGGCTCCACTACTGATCGACTAGAACGAAACAACATAAATGATAAGGTCTTCATCGAACTCCTCCTTGAGCTCGGGTGCGTCACCTGCACGGTCTCATCGGCACCTGCAAACTGGTTTTTGGAAGTATTTGTGAGTCACGGGGACTCAGCAATCTCACACCCGCGAGATCAAGACGATTTAAGCTTATAGGTAGAACAGGGTAGTGAGGTGGAGCTGCAGCAAGCGACTAGCATATGTGGTGGCTAACATACGCAAATGAGAGCGAGAAGAGAAGGCAAAGCACGGTCGAACAACTATGATCAAGAAGTGATCCTGAAACTACTTACGTCAAACATAACTCCAACAACCGTGTTCACTTACCGGACTCCGCCAAGAAGAGACCATCACGGTTACACACGCGGTTGGTGTATTTTAATTAAGATCAACTTCGGGTTTTCTACAATCGGACATTAACAATTTCTCATCTGCCACATAACCACGGGCACGGCTTTCGAAAGTTCATACCCTGCAGGGGTGTCCCAACTTAGCCCATGATAAGCTCTCGTGATCAACGAAGGTTATTCCTTCTCCCCGGGAAGACCCGATCAGTCTCGGAATCCCGGCTACAAGACCTTTCGACAATAATAAAACAAGTCCAACAAAGCCGCCCGATGCGCCGACATCCTGATAGGAGCTGCACATATCTCGTTCTCAGGGCAACACCGGATGAACACTCCGTACAGCTAAAACCAAGTCTCAAGTTTCCTTGAGAGGGCGCTGCAAAGGGCTCTAGTTCGGACCAACACTTAGACAAGCATTGGCCCGGGGGGCTGAATAAAGATGACCCTCGAGAGAGCGACTCTCAAGGGAAAAGTAGGTGGTGGTGAGGCAAATGGTAAAACCAAGTGTCGTGGAATTGTCACGGCAGATGTCCTTAGTGTCAGGACTTAGTCGCGAGGCCAACGCATCTATGTGGTAGCTTGAGAGGGGTTAAGTGGGACGAGAGACGCAGGGCGGATCAACACGCAAGACAAGGATTTAGACAGCTTCGGGCCCCGGGAAACATCATCCGGTAATAACCCTACATGCTGTTTGAGGCTAGGTCTCATTATCATCCCGAGGGAGACGCCGTAAACCGGCTCTTGTGTCTAGCCCTAGAGATTATTGATTGCTTGTAGCCTCTAACTTCTAACTTTTAACTTGTCCCTCTTTGGGGAGCCCTGCCCCTCCTTATATATGTTGAAGGGGGCGGTTTACATGTGGAGTCCTATTAGGATTAGGACTAGTCTATCTCTAATACAAACCGGATACAAGTCCTGGTCTTAACTCTTTGTAAGATAAATATTCCTTTCCTCCTAAACCGGCTCACCATAGTTGAACCGGCCTTCTAGGCCTTGGGTCTTGTCATCCGTCTGATCCGCCCGTCGGTTTACCAGTGAGTCATAACGACCAAGCGGATTGCTTGTAAACCGCCAAGGTTAGGGCGGGTCTTCAGATAAACCGCCAAGTCCGGCCGGGTTAACTTCCGGCCGGTTTACACCGCGGGGTATATCCCCGACATTAGCCCCCAAGTTTAGCTTGGATTTATCCATGGTAAACTTATGCTGCAAATAAACACCAGAACAAATTTGACAGGTTGTGCTCCGGATTAAAAATTGTTGTAAACCGGCATCCGATCATCCTTAGTCTTTGCCATTTCCACCTTCTAGAAAATCCGGGTCAATAACCAGCTTCATATTCAACTTGCTGACATTGGTTTCTCATAGAAAATATATTTGTGGAAAAATAATCCACTTGAGTCGGCTTCCAAAACGCCGGTTTAAGAAATATTGGTCTTGAAATATTCATCTGATATTCAGCCGGTTTGAAGATGATCCCGGTTTTGAAAACTTGCCGGTTTAACATTACCAAATGGCCGGGTTGTAAAAACTGATGACCCCGGATTATGATTGTTGCATACACCGGTTCATGATTGTTGCCAACATCGGTTTATGATTGGTGACGCCGGGTCAATCTGATTTGCTCAACAGAGAATTTGAAAATCTTTCTTCGATAATAATATAATATCTGTAGCCCCCAAGTGCCGGGTTGTCATGCTTACAGCAACCTGGGACTTGTAATTGACTGATGCCCATAAAACTTCAACCAAAGTAGCCCCCAAGGGCCGGGTCATTATGTAATAATCAGCAGGGACTTTGTAAATATAATCTTGTAAACTTTGAACAGCAATGTGTAGCCCCCAAGGGCCGGCTCAGTAAGATAATATTGAGCTGGGACTTTGATATATACTTCTATGAAAATAACATCATATGATGTAACCCCCCATCATGGGGCTTGAATCCACGTCCACAAGGTTAAGAGCCTTGTGTTTTACCAACTGAGCATTAGACCCTTCAATATAATAGATAAAAAGCTTTGTACCTTGAATAGTTGACAGGAGCAATTGGTAGCCCCCAAGGGCCAGCTCGTTACGATGTGATGAGTTGGGTCTTCAATAAGATGAGCAAAAATGACCTTGCATTAGCCCCCAAGTGTCATGGTGCTTGCTTGCAGCAACATGAGACTTGCATATTTGATGTAATCTCAATTTTGAATAATGTAGCCCCCAAGTGCCGGGTTGTAAGCCTGCAGCAACTCGGGACTATTCCTTCAATTGTATAAAATGATAACCATTGCGCTAAAGCGACTTTGAAAACCTTAATCATAATATCAACATGAGACTTGCATTTTTGAATATCAACTTTGAACAATGTAGCCTCCAAGTGCCGGGTAGTAAGCCTGCAGCGACTCGGGACTATTCCTTCAATTGTAGAATAAATCGTATCCATTGATAATATGATAGCCATTGCGCTAAAGCGACTTTGAAAACCTTAATTATAATACTGGTTATTAATAACCATAATAAAAATCCAGCCATGATGGCTATTCAAGATAATATAATCCAATAATTTATAAGCGCATGATTCCAATGATGCAATCCAAATATATACTGGCGACTTATAGTCCAAAGCCAGACCGGTTTAATAAACACTGGATAATTTATCATCATACTGGCGACTTATTGTCTTAAAGCCAGGCCGGTTTAACAAACACCGGATAATTTATAATCATGCTTTATTCAACCTGTTTCTGCATACAACAAGTTTAAAGTGTCCTGGCGGTTTACCGCCGGACGGGTCATAATGCCCAACATATAACCTAGGTTTATAACCAAGGCTGTGCTTAAAAATAATCAAATATGAAATATATCATACCTGTGATATAGTCAGTTTACCAACTTTTTGTAGTAAGAGTGATAACCCCAATCTTGAGTAATGATACCTCCTTCCATATTGTGCCGGTTTATGATAAAACCATACCGGGTCATGATAGACACCGGATTATCCATATATTATACTGGCGACTTGTAGTCAAACCAAACTGGGCTGATAGTCTCCGGATTATAACTTGATCGTGTACTGACAACTTGTAGTTGAAAGCCGAGCCGGGTTGATAAACACCGGTTTACTCCATAATAGGGTGGTAACAGAAAATCAAACCGGGCAGATAATCCCCGGATTAAGATTGGACCGTGTTCCGCCAAATTGGCTATGTTGAACCGGTGCAAAATATTGTCGGTTTAAAAAACGCAAATAAAATAGCAACTTCTCAAGAAAGGCTATTAAAGCAAAAAGCAATGGCAACAATTTTTGCAAAAGAAGAGCTCTACTGAGCTTGGTCAGATGGAATTACCATGGTCAGACGCAACCAAGCCCCCCGAAGGCGTAGCAATGGTGCCAGTCAGCCAGGATCCCAAAATGACTCGTGGCGTTACGCCGGCCAAGTGGCATTGCATTGGTTCGGATTCGACCAAGCCCCCAAGTGGCTTAGTGGGCTAGGGCCGATCAAGTGGCATTGCATTGGTTCGGACACGACCAAGCCCCCAAATGACTTATTGGCTGTTTAAAAGCCGATCAGAAGGCATTACCATCATCAAGACATGACCGAGCTCCCATAAGGTGTAACTACGGTTCAAGTCGATTAGGTCCCCAACTGACTTAGTGGCAAATGTGCCAGCCAGAAGGCATTACCGTCGTCAAGGCATGACCAAGCTCCCAGGAGGTGTAGCTACGGTTCAAGTCGACTAGGTCCCCAACTGACTTTGTAAGGATAGCTATGTTCTCTTTGGTTCGAATACGACCTATGTTTGAACAGGAAGCCCCATGTTTGAACCGCGCATCATGGCAGCAGGTCCTCTTCAGTAGTTTTTAACCTTTTTGCAAGAGATAAATTCTTCTTGAACCGGGATCTTGAACCGGATATTAAGAGCTTCAAAGCTTTGTGGGAGACATCTTTCCCTTGAACCGGATTTTAAACCGGAATCTTCATTTTCAGCCGGAAATTTTTTGACGGCCTTTAAACTCGAACTTGCGAGAAGTTAATTCCTTTTTGAACCGGACATTGTTAAACCGGATCTGAGCGCTTCAGAATTTTGTGGGAAAATAGATTTCTCTTGAACCGGATGGTAAACCGGATATTTGAGAGCTTCAGTGATACTGACTTCCCTTCAGCCAGGTTTCAAACCGGAATCCTTTCTGATGATCCGAAACTTCTTCATTGAGTCGGGATTTTGTAACTGTCATATACTTTCTAAGCCGGAAATTTTCTGGCGGCCTTTAAATTTTTATTAACATAACAGTAGCCTCCGGGATCGGGTTATCTTTCCCTCCATCGTCCTCGGGTTCTTAAACCGGCTGAAACTGGCAAGACTTGCTGCGTCATATCATCGTAGCCCCCAAGTCTCAAGGTGACTCGAGGAGTTGGCTTGAGATTCTCCATATTTGACCGTGATATAAACCAGTATAACTTGTATATCATTGGTGTTGATAACACGATGTGAATACACAGAAGGTTGAGGTGACTGTGGCGGGTTGTAAATGATCCCGTATGAACCGTGTCAGCAACTCGGCCAATGGTTCCTTCCAACTGGTGATTTCAAGTTAACCAAACTGTAGCGGCGGCGACTTGTGCGCCTGCCCATTGATCCACCGAGTACAGACGGCGGTTGATGATAATTTGCCTCCAATTTGAAAGAAAACCGGGCTACCCAAGCTGTGACTTGTTCATACTCAATAAATGGCTCATGCAGACAGGTGCGGCCCGGTATGTTGATGTAGACCGGACTGCGGGGGTTGGCAGCTTGTGCACGCGCTACTGGGTAATTCGCATGGCCCTGACGAGTTGACGCGGACTGGATCGCGATATAAACCGACACGGGTTGTCCAATAGGTCAGCGATATCATAATTCCTTTTTGCAATAGACAATTTGTCCGGATGGATTTCACTTGATATATCACGCCAGGGGTTATCCACCGTAGAGTTGATGATCACCATGTCGGCCTCAGGAGTTGTAAACCGGCGCAGACGGAGAGTCGGCCTATACGGGTGTTGTAAGCCGGCGCAGATGGAGAACCGGTCGCGTGTTGATGTAAACCGGACCACCGGCGGTTTACGCGCGTCCGTTAAGCAGTGTGGAACGGTCAAAAGCCAATATATAATGACGCCGGTGCACGCTCCATATGCATGGTGTAACACCAATGTTGTGGCGAATAATTGTCCTGCATATATAAAAATATGCAAAACCAACGTAATTGTTCTTTTTACAAAAACAATATATGTCAAAAAATAGATTTAAATGGATATCACCTGATTCGTTTGGGCCGGAAATAACCCGCCATGAAGTTGATGATAACTGTATGAAGCTAAAATCAATCACGGGTGAACCGGCCGCAGTGTGGTAAACCGGTGCGGATGGGTGAGTCGGTCGTGATGTTTGTAGGCCGGCACAGACGGAGCGAGTTGGCCATACAAGCAAACGGATGAATCGACCGCGGCGGCGAGGGCAGACGGGCGAGTCGTCCGTGGCGTGTTGATGTAAACCGGACCGCGATACACGTGTCCGTGAAGCTGCACGGCACAGCCAAACGTGCCTCCGCGGTATATACCACCCCTTTTTCTTTTAATAGCCGTCCTGCATTCAAAACACACATACCAAAGTAGTTTGTTTTCTAAGAAATTTAACATGCACTAAAATAAATCGGACGAATATCACCTGGTATCTTTATATCTCAGGTGATCATACTGGATAAGCACATTTAGCTCCGCGGATAACTCAGCATCGGAACATGGATTGTGTATATGGCTATGCGCTTGGTCCGGTGACCTGTGCCCAGCTTCTGGGTTTTACTGCCATAGTAGTTGAGTTTTCCTTGCTTCTGCCAGCAGATTTGAAACGACGGCAACCCATCATAGATACAACCATCTCTGAAGCCCTTGGCATTCAACTTATTGAAGATCCAAACTGCTGTAGAGTTCATTTACTACTTCCTTCCTGTATCTCACATTCGTTGCTCCAGCCAAGGCAACTCTCGAGCCGGCGGCTCGAGACAGAAAACAGGCCAAGGGATGAGGGTGGCAACTCGCGGAAACTCACGGCAGCCCGCGCCAGCGGCGACTCGAGGTAGGAGCGGTGACTCGGCGCGGCAAAAGCGGGTAAACGAAGGGCGCCTCAGGGACGAAGGCACTGCACTGGCGGTTTAAGGCCGCGGAGGTACCAGCTCACCCACGGCGGGTTACGGCGGCGGAGGCGGCTTGAGGTCGCGCCGAGGGGGCCACGGCAGAGGCGGAGCCATGGCTGTGAAGAACGGCAGCGCGCCAATGAGCCCGTAGCGGTTGCTCGTCGCGCGGCGGCAGTTCGCAGCAGGTGAGGCGGGTCATAGCAGGGCCCGAGCCGGGCGGCTCAGCAGAGGAGCACCACAGGCGTGGCGGCGCGTCCACGAGGTCAGCCTGGTGGCAGAGGCACGCCGGCGGGTTGGAGAAGAACGGCTCAACAGCGGAGCGGACCACAGCGACCCGAAGGCGACTTGGCAGGGTCCGGGTTGGAACCGGAGACAGACGGCTCAGCGCGGTCCTCCGCGGTCGGGAGGCAAGGCACGGCCGGAGGAACGGCAGCAGCGATGCGACCGGTGCCGGCGGGCGCGGCACAGCGGGGCGGAGTCCGTGAGTGAGGCGGAGCGCGTGCGGCCTGGCGAGTTCGAGGCGGAGGCGGCCCGAGGTGGAGACGAGCCCGCTGCAGTTTCCGATTCCACACCCACGACCATAACCCCTCTGTATCGTGGCTCCCTTTTTTTTCCTTACACAGGTAGTAGTAGTGGAGACGGAGACGGAGGTTCATGGGTGATGCTCCACGTGAGGCCACATAGATTTGGCTTTGCTTTTGGAACTTGTGCTCAGATTTGACCGGATTAACACCACTAGGAATCCCCAGCTGTCTTTGGCATCACGTGCATGAGGTTTTGGACACGGACGACGGAATCGTCAAAGCCTGTCGGTCTCGGCGGTTTGTATCTCGTATCGATTGATTTTGGATGCAAGACTTCGACCTGCAGCGGCAACTGAAATTAACCTTGCCTCGACGGACCATCTGGTCATGTACGCTGGCGTATAGACACAACCCTAACTTTCTCTTGATCTGTATCTCTCGCTTTGGCTTTTCGTTGACGATGTTATCTTCTGCCCCGGCTCTTTTTCATGTGGCACATCATAAACTTCTCGATCCCTAAAGAAATTCCTTCAAAAACTCAACATCACCGTGCGCAGGCCCCACGGTGGGCGCCAACTATCGTGGAATTGTCACGGCAGATGTCCTTAGTGTCAGGACTTAGTCGCGAGGCCAACGCATCTATGTGGTAGCTTGAGAGGGGTTAAGTGGGACGAGAGACGCAGGGCGGATCAACACGCAAGACAAGGATTTAGATAGCTTCGGGCCCCGGGAAACATCATCCGGTAATAACCCTACATGCTGTTTGAGGCTAGGTCTCATTATCATCCCGAGGGAGACGCCGTAAACCGGCTCTTGTGTCTAGCCCTAGAGATTATTGATTGCTTGTAGCCTCTAACTTCTAACTTTTAACTTGTCCCTCTTTGGGGAGCCCTGCCCCTCCTTATATATGTTGAAGGGGGCGGTTTACATGTGGAGTCCTATTAGGATTAGGACTAGTCTATCTCTAATACAAACCGGATACAAGTCCTGGTCTTAACTCTTTGTAAGATAAATATTCCTTTCCTCCTAAACCGGCCCACCATAGTTGAACCGGCCTTCTAGGCCTTGGGTCTTGTCATCCGTCTGATCCGCCCGTCGGTTTACCAGTGAGTCATAACGACCAAGCGGATTGCTTGTAAACCGCCAAGGTCAGGGCGGGTCTTCAGATAAACCGCCAAGTCCGGCCGGGTTAACTTCCGGCCGGTTTACAACGCGGGGTATATCCCCGACACCAAGGTTGGGCCTCGCTGGAAAAGTCTTATTCAAAGCGAACTGTCAAGGGGGTCCCATAAATCACTCGACCGCATTAGGGACACAAAATCCGGGAACATAACACCGATATGACGGAAACTAGGGCGGCAAAAGTGGAACAAAACACCAGGCATAAGGCTGAGCCTTCCACCCTTTACCAAGTATATAGATGCATTAATTAAATAAGCTATATTGTGATATCCCATCAAGTAAACATGTTCCAACAAGGAACAACATCTCCATGTTCCAACAAGGAACAAACTTCATCTTCACCTGCAACTAACAACGCTATAAGAGGGGCTGAGCAAAGCGGTAACATAGCCAAACAATGGTTTGCTAGGACAAGGTGGGTTAGAGGCTTGGTTTAACAATATGGGAGGCATGATAAGCAAGTGGTAGGTATCGCAGCAAAGTCATAGCAAAAGAGCGAGCAACTAGCAAGCAAAGATAGAAGTGATTTCGAGGGTATGGTCATCTTGCCTGAGATCCCGCAAGGAAGAAGAACGAGTCCATGAAGAAGACAAACGGACGTAGACGAATGGATCCTCACGATCGCAACGTTATCGGAACTAACCCGAAGAAACAACACCGGAAAGAAGCAAACAACATAGTAAACAACCATCACATAAACATGGCATGATATGCGAGATGAGATATGCAATGCATATGCATGCTCCGGAAGGAAAATATGAACAAGGCATAATCTTGGCAAACCAAGTATGCCACTGGATAGGTGAGGTGATTTCGGTTGAAATTGATATAAAGATCACCGGAATCGGATGCTCGGTTTGCAAATGACAAGCAAAACAAGAATGACAATATTCTGCCATTAACAGCATGATGCTACTTAGCAAGCAAAAAGAAATTAATCTACTGCACCCAAACATATCAACAAAGTATATGAAAGTGATCTACTCAAGATGCTTGACAAAAGATGAACACTAAGCTACGGCTAAATCACAGCACAACAGGCTCAAAGAAGCATGGCAAAAGTGCAAAAGATAACAGGTTCACAGACTTTGTGAAAATAACAACATGCCAGAAACTAACATCAGGATGACATGTTTAGGGCAAGCAAACAACATGCTACAGGGACAGGACATGGCAAATAAGGCATGGAATGAATCTAATCAAAGCACTTAACAAAAATCCCTTACTTTACATGAGCCAAAAAGGATCAGAAAATATAGTAGCACCCATGTTAATTAAGCAAGTTTCGTTACAGGTTTCAGACTTAGCAGAAAACTGGACATGTCAAAGACAAATAATTAAGCAAGTTTCGTTACAGGTTTCGAAGCACTCACTACAGAGCATTACATGATAAACTAAGCATACATCCATCAAGAATGCATGGCATAGAAGCTAGACATGGCAAGAACAACAATATATCATGCAAGGATCAACTACAACAAGCTTGGCAAAATTGAATAACATGTAAACAATCTGCCAGTAACATTTTATAGCAAAAGTAGAGCTCGATTGACTCAAGCTATGGCACTCCATAAATACAAAAAAAGGTACGGATGGATAAAGAAAATCCATATGCTCAAAACACTCTTACTGATCATGCTCAAAAGAGGCATAGATCTCTCGGAAACAACATGAACACATGGCATAAAAATAACAGCATGCAGGGACTGCGAAATTACTAAGTCTCTGAAATCAGCAACATTAAGTACCCTAGTTTGCATGCTTGTGCTAGTCACCACAAAGGTCTCAAAAATACATAGCATAAATCTCTGGAAATATGGCATGGCATATTACAAAACTCATGTAGAGCTCAACTTCATAGGATGCACATATCAATCATGGCAAAAATGACAAAAGTGCAAGTTCTGATAAGAATCAGAAACTAACATCACATAGCCCTCTTCTAACAGAATTTCGGGCATCAAGATGAACTCAAATGAAAATGATGCAATGGATTGACATTATGTACTCATCGAGGCAAACAATTTGACATATTATACACATGAAATGGAGTCACGGATGCAGAGTTATTGCATGATGAAGGGAGCAACAAAATGTCAACAAATAAAAGGACTTAGATGAAATTTACCTCCCGAAACAGATCTAGGGTTTCGGGGCACGCAGATCGAGGTTCGCCGGAATCGGCCGGAGTTGGTCACCGGGGTGGAGGGAGATGGCGGGGAGGAGCCGGAGGAGGACGGGGCCGGCCGGAGACGGCGGATCCAGGGCCGGGGAGGCCGGATCCGGCGCGGTGGAGGCGACGGACGAGGTTGGGCGGCGGCGCCGGTGGCGGAGCGGACGACGGCGGCTGGGGCGCGGGTCCGCGCGGGAGGCGGCGGGGGGCAGGGCGAAGGGGAGGCGCAGCATGGCGCGGTGCTCGGGCGGCGGCGCCGCGGGCGCGGCGGCGGGCGCGCTGCGTCGGCGGGGCGGAGTCGGCGAAGGCGGCGGCAGCGGCTCCGGCGGAGCTCGCCGGCGGGAGCGGCTGCCGGCGCGGCGAGGCGCGGTGGAGGCGGCGGACGGGCGCGGCGCCGGCGACCGGGCCCCGCGGGCCTCCTGCGGGCCGCGCGGGCCGGCGGCGGAGGCAGGAGAGAGCGGGAGGCCGGCGCGGGTGACGTGGCGCGCTCCGGTTGGAGGAGAGGGGCGGCGGGGCGACGTGGCGCGTTGTGATTGGATGGGGTGAGGTGGCCGGTGGACATGTCCGGCGCGGACGGACGTGTCCGGCGGCGGAGAGGGAGCGGGGCTAGGGTTGGACTGTGCGAAAATCCGGGAAGAGACACATATTTATAGGTAGACGGGGCTAGGAAGCTCCAAATGGAGTGCGGTTTTCGCCCACACGATCGTGATCGAACGGCGATGGACATGGGAGTGTCTTAGATGGGTTGTTGGGCTGTTATGGAGGGGTTTTGGGCTGCAACACACACGAGGCCTTTACGGTTACCCGGTTAACCGTTGGAGTATCAAACGACCTCCGAATGACCCGAAACTTGACAGGCGATCTACCGGTGCTATACCAAGGCTGCTTGGCAAACCTTGGACCATTCCGAGAAGGTTTAATACCCGCTCACGAAAAAAGGTAAAAGGGGACGCCGGGGGACATAGGAGCGCCGAATTGCAAAACGGACAATGGGGAAAATGCTCGGATGCAAGAGACGAACACGTATGGAAATGCGATGCACATGATGACATGATATGAAATGCAGATGATGACATGGCAAAGTGCAACACGCAAGCACAAGACATGGCAACGATGGCGAATAACTGGCGGACACCTGGCGCAACGAACCTGGGGCGTTACAACACTCCACCACTACGAGAGGATCTCGTCCCGAGATCTAGAATGGCATCGGAGGGTAAAACGGAAGAGAAAGAGAAGGCCAAAAGGGCTCCAGAGACGCGGCCCTGTTGAGCCCTGGGACGTTGACACAGATGCGCAGCCCGACATCCACGCCTGGATGGGGAGCTGCGCGCGGTGAGCGGCGGTCGCCACGCATGGCTCTCGCATCTTGCAGCTCTTGAGTGGTCTTGGTAATGAACTCCTGAGCGGTGGGCGCTCCTCGCCTTGCGTCCTCCTGAGGGAATCATGCCACAAAGAACGCCTCCAGATGGTGCCCGAGCACTTCCCTTGTGATGTTGGCAAGGTTTGAGGCCCTCCAGAAGAGAGCCCCTGAGCCCTGCCCAAGGAGGGCGCCGGGCGCGCCTTCCTATGCAAGGGAGGGAGGCGCCCCAGGTGCGGGCGCTGATCCTGACGAGGTACCTT
Organism: Aegilops umbellulata; assembly: GCA_032464435.1. Classification (NCBI taxonomy): domain Eukaryota; kingdom Viridiplantae; phylum Streptophyta; class Magnoliopsida; order Poales; family Poaceae; genus Aegilops; species Aegilops umbellulata. The sequence continues at coordinate 73,517,625 of CP136059.1, forward strand.
TCGCGACGCCACCCTCCTGAGGTCCTGCATGGAGTAGCTACTTCTTCTTGGGGACAACCTCAGGAAGCTATCGAGCTGCACTATTGTCAGGGTCATCGATTGACGCTACTTGGAAGGCACGCTCGAGGGAGCACACCACATCTCTTTCTTCGCAGGGGATGGGGATGATCCCGCCACTCCCTGGCATTTTGAGGACGTTGTAGCCGTGGTGCGTCACCGCCATGAACATGGCCAGGGCTGGATACCCAAGGATGGCATTGAATGGCAGACAGATGTGTGCGACGTCGAAGTCGATGAGTTTAGTGCGGTAGTTGTTCCATTCTCCGAAGGTGACAGGGAGGCGGACCTACCCTATCGGTGTGGTGGAACCGCCGGTCACTCCTGAGAAAGGCTTGGTAGGCTGAAGCTGGTCGTAGGGCACTTGGAGGTTGTCGAACATGTCGACGGACAAGACGTTAAGCCCTGCGCCACCGTCGATGAGAGTCTTGGTGACTTGTACGTTGTAGATGACGGGTGAACAGAGCATTGGGAGAGTGCTAGCTATGGGCACACACTTGAGCTGATCTGCCAAACTAAAGGTGATGGCGCACTTGGACCACCTGAGCGGGCATGTGGCTTCTAGCTTGGGAAGGACTGCGTTCACCTCGCGTGCAAACTGCTTGAAGATGCGTTGTGAGGCTGGGGCTTGAGCTCCGCCTAGGATGAAAGCGATGGCACGCGGCTCCTCGAAGCTCCCAGCCCCCTCGTCTTGATGGTGGTCGTCGTTCCTCCTTGGTGGTGGCGGCAGCGGAGGAAGCCCAGCATTGCCATCAGGATGATCCTCGCGAGCCTGATCCCTCCAGGCTCCCTCGCGAGGCTGACCCTGCCAGCGGTCCTCATGAGGCCGGTCGTGCCACTCCTGGCGCGGGCCACAATCATCCCAGCGTCCGCCACCACGTCCTCCTCCTCGGCCGTAGCCCCGGTCATTGCGCTCGGGGCGTCAATTGAAGCATCCTTCTCAAATGGCCCTGAGCTCTTGGCAGTCGCTTGTGTTGTGGCTATGCAGGTTGTGGAAGGCGCAGAACGGTCGGCCGCCATAGGATGACTCGGGCTGGTCCCTGCCGCGCTTGGTGTCCGGCACTGCTACGAGCACGGCTGCTCCCTTGCGCTTCACGTCTTTGGCCTTGGATTTCTTCTCCTCTGGGTCCACAGCTGGGAGCTCGAGGAGGGAGAGGCACCCTTCCTCAGCTCTTGCGCACTTGGTCGCCAGGTTGAACAGCTCCAGAGACGTGCACAGCTCCTCGTGGATGGCGAGCTCCTCCTTCATTTTGACGTCGCGGACGCCATCAGAGAACGCTGAAATGATGGCCTCGTCCATCACCTTAGGGATCTTAAGACGAACGTTGTTGAAGTGCTGGATGTACTTATGGAGGGTCTCTCCTGGTTGTTGCCTAACGCGGCGCAGATCACCCGCGGCCGGGGGGCGGTCGCGAGTGCCCTGGAAGTTGGCGACGAAGCGGTCATGCATCTCGTTCCAGGATGAGATCGAGCCTGGAGGCAGGTTCAGGAGCCACGAACGAGCGCCGTCTTTGAGCGCCATGGGGAACCAGGTCGCTATGACTTTCTCGTCGCCGTTGGCCGCCTCGATGCTCAGCTCGTAGAGCTGCAGGAACTCCACATGGTCGGGGTGCCGTCATAGCGTGGAGGCAGGTCTGGCTTCAACTTGCCCGGCCAGGCGATGCTACGCAGCTCTGGGGTGAAGGCGCAGCAACCGGCCGTGGTCACCGGGGCCCGTCCTGGAGGTGGAGCATGGTCTTGGCGCCCGCGCACCGCCACGGCAAGCGGCACGGGGCCCTGCCGTAGCAAGCGATCCTGACGCGGCAGTGCAGGCAGTGGTGGAGCGTTCTCTTGCGGGCGAGGGACTTCCTGGCAGCTTCCTTCTCCGTGCACGCGTGTCGGACGCGGTGTTGCGTCACGGAGCCGCGTGCCTTGGCGCCGTCATGGTGCAGAGGTGGTGGAGGTGCTCCGTGAGCTACGTCGCCCGTAGCTGGCGGTGGACGAGGCAGCGAGAGGGACGGTGCGGGGGAGCCCCCTGCGGCGCTGAGAAGCTCGGCGGAGCGGTCCAGCCAGTCCTCGTAGAGGTCGTCGATGGGGCCGTAGTGCAGGAGCTCATGTGCCATGCACAACACGGCCTGCGTCTCCACAGGAGAGCGGTGAGCGTGGGATGACGAACCGGCCGAGGTTAGTGATGGAGTGGCGTGCGGCCGTCCCGCCGCACCAAGGGGTGCAGCGAGGATGTTTGCTGCTTGTTCCCCGCCGGCCGGTGGTGGCGTTTGCGGCAGGTGACGGACAACGACGGGGTGGCCCGCCGACGGGAGCCGTTTGGGTGACTCGGGTGGCGAGGGCAGCCCTGCGCTCAGCGCGGGCTCGGCGGACGTCCACCATCGATGCGATGAAGCGATGGGGCGTGGATCAACGGAAGGAAATCTTTGGCGCACCCCTACCTAGCGCGCCAAATGTCAGATCTCGGGTTCCGGCAAATCCCTTAAGGTTCAAACACTGTGGTGTGCGCGAAGATCTCCCCCTCACAGATCGCACCCTCACACGCTTCATGATCTCTAGGATAGCTCGACGAACTCGCAACACAAGGGACACAAGATTTATACTGGTTCGGGCCACCGTTTTGGTGTAATACCCTACTCCAGTGTGGTGGTGGTGGATTGCCTCTTGGGCTGAGGATGAACACTACAAGAGGAAGAAAAACCTCCTGAGGAGGGGTGTTCCTGTGCTCGGTGAACTTGTGTCGGTGAGGGTTCGATCAGCTTAGTCTCAGTTGCCTTCTAATGTGGTGGCTAGTCCTATTTATAGTGGCCCTGGTCCTCTTCCCAAATATTGAGCGGGAAGGGATCCCACAACGGCCAATTTGAAAGGGGACAGCTAGTACAGCTTATCCTGACAAAAGTAGTCTTCGCCTGCAAAAGGCTCTGGTGGTAACGCCGCCTTGGGCTCCATGGTGACTTCCGTCCTGCCGTCCTGCTGGTCTTGGTCTCGTTGCACCGATACGGAAACCTTTGCTTGACGCCTCAGCACTCCTCGCTTGTGCTTGCCTCCTTAGCACCAAAGAGGAAACAAGGACACTATGCACGCTGGCGCCCGCCTGGCGCCCACCTGGTCTCGATCGTCATGGCTCACGTCACTGGAACCTCGTGAGGTTTGCCTTGCCTTGATCTCTCTACCCCTCGCGAGCCAGCCTGGTGAGGCCTCTTTCGAGGAGGTCTTGTGTCGTCCGCCTCGTGAGGCTTGGCCCCTCGCGAGAGTCTTGAAAGCTTGTTTGTGAAGATGGGTCGTACGAGCCCGCTCGCAGAGCCACGCCGTGGGCCACAGGCAGGCAAGTCTGGGGACCCCCGTTGCTTGAACGCCAACACACGCAAGGAAGTGCCACCTTATTACGTGAAAAAAATTGATTCCCCCTGCTAGCTAGGACCCACCAGATTTGTAGGCTGACTTGCGGGCCTACTAAGTTAACGCGTACGCAGGACTTTGTCAACTGAGTCAATAAACGATTCTAGCTGCACTAACCGTTCGATGTTAATCCAACGGCCAAGCTGCATCGTCAACCTCTGGTCTTGTTGCTCCAGCTGCCCAAACCTGCGCCCACCGCACCGCCTGCTCCAGCCTCCCGTGGCCGGCTGTACTGCCGCGCAGGCGTCACCGCCCGACCATACTACTACTGGCCCGGCCTTGCCTCTACTCACCCACACCCCCTGTTATTCTCCGGAGACGCTAGCCTCAAACCGCGGCCGAAGCAGTCCACCCTCGTACTCCCCTCCGAGTGGGCATCCACTGCTATGTATTCCTTGGCTCCGGGTATTTTCCTTCCTAGGTCGCGCCGTCGTCCACCACCTTGGTGCTCTCGGGAAGTTCGGTGTCGTCAACGCGGTCAACAAACAACATCCATCAGAAGAGGACTGTAAGTGGAGAGGCTGACAGCTGGGTCCATGGCCGCACGCAAGGAAGTGCCTCCTTATTACGCGTAAAACAATGATTCCTCCACCTGACACCTCGGGCCTACCAAAAGGGTGTCTGTGTTTTGCAAAAAAGAGTTTCCCCCTGACAGCTGGGACCCACCAGCATTATCTTCGCATAGAAGGAACTGCCTTTTTACCCCTGATAGCTAGGACCCACCAGGTTGAAGCGAAGGTAGCGTTATCTGTGCGGCCGCGAACGTGTAAGTACATAGCGGTCGATCGGTGTCTCTGCAGCGATGTACCGTGGCCGAGTAAGGAGAAGCACGTGTTGAAGTAGAGGCGCCGACGTAGCATGTCACGCAGTCTCGTCTATATCGTGTACACGTACGTACGGCCACACTGCAACATAGTAAATACGGCTACGTATGTACATACGGGCGGGGTCTTGAACGCGTACAACGACTAATCCTTTTCATCGGAAGCCAACCGGCTGGGTCGGAATGGAGAAACTGTGTCGTGTTCATGGGGAGGCAACGGAATGCGTCGTGTTCATCGGGACGGAAAGGAATACGTCGTGTTCATTGGGAGCCACCCGGCTTGCACACAACAGCCGATCAAAACGAGGCCTAGCATACCGCAGAACGGAGGAAATGGCCTTGTGTTCGACCAGCCACGGTCGAAATGGGATCCTGTTCGTTGGGAGGGGTCTGGCGTACCGCAAAATGGAGGAAACGGACTTCTCTTGGACCTCCTACAGTCGATACGGGGTCATGTTGATCGGGAGGGGTGTGGCGTACCGCAAAACGGAGGAAACGGACTTGTGTTGGAGCGCTATGGTTGAAACAGGGGTCCTGTTCATCGGGAGGGGTGTGGCATACCACAAAAATGGACCCCATGGGATAATTTTCATCTCCACCATCGGCTGCCTCCACGGACTACTGTTCATCCACTGTCAGCCTCCTCCAGCCTCCACCTCTGATTGTTCATCCACGGGCTCCTTTTCATCCAGCTTCCACCGCTCCTCCACCGGCTACTATTCAACCAGCCCTCTCCACGGGGTCCTGTTCAACCACCACTCCACGGGCTACTATTCATCCAGCCCTCCACCGGCTAATGTTCAACTAGCCCTCCACGGTGTCGTCCTGTTCATCCAGCCCTCCACGGGGGCCGTCCTGTTCATCCAGCCCTTCACGGGGTCCTGTTCATCCACGCCCAACCGGCTCGATCGATCAGAGTCCTGTTCATCCAGCGGCAATGGAATCTACTACCACGGGGTCCTGTTCATCCACCCCCCATCGGGAACTGTTCATCCAACCCCCCAACAATGCTCACTGTTCATCAAGGGAAGGAGGCAGCATGCGTTAGCAACAGTAGCGAAGGAATCGCTCGATCGGGTTAAGTTAACAGCCAGGGATCAGTTGATCGCTCGGCTTCAGTAACACGTAGCCTGCAGTGCAATCTCTCGGGTTCAATAGGCGAATGCATCGCTCGGGTTCAGTTAGAGCCCAACGCCTTGCACCCACGCACATACGTGTACGAGAGAAACGTGCATCGCTCGGCCCCCGACCACCCACCGTAACCGGGAACTCTCCGATATTTTCTTTGCCCTTGCTGCTACCACGGCTTTTTCCGTCATGGACGACCCAAAGAATGTCATGCAGGTGCGTCTCCGGCCCGCCCAGGACAAAAAGCCCATTTTCTGTCATGATTTTTTGTCATAGATATCGGGTTTTGTCATAATTATCATCATAGAAGTGTCATAAGCATGATAGAAAATATTTCATTTGGCCCAAAATGTCACGAATGTATCTTTTTTGTAGTCTTAGCCTCTAGTTAGATGTGTTTTGGTGTTTTAATTTAGTGTTTGATCCAAGCAAGACCTTTGGGATGACTTATGGTGATAGTTGATTTGATCTTGATGAAAAATAGAAACTTTTGCGCCAGTAAAACAATTTAAAAAAAATCAAAGAAGCGTGATTTTGATCTGAATTTTTTACACAAGATTGATATAAAAAGTTCCTCTGCTATCCTAAATTTTCAGAATATTTGGAGTTAGAGAAGTATGCGAAGTTTTCAGATTGCTACACATTGTTCTATATTTGACAGATTCTGTTTTCATTGAGTTGTTTGCTTATTTTGATGAATCTATGGGTTGTATCGGGGTTTACGAACCAATGAGAAGTTGGAATATAGTAGATATTACATAAATATAAATAAAGAATGGGTTCACAACAATACCAAAAAGTGGGATTTATTTCTTATACTAACAGATCTCTTGAGTTTTCTCGTGTAGTTTTGTGTTGTGAAGTTTTCAGGTTTTGGGTAAAGATTTGGTGGACTATGGAATAAGGAGTGGCAAGAGACTTAGCTTGGGGATGCCTCAGGAAATCCAAGGTAATATTCAAGGAAAACCAACACTGGTGCGCGTCGGCGGTTTAAAACCCCTTTCCACGACGGCATTTTGAACCGTCGCCTAGTGAGTGTGGCTGATAGGGGAGTCCTTCCCACACGACCCAGAAACCGTCGGGGATAGGGCCCCTACAATACTCCCACTCTTTTTTGCTCGCATTGCCATCGCAGTCGGTATTCTGTGGTGCTACATTTACTATTATAGAACATGTATGATGCGCAACCCATCACAAACGGTTCACCGTGAAGAATATTAGCTAATCGTCGTATGTGTGTTGGACAGGATTACGAAATGTCGGTCGTCGTAACATCGTCGTACATGACAACTATTGCACACACTATTCTGTGCTGCAACGTTTATTATGCATACTTCATCAGAAACAGTTCACGGTTGCGAATCGTGTACGATAAGGCAACTAAAACAAACGGTTAGTTTGCCTGCACCGTTTGTGATATTATCTGACATTGCACACACTTTGCAAACGGCAACCGTGTGCATGCTTGCACATGTTTCCTCTCTGTGAACCATCTCCGATTATGGTGCATATCACAAACGTTTGTGTTTTACCAACCATGTGTGTCATAACAACTTGGAGAGCGTAATTTCACCGTAATTTAATTGCTGCTTTTCCAAATTGTACCATATTTGGATTTGAATTTGAATGTATGCTACAGCTTTACTCATATCCATCAGGTTCAAACAACCAATGCATTATTCGATTCATAGGTGCATACGTTCAAGAATTACATAAGAACCAAATAAAGAATGATGAACCATATTTGTATAGTTGTACTATTAAAGGCGGTAAAGAAAGAGGTGAAATATATTATGGTTGCTAAACAAGGTGAAGCGTAATGCCCATATTGTTCCCTCCTCCATGCAGAAGGCACGCACGACTCTAGTCCAACCCCTTGTGATGGCCGACCGCCCATCCTTTATGGTCTTCATGAAAACATCAAGATAATCATCGTGTTATGGTAGAAATACTTTAACCTTTTCATGCCCACCAATCATGTAGTTTGAGAGGTAATCTTGAGTAAACTATTTTGGCAACCATTGCAAAGGAAAAAGATTCAGACATTGTCATCTAACACAACTCATTATGGGTAGTAAAAAGAAGGCTGCAGAGTTCTTACTTACCATCCTGCAGTTCATTGTTGTCTTGGATAAAGTATAAACAAATAGTTTAATTGCCATCTTTGGACCCATTTTACTAACAATCTTTATCAGCTTCCGCACTTGATGCTGGTTCATCGATATCTTATTGCCCCATACGCAGAAAGGGTCGAAACGCAGATCTTTACCAATGACATGTGTACCTAAAAGCACCAAGTTAATATTAGAAGGTAAACATCAATTGCACAATGATGTTGTACAACACTCTTTTATAATATGTCTATATACATCCGTATGTGGTAGTCCATTTGAAATCTCTAAAAAAACACAAATATTTAGGAATGGAGGGAGTATCTTATAACATCCAGTGTACTCACATATTAGATGAATTAACATCTTATATTATGGGCCGGAAGGAGTTTAGTTCATTCTTACAAATTATCTGCTGCTGTATCCACAGGTTACAGTTAGTTTGAGCAAGTTTAGTGTAACGCCCACGATGCGGCTATATCTCTCACGTGTCGAGGCACGACTTAGAGTCATAACCGCATTGTGGTTGTGTCGCAAGAAGGGTCACCTTCACACAATCCCATGTACTGAATAAGAAAGGGATAAAGAGTTGGCTTACAATCGCCACTTCACACAATACATGAATTAAACATACACCATCAGAGTATAATTAAGGTCCGACTACGGAACTAAAAATAAAAGAAGACAACCCCAAATGCTAGATGCCCGATCATCCCAACTAGGCTCCACTACTGATCATCAGGAAAAGAGACATAGAAACGATCAAGGTCTCGTCGAACTCCCACTGGAGATCGGTTGCATCACTTGCACTGGAATCATCGGCACCTGTAGTTGTTTTGGTAGAATCTGTGAGTCACGAGGACTCACCAATCTCACACCCGCGAGATTAAGACTATTTAAGCTTATGGGTAGTATGGGGTAATGAGGTGGAGTTGCAGCAAGCACTAAGCAAATATGGCGGCTAACATACACAAATAAGAGCGAGAAGAGAAGCAACGGAACGGTCGAGAAACTAGAAGTGATCGAGAAGTGATCCTGAAACTACTTACGTTCATACATAACCCAAAAAAATAGTTTAATTCATGTAACACAACTCATTATGGGCAGTAAAAAGAAGGCTGCAGAGTTCTTACTTACCATCCCGCAGTTCGTTGTTGTCTTGGATAAAGTATAAACAAATAGTTTAATTGCCATCTTTGGACCCATTTTACTAACAATCTTTATCAGCTTCCTCACTTGATGCTAGTTCATCGATATCACATTGCCCCATACGCAGAAAGGGTCGAAACGCGGATGTTTACCAATGACATATGTACCTAAAAGCACTAAGTTAATATTAGAAGCTAAACAGCAATTGCACAATGATGTTGTACAACACTCTTTTATAATATGTCTATATACATCCGTATGTGGTAGTCCATTTGAATTCTCAAAAAAGACAAATATTTAGGAACGGAGGGAGGATCTTATAACATCCAATGTACTCACATATTAGATGAATTAACATCTTATATTATGGGCCAGAAGGAGTTTAGTTCATTCTTACAAATTATCTGTTGCGGTATCCATGGGTTACAGTTAGTTTGAGCTAGTTCGGGCTCAAATAGCCCTAAAGTATATCTAAACAAGAGGACTAGTTTGATCTAGTTGCATCTATAACCCACCCAAAAAACTAGTATCCAACCCAGGAGGTGCTAATTGGAGTTAGTTCTCCTAGTGCATTTATTGTCAACATAACCCTGCCATCCAAACAACTCTTTGGATGGAGTTAGTTCAGGCTTACTAATGAGCTAGAAACTAACTCTATCCTCTAGCTAAGTTGAGTATCCAAACATGGCTGTGTTGTTGCTGTTGTTGCTGCTGCTGCTCTTCAACATATATATAAACATCATGAGAAATTTAATGTAACACTCTTCCTTGTTGCTACGTAGCCTAGGATTGCATATTTAGACATTATGTACAATGCATGTTGCTATGTAGCCTCAGATATATTACATATGGCCCTAGTTAACCTAAGGAAAAATGGGTTGCAGATATATTCAGTTAAAAGTCCGATTCACCAATTAGTCCCTTATCATTCGCCAGCCTATATGGTACCAGCTATCGATATCCCGAACAGTGAGCAGATATAAGCCATGGGATGAAACTAACCTCGATGGAAAACAACAGTCGTTCCCAAAATTGTCCTGTGTAGGTACGTTAAGAAGCATGTTAAGCACAACAGGCTAAACATCAACCAAAATTACACATGGCAGGCAAAATAATCTCCAAGAGATAGCTTCAGTGTGCAGGTTTAAGCACGCTAGTAAAGCAAAACAAGTGGAAAGGTGTGCTAAATGCAACAGGCCAAACATTTAACAACAAGCAAACATGGTCATTCAAACTGGTATTGTGCCGGTCTAAGTACATTGGTTATGGTTAAATAAAAATGGAAAGGTGTGTTAACTACAAGATGCAGCAACCAAATGTAGTCATTCATAGTGGTATTGTTGAAACTGGTACTGATGAAATTGAACTGCACAGTTCATACTTGCACATATAGAACATCACGTTGTGAATAACTGGAATAAACAAGGCATACTACAAACAACCAAAGATAGCATTTGAAACTGAACATATGCTAACTATAAACAACCGAACAATCAAAAAACTTTAAAAGATGCATATGCTAGCTATAACAGGCTTAACATCAAGCAAATATATGCATTCCTATCGTTATGTTTAAAACTGGATTGATGAAATGTACTGCATAGTAAGTAACTGCACATATAGAGCATCACATTGTGAACAACTGAAATAAACAAGGCATACTGCAAACAACTGGATATAGCAATTAAAACTAGACATATTCTCACTACTCTACAAAAGGGACTCGACAAAAAAAATCATGGATTTCCCCCTGTGAAGAGGCACGACAAAACAAATCACGAGTTTCCTCACTTGTCACGGATGGGCTCGTTCCCGTGGGAAGAGCACGGACCATGGATGCGCTCCATGTTGTCGCATATGGGATCCTTCCCCTTGGAAGAGCACAGCTGTAGGGTGCACTCCCTCATGTCGCAGATGGTCGCTTTCCCCTTGGAAGAGCAGATGGGATCTTTCCCCTTGGAAGAGCCGGAGAGGTTGCCCTCCTCGTGGTCGCCATCGATGAGGTCTGACTTGGAAGCTGTGGATCCCAAGCCAGTGTCACAGAACGTGTCCTTCAGAAATGACAAAAGGGGCTCAATGGCGATGTAGAATGGCAAATTGTTGACAGTGAGCCAGACGAGATCAGCGGCGGGGCCATGGATGAGATCTATGGCGGTTGAACCCGAGGGGTTGGGGTGGGCCACTTAACCCGTGACACAGCCCGCCTCAGGGTGTCGCTGTCAATGACGTCAATGTCGTAGCCGGCAGACAAGACATGCCCGCATACTCTAGCCCGCTGCTTGATTGCCTGCTGCCAGTAATGGTCGTTATCTTCCTCGGCGACGCCGGGCGAAGAGACGGCTATACACCTCTTTTGGGCCAGTTGCTCCTTGAGCTCCACGCGAAGTGTAGCCGGGCTTAGGTTGCGATGCTCTGGAGTGGGGGATGGGGATGGGGATCTGTGGGAAAGGGCACGTCGGGCAGGCGTCATCTAAGTAACTTAGGGCGGCCTGGGTATGGAGATCGCTGAATAATCTGCACGGGCAAACCGGCAGATGTTGACAATGGAGACCTTGCGGCGGCGGCGACAGTGGCGGCGGGGACTTTGCTAGGGTTTTGAGAGAGGGAGGGTGTGTGTGTGTGCGCGCGCACACGCACGCCCGAGGAGGTTTTGGTGTGTGTGTGTGTGGAGGCGGGCGCGGGGTGTTTGAGGAAATGACACGGGTACTGAAAATTTTACTACGCGGGAGTCAAAGGCGGGAGTGAAATGCCGGGGTATTGAAAATTTTGATGATAGTGCATCGCACACGGTCCGGAGATAACAACCATGTGTTATGAAACAGAAAAACCCTCGAGGCGGGCATATATTTTCTAGGGATGCAGGCAGGATTGGGAACAAGAAACATCGCACAGGTCCGGAGATAACAATCATGTGTTATGAAATAGGAAAACCCTCGAGACAGGCAGATATTTTTGAGAGGGGGAGCCTTGTGGAGCCCAATGTACTGTGCGGATGTGTGTGTGATAGGTGCACCGGCGTGGCACACGGTTAGTTTGAGTGAACCATATCTGTTGCGTCATCTGACTTGTCTAATGTTCATAAATTTGGCGAAAAATGACACAGGAGAGGGACAGAACACGAACACACTTGCATGTGGACCAAATTTATGTATCAAAAGGGTGGTTTGATTTTCAAATACCAAACACAACTTCGATGTGGCACCTCTCTCGCAAAGCGCACAGTATTGCTTGCCCCCACCCCCCTCGTGTCGGCACGAAGGGAATCCTAAGCTATGAATGCATGCCCCCTCCCCCAATCCAAGGTTCACCTATCAAAGTGTGAAGTAGCTAGCAGCCCCCTCCTCCCCCGTGTCGGCAAGAAGGTAATCCTAAGCTATGAATGCATGCCCCCCAACCGAGGTTCACCATAGCAAAGTGTGAAGTAGCTAGCAGCCCCCCTCCCTAGTGTCGGCACGAAGGCAATCCTAAGCTATGAATGCATGCCCTCCAACCGAGGTTCACCTAGTAAAGGGTGAAGTAGAGCTAGCATCCCCCCTCCCTCGTGTCGGCACGAAGGGATTCCTAAGCTATGAATGCATGCCCCCCAAACCAAGGTTCACCTAGAAAATTGCGAAGTAGCTAGCAGCCCCCCTCCCTCATGTCGGCACGAAGGGAATCCTAGCTAAGCTATGAATGCACGCCCTCCCCTCCAACTGAGGTTCACCCTAGCAAAGTGCGAAGTAGCTAGCAGCCACCCCTCCCTCATGTCGGCACGAAGGGAATCCTAAGCTATGAATGCACATGCGCCCCCAACCGAGGTTCACCTAGCAAAGTGCGAGGTAGCTAGCAGCCCTCCTCCATCGTCTCAGCATGAAGGGAATCCTAAGCTATGAATGCATTCCCTTAGCCCTAACCGAGGTTCACCCAAGCAAAGTGCGAAGTAGCTAGCAGCCATCCCTCCCTCGTGTCGGCATGAAGGGAATCCTAAGCTATGAATGCACATGCCCCTCCCCCAACCGAGGTTCACCTAGTAAAGTGCGAAGTAGCTAGCAGCACCCCCTCGTGCCGGCACGAAGGGAATCATAAGCTATGAGCAGACCTCCCTCCCCCCCTAACCAAGGTTGACCTAGCAAAGTGCAAAGTAGCTAGCAGCCCCCACCCCCCTCGTGCCGCCACGAAGGGAATCCTAATTAATCTATGAATGCATGCCCCACCCCCCAACCGAGGTTCACCTAGCAAAGTGCGATGTAGCAACCCCCTCCCCCCCCACACACTCACACTTTCAGTCGACGGGCCAGAGAGGCATATATCTCACCAATATGGATCGTAAAACAGACCAAGAATAATCCACCTTGGTCGTACAACCTCTCTCTTGTTGTTGATCAAAGTGATGGCCGTCCATGCGACCCCGGAGATGGGCTAGCTCGCCAATAATCATTCAAGTAGCTAGTCCCTGAAGACAACCACTACATGTGTGTGGCCCAAACATATGTATGGAGAGGTGTGTTTTTGAGTAGCATGGCACCGTGATTTCGAACTAGAAATCCCCACACTAAGTGAGGGTTAGGTTGACGATGCATATGTATGTTACACCACACTTCAAGCCAACGACGGGGATTAATATATGCATGCATGCATGCATAGTATATGCGCTCAAACTTAATTAGGTCTGAATCTCACCATGACCTATACTACGATAACACGAACCAAATGAAGAATCTGCCAATACAAAAAAATACACTTCCGTGATGATACGTGTTTGTCACAGTAGGTCACGATATGTGTCATGCATATACATCCATGACAAATTTATGACAGAATCAAGATAGTCATACATGTGCTGTCGTAGAAGTGTTCCATGACATTACCAAAATTATCATCACGAAAGTGTCCACTTCCATGACGATAAATCACGCGTCACAGAAGTGCTTTCGTCAAGGGTGATCGACACGTGGCATCCACCGTAAGATAACCCATTAATAGCCCCGGCCAGTGGGGATTTTCCACGTGTAAAATCATCATTGGCTAGAGGAAACACGTGTCGGCTCACCGTTGGGACAGATGTCATCCACTCATTGGACCCAAAGCGCCTATGATACGTCGGCACATGGCACGGCCCAATAGAGGCTCGTGTAGGTTAAAAAGGCCGGCCTAGTCAAAGGCCCGTAGTACTTACTCAGGTACTAGTGGGCCAGCCCAATACGGCCTAATTAATAAAGGCCCATTTATGGCCCGAAGCTAGATCTGGCCCGTTAATTGTTCGCCGAATATTTGGGCCCAATTACAGCCCAGTGACTTTCGGCCTATTAGAGGCCCGATGTAGACATGGGCCCATTTCAGCCCAGTGTGACTTTCGGCCTGGGAATAGCCCGTGCTGCCCATGGGCCATATATGGTCCGATGGGACATCGGGCCCACTAACGGCCCATGATAAAGGTGGCAATAGTTAAGCCCAACGTGACTTTGGGCCTGTTAAAGGCCTATCGCATAATTCGGCCCGTTGATGTGTGTACTAAGCTTTCAGCCTCTTAAAGGCCCATGATATCAGTGGGCCAACTAAGGCTCGAGATATGTTTCGGCCTGGTAACTGCCCATGATATAACTGGGCCCAAAAAGGCCCGGTCTACATTTCATCCTGCTGAAGGCCCGTCGACGACTAGTGAAAATTGAGGCCCAATATGCATCTCGGCCTGCTAAAGGCCCATGGTTTCATCTGGGCCATAACAGGCCAGTACAATATTCAGCCTGTTAATGGCCCAATGCTACCTGGGCCAAACTAAGCGCTGGGTCCACAAAAGGCCCAACTAAAATATATGTCGGTGTAAGTTGTGGGCCTCGCGCAAAGAGTGAAGTCCCCAATCATTCGGGCTGAAGAAAGATGCAGGCTAGCCCAATTGTGGCCCGCTAAACATCATGCCTGTTAGAGGCGAATGTTTCGGCCCAGTCGACTACATCTGATTTTTTTTTCAGATAGCGAATGATGGCAGTAACTAGTAGGACTTAAGAACAAACCTACTCTATACAATAAAGAAATTACGGCATTGTAACTAAGAATAAACCTACACTATACAATAAAGGATTTATGGTATATTACATCCACTGGGCATCGAAGTTCACCACCCGTGATCATAAAGCGCAACGAAGAAGCAGATTACAAAAACTGGGCACCACTGCAGCGTAACAAAATAATACTGAACTGAGACCACTTCCAAGACAGTTTAAGAAAGGTTAGCCTTGCGCGGGAACTACTATGCAAGCTGCTGAGCAAGGCTGTGAGACCGGCCTAGCATGTCGGTCATAGCTTCCAGGTGTAGCTGTTTAGCGATGAGGTTCTCATTGGTGTTCTCCGCAATCTTTCTTAGAGATAAGACTTCAAGTCTTGAGTTGCAGAATGCCTTTCTGCTAGAACTTGGGACTGAAGAAGTCGAACTGATTCACACAAGGAATTCTGTGAGCTTGTCTGACTGCTAGTCTCAAGTAACTTGAACACTGCATCAAGACAAGACTTTGGAGTTGTCTCGCTATCTTCTTGATGTTTTGCCTTCTTTGCTGCAATATATGTTGGGTTTGTCTCACGTCCTTCAGCGGACTTGTGCATGCCATCAGGCTTATCACCCTGAAACAAAGCAGAGAGATGACAGGTTTTGCACGTGTATAAACAAAGATGATAACTGTGCTGTCAATTCCATCCAATTTCAAATAGAAAATAAAGAGTAAGTTCAAAATATCAATAGCATAATTTGGCATTTTTCATAATGCGGGGAGCTTCACCACACTACTGGATTACCATGTCAACATAACAAGCATAGATGAAGGGCAAAGAAAATCATTATATCTATTTTGGTTAATGTGCATGGCATGTTGTTCATATCATCAGCCACATCAGTAAGATAAAACAGGAGATGACAAGGTGCAAACGTGGGCTGCTTCACCACACACTGGATTATAGATCCACAAAAACAAGCATACATATAGGGAGTATTGAGTAATGTGCATGGTATGAATAAGGAATTTTGTTTTACAAGTAAAACATAGAACTTACAATTCTTGTGAACATGAATTTTTTTTAGAAACAACAAAGTAAACAGCAGTAAATGATAGGGAGTATGAGCAAATTAAACAACAGTTGAGGATAAAGGCTTTAGAAGGACTGACTTACATTAACAGTTAACACTAGCTTTATAATGCCCTTCTCCATATCAAGGGAAGGATAACTCAAGAATTTTAGCACGGAATCTTCTTCATAAGCATTGCCTGTACTCTACATTTTGTAGACAGTAATTATAGATATGATAATACTAGAAGGGATAGAGGATAGTGAAGATAAGATGCAGATTGATGCTACATAATCAACTACCAATCCCTGGAAGTACAAGCATTACAGGACAAAATGTACTGACAAGAGCAATGGGCTACACTTCTGCACTCGCATTGTCTGTGTATTCTACTTTTTGGTAAGATTAAATATAGATCTGATCTCTTTTAGTAAATAGTGGGCGAGGGAGATAAGATGCAGAATGCTACACAATGAACCAATCCCTCTTCCCATAATCAAGAGTGTTTTGAACACTGGTGTACTGTACAAAACGTTCTTATATTATGGGACGGAGGGAGTAGCTGTTAATGTAAGTACAGTGATAGACGACGTTCAGTCCTTACAAGAGAACTGCAGAGCTAAACCTCTTCAAAAGCATTGTGTTGATTCTTATAATGTCCACCAAAAGGAGGATAACGAGGCTAGCAAGTGCAATGATGCTACATAATCAAACAACTATGGAAGTAAGTATGGTCATACAGGACAAGAGGTAGTCATAAGAGCAATGTAGTGTGCAGTATAGTTGCGATATTCTATGGTCCCTTGAGAATGAATGTTCTTCTGCTAATAGTTTTCGTACAAGTGAGACGTTAAGGCAAATGAAGAAATGTAGTTCAAATTGTGATGTGATATCATAGATAGTACCTTACACTGCAGCCGAGACCAATGTGTAATAAGATTATTCCAGTCACTGTCGGATAAATGTAGCACTGGAGACTTTACAAAAATTTCGTTTAGAGGCTTGCCATCGAAGTGCGCTTGCCTCAGGTAGGAATAATACTTCATCAACGAGTGCTTGAAAAGCGCAACCAACCCTTGCTCGTCTTCACAATCCAGTTTGGTCCTCGCCTATTTAAAAGAATGAAATCTTGTGTCTTCTGTCAGCAGAAACATATGCAGTAATGACCATGAATAACATTAGTACATTACTTACGCGTAAGTTGCGGAGGAAGACTGGAAATTCTTTGGTGTCTGCGGTATAATCTTTTAATGAAGGAAAGATGCGCACAAAGTTCCTGACAACAATATAAGCTTTGTCTTCTAAACTGGGAAGAAATGGAACAGGGGTCCTATTTGCTGTAATTGGGGCTCTCTCTAGTTCAAAAAGGGATTTGGCAACTGGATTTGGTGTACTCTTTGCTTGAATGGGGGTTTTGCGTCGTAGAGCTGGTGCTATGTCAACTGGCATAATCATAATGTTTGCGGTAGTTGGGGCCTACTGAGTTGGGGCATCAGAAATGACGAGTGTAGTAGGGCTATAGTCTGCTAGAGTTGGGGTGTTTTGTGGGTCAGGTGATATTGCAACTACACCTAATGGGCTATTTGATTTATCAGCAATCGCCCTCTTCCTTTTGTACGTCTGATACACAAGAACAACATTTGAATGGATAAATATTGTATGATGACAGATGGAATATGTACTGAAAATGGATAGGCATGGCGTATTCACATACACTATGTGTAAACTAAGCTATTGGCAGTTCAACAAAGTAGAAGCAATGCAAAGCATCATTTGCAAGATATGTGCGACAAATATAACCTTGAAAAGTTAGAGCAAGCAACTTGATGGGTGAATAAGATAGGGAATCTTCCTCTCACAGCTCCACTAGGGAGCTACATTGACTTAGGTCTCCCTCTAGCTCAGAATCACTGTTAGGATCATATTCTGAGCATGAATCTGTAGGTGGAGAGCGTTTGCATTGCATTGCATCCAGACTTGATTTTAATCCTTTAATGCCAAGTTTGACAGCCATGGCATTGTTTTGCTTTATTCTTTTCATGCGCGCAAGCTCATGCTCATTATGATGTTGTTCAGAATCTGAGATTCATGAAAACATAAAAAGTACTCATATTATCTATGGAATGCATTGCGGATTCAACTCGAAGAGTGTCTCCCTATAAACCCCTGCATATGCAAAGTTCACCCCCCAACCGTGCTAACCACACCACACACAGAAATACAAACCCCTTATGTCTCTATAACAGGCAGACACGCATTTCAAAACTGAAGTAGGAACATTAGAATCATATGAAATTCGTATTTGAACAAATAAACTAAGGAATTATGAGTGGCATAATGTTTAGCCTCAAGGGTGGAGTGTTGGTAGTGCGACACAAAGCAAGTAGGCAGATTGTATTCCATGTAAAAGATCGAAGCCTATGTAAAAGCTGGAAATGACACTTTCTGTCTATACAATGCAGTGTTCGTTGCCCACATATGATGGAAGAGATCACATAGAGAAATACTATTCACTCATGTCTACGGTTGCAGTATTTAGAAACAGGGTGGTCCACCCTAAAAGAATATTGACAACAAATATGACAAGGCAAGCATAGATGTAGTGAATCAATCATTTACTTGTGAGCTTACTAGGACAAGTATGCAGAATTGTAACTGCAGTAAAAGACCGTCCAAAATCTGAATCAAGAAGTTTGTCTAGCACTTATTGTTTGCAACTAATCGACGTGAATAATTGGATATTATATTGAATGAGTAAGAAAGACAAGTAAAATTGTCAACAAACCTGGCTTGCAGTAGTAATCTGGGTTAATGTCACTACGACCAACAACAATAACAAACAACAACAAAGCCTTTAGTCCCAAACAAGTTGGGGTAGGCTAGAGGTGAAAACCCATAAGATCTCACAACCAACTCATGGCTCTGGCACATGGATAGCAAGCTTCCACGCACCCCTGTCCATAGCTAGCTCTTTGGTGATACTCCAATCCTTCAGGTCTCTCTTAACGGACTCGTCCCATGTCAAATTTGGTCTACCCCGCCCTCTCTTGACATTCTCCGCACGATTTAGCCGTCCGCTATGCACTGGAGCTTCTGGAGGCCTGCGCTGAATATGCCCAAACCATCTCAGACGATGTTGGACAAGCTTCTCCTCAATAGGTGCTACCGCAACTCTATCTCGTATATCATCATTCCGGACTCGATCCTTCCTTGTGTGGCCACACATCCATCTCAACATACGCATCTCCGCCACACCTAACTGTTGAACATGTCGCCTTTTAGTCGGCCAACACTCCGCGCCATACAACATTGCAGGTCGAACCGCCGTCCTATAGAACTTGCCTTTTAGCTTTTGTGGCACTCTCTTGTCACAGAGAATGTAAGAAGCTTGGCGCCACTTCATCCATCCGGCTTTTATTCGATGGTTTACATCTTCATCAATACCCCCATCCTCCTGCAACATAGACCCCAAATACCGAAAGGTGTCCTTCCGGGGTACCACCTGGCCATCAAGGCTAACCTCCTCCTCCTCACACCTAGTAGTACTGAAACCGCACATCATGTACTCGGTTTTAGTTCTACTAAGCCTAAACCCTTTCGATTCCAAGGTTTGTCTCCATAACTCTAACTTCCTATTTACCCCCGTCCGACTATCGTCAACTAGCACCACATCATCCGCAAAGAGCATACACCATGGGATATCTCCTTGTATATCCCTTGTGACCTCATCCATCACCAATGCAAAAAGATAAGGGCTCAAAGCTGACCCCTGATGCAGTCCTATCTTAATCGGGAAGTCATTGGTGTCGACATCACTTGTTCGAACACTTGTCACAACATTATCGTACATGTCCTTGATGAGGGTAATGTACTTTGCTGGGACTTTGTGTTTCTCCAAGGTCCACCACAAGACATTCCGCGGTATCTTATCATAGGCCTTCTCCAAGTCAATGAACACCATATGCAAGTCCTTCTTTTGCTCCCTATATCTCTCCATAAGTTGTCGTACCAAGAAAATGGCTTCCATGGTCGACCTCCCAGGCATGAAACCAAACTGATTTTTGGTCACGCTTGTCATTCTTCTTAAGCGGTGCTCAATGACTATCTCCCATAGCTTCATTGTATGGCTCATCTGCTTAATTCCACGGTAATTAGTACAACTCTGAACATCCCCCTTGTTCTTGAAGATTGGTACTAATATACTCCGTCTCCATTCTTCTGGCATCTTGTTTGCCCGAAAAATGAGGTTGAAAAGCTTGGTTAGCCATACTATTGCTATGTCCCTGAGACCTTTCCACACCTCAATGGGGATACAATCAGGGCCCATCGCCTTGCCTCCTTTCATCCTTTTTAAAGCCTCCTTCACCTCAGACTCCTGGATTCGCCGCACAAAACGCATGTTGGTCTCATCAAAGGAGTCGTCTATTTCAATGGTAGAACTCTCACTCTCCCCATTGAACAGCTTGTCAAAGTACTCCCGCCATCTATGCTTAATCTCCTCGTCCTTCACCAAGAGTTGTCCTGCTCCGTCCTTGATGCATTTGACTTGGCCAATGTCCCTCGTCTTCCTCTCTCGGATCTTGGCCATCTTATAGATGTCCCTTTCACCTTCCTTCGTGCCTAACCGTTGGTAGAGGTCCTCATATGCCCGACCCCTTGCTTCAGCAACAGCTTGCTTTGCGTCCTTCTTCGCCATCTTGTACTTCTCTATGTTGTCTGCACTCCTATCCAGGTATAGGCGTCTGAAGCAATCTTTCTTCTCTTTAATTGCCTTCTGGACGTCATCATTCCACCACCAGGTATCCTTATCTTTGCTTCTCCTTCCCCTGGACACTCCAAACTCCTCCGAGGCCACCTTACGAATGCAAGTCGCCATCTTCATCCACACATTGTCCGCATCCCCTCCTTCCTCCCAAGGGCCCTCCTTAATGACCCTCTCCTTGAACACCTGAGCTACCTCCCCCTTGAGCTTCCACCACTTCGTTCTAGCGACTTTGGCACGCTTATCCCGCTGGACACGAATCCGAAAGCGGAAGTCAGCAACCACCAGCTTATGCTGGGGTACAACACTCTCTCCAGGTATCACCTTACAGTCTAGGCACGCACGCCTATCTTCTCTTCTCGAGAGGATGAAATCAATCTGGCTAGAGTGTTGGCCACTACTAAAAGTCACCAGACGTGATTCTCTCTTTCTAAAGAGGGTGTTAGCTACAATCATGTTGTAGGCTAGAGCAAAGCTTAAGACATCTTCTCCTTCTTGATTCCTGATGACATAGCCAAAGCCCCCATGCGCCCCTTCAAAACCTGTGTTAGATGTACCCACGTGGCCATTGAGGTCTCCTCCTATGAAGAGCTTCTCACCAATCGGTACACTCCTAACCATGTCTTCCAGGCCTTCCCAGAACTCCCTCTTGGTGTTCTCGTTGTGGCCTACTTGCGGGGCATACGCGCTGATAACATTGAGAACCAAGTCCTCAACTACCAGCTTGACCAAGATAATCCGGTCCCCACGTCTCTTGACGTCTACCACTCCATACTTGAGGCTGTTGTTGATCAAGATGCCTATGCCATTTCTGTTTGCAGCCGTCCCCGTGTACCACAGCTTGAAGCTGGTATCCTCCACCTCCTTCGCCTTCTGTGCTCTCCATTTGGTTTCTTGGACGCAAAGGATATCAACACCTCTCCTCACCGCTGCATCAACTAGCTCCCGAAGCTTCCCTGTAAGAGACCCTACGTTCCAGCTACCTAAGCGAATCCTCCTAGGCTCGGCTAGCTTCCTTACCCTTCGCACTCGTCGAGTCAAATGCGAAGACCCTTGCTCATTTTCCACTACACCCGGGCGCCGATGTAGCGCGCCACTAAGGATGCGACGACCCGATCCTCGCTCACTTGCCACCGTATCCGGATCAAGATACGGCGCGCCACTTGGGTGGTGACGGCCCGGCCCTTGCCCATTTTCCACCACACCCGGGTTCCGATGTGGCGCGTCGCTGAGAGGGTTACGCCCCAACGAAAATCTTTTGGGTTTCATCTCCATAAGAGTGGCTGAGTTTTTATGTTGGCTCACCAAGCCTATCACAACCCTCCTCCTTTACCCGGGCTTGGGACCGGCTATGTTGAGACAACATAGGCGGAGTTGTTAATGTCACTACGACCAACAATCCAAAATGACTAGTGTCTGTTACTAGGCCTGGAATTTTGAAAACCCTGTGAACTTTACAGGTACTAAAGATTACTGAAATACATCTGAACCATTAAGGGTAGGTAGCACTGAGCACACAATAAACCCTAATGACAGTCCTGCCTAATGAGTAATGAATCAATTAGAAATTGGGTGATGAGGAGTGGATGCTGAGTGTTGAGGACTTATCTCAGGATAAATCGGGTTGGCTTAGTGGGTGCTGCACGCCTGAGCCCTGAACGGACTGGGAAGGTAGGCATGGCGGCGCGCCCGGGCAGCGGTGACGCTGTTAGGTCAGCGGCTCCTGACCTCCTGGTTAGTCTGGTGTCTCCTCCTAGAGTCATGATGTCCGGGGACGGCAAGTCGCCGGCGAGGCAGGCGGCTGGGGGCGAGTAGGAATCGGAAGCGCGCAGCAGAACAAAGGGGAATTGGGGCCTGGGACGACCCAAAATCCCAGGGTGGGCCGACCCACCGTGGGCACCCTGTAGAGATACACACCCGAGCGGCGAAGATGCATTTTCGAAACTAATTTAGGAACATTTAGCTGACCAATTAAACGAATCTGTTTTAATAATATCAGATTCGTATTTGAACAACTAAGCTTGTTTAGCTTTATGGGTCGAGCAGTGCTATTATGACACAAAGCACGTATTCTGATCGTATAGTGATCATAAAAGGGGGAAACCGAAGAAATGATATTTAGCAGCCATTGTTTGCTTCGAACTAAGAACTAAATTCTAAGAGCTGAAAAGAAAGTAGAGTAACCAAGTTAAGATCTATTTTCTGGTTGAAATCAAAAGGTTGAGGAGATATGAGGTACCACCTCTCTTGCGGCACCGTGTAGGCATCGGGGGTGCGATGGCTGCCGGTGGCGTTGAAGCAGATCCGTGACGGTAGAGGGTGCATCGGGGGATATGTCCCGTTGCGGTGGAAGAGAAGGTCATATGAGTGGCCCCAGCAAAGAGGACAATGGCGCTGATGAAGCGAGAGGACGTGATGCAAGGCTCTTGGTCCGTCGCCGTGGATGAGAAATGTCCATCTCTAGAAGTGGACGACGCGATCTTGGTAGGCGCTCTGGCATGGTGGAGGACGGTGGCAATGGATGTGGTGGAGGACGGCGGTGATGGATGTGGTGGAGGACGGCGACGATGCATCACTACAAAAAAAGACACATCCGTGACATTTTGGGCCAAACAGAAATTTTTTCTGTCATACTTATGACACTTCTATGACGATAATCGTGACAAA
Source organism: Aegilops umbellulata (assembly GCA_032464435.1). Classification (NCBI taxonomy): domain Eukaryota; kingdom Viridiplantae; phylum Streptophyta; class Magnoliopsida; order Poales; family Poaceae; genus Aegilops; species Aegilops umbellulata. The sequence goes on from CP136059.1 coordinate 73,540,739, forward strand.
ACCTGGTATCATCATAGATATGGTGGGGTCCTACTTCTCTGACAAACAATCATGACAGAAAATGGGCTTTTCGTCCTTGGCGGGCCGGAGACGGAGCTGCATGACATTCTTTGGGCCATCTATGACAGAAAAAACCGTGGTAGAAGCGATGCACGTTTCTCTCGTACACGCACGCGCGTGGGTGCGAGGCGTTGGCCTCTAACTGAACCCAAGCGAGGCGTTGGGCTCTAACTGAACCCTAGCGATTGCACTGCAGGCTACGTGTTACTGAACCCAAGAGATTGATCGATGGCTGTTAACTGAACCCGATCGAGCGATTCCTTCGCTACTGCTGCTAACTGAAGCCGATCGATGCTGCCTCTGGATGAACAGTGAGCGTCGCTGGGGGGGTTGGATGAACAGTTCCCGGTGGGGGTGGATGAACAAGGCCCGTGGTGTTGCCTCTGGATGAATAATGAGCATTGCTGGGGGGTTTGGATGAACAGTTCCTGGTGGCGGTGGATGAACAGGACCGCGTGGTGTTGCCTCTGGATGAAAAGGACCCCGATCGATCGAGCCGGTTGCGGCTGGATGAAAAGGACCCCATGGAGGGCTAGACGAACAGGACCACCCCATGGAGGGCAGGATGAACAGTAGAAGGCGGAGGGCTGGATGAACGGTAGCCCGTGGAGGGGTGGTTGAACAGGAGCCCGTGGAGAGGGTTGGTTGAACAGTAGCCGGTGGAGTAGCGCGTGGTGGAGGCTGGATGAACAGGAGCCCGTGGATGAACATTCGCGGGTGGAGGCCGGAGGAGGTCGACGGTGGATGAACAGTAGCCCGTGGAGGCTGGAGGGTGTCGACGGTGGAGATGAACAGTATCCTGTCGAGTCCTGTTTTGGGGTACGCCACACCCCTCCCGATGAACAGGACCCCCGTTTCGACTATAGCGCTCCAACACAAGTCCGTTTCCTCTGTTTTGCGGTATGCCACACCCCTCCCGATCAACATGACCCCCATTTCGACCGTAGGAGGTCCGTTTCCTCCGTTTTGCGGTACGCCAGACTCCTCCCGATGAATAGGATCCTGTTTCGAACGTGGCCGGCCGGTCGAACACAAGGTCGTTTCCTCAGTTCTGTGGTATGCCAGGCCTCGTTTCCATCGGTTGTTTCGTCCAAGCCCTCACGATGAACACGACGACGCATTCCGTTCTGACCCAGCCGGTTGGCTCCCCGTGAACACAACGACGACATTGTTTCTCCGTTCTGACCCAGCCATGTACACGAGTCCTGGCCGTACGTACGCGCGAGTAGGCGTTCGAGACGCCGCCCGTATGTACGTACGTGGTCGTATTTACTTTCTTGCACCCTGGCCGTTGTACATACATGTACATGCTACGTGCGCGCCTCTACTACGATACGTGCGCGCCTCTACATCGACCAGTATGTACGTACACGTTCGCGACCAGAATGACAACACTACGTACGCTTCGACCAGGTCGGTCCCAACTGTCAGGCACTTCCTTGCGTGCGAAGATGTAGCTGGTGGGTCCCAGCAGTCAGGGGGGCGAATCATTTTTTGCCTGGACGCACTTCATTGCAAGCAAAGATGTAGCTGGTGGGTCCCAGCAGTCAGGGGGAAATGTTTTTTCGTGAAATACGATGGCCCGTACGGTGGGTCCCCGCTGTCAGGTGGAGGAATAATAATTTTGCGCATATTAAGGAGGCACTTCCTTGCTGCGGCCGTGGACCCAGCTGTCAGCCTCTCCACATATAGTACTCTTCGATGGAAGTCGTTCCTTGACCATGTTGACCATGCCACGCCGAGAGCACCAGGGCGGTGGACGACGGCGAGGCCTAGGAAAGGGACGACATGGAGCCAGGGAAGACGCGGCAGTGGAAGCCCACACGGAGAGGAGTACGAGGGTTCACTTGCTCGGCTGCGGTGTGATGCTGCCGTCGCCGCAGAATAACAGGGGGTGTGAGTGAGTAGAGGGATGGCCTGGCCAGCGGAGGGAGTAGTAGGGGGCGGTGAGGCCTCCGCGGCATCGTAGCCAGCCATGGGAGGCAGGAGCACGAGGCACGACCCGCGCTGGTTTGGGCGGCTGTAGCAACAAGACCAGAGGTTGAAGAAGCACTACGGTCGTTGGATGGACATCGTACGGTCAATGGAGCTAGAATCGTGCACATTGACTAAGTTGACAAAGCCTTCCGTCCCTGTAAACTTAGTAGGCCCACAAGTCAGCCTCCCACTATACTGGGTCCTAGCTAGAAGGGGGAGTATTCATTTTTTTGTGCGTAATAAGGAGGCACTTCCTTGCGTGCAAAGATATAGCTGGTGGGTCTGAGCTGTCAGCGGCGGTAATGTTTTTTTCACAAAATACAGAGGCCCTTTCGGTGGGGCCCAGATGTCAGGTGGAGGAATCATTATTTTGTGCGTAATAAGGAAGCATTTCCTTGCGTGCGGCCGTGGACACAGCTGTCAGCCTCTCCACGGACAGTCCACTTCATATGCATGTCGGTCGTTGACCAAGTTGACCAGGCCACACCGAGAGCACCAGGGCGGTGGACGATGGAGGGGCCTAGGAAGGGAATGACACGGAGCCAGGGAAGACTCGGCAGTTGTTCCGATGCAGAGGGGAGTATGACTGTACGAGGGTTTACTGGTTGGTCTGCCGTCGCCGGAGAATAACAGCAGGTGTGTGTGAGTAGAGGGATGGCTAGGCCAGCGATGGGAGTATGATGGGGTGGTGAGGCCTGCGCGGCAGCACAGCCGGCCGCGGGGAGGAGGGAGCAAGCAGTCCCGCCGGTGCATGTTTGAGCAGCTGGAGCAGGAAGAGCAGAGATTGAAGAAGCACGACGGCCGTTGGACGGACATCCAACAGTCACTGCTTGTGCGTCAACCTTTTTTTGAGGAAAGTCTCAAATCTGTGGAAAACAACATACATCCCATCTGCCATTATTTCTAATAATTTATAGCCCATTTGCTAATTCTTAAGGTTTTTTTGGAGCCCATATTCTTTTTGTTAGCATTACAGCCCATATTGTGGCCACGGTTACAAAATTATATGAAATTTTGCCTATTTCGGTGCAGTTCGAACTGTTTTTAATCCCGAAATTTCGAGTCACACTCAAACTGATTTTAAACATAAATATATATCAATATAAAATCCAAAAAATGTCCACACATGAAAATCAATGCAATTTAAAATCTCGAAATGAAAAAAAGAAATTCGAAACTAATTGTCGGTTTGATGTGTTTTAAAAATGTACAACCCATTTCTCATTACTGATAGGCCATTTTCTCGGCCAGCCGAAGGAAGCTCTCCTCGTCTTGAAAGATTTGCAGCCCAACAGGCCTGACAAAGCGACTTACTTGGCAAATCACAAAAAAACTGGGCTGTGGCCATGGTCCCAGCTGCGGCCGTGGACCCAGTTGTCAGCCTCTCCACGTATAGTACTCTTCCGCTGGAAGTCAGTCGTTGACCACATTGACCACGCGCCGCCGAGAGCACCAAGGCGGTGGACGACGAGGAGGCCTAGGAAGGGGACAACGCGGAGCCGGGGAAGACGCGGCAGTGGATGCCCACGTGGAGAGGAGTACGAGGGTTCACTAGTTCGACTGCGGTGTGAGGTTGCCGTCGCAGCAGGGCCTGGCTAGCTGTGGGAATAGTAGGGGCAGTGACGCCTCAACGGCAGCACAGCCGGCCACTAGAGGCAGGATCAGGCGGTCTCGCCGGCGCTGGTTTGGGCGGCTGGTGCAAGAAGAGCAGCGATTAACGAAGTAGCAGGATCGTTCGATTCAAATCCAATGGTTACTGCTGCTAGAATCGTTTGTTGACTAAGTTGACAAGCCCTGCGTACGCGTCAACTTAGTAGGCCCATAGGTCAGCCTCCCAACCGGTGCGCCCTAGATGTCAGTGGGATGAATCTTTTTTCGCATAATAAGGACGCAGTTGATTGCGTGTGGCCAGCCCTATGGAGGGAGTAGGGTGGGCCGGGGAAGCCTGCGCGGCATCACAGCGGGCCACAAGAGGAGGGAGCAGGTAGTCCCGTCGGTGCTAGTTTAGGCGGCTGGAGCAGGAAGATCAGAGATTGAAGAAGCACGTCGGCCGTTGGATGGACATCCAACAGTCACTGATGCTAGAATCATGTGTTGACTGACAAAGCCTTGCGTAAACAAGTCAGCCTCGAAATTTGTGGCGTGTATAGCCCATTTGCTACTATTTTCATAATTTTTACTCATTTTCTAATTCATATGGAATTTATTGCAGCCCGTTTTCCATTTTTAGAATTGCTGCCCATTTTCTGGTGAGTACGAGGGTTAAAAAATTAACTAAATATGTGGAAAATTTGAAAATTCACAATTTTTTGTTGGGGAAAAAATATTCTTAATCCAAAAATTAGTAGCCATACTAAAACAAATTTAAAAATAAATTAGTACTATGTCATGTTAAATCCAATGAAATACTCCCTCCGTCCCAAAATTCTTGTCTTAGATTTGTCTAAATACAGATGTATCAAGTCACATTTTGGTATTAGATACATCTGTATCTAGAATAATCTAAGACAAGAATTTTGGGACGGACGGAGTATAATTTATCAGTGAAGAATAAAAACAAAAAAAAGAAACTAATATCCCATTTGCTATATTTTTTTGAATTTTCAACCCCTTTTGATAGTACTTTTAACAGACACTGACCATACTCTTTGGCCGGGCCGGAATGCATCCATCCTCGTCTTGATAGATTTGGAGCCCAGTAAGTCGGAGAAAACAAATAAGCCTAGCTTGGGTATTCTTCAAAAAGAAATATTGGGTTACCTATTTTCCCAAAGAAAAAACTGTTGGGCTGGTCATGTTGTTAGACGGGCCACAGAGACCGCACAACCCAGTTTATAGCCTGCTCCTCTGAATTACTACTAAAAAAAGTTGTGCAAGTCTATCGTTAATTGACTATACGTTGAAAACGATGTGGGTCCTAGATATCAGCAGGGTGGATTGGAGTAAAAAACGAGGGGTTCATCTCAGTAGTAAAAGAGGCGCTTGCTTGTGTTCGGGAGTCGACCTGGTGGGTCCGTACTGTCATACTCACAACTACAGTCCTCTCCCGATTCACTATGTTGACAGGGACCGTTTTGAAAAAAACTATGTTGATAGGGCCGGACGGCGGCGCCGCGGCGAGCACACCAAGGCGGAGGATAAAGTGATGTCGCCAATGTGTTGGGATGGGTTGGACATTCTTATTGAAAAATAAAAATGGACCGGACCTATTTACGACATTGACTATGATTTGCATGGGTCCGTTGGTTGAAGAAAATGCTGGGCATTCAGTGTCTTTGCGGACGAAAAATATCGTCTGAATGTAATGACACTATCATAGGAAATAATATCCTCCTGTTAAATCGTGAATTTAAAGAACTGGTGCATGAGCATTTAGCTTTATTTATTTATTTACTTATTTATGTTTAGGGGATTAAGAGCATGTACCTGGACCCGATTTATGTGAGAGCCTCCCTTCCAGTTAGTTATGGGCTTCTCTATTGGGCCTTCATCAGTGGGTTGCATGATATCAACAAGTGGAAAATGTGTTCTGTATGAAAAATAGTATGCGCTACGTACGGTACGGGGCACTAAAGGATCGAACCGTGCAACGACTTCCAAAACATTGTGTTTGTCGTTCTAACAACACATTTATTCAACCAACAGACGAAATATACTACTGATTGTACATTGAAAACAGCAGCAGCAACAACCAATGCTGGGGGTGCAACAGAAGCAGTAAGCAGGCCAGAAGAGTGAAGACGCAGCTCTCTCTTCCAAACCAAACATCAGCCATCATTACAAAAGGGCTACCAAAAAAGAACAAGTGTATGCATCAAACTAAATAAAGATCCTACTACACCAAGTGTACACATCTAACTAATTGGCTCAGTTAGACGTTACTATTTATTAAGCTATGGCTGACGGCTTGAACCAGATGGGTGCCTGACGGGGGAAACTCCAGCCAGCAGGTCGAAGTCTGATACTTGCGACCCTCTTCCTACTTTGGGCTACAGAGCGTGGCGGCACATATCAGGGTATGGTGCATGCAGAGACGCATCGTACGCTGTGTACACACAGTTTTGCCTGATGAACAAAACTGCGCTGCCATCATGATCCTTGTCATTGGTTATCTCCTGGTTAATCGGATAATTCAGTCCGACAAACAGAGAGCGCGTACCAATGCTAGTTACCAACCTCCAGTCAAAAATTCCTGAAGGCCTAGAGAAGCTGGGATCCTGCTCAAAGACCTTGCAGTGACTGTGATTGTATTCCACGAAACAACACGTCTGGTACGTGCGAACGATCATCAATCAGTCGCCGTCGTCTGATCGATCCAGGAACCACCTGCAACTGCCATGCCAATTTTCTTTGAAAGGTTCTGGGATTAGGAAGGGTAGGGACACCAGGCGGCCTACAACATCATATCAAGTTGGAGTTAAATAACCCTCAAAAAAAGTTGGAGTCAAATAAAAAGGGCTCTTGATGTAGTCAATCTTAGGAACAACATGTTATGAGCATGAATATTTTTCAGTAAATGTTGACAGTAATATAAGCAAGCCATCATGATATCATAGGAAAGTAACATACTGCTGTAACAGCCATTTGTAGCGATGACTGGAGTAGGCTAGCAATACGTCCATCCATAGAAGGAGTCGACAACATAAATGAAGCCCTTGTGTTCAATGGAATCAGAGAACCATGGAGGATGTATGATCATGCAATGGACGTGCAGATTTATCCACTTACCGCGATGACCTGTCAGATAGGCGAGACCGCGGTTAAAGAACGCAATTAGCCGGAAGTCTTTATAATTCATAGATCTTGTGGGCACTTGGCAGATTACAACCTTGAGCAATTCAAACTTGGTATCATGTTGGCTACTGTAAGATTCCGAGTATTCTAGGCCGCGGTGCCAAAGTAGTGAAGTGTTAATCGAAGGAAGGGGGCTCAATGGCCGGGTGTAGACCTCCACAAGCATCCAGCTGTCGCGACCGTCGACGAGCACCATCCAAGACGTGTTCATGCCGACCTAGTACATACCGTTAATGTAGTTGAGGGTGACGGGGATCGGATCGTAGTCAAGGGGGTTGATGCTTGCCACCCTACGATCGTTATGCTGCGTGACACGCCGTTTCTGAAGATCAGGCGGCATCAGCAAGCAAGGAGCTGGCTTAAAAAGCACCAGCCTGAGGGCTTTGAGTAAACGGTACAACCCCGACGAGCACGCGGCGAGCGGCATGGTACTGAGATTGTCCACACACGAAACAATGAGCTTGATTACCTCTGTGGGGAGCGAATTCCAGACACTCTTTTGGCGGACGCTGCTCGGTTCTGCCATTGTTAGTTCTTGGGTTTCGGACGAGGGGGGAGGCGCCTTAGCGGGGATGGAAGAGCGGACAAAGATGGAGAAGCGAATATGTGCTGCGGGAAGTGGACAGGCGATGATGACTACAGCATGCCGCTTGACTTACGAGACACATACCAGCAGCGTAGGGTGATCATATCGAAGTCAGACAACTTGCTTGAGTGATCACAGTACTGGTCCAATCATTGTTATATCAAAAGTAAACTGTTTGGAGTGAAACATAAGATATTTTTAGTGATATGTGTATCAAAGGTAAACTGTTTTCTTTCAAATTTGTGAATATGTGTTATTCTACTTTGGATCTATTACAACGGACGGGCTCATTTTTATAAAGGTTTATCTCTTGCATTCTCCGCAACCAACACCTAGTGTACTGGCCCGGCCCGGATGCTTGCAGCGCGATGACCTGAGTTCGAATTCTGTCCTAAACTTTAGATTTTTATTTATATATATATACTATACTTCATTCGCTACTGTACTGGCACTGGAACCCACAGTGTACTTAGAATATAGGATTAAGGATAGATTTGTTTCTTTTTAAATTTCTGTATGAATCTGTAGCCAGCCTGCAAGTCATGTACACTGTACTGACGGTGGAACCCACATAGTACATAGAATACAAGATTAAGGATGCAATTAACTTTTTATAGAGGGAGAATCATACACGTAATTAACTTAAAAGGATTGGACGTGACTCTATTATTCTCCAACGGCAACCGACAAATTTCCTCCCGCGGGTTTAACGGAGGGGTTTGATGGAGGCGAGGAAGCGTGTTCAGCCGGGCGTGCAGTGGACGACGCAGTACTATTTGATTTGACAACTACAGCTAGTATATTATAAAAAACAAAGAAGAGTAGTGGAGATAGAGATAAGAATAGAGACTAGGGAGGAGCACCATCTACTGCTTCGTGGGCTACTCATGCACTCCATTCGGCGGCCGCAACATCCCCTAAAGCCCACTCCCTCCTGCGCTCCATTCGGCGGGCGCTGTTGAAATTTGGGGAGCGCACTCTCGTGACTGCTAGTAGCGACGAATTCACTGACGATGACTTCTTCCCCGACCTCGGCAACCTCTGCCTCAATGACATGGGCGACAACCTCAACGCCAATGGTGCTGCTCCCGTTGCACCGTATGTGTTTCTGTCCTTCCTGTTCGAAATCGTGGTAGAATTCATGTTTCTAGTATGTGTCCTAGATTCAATCTGTTCATCTACTATGCTAGTCCGCATGATTAGTTTAGTCTCTGTTATAGCCGTCATGATTTATTTTGTGCTTGTTCGGACTAAATCTCATAGTAACTTGCTCATATATTCAACTGGCGGAACGTCCCCTACAACCACTCCCGTTTCATGGACAGCCTAGTCGAAGCCTCCAAGGAGCCCTTCGTCTACTGCTATGAGTGCCCAGTGCCGTTTTGGGGCTCGCCGGCGGACATCGTGCATCACCTGACGCAGGCGTGCGGCGATCACTACTGGCCCTTGGCGAAGAACATCAAGTACGAGACGTGCTAACCGTTCATCGTGCCAGAGTCGCTGGAGGATCACCGCCGCCTACTAGTCTCGGAGGAGGACGGCAGCTTCTTCCTCTTGATCGTGGGCACCGGCGAGGCCCGCGCAGGCCGCCACCCCATCTCTGTAGTGTGCGTCAGGGGCGACGCCGCTGACACTGACACGAGGCCGATGTACGGGTGCGTGCTCACTATTACTACCCCTCGAAGGTACGTGGGCAGCGACACTGGCTACGTTAAGCTGACTTGGACTCTGCCGAGCTGGGACCTTCCCGCCGATGTTGACATGGAAGACGCATGGTATTATTTGACCCCCAACAATGTGCACAGGGACTCCAAGGAGGTTCACCTGGAGATCTGCAGTATCAAGTTAAATGTTGATCATTAGTCTTCACTCAATGTAATCCGCTGTCTAAGCATGTGGATACTTCCATGCATGATCTTGCTCTACTGGAGTATCGCGCATGAATAAGAGTGTATCCATTTATGGTTTAGTCTAGAATTTTCCATGTATGAATTTTTACTACAGTACTGGTGAAAGACTTATGATTAACCATTTCTTACATATCCTCTGCCCCCTTCCAAGTCATCCTGATTTAATCCCTCTGTCTACGTGTATAAGGGCATGGTTAATAATTAAATAGTATAGCCAACTGTTGACTATAAGAAAGTGCCATGTCATCTGTAGCCAACATGTATAACAATCGATACTCAAAAACTAATTCTTGATGATCATTTCTTGCAAAGCACAATAAGAGTTATTTATTCACAAGTTTTGGATGCAGTTTGAACAGTTGAACGCTTTTGTTTGCAAAAGATAATTTTTTATCTATTTCACCCAGATGTTTGTGAGCTCTAGAGATGAAATAATATCCGAAGAAACCTATCGATACCCGTTACACATGAGATGACCCCCACATCCTTTGTCAAAATAAACAACTCCTCGATCAATACATTTCACTCTTCCGTGCAACGCACGGGCACCTTACTATAGATTAGTACGACCAAAAATTGAACTAACATTATATATAGTACGATAAATGATGATGCATGTCACCTAAATTTATATCATTGAAAACTATGTTCAAAAACAAATCCAACGATATTGTTTTTGTTGACATGCACTAACATTTTGTCAGTTAAATCTTCAGTCAAATTCAATGGGGGATAAACCACGACCGATGTAGTAAACCACGACCGAGTACTAGTGTAGAGGGCGGCGCTGCACGGGAGTCTCACCCCGCTCGTGGTGCGGCAGTAAAGCCGTCATATCACAAAACCCAACCACTCCCAGTAATATGTGGCCTTGTAAAATAAACAGACAAGCAACCATCATATCCCTCCGTCTTTTTTGCATTTCATCTCTCTGCATTTACTTTCTCCGGTTCATCTCGCACACTCTATCCCTCGCTACTACTCCTAGTATCCCTAGCTACTACTCCTAGGGCCAATTCTTTTGGCAGCCTCCCCAGCTTTTCCCATAAGACTAGTCACAGGGGAGAGTAACATTAAGGCGCCTCACTCATTTATTTGGGCTTCTAAACTACTACTTGTAGTACCTCCGTTCTAGTTTATTCCTCACCATTGTAATTTGTGCTAAATTTTGACCAAAGATAACATTTCATTAGTTAAATTTATGATCAAAATTTGACACAGATTACAATGGGGACCCTCATGGCCCTCGCATGAGCCTTCCGCCAAACAGCCAATTGCCTGACTCTCTCGGATGAGACATAGGCTTGCCATGCAACTTGTTCCGCGGTGCGCTTCTCATCCTTGGCCTTCTTCTCGGCCTCTATTTTGGTGCGCTCTGCTGGAGGCAAAGCATCCCACAACGCGACATCCATTTCTTTCCAAAGCTCCTCAAGGCTGGGGGGGCTCGGTGGGCAGCGCGGCGTTCTCCTCGTAGCGAGCAGCCGATGCGTCCTCCGACGCGCGTGCTGGCGAGATTGGGAATGCCGATGCGTCCACCTCAACAAGTGGCGGCGAGGAACGGAACAGCGATGCGTGACCGTCCGCGCGGTGCAGCTAGGGGTTCCTAGGGCTTGGTAGGGGCGATGCCATGGTGGTTGACTTTAGAGGTAGGGGGAGGAGATAGCGATGAACGTGAACGTGAGGGGGAGGAGATAGCGATAACGTGAACGTGATGGGGAGGAGATAGCGATGTCGTGGGAGGCGCAACATTTATAGTGAGCAATGGCACACCTACGTAAGATATGGACTGAGCTGCACTGACTTAACTGCAGGTCCAGTTGCATCACTGACATGTGGGCCAGACCCCTGTTGGGCCCATATGTCAGTGACCCAATGCACCTGCAGTTAAGTAACTGAAGCAGCGTCCCGGAAGATATGTTATGTGATTAACGTACTCCCTCCTTTCTGGTTTATAAGGCTCAGTTAAAAAATCTCACCAACCAAGGTAGATGGTGAGTGGTGGTGTCGGTGTACAAATGTAGGGGATCTCCTTTTGACCCCTTTACTTGTGCACGGGCAGTCAGAGCCACGCGTCGCGGCCACACCTAGCAGGGCAGAGGAGGGAAGCCGGATAGAAGCTGAAGTGCAAGACGACCGAGGCAACGCCAAGACCAGAAACACGGGAGAGCAAAGGGGCGAGGTGGACTCCACCGGCAAGACCCTTGCCGGGGCAACTTGCCCGATGCCAGCAGAGCAGGCCACCCTTGAGCCCGTGGGTTCCAACACCAGCCAACCAACTACATTGGAACCAGAGCTCGGGAGGCGCCTCTGTGGTGGCATGCAGATCTTCGTCAAGATCGTGAACACACAAGATCAGATGAGGACCAGAAGACGGCGATCCTCCGCAGGATCCTAGCCGAGGAGATCCACAAGACCCCCGGCAAGAGCCTTACCGGGGGACGACTGCAACGCCACGGCAAGATCCTTGCCGGGCCCCCAGCAAGACCCTTGCCGAGGGCATCAGCAGGGCCACTGCTAGGCCCGCACCAGCCAAGACTCCACCGCTGTTCGCATGCAGCTACCAACCCAACCAGCTGGGCAGGCGCCTGCGTGGCAACATGCGGCTTCCAAACCAACTCAGCAAGCACCTGGGTGGTGGCATGCAGATCTTCGTGAAGACCCTGCCGCCGCGCAACATCAGCAGCCTGCCTTCCTACATGGCGCTACACGAATCGCTGGCCTGGGCACGTGTCAAAGCAAGGCGGAGCGGCGACGGACAGGACGGGCCTCGTTCCCGTCCCCGATAAAGCTACTAGACACCTAAGTGGCACATTTAATGAGCATTGTCCCGTAATGTTGGGCGATAAGCTCACGCACTGTATGCCTTCCACCTCCTGCGTGCTACTGTGGCAACCCCTTTTCGACTATAAAAGGAGGACGGAGGCATACTAGAGAGGGATTCGGCTCTTTGGAACTACGCAACCACCGTAGCTAGTTCGAAAGCTCAAGAACACTGAATACATCCACCAAAGCAGGACTAGGGTATTACACATCCTCGCGTCCCGAACCTGGGTAAACGATCTTTGTGCTGGCTCCTGGACCTGCTCTTCTCACAACCCCGCGTGTGCCGACCGTAGAAGGGATTCCAGTGATCCCATAGGTGTCGTTCCCACCGACAGGTGGAATACTTTTTGTAGTTTGCAATAGCACCCAATTAATGCTCTTGTTTTTCTCAAAAAAGTATGTTTACCAATGCATGCATGCATGCATAAATTACATGCACTGGTCAGTTTTCTCTTAATACTTGCATGAAATGATTAATGCACCTTGGAATCTGAACATGTGATGGGAAACAACCAAATTGAGCCTTATAAAATGGAAAAACTAAAATTTTGAGATAAGCCCTATAAACCGGAAAGGAGGGAGAAACAGTTATGTGGGCATATTTGTTGGAGTAAATTACGAGGGAGGGAAGGGGTGGAAATATTGCTGGTCACAACGGATTGGACGAGCGCGGGATGAGGAGAGTCATGCATGCAGATTTTTCCACATGGGGTGGAGTGTGGGACCGCTGGAGGGAGAAGGAGAGTCTTGCAGGCATATTGTTTCCACACATGGAGAGGAAAATATTTGGAGACGAACGACCTTCCTGTAGGTATGGGGAACGGCGCATAATAAGTCTCATCTTGCATGCCGGGCTAGGTATAGTCTCAAGTCATTAAAAACATACACGCCCCACACATGTTCATATTTCAAGGTGCACTAAATTATTGCATGCGATGGTTAAGGCTGGCCATAATGGTGGTATCTTAGCTGGTATCATGCACACGGGAATAGCAAACATGCTGATGTGGCAAAGAATTAAAGAAGAGAGGGGGTTAGAGTAACTAGTGTTCATGCATGCATTGGTAAACACATTTTTTTGTGAAGAACTACAAAATCTCTTCCACCGCCTCTGTCTTGTTAAGAGTAGGTGAAATTTTTGACTCGAGCCCTTTAAACTAGAAGGGATGTAGTAGTACTCTAATAGCTAACTTTGGCCCTGTTTGGATCGATGTGTTAGAGTTAGTTTGGATTAGTTTGAACTCAACTAACCCAAAAAAATCTAACCCATCCAGGAGCTGCTTATTTGGGTTAGTTCTTCTCGGGACACTAAAAAACAATTTTTCTCTCGCTCTCCCCACAACAGATCCCTCCCCACTTCCTCGAAGCTTCTCGTCCTCTCCCACCCTCCCTCCCTCTCGGACCGCCCATGAAGGCACCTCGCCATATCCGCGCTCCATCTAACCTTGTCATCCAAACACCTCTTTCGCTAGAGTTACTTCAGGGTTAGTTTAGGATTAGAATCTTTAACTCATCTAACTCATCTAATAGTAGTTCTTATACTCATTATAATTAGTATTGCAAATATTGATATTTTTAGTATAAATTTGGTCAAACACTTCGCAAATGGTTGATGGAAGTAAAGAGGACCAGAGGGAGTATCATGCATGCGGAGTAGGCAATAAAAATTGCTCATTTATAGCCGGTCAAAGTCTGAAAGGGCACGACCACGCGAGGGAGGAGAAGGTCCTGGGAGGTCCGGCGTTTGACGGAATTAAGTGAAGTTACCCACACGCCGGCATGGAGTGCGAACATGCAGAAGATATACCGTTAGGCCTACGATATGGGTCTTGTAGACATGACATCTAGTGGGTCCCGCATAGTTCTCGAGAACTCTTTGGGGGCTTGCAACCGTTTATCCACCGGGCAAGCCAGCAACCCCATGCCGTTCGCATGCCCTACTCGTCCCCGTCTTCTACTAGTACAGTACCTTACAATAGTTCGCTCCTAGTCGTCCTGTCCTTTCACATTACACTAGTTGAACTTCTCCTAACCCTCCTCCAAAATCCATGGCCTCCCAATTGAAAGTGCGTTATATCGACTAGAGGGGGGGTGAATAGGCGATTTTTATGAAATTCTTCACTGAGGAATTTGCTCGTGAGGAAATTCCTTAGCTAAGAAATACTAGCAGCGGAATAAGTACTCAGAAGTAAACATAACAGATTACATGCATGGTCATCATGATGAAATGAAGACAAACACAGAGTACAGAAAGCGTAGGCACAGGATAACTCTAGATGAAGACAAACAGACTGAAGAAATTGAACTGAGGAATTTGTGAAAGTCTTCAGTCAAAGTCTTCAAACACAGATATGAACAAACAGACTACACAGTAATGAGGAATTGAAGGTGTTAAGGAAATGGAACCAGTAAGCTTGGTGAAGACAATGATTTGGTAGACCAGTTCCAACTGTTGTCTCAGTTGTACGTCTGGTTGGAGCGGCTGAGTATTTAAACTCGAGGACACACAGTCCCGGACACCCAGTCCTGAGCACGCAGCTCGGGACACCAAGTCCTCACCATATTCTCCTCGTACTAAGGACACACAGTCCTCGTCCAATCACTCGCGGTAAGTCTTCAGGTGACTTCCAAACCTTCACAGACTTGGTCACTCGGCGATCCACAATTGCTCTTGGATGCTCTAGACCTTGACGCCTAACCGTCTGGAAGAAGCACAGTCTTCAAAGGTAACAAGCATCGGATCCACGCAGGATCAATTTCTTCAGTGATGCTCAATCACTTTGGGTTTGTAGGTGTTCTGGGTTTGGGTTTGGTTTTTCCTCACTTGATGATTTTCGCTCAAGGTCCTCGGAGGATGGGTTGCTCTCAAATGACAAGTGTCAAGTTCACACGGAGCAGCCAACCAGCTAGTGGTTGAAGGGGGCGGCTATTTATAGCCTAGGGAGCAGCCCGACATGATAAGACATAAATGCCCTTCAATGATATGACCGTTAGGTGGACAAGATATTTTAGGACAGCTGGCGCGTGGCACAGCAACGGTCGGAAATTTGGAGTACAATTCCTCAGGGCTATCATGTTCCTCACTGTGTAGGCAATTCGCACTGGCGAATTCCTAACTCCTCAGTCAGAGCAAAGTCCTCAGTGACCAGAAGAACTGCGTCTCTGTCACTGAAGAAATTGACTGAACTGTATGAGATTTCCAATGGCTTCACTCGAAGGGATTGGTAGGTGTAGGATTTGAGTTGAGCATCACATAGAAATTTTCTCCTTAGTATTTCCTCGACCCCCTTTAACAGTACGGTGTTTTCTATGACTCAAGAAGGAGAAAAATGAAACTACGAAAACACAATCTTCATGCTTCACGTTCCTCGAACGAATACCATGTCTTCAAGGTCACACCAATTTCTTCACTTTCAAAGTCTTCAGAAAGTCTTCAGAATATCAAAGTCTTCAGTCGAAGAACTTCATTTTTAGGGGTCGACTTTTACTGTAAATATCAAATTCCTCATTGACCTATAGACCTGTGTACACTCATAAACACATCAGATGCTTAACCTATAAGTCTTCAATACACCAAAATCACTAAGGGGCACTAGATGCACTTACAATCTCCCCCTTTTTGGTGATTGATGACAACATAGGTTAAGTTTTCAACGGGGATAAATATATGAAGTGTAGAACCTGATATTGAGGAATTTGATTGCAAGATATAGAAGAACTCCCCCTGAAGTTGTGCACAGTGAGGAATTTGCTTTTGAAGCAATGCACACTTGAAGAGTTAAATCATGGAGATCTCCCCCTATATCTTGTAATTCATACACGCATTTGATATATGATATGAAGAATTTGAAATGCATGATGAAATATGGTGCCTGATGCAATTCAGCATGCGTGCGATAACATTAATGAGGAATAAGCATGCAAAATAGCGCATCAAAAGTATCAGAGCTCAAGCATGTATCAAAGTATCAGAGCACCGAGCACCATAGGGTTTAAGATTACAACTCGATCCAATAAAAGTTTCGGAAGAACGAGAGTTGCAACTTAAAAAAATATGCCCTTATTATAGACCCGCTTGAAGACTAACTCAGATTTCTCCCCCTTTGTCATCAAATGACCAAAAGGATCGAAACTGAGGACTAACGCCCCCGAAGATATTCAATTTGATGGAGGAGCGCCAGTGTTGTTGGGGTCGGTTGTTGAAGTAGGGCCTGCTGCAGTGTCGTCCAAGTCTTCATTTTCATCAGTGTCGCGTGATGAAGAATATGAACTGGCCACCAGAGAAGGAACCTTGACCTTCTTGAATTTCTTCGGCGGAGGTGCCGACCAGGCAAATTCTTCTTTGAGGCCCATGTTCTCTAAATCTTCAGCACTATATACTTGAGACAGAATAGCCCAGGTGCGGTTGAAGGTTTCATGAAGGTAGTAATGGTTTTTCTTCACTGCATTATATGTGGCAGTCATGTTGTGAAGAATTGAACCAAACTGACGTTTGACCCATTTGTGATTGCGATCAACCTTTTGATGAAGACTGAGGAGTAACTCATGATCAGTCATCACCCTGGGTGCTGTGGCTTGAGGATTTGTCTTGGCAGTATTAGCAGCAGAGTCATGTGTGGCAGAGTCATCATTGGTGGAATAAGAAGCAGCCTTGCGAAATTGACCATCCAATGGACGAATGCCTTCATCTATCACAGCAGTGGCCTTGCCCTTTTCATCAGCTGAGGAAAATGTCCTTTTGAGGACTTCAATAGGAGGCAAGTAGCTGCAGTGGTTGAGAGTTTCAGCCTTGTAGTTGAGTGAAGACCTTGTCCTGATGAATCTCATAATCCAAGGTGCATAAGGCTTCAGCTCAAATGGTGACATAACAATGTTGGCCAGAGTCCTCATCAAGAAATCATGGAAGTTTATGGGAACGCCATGTATGATATTGAAAAGCATATTCTTCATGATGCCAACAATTTCTTCATCAGAAGAATCGTGTCCTTTGATGGGACATATTGTCTTCGTCAGAATGCGATAGACAGTCCTAGGCACATACAGCAATTCCTTGACGAGGAATTTGGTACGAGGTGATTGCCCTGGCTTCAAAGGCTTCATGAGCACTTGCATATAGTGGTTTGACAGTTCAGGTTCATCATACACGCAACGCGCATCTTCAGTGGGTGGACTAAGAGAAAGGCAGCGAAGCAATTCAGTTGTTGGGGCCTTGTAATGTGTATTTTCAGTCATCCAGTCCAGAACCCATGAATTGACATCTTCAGAGTTGCCAGTGATGTGCAGTGTAGCATAGAACTGAAGAATAAGTTCTTCATTCCAATCGCATATATCTGTGCAGAAGTTGAGTAGCCCAGCGTCGTGAAGAACACTGAGGACTGGCGTAAAGCACGGCATTGATTCCATATCCACGTGAGGAATATGTGCATGGTCGAAGACTTTGTCTTTGTTGTAAAGCATTGAGGAATAGAAGTTTGCTTGGCTGGCAGTCCAGAAACGCCTCTTCCTTATGCGAGCAGAGTCATAAGGATTGTATTCAGTGAAGAATACGTGCTCGCCATAGAAGTCTTCAGCCTTGAATTTTTGTTTGCGTGAGAATGGATCCTTTGGCCTTGGCAGAGGAGTATCAGTGAGTTGCATCATGACCTCAGGAATCACAAGCTCAGGTTCTTCAGGCCGAGGAATTTCAGTATTTTCCTCAGGTGCAGTCACCTTGTCTGTTTCAGCAGCAGTTTCTTCAGCACTAGTGGCTGGAATTTCTTCATTCACAGAAGCAGTGGGATGAGTTGCATCAGAGCCCAATTTTATGGTTGGTGAAGAAGAGTGAGGAATTTGCTGCAGGGGAGTGAAGAGTGGGGAATTGGGATGCTGACTTTCCCAAAATTCGTCATTCATTACTGGAGTTGTGCTTCCAATATCCACATCTTCATGATCAATTTCTTCAACACCAGCCTCTTCAGCATCAAACTGAGGCATTGGTGATGAGACTATTGGGGTTGAAGGGATTGTATCCACTTCAATTTCTTCATCAATATGCTTTGAGGAAGCAGCAGACTGAGTTTCTTCATCTGATCCACTTGGGATCTCATAATCTTCACCAAAAGGAACAAGGTCCTTTGATGGCATGGAGGAGATAGGAACAGCATCAATTGGATTGGCAAATGAGCTGGTCATGGGCTTCATCTTCTTTGGTACTGAAGATTCTGAAGCACTTGATGCTTTCCTTTTCTTCACTGCAGCTTGCTCTGCAGCCTTGGTTTTCTTCACATCTAAAGCAGAGGGAAGAATTGGAGTTGGAGTTGGTGCAGGTGGAGCTGAGGAATCTGGTTCATTTTCTTCAGGCACAACTGATGCAGTTGCCCTGGTCTCTTCATTTTCTTCTGGCGCACCACTAGTGGATGCCCTGGCAATTTCATCAACGGCTGGAGCAGAGTCATCAGCCTTGGAACTAGCATTTTCTTCAGCAGCCTAAACTTCATCAGCGGTGCTGGCATGTTCTTCAGTTTGCTGAACAGATGCTTCAGCTTGAGGAATTTGTTGCTTTGAGGCAGTACCCTTGGTGAAGGTATCAGTCAGCCTCACAAATCTGACCTTGGCTCCTTGCCAATCAGCATAGTACGAGTCAAAGTTGTCGTTGAGGGCTTTGATCTCAGCCTGCATCTTGACAAGTTCCTTAGGCTTCATTTTGAGAACATTTTTCTTCAGCAGCCTCTTTTTGCGGTACTGGGATTTCTTGATCTCTCTGGCCCTATCATATTTCCACTTCTCCTCTTGGATGAAGTGAGTCAGCATGCGACTTTGGCCAGGTGTCAGCTTGAAATCAGGCATAGGAGTGTTGGGATCCTTGTGCCAGAGATCAATATAGTCTAGGATCGCCCTTGGATCCAAAAGCATGGGCACAGGTGTGCCTTTGGCTTTAGCAGCCCTTTCTTGGCGGTCTCTGATGATTTCAGCGAGTTCTTCTTCATCAGCTTCATCATCATCAGAGGGCATAGTGAAGACCACTTGCTTCTTTGGACTTGGGCGAGTGATGCGTCCATCGGTAGCCTTTTTCTTTAGTAACGAGGGTCCAGCTGAAGATTTTGGTGCAGCTGAGGAACTAGCTGAGACACCAGAGGCAATAGAGATGCCAGTTGTCCTTTGGCATGAGGCCAGATGCACAGGAGCAGAGGACTTTGTGGGAGCAGGAGCAGCATGAGGAATTTGCTTTGAAGATTTTGAAGATTCTGGCCGCGAGGGCGCAGCTGAGGAACTTGGCCGTGAGGGCATTGAAGGTGAAGCACTTGGCTTACGAGCAGGCTTCTTCATCATTGATTTCCTCGGCTTGGCTGAAGCCTCAGTGGCAGCAGCAGCAGCAGATTCTTCATTGAATTTCCTCACTGCTTCTTTTGCTTGCTTTTGCAGTTTATGCTGGCGCTTAGCCCATTCTTGAGGAAATTCCTCACCTCTTCTGATGCTAGAGGGATCAGCCACTTGGCCAGGTGCCAGTGGAGGGCGTTGACATGGAGGGTTTACGGCGAATTTCTTCATGTACTTAGGAGTAACATATCTGTACTCCCTCCATTCTCTTGCCCATCTCCTTTCAATCCTCTGTATGCGCACCTTGCGCTGATTTCTATCTTCTTCAGGAGGTGTGCAGTACCCGGCATAAATGTCCTCAGGGATTTCAAATGCAGTCATGACCTCTGGTCTCTTTCCTCCTTTCTGCGGCCTTTTACCTTCAGCCATTTTCTTCAGATGAGGAATTTGAACAATGGAATTCTCTGAAGAAGTATGCAACTTTTCTTCGAGGAACGCTGCAAATGAGTTAAGTTGATGAGAACCTAAGGATTCAGCAGCGGACATGTGTACCTGTGAACAGAGTATAGTTGCGAGGAATTTGAACAGGTCATATGCGTTCTCAGAGTTTTTTTATATAAAAAACAAGTTTTGAGGATTTTGACCAGATTCGTCTTGAGGAATTTCACTAAGCTCCATATATATCTTAGGTTCCAGAGTTGTGTATATTGAGAATCCACACAATGGAGGAATCTTGAAGAAATTTAGACTTAGGGAAATGAATCAAGAACATAGAATAAGTGAGGTGTTTTGTGTGTGAGGATTTGAAGAATAAAAACACCTTTGAAGATTTTGTAGAAAAACTTTGAATCAAAGAGGGCAGTAAAAATAGCTTTTAATTACCCTGAATGAAGAACACGACGAACAGTGAGTTGGAACAGAGAAGTTCGTCAATGCAGATCTTCCACGCCCTAACTTGGCGGAGGAAGACGTCTACGGCGGCGGCAGAGGTGAAGATTTCCGCTGTCGGCGCGGGTACGTTGGCGATGAGGTCGAGGCAGTGAAGCTTTTCCTCACCGACGACGATGGAGTAGCGACAGCGCTAGGGTTTGGAGAGCTCGAGCGAGGTAAAGAAAGTGAGGATGGCAACGGAGGGGTATTTATAGCCGCAGTAAAAACTTCTCGTCCGAAGATTTAGGACTAACATGCCCCTGGCCGTTCTCCTTCACTTGACATGTGTCACCCACGTACCGTGTAGTGGAGATCGTGTAAGATCATGGGTGAGTAAAATAATCCATCATGGGAAGTGGAACGGATTGCGCGGCAAAACCGAAGGTTTGGATAAGATTAGTTTTAATGTTCCGTTCGCAATTTCTTCAGCTGACAGGACACAGTGAAGAATTTGAACGAGTTTCAAATAGAACGCACATGAAGAATTTGTGAATAGACTGGATTGAGTATAGCATAGAGGGGAAGGGTCCGATCACATTCACTTAGCAAAAAAATTCCAACTTGAAGAAATAGCTATAAGTGAATGCTGTAGAGGACATAAACTCATATATATATATATATATAGCGAATGAAGAAAAACGACGGCACAAGTGAAGACTTTGTAAAGTTTGAAGAATTTGAAGAACTGAAGAATTTCAAAAGTTGAGGAAAAACTCAAATTGAAGATTTTCAACTTTTGTGGTGGCGTGACCCACCGTGTAAGAATGATGATTTTAGACACCGCGTACAATTGCCGTAGGGTTCTGAGAATCAAATTCTTCATTAATTTCTTCACACTTAGAGTGTTATTCTTCATTGATTGAAGAAAAACGTTTCTTCATGTGTTGCACATCTAAGTCATCAATTTTGCATAAGTGTTAGGATGAGTGCATTTTCAAAGTACATTCGAAGATTCTAAGATATTTAGCTCACACCGCAACTTGCTAAATCTCTTCTCATCCAAGGGCTTAGTGAAGATATCGGCTAGCTGTTCTTCAGTCTTCACATGCTCAATAGAAATGTCGCCCTTCAACACATGATCACGAAGAAAATGATGACGAATCTGAATGTGCTTTGTCTTCGAGTGCTGAACTGGGTTGTGAGCAATCTTGATGGAACTCTCATTGTCACAGAGGAGAGGCACATTCTTCACGTTGACTCCATAGTCCTTGAGTGTTTGCTTCATCCATAGTAGTTGAGCACAGCAAGAACCAGCAGCAATGTACTCAGCTTCAGCAGTAGACAGTGATACGCAGTTCTGTTTCTTCGAGGACCAACAGACCAAGGATCGTCCAAGGAAATGACAAGTACCAGATGTTGACTTGCGATCCACACGGTCACCAGCATAGTCAGAATCAGAATATCCAATGAGGTCAAAGTCTGAGCCCTTGGGGTACCATAATCCTAGTGTTGGTGTGTGAGCTAGATATCGAAGAATATGCTTCACAGCCATATGGTGTGATTCCTTTGGTGCAGCTTGAAATCGTGCACACATGCAAACACTAAGCATTATATCTGGCCTAGATGCACATAAGTACAATAAAGAGCCAATCATGGAGCGGTATACCTTGTGATCGAAGTCAGTACCATTTTCATCAGTGCATAGATGACCATTTGTGGGCATAGGAATTTTGAGACCTTTGCAGTCTTGCATGCCGAATTTCTTCAGGACATCCTTGAGGTATTTCTCCTGAGATATGAATATCCCATTGTGCTGTTGACGAATTTGTAGACCTAAGAAGAATTTCAATTCTCCCATCATAGACATTTGATATTCTTCACTCATCATATAGGCAAATTCATCACTATAACGTTGGTCAGTACAGCCAAAGATGATATCATCGACATATATTTGGCACACAAACAGTTCACCATCATATGATTTAGTAAAAAGAGTGGGATCGAGTGAACCGGGTGTGAAGCCTTTCTTCAAGAAGAATTCCTTCAATGTGCCATACCACGCCTGTGGGGCCTTCTTGAGGCCATAGAGGGCCTTGTTAAGTCTGAAGACTTTGTCAGGATGTTCTGGATCTTCAAAACCTGGTGGTTGAGCAACATATACTTCTTCCTCAATCTTACCATTGAGGAATGCACTTTTCACATCCATTTGGTATAAGATGATATCATGATGGTTAGCATAAGCAAGTAATATGCGAATAGCTTCAAGTCTAGCAACAAGTGCAAAAGTTTCATCGAAATCAATTCCTTCAACCTGTGTGTAGCCTTGAGCTACTAGTCATTCCTTATTCCTCACCACAACACCATTTTCATCTTGCTTGTTGCGGTAGATCCACTTTGTACCAATGATGTTATGCTTGCGAGGATCGGGACGATTGACCAGTTCCCATACGTTGTTGAGCTTGAACTGATGTAATTCTTCTTGCATGGCCTGAATCCACTCAGGCTCCAGAAATGCTTCATCTACCTTAGTGGGCTCTGTGATAGAGACAAAAGCAAAGTGCCCACAAAAGTTAGATAGATGTGAAGCTTTTGAGCGTGTGAGAGGACCTGGTGCTCTAATGTCATCGATGATTTTTTCCACTTGCACTTCTTTTGCAATGCGAGGGTGAGTTGGTTGCCGTTGAGGAATTTGGACAGCATTTTCTTCAGCATCAATTTCCTCAGCATTTTCTTCAGGTGCATCAGTTCGACGTTCTTCACGTTCTGGAACGAATTCTTCAGCAGATTCTTCAGTAGGAATGATATCTTCAGTAGCCTTGTGCTTGATCGATTCCTCAGGTGCTGGTTCATCTAACACAGAAGGTAGGTGCTCTCTTTGCGAGCCATTAGTTTCATCGAACCGCACATCTACAGTTTCAACAATCTTGTGAAGAACATTGTTGAAGACTCTGTAGGTGTGCGAGTCCTTTCCGTAACCAAGCATGAAACCTTCATGTGCTTTCGGTGCAAATTTAGAGTTGTGATGAGGATCTCTAATCCATCATTTAGCACCAAAGACTTTGAAATAACTCACATTGGGTTTCTTGTCAGTGAGGAGTTCATAGGCAGTCTTCTTGAAGAATTTGTGAAGATACACTCTGTTGATGATATGGCACGCAGTATCAATTGCATCAACCCAGAAACGACGAGGGTTTTGTACTCATCGAGCATAGTGCGAGCCATCTCAGCAAGAGTCTTGTTCTTGCGCTCCACGACGCCATTCTGTTGAGGAGTATAAGGAGAAGATAATTCATGAGTAATACCAAGTTCATCAAGATAGTCATTGAGACCCGAATTCTTGAACTCAGTGCCATTGTCACTTCTGATGTGCTTGATCTTCACACCAAAGTTAGTTGAAGCCCTCGAGGAAAATCGTTTGAAGACTTCCTGCACTTCAGTTTTGTAAGAGACAAGGTGCACCCATGTGTAACGAGAGTAATCATCAACAATAACAAAACCATATTGAGATGCTTCATTAGAGACAGAGGAATAATGGTTAGGACCGAAGAGATCCATGTGAAGCAATTCAAATGGACGAGTAGTGGTCATGATAGTCTTCGCTGGATGCTTGGCCTTGGTCATCTTTCCAGCTTCACAGGCACCGCATAAGTGATCCTTGAGGAATTTGACATTCTCAATGCCAATGACATGCTTCTTCTTCGCAAGCGTGTGCAGATTCCTCATGCCTGCATGACCAAGTCGTCGATGCCATAGCCATCCTTCTGAAGTTTTTGCAAGTAGGCACACGGCAGGTTGTGAATCTGCAGAGAAATCAACAATATACAAGTCTCCTCTCCTAAAGCCTTCGAAGACTTTGGATTTGTCAGATTCCATAATCACAACACAACGATACTTGCCGAAGACAACAACCATATCTAGATCACAAAGCATTGAGACAGACATAAGATTGTATCCTAAGGACTCAACAAGCATGACTTTGTCCATGTGTCGATCCTTTGTTATAGCAACCTTACCTAGACCCAATACCTGACTTTTGCTTTTATCAGCGAAGATGATATGCTTCATGTGTGATGCTGATAAGGGAGCATCCATCAACAGATTCTTGTCACCGGTCATGTGATTTGTACATCCACTATCAAGTACCCATTCAGTGGCTTTGGGTTGATCATCCTGCAGATGAATTAGTGCAACTTACGAACCTCATATACTTCAGTAGTGAAGAATATGACATCACAATTTATCAGATCAATTTCATCAAGCAGTAGAACTGATAAAACAGAGGGAGGACGTGTGAAATGAAAGTTCATTTCATCATGGTTAGCCTGCGTCCTTTCAGGCATTTCTGTCAGGTCCCCAGCAAATTCTTCAGACGTTACAGCACGACTGGAGACCTGACCATGCAGAAGAGATTAGTTCTTTTTCTTCACCACCCACATCTGAAGGGGTGGCAAAGAGTTCATCACTCTGCGAGCTCCATATGAGAATGGTGGCAAAGCAGCCAAACCATTTCGTTTCACATAAGAGGGGTTAGGATAAGCATATGAATAAGCAGAGAAATTCTTCGAGGACTTATGAACAAAATAATTTGAAGAATAATGCTCATATTCATAGCCCTTGGCTCTTCCCTGCAAAACAGAGTTGTTAGCACGATGATGTTCATATGAGGACTTTGATCCATGTGAGGAATTTGATCCTCTTGAGGAATTTAGTCTGTATGAGGACTTGGATCCATATGAAGAATTTGGTCCATATGAAGAATTAGATCTGGGGTTCCTTTTCTTCACAGGTGGTGTCATGAGGACATTCACCTAAAGACTTTCAAGGCAGCTCTTGGGAACCCAGATTTTCTTCATAGGGGAACCGTTCCTGCAGTTAGTGCCAACATATCTAGCAAATACTTCACCATTCTGATTTTTGAACAGTTTATAGTTGGAGTCAAATGACTCATTAGAAGAATGAGAAGATTCACATGTATAGCCAGATAAATCAGATGGATCAACTGGAGGTCCCTTTGCAGCAACCCATGAGGTTTTGGGGTACTGCTGAGGCTTCCAATAAGTACCATCCGCATTGAGTTTCCTCTCAAAGGCAATACCCTCTTTCCTAGGGTTCCTGTTGAGGATCTGCTTTTTAAGCACATCACAAAGAGCCTGATGCCCTTTGAGGCTTTTGTACATGCCTGTCATGTACAATTCCTTCAGCCCTGCATCGTTAGTGATACTAGCAATGTCCTCAGATGAGGAATTAGTGATAGTAGAGACAGGTGAAGAATTTGCAACATTTGAAGCATTTGAACATTCAGGTGAAGAATTAGCAGATTCTCGTTCAATGCATTTTAAACATGGAGGAATAAATTCTTCCTGAGCAGTGCTGATTTGTTGAGCAAGTAATGAATCGCGCTCCTTCTGAAGATCTTCATAACTCACTCTTAGCTTCTCAAGATCTTGCTTCTTTTGAAGATATTCATAAGAAAGCTTCTCATGATCAGATAAGAGAGTGTTATGATGATTTTGAAGGTTTTCATGCTTAGTCTGAAGTCTCTGAAGATTTTCAGTCAAGGCCTTAGTGCGATCCATTTCTTCACCCAACATATCATCACTTCTGTCTAGCATGTTTTGAACCTTTTCAAAAGCCTTGTGTTGTTGCATAGCAATATTAGCAAGTTTAGAGTAGCTAGGCTTAAGATTTTCATCAGATTCATCATCACTAGATTCAGAGGAGGCGTATTTGAGTACCTTGGCACCCTTTGCCATGAAGCAATAGGTGGGAGCATAGTCATCACTGCCTTCGTCAGCCTTGTTGGTGATTTCACTTTCTTCAGCGTTGAAGACGGATTTGCTGACGAATGCAGTAGCGAGGGCTAGGCTCGCCACACCAGACTCAGAGTCTTCAGATTGTTCCTCTTCCTCATTTTCTTCAGATTCAGCCTCAGAGTCCATTTCCTTGCTAATGAATGCCCGAGCCTTCTTGGAGCTGCTCTTCTTGTGAGACGAAGACTTCGAGGATTTTGATGATGAAGATTTTGAGGATTTCTTCTTTTTCTTTGCATCATCAGAACTGTAATCCTTGTATTTCTTCTTCTTTGATTCCTTTTCCCACTGAGGACAATCTTGAATGTAATGTCCTGGTTTCTTGCACTTGTGACAAAGCCTCTTCTTATAGTCACTGGTTGAGGAATCGTTGCTTCTTGAGGATTTTCCAAAACGACCACGTCTTGAGAACTTCTGGAATTTCTTCACAAGCAGTGCCAGATCATGACTTAGTTCTTCAGGATCACCAAGGCTGCTATCAGAGTCTTCATCTTCGGACTCAGATACTACCTTGGCCTTCAGTGCACGTGATCTGCCATAGCTCGAACCGTAGAGATCTCTCTTCTCAGCAAGCTGGAACTCATGAGTGTTTAGCCTCTCGAGGATATCAGCGGGGTCAAGTGACTTGTAATCAGCACGCTCTTGAATCATCAGTGCCAGAGTGTCAAATGAGGAATCAAGCGATCTCAGCAATTTCTTCACCACCTCATGGTCGGTGATGTCAGTGGCACCAAGTGCTTGAAGCTCATTTGAGATGTCAGTGAGGCGATCAAAGGTTTGCTGAACATTTTGATTGTCGAGTCTTTTGAAGCGGTTGAAGAGATTGCGAAGAACATCAACTCGAGAATCACGCTGAGTTGAAACTCCTTCATTGACTTTGGACAGCCTATCCCAGATAAGCTTAGTAGTTTCCAAAGCACTCATTCTACCATACTGTCCTTTGCTCAGATGGCCACATATGATATTCTTCGCTTGGGAATCGAGTTGCTTGAATCTCTTCACATCGGTAGCGTTCAGTGAGGGTGAGACAGAGGGAACACCATTTTCCACAACATACTAGAGATCGTTATCAATTGCCTCAAGATGCATGCGCATCTTGTTCTTCCAGTAGGGGTAGTCCGTCCCATCAAAGGTAGGACACCCAGCAGAGACCTTGATCATACCTGCGGTCGACATAACTAAAACTCCAGGCAGTTAAACCAAAATCACACAGAACAAGGGAGTACCTTGCTCTGATACCAATTGAAAGTGCGTTATATCGACTAGAGGGGGGGTGAATAGGCGATTTTTATGAAATTCTTCACTGAGGAATTTGCTCATGAGGAAATTCCTTAGCGAAGAAATACTAGCAGCGGAATAAGTACTCAGAAGTAAACATAACAGATTACATGCATGGTCATCATGATGAAATGAAGACAAACACAGAGTACAGAAAGCGTAGGCATAGGATAACTCTAGATGAAGACAAACAGACTGAAGAAATTGAACTGAGGAATTTGTGAAAGTCTTCAGTCAAAGTCTTCAAACACAGATATGAACAAACAGACTACATAGTAATGAGGAAATGAAGGTGTTAAGGAAACGGAACCAGTAAGCTTGGTGAAGACAATGATTTGGTAGACCAGTTCCAACTGCTGTCTCAGTTGTACGTCTGGTTGGAGTGGCTGAGTATTTAAACTCGAGGACACACAGTCCCGGACACCCAGTCCTGAGCACGCAGCTCGGGACACCAAGTCCTCACCGTATTCTCCTTGAACTAAGGACACACAGTCCTCGTCCAATCACTCGCGGTAAGTCTTCAGGTGACTTCCAAACCTTCACAGACTTGGTCACTCGGCGATCCACAATTCCTCTTGGATGCTCTAGACCTTGACGCCTAACCGTCTGGAAGAAGCACAGTCTTCAAAGGTAACAAGCGTCGGATCCACGCAGGATCAATTTCTTCAGTGATGCTCAATCACTTTGGGTTTGTAGGTGTTCTGGGTTTGGGTTTGGTTTTTCCTCACTTGATGATTTTCGCTCGAAGTCCTCGGAGGATGGGTTGCTCTCAAATGACAAGTGTCAAGTTCACACGGAGCAACCAACCAGCTAGTGGTTGAAGGGGGCGGCTATTTATAGCCTAGGGAGCAGCCCGACATGATAAGACATAAATGCCCTTCAATGATATGACCGTTAGGTGGACAAGATATTTTAGGACAGCTGGCGCGTGGCACAACAATGGTCGGAAATTTGGAGTACAAATTCCTCAGGGCTATCATGTTCCTCACTGTGTAGGCAATTCGCACTGGCGAATTCCTAACTCCCCAGTCAGAGCAAAGTCCTTAGTGACCAGAAGAACTGCGTCTCTATCACTGAAGAAATTGATTGAACTGTATGAGATTTCCAATGGCTTCACTCGAAGGGATTGGTAGGTGTAGGATTTGAGTTGAGCATCACATAGAAATTTTCTCCTTAGTATTTCCTCGCCCCCCTTTAACAGTACGGTGTTTCCTATGACTCAAGAAGGAGAAAAATGAAACTACGAAAACACAGTCTTCATGCTTCACGTTCCTCGAACGAATACCATGTCTTCAAGGTCACACCAATTTCTTCACTTTCAAAGTCTTCAGAAAGTCTTCAGAATATCAAAGTCTTCAGTCGAAGAACTTCATTTTTAGGGGTCGACTTTTACTGTAAATATCAAATTCCTCATTGACCTATAGACCTGTGTACACTCATAAACACATCAAATGTTTAACCTATAAGTCTTCAATACACCAAAATCAGTAAGGGGCACTAGATGCACTTACACAAATCTCCATGGTCGCCGTTGAGTACCAGGTTAGAGCCATCACCGGTGATGAGTTCTTCGTCATCTACACACGTGGATCCACGACGGTGAATGCATGCCTTGCTTGCTTCCTACACATGTTCAATAGTTCAACGGATGAGTGGGTCGCTGGGCTAGATGTTGAGTAAACCACAATCCTGCAAAGAGAGAAGAAACTAAATGAGGCAGAGAAGAAGAAGCCTGCCGTGATCTAGGTTTGCGTACATAACGTGTGCTTGGTCTACCACATATGCCATGTCGACGTTGAGTGCTAGGATTTTAAGAACTTCCTCAAGGACGAAAGAGTAAAATTCGTTACTGTAGACTTTAGGAACAACAGGGATGTCCTGGGTCGGATAGGCCTCGTTGTAGGCCAACCCTTCGATCTCCAGAAGGCAAGCCTGGTGTCCTCGTCTCAGCCTTCAATGCTGACCCTGGCAGCAGCCATGATTGATTCTTCGTACGCTAAATTGAAGAAACCTCACCACGAGTTTCATCATGCATGAGAGTCGAAGATATTAGATGAAGATCACATCCTGTACGCAGCAATGGATGCCTACCTTTGTTTAAATATCTACAAGGGTTGGATGGAGAAGCAGATCCCAGTGTCCGGTTTAAGCAAAGAAGCGTCGGGGAAGAGGAAGAGGGACGAGGATGAAGTCGAGGACGTGGTCTCGGACTCCGATTAGGTGGCAGTGCTGTCAGTACCCTGATCCTAAGTCACACCGATCTAGCTGCAATAAATCATATCACTTTGCGACTTCACGCACGGTATTCCCACGGGTGCCACCTTACCTGGCCCGGGACCATTTGCGCCTATTGGCTCACGTATATGATAGTGTCGCTAGCATCCATATGACAGAGAACCCGGGCCGACATGACTAGTCATGAACCCAAAGTGGCACTAACTTACAGGGACAGGCGTACATGACCCAGCAACGAACATGTCGGTCATCAACATATGAACCCAAGTTGTAGCAAGCTACAAGGGCTTAAAGTAACAACGCGTGACATTTCCCCAAAGGGACAGACACATGAACGAAGAAGGACACATGCCAGCCAGCCTAAGTGTTCCGGAGCAGTAGCAACTGGGTTAACAGGACTCCGGTAAACCGGGCTGTAGCAGACTACCATGGCTCAGTGGAAGCACTAGGAGACATTCCCGGTAAGAGAGGCTACCAAGGATAAACAACTAGGTTGTCGGATCCCACACATACCAAGCATTTCAAATCATACACACAATATGCTCGATATGTGCAAATACAACATGGCATCACAACATAACTCTATGACTCAAAGTATTTATTCATTAGGCTCCAAAGAGCCAGATATTACAAACATGGGTCTGATGACCCAGCATTCAAGTCATACAAGTAACAAGCACATGCGGAAGCTTAACTTGTCTGAGAACAAACAACTACAAATGAAAAAGGCTGAGAAGCCTGACTATCTATAAGACCCTGCCAAGGGCACAAGATCGTAGCTGAGGTAACAAGCTAAACATCGAAGTCCACGCCAAACTACTAGTGAGACTGAAGTCTCTCTGCAAAATCATAAATTAAGCAAACGTGAGTACAAATGTACCCAGCAAGACTTACATCAGATCTAGCTACATATGCATCAATATCAAAAAAGGGATGGTGGGGTTTAACTACAGCAAGCCAGCTTTGACTCAGTGGCTATCATGAACTATGACTGCAAGTAACTCTTTTGAGGTGGTGCACACGAGTCCACATATTCACCAAATCAATACACCACTATAGATCAGCTCCCGTCTCCCTACGAGAACGCCATCCATAACACTCACTCTTATCTTGTGCATTTTAGAGTATCCACTTTCACTAGTCTATGAATTGCACAGGCAACCCAGAAGTCCTTTACTGCGAACACGGCTATTCGAATAGATGATGTTAACCCTGCAGGGGTGTACTTCTTCACACACGCTCTCGCCACATACCACCATGTACATGTCGTGTATCTCGACAACCTTCAAGCGGAAGCCTGGCGAGGGAGTCGGCCACGACCTGACTAACCACACAAGTCTCTCGTCCGGATTTATCGGCTATTCGGGTTCCATCCACAAGGAGATCCGACTGGGGTGTCGCTCACGACCCCAAACGATGTGTATAGGGTTCCAAGACAAGCAAACGGGCGACGCTTGGTATACCCGGCCACAGTGCCTAGTCTGTCCCAAGCCCACCTGCACCAGGTGCCACTTGGTAGACTACTAACACTACCTACAAACACCAGAAACTAGTTGCAACTCCTGGACAGAGATCAGGTTGATTAATAAGTCGAGAGAGCTTGGAGCGCCCCGAGCACAATGTGTGGTAGTAACTGTTCATGGATCACAAACACAGAACTCAGTTCCTGAGGACGGCTCCAATGAGACAACCCACCATGTACTCCTACATGGCCTCTCACTGCTACCTTTACCAAATCGTGTTCACACACTTAGCTCTCAACAGTAGGACATGTTCACAACTTTCCAACTCATCCCTGATTAATCAGACCTGACACAACTCTATGCAATAGAAGGCATGACAAACAGGCATGAATGAGTAGGCACATCAGGGCTCAAACAACTTCTACTCATGCTAGTGGGTTTCATCTATTTACTGTGGCAGTGACAGGTCATGCAGAGGAAAGGGGTTCAACTACCGCAACATGTAACAGTTGAAACGTTGTTGTCCTAATGCATTAAAAGAGAGCAGGAGCGAGAGAGTGGGATTGTATCGGATGAACAAGGGGGGTTTGCTTGCCTGGCACTTCTGAAGATAGTATAGTTCTTCATCGGTGTCATCGATCTCATCATCGAAACCATGTCTACTAAGAGGGGACAAACACTGGCAACAGAGAAGAACACAATCAATGCAATGCGCAATATGATACATGACCATGACATGTCAACATGTTGTGATTTGAGCTAATGCAATTAGAACGGAAGTGTTTGAGCTTATTTGAACCAAGGGTTCAAATTCAAACTCAAGTTATGAGCTCATATAATGCATTATCATGTTTCGATCTAAACAGCAAGGTTAAGTTGCTTTGTCATGCATGAAACTAGTACCAATGGAAAGATTGGGTTTTTCTTATCATTTTTCATATATAACTTATTTCATTTGGAGTTATGGCTGATTTTATATGATTTTTAGAAGTTTATAACATTTTCTGAAATAAATAAACCATTTAAGATTTATTTAAATTCCAGAAATGAATTACTGCGTCAGCATGATGTCACTGTGATGTCAGCGGTCAACAGGGCGTCCAGAGTCAAACCTGACGTGTGGGCTCCACACGTCAGTGACACAGGGGTTAAACTGGTTTAACTAATCTAAACTGAAACTTAACTAGAGTTAGTTAGGGCGTGGAGCCCATATGTCAGTGACCCAAGGTTCATTAGCTTAGTGCTCATCAGTGGTTGGGCCGGCGTTTAGCCGTCGACGAGGTGCCAAGATGGAGACCATGCGCGGATTCGCATCACAGGCCACGGTTCGTTGCTCCGGTGGCACCTTTGGAACGCTGGGCCTCGTCCGTGTTGATTGGCGACGGAATGAGACCAAATGGTCGCCGGAGACGACGACGGTGACCAAATCAGCGGCAGACGGAGCTCGGGCAGGACCGACTACTCGCTATGGTGCATGGGAAGGTGAGCTGGCAGGTGCGTTCGTCTCCTGGGAGCAGCATGAGCACAATGACATGCTCAGGGGCAAGCTATGACGTTTGTAGCCACGACGGCGACATGGCCGTCGGCGGCGAGCTTCGGGCACTTGTGGAACAACGGCTAGAGGACGGGAACAGAGGGGGCAAGCAAAGAGGAGAGATGAGGAGCTCACGGGGAGGCGGCATAGAAGGTTAGTGGGCTCGGGGGCGCGCCAGACGTCGCGAATCGACGATGGTGATCGGTGGTGCCCGAGGTGGAAGGCGAGCTCGAAGGCATCGCCACGGTGCTCTTGGGGTCGGGATCTTCCTCGTGGAGGAGCTTTGCGTCATCACAGAGCTTTTGGACACGGGAAAGGGGCAAGAGGACCACGATGGTCACGGTGGCAGTGAACGGTGGCGACGAGCTCCGTTCGGTGGGAGAGAGAGGGGGAGCCAAAGAAGGGATTGAGCATGGAAGGGAGTGGGAGGGCGTTGAGGAGATGCGTGGCATTGTCCAGAGCCGTCCAGGGCGAGCAGGCAGGCTGGAGGTGGTCGCACGGCGGTGCCCGTCCTCCTGTCAAGGAGGAAGAGGACAGGAGGAGGCCAGTGGGCTGTGCTACCTCTTGAGCACTGCGTTGGATTTACCCGAAGAGGAGAGGATAATGCAGCAAAGTAGTGTAAGTATTTCCCTTAGTTTTTGAGAACCAAGGTATCAATCCAGTAGGAGGCTACGCGCAAGTCCCTCGTACCTGCACAAAACAATTGCTCCCCGCAACCAACGCGATTAGGGGTTGTCAATCCCTTCATAGTCACTTACGAGAGTCAGATCTGATAGAGATGATATATAAATTTTTTGGTATTTTTGGTATAGAGATGCAAAGTGAAAAGTAAAAGGCAAAGTAAAAAAGCAAAGCAAGATTAAAGTGATGGAGATTGATATGATGAGAATAGACCCGGGGGCCATAGGTTTCACTAGTGGCTTCTCTCAAGAGCATAAGTATTCTACGGTGGGTGAACAAATTACTGTTGAGCAATTGACAGAATTGAGCATAGTTCTGAGAATATCTAGGTATGATCATGTATATAGGCATCACGTCCGAGACAAGTAGACCGACTCCTGCCTGCATCTAGTACTATTACTCCACTCATCAACCGCTATCCAGCATGCATCTAGAGTATTAAGTTAAAAACAGAGTAATGCCTTAAGCAAGATGACATGATGTAGAGGGATAGTTTCGTGCAATATGATAAAAACCCCAACTTGCTATCCTCGATGGCAACAATACTATACGTGCCTTGCTGCCCCTTCTGTCACTGGGAAAGGACACCGCAAGGTTGAACCCAAAGCTAAGCACTTCTCCCATGGTAAGAAAAACCAATCTAGTAGGCCAAACCAAACTGATAGATCAAAGAGACTTGCAACGATAACCAATCATACATAAAAGAATTTAGAGAAGATTCAAATATTATTTATAGATAGACTTGATCATAAACCCACAATTCATCGATCTCAACAAACACACCGCAAAAAGAAGGTTACATCGAATAGATCTCCACGAGAGAGGGGAAGAACATTGTATTGAGATCCAAAAAGAGAGAAGAAGCCATCTAGCTAATAACTATGGACCCGTAGGTCTGAGGTGAACTACTCACACTTCATCGGAGAGGCTATGATGATGTAGAAGCCCTCCGTGATGACGACCCTCTCCGGCGGAGCTCCGGAACAGGCCCCAAGATGGGATCTCATGGGTACAGAAGGTTGCGGTGGTGGAATTAGGTTTTTGGCTCCGTATCTGATCGTTTGGCGGTACGTAGGAATATATAGGAGGAAGGAGTACGTCGGTGGAGCAACAGGGGGCCCACGAGGCAGGGGGCACGCCCTAGGGGGGGCGCCCCCCACCCTCGTGACCGCCTCTGTTGTTCCTTGGAGTAGGGTCCAAGTCTCCTGGATCACGTTCGGTGAGAAAATCACGTTCCCGAAGGTTTCTTTCCGTTTGGACTCCGTTTGATATTCTGTTTCTCCAAAACTCTGAAATAGGCAAAAAAACAGCAATTCTGGGCTGGGCCTCCGGTTAATAGGTTAGTCCCAAAAATAATATAAAAGTGGAAAATAAAGCCCAATATAGTCCAACATAGTAGATAATATGGCATGGAGCAATCAAAAATTATAGATACGTTGGAGACGTATCAGGCATCCCCAAACTTAATTCCTGCTCGTCCTCGAGTAGGTAAATGATAAAAAGAGAATTTTTGATGCGGAGTGCTACTTGGCATAATTTCAATGCAAATCTTCTTAATTGTGGTATGAATATTCAGATTCGAAAGATTCAAGACAAAAGTTCATATTGACATAAAAATAATAATACTTCAAGCATACTAACAAAGCAATTATGTCTTCTCAAAGTAACATGGCCAAAGAAAGTTATCCCTACAAAATCATATAGTCTGGCTATGCTCTATCTTCACCACACAAAGTATTTAAATCATGCACAACCCCGATGACAAGCCAAGCAATTGTTTCATACTTTAACATTTTCAAAACTTTTTCAATCTTCACGCAATAAATGAGCGTGAGCCATGGATATAACACTATATGTGGAATAGAATGGTGGTTGTGGAGAAGACAAAAAGACTGGAAGATAGTCTCACATCAACTAGGCGTATCAACGGGCTATGGAGATGCCCATTAATAGATATGAATGTGAGTGAGTAGGGATTGCCATGCAACGGATGCACTAGAGCTATTAGTATATGAAAGCTCAACAAAAGAAACTAAGTGGGTGTGCATCCAACTCGCTTGCTCACAAAGACCTAGGGCATTTGAGGAAGCCCATCATTGGAATATAGAATCCAAGTTCTATAAAGAAAAATTCCCACTAGTATATGAAAGTGATATCATAGGAGACTCTCTATCATGAACAACATGGTGCTACTTTGAAGCACAAGCATGGTAAAAGGATAGTAACATTGTCCCTTCTCTCTTTTTCTCTCATTTTTTTATTTGGGCCTTTTCTCTTTTTTTATGGCCTCTTTTTTTCGTCCAAAGTCTCATCCCGACTTGTGGGGGAATCATAGTCTCCATCATCCTTTCCTCACTTGGGACAATGCTCTAAAAATGATGATCATCACACTTTATTTTTCTTACAACTCAACAATTACAACTCGATACTAGAACAAAGATATGTCTCTATATGAATGCCTCCGGCGGGGTACCGGGATATGCAATGAATCAAGAGTGACATGTATGAAAAATTTATGAACGGTGTCTTTGCCACAAATACGATGTCAACTACATGATCATGCTAACAATATGACAATGATGGAGCATTTCATAATAAACGAAACGGTGGAAAGTTGCATGGCAATATATCTCGGAATGGCTATGGAAATGCCATGATAGGTAGGTATGGTGGCTGTTTTGAGGAAGATATATGGTGGGTGTATGATACCGGCGAAAAGTGCGCGGTATTAGAGAGGCTACAATGGTGGAAGGAAGGGAAAAGTGCGTATAATCCATGGACTCAACATTAGTCATAAAGAACTCATATACTTATTGCAAAAATCTAGAAGTTATCAAAGCAAATTATTACGCGCATGCTCCTAGGAGGATAGATTGGTAGGAAAAGACCATCGCTCGTCCCCGACCGCCACTCATAAGGAAGACAATCAATAAATAAATCATGCTCCGACTTCATCACATAACGGTTCACCATACGTGCATGCTACGGGAATCACAAAATTTAACGCAAGTATTCTTTTTCACAACTACTCAACTAGCATGACTCTAATATCACCATCTTCATATCTCAAAACAATTATCAAGCTCCAATCTTTTCTTAGTATTCAACGCACTCAAAAGAAAGTTTCACATATCTTGAATACCAAGCATATTAATATTAAGCAAATTACCATGCTATTAACGACTCTCAAAATGATCTAAGTGAAGCATTAGTGATCAATAGTTTCTTTAAAACAAATCCACCACCGTCCTCTAAAAGATCTAAGTGAAGCACTAGAGCAAAAATTATAAGGCTCAAAAGATATAAGTGAAGCACATAGAGCAAAACTATCAAGCTCAAAAGATATAAGTGAAGCACATAGAGTATTCTATCAAATTCCAATTCATATATGGCTCTCTCAAAAGGTGTGTACAGCAAGGATTATTGTGGCACACTAACAAACAAAGACACACATAATACAAGACGGTCCAAGCAAAACACATATCATGTGGTGAATAAAAATATAGCTCCAAGTAAAATTACCGATGGAAGTAGACGAAAGAGGGGATGCCTTCCGGGGCATCCCCAAGCTTTGACTTTTTGGTGTCCTTGGATTATATCGGGGGTGCCATGGGCATCCCCAAGCTTAGTCTCTTGCCACTCCTTGTTCCATAATCCATCAAAAGAATTTACCCAAAACTTGAAAACTTCACAACACAAAACGCAACAGAAATCTCGTGAGCTCCGTTAGAGAAAGAAAACAAAAGACTACTTCAAGGTACTGTAATGAACTCATTCTTTATTTATATTGGTGTTAAACCTACTGTATTCCAACTTCTCTATGGATTATAAACTATTTTACTAGCCATAGATTCATCAAAATAAGCAAACAACACACGAAAAACAGAATCTGTCAAAAACAGAACAATCTGTAGTAATCTATAACTAACGCAAACTTCTGGAACAACAAAAAATCTACCAAAATAGGACGACCTAGAAAATTTGTTTAATTATCAGCAGAAATTAGAATCAGTATTTTATCACGTTCTAGTGATTTTTAACAATTGTTTTCGTGAACAGAAAGATTCTAGAAATTACAGCAAGATCAAATAACTATCATCCAAGAAGATCCTATAGGTCTAACTTGGCACAAACACTAATTAAAACACAAAATCACATCTAAACAGAAGGTAGATGGATTATTTATTCCTAAACAGAAGAAAAAAACAAAAAAACTAAAATAAAATTGGGTTGCCTCCCAACAAGCGCTATCGTTTAACGCCCCTAGCTAGGCATAAAAGTGAGGATAGATCTAGGTGTTGCCATCTTTGGTAGACAATTCTTCAATGAGGCATCTATCTTTCTTAGAGATTTCTTTGTTTCTAATGATTATCAAACTTTTAGGCACAAGATCGACAAATTCATTTGTAGCAAATGGTTCCTTAATGATAGCAAAAATATTGGGATGAATACTTATAGACTTAAGATCCGCAGTTTCCTTACTAGATGATTCACCCTTATTCTTAGGAACATACATGAGCTTGGCTATTTTAGTGGGAGCACTTAGAGTATTTTTTACAGAAGAAAAGGAGGTTCCCAAGTTGGTAATGATACCCTCAACTTTATCGATTCTAGTGGAATCTAGATTTATTTTCTCATTAACCATGGGTTCCTTCTCCTTAATATTTTTAAAAGTCATTCCTACCTTAGATCCATATTGGGTAATTTGATTATGGATCTTTTTATCTAGATTTTCAATTGATTCAATGGTAGCAACTTTATTTTCAATAATTTCAAGCCTTTTCATAACATGCTCCAAAGTTAACAAAGTTCCATTAACCAAGAGAGGTGGTGAGCCAAATAAATCTATCATAGCATTATAAGAATCAAAAGTATGGCTACCCAAGAAATTCCCCCCGGTAATGGTATCAAGAATATATCTATACCACTGACTAGCACCTACATAAAAATTGCGAAGAAGAACGGAAGTAGATTGCTTCCTGGTAGATCTGTTTTGAGCATTGCAAATTCTATACCAAGCGTCTTTCAGATTTTCTCCCTCCCTTTGCTTAAAATTTAAGACTTCATTCTCGGGGGATAACAGAGAAGATATAAGACTAGACATGACGACATGGCAGGCGAGAAAAAGGCAAACGGGAAAAGGAGGAGGAGATTGGGAAAGAGAGGGCGAATAAAACGACAAGGGTGAAGTGGGGGAGAGGAAAACGAGAGGCAAATGGCAACTAATGTAATGCGGGAGATAGGGATTGTGATGGGTACTTGGTATGTTGACTTTTTGCGTAGACAACGGCGCCAGAAGTGGCTTTTGTTAGGATTCCAAATCTTGACTTGCTCTTGCGTAAGCCTCCCCGGCAACGGCGCCAGAAATTCTTCTTGCTACCTCTTGAGCACTGCGTCGGATTTCCCCGAAGAGGAGAGGATGATGCAGCAAAGTAGCGTAAGTATTTCCCTCAGTTTTTGAGAACCAAGGTATCAATCCAGTAGGAGGTTACGCGCAAGTCCCTCGTACCTGCACAAAACAATAGCTCCTCGCAACCAACGCGATTAGGGGTTGTCAATCCCTTCACGGTCACTTACGAGAGTGAGATCTAATAGAGGTGATAGATAATATTTTTGGTATTTTTGGTATAGAGATGCAAAGTGAAAAGTAAAAGGCAAAGTAAAAAAGCAAAGCATGATTAAAGTGATGGAGATTGATATGATGAGAATAGACCCGAGGGCCATAGGTTTCACTAGTGGCTTCTCTCAAGAGCATAAGTATTCTACGGTGGGTGAACAAATTACTGTTGAGCAATTGACAGAATTGAGCATAGTTATGAGAATATCTAGGTATGATCATGTATATAGGCATCACGTCCGAGACAAGTAGACCGACTCCTGCCTGCATCTACTACTATTACTCCACTCATCGACTGCTATCCAGCATGCATCTAGAGTATTAAGTTAAAACAGAGTAACGCCTTAAGCAAGATGACATGATGTAGAGGGATAGTTTCATGCAATATGATAAAAACCCCATCTTGTTATCCTCGATGGCAACAATACTATACGTGCCTTGCTGCCCCTTCTGTCACTGGGAAAGGACACCGCAAGATTGAACCCAAAGCTAAGCACTTCTCCCATGGCAAGAAAAACCAGTCTAGTAGGCCAAACCAAACTGATAGTTCGAAGAGACTTGCAAAGATAACCAACCATACATAAAATAATTCAGAGAAGATTCAAATATTATTCATAGATAGACTTGATCATAAACCCACAATTCATCGATCTCAACAAACACACCGCAAAAAGAAGATTACATCGAATAGATCTCCACGAGAGAGGGACAGAACATTGTATTGAGATCCAAAAAGAGAGAAGAAGCCATCTAGCTAATAACTATGGACCCGTAGGTCTGAGGTGAACTACTCACACTTCATCGGAGAGGCTATGATGATGTAGAAGCCCTCCGTGATGACGGCCCTCTCCGGCGGAGCTCCGGAACAGGCCCCAAGATGGGATCTCGTGGGTACAGAAGGTTGCGGCGGTGGAATTAGGTTTTTGGCTCCGTATCTGATCGTTTGGGGGTACGTAGGTATATATAGGAGGAAGGAGTACGTCGGTGGAGCTACAGGGGGCCCACGAGGCAGGGGGCGTGCCCTACGGGGGGCGCCCCCACCCTCGTGACTGCCTCTGTTGTTCCTTGGAGTAGGGTCCAAGTCTCGTGGATCACGTTCGGTGAGAAAATCACGTTCCCGAAGGTTTCATTCCGTTTGGACTCCGTTTGATATTCTGTTTCTCCAAAACTCTGAAATAGGCAAAAAACAGCAATTCTGGCAGGGCCTTCGGTTAATAGGTTAGTCCCAAAAATAATATAAAAGTGGAAAATAAAGCCCAATATAGTCCAAAACAGTAGATAATATAGCATGGAGCAATCAAAAATTATAGATACGTTGGAGACATATCAGGCTGGGCCGACCACTTGGGTCGCCAGGTGGGCTGCATAGGTAAGCCAGTAAGTCTCTCTCTCTCTCTCTCTTATTTCCGTTTTCTATTATTCTGTAAGCTTTAGGGCTTTATTAAAAATAGCTAGGCACTTTCAAAAATCATGCAACTGACTATGGAAACTGTTGGGAATATAACCAACAGTAAACATCTTAGTTTTTGATTATTTGGACATTTAAAATATAATATAGCATTTAAATGTCCAAATGCAAGTAACATATGATTTAGTCTAGTGACCTTATGATGTCCTAGAAAAGTGTGCACCATTTTTGTCAGAGGTTCTAGACCAAGCCAAAGATGATGAACATTTTAGAAGGGAATTTCAGGTTCATTGGAAAAGATTTTAGTAAACACTAGTTGGATTAAGGGGGTGCTGGGGGTTTCTGTCATCCACATTTCAATTTTCTGTGAAAATTAAACATGATGCATCACCAAAGGCTAGCACTAGGCATTACTAGAACCAGGGATGTACTACTACTCGTCTTGAAGTTGGTACTACTGCTCGTATATTCGTGTTCCTACTGTACTTAATACGTTTGTTCTAGTAGTATAACTTGGGTCAGTCAACTGAAGTTCGACGGAGCGAAGGAAGAATACGACAGAGAAGCTACCCCAGTATCTATATTAGGGTGGCAGGGTGCCCATGATCTATTTTATGAGTGTTGGGTGTGGAATGCAGTTCGCCGGAAAAAAATGGATCGTGCCCGGGGTTAAACGGATGGCGGGGGTGGGGGAGCATGGCGGTAGCAGGCGGTTCAGGGGAGGGCGCGGCGGCAGGCGGTTAGGCGTGTGGCGGGCTGAGAAGATGAACCGTGCATCAATTTCGGAGGGTGAAGAAGCCCTTCTAGCCATCCATGTTGCATCAGATGGCTCACAAGAGTCGACTGACCCAAATTGCTCCTTCAGATTGCAGGATGTGTGTGGCATTCAAGGTCTCGAATGGTAGATTACGTGTCCGCACCTGGTTTGTGGGCTTGACGTGCGCGCGACCGGCTTCCGCCGCGACAGCCACCATGCGCGCCTCCTCCGCATGCGTTCCTCCTCGCCGGCGTGCTGGAGCACGCACTCGTCCTCATCTTCGTACGCTGCGTTCATAGACGCGGCTCCACCAGATGCTCGCGTGCTTGGCAGCGCGGGGGAATCGCGAGGAGGGACTGCAGACAACATGAGCGGGCGAGCCTTCGGCTTGGCGGCGACACGGCAGTGATTGGCGAGAAATTGTTGGCCGGAGCAGGCGGTCGCCGACATGTGCAACGGCGGCGGCGGCATATTGATGAGTGCGCGTATGGGATCTTAGTTTAGTTTTATATAGGGTTGGTCAAACTTAAAAGAAAACTGTACTAGTACACGTAAACATTAGACTTAGGCAGCGCTTTTATTAGTTACCACAACCATGATACGGAATCCTGTGCAAGCGCGTGAACCGCGGCCACGCGGTCGATCGAACGGTGCGTCACCGTGTCGCGCTCGAAGGACATCCACCGAACCTTTTTGTGTGTGTGAAAACAATCCCCGAATATTACTCAACTTCTTTTTCCGGGAGAAGTTCTTGACACTACAATATTTCCATATAATTGAATTTAGCTCCAGTTCATGTTTATTTGGATTTGGACGTTTTAGGTGCGCCCTAGTTTTTTTAATACTGATTTTGTGTGTGTGACTGAGAGAGAACATGTGTATCTGTCCATATGTGTGTTGCGGCGGAAGGGCAATGTGGAGACGGTGTGCATGTGATAGAGACATAGAGAGGTGTGAATGTGCAAATTATCATGCATGAGTGAGACATAGAAAGATGCCGATACATTGTGTACTTGTGTATACATGATAGAACGGTCTTCTATTTTACTTGTGTGTGTGTGATAGATAGATAGAGAGAGAGAGGAGCATCCGTAACACAACAACCATCTCTCTTGATTCGTCCTTCCCTCGAACGATCTCATGTAACACATGCATCAACGCGCACATTTTGACACCGTCACCCGACCCCTGCCCACCTCAAGGCCCGCACATCGCTCTCTATCTCGCACGCACAATCTCTTCGTGAATACCCTGTTTAGCATGTAGCTTTCCGTCACATACACACATATTTCTCTCCTTATGTTTGTTTTCTCTCAATATCTGACACACACACACACACACGCACACACCCTCCCCCGAGCACACAATTCATCCCCATCCAAGGTTATATGGCGACCACTCTCGCTTGTGCTTCTCTGCACCCCAGCATGCACAACACCTCAATCTTCAAAGAGGACATCGGGGAGATCGAGGACGGCGACCACACTGCGCTAGAGAATGCGGGGCCATTTGGAAGCAGGATGATGTGATGACGGCTGACTGGCTCCTCCCCCCACCCTCTCTCTCTCGCACAAAATTACCAATCCCTCTCTCCCCCGCACAAATTTATCAATCCCTCAACCCACGAGATCCTTCCCCTCTCGTCCATGTTTTTCCAGCTCTCTCATCAAACCTATTGTCTCTTCTCCTTCCATGTGTACAGAATCCGGATGCACACGGATCTCACGTATATTACA
The DNA here is from genome assembly GCA_032464435.1 of Aegilops umbellulata. NCBI lineage: Eukaryota > Viridiplantae > Streptophyta > Magnoliopsida > Poales > Poaceae > Aegilops > Aegilops umbellulata. The sequence continues at coordinate 73,583,574 of CP136059.1, forward strand.
TGTCTCCATCTTTCTCACGGACCTAACTTCTTCCTATCTCTTTCTCTCTCTATCTCCCTCTCTCTGTTTTGTTAGGTTTGTCTCCTACTATCTCGTCCAGATACATACAGTCTTTCCCACCCTATCTGCTACATCTTCGCAAGCTCTCTCGGCATGTTTCATTCACACATTGGGATAAGTTCAAAATGTTGCTTTTATAATGGCTGATGTAGAGTTATTGTTGGTTTTGTTGCGTCCTACAAAGTAATAACTATGAAATGCATTTTGATTGTCATTTGACTGGGATTATGCGAGTTTGAGCATGTTGTGAAGTATTATAGACCTCGTATACATCTTGGAATTCGACAATGATTGTAATTATTGAATTGTATAGACCATTACATTTGAACTTAGTAGCCTAATATATTTATTTCACAATTTCAACAAATGATTAATTCACTACATACTAAGAAAACAAATGTGTACACCCTCCATTTTTATTTAAGTTCGTGTATTAGCATTGGTCAAAGTCAAATTTTGTAAACTCTTAGAAAGTTTATAACAAAAAATATTAACATATACAATAACAAATAAATACCATTAGATTCATTATTGAATGTACTTTCACATTAAACATATCTGTTATGGTAAATGTTTATATTTTCTATAAACTTGGTCAAACTTTAGGAAGTTTGACTTCGGTCAAACCTAATATGCAGAGTTTACTAGTACTAATCGCTAGTTACTTAGCCGAATCACCCAACACGCCACACGGGGAGTTCAGTGTCACAAAGTTTTGAGGTCGGCGGGAAAATCTCCCGCGACCCTGAGTGGGAAGTTACCATCATAGCCTCCGGAACAGGCCTACGGATGACAGTTGGTAGGGGGCTGTTTTCGTGACTTCAGGTTCACCCTACCCAGTCAAGCCCACCCGGGCACCCAAAGTAGTACACCTGAATACTCCCAATTTTCTATCCCCACCGCAAAATAGACTTCTCCACGACACCGCAGCCTTCGTGCTCCTCCCCTTCTACATCGGCACACTCGCCCACCACAACGCATCTGCCTCATCGACGACCTCGTACGCCGCACTGGAGCCGGCCCACCGTCGTCGTCATACACGGAGGCTCTTCCACGGCACCCTCTTCCACGGTCTCAGATCTGCTTCCTGGAAGCCGATGCCAAGCACAGAAGCACCACTGTCGTGGACAATGAACTGACTCCCGTTGCCGACCATGACTCACAGAGGCCGCCGCGACCATCGTTCTCCTCCTCGATTGGTAATGTGTGTATTGAATCACTTAGCAGTACATGTGCAGTTCCAATTTTGTTCATACCTACCCTACAAATTTCCTGGGTGCTATTGTTCCCGTAAAAGTAATTGGTCATAGCCTCCATTTTTCTTGCCATGTTGAGATTTTAAAACCACGAGTGCGAACATGCAGAGGAGCAATGAAGACCAAACACAGGATATAGGAGCGTGGCAAGTTAAAGAGGAGCTGCACCGAACCTGTAAAACGGGCTTTGGTAATTAACACCCTTTCAATTACTTCCGTTTAGCCTCGTGTTCTTCAATGTGTATATGTTGTAGTTTCTTTTTCTCTTAAGCCTCGTGTTCTTCAATGTGTCATAAGAAGAGTTTTAATCGTCCTAATGCTTTCGTTTTTAGCTTGATGTAGAAAGTGGGTGTTCTCACCTTGTAGTCTGTTTTTATATTGTTTCCTTTTTAATTCACTTCTCCCAGTTCTGTTTATCTGGCTTCTACTAAATGGATCTGGGTTGCTCTGAGTATTGATCTAAAAAATAAGTAACTTCATGTCAGGATGTAGTTCCTGCGGGGAGGGAAGTATGGTTAACCTCAAGATCATGTTTCCAGAATGATGCTGGATTACACACAAGGTGCCAGTTCCCTAATGATGCTGGATTAGACACAAGGTGCAAATTCCCAGATGATGCTGGATTACACACAAAGCAGGTGCAGTCGTCAGCTGTTCGTGTCCTCGTGGATCTAGTAAAGGCTGAAAGAAAGCGTGCAGCAGCCCTTGAGAATGTAGCTGAGTTCCCGAAGAAGCGAAAAGAGAAATCAGATGCTCTCTTCACCCATGCCAAAGAAGAGATGGAAGAAGCCAGAAATAAGCTAGCAGAGGCAGAGCAGGTTAGGCGTCTCCTGCTATCTAAAACTGTTGCCAATACAAACTTTCCTTCATAGTAGCGAGGTTCAAATGTTTATCCAGTCAGCATGCCTGTTGCGATGTCCGTGCATCTACTGATGTGGCACAAAATAATTTTTTTCGGGTCATGTAATGACAGCAATTACTTTCCAAATAATAACAGACGAAGCATTAGACATGGTATAGTTCACGCGCAAGACTGACATTCCAAGTTCAACTTCCACATCAAACTCATGTTCACAGATATCTCCACATTCATACATAATGTCCACAACCATGATTCACTTCAAAGCCAAAAAAAATTGTGGAGAGTTATGAATAATGAAAAACCTCTAGTTCCTGCTACCAGTGCAAGCACAACAAGTCAAGACCATGTGTAATTAATTATATTTTGGTCATTTTTTGTGCTCTAAAATGCCGGCCGGCTCGCGGAAGGACGTGTTGCCAGCACACGCGCGGATTCAATGAAGGTAGGCGGGGCAGTCTGAAGCCGGTTGCATGCGGCGAGGAGGCGTGTTCAGCCAGGCCTGCAGCGAGTGGGGCCCTCTTGGCCGGCGCGCCGGTTAAATGCCTACGCTATGAGAGGTCGCGTCCGTGTCAGAGCAATCACTCCCTCCAATCCTTTTTTGTTTGCGTATAACAAAATATTGTTTTCCAGTCACATTTTACAAGTAAAATTAATGGACAAACTTTGACCCAAAATATGATGGGGACTAGTAAACCAGAACGGAGGTAGTAGTTTTTTTTAATCAAAGAAGGGTTTCCCCCTTCCGATTTTCATTACTGAAAACCAACATCTAAATCAAAACCATAGTATTTGCCCTAGAACTACCAGGTTCAACATCTCGCAACATAAACCCATACAACCATACGCCAAGGAGGTACGTAGTACTATGAATTCCATTTTCGCTCCATACCAATCATTCTAAAAATTACTTAGAACTTATAACACGCCATTGAAAATCGGAACTCTTAACCCCGTTAAAAAATGATATTTTAAACGTGGCTACTCGATCTGTGGCAACTGGCGAGCCACCGCCTCCAAGTCGTTCACCTGTGGTCCCGACCATCAACTCCTACGGATCAAATTATCAGATGAGCTGACTATTCCTACAAAGGTGCACTCCACCACGTACCCGGTACCCGCGAATGCAGCAATCGTGCACCAAGGGTTTTAGGGTTTATTTGTTAATGTTTCCTTTACGTAACACTCTTGTGTGCGAGACAGGAGAGACCGACTGCGTGCGTGCGCCTCTTCTCTTCGTATATGTACTCCATCGTTTGTCTGGTGTCCAAAAAATTATAATAACTACTTGCAATGTGCCAATGCGTTGCCACACGATCAGAGTAGATTAATACATATTCACCGATTTGGTAGAAAAAAAGTCTAGTTTTGAAATACGTATATCACTAAAAAAATGTTATGTTTCACTCAAAATATATTCCTTTGGCGGTTTTGATGAGATAAGGGAGGAATGTTGTTGGTTTCAAGATTTGAGAAGTGGTATATGTCTAATTTCTACTCTTACTAGCAAGATGCCCGTGCGTTGCACGGAACATCAAGATCTTGTGGGAGAAAAGGATGAACGAGGAAAGGCCTTATCTGCAAATGTGGAGAGGAGTGCCGGTAAATTGCCATAGTTTCGTTCCTATCCGTCAGATATAAATCGGACGACCTATATTGCAGGATGGCAGGCCCACCATCATCACCAACTCTGTTTTTATCCCTACTCTTATAAAAAGCATAGTCGGTGATGATCGTGTGCCCGCCATCCTGCAATATAGGCCGTCCGATCTATATCTCACAGATAGGAAGGAAACTATGGCAATTTTGCAAAAAGACACCCACACCCCTCTCCACACTTGCAAATAAGGCCTTCCCTTGTTCATCCTTTTCTCCCACAAGATAAACTACTGATATAAATGCATCTTCATGTTGCAACGCATGAGCATCTTGCTAGTTGTTGCAAAAAGCCCATGTGTGTGTAGAGAGAGGGAGAGAGGAGGAGGACGGAGTGCATGTGTGACAAAGACACAAAGAGTGTGTGTGCGAGAGGTATCAGCTTAAAATGAGGCGATAATGTGTGTGTGCATGATCGAGAGGGCGTGTCTCAAGAAGGGAAGAAAAATCTACAAAGATACAAGGAGCGGGAGAGAGACATGTATGCGATAGTGGAAGCACAAGTGTGTGGGTGTATAAACCTGTCTAGAGGCAAGTCGATAAATGTTTGTGAGAGAAATACAAGTCGGGCGTGCGAAAGCGAGAGTTTTGTGTGTGAGAGACGGTAGTCGGGAAGGGGAGTGGAAGCAGGAGTTGTGTGTGAGAGGGGGGGGGGTTGTATGATCGGTAAACAAATGAATAATGTCAGTCTGGGATGGAGGTGAAAAGGAGACCGCAACAAATGTTGTGTCTACAAGAGAGAGAGAGAGAGAGTAATTTTAGTGGTATGATTCATATCTAGAGACATATAGGGTGTGTGAGAGAATCCCATAGAGTGAAAGACAAAGTGAAAGACGAGTGGAGACTGTGTGTGTGGCGGTGAAAAGGAAAGCTTAGGTACCTAGTGATACGAGAGAACGATAGAGACGTGAGAGATAATGAAAACTGTGTAATGTATAATGATAGGGAGAGTGTGACACTTCTCAAGAGAGACGTCGAGAGACCATGTTTGCGAGGATAGGACAAACATGAAGTGAGCGTGCGGGTGAGATGGAGAAAAGAGAGTGGTAGCTACATGAAGGAGCATGCTTGCAAGAGAGATGGGCGTGAAAGGAGCGAACATAAAAGGGATTCAAATATTTCAATTCGGGATGATGATACATGTAATCCATACTCGAACAAAAATTGATCTATCAAACATGCATACTCATATGAATTCACGCGCATCTATGTTATTTAATATGTAGATATTACTGATCCATACATTTTAGTAGAACATAATTTGGTTTAATTTTTTGAATTCAACCTTATGATTTTGAGATCATTGTATTTGTAAATCATATTATACATATAAAGGAGCAGAATTCTTTGTTGTGCTTTTGAAAGTATATATAAAAAATGATGTATATAGAATTCTATTCCAATCGAAAATGGATCCCTCCCAAAAAAATAGAATACAAACGGGATTCGAATTGAGTTGGAACGGTAAACGTGCACTCTGCAAAATTTGAATGAAGAGGGGAAAGTCGCAGTAACCGCGCGGGTCGGATTTCGGGTTCCGGCAGACCCTTGAGGTTCGAACACTGGGGTGCGCGCGGAGATTTCTCCTTCTACCTACCTGTACCCCTCCGCCTCGCCAAGATCTAAGCAAATGGAAGAACAACACAAGAGACACAGAGTTTATACTGGTTCAGGCCACCGATGTGGTGTAATACCCTACTCTAGTTGTGGTGTGGTGGATTGCCTCTTGGGCTGATGATGGTGAGCAATACAAGGAAGAACAGCCTCGCGAGGGTCTGTTCTTGGCTGGGGCGATGAACTGCTAGGAGGAGTTCAGTCACCCTTCTCTCTTTCTGATTCTTCCTCCCTTCTTATTCTACCTGCTATCTTTGATCTGATCTCATCTCCCCGATCCCTGGGGGTGGCTAGTCCTATTTATAGGTGAAGGCCCTGGGCCTCTTCCCAAATATTGAGCGGGAAGGGCGCCAACAATTGGCCATTTTAAAGGGGAACATATGGTACACTTATCCCGACTAAAGTTGGTCCTCGCCTGCCAAAGGCTCTGGTGGTGACGCTGGCTTGGGCTCCACAATGACTTCTTCCCTGATGTTGGGCTGGTCTTGGTCTCGTTGCACCGAAATGGATGCCTTTGCTTGATGCTCCCGCCTGTGCTTGCTCCCTTTGCACCAAAGAGGAAAGGAGGACACTGCGTGGGCTGGCGCCCGCCCGACGCCCTTGATCGTCATGGCTTGCGTCACGGGCACCTCGTGAGGTACCCCGCCTTGATCTCTCCGCCTCCTCGTGAGCCAGCGTGATGAGGCCGTGCCTGAGGAAGCTCCGTGTCGTCCGTCCCGCGAGGCTTGGCCCCTCGTGAGGGTCTTGGGTCTGTGTTGATGAAGATGGGCCGTGTTGGGCCCCCCTTTGAGCCACGCCGTAGGCCGCAGGTAGGCAAGTCTGGGGACCCCCATTCCCAGAGCGTCGACAGTAGCCCCCGGGCCCAAGGCGCGCCCGGAATTGGCCGTGCAGTGAGGCGAAAGGGCAAGGGCAAAGCGCCGCGGGCCCTAACAGCCTGCGGCCTTGGGTGCCGCGTGGCGGTTGATTTGGACGTGGGTGCCTCAGTAACCGAGCGGGTGATAAGGGAGCAGCATCTGCCTAGGCTTTGCTCGTTTGCTTTCTCCGGTTGCTGCTCAGATCCCCTTTCTTGCGCCTCTCCTTCCTTCCTCCAAAACTTCAGATCTACTTCGTCCGTGCGACCTAGGAAGCCATGGCGCCTCGTCAGTCCCCGGCCGGAGCTTGGTACTCGCCTGCCCTGGAGCCGCCGAGCGTGTCGGAGGCGAGCCTCGCCCGCTGCACCGGATGGCGGCGGCGCAGGGCACCGATGGAGCGAAGACGTTCAAGGTCGGCTCCGCCACCCCTGAGGGCAAGAAGAGCACCTTCTATCTGTTCTTTGCTTGCGCCATTGCTGCTGGCTTGGTGCCTCCCTTCTCCGAGTTCTTCTTCGCTGTCCTCCGCCATTACAGGCTACAGGCTCTGCATCTCCACCCCAACTCCGTCCTTCTCCTGGCAATCTTCGCCTACTACTGCGAGGCTCACATAGGGGTGCAGCCCTCAGTGGCCTTGCTGCGCCACTACTTCTACCTTCGGACCTCCCGCGGTCCTGCTTCCGCGTGCGCGAGCTTCGTCACGTACGGTGGCGCCATCGCCATTTCGAGCCCCGGGAAGAGGATCCAGGGCTTCAGGAGCAAGTGGGTCTTGGTAGATGTTGGGCGCATCCACCCTCGGTTGATCTTGCCCACGGAGCAACCCGCGAGCTCCAGTGGTTGGGGTCGAGCGAAGCTCACGGATCCCCGTGCGAAGATGGTGTTGGAGAAGATGGACGCGGATCTGAAGCCGGCCAACATGGCGGCAGCAAAGCTGACCGGCGCGTCGCTGCTGAGGGAATTCCTGGAGCACCAGCTAGCTCCGCTTCGGCGGTACTCACTTCCGATGTGGAGGCCCCATCCGAGCCCCGCGGCCTTGGCCGATGAAGATCTGGCCGCGGTCCTCCAATCTCTGGTCGGGGGCGATGTGGCGAGGTTGGAGGGCGCTCCTACACCTTTGTTCCTCCGCGACGACTAGGAGCAGGTAGTGGAGTCCATGCCCGTCTTCAACGGGGACGGGCCCGTGCCCACGGAAGCTCCCGAGGACCCGGTGGACGTGTCCTCCGACGAATCCAGCGAAGAGGAGGAAGGAGGGGAGCGGGGAAAAGGGCCTGACTCCGAGACGACCGACGGAGAGTCGAGGGCTCCCTTCCCCCCAGCGCAGGCCCCGCGCTCTCCGCCTCTCTCCGAGCGATGACGACGAGGATGATGACGAGCAGGGCGGCGGGAGCTTGCCCCCGATCCCAAGAAGGACAGGACTGGGCTGATCTCCCGCGGGTCTGCTCCGGCCCCGGGGCGGACCGCAGACGCGCCTTCCGCTCCCGAGCTTCCCGAGGCTGACCCTTCCAGCCGGCTTTCGGGCTTCAAATTTGGCCGGAGGCTGTTTGAGCCTGCTGGCGATGACCTGTAAGTGCTTGATTCTTGTCTTTGTTTCTTGTTCTACTGCTAAGGCTTGACGTCCGCATCTCTTGGATAGGCTGGCGCCCTCAGCGAAGAAGCTGAAGGGAGCTCCTGAGGTTCCATCTGGGGCAGCGCCTCCGCCCGCGAAGGAAGGTGACGGCGACGCACGGGCCTCTCCTGCCCGGTCGTCCTCGTGAGGCCATGCTGAGCTGGCTGGGGCGAGCTCAGTCCCCATGGCCCAAGTGACTCCCGAGGTGCCTTCGCCTGCTGCCGCCTCCGCAGCCGTGGCGGCGCAGCAAGCTTCGCCTCAGGATGCTGTGGTTGAGCGGCCGCCTTCTCCTCCTACTCCACCGACAGCTGTCTCTCCGAATCCTCCTACCGTTCTGGATCGTGCTGCTGCCGAGCTAGACCGGCTACGGCAAGATCTTCTTGGTGCCGACCCTCGCTTGGTGGTCGGGCGCTTGGAGCTGGCTTCAGGATGTCACCCTTGGCCTTGGCCCCACGGCCGAGGCCGAGGCGCGTGTCCTATCTTCGGCAGCGCTGACGCTGGTCTTCACCCACATCCACCTTCGCGACCCCAGCATCGACCTCGACAGCCTGCTGGAGCCAGCAAGCGGCGAGCATGCCGCTGCCGCTGCCGAGGCCGTGAAGGGTCGCGCGGAAGCTCTGCTGGGGAAGTTCCAGGCCTTCAGCACCAAGCCGAAGCTAGGTGCTGCCGACCCTGCTGCTCCATGAGTCGAACCCACTCCGCGCTGCTCCACCGTCGTCAAGTGATTCCGTCATGGCTCCTGTCCTGCTTTTAATTCCTGCACATGTATCATGCCTCGGGGAGGCGTTTAAACTTGCGTCTGGCATTGAGATAACAGTGTGGACTGTAATATTTGCTTTTGAATTCCTTGAAATTTACGCTATTCCTTCCTACTTGCTTATGTTCTACGCCGGCAGAGCCCGGCCCCGCGCGTACCTCACCCAGCACTAGCCCCGACCGGAAACCAGGACGGGACCAAGGAGTGAGGGGCTACGTGACAAGTTAGGCTGCTGAGTCGCGATGCTCAGGAGTCCCCCTTGGCGCACGAACAACAAGTAGGGAGGCGACCCTTGAAGTTTATGCTTTTCCTTCCTACTTGCTTATGTTCTACGCCGGCAGAGCCCGGCCCCGCACGTACCTCACCCAGCATTAGCCTTTTGGAACTAAGGAGTGAGGGGCTACGGGACCAGTTAGGCTCCTGAGTCGCGATTCTCAGGAGTCCCCCTTGGCGTGCGAACAACAAGTATGGAGGTGAGATGTGGGTGGATCTACCGTTCTACGTCTGCAGAGCCCGGCCCCGCGTGTACCTCACCCAGCGTTAGCCTTTCGGAACTAAGGAGTGAGGGGCTGCGGGACCAGTTAGGCTCCTGAGTCATGATGCTCAGGAGTCCCCCTTGACGCTCAAACGGCCTTCGTACCTTGGCTCCGCTCGGGGAGAGGCGCGCGACGAACCAGGCCCGGGGGGGCCTGGCTGGGTGGCGTGCGTCTGGGCGTGACACGGGTGCAGCCCCCATGCCCAGCCCCCTCGTGCGGCACTCCCGAGGGGAGGCGTTACGATGAGGCTAGACACTGAGCTCTGGGCTCCCTGAGGTTGATGCGGCCCGGGGGCCACCCTCAGTTGTTTATCACCAGCACGGAGGATAGCGCTTCCGTATGTGTACGGGCATAGCCGCTCCTCGGCAGTGTCGTCAGCCAGCGCGGAGCATGGTGCTTCCACTGGAACGTGGGAGGGGGCTCCCCTCCGGGAGGAGCCCCCGGGGCGTGTACAGCCCCGCCCTAACACGTGGCTGGCACGTAGGGCCTGGCGAGGTGTATCTGGGCACCCGTGAGCCAGCGCGGGACTCACGGGGCCCTACCTCTAGGCGGGTTGCGCCTGGCACTCGGCCTTATCTTGTGATGTGTTCCTGCAAATTTGGTTAGATGCCTGCACTCTACGTCCTCGGGTCCTGGCCCTCGAGCTGGTCTCAGCCGTCGCTGGTATGCCAGGTCGCGATTCCATGGACAAGGCCAGAGGGTGAGGGCTGGAGAGCCAGTAAGAGCCCTGAGTCGTGATGCTCAGGTACCCCCCCCCCTTTAACGTGCAAGTGGTCGACATGGAGAAGAAGAGGTGCCGTGGACCGGCATCAAATAATCAAGCATGGTAGGTCGAACGCATAGCTGGAAATAAATGCAAAAGGGATACATCTCGCTGGGTCTGGCCCGAACGACTTGGGGATGATGCAACCCGAGGGGCGCCCCCAACAAGGTAAGCTAACGACATGAAATAAAAGGGATACATGCCGTAGGGACGGACCCACGCGGCCTGGGAATGATGCAACCCTAGGGGGCGCTCCCAGCAAGAAATGAAACTTGAAAGATGTCACCTGATGATGTTGAGGACGAACGAGTGTTGGTGTAGCAGACTCGGTGGCTGCGGAAGCCGATCCTCACGAGCCCCGAGGCCCAGGGGCCTCGGGAGGCTCCAGAGGTGCTGGTGGCTCCTCGCGGACCATCTCCATCTCCACCAAGGCTGCGGAACGCCTTGCCTCTTAAACCTCCATTGTGCCCCTCATGAGGCGCTGGTACGTGGCAACCGCATTCGGCAAGCCGTAAGGCATGCGAACGTAGTTGTGGGGTGGTCCTTCGCAGCGCCCCACTTGCGAGGGCCAGAGGCGCTCTAGAGAGGTGACTCGATTGAGCCCTTGTATGTCGATGCAGACGCGCAGCCCACCATCCTCGCCTGGATGGGGAGCCACGGCTGGTAGGTGGCGGCCGCCCCTCATGACTCTTGACTCTTGTAGCTCCTGAATGGCCTTGCTGACGAACTCCTATGGGTCTGGCCCTCCTTGCTTTACTCCTTCTTAAGGGAAACGTGCTTCGAAGCACGCCTCCATGTGGTGCCCAATCGCCTCCCTCGTGACCCTGGCCAGGTCGGTGGCCCTCCAGGGGAGAGCCCCTGAGCCCTGCCTGAGGAGGGCGTCGGGCGCGCTTTCCTATGCGATGGAAGGAGGATCCCTCTAGGCAGGCGCGGGCCCTAAGGGGCCTGCCTACCGAGGGGCCGAGCCGGACGATGTCTTCTTCTTGAGGGTGGTTTCAGGAAGCCTCCTGCTTTCACGATCCGGGTCTTCCAGTGATGCGGCCTGAAAGGCTCGTTCCAGGGAACACACCGCATCCTTCTCTTCATAGGGCAGCGTGATGACTCCGCAACTTCCTGGCATCTTGAGGATGTTGTAGCCATGGTGAGTTACGGCCATGAACTTGGCTAGCGCTGGGTATCCAAGGATGGCGTTGTACGGCAGGCGAATGTGAGCGACGTCGAAGTCGATCAGCTCGGCGCGCTAGTTGTCGCGTGTCCCGAAGGTGACTGGGAGGCGGACCTGCCCAATCGGGACCGTGGAGCCGTCGGTGACTCCGGAGAAAGGCTTGGTTGGTTGAAGCTGGTTGTAGGGTACTTGGAGATTGTTGAATGTTTCCACGGACAGGACGTTGAGCCCTGCCCCGCCATCGATGAGGGTCCTAGTGACCATCACGTTGCTGATGATTGGGGAGCAAAGCATCGGGAGGACTCCGGCTGTGGCTGCACACTTGAGTTGATCCGCTGAGCTGAACGTGATGGTGCACGCGGACCACCTGAGAGGGCGCGTGGCTTCGAGCTTGGGGAGGACTACATTTACTTCGCGGGCGAACTGCTTGAAGATGCGCTGAGAGGCCGGGGCTTGAGCTCCGCAAAGGATGCAGGCGATCGCGCGCGGCTCCTGGAAGCCCCCAGCCCCCTCGTCCTGAAGGCGGTCCTCGTTTCTCCTTGGCTGCGGCGGCAGCGGAGGGAGGCCTGTGTTGCCTTGCGGGCGGTCCTCGCGAGGCTGATCCCTCCAGTCTCCCTCGCGAGGCGGGTCTTGCCAACGGTCCTCGCGAGGTCGATCGCGCCACCCTTGGCGCGGGCCATGGTCTTCCCAGCGTCCCGCGTTCCTTCCTCCTCCTCGACCGTAGCCCGGATCACCGCGGTCGGGACGACGGCCGATCCTTCCTTCTCGCACGGCTCGGAGCTCTTGACATTCGTTGGTGTTGTGGGTGTGGAGGTCATGGTACACACAGTACCGACTGCCCTTGGAAGACTCTGGCTGATCTCTGCCCCGCTTAGTGTCTGGTTCTGCCGCGAGCACAGCAGCCCCCTTGCGCTTCACATCCTTAGCCTTGAGCTTCTTCTCTTCTGGGTCCGCGGCAGGCAGCTTGAGGAGGGAGAGACGCCCTTCCTCAGCCCTGGCGCACTTGGTCGCCAAGTTGAACAGCTCCAAGGAAGTGCACAGGTCTTCATGCATCGCCAGCTCCTCCTTCATCTTGACATCGCGCACGCCGTCAGAGAAGGCTGAGATGATGGCCTCCTCAGTCACCTTGGGAACCTTGAGGCGTGCGTTGTTGAAGCGCTGGATGTATTTCTACAGGGTCTCTCCAGGTTGTTGCTTGATGCGGCGCATGTCGCTCAAGGCGAGTGGCCGGTCGCGAGTACCTTGGAAGTTGGCGATGAAGCGGGTGCGCATCTCGTCCCAGGAGGAGATCGTGCCCGGAGCCAGGTTGAGGAGCCAGGTGCGGGCCCCGTCCTTGAGCGCCATGGGAAACCAGTTCGCCATGACCTTCTCGTCTCCGTTGGCAGCTTCGATGCGCAGCTCATAGAGCTGGAGGAACTCCGCAGGGTCGGCCCTGCCGTCGTAACGAGGAGGCAGGTCTGGCTTGAACTTGCCCGGCCACGTGACGCTGCGTAGCTCGGTGGTGAAGGCACGGCAGCCTGCTGTGGCCACGGGAGGCCTTGGGTGACGGAGAGCTTGGTCTTGTAGGTCCCCACGCGCTGCAGCTAGGAGCAGCGCGGGGTCTTGACGTGCGGGAGCTGGAGCATAGTCGTGACATGCTGGAGCAGGGAGTGCCTAGGCAGCTCCTTGCGGGCGAGGGACTTCTTGGCAGCTCTGCTCTTGCCGCGCTGGCACCTAACGGAACAGGTTCCGCCCAGGGGCCACACGCCTTGGAGCCGGGGTGCCTTCTTGAGGAGGCGGCGGCTGGGGCGCCCCCGGAGCTTCGTTGCCCACGCGGGGCGGGGTGCGGTGCAGCGGAAAGGACGGCGCGGGAGAGCCCCCCGTGGCGCGGACGAGCTTGGTGATGCGGTCGAGCCATTCTTCGTAGACGTCGTTGACGGGACGGTAGTGCAGGAGCTCGTTGGCCGCGATGAGCGCAGCTTGAGCCTCCATGGGTGCGCGGAGCGCACGGGACGAAGAACCAGCTGGGGTGAGCTAGGGGGTGGCGGTGCGGCCGTCTTGCCGCATGGACGGATGCTGAGACGACGCTTGCTGCTCGTTCCTCGCCGGGCCGGTGGCGGCGTTGATGGCAGGTGACGGGGAACGGCAAGGACGCCCGCCGACACGAGCCGTCTGGGCGATGCGAGAAGCGAGAGCGGCTCGGCGCTCGGTGCGGGCCCGACGAGCGTCAGACATGGACGCGATGGTCGTAGAAGAACGAGGCGGTGGAAGATGAATTCCGGCGCACCCCTACCTGGCGCGCCAAATGTCGGATTTCGGGTTCCGGCAGACCCTTGAGGTTCGAACACTGGGGTGCGCGTAGAGATTTATCCTTCTACCTACCTGTACCCCTCCGCCTCGCCAAGATCTAACCAAAGGAAAGAACAACACAAGAAACACAGAGTTTATACTGCTTCGGGCCACCGATGTGGTGTAATACCCTACTCCAGTTGTGGTGTGGTGGATTGCCTCTTGGGCTGATGGTGGTGAGCAATACAAGCAAGAACAGCCTCGCGAGGGTCTGTTCTTGGCTGGGGCGATGAACTGCTAGGAGGAGTTCAGTCACCCTTCTCTCTTTTTGATTCTTCCTCCCTTCTTATTCTACCTACTATCTTCGATCTGATCTCATCTCCCTGATCCCTGGGGGTGGCTAGTCCTATTTATAGGCGAAGGCCCTGGGCCTCTTCCCAAATATTGAGCGGGAAGGGCGCCAACAATTGGCCATTTTGAAGGGGGACATATGGTACACTTATCCTGACTAAAGTTGGTCCTCGCCTGCCAAAGGCTCTGGTGGTGACGCTGGCTTGGGCTCCACAATGACTTCTTCCCTGATGTTGGGCTGGTCTTGGTCTCGTTGCACCGAAATGGGTGCCTTTGCTTGATGCTCCCGCCTGCGCTTGCTCCCTTTGCACCAAAGAGGAAAGGAGGACACTGCACGGGCTGGCGCCCGCCCAGCGCCCTTGATCGTCATAGCTTGCGTCATGGGCACCTCGTGAAGTACCCCGCCTTGATCTCTCTGCCTCCTCGTGAGCCAGCCTGATGAGGTCGTGCCTGTGGAAGCTCCGTGTCTTCCGCCCTGCGAGGCTTGGCCCCTCGCGAGGGTCTTGGGTCTGTGTTGATGAAGATGGGCCGTGCTGGGGCCCCCTTTGAGCCACGCCGCAGGCTGCAGGCAGGCAAGTCTGGGGACCCCCGTTCCCAGAGCGCCGACAGCGCAAAACCAAAATCCGCGAGATTGAAATAACTACTGCCTATCCCTGCCACGCAAAGCCTATTTGCTCGATTTCTATAGGTTTCGATAGGGGTAGGTTTGTAATTTCACTCAAACGTGACATAACCGCCTCTCACCCGGATTCATACAAGGTGGGTGCCAAAACACAGTGTGTCCTCGGCCGAAATCGACTCCCTCCCCGATTCATACACGGTGGGCACCAAAACCAAACTCTCATCGGCAAATATTCGGTGTATGCGAGATTACCGTCCTATCCCCAACCGACTAATATTGCTGTGATGTAGGAAATTTGAAACGGGGGCTAAGTTTGTAAATTTCCTCGTATGCGAGATTACCGTCCTATCCCCAACCGACTAATATTGCTGTGATGTAGGAAATTTGAAACGGGGGCTAAGTTTGTAAATTTCCTCGCATTTGAGACAAGCGTGCCCTGAAGACATGGTTCCCCCATCCTCTCCACCTGCAATTCCCCATTCGTACTCCGTGGGCACCAAAACACCCTCTCCACCCCAGCCTCATCCACCATCGTCCTCCTCCACCATGCCGGAGCTGATACCCCGACGCAACCGTCCATTACAAGAGATCGACCTCTCTCATCCACGGCTTCGGACCGGGATCCTTGCATCCCGTCCTCTCGCTTCATCCCTGTCGTCGTCCACCTTGCCGGCACCGCTCCTACAATCGTCTCGTCTACAGCGCACGGCCGCCACCGTCTACCCTCCTAGATCTGCTTCCACGCCGCCGACAGCCATCGCTACTGTAGCACCGTCAAATTCTCAGCAGATGCATACACGGCGCCGCACCAGAGGCAGTACTCTTTCGTATCTGCTCAACTTATTTATCGCAACAAGAAAATAGATCGCCACTGCTTTACTCTGATTTCTTGTCCATCACTTACTTGCTAGTTGAAAGCAAACATTGGTTGCGAAGTTGCCTTTGTCCGGTTTGCACCTTCAGATCCGCCATGGCACGCTCAACACTATACTCCCAATGCTTATGGTTTTCCCCTTTTATATTCCACACTAGTTAAATCACAGTAGACTAAATTTCAAAATTGGGTCAGCCGATTTTTCATAGCTCGCCGGAGTTCGCCGGTGCGAATGAAGGGGCTCGGGTGGGGACTTTGGTTGTGGGGCGGTGGTGGTGGGGCCTCGCTGAACGAAGAAAACTCAACGCGGGTGGGGACGGGGTTGGGAGGTGGGGGTGGCGGAGGAACACAGGCGGTGGGGGCCTGTGGTCCGGCCGGCGGCCCATGCGGTGTTCGGTATGGGAAGAATCAGAGACGAGGAAGAAGAAGGGTTAGGAGATGTAGGATCTTCATCCAACCGCCTGAAATGGTCGACTGACCCAAATGAAAAAAGTCATGCGACTTGCATGCAGACATGCCTTTATATTTAGTACCATCATCGTACCTGCTTAGCACTGCTCCTGAAGCCATCAACCTAAACAATGTGCCACTCATAATTCCAAACTTGTTGCTCAAGTACGAATCTGATATGATGCTGATATTACTAAAACAGATAACATTTAATTGGTCAGCTAATGTTCCTACTTTACTTTCGAAAAAGAACGTGCACCACATATAGAGAGACAACAGGGAGTTGCTTTCTTAATGCGCTCTGGTTCATCATGTGTGGGCACCGCGCAACGAACATTTTATTATCCAAAATTTGCTTACTCTTCTTTAGCATGTTCCTCTTCCGTTCTTCTTTAATAAGTACTCTCTCTGTTCCTAAATACAAGTCTTTGTATAGATTCCACCATGGACTACATATGGAGAAAAATGAGTGAATCTACACTCTAAAATGTATCTGGATACATCTATATGTGATCCATAGTGGAAATCTCTACCAAGACTTATATTTTGGAATGGAGGGAGTATGATAGTAGTATAGTATGTTCCTTGTAGTGAAGATGAGCAGGGACATTTGCAGTGTAGAGGTCTATACGGTCGGTTGGTATGGACACTTTGAACTCTTCGGGCCTCTTTGATTCATAGGATTTTCTAAACATGGGAATAGGATTTGTAGTGGCCTGCCCACTTGAATCCTATAAGAATAGCAAGGAAATGCGGGGAGCTGTGTCGCCTTTGAGAGTTACACTGATATTAACAGTACCGCGCCTTCTGTTAAAGAGAGCTGGTATCCGAAGCCTTTCTAGCCGTACCGGCAAATACTAGCACATATATTCTAGCAAGTTCCACTTTGCTGATTTTACTCTGATGCTTACGGTTTTCCCATTATATCTACACTATGATCTGTGTAGCTGCTTTGTGACGCACTAGCAGCAGTCCACTCTTGAAGCTAAACACCGCAATGACTTACAAAATTGGCACCAAGGCATTGAGTGCCATTCTGGATGCAATGAAACTCATACGCTCCCCACCTGTTGATTCTTGTTCAGAATATGATCCTAATGACTATTATAATCTCGAGGAGTCAAAGGCAGATGGCCTGTCCTGTTCACCCATCAAGGTGCCTGTTCTAATTTGGCAAGGTTTTATTGATTTCGCGTGTCTTGCATATGTTGTCTTGCATTTCTTCTACTTTGTTGCACCACCATCTGCTTAGTTTACTCATCGTATATGTCGAGATGCCATGCCCATCCATTATCAATACAATTTCCATCTGTCATCATACCATGTTTCTCCACTCAAATGTTGTTCTTGTGCATCAGACATCAAAAAGGAAGAGGGTAATTGCCGAACCTGAAGGAGCACCAGGAAAGTCCTTGAAAAACGTTGTTGTGCCGGAGAAATCAGACAAGACCGCACTTATATTGGCTGTACAACTAGTGACAGAAAACGTAGGACCGACTCCAGCAGACTATACCCATACTTCACTGGCCACACCACTAGCCGCACCACACATGACCTGCACTCCAGCAAAAGGTATGCCGATTTTAGTTGCCATAGCACCAGCCGTACCACAGAAAAATCCCACTCCAGCAAAAAGTACAGCAAGTCCACCGGCCAAAGACCTATCTGAACTGCAGAGACGGCCAATTCCTATAGATTGGAACCTCATTCTAGTTATTCCCAGTTTAAAAGACAATGCTTTCAATGTTGTTAGGGACTACGTGCATATATTCCCATCATGGGAAAATTATTGTTGTTAGGGACTACGTGCATATATTCCAGTTATTCCCAATTTAAAAGAAAATTCTTTCAATGTTGTTAGGGACTACGTGCATATATTCCCATCATGAGTGTAGAATATATCCAATGCCAATGAATTTTTTTAGCTCTGCATTGTTCTTGTAAGTACCTGTTGTCCTTTATCAGTGTACTTATATTGACAGGTAGTTGTTCATGTACCATCACTCCGCAGCTTATTTTCCTTTGCCCTCCATTTTCTACACATACGATCTATATTTACTCGTACCATAAGGTTGGATAACACCGATGGTACTGAAGAAGTTTAGCTCTGCATTGCTCTTGGATGTACCTTTTGCCTGTAACGTGTACTTACATTTATAGCTACTTGGTTATGTAGCATCACTCTTCATCTTATCTTAAATATTCTCCTGTCGGTGTACTAAAATAGGGGTACCTTAGTACCCCGAACTTGTGCACGGGCAGTCGTAGCACCCCGCGGAAAGGCTTGCCAGGCGATCGCCAAGACTCTCCATAGTCCCTTTCTGGGCCACCCAGGAACAAAGTATTTGAGCCAAGGCCCCGGCAGGAGGAGCCTGCCGGGAAGGCCACCCGAAGAAGCAAGGCCCCGGCAAGAGGAGCTTGCCGGGACGACCGCTCGAAGCACAAGGCCCTGGCAAGAGGAGCTTGCCGGGAAGGCCGACCGAGGCACGACAAGATACTTGCTGCGACGCGCTCCGCGTCCCGGCAAGGACCAGTGAGCGACAAGCTCCCGGGCGCGACAAGACATCAGCCGCGGCAAGTCACCACCCCGCGCCTGCGCTCCAGCTCATCCACCCACGCGTCGCTCTGGGGCCGTTCCAGGCGTACGTGGCGAGAGGCTGCGCAGCCAGGGGCATGCGGTGGCGAAGCGACGCTGACAGAGTAGCCATCGTGGCAAACGGTGGCGCTCTCGACGGTCCCCTTTCCTGCACCGTCTAGGCGATGCGGACGGGCATTTAATGCCCTTGTCCCCTGCCGTCAGAGTTAGGTATGATAGCACTGTACAGCCACTGTGCAAACAGCTGTACCCAACACAGCATTTTCCAGTTTTGCCCCCGCCTACGTTGCCACCTGTGGGCAACCCCTTGAGCATATAAAAGGAGGCCCCATGCGCAACAGGGAGGGGGGGAGATCCACCACTCACGCTCGGTCTCGCCAGCAACTCGCGTTTACTGTAGCACCACACGCTCCCGAGCAAGAACACAATACCAAACAACAAAGCAGCAGTAGGGTTTTACGCATCCTTGCGGCCCGAAGATGGGTAAATCCTTTGTGTGCATCGCCTCGATCCGCTCTTCGCGCGACCTCCGCCCCCCGCCGAACCAAGAAAGGGGCTCGGTCCCCATAGGTGTTCGTGGAGGCAGATTTCCCCCGACATCTTTGGCGCGCCAGGTAGCGGGCGTCGAAGTTGTGCGAACCTGATCCGGCGTCTGCACGGGCTAGATCTCCATCATATTCGTTGATATGCCACCGAAGAAGAAGGTTCCGGAGGTGGCTGGTCCGTCCGCGTCGAACCCGCCGCCCCTGGAGCAAACGGGTGGTGGGGACGGCACCGGCGGCGGAACGGGCGCCACCGAGCCAGCTCATGGTGCCACGGCGTCCGAACATACGCCGACACCTCTCGGCGCAGGTAAGCCCTGGTCTGACCAGGCAACCTTTCGCTCTATTCCATGGAGCAGAGGCAGTTAGCCCCACGGATCTCGCACACGGGCCACCTCGAGTGTTCGCTCACGCTGAGCTCGAGCGAGAGCAGCTGCGACGAGATGACGCACTGCTCCTCGAGGAGGACCGTCTTCAGGCCGCTGCGCGAGCTGCTTGCTACCAGCAAGCTTGGCGCCGCTTTTATAGCCGCAAAGTTAGTGCCAGAAGTTTCGAGGAAGTGGGAAGGCCCTTACCGGGTGAAACGAGTCGCTAGGCCTAGCGCTGTCCGCCTTGAGACCGAAGATACCACTCCGGTGAGCAACTCCTGGAACGTTGGGCATCTTCGTAAGTTTCGCCCGTAAGGCGCGGTTGTCGGACCCCGTCCGGCAACCACCCTTCTGTACAAAGTCTTGCCGCTGTTGCATGTGATCCTTTGTACAGAGCCAGGCGCAGACCCTGTGCGCAGATTGAGTTCATGTGCTCCGTGCACCTTGTCGATATCATGCTCTTCATTCTTTGCATGCATTATCTGACACTCTGTGCAGCACTGACCCCCGGTAAGGGACGGCGAGCCCCATGTTTCACTTTGCCGGAAAGCGACCTTGCTGGGTAGCGAGCCACGGAAAAGCTAAGTTGCCAAAGTTTGAGCAATCGAGTTTTTAAAATTTTGAGTTTATCATCCTCGAACGACCGTACTTTGTATGGAAAACCTGTGTGCGGAGGGACCGGCTCGTGGCTAGTTGCGCCCTTACTTCGTTTCGAGTCCGCTCAACGACTTAAGTGTGCTACAACCAGAGTAGCATCCTTACTTTGTTTCGAGCTCGCCCGGCAGCTTAAGTGTGTTGCGACTGCAGTCGCAACACTTACTTTGCTTTGAGCCTGCTCAACAATTTAAGTGAGCCGCAGCTAGCCGCGGCAAGGTTTCTTGCTGGTAGTGGCGCCGCTGGCGGGCTGCTGATGTCCCGCACTCAGAGCCCGCGATAAGGCGGAGGCCTACGCCGAAAAGTCCCCAAAAGCGTAGGGCAAAAACATACAAAGCACGGAGTCAAGTAGAGGAAATAACAGTGCAATCACTACCTAAAGTTATATTACAAGATAGTTTGTCGCGGCCCTAATGAATTGCTTTCATGACTTGGCCAGCGGCGACAAGAAAATAAAAGCGGGGGGCGGCCTAATCCACACGGTCGCCCTCGATCCTCTTGATCCCGGCCACCTTCTCCACAATGGGCGCGACGAGGGCCCTGATCTCCTCGAGGTCAGCGTCTGCCGGCAGGGATTTGAGGACGTTGGTGAGCCTGATGCCGGGGTTGCGGAAGGCGATCTTCACCAACACCTTCTCGAGGGCTCCGGCGATGGCGTCGCGCTTCTCGCCGGCCAGCTGCTTTGGGATCGCGTTCCGGAGATGCTGAAGGGCCGCCACCACGCCTTTGAAGAACGAAGTGAGCTTGGTGCTGGGTGGGACATTTTCGCCAGAGGGATACTCGTGTCCCTCCATCCCCAGCAGCGTCAGCTCCTTGTCGATGGCGGCGGCGATGTCCACGAGACCCTCAGTCCACTGCTCCACCGTCGCCCTAAAGTTGTTCTGGGTAACTGCGGCGCTTTTCAGCAGCGCCTCGTTGTCCGCGACCTCCTTCTGCAAGGTCGTCTCCCGCTCCTTGGCGCTCTCCAGCGCCTTGGTCAAGGTGCCCAGCTTCACCTCGAGATCGGCGTTGGAGTCCTTGGCGGCGTCGAGCTCCTTGATCTTCTCGGCGAAGCGGCCCGGCAGCTCGCCAAGGGTGTGGGCGCCCTTCTCGCGCTCCTGTTTGAGCGCGGTGAGCTCCTCACCGCTCGCCTTGAGATCAGTGTCGAGCTGCGCCACCTTCACCTCCGGTGCCTCCTTGGCGGCCTCGGCGGCCGCGGCGGCATCTTGCGCTTCCTTGAGGGCTCCGCCAAGCGCTTGCTCGCGCGCGGCGACCTCCTCCTCGTGGCTGGCGAGGCTGGCTTTCTGCTGCACCAGGTCGCCCTCCCGCGCGGCCAGCCCCGCGGCGGCAAGCCTTTGCTGCTCTTCGGCTTCTGCCTTCTCGAGGATGAAGGCCATCCGCGCCTCGTCGAGCTGCCTTCGCTCCTCCGCCAAGGATCGGAGGGCCTCCTGGTTGAGCTCCCGGAGCTCCCCGGCGCGCTTCTCCATGTCCGCTCCCGCCTTTGCGACGAGCGCTTCCCGGCGTTCCACCTGGGCTTGTCGGGCGCGGTAAAGTGACACCAGCTTCCGGAGCAGCCGCTCCTCCTCAGGCTCGCCGCCGCTGCTGCTTGGCGCGTCAACCAGCGTCAGCCCGGCAGAGGCGAGCACCTCTCCATCCAAGGTCTCCCCCTCGACCGGCGCCCTGGAAGTCGACTCCCAGGGGAGCTTGATGAAGATATCGTCGCCGGCCTTCAGGTAGGCGCCTGGCTGGGGCTCCTCAGGGCCCGACGCCGCTGCGGAGGCAGGATCGGCGGTCGGCGCAGCGCCTGGCGCTCCTGCGGCCTCAGGGCCGTCAGTACGATCGCCGGCCCCCTCGGTCGCGGCTGCTGCGGCAGCCTTGGCGGCCTCTTCGCCGGCCGGATCTTCAGCACCATCCGTCTCTCCGGTGGCGGCCACGTTGTCAGTATGGCCGCGCGCGTCCTCCTCGACGACGACCTCGGTCTCCATCGGGTCCGTGGCGGGCGGGTCTGACGGCCGAAAGAGGGGGAGAAGTCAAGCAACTATCCAAAGAAGAAGAACCCCAGGGGAGTTTCGAGGCAAGAAGGTTACCTGGGCCAGGGTCTGCAGTCACGGTCTCCGTCGCCAAGGGGCCGCCGGCGCCGTCCCTCGCCGGAGACTGCTCCCTTGCCAGGGACTGCTCCCTCGCCGGAGACTGCTCCCTTGCCGGGGACTGCTCCCCTGTCGGGGATTCCTCCCTCACCGGGGAACTCCCCCTTGGTGGTTTAGTTGTAGTGGGTGGCTCATCGGGGGCGGTCTCCGGACGCTTCTGGTGGGGCTGCTCTGCTCCTACACAAATCATCAGCCAGATGTCAGGAAAAGCGAAGGGTACCCGGGCGCGCCCAACGGCAGAAAGCAAGCCATATGCTTACGCTAGGGGCTGCTCTGAGGATTAGTTGGTGGGTCCAGCAAGGTCATCTCGGGCGCACCCCCTGCCGTCACGGTGGGCTCGTCGTCGAGGATGACCACCGGGACCTTGGCTCTCTTTGCCACCCTCTGAGCCAGAGTCCTGAAAAGGAGCAAATTCGGAGGAAAGCAAATGAGATGCGAGGCACAACTACAAGAATTGAAGAGACACAAGAACAGCGGGGAACTTACTCCTCTCCCTCTTCTTCGTCGGAGCTAAGCGTGGAGAAGTCGAAGACTGGCCCGCTTCTGGCGCAAGGAGGTGGAGGAGTAGGCTCCCTCGGCCGCTTGGCGGAGGCAGTGGTGGCGCTAGCCCGAGACGGCTTTGCCCCGGCCGCCGCCGTGGCGCGAGGGGCGGCAGTAGCAGAAGCAGCAGCCTGCGAAGACCCCGCTCCTGCTGAAACAGCGGAGCGCGTCACGCGGCGCTGCTGCTATTGGCTCGCTTGCCGTACCACCTCTCCGGCCTTGCAGAGGCGCCTCCGTGGTTGAGGCGGGGGCTCCGCTTGCGACGAGCTGACCGAAGGTTGGGAGGAAGAGGCGTCAGCCTCCGGCAAGCCACTCGTGCCCTCGGTGGACTCGTCCGCCCCTGCATCGTGCCCGGCAAGCTCTTCCTCGCCGGCAAACTCCGCTCGATCGGCAAGGCTTTCCGCCTCCGCTGCGTCCGCCTCCGCCAATGTGAAGCCAAATTCGCCCGCGGCCGCGGCTGCCGCCGCCTCTTCCATCCTGGAGGCGATGCGCGCCAACTCTGCGTCGGTGGTGTCTCGGGTGAGGCCCTTCTGCTCGTCGGAGTCGACTGGCCTCTCCACCAAGTCGTCGAAGAACGCCCGCACGACATCGTCGACGGGCTCCTGCCAAGTGGAGTCGATCCTGTGCGAGTCGCACAGCGGCATCATTGCAAGGATGCGGCTGAGCGACGAATTGTTGCACAATGGGACGACGCCTCGCGGCAGCTTGAACCATTCGGGGTGGTCGGGGTCGTGCTTGAACAGCTCCCTGAGCGTCCCGTCAAGCTCCAAGACGGTGAAATTGAAGTTGAGGCCAGGGCGCAGCCTCATGATGTCCGCCGCATTCTGGAACTCACAGGCGGGTCTCCCCTTCTCCTGTAGGGGAGCGATGCGGCGGCGAAGGAAATCTGCGCCAACGGCGCCAACTGTAAGCCCGGCACGCCTGAGCCGTAGGATCCGGGTGACGGCAATCTGCAGCTTGTCGTCGTCCGGAGCCACGTCGCTCCAATCCCTGCCGCGCACCACAGGAGTTTGGCGCATGGCGGTGAATGGCTGCGGGTTCTCCTCGACGATCAGGCACCAGTTTGCTCTCCATTCCTCCCATTTGCTGTGGAGCTCTCCCTCTAGATAAGCATCTTTCTTGCCAAGCTTCGAGATCCAGGCGATCCCGCCGGAGAGGGGCTCTCCTCTCTCTACTCGAGGCGTGAAGAAGTGGCGGAAGAGAGCTACGTTTGGAAAGACTCCGACAAAATTTTCGCAGAGATGTGCGAAAATTGCCATGGTCAAGACAAATTGGGGGTGAAATCAAGGAGGTGGAACCCGTAGGTGTTCATGATGTCGCAGAAAAATTCAGAGAAGGGCGGGCAGAGCCCGCAATAGAAGAACAGAGCAAAGAAGGGATACCCGGTCGGATACTCCTTCTGGGCGGCGGCGGGAAGAACCCTCGTGCGCGGATGCGCTCGCGTCCTCGTCGACCAGAAGAGGTAGTATTCCTCCCTCAGGACCAACGCGTTGAGCTCAGGGGGGAAGGTCGCCTGCTCCTTTCGCAGCGCCTCAAGACGCTGCGCCTCGGCCGACTTCACGGCCTTCCCTTTCCCCTTGTCGCCCTTCGGGGCCATGGCGGAAAGAGGGAGGGAGGTCGACGGCGTCGGTAGCACTGGTGGCGGCAGAAGGGGGCGGAGCGCTGCTTCTCTTGGGAAGTGGCGGAGGTTTTCGAGGAATCGCAACTGGCGGGTGGGCGGACTGCCCCTGTTTCCCCTGCTTATAAGGGGAGGAGGGGGGTGTTTCGCCTTTCCGAATAAACAAATCACCTGTGACGTGACACGCGCCTGCGGGGCTCAGCCCCGCGCACGCCGCCCACGTCACGCACACCTCCCCCCACGATGCCGCGTTCGACGCGTGCCGTTCGGGGAGGACGTGGTGGACGCAGAAGCAGATGCAGCGTGACCCAGGCCGCGCGTGCCCGTGCACTGTTTTGGGCCTGGCCCAACAGCGCTAGGCACCGTGTATGGCCCAGGCCCGGGGGCTCCTGTCGGTGTACTAAAATAGGGGTACCTTAGTACCCCGAACTTGTGCACGGGCAGTCGTAGCACCCCGCGGCAAGGCTTGCCACGCGATCGCCAAGACTCTCCATGGTCCCTTTCTGGGCCACCCAAGAACAAAGTATTTGAGCCAAGGCCCCGGCAGGAGGAGCCTGCTGGGAAGGCCACCCGAAGAGAGCAAGGCCCCAGCAAGAGGAGCTTGCCGGGACGACCGCTCGAAGCACAAGGCCCTGGCAAGAGGAGCTTGCCGGGAAGGCTGACCGAGGCACGACAAGATACTTGTTGCGACGCGCTCCGCGTCCCAGCAAGGACCGGTGAGCGACAAGCTCCCGGGCGCGACAAGACATCAGCCGCGGCAAGGCGCTTGCCGCGGCAAGTCACCACCCCGCGCCTGCGCTCCAGCTCATCCACCCACGCGTCGCTCTGGGGCCGTTCCTGGCGTACGTGGCGAGAGGCTGCGCAGCCAGGGGCATGCGGTGGCGAAGCGACGCTGACAGAGTAGCCATCGTGGCAAACGGTGGCGCTCCCGACGGTCCCCTTTCCTGCACCGTCTGGGCGATGCGGACGGGCATTTAATACCCTTGTCCCCTGCCGTCAGAGTTAGGTATGATAGCACTGTACAGCCACTATGCAAACAGCTGTACCCAACACAGTGTTTTCCAGTTTTGCCCCCGCCTACGTTGCCACCTGTGGGTAACCCCTTGAGCATATAAAAGGAGGCCCCATGCGCAACAGGGAGGGGGAGGAGATCCACCACTCATGCTCGGTCTCGCCAGCAGCTCGCGTGTACTGTAGCACCACACACTCCCGAGCAAGAACACAATACCAAACCACAAAGCAGCAGTAGGGTTTTACGCATCCTTGCGGCCCGAAGCTGGGTAAATCCCTTGTGTGCATCGCCTCGATCCGCTCTTCGCGCGACCTCCGACCCCCGCCGAACCAAGAAAGGGGCTCGGTCCCCATAGGTGTTCGTGGAGGCAGATTTCCCCCGACATCTCCATTTTTTCTTATATTGTCATATCTATATTTACTCTTAACAAAATGTAGAACAAAGGCAATGCTTATGAAGAATATTATGTGGTAAACATCTTGAATCCCCCCCCCCCCCGTCAGCATGGACAAGGGCTTTATAGAGCCTGCCTTCACCAATAATGTAAGTTTGTCCTTCTCGAGCCTTCAAACTTTGTTGTGTATATTTTGTTAGGCATGACTGGAACAACAGTTTATTTTAGGTGTTTGCATTAAATTGCATGTTTAAAGTTTATTATGTAGTTCATAAACAAAAGTTTGTCCTTCTCAATTTAAGTTTTCAGTTGTACAACCAAGTTCCTTCTTCATACCATGTAAATTAAACTATACAGAGCAAGTGATCTTCTTTTGCATAGCATGTATGCTTCTGTTCTTGATCCGTAATCCAGTGGTGTGGTGAACCTACCCACTCAGCAGATTGTCATATTGTGCAATGTCTTAACTATGAACAATGTCATATCATTCTACTATTATTTAAACCGTCTCCTTATTTGCCAATCTGAAATGGGATAAATTGATAGCACACTAACCATTGATACTTATGAGTTCTTGACCTGTAATCGAGTGGTGTCGTGAAGCTGCCAACTCCTTCAGAATGTCATTTCCTGCCATGTCTTGACCTGAACAATACCATATTGTGTTAATGCAATTTTAAAATGTGTCACTTTATTCATCAGTAAGAAATGTGATGAATTGTTGCCACTGATACTTTTATGTGCAAAACATGTCATCTGTCTACTTGTTTATCTTTCAGAGTGAGGAGGACATAAGTGTTAAACAAGCGCAGTCTCATCAGCTTGCTCAGCTGCTTGCGCTACAGCTCCCCAACAGGGCTAACCTTTCTTGAACTCTATTGAAGTGCTGTCGGTATTGTATATTATTTTGTCGGCGTGTTTAGTTGCACCGGTGGCAATTTTGATGCCTCGTGTATGTAATCTACTATCTTCTTCTGCTTTATTATCATAGTGGAGAACTTTGATGCCCAATGGATGTAATATGCCGTAATTTCTTTATTGTACAGTCTAGGTTTTTTCTTATTCACGATGCTGCAGTTATTTTACTGTATATATATCATGTCTTTGCAGTAAACCGGCCAAACCGTAAAATTACGGTACATAATCGGGCCGTCATACAATCACGATGTATGATCCGCATCATGGGCCCCGTCATCTTGGTCCATTAGAAGGCCTAAATGTAAACTGGACGACTAGTAGATTCGGGCCTTTAATAGGCCGAGTAAACCGCCGACCCTCTTTACGCGAGAAAACTCAATGGGCTTTTAGTAGGCTAAGAAGTAGGTTGGGCTTGAAACGTGCCAAACAGCTCACGGGACGGCAAAAGCCTGAAATGGACCCCAACCCATGATTGTGCCAATCAAATCACGGGATTTTAATAGGCCAAAATTGTCTCGGTCCTTGTTTGGCCCAATCAGATTATCGGCTGCGAGCAGGTCGGATGCAAACCGGGCCGTAGTTAGGCCCAACTATATGACGAGCTTTTAACATGCCGAAATTAATATAGGGCTGAAATGTTAAGCGGGCCCTTAACAGGCCGAAACTAATATCAGGCCTAATTACTAAGTGGGCCTTTAGCACGTGGGCCCAAAAGCATCATCCAGTTGACCGGCCGAATCTGATATGGGCCATAATTTAGCCCAAAGCCCCTTAAAGGGCCGGACTTGATCTGGGCCGTAATTTGGCCCAGAACGTGGTAGGCTTTTAACGAGCCGGATCTCATATGGGCCATTGTTAGGCCCGGAACGTGGCAGGCCATTAAGCAGATCAAATATGGGCCGGCATTTGGCCCAAAACATGGCAGCCAGTTAATGAGCCGGCCTACTAGAGTCCTCAAAATCTTGTGGGCCTACACCTGGGCCTTCCCATTAATATCGGTGAAATCTCGTAGGCCTTTAGTTGGGCCGGCCCATTATGGTCCACGGAAATCTTGTGGGCCTTCACCTAGTCCGGCCCATTATGGCCCGTAAAAATCTTGTGGGCCTTTACCTGGGCCGGCCCATTATGGCCCGCAAAATCTTGTGGGCCTTCAGCTAGGCCAGCCCATTATGGTCCGCAAAATCTCGTGGGCTTTTAGCTGGGCTGGCCCATTATGGTCCGCAAAATCTTGCGGGCCTTTAGTTGGGATGGCCCATTTAAACTTTATGGGTCACTTTTTGGCCGGTCCACGTGTCAACATATCATAGGCACATCTCGCCCATTGGATGAGTGACACCTGTGCCAATGCGGAGCTGACACGTGTTTCCATCAGCCAATCATAATTTTACACGTGGAAAATCCCCATTGGTCCGGGCTGTTAACGGGTTATCGGATCCAAAAATGGACCCGATAGCTTAACGGCGTTCCGTTACGGTGGATGCCACGTGTCGGTCACCCTTGACGAAAGCACTTCTGTGACGCGTGATTTATCGTCATGGAAGTGGACACTTCCGTGATGATAATTTTGGTAATGTCATGGAACACTTCTACGACAGCACAAGTATGACGATACTCAAATTCAGAAGCCGGCGTGGGAGTGGACATTTTGCCGCTTCTTTTGAATTTTGGGACAATAAGCATCCACGTTTACCCGGGCAACTAAATTCGTATCCATTTTGTATTCCTATACGAATCTTTATAAATCATTCTATATGTTTTTATATATTTTCAAAAGGACGACAAAGATGTATTCCACCGTCATATATGAATATGGTTTACAAATGCCGATACTCAAATTCAGAAGCTAGAATCCAGTTTAAGGTGAATTCGAATATTTGGAACACTTCATGTCCAACTCAAGTGTCACACGCAGCATAATGTGTACTCCCATTTAGATATGTACACAAGCGATGTATCAAGATTCAAATACCGAGTCAATCAACCAAGAATATACAGAACTAACAGACATATAAACACTTATAGAGTATATGGATCAATAATATCAACTAACATACATAAGCCAGACCGTTGTACTTTTCTTTGCTACAATAGCATTTTTAGCCAAGCTACTACAACATCTTGGCCCTTTCCGATGCGTACCACTTATGGTCCGTCTATACTACTATTATTGCTGAACACATTCATCCCGATTGGGCATATTTGTAGGTCTGGCACAGCAATCAAAATGAAATGTCTCCGAATCTTATCAATTAATACAGACTTGTGCTCAAATAAAATTACAAACCAAAAAACAACTATTACCTGATCTCTAAAACAAATGGTTTGATTGATTACATGAACAAACAACACAAATGTTATTCAATGATGGAAAGAACATTTCACCTATGATTTACCAAGTGGGAATTTAATTTCCTTTTTTCCTTCAGGACCTTAACAATGTGGTCAGTCTCAGCTTGCTTCGTTTTGAAATCCACCAAATATTTAATGGTTGTCTTGAGTACTGCTACTGATTGTGCTGTTTGGTTCCTCAACATGTCAACTTCATCTCTAAGTGCAGAAGCAGAATCTCTTTCTACCACCAGTTTAGCCTCTGGAGCATTAGCAGTTGGCAATTCATAATGCACGATTGGGCCGGTGCCACTGCTGTGGGATGATACAACGTCCATGGGGACCTCGCTCTTTGATCTTGGGATAACCTGTTTTGCCATTAAAGTTCCCATTGGATTCAGAAAAGTTGAAGTTAGCAAAACATTTCAACTGGGAGTTATAACGGCAAACCAGTTAAACAAACAAGGAATTAAAGATTTTCAATTCGATGCTAAAAAGTAGTTATTAACATCATTGTCACCCATTGTTGCAGCAACAAAGCAGTTAAACAAACAAGTAGCTATTTAAGTTCAGGCAAACAGGTAATTCTTAACAGTAAGTATCAAACACATAGATAGGTGCAGTCAATAATAGGATTAACAAGTTGTGGCATTATGTAATCAGTAGCAAACTAAATTAAGCCAAGCAACGTAATTGAACAATTTTGTAATAAGTGGCTAACTAAAATTCTGAGAAACAGGTAACTGAACTTACGCTAGTTCTTTGTACAGGCACACTTCAACTTCTTTTTCGCTTACAAGGTTGTACGAAGGAGTCCACGGCATCAATTGCTTGGATACGCAGTCCCAATACTTCTTTCTTCCCACACTGCATTAGTAAGTCGAATGGTTAATCTGGTAAGATGGTGCATCCTTGATATGTTATATGAGGATGTGTAGTCAGACTAGTTGTAGCCACACACATCACACTGGCTTTTACTGTATATTTCATGCGATTACTTTTGGCATATCGAGATCTAAGCTATTACAATAGGATGAAAATACTGGCATCCTTCACATTATTGGCGAACTCAGTTCATAGGAACTAGCAATTCAACCATTCTATGAGTAAATCAAAAGAGCCATTGGAATATTTTTCACTACCCCTATCATACACGCAGAAAGGGGCGACGCCACCATAGGGGCTGGTATGGGCAGCCGCCTTGGGTGGCTCGAAAGTGCGCACCTAGTTTGAGTCCTCCAGGTTGGCCCAGGCTAGTTTTGTTTGTCCCAATGCACGAGCAGGCAATGTAATAAAATGAAGAAAAATGTTTCAATTTGGATAGGCCAATAACCTAAGTGCAAGGCAGGCCCTATAGCAGGCTCGCGGCCCAAACAAGTGCCTCCCATATCAATTGACAGCAGGAAAAATCCCAATTCATCCGCTCCAGCCTCCAGTCTGGTTCGCTCCTAACCTAGCCGCCGCTGGACAAGCTGACACAGCACTTCCTCGCGCCCTCGTTGGAGGGCGGTCATCGGGCTTCAAGCGAACGGAAGGACAAGAAGATGAACATCCAACCCTGGGTGTAGCCTGCGTGGGAGTCAGCGGCGGCAGCACGGGCATGGCATCGAGCTTACGCAAACGGACAGTCACAGCTTGCAAGAGTAACATGCGCAACGAGCAGGTACATTACATCCCTGATTATATCTAATTCAACTCTTCAATTTCTGGCCAATAGTTAAACCTGGCAGTGTTGTAATACTGCTTGTATATACGGAATCTATGAGAAAAGGAAACCAATTTCTGCTTATTTTATAACTGCCCCAATCAATACTGAACTGACGGAATCTGATGTACCTAATCAAGTTTTCGGTGCAAACATCCACGCTCATGTTGTTCTTGAGCCTGAAGTGTCAAATGAACAGACTACTAATGAAGGATTTGATGCAAACATTTTACATGCTCCTGGTGATGAACATATAGTGTCTAATGAGGCATCTAATGCAAGCATTTTGCAAGCTCCCATTGAAGGATTTAGTGTGTAATGATGATCTGCTATGTTGAGAGAGACATAGAGATTTGCAGGCATTGATGACAAGCAAATTATAGTGCATTTTCATGGCTTGAGGAAACGTCAAGGCATCTACCAGAAAGTCCTAGTATCATGACAACGTAGCATAAATACTTTTCTAATCTGTTGTTTGAAACTATTGGCATACTTGTGCAGGATAGATATATTGATATGCAGTTTGCGCACTGGTTATACGTGCAATTACACTTCGATATTTTCAACCAGAGAATGAATAATTCAAGCAGGTACAGACCATGTTTGTAGTCCTTGTACACCATGTTGCATTTTGTGTTTTTTGGTGCTTGCGTGATTTAGTGTTTATAATCTGAACTACTTTGGATCATTAGCTGGTTTTCAAAGTGCATGTAGCTTCACATTTCTCAAGTTATGTTGATTTCCGGAGTGCAAGTGCCTTCGTATTTTTTAAGTTAAATGTTCGCCCCTGGTAACTTGAATTCATGGATCCGCCACCGCACACAAATCATACACGAATGCTAGTACGAATTAAATGAAATGCAAGGACTTACGCTAGCTCGTTGTACAGGATCACTGCAGGTCTGCTTGCGCTTGGGATATTCCGTGTACAAGTCCATGTTACCACTTGCTTGGATGTGCAGGCCTTGTGCTCCTTGCATCCCCCTACATTTTTGACACGGCGAATGGTTGATCAAATAAGAGGAATCGACCTTGCTGTTGTACCGGAGGACAGATACTTACAAGGTTATACGAATGTGCAGGATGTGTACCAGATCCCGTAGCGCCGTCATGCTTCGCAAAAAAATGGATTTGCTTGTCTTAGATGATATCTCCAGAAGAAATAAGAGTTAAAGTCAGATTTGGATAGGCATGTAAGCTAAGAGAGCAGTGAAAAGATATCCAAACATCGTCGGAACAGTGCACAAGGGGGTGATGTGTTGATACCTAGTTCGGGCCGACGTTTGGGCATGCTCGCCTAGCTAGAGTGTGGGTCGCTTCAGAGCCATCGAGGGTGGTGTGCTGGCGTTGGTTGGCTGCACACGGATGCAGATCTTGAGTGGCAGCAGAGCGCTATGATGCGGTGGACGAGACCGTTGGTGAAGCCCCACCGGTCTCGGTGGGCGGAGGCACGACGATGTGCTCGGTGAAGTAACCCCGGTGAGCTGGGAGATGGCGTCGGTGAAGTGCACTCGATGTGTTGGAAGTCGGTGTCTGTGAGGCATGTCGGTTGTGGCGGCCGACGTTGTCGGTTGACCACCCAGTGCGGTGGATGAGGGCGTAGATGAGGTAGTGTCGGATTTCGGGTTCCGGCAGACCCTTGAGGTTCGAACTCTGGGGTGCGCGCGGAGATTATGCCCTCTACCTCTCCGTCTCGCAAAGATCTAACTACAGAAAGAACAACACCAAAAACATAGGGTTTATACTAGTTCGGGCCACCATTGTGGTGTAATACCCTACTCTAGTTTGTGGTGGGTGGATTGCCTCTTGGGCTGATGATGATGAATAATACAAGGAAGAACAGCCTCGCGAGGGTCTGTTCTTGGCGAGGGGGATGAACTGTTAGGAGGAGTTCGGCCGCCCTTCTCTCTCTCTCTCTCTTGCCCTCTGCTTGCTCGGATTCTAGGTACCCCCTTTCCTGGGGGTGGCTAGTCCTATTTATAGGCAAAGGCCCTGGGCCTCTTCCCAAATATTGAGCGGGAAGGGCGCCAACAATTGGCCAATTCGAAGGGGAACATCCAGTACACTTATCCTGACCAAAGTTGGTCCTCGCCTGCCAAAGGCCCTGTGGTGACGCCGTTCTGGGCTCCACGAAGACATCCTTCCCACTGTTGGACTGGTCTTGGTCTTGTTGCACCGAAATGGATGCCTTTGCTTGATCCTCTCGCCTGTGCTTGCCTCCTTTGCACCAAAGAGGAAAGGGAGGACACCGCGCGGGCTGGCGCCCACCTGGCGCCCTTGGTCGTCATGGCTTGCATCATGGGCACCTCGTGAGGTACCCGCCTTGATCTCTCCGCCTCCTCGTGAGCCAGCCTGATGAGGCCGCGCCCGAGGAAGCGCCGTGTCGTCCGCCCCGCGAGGCTTGGCCCCTCGCGAGGGTCTTGGGTCTTGTGTTGATGAAGATGGGCCGTGCTGGGGCCCCCTTTGAGCCACGCCGCAGGCCGCAGGCAGGCAAGTCTGGGGACCCCCGTTCCCAGAACGCCGACAGGTAGCTCCGGTGCGGTCGTGAAGCGCGGCCGTCGTCTTCGTCGTCGTCGTCCGACACTTAGGTGGGGAAGAGACGAGACGAGGGGCGATTCAAACTTTTCTTGGGATGGCGGCGAATTAGGGATTTGAGCAATCTGGGCGCAAAAGGGGACGGTGGAGAAGGGAGATTTTGCAGGGCTGGAATTGGGGCGGCCAGATATTTCAATCCGAAACGTGGAAGCGCGAACTTATTTTGCTGTCGTCCTTTTTTTGGGGGGGGGGAGGGGGAGGGAGGGGGTGGGTGGTTGGCATAGGATGTAGTAATCCTGTTGGTTTCTGATGCTCTGCCTTTACTCTCTGGCATACATCACCTATACTCCGCAATATCCTTCTTCATACCAATCCACCAGAAACGCTCCTTCAAATCCAAATACATCTTGGTGTTTCCAGGGCGAATCGAGTATGGTGAGTCATGAGCCTCCTGAAGTAATAACTTCCTGATCTTTGCATTATTGGGCACATATACACGATCCTCGAACCATAAGGTGTCGTGATCATCCTTACGAAAACCTTTCCTTTGCTCATCCTCTCTTTTACCTCAGCAATCTCTTTGTCATCGTTCTAAGCTTCACGGATCTTTCCCAACAATGTAGACTGAACCTCCATTACTGCAACAAAACCTTTGGGAACAATCTCCAATTGAAGTTCCTTGAGATCCTCGGCTAACTCCTTTTGTAATCCTCCGCTTATGAGGGTATTCGTCCTTGTTTTCTTCATGGTTGTGTCCTATTTCTCCACAAAGCTTGTATGCACAAGGTTTCTTCATATCCTTTCCATAAGGCTTCAATTTCTGGGACACAAACCGAGACGTTAGCAGAGTCATCTTAAATTCTTTCCAAGTGGTTACTCCTTGTCATCCATTGATGGTTTGGTACATCCTCCACCAAGTAGCAGCACCTCTTTCAAAGCACTGAAGAGCATGCTGTGCCATATCCTTTCCGGCTATAGGGTTATTTTCCATGTGATCCTCCATGTTCTGAATCCATCGGTCCGTCTCCAATTGACTTATTGGTCCAGAAAAATATGGGTTCATCTCCATTCATCCTCTATTGGGTCCATGCGTTTTGGGGGGGGGATAAGAGAGATAGAGAGGGATGCACACAACACAAACAAAAGTTTTGATAAGACAGATTTTTATTTGTGGCTGTCGGGAAAACATCAAACAAATGATAGCTCACAAATGTCGCATCTAACGTAGGTATAACAGGGGTTTGGTCTTCTAAGGGTCAATAAATCTTCAACCTTGCCAAACTCTTCAGGTCTTATTCATGCCTCTGATGGCTTCTTCCGATCGTGCTTGTCTTTCTCAAGTCCTTTTTGCCAGCTCATCTCTGTTGTCGCAAAGTCTCTCGTGACGTCTTTTAATATTTCTAGAGTTGCGTTCCAAACTTCTGTGTTTCAACATCCTTGGCATGAACCACGGTCCTATTGTCCTTCAGTTCCTGACGAATCTCCGGTATCTCGAGGTTTTACTCCTCCAGCTTGGCTACTTTCAGCTTCTGGGTCCTGAGTTCTTCACGGAATACTTTCTTGACAAATACGGCTTCCTAAAGGTGCACCTTAAACTTCTTAGCACCAAAGAGGAAATAAGGACGCTGTGTGCGCTGGTGCCTGCCTGGCACCCACCTGGTGTCGTTCGTCATGGCTCACGTCACGAGAGCCTCGTGAGGTTTGCCCCACCTTGATATCTTTGCTCCTCGTGAGCCTGCCTGGCTAGGCCACTCCAGAGGAGGTCTTGCGCCGTCCGCCTCGCGAGGCTTGGACCCTCGTGAGGGTCTTGGATGCCTTGTTGACGAAGATGGGCCGTATGGCCTGCTGGCTTAGCCATGATGTGGGCCGCATGCAGGCAAGTCTGGGGACCCCCGTTCCCAGAACGTAGACAGTAGCCCCCGGGCCCAAGGTGCTCTCGGGCTTGGCTTCGAGGCGAAACCAAGGGTCAAGTTCGGAGCACCGCGGGCCCCCAAATCATGTGGCCTCGGTCAACGCGTGGCGGTTGATTGGACATGGGTGTCTCCGCTTCCCCACGCTGCCTCGGCAACTGCATGACTTGACAAGTCCTTGCGACATGCAAGGAAAACCATCATTACCTGCGATCGTGGGAGACGCCGGTTGGCCTCCTTCCGCTATAAATGGGGAGGGGGCGGAGCCCCCGTCGCCCATCTCTTCCTCGCTTGCTTGCTTCTTCCTCCCCGCTCCACTGCTGACAACAATGGCGCCTATCAGAAGGTTTTCTGCTGAAGAAAAAGGAAAGGCTCCCCGTGATGACCCGGGGCCACTTCCACCGAAGAAGAGGTCGATCCATCGCTGTGATGAAGCGGCGATGCAGGTGGTGACGAGGCCTTGGTGCGAGCGGCCTCCTCCGGGGTACCCGCTACCCTTTTACGCCTGAGTCGGGGCCTCAGGAGGACGAAGCGACGAGCAGCGCCGCCCACGCTGTATCCGGGGTCACCGCGCCATGACGACACGTGCCGTCGCCCCAGGGGTCCACGCCGCGGACTCCTCGCGCGAGTTGTTGCTGTGGGCGCCAATGCCTCCAAGCTCCTGGATCCGCTTCCCACGGTTCTTCTCTGATGTGATGCCGCCAAGGGGGCCTCTCGGGCTCTGGCTGCAGCACGCCGACTGCAGCGCTCCGGTGACCGGAGCGGAGATCAAAGCAGTCCCCACTGGCAAGATCTTCATGGCCTGCGGCTGGGGGAGATCGCACGGGTCTGCCGTGCGAGGGGCGCCCTCGTGATCCACTTAGAGTACGATGGCGCTTCCATGCTCCTCTTCAAGGTCTTCGACGCCGAGGGCCGCCGCCTGGAGTGCTGCCCCGGAGAGGAGCGCCAAACCGACGCGCGCTCCGCTCGCGGCTACTCTAGCAGCAGTAGCCCTTGGGAGTCCAGCAGCTCTCCTGAGCTTTACGAGACTCCGGAGACAAGCGACGACAACTACGTGCCCCGAGCACTCGCCGCGCTCGAAGTAGGGCCGCATCGTCTGGCCGTTGTCGCCGCTGATCTAGATGGGGTTGGCGCCGGCCTCCCGTGGCCCACTGTTGATGATGGCGTCCGCCATGGAAGGGTGTAGATAGGATTCCCCTTAGTGTCAGCTTTTGTTTCCTGCGAAGAATCATGAATCACCTCGTGGGGGCATGTAAGGATCTGCAATGTCTTTTGTACTTATCCCCCTTGTTATGAAAACTTAGCGAATGCGTGTCCTGTTGAGGATCGGTTCCCCCCTTTCTTTCCTTGCGATGGCTTGTTGCTCTGCACTGACAGGTCTCGATCCCTAGGCCGCTATAGCCTTTGCTGGTATGCCAGGTCGCGTGCCGTGGTCAAGGCCAGGAGGTGTGAGGCCCGAGGTCTAGTAAGAGCCCCTGAGACGCGATGCTCAGGAGGTCCCCCTTAGCGCTCAAGCAACCATGGTAAGGCAAGAGAGGGAGTTGACGTGGCCGCAACGGGGTCGTGGCAAGGCGAGGGTGGCCATCATGCCCCAATATTTGGCTGGTCTGGGAGCGGGACTTATCTTGTCGACTTCGCGACGATTCCTGACGCTGCACTGGAGCTGCGCGCCTACTCGTGCGGCATAGCTAGGCCGGTCCATACGAGTTTCCCTCCCCTCATGCTCTTCTTAGCGCTCTACGTCCTCAGGTCCAGGCCCTCGAGCGAGCTCAGCCGCCGCTGGTATGCCAAGTCGCGGTGCCATGGTCAAGGCCAGGGATGAGGGCTAGAGAGCCAGTAAGAGCTCCTGAGTCGCAATGCTCAGGAGCCCCCCTTTTAACGCGCAAGCGAATTGCACGAGAGAAAAGGAGACTCGCAGTGCTGCCTGCTATCCTTTTTGCGGGATTCCTGTGAACTGGCACAAGAATAAACACGCTTTGCCGTTACAGCTGTCAGCCTGCCACTGGTTGCTCTGGATGAGGTGAAGGCACTGAGGGCCTGGTGAGGTGACGTGCGCGGGGCATGCCGCGAGCCAGAGCTCGACCGCTTAGGTTTGTCGACGTGACAGGGACGGACCCATGCACCAGTGTCGTGCCTGTGTGGAGGCCCCGAGGGAGGCGATGATCGAGCAGGTGATAGCAGTTGGCAGGTTAAGCATGGAGAGCAGATCAACTTGGGTAAATGCAGGAACATACATGCCACCGGGTCCGGCCCGAGTGGCTTGGGGATGATGCAGCCTGAGGGGCACCCCCAGCAAGGTAAGATAAAGACATAAGCAAAAGGGATACATGCCACAGGGACGGACCTATGCGGCCTGGGAATAATGTAGCCCGAGGGGCGCTCCCAGCTAAACGAGCTTGGAAGATGTCACCTGGTTCTGTAGACGAATTAGAGTTGGTGCAGTTGAAGGCATGTGTTGAAGAAATGACTCCTCATAAGCCGCCGGAGCCCTGAGCCTCGGGGGGCTCTGGGGGCTCGGGAGGTTCCCTGAAGGTCGTCTCCATCTCCTCCAGGACGGCGTGGTACCTGGCCTCCTGAGCCTCCAGGACGTGCTGCATGTTGCGCTGATAGGCCGACGCCATGCTCGGCAAGCCGAAAGGCATGCGAACGTAGCTGTGCGGTGGGCCCTCGCAGCGGCCCACATGCGAAGGACAGAAACGCACCTGAGATGCGGCCCTGTTGAGCCCTGGGACGTCGACGCAGACACGCAGCCTGGCATCCTCGCCTGGATGGGGAGCTGCGCCTTGTGAGCGGCTGTCGCCGCGCATGGCTCTTGCCTCTTGCAGTTCCTGTGTGGTCTTGGTGATGAATTTCTGGGTGGTGGGCACTCCTTGCCTTGTGCTCTCCTGAGGGACACGTGTCGCGAAGCACGCCTCCAAGTGGTGCGCAAGCGCCTCCCTCGTGAGGTTGGCAAGGTCTGAGGCCCTCCAGAAGAGAGCCCCCGAGCCCTGCCCGAGGAGGGCGCTAGGTGCGCTTTCCTATGCGACGGAGGGAGGCGCCCCTGGAACGGGCACTGATCCTGATGAGACTCCTGCCGCGCTGCCATCCTCTTGAGGTCCTGCGCGTCGCGGCTGTTTCTTCCTGGGAACGGTCTTTGGAGGGCCTTCACTTCTGCTGTCGGGGTCGTCGATTGCTGCGGCTTGAAATGCGCGCTCGAGGGAGCACACCGCATCCCTCTCTTTACACGGGACCGTGATGATTCCTCCACTTCCTCGCATCTTGAGAACGTTGTAGCCGTGATGGGTGACTGCCATGAACTTGGCCAGGGCTGGATACCCGAGGATGGCATTGTACGGCAGGCGGATGTGCGCGACGTCGAAGTCGATGAGCTCGGTGTGGTAGTTCTTGCGCTCCCCGAAGGTGACAGGCAGGCGGACCTGCCCTATCGGTGTGGTGGAACCATCGGTCACTCCTGAGAAAGGCTTGATGGGCTGGAGCTGTTCATATGGCACTTGGAGGTTGTCAAACATGTCAACGGACAGGACGTTGAGCCCTGCGCCGCCGTCGATGAGGGTCTTGGTAACCTGCACATTGCTGATGACTGGGGAACACATCATAGGGAGGGCGCCAGCGGTGGCTGCGCACTTGAGCTGATCTGCCGAGTTGAAAGTGATGGTGCATTGGGACCACTTGAGTGGGCGCGTGGCCTCGAGCTTGGGGAGCACCACGTTCACCTCGTGAGCAAACTGTTTGAAGATGCGCTGAGAGGCTGGGGCCTGGGCGCCGCCCAAGATGCAGGCGATTGCGCGAGGGTCCTGGAAGCCCCTAGCCCCCTTGTCCTGGTGGTGGTCGTCGTTCCTTCTTGGTGGCGGCAGCGGGGGAAGACCGGCGTTGCCCTGGGGGCGATCCTCACGAGGCGGGCCCCTCCAGGCGCCCTCGCAAGGTTGGTCCTGCCAGCGGTCCTCATGAGGCCGGTCGCGCCATTTATGGCGCGAACCACGGTCGTCCCAGCGTCCGCCTCCACGTCCTCCTCCGCGGACATAGCCCCGGCCGCTGCGCTCGGGGCGTCGACCGAAGCGTCCTTCACGTATGGCTCTGAGCTCTTGACAGTCGCTGGTGTTATGGGTGTTCAGGTTGTGGAAGGCCCAGAACATTCGGCTGTTCTTGGAAGACTCAAGCTGATCTCTGCCCTGCTTGGTGTCGGGCTCCGCTGCGAGCACAACTGCCTCCTTGTGCTTCACGTCCTTGGCCTTGGTTTTCTTCTCCTCTGCGCCCACGGCCGGCAGCTCAAGGAGAGAGAGGCGCCCCTCCTCAGCTCTTGCGCACTTGGTTGCCAGGTTGAACAACTCCTGAGAGGTATAGAGCTCCTCATGGATGGCGAGCTCTTCCTTCATCTTGACGTCACGGAGGCCGTTGGAGAATGCGGAGATGATGTCTTCGTCCATGACCTTGGGGATCTTGAGGCGGGTGTTGTTGAAGCGCTGGATGTACTTCCGAAGGGTCTCTCCTGGTTGTTGCTTGATGTGGCGCAGATCAACCGCGGCCGGCGGGCGGTCGCGAGTGCCCTGGAAGTTGGCGACGAAGCAATCGCGCATCTCGTCCTAGGTGGAGATCGAGTCATGCTGCAGGTTAAGGAGCCAGGAGCGAGCCCCATCCTTGAGAGCCGTGGGGAACCAGTTCGCCATGACCTTTTCGTCGCCGTTGGCCGCTTCAATGCTCAGCTCATAGAGCTGCAGGAATTCCGCGGGGTCGGCGGTGCCATCGTAGCGAGGGGGTAGGTCCGGCTTGAACTTGCCAGGCCAGGCAACGCTACGCAGCTCGGGGGTGAAGGCGCGGAAACCGGCCGTGGTTGCCGGGGCTTGCTTCGGAGGTGGAGCTTGGTCTTGACGAGGTTCGCGTTGCGCTGCTGCGGGCGGTGCACGGTCTTGATGAGGCGGCGCAGGGAGCGCGGGTGCAACTTCTCGCGGCCGAGGGATTTCTTGGTAGCTTCTCTCTTCGCGCACGGGCACCGGGCGTGGTGGATCACGCAGCGGTGCCGCACGCCTTGGTGCCAAGGCACTGTCTTGGGGCAGAGGTGGTGGAGGCACGCCATGAACCTCGTCGCCCGTGGCTGGTTGAGGGGGAGGAATAGAGAGGGACGGCGCCGGGGAACCCCCTGTGGCGCGGACGAGCTCGGCGACGCGGTCGAGCCACTCCTCATAGAGGTCGTCGACGGGGCGGTAGCGCGAGAGTTCGTTCGCCGCGAGGAGCACGGCCCGCGCCTCCATGGGAGCGCGGCGCGCGTGAGATGAATAACTGGCATGGGTCAGCGATGGAGTGGCGGTGTAGCCGTCCTGCCGCACCGAAGGATGCAACAAGGACGCCTGCTACTCGTTCCCCCTCGGGCCGGTGGAAGTGTTGGAGGCGGGTGACGGGGAACGATGAGGTGGCCCGCCGATGGGAGCCGTCTGAGCGACGCGGGCGGTGAGGGCAGCCCGGCGCTCAGGCCGAGCACGGCTAGCGTCCGCCATGGAGACGACGGAGCAACAGAGCGACGAACTGATGGAAGGGAAGCTACGGCGCACCCCTACCTGACGCGCCAAATGACGGATGTGGGGTTCCGGCAAACCCTTGAGGTTCGAACACTGGCGTGCACGCGAAGTCTTTCCCTCCTACCGATCTACGCCCTAGCTCACTAAGATCCCGCGGACGAACTCAACGAACTCGCAACACAGAAAGACACGAGATTTATACTGGTTCGGGCCACCATTGTGGTGTAATACCCTACTCCAGTGTGGTGGTGGTGGATTGCCTCTGGGGCTGATGATGAACAGTACAAGGGAAGAACAGCCTCTTGAGGTTGAGGTGTTCTTGTGGGTAGGCTCTCGATCGGGTTGGATCAAGCTAAGGTTCGATCGCCCCTACTATGGTGGCTAGCTCTACTTATATAGGCCCTGGTCCTCTTCCCAAATGTTGAGAGGGAAGGGAGCCAACAACGGCGGGAAAATTTGAAGGGGGACAGCTAGTACAAGCTATCCTGACAAAAGTGGTCTTCGCCTGCGAAAAGCTCTGGTGGTGACGCCGTCTTGGGATCCACAATGACCTCCGCCTTGCCGTCCTCCTGGTCTTGGTCTCGTTGCACCAATATGGCAACCTTTGTCTGATGCCTCGGTACTCTTCACCCGTGCTGGCCTCCTTAGCACCAAAGAGAAAATAAGGACGCTGCGCGCGCTGGCGCCCGCCTGGTGTCGTTCGTCATGGCTCACGTCATGAGAGCCTCATGAGGTTTGCCCCGCCTTGATATCTCCGCTCCTCGTGAGCCTGCCTGGCTAGGGCACTCCAGAGGAGGTCTTGCGTCGTCCGCCTCGCGAGGCTTGGACCCTCGCGAGGGTCTTGGATGCCTTGTTGACGAAGATGGGACGTACGGCCTGCTGGCTTAGCCACGCTGTGGGTTGTAGGCAGGCAAGTCCGGGGACCCCCGTTCCCAGAACACCGACAAGGTCCATTCCGCAATGAACTCCGCCAAGACTCTACTCTGAATTGTCGAAGTGCTTTCAAACTTCAAACCAAAGCTCGACAGTTCCGAAGCCCATTCCACAATCCTCCCGGTTGCGTCTGGGTTATGCAATATCCGTTGGAACGGGAAGCGGGTGACAACGGTGATTTCATGTGCTTGGAAGTAATGACGCAGCTTCCTCCAGGCCATAAGGAGGCCGAAGAGCAATTTCTGCACATCGGAGTACCTTGACCTAGCCCCCTGCAAGAGGGAGCTGACAAAGTAAACCGGGTGCTGCATCATCTTCTTCTTCTGCACTATTTCATTTGGTTACGCTGCTTCTACTTCGCCAGCGTCAGACTCTACCGGGGGAGCTCTGGTTTGCCATCCACCAGCCCTGCCGTTGCCACTGCCTCTTCGTTGACCTCCCTCTGTGCCACTAGCGCGGCGCTGACCACTTGGTTCGTTGCCGCTAGATATAGCAACAATGGTTCTTGTGGTTTAGGCGCAACCAGTATTGGCATAGAGGCGAGGTACTTCTTCAAATCCTGTAGGGCCGCCTCAGCCTCTGGGGTCCATTCCATTCGGCCTGCCTTTTTTAAGATTTTGAAAAAGGGAAGGGCACGTTCAGCAGACTTGGAGATGAATCTGCTCATGGCGGCAACGTAGCCAGTGAGCCGACGTACATCCTTGATCTGCCTAGGTGCCTCGATCTGTTCAATGGCCTTGATCTTGTCTAGATTCGCCTCGATCCCACGCTGTGACACAAAGAACCCGAGAAGTTTTCCGGACGGAACGCCAAAGACACACTTCTGAGGGTTTAGCTTGAGGTTGATCTTGCGCAAATTTGCAAACGTCTCTTCGAAATCTTGCATGAGTGTTGCCCTGTCCTTGGTTTTGACCACTATGTCATCCATATAAGCTTCCATATTTCTATGCAGCTGAGGCCCAAAACCAATTTGGACTGCTCTCGCAAACGTCGAGCCAGCACTCTTCAACCCGAAAGGCAATCGTATGAAACAATACGTACCACATGGGGTGATGAACATTGTCTTCTCTTCGTATTCTTTCATCATGAAGATCTGGTGGTATCCCGAGTAAGCGTCGAGGAATGATAACAAGTCACACCCGGCCATGGAGTCAACAATCTGGTTGATGCGCGGTAATGGGAAAGGGTCCTTTGGGCAAGCCTTATTGATGTCTGTGTAATCAATACACAGTCTCCACTTCCCATTTGCCTTGCGCACCACCACCGGATTGGCCAACCACGTCGGATGGAGTACGCCCCTCACCAAGCCTGCCGCATCCGACTTCCTGATTTCCTCTGTGATGAACTCTGGACGTTCCACAGTTGCTTCCCGACCTTCTGCTTGATGGGTCGCGCATGAGGACAGACAACAAGATGGTGCTCAATCACCTCCCTAGGAACGCCGGGGATGTCGGATGCTTTCCATGCAAACACATCGACATTCGCCCACAGGAAGATGATGAGAGCGCCTTCCTATTTGCTATCAAGGGAGAAACTTATGGTGAAAGCCCCTCCCGTGCCATCCTCCTTGACGGACACCTTCTTGGTCTCTTGTGGTGCAGCTCTGGATTTCTTACTCTTGCCAGTGGAGCTCTCTGGCATGTCCTCGACAGGAGCACAACACTCCGAAGAGGTGCGCTTGCCGGAGTGGGTGCGAGAGGTCTTGCCGGTCTTCTTCCCTTCTGGGGCTTCGGCGGCAGGAGCAAGTGCCTTGGCGGCAGGAGCTGCAACTTCCTCCCGATAGAGTTGGTCAGCGCAGATCAGCGCATCCTTCTTGTCGGAGGGGACGGTGAAGATGGTCATCGTCCCAGGCATCTTCAGCGTGTTGTAGGCGTAATGTGAGGCCGCCATGAACTTGGCTAGTGCTGGGCGGCTGAGGATCCCGTTGTAGGACAAGGGGATCTCGGTTACATCGAAAACAATCCTCTCTGTCCTATAGTTCAACTCGCCTCCAAACGTCACGGGCAATGTGACCTTACCCTTCGGCTGACTCCTTCCCGGGTTGACCCCTTGAAATGTGCCCGTCTCTTCGAGGTCTCCATCA
Organism: Aegilops umbellulata; assembly: GCA_032464435.1. Lineage (NCBI taxonomy): Eukaryota > Viridiplantae > Streptophyta > Magnoliopsida > Poales > Poaceae > Aegilops > Aegilops umbellulata. Next base: position 73,627,031 of record CP136059.1, read on the forward strand.
GGAATCTGTAGCCTTTTGATCACAGCAGGCGAGATCAAGTTCAGAACGGCCCCGCCGTCAACTAGCGTGTTTGTCACCTTGAGGTTTGTATTGTTGGTGAAACCAACAACGACAAACACCCGACCGCAGTTGTGCGATCAGGGTAGTCCTCTGATAGAGGCAAAGGTGTCCTGATGTTTCGATGAGATGGTGGCTATCGTTTCTGTGGGAGTCGACCTTGACGATCCGACTACGAACGTGGGAGACGTTGCGCCTTAGCAATCGCTAAACCAACTTCCGAGGGTTATTGACCACGCCGGAGCACGATCAACCTGACCACGAGGGCCTGTTTCCTGCGAGCAAACGAAGAACAAGCAAGAAACTAAGATTGCAATCTGGATATTGCGAATATAAGAGGAAAGCTTTATTAATGAAGGTGGGGTTCTGTGACGCCTTGGTCTGGTCGTTGAACACAAACGAAGTACGCGAAGTTGCAGCTATGGCGAACTTTTGATCTAAACAAAACCCAAAGTCTAAACGACGCCCTAAGGGCTGTATATATGGAGGAAGGGGGGATTTCGTGCCCCTTGAGGAAGGGGTCTGAAACCAACCGTAACTCTTGTTTCCCCACACATACGGACTCTAAAAACAGCCTATACTTAAGTATTTCGAAATTACATGGGCCTGGCCCAATAATAAGGTGACGCAGCACCTAGAATAGCCTCTGGACGAAATTTATGAAGTGGCATCTTGTATATTTCGTCCAAGGCTTCATTCACTCCTTATGGTGGCTTCAGAGTCCTGAAATCATCACTTGTAACTCCGTTCTTGTTCCGCTTGCGCATGCCATCAACTCCATGCTTGTTCTTGCTCCAATGTTCATCCTTCTCCAAGCTAGGCCCTTCATTTGTAAGCAAAACAAATGTATCCAATTTAGGCAGCATCATATTCTCATGAACATTAGAATCATTACCAAGAAACGAAAGTACCTGGTAATTTAATTGGCGTGCGCGAGCTCTAGTAATTGGTCCATCATATGTAACAGTAGGGGCTGAGGGTGTAACAATGGTATTGATGTCCTCATCATCCTCCCCTTCTTGAAATGAAGTCGTCCTCGACGGAAGCTCATCTTCCTCACCCAAATAAGGCTTCAAATCTGCAATGTTAAAACTGGGACTAACCCCAAAATCTGCAGGCAACTCAAGTTTATATGAATTATCATTTATTTTTTCTAACACCTTAAAAGGACCATCAGCACGTGGCATTAGCTTTGACTTGTGCAAATTAGGAAACCTATCCTTACGCAAATGTAACCAAACAAGATCTCCAGGTGCAAAGACAACACGTTTTCTACCCTTATCTCCAACAAGTTTATATTTAGCATTCATGCGCTCAATATTTTCCTTAGTTAACTCATGCATCTTTAAGATCAAATCAGCACGTTGTTTAGCATCAAAATTAACCTTCTCCGAAGATGGAAGAGGCAACAAATCAATAGGTGCACGAGGTAGGAAACCATACACAATTTCAAAAGGGCACATCTTAGTAGTAGAATGCAATGAACGATTATAAGTAAATTCAATATGAGGCAAGCATTCTTCCCACATTTTCTTATTATTCTTCAAAACAGCCCTAAGCATAGTAGACAATGTTCTATTGACTAATTCAGTTTGTCCATCAGTTTGGGGGTGACAAGTAGTACTAAAAAGCAGTTTAGTCCCCAACTTAGCCCATAAACATCTCCAAAAGTGGCTAAGAAATTTAGTATCACGATCTGAAACAATAGTATTTGGCACACCATGCAAGCGAATAATTTCACGAAAGAACAAATCAGCAACATTAACAGCATCATCGCTTTTATGGCATGGTATAAAGTGTGCCATTTTTGAGAATCTATCCACGACAACAAATATGCTATCCCTCCCCTTCTTTGTTCGAGGTAAACCTAAAACAAAGTCCATAGATATATCCTCCCAAGGAACACTAGGCATAGGCAAAGGCATATACAAAACCATGAGGATTGAGTCGTGACTTAGCTTTTTGACATGTAGTGCAGCGAGCAACAAAACGCTCAACATCCCGTCTCATCTTTGGCCAAAAGAAATGTGTAGCAAGTACGTCCTCCGTCTTCTTCACGCCAAAGTGTCCCATTAATCCTCCTCCATGCGCCTCCTGCAACAACAAAAGACGAACAGAGCTAGCAGGAATGCGTAGCTTGTTAGCGCGGAACACGAAACCATCATTAACAACGAACTTGTTCCATGTTCTTCCTTCTTTACAATTCTGCATTACTTCTTTAAAATCAGCATCATGCACATATTGATCTTTGATGGTCTCCAAACCAAATATTTTGAAGTCAAGTTGTGAAAGCATAGTATAGCGACGAGACAAAGCATCAGCAATAACATTTTCTTTACCCTTCTTGTGTTTGATGACATAAGGGAAAGTCTCAATGAATTCAACCCATTTAGCATGTCTATGATTCAGTTTAGCTTGACTTTAAATATGTCTCAAAGATTCATGATCAAAATGTATAACAAATTCTTTGGGCCATAAATAATGTTGCCATGTCTCTAAAGTCCGAACAAGAGCATATAATTCCTTATCATAAGTAGAATAGTTCAGACTAGGCCCACTCAATTTTTCATAAAAGTATGCAATAGGTTTGCCATCTTGTAATAACACACCTCCTAATCCAATTCCACTAGCATCACATTCAAGCTCAAAAGTCTTATTAAAATCAGGAAGTTGGAGTAAAGGAGCATGTGTCAACTTATCTTTCAATACCGTGAAGGCTTCTTCCTGTGCGGTACCCCAAACAAAAGGCACATCCTTCTTTGTAAGCTCATTGAGAGGTGCAGCAATGGTGCTAAAGTCTCTCACAAAATGCATATAGAAACCAGCGAGTCCAAGAAAACTCCTCACTTGTGTGACCGTTTTGGGCTGCGGCCAACTCTCAATAGCTTCAATCTTGGCTTTATCAACTTCAATTCCCTGTGGAGTAACAACATAGCCAAGAAAAGATACTCAGTCGGTGCAAAAGGTGCACTTCCCAAGGTTACCAAACAAACGTGCATCACGTAGAGCATTAAAAACAGCACGTAAATGTTCCAAATGTTCTTCCAAAGATTTGTTATAAATCAGTATATCATCAAAATAGACTACCACAAATCGTCCAATGAAAGCACGTAAAACTTCGTTCATTAGTCTCATGAAAGTACTAGGTGCATTAGTTAACCCAAAAGGCATGACTAACCACTCATATAAACCAAACTTAGTTTTAAAAGCTGTTTTCCATTCATCTCCCAATTTCATACGAATTTGATGGTATCCACTACGCAAATCAACTTTGGAGAATATTGTAGAGCCACTCAATTCATCAAGCATATCATCTAGCCTAGGAATAGGATGACGATAACGAATTGTAATATTATTAATGCCTCTACAATCAACACACATACGCGAGGTACCATCCTTTTTCGGCACTAGAATAATAGGAACAACACAAGGACTAAGGGATTCGCGTATATAACCTTTGTCGAGTAGCTCTTGTACTTGACGCATAATCTCCTTCGTCTCCTCTGGATTGGTACGGTATGGTGCGCGGTTGGGTAATGATGCACCGGGAATTAAGTCAATTTGATGCTCAATCCCTCGAATAGGTGGTAATCCCGGTGGCACGTCTTGTGGAAAGATGTCAGCGAACTCCTGCAAAATGTTAGTAACAGCAGGAGGCAAAGAGGAAGGCACGTACTCGAATGAAAATAATGCTTCTTTGCACACAAAAGCATAGCAAACAGATTTGCTAACATCTAGATCATCAATATCAGATTTGGTGGCAAATAAACATGCACTTTTCAATTTAATTTCAGAAGCAACACTAGATTGTTTATTATTAGGCTTCATTTGTTGCTCAAATTCTTTTGCCACAATCTGATTTTCACTCTTATTTTGCTACTGTTTTGCTTTATTAGCTCGATTAATATCATCTTTCAAAATGGAATCAGGAGTCATAGGAAGCAAAGTAATATTTTTGTCCTTATGAACAAGAGTATACTGATTGTTTCTACCATGGTGTACAGAATTTTTATCAAATTGCCATGGTCTACCAAGTAATAAGGAACATGCTTGCATAGGTACCACATCACAATCAACATAATCAGCATATGTAGAGATACTAAAATGCACACGAACAGTACGTGTTACCTTAACCTTGCCGCTGTTGTTGAACCATTGGATGTAGTAAGGATGTGGATGTGGTCTTGTGGTGAGAGATAGCTTCTCCACCATCTCCATGCTAGCCAAGTTATTGCAGCTCCCTCCATCTATGATGACGCGAACAAAACGTTCCTTCACAACTCCCTTTGTATGGAACAAATTATGCCTCTGATTTTTCTTAGCTTGCGTGACCTGCACACTCAAAACACGTTGAGCAACTAAACATTCATACCTGTCAGCATCTTCAGCAGCCATGTATTGCGTCTCATGATCAGAATCATCTCCACCGTGTTCTTCATGTGTAAGAAGAGCCAAAGTCTCCTCATCATAGTCACTAGCGGACTCATACCCACCATCCTCAGTAGCAATCATCACACGCTGAGATGTGCATTCTCGTGCAAAATGTCCTCTTCCCTTACAACGACGACAAATAATATCACTTGTGTGCCCTGTAGATGCCATGGAAGAAGCAGAGCTCTGTGCTGGCCCGGCAGGTGTGCTCTTGGCAGATAGTGGTGGTTGTGCCTGCTTTCTTGTATCACGGTTGGAGGTGGCAGCTGACGGAGGTGCCGGTGTAGCAGAACGTGTGGAAGTAGATGATGCACGTGGTGTCCACGATGAAGGTCGACCTGTAGAAAAGTTAGTTCGCGCCAATGCCTGTCGATCCTGCACTTCACGTTCAGCTTTACAAGCAAGATGGAATAAATGAGTGATATTATTATAATCCTTATAGTCTAGAATGGTCTGAATCTCTCTATTTAATCCACCCAGAAAACGTGCAAGCATTGCTTCATTCTCCTCAACGATACCACATCTAATCAAGCCAGTTTGTAATTCCTGATAATATTCTTCTACCGAATTTTTTCCTTGTCTTAAGCGCTGCAATTTTTGAAGTAATTCACGTTGATAATATGGTGGAACCCAACGAGTACGCATAGCAGTTTTCAAAGCAACCCAAGTAGCTGGAACAGGATATAATCTACAATATTCAGACCACCAAACACATGCAAAGCTAGTGAAAGCACAAACAACAGCAGGAACACGTCTCTCCTCAGGATATTGTAAACATGTAAATCGTTGTTCAGTTTCTAACTCCCAAGTAAGATATATATCAGGAACATATCTACCCTCAAATGGTGGAATATTCAATTTCAGTTTAGGGAGATGGTCATGATCTCGTACCTGAGGGGGAGCCCTAACATTGCCATTATTTGCATGTGGACGACCTGGTGGTTGTGGTGCTAGTGGGTGCACGTAGTTCCGATGTTGATCAACCTCATCCTCGTAATCTCCCACATAATCATCCTCCTCCACAACAGCAGCAGGAGCCACAGAAGTATCAACAGCAGCACCAGCAGCTTGGCCAGGCTGAAGAGGGACACGGGTCGCTCGGCGGAGGGTTGTGTCGCGATGTGGAGGTAGTCGTTGTTGATGTTGTAGAGGTGCGTTAGGTGCAGCCGGTGGTGGTGGTGGTAGACGCGCGAGCAATTCATTAAACTTGTTATCGAGCTTTGTTTCGAACGCCTTCTCAATGCCATCTATCTTCTCCATGGCCTCTTCAAATCTATTTAGCACATCTTCCACCTGTCCACTCATCATTTGCTGAAACTTATCATGTAACGCTTTGTTCGTCATGTTCTCCCAGTCAGTCTCGTCGGCTTGTGATCCTGCCATGGTTAGCAGCAATAGAAACACACAAGAATATGATTCTACAGACTACTAGGAAGTGGTGGTGGTGGTGTGGTGGACAGTCACAAATCCGTCAAGCAAATCCCAAATTCTTACCAGTTCTCACCCAGCAGCAGGCGGCGATCGGCAACCGTTGTAGTCAAAACTCTCAAAGCTTGGATAGAGCGATTGCCAGGGAGAGTCAAACGCACGATGTAGATGTATGTGGAGCTGGAAAGGCTTATAGTATGGTAGCAAAAAGGTCAGCAATAATCAATTCAGAGATGCAAAGTTGAATAAACGCTCAATGACGGTACTGTGCTGGTCCTAGGGTAGACCGTGCTAGAGACGCGAGGCTAGAACACTAACAAAATCATGGCGCTGCACGAAAACAAGGGAAAAGCACACTCTGGGAAAAAAATTCGCTCTTTTTTTTGCGCTCCTCTTTTTTTTCTTTGCGAAAAATCACTATAATGGCGAGTGTCTCAAAACTCTTCCCAGGTCAAACTGACAGGATAGACACGAATTTTTTGGGAATTTTATTTTTCGACTGCCCGGACCCAAAAACTGGAAACGGCTCAAAAAAAACTTTCAATAACGGCGACTGTCTCAAAAGGCTAAGAAACACCTAAAAATAGGATAGCCAGAAATTTTTTTGTCAAGTGCGTTTTTTTAAAATTTTGGGCCTAAACGGAGGGTGGTTTCCGGACTCTTTTTGTTTGGAAACCAACCTCTTCTACGGACGGCAAAAGATTGATGGAATCCAAAACCTACTCAAACAAGGAAACACGAATCTGGCAACAGATGGATCTCGAAAGCAAACCTAATATGAGATGGACTCGAAGTGATGGTGGTATATGGATACGGATCGGTGGTGGTATATGGACTCGGAGCGGTGGCGGATAAGCGGTGGTGGAAGATGGCAGGGACAATGATGATGGTGCGGTGGCGGCGTGACTAATATGACCAGAATTCGAAACTCTAAAAGACTAGACGCTAAGACCAGCAACTTGACACGACGATGCAACCGCAAATTCAACAAAGCAAATACAGAAAAGATTATGCAAAGGCTCAGATTGGTTCGGATAGGATGAACTAACCCTAATTTTTTTTGGCTTTTTCGTGGACTATAGGTATGAAGAACAGACTCGATCTAAACTACGAAAAACTGTAAAATCTCACCGAGCAACCTGAAAATCTGATACCACTTGATAGAGGCAAAGGTGTCCCGATGTTTCGATGAGATGGTGGCTATCGTTTCTGTGGGAGTCGACCTTGACGATCCGACTACGAACGTGCGAGACGTCGCACCTTAGCAATCGCTAAACCAACTTCCGAGGGTTATTGACCACGCCGGAGCACGATCAACCTGACCACGAGGGCATGTTTCCTGCGAGCAAACAAAGAACAAGCAAGAAACTAAGATTGCAATCTGGATATTGTGAATATAAGAGGAAAGCTTTATTAATGAAGGTGGGGTTCTGTGACGCCTTGGTCTGGTCGTTGAACACAAACGAAGTACGCGAAGTTGCAGCTATGGCAAACTTCTGATCTAAACAAAACCCAAAGTCTAAACGACGCCCTAAGGGCTGTATATATGGAGGAAGGGGGGGATTTCGTGCCCCTTGAGGAAGGGGTCCGAAACCAACCCTAACTCTTGTTTCCCCACACATACGGACTCTAAAAACAGCCTATACTTAAGTATTTCAAAATTACATGGGCCTGGCCCAATAATAAGGTGACGCAGCACCTAGAATAGCCTCTGGACGAAATTTATGAAGTGGCATCTTGTATATTTCGTCCAAGGCTTCATTCACTCCTTATGGTGGCTTCAGAGTCCTGAAATCATCACTTGTAACTCTGTTCTTGTTCCCCTTGCGCATGCCATCAACTCCATGCTTGTTCTTGCTCCAATGTTCATCCTTCTCCAAGCTAGGCCCTTCATTTGTAAGCAAAACAAATGTATCCAATTTACGCAGCATCATATTCTCATGAACATTAGAATCATTACCAAGAAACGAAAGTACCTGGTAATTTAATTGGCGTGCGCGAGCTCTAGTAATTGGTCCATCATATGTAACAGTAGGGGCTGTGGGTGTAACAATGGTATTGATGTCCTCATCATCCTCGGTGTCAAAAATGATAGGCGTGTTGGACCACTTCAGTGGCCTTTGATCATCGAACGATGGTTCCGGTGCTGTGATCTCACGCGCCCACTGCTTGAGCTGGCGGTGAGAGATGTGCAGCGAGGCGCCACCATCGACGCACATGGCCTTTGTAGCTCTCTGCAACTCATGCTCGCCGGACTCGTCGTCCTCGTCACGAGCATTGTCTTCTTGCTTCTTGTCGTGGCCCCGAGCGGGCCTCTCTTGCTGGTTATCCTTGCCGCGGCAACCTCCTTGGCCACCACGCTTCTTGCCGGATCCTTCGGCACCATCCTGGCCCTTCTCCTTGTCCCGCCTCTCATACTCAGCTTTTTGCTTCTCAGCAAGCAGCTCAACTTGTCAGCAATTCTAGAGGCCGTGCACTACAAAAAAAGACACATCCGTGACATTTTGGGCCGAACAATTTTTTTTCTGTCATACATATGACACTTCTATGACGATAATTGTGACAAAACCCGGTACCATCATAGATGTGGTGGGCTCCTACTTCTATGACAAAAAATCATGAAAGAAAATGGGCTTTTCGTCCTGGGCGGGCCGGAGACGCAGCTGCATGACATTCTTTGGGCCGTCCATGATGGAAAAAACCATGGTAGAAGCAAGGGCGAGGAAAATTTCGGGGAGTTCCCGGTTACGGTGGGAGGTCAGGGGCCGAGCGATGCGCGTTTCTCTCGTACACGTACGCGCGTGTGTGCAAGGCGTTGGCTCTAACTGAACCCGAGCGAGGCGTTGGGCTCTAACTGAACCCGAGCGATTGCACTGCAGGCTACGCGTTACTGAACCCGAGCCATCGATCGATGGCTGTTAACTGAACCCGATCGAGCGATTCCTTCGCTACTGCTGCTAACTGAAGCCGATCGATGGGATGAACAGTGAGCGTTGCGGGGGGGGTGGATGAACAGTGAGCGGTGGCATTGCCTCTTGATGAACAGGACCCCGTGGTGTGGTGGAGGGCTGGATGAACAGTAGACAGTGGAGGGGTGCCCGTGGAGGGGTGGTTGAACAGGACCCCGTGGTGTGGAGGGCTGGATGAACAGTAGAAGGTGGAGGGGTGCCCGTGGAGGGGTGGTTGAATAGGACCCTATGGTGTGGAGGGCTGGATGAACAGTAGACGGTGGAGGGGTGGTTGAACAGTAGCTAGTGGAGTAGCTCGTGGTGGAGGGTGGATGAACAGGAGCCCGTGGAGGCTGGAGGAGGTCGACGGTGGAGATGAACAATATCCCGTGGAGTCCCGTTTTGCGGTACGCCACATCCCTCCCGATGAACAGGACCCCCATTTCGACCGTAGGAGGTCCGTTTCGTCCGTTTTGCGGTACGCCACACCCCTCCGGATCAACAGGACCCCCATTTCGACCGTACGAGGTCCGTTTTGTCCGTTTTGCGGTACACCACACCCCTCCTGATCAACAGGACCCCCGTTTCGACCGAAGGAGGTCTGTTTCCTCCGTTTTGCAGTACGCCACACCCCTCCCGAACAACAGGACCACGTTCCGAACGTAGGAGGTCCGTTTGCTCCGTTTTGCGATACGCCAGGCCTCGTTTCCATCGCCTGTTCCGTCCAAGCCCTCCCGATGAACACGATCACGCATTCCGTTCTGACCCAGCCGGTTGGCTCCCACGCGTTCCGTTGCCTCCCGATGAACACGACGCATTCCGTTGCCTCCCCATGAACACGACGCATTCCGTTGCCTCCCCATGAAAACGACGCATTCCGTTGCCTCCCCATGAACACGCCGACGACATTGTTTCTCCGTTCCAACCCAGCCATGTACACGAGCCCTGGCTGTACGTATGCGCGAGTAGGCGTTCGATACCCCGCCCGTATGTACACATACGTGGCCGTATTTTCTTTCTTGCACCCTGGCCAATGTACGTACGTGTACATGCTACGTGCGCGCCTCTACTACGACACGTGCGCGCCTCTACATCGACCAGTATATATGTACGTGCACGTTCGCGACCAGAATGACAACGCTATGTACGCTTTGACCAGGTGGGTCCCGACTGTCAGGCACTTCCTTGCGTGCGAATATGTAGCTGGTGGGTCCCAGCAGTCAGGGGGGCGAACCGTCTTTTTTTTGCCCTGACGCACTTCCTTGCGTGCAAAGATGTAGCTGGTGCGTCCCAGCAGTCAGAGGGGCGAATCGTTTTTTTCCCGGACGTACTTCCTTGCGTGCGAAGATGTTGCTGGTGGGTCCCAGCAGTCAGGGGGAAATGTTTTTTTTTGTGAAATACAGTGGCCCGTCCGGTGGGTCCCAGCTGTCAGGTGGAGGAATCATTATTTTCCGCGTAATAAGGAGGCACTTCCTTGCTGCGGCCGTGGAGCCAGCTGTCAGCCTCTCCACGTATAGTCCATGTCCGATGGAAGTCGTTCCTTGACCACGTTGACCACACCGCCCTGAGAGCACCAGGGCGGTGGACGATGGCGAGGCCTAGGAAGGGGACGACGCGGAGCCGGGGAAGACGCGGCAGTGGAAGCCTGCGCGGAGAGGAGTACGAGGGTTCACTGGTTCGGCTACGGTGTGAGGCTGTCGTCGCTGCAGGGCCTGGCCAGCGGTGGGAATAGTAGGGGGCGGTGAGGCCTCCGCGGCAGCACATCCGGCCACGGGAGGCAGGAGCATGCGGCACGACCGGCGCTGCTTTGGGCGGCTGGAGCAAGAAGACCAGAGGTTGAAGAAGTACTACGGCCATTGGATGGACATCGTACGGTCAGTCGAACTAGAATCGAGCATATTGACTAAGTTGACAACGCCCTTCGTCCCCATCAACTTAGTAGGCCCACTATACTGGGTCCCAGCTAGCAGGAGGAGTATTCATTTTTTTGTGCGTAATAAGGAGGCACTTCCTTGCTTGCGAAGACAAAGCTGGTGGGTCCGAGCTGTCAGCGGCGGTAACGTTTTTTCGCGAAATACAGAGGCCCTTTCGATGGGTCCCAGATGTCAGGTGGAGGAATCATTATTTTGCGCGTAATAAGGAGGCATTTCCTTGCGTGTGGCCATGGACCCAGCTGTCAGCCTCTGCACGTACAGTCCACTTCAGATGCATGTCGGTCGTTGACCACGTTGACCACGCCACGCCGAGAGCACCAGGGCGGTGGACGACGGCGAGGCCTAGGAAGGGAATGACACGGAGGCAGGGAAGACTCGGCAGTTGTTTTTGTTTCCCACGCGGAGGGGAGTACGACTGTACGAGGGTTTACTAGTTCGTCTGCCGTCGCCATAGAATAATAGCAGGTGTGGGAGAGTAGAGGGATGGCTAGGCCAGCGATGGGAGTACGGTGGGGCGGTGAGGCCTGCGCAGCAGCACAGTCGGCCGAGGGGAGGAGGGAGCAGGCAGTCCTGTCGGCGCTTGTTTGAGCGGCTGGGGCAGGAAGAGCAGAGAGTGAGGAAGCACAACGGCAGTTGGATAGCCATCCAACAGTCACTGCTTGTGCGTCAACCTTTTTTTTAGGAAAGCCTCAAATCTGTGGAAAAGGGCATACAATCCATCTGCCATTATTTCAAATAATTTACAGCCCATTTGCTAATTCTTACGGGTTTTTTTTAAGCCCATATTCTTTTTGTTAGCATTACAGCACATATTGTGGCCACGGTTAAAAAATTATATGAAATTTTGCATATGTCAGTGCGGTCTGAACTGTTTTTAATCCCAAAATTTCGAGTCACATTCAGACTGATTTTAAAAATAAATTTATATCAATATAAAATCCAATAAATTGTCTACGCATAAAAATCAATGCAATTTAAAATCTCGAAATGGAAAAAAGATACTTGAAACAAATTGCCGGTTTGATGTGCTTTAAAAATGTACAACCCATTTCTCATTACTGATAGGCCATTTTCTCGGCCGACCAAATGAAGCTCTCCTCGTCTTGAAAGATTTGTAGCCCAACAGGCCTGATAAAGCGACTTACTTGACAAATCACAAACAAACTGGGCTAGCCATTTTCAGAAAGAAAAAAACTACTAGGCTGGTCTGTGGTAAACATAAAAGAAAAGGTTGTCTAGATAGGCCAGAGTGTCCCGCACAGCCCAGTTGACACCCTGCTTCCGTCTCAAAAACAAATTAGATAAATGCCACTCCAATTATGGCGATTCATAAAAATGCCACTGCAATTTCCAAACTTTGAAAAATGCCACTGCAATTTTATGCAAACTTTGAAAAACGCCACTGGAGTTTGCAAACTTTGAAAAACGCCACTGCAGTTTGCAAACTTTGAAAAAAGCCACTCCAGACTTCGAAAAATGCCACTAGAGATGGCATGAAATGGCATTTTTCAAACTTTGGAAATTGCAGTGGCATTTCTCGGATACACCAGATTTGGAGTGGCATTTATCAAATTAACCCAAAACAAAAATAACTGGGCGAGATGCTGGGTCCCTGGTGTCAGCCGCTCGTTGTGCAATTCTCTCGTTTATTGACTACATTGACAATGGCATGGGACCCAGATGTCAGAAATACACTAGGAGGAGCCATTTTTTATTGGCTTGAAATAAGGAGGCACTTGCTTGCGTACTGCCATGACCTTGGCGGGTCCCTGTTGTCATCCTCTCCACGTACAGTCATCTCCTGATTGCGTACGCGTCAACTTGCTAGGCCCACAAGTCAGCCCATTTAAAAAATAATAGGCCATTCCATACGTTCAAACGGAAAGTTCAACATTCAGAGCAAAGTAACAGGTCTGATCCACATATAGAGTACTGAACTTCCACGTTGCCAACCATCATAGCCAAGTTAACTATCTACTCCCACTAATACTCTAGTAGCGTACAAGTACTAACTTACTCTTAGCTAACTAGACGATGTCGGCCGCCATCTGTGGTACACGCTAAACGCCGGCACCGGCGTCGTGCGCCTCGCCTCGGACTTGCAAGAGGTGTGATATGGCGCGTTGCTCGCGTGCATTGGCCCTTTCCATGCCGGCGTGGTCCACCGAAGCTTCGTCTTCCCAGTGAGAAACCCACTTGATGAGCTCGTAGTAAAAATCGGCGTCGCGAACGCGTGCATGCCCGACAGCCTCCAGGGCTATTTGCCGGGCGCCGGCCTCCACGTAGTCGGCCCAGTTGCGGGCGCTCTGCTCACGACTCAGAGCATCGGTGCGCTGCTGCTCCATGTCCCGCTGGCGGTGCAAATCGATCATACGCTGCTCCTCCGCCAGGCGGTCGCGCTCCAACAACTCCTGCTCCTCCGCCATGCGGTCGCGCTCCAACAACTCCTCGATCTCCGCATTGCCATCTAAAGACAGATAGAATGCCTCCTCCCTCCGTCTGCCTTCCAGTGAAAAGCCGAACACTAGTTCCGGCGGTGACCGCCTCCGGCGTCGCCTACCGCGGACAGGCAGGGGCATGGCGGACATGGCGAGCGACGTCGGGCTGGTGGGGGCTTATGAGGATATGGCGAGTTGGGTCACGGTGGCACTGGAGAAGGCCGGAAACAGTACTTATAGGCGGAAGGTAGCGCGACGGTCATCGGAATTCAATGCATAATGTCTTAGCACGCCAGCTTGCCATGGAAAACTAGAGAAACTGAAATTATGATTGTGCCATCCCGTCCCGTCTGGGTCGCACGCCGGCATGGCGGTCAAACGGGTGCACTCTAATCATCTCCCTCCTTGTCAATAATGATTCCACTAATTTTAAAAGCCCGCACCAATTAAAGCGTATCTTTTTGCACATCAGTTAGTTGCCTTAATTACGGCCGGCTGCATGCAGGCACTCAGAATCGCTCGCAGGCAGTACGTGAAGCAGCATGCAACGAGTCGCAGCCGAGGGCACGCATGCAGCCACTTAAATCGCTGGAATTAATTAGGCTTAAACTTCTGCGTGCCGATAATTATTGCCATGCCTTGTTCTTGCTGCTCTGCTCATGGGACTAATAAATCCCGGACGGTGGGAGTACCTTGGTTGGTGAGAGGTTTGAATTAAGCCCTGCAAACCGGAAAGGAGGTACTAGTACGTGCGTGATCCGGTATTTATCCGTGTAGGATTGATAGTGTAGCTAATCAGTTTCTTCAAAGGTAGGCATTTTTATTCAAAAAACTGCCACTTCGCATCTCGCGTCTCAAATAAAACTGCCAGGAGCGCATTTGTAGGCTAGATAGTGATCGATCAGTAACTTGTAAACACTGAGCGAACAGAAATAAGTAATTGTGAATGCATCTCACTGATTCACAGATCATATACAAATATGTAGCTCCAAAAGCAAAGATCAGCCACTTCGGATCTTGCATCGCAACTAAAACTAACTAGTACGATTCCCATACATAAGATCAACATGTTACTGCATCTCAATGATTCACAGATCATATACAAATATGTAGCTCCAAAGGCAAAGATCTAGAAAAAACATTTGTTCTTCCTACTAACATGGATGCTTCTCTTGGCCAACATTCAGTACAGACTGAAAGACAAATTTGTTTGTGAAGTCTACAATTCCTCTTGCAAACGTTAGTGGTTTCACCAACAGCTGGAACCATGAGAATAAACCACACATGATGGAGGAACATCCATTGCAATATGATTTGGTCTTCTCTTGGTCACACCGCGAGACTATTTTCGGAATACAAACTTTAACTTAGGCAAAATGATGCCCATTGTATAATCAAACCAAAGCAATGAAGCACCTAGTGTTGGCCAATAAATAGTACAGTACTACTTTTCTGCAGTCCATGAAGTGACTATCCAATCTTTCTATGTCTATTTTCAAATGGCTCTGCATGCAGTGACTATACTATTCTCTTGTGCAGTTCAACCAAAACTGCGGACACTTTGTTTGTTTGCCAAATAGCAACGGGCAGACATCTCTGTCTGCACAAATATCAAGCAGCTAGTAAACATATACCACACCTTGTATTTTTGGTTTAAACATGTCTCTTCCGCTTAGCATCTGTCATGTTCTGCACTGGACAATCTGATACAGTTATGTTTTGCCCTGGACAATTTCATACTGAATTGATTTGCTGGTTCAGAGAAGAAATATAGCACCTATTCTTCATCAGACCAAGGATATCCATGTTCGCAGTGATGGAAGAGGTGAAATCTTGTCGGGACCCCGATTCTAAGTCACACCGATCTAGCATGTAACACCTCATATCACTTTGTGGCCTCACGCACGGTATTCCCACGGGTGTCGCCTTACCATGGCCTGGGACCATAAGCGCCTTTTGGCTCACGTATATGATAGTATTGCTAGCATCCATATGACCGAGAACCCGGGACGACATGACTAGTCGTGAACCCAAAGCGGCACTAACCCATGGGGACAGGCATACATGAATCAACTTCGAGCATGTCGGTCAGCAGCGTGTGAATCCGGGCTGTAGCACTAGGCTAACAGGACTCCGGTAACCCGGGCTGTAGTAGGCTAGGCAGGACTCCGGATGTCACCGCGTGACATTTCCCCGAAAGGACAGACACAGGAACGAAGTGAAACACATGTCGGCCAGTCAAGTGTCCTGAATAGTAGTGCTGGGCTAGCAGGACTCCGGTGAACCGGGCTGTAGCGGACTACTATGGCTCAAGGAGGCACTAGACTACATTTCCCCATAAGAGAGGCTGACAAGGATAAACAACTAGATTGTCGGATCCCACACATAGCAATACACATTACACGTACGCATAACAAGCAAGTATGTGCTGTACAACATGGCATCACAACATAACGCAAACTCATATAGATAAAGGCCCAGAAGAGCCACATAGCATTAAATACAAACAGGGGTCACATGACCCATCATTCAGAGCATACAAGCAACAAGCGGAAGCATTACATGTCTGAGTACAGACAACTACAAAAGAAAAGGGCTGAGAAGCCTGGCTATCTACAACATCCGATCAAGATCGTAGCTGAGGTACAAGCTACTTGTCGAAGTCCATGTAAACTAGTCAGACCGAAGTCTCCGCTGCAAAAACATAAATAAAGCAACATGAGTACAAAGGTACTCAGCAAGACTTACATCAGTTCCTATCATACATGCATTAGTATCAAGGAGGCAATGTGGGGTTCAGTTGCAGCAAGCCAGCTTTGACTCAGTGGCTATCCTGTACTACGACTGCTGGTAACTCTTTTGAGGTGGCGCACACGAGTCCACTAATCACCACATCAATACATCACTATGGATTCATTCCCGTCTCCCTACGAGAAAGCCATCCATAGCACTCACACTTGTCTTGACCATTTTAGAGTATCCACTTCAAGTTGTCTATGTACCACGTAAGCATCCAAGAAGTCCATAACCGAGGACACGGCGATTCGAATAGATCATGATAACCCTGCAGGGGTGTACTTCTTCACACACGCTCTCGCCACTTACCGCCATGTACACGTCATGTATCTCGGCAACCTTCAAGCGGAAGCCTGGAGAGGGAGTCGGCCATGACCTAACCAACCACACAAGACTTTACTCCAGGTTTATCACCTATTCGGGTTCCATCCGCAAGGAGATCCGGCCGGGGTGTCGCTCACGGCCCCAAACGATGTGTGCAGGGTTCCCAAGCGCACCTCGCTGGATGGATCTACGCTTGGTACACCGTGCCACTTGTGCCTAGTCTGTCCCAAGCCCACCTGGCCGGGTGCCACTTGGTAGACTACTAACACTACCTACAAACACCAGAAACTATTTGTGACTCCTGGACAGAGAGCAAGTTGGTTAATAAGTCGAGAGGGGCACTTAAGCATTCCAATGTGTAGTAGTAGCTAGTCATTGGACAACATACACAGAACTCAGTGCTTAAGGATGGTTCCAGTGAGACAACCCACCATGTACTCCTACATGGCCTCTCACCGCTACCTTTACCATATCGTGTTCACACACTTAACTCTCAGCACCAGAACATATCGTAACACTCCAATTCATTCCCAATGAATCAGACCTGACACAACTCTAAGCAATAGCAGGCATGGCGTGGTAGGAACACAATATGGCTCAATCAACTCCTACACATGCTAGTGGGTTTCAACTAATTACTGTGGCAATGACAGGTCATGTAGAGGAATGGGTTCAACTACCGCAGCATAAAGTAGCAGTAGATTTGTTGTTGTCCTAATGCAATAAAAGAGAGCAGGAGCGAGAGAGTGGGATCATATCAGAATGAACAAGGGGGTTTGCTTGCCTAGTAGATCAACAGGGGGCACTGCTCCTCAGACAGGTACTCTGAAGCACTCTCCGGAGCAGAACCTAATGAGAAGGAACGGTGTCGGCAATCAATACACAAGCATATGCAACAATATGATGCATGAACATGGCATGTAGATGTGATGTTGTTTGAGCTAATGCAACTAGCATTCATTTGCATGAAGTCCATTTGAACCAAAGATTCAAATGCAACTCCAAGTTAAGCCTCTTTAAAAGCCATTAAAGTGTTTTCACATATACAACAGGTATAACTTGGTTTGACATGCATGAAACTAGTACAGATGGATAGATTGAATTTTTCTGATAATTTTTCATATATAAATTATTTCAATCTGAGCTACGGTTGAATTTATATGAATTTTAGAAGTTTATATCATTTTCTGGAATTTCCTGATTTAATTAATACCAGGAAATGAATAACTGCGTCAGCACTGCGTCATGCTTGCATCAGCAAGTCAACAGCGCTGACCGGGTCAAACCTGACACGCGGGGTCCACATGTCAGTGACACGGGTTAACTTAACAAAGGTTAATTAGACATCCTAACTAAAAACTAGTCAGGGTCGGGCCCCACCTGTCATTGATCCATACGGGTCAAATTTGGGTCAACTGGGGGGGGGGGTTAATTAGCGCGGGTTGACCCGGTCAATCACGCCGGTGTCTAGCCGCCGGCGAGGCCGAACGCGGCGGAGGGCTCGGGATCGTCGCTCCGGCGACCATTTGGGCGGCGGAGACTACGGGCGAGGAGCCAGTGCTCGTCTGCGTCGTCTGGAGCAAGTGGGAGAGGCGGGGACGGCCGGAGCTCACTGGAGTGGAGCTTGGGGCGGCGGCCGGAGTTCGGGCGCGAGCGGGGATGCGGCTGCGGTGTGCGAGGGCGAGAACGGAGAGGGGGAGGAGGAGCAGCAGCTGACAGCGATCTCGATGGGCTTGACGGCGAGCTCGGGGATGCGCTGTGGTCAACGGGGCGGCGATGGGGATCCACGGCGGCCGGCGGTGAAGGAGACGACGGTGGCGACGATGGAGGCCGTCCGGAGGTGCGTGGCTCGATGAGGAGGTAGAGGGGGTTGCGGCAGAGCTGGGGAGCGTGTCGGGGAGGTGCGGCAGTGGTCGAGGCCACGGTGGCTGTGGACGGCGGTGACGACGATTTCGGCCGCGATAGAGGGAGCGAGGGGGAGGATAGAATGGAACGGGAGAGAGCGAGAGAGGCTTGGGGGGCGCGTGGCGACGTTTGGCGTGAGGAGAAGGAGCCAGGCAGGCAGCTGCGTGCCGGCGTGCACGGCGTCGGGCACCGCTTCCCCTCTGCCTACTGGCAAGAGGAGGAAGACGGCTCTGCCCCTCGTAGGCTGGGCCAGAACAGGAACGGGTCGTCCAAAGGCGCCAGGTAAGTATCTCCCTCTCTCTGGTTTTCTATTTATTAATGTTTTCCATTTTCTGCATTTGTTTTGACTTAGTAATAATACTAAACCATTTTATTTTATTCTGTCAAATTTTGCAGGGACCTAAGGGATTAATCCAAAGCCCCTCACCAAAATTCAGAATTTTTGGACATATTATATATATATATATAGCAAATATATATCCAAAGCAAATAATTACTGGATTAATTCCAAATGCCCAAAATAAATACTTATGAGCTCTTTAAAATATTGGTTTGATTTTTATCTCTGTCCAATATTTTCAGAGAGCAACATGAGCATTTTCTTGGACCCTTTTGGAGCAATTTTTTACTTGGGTCATTTTCAGAAATGATTCTGAGGGTTTCACAAATCCCCATTTCAAATTTAAATGAAATTTAAACGTGATGCACACATGAAGGGCTAGCCTAGGTCATACCAGAACTAGGGGTGTGACAACTCGCCCCCACTTGAAAGAATCTCGTCCCGAGATTCAGGGGTCGATGGAAAGAAGGTGGGGTACTCCAGTCGAAGACGATCTTCACGCTCCCAGGTAGCTTCTCTCTCAGAATGATGAGACCACTGAACCTTGAGAAACTTGATGTTATGACGTCGGGTAACATGCTCTGCTTGATCCAGAATGCGAACGGGGGTACTCCCGATATGTGAGGTTATCTTGGAGATCAAGCGTTTCGTGGTCCACTCCACGGATGGGATCCGAGAAGCAACGCCTGAGTTGAGAGACGTGGAAGACATCATGCACTCTGGAAAGGTGTGGGGGTAGTTCCAACTGGTAGGCAACCTCTCCTCGTGTGGCGAGAATGCGAAAAGGACCAATGTAACGAGGAGCCAACTTTCCCTTGATACCGAAACGATGGGTACCCTTCAAAGGTGTAACCCGAAGATAAGCTTTGTCGCCAATCTCATAAGCCACTTCCCTATGACGACAGTCATACTGGCTCTTTTGACGAGATTGGGCTGTTTTCAAATTCTCACGAATGATGCGAACTTGCTCTTCTGCTTCCTGAATCATATCTGGTCCAAAGAATTGTCTTTCCCTGGTTTCTGACCAGTTCAAATGTGTTCGACATCTTCGTCCATACAGAATCTCAAAAGGAGCTTTCTTGAGACTGGATTGATAGCTATTGTTATCAGCAAACTCGGCGAAAGGAAGACACTTCTCCCAATCCATACCGAATGAGATAACGCCAGCTCTAAGCATGTCTTCGAGAATTTGGTTGACCTGTTCCACCTGACCACTTGAATGAGGGTGGAAAGCGGTACTGAAGGAAAGATGGGTGCCCATGGCAGTTTGGAAACTCTCCCAGAAATGAGAAGTAAAAAGACTACCACGACCTGAATTGATCTCTAGTGGAACACCATGAAGTGACACTATTCAGGAAATATATAAGTCGGCGAGCTGACTAGCAGTGATACTCACTCGAACAGGTAGGAAGTGAGCCACTTTGGAAAGACGATCAATGACTACGAAGATAGAGTTATACCCTTTCTTGGTCCTGGGCAAGCCGGTGATGAAGTCCATACCAACTTTATCCCATTTCCATTCAGGAATAGCTAAAGGCTGAAGGGTGCCAGCAGGTCTCTGATGTTCTGTCTTAACGCGACGACAAACGTCACAGTTAGCAATGAACTCAGCGATTTCTCTCTTCATCCTAGTCCACCAGAACCTCTGGCGTAGGTCCTGATACATCTTAGTACTACCGGGATAAACCGTGAGAGGAGATTCATGAGCCTCCTTAAGGATCAGTTGTCGCAGATGTTGATTCTTGGGAACTACCAAGCGATTCTCAAAGAAAACAACACCTCGATCATCTATAGAGAAACTTCCACCAACTCCCTTCTTAACGTTTCTCTTAATGCGGATAACACCCCTATGAAACTTCTGGTCAGAGATGATCTGATCCTCAAGGGTAGGTTTCGCCACCAAGGTAGAAAGGAATCTGTGAGGAGCAATGTGAAGGTTAAGCTTACAAAATTCCTCATGGAGAAGTGGTTGGCCCTGCTGCAACATAAGATTGTTGCAATAGGACTTACGACTTAGCGCATCAGCCATGACATTTCGCTTGCCCGGTGTGTAGGTAATCCCTAAGTCGTAATCTGAGATCAACTCCAACCAACGTCTTTGCCTAAGATTCAAATCTGGTTGGGTGAAGATATACTTGAGACTCTGGTGATCGGTGTAAATCTCACAACGTTTACCAAGAAGGTAATGTCGCCGTGTCTTAAGTGCATAGACTACGGCTGCAAGCTCTAGATCATGTGTAGGATAATTATCCTCATGTGGATGCAACTGCCGAGATGCATAGGCAATCACATGGCGATCCTGCATAAGAATGCAACCTAGTCCCTATCGTGAGGCATCGCGGTAGATAACAAAGTCTTTAGTGAAATCTGGTGGCACAAGTATGGGAGCAGAAGTTAGGCGTCTTTTCAGTTCCTGGAAACTATACTCACACTGTGGGGACCACTCAAACTTTTTATCTTTCTTGAGAAGTTCCGTGAGAGGTTTGCCCACTTTTGAGAAGTTCTCAATGAAGCGGCGACAATAACTGGCTAGACCAAGAAAACTCCTAACTTGTTTAACTGTTTCAGGTGGAGTCCAATGAAGAACGACCTGAACTCTCTCGGGATTGACAGCAATGCCCTTACCAGAGATCACATGGCCTACGTAGGTCACTTCTGGCAACCAAAATTCGCACTTGGAAAACTTGGCATAAAGGCGGTGCTCTCTGAGTTTCTCTAACACAAGTCTAAGATGTTCGGCATGCTCTTCCTCATTCTTCGAGTAAATAAGGATATCATCGAGGTAAACCACGATGAACTTATCTAAGTACTCCATGAAGATCGAGTTCATCAAGCGGGAGAAAGTAGCTGGAGCGTTGGTTAGACCAAAGGACATGACGGTGTACTCGTACTGACCGTAATGAGTGACAAAAGCTGTTTTAGGAATGTCCCCGTTTCTGATCTTGATTTGGTGGTAGCCTAACCTCGAATCCATCTTGGAAAAGACTGAGGATCCGGCGAGCTGATCATACAGGTCATTGATCCTGGGGAGCGGATACTTGTTCTTTATCGTGACCAAATTAATGGGACGATAATCTACAACCATCCTGTCCGTACCATCCTTCTTCTTGACAAAGAGGATGGGGCAAGCCCAGGGAGAAGAACTAGGATGGATGAAACCCTTTTGCAAGGACTCATCAAGTTGTTTCTTAAGCTCGGCTAGTTCTAAGGGTGCCATCTTGTAAGGTCTCCTAGAAATTGGGGCGGTTCCTGGGATAAGATCTATGACAAACTCTACATCCCTGTCAGGTGGAATACCTCGCAGTTCCTCAGGAAAGACATCCGGAAAGTCACGGACTACCGGGATATCTTCAAGGTCTGGAAGAGGGATGGCATTAAAAGAATAAAGCTGATGATTTGCAATTCTGGTGGAGACAGTGACTATCTTGCCAGAGGGGTGTGTGAGCTGAACAGACCTGGTGTAACAATCAATCTTGGTATAATGAGCTTTCATCCAGTCCATACCCAAGATGATGTTAATATCTGAAGACTTAAGAGATATCAAGGAATCTAGGAATACAAGTCTGTCAACATGTATTTCATTGTCATAACTTATCCTAGAAGTTTGCCATTTGGATCCAGGAGTTTGAATGAGTAGTGGGGAGGGCATATCACAAAATGACATGTCGTGCGAGCGGGCATAACTTTCGGAAATGAAGGAATGAGACGCTCCAGTATCGAAGAGAACCGATGCTGGATGACAGTTTACAAGGAGTGTTCCAAGAACGACATCCGGATCATCATGAGCGTCTTTAGCTGAGACGTGATGCACACGTCCATGTTCAGTGGGAGCTGACTTGGCACTGATCATCTTGCGTGATGGCTTACTACGACCAACAGACTTCTCGGGCTGGGGTGGAGCAACACTGGTCTGAGTGCAAATACGGGCAATGTGGCCAGGCTCTCCGCACTTGTAACAAATCTTGGAGGTAGGACGTGGACCCGCATTGACAGACGGTCCACCAACAGGCCTGGGTGGAGCATATGGCTGAACTGGGTGAGGCACCACATAAGATGGGCTCGGTGAATATCCGGGTGGAAGACCGGAGTTCGGAACCCAAATCTGGCGCTTCTGCGAACTAGAACCAGAGGATGAAACAAAATCATGGGTGTGCTTACGAGACTCCTCGTAAGTGAGCTGAGCTGTCTCCGCATTAATGGCCTTGTTCACAAGAGCCTGGAATGAATTGCAATGGTGCAAGTGGAAATCACGACGCAACTTGGGGTTGAGACCCTTCCGGAACCTAGCCTGCTTCTTGGCGTGCGTGGACACTTCTTCTGAAGCATAGCGGGCGAGGTTCTCAAACTCTCTACTGTAAGCATCAACAGCCATCTTACCCTGGGTGAAACTACAGAACTCTTCTCTCTTGCGATCAATGAGGGCTTCAGGAATGTGATGCTCGCGAAAAGCCTCAGTGAAATCTCTCCAGGTAGGAATCTGACCAGCTGGAAGCATAGCCTCATAGTTTTGCCACCAAAGACTAGCAGGACCTTCCAGGTGATATGCAGCATAAGTGACCTTGTCACTTTCAGCTACGTTCGCAGAACGGAGCTTGTGTGTGATACTACGGAGCCAGTCATCTGCATCGAGTGGTTCAATGGAATGATGGAAGGTGGGTGGTTTTAGACCAACGAAATCATGGATGGTCGCTGAAACTTTGCATTGGGGTGCGGTGTTCTCCTCGATACGTGCTAACAAGCGGTTAGACTCACGCTTGTTCCTCTCCATATCTAACATGAACTCTGCGAACGAAGACTGGTCAGGAGGATCCTCATCCCTACCATCTCCGTGGTTCCGGTTACGAGCAACAAAACTTCGATTAATCGGCAACATCCTGAAGAACAAAACCAAGGAAAGCAAGGATGGATTCAGCATCAACTACAGGATGCGGAGGTAGCACAAGAAATTAGTATCTCTCGAACTCCTAGGACAATTCCGGCAGCATAACGGTAGTAAAATGCTCAAAATGAGACATCCTGCAAACGATGGGGTAGTACCACATGCAACAACATCACTCAAGGTTCTGAGATCATACTAAACAGGCTACACCGGAAGTACTTGAACTGGGATATGACTCTGACCAACCAATCCTAAGAGACTACAGAGTAGTAACACGTGATCCTGATAGATAGAAGAGGGAGGCTAGTTCCTTAACCCCGTAGGAAAGATAGGATGACTCGGATCAGATGGGCATGAGGTAAAAGGAGTAAAAAGAGCCTTACGTTCCCTTCCACAATCAATTCCCCTACAGAACTAAAGAATTTCTAGACTCAACTTCGACCAGGTTGGCTTGGAAATCCTACAGGCAGTCAGGCTCTGATACCAAGGTTGTCGGAACCCCAATTCTAAGTCACACCAATCTAGAATGTAACACCTCATATCACTTTGCGGCCTCACGCACCGTATTCCCACGGGTGTCGCCTTACCATGGCCCGGGACCGTCTGCGCCTTTTGGCTCATGTATATGATAGTATCGCTAGCATCCATATGACAGAGAACCCGGGCCGACATGACTAGTCATGAACCCAAAGCGGCACTAACCCATGGGGACAGGCATACATGAATCAACTTCGAGCATGTCGGTCAGCAGCGTGTGAATCCGGGCTGTAGCACTGGGCTAACAGGACTCCGGTAACCCGGGCTGTAGCAGGCTAGGCAGGACTCCGGATGTCACCGCGTGACATTTCCCCAAAGGGACAGACATAGGAACGAAGTGAAACACATGCCGGCCAGTCAAGTGTCCTGAACAGTAGTGCTGGGCTAGCAGGACTCCGGTGAACCGGGCTGTAGCGGACTACTATGGCTCAAGGAGGCACTAGACTACATTTCCCCATAAGAGAGGCTTACAAGGATAAACAACTAGATTGTCGGATCCCACACATAGCAATACACGTTACACGTATGCATAACATGCAAGTATGTGCTGTACAACATGGCATCACAACATAACGCAAACTCATATAGATAAAGGCCCAGAAGAGCCACATAGCATTAAATACAAACAGGGGTGACATGACCCATCATTCAGAGCATACAAGCAACATGCGGAAGCATTACATGTCTAAGTACAGACAACTACAAAAGAAAAGGGCTGGGAAGCCTGACTATCTACAACATCCATCCGATCAAGATCGTAGATGAGGTACAAGCTACTTGTCGAAGTCCACGTAAACTAGTAAGACCGAAGTCTCCGCTGCAAAAACATAAATAAAGCAACATGAGTACAAAGGTACTCAGCAAGACCTACATCAGTTCCTATCATACATGCATTAGTATCAAGGAGGCAATGTGGGGTTCAGTTGCAGCAAGCCAGCTTTGACTCAGTGGCTATCCTGTACTACGACTGCTGGTAACTCTTTTGAGGTGGTGCACACGAGTCCACTAATCACCACTTCAATACACCACTATGGATTCATTCCTGTCTCCCTACGAGAATGCCATCCATAACACTCACACTTGTCTTGACCATTTTAGAGTATCCACTTCAAGTTGTCTATGTACCACGTAAGCATCCAAGAAGTCCATAACCGAGGACACGGCTATTCGAATAGATCACTATAACCCTGCAGGGGTGTACTTCTTCACACACGCTCTCGCCACTTACTGCCATGGACACGTCATGTATCTCGGCAACCTTCAAGCGGAAGCCTGGCGAGGGAGTCGGCCATGACCTAACCAACCACACAAGACTCTAGTCCAGGTTTATCGCCTATTCGGGTTCCATCCGCAAGGAGATCCGGCCGGGGTGTCGCTCACGGCCCCAAAGATGTGTGCAGGGTTCCCAAGCCTACCTTGCCGGATGGATCTACGCTTGGTACACCATGCCACTTGTGCCTAGTCTGTCCCAAGCCCACCTGGCCGGGTGCCACTTGGTAGACTACTAACACTACCTACAAACACCAGAAACTATTTGCGACTCCTGGACAGAGATCATGTTGGTTAATAAGTCGAGAGGGGCACTTAAGCATTCCAATGTGTGGTAGTAGCTAGTCATTGGACAACATACACAGAACTCAGTGCTTAAGGACGGTTCCAGTGAGACAACCCACCATGTACTCCTACATGGCCTCTCACCGCTACCTTTACCAAATCGTGTTCACACACTTAACTCTCAGCACCAGAACATATCGTAACACTCCAATTCATTCCCAATGAATCAGACCTGACACAACTCAAAGAAATAGCAGGCATGGCATGGAGGGAACACAATATGGCTCAATCAACTCCTACACATGCTAGTGGGTTTCAACTAATTACTGTGGCAATGACAGGTCATGCAGAGGAATGGGTTCAAATACCGCAGCATAAAGTAGCAGTTGATTCGTTGTTGTCCTAATGCAATAAAAGAGAGCAGGAGTGAGAGAGTGGGATCATATCGAAATGAACAAGGGGGTTTGCTTGCCTGGTAGATCAACAGGGGGCACTGCTCCTCAGACAGGTACTCTGAAGCACTCTCCGGAGCAGAACCTAACGAGAAGGAACGGTGTCAACAATCAATACACAAGCATATGCAACAATATGATGCATGAACATGGCATGTAGATGTGATGCTGTTTGAGCTAATGCAACTAGCATTCATTTGCATGAAGTCCATTTGAACCAAAGATTCAAATGCAACTCCAAGTTAAGCCTCTTTAAAAGCCATTAAAGTGTTTTCACATATACAGCAGGTATAACTTGGTTTTACATGCATGAAACTAGTACATATGGATAGATTGAATTTTTCTGATAATTTTTCATATATAAATTATTTCAATCTGAGCTACGGTTGAATTTATATGAATTTTAGAAGTTTATATCATTTTCTGGAATTTCCTGATTTAATTAATACCAGAAAATGAATAACTGCATCAGCACTGCGTCATGCTTGCATCAGCAAGTCAACAACGCTGACTGGGTCAAACCTGACGCGCAGGGTCCACATG
Source organism: Aegilops umbellulata (assembly GCA_032464435.1). NCBI lineage: Eukaryota > Viridiplantae > Streptophyta > Magnoliopsida > Poales > Poaceae > Aegilops > Aegilops umbellulata. The sequence goes on from CP136059.1 coordinate 73,653,597, forward strand.
TCAGTGACACAGGTTAACTTAACAGAGGTTAATTAGACATCCTAACTAAAAATTAGTCAGGTCCGGGCCCCACCTGTCATTGATCCATACGGGTCAAATTTGTGTCAACTGGGGGTTAGTTAGCGCGGGTTGACTCGGTCAATCTCACCGGCATCTAGCCGCCAACGAGGCCGAATGCGGCGGAGGTCTCGGGATCGTCGCTCGGGCGACCATTTGGGCGGCGGAGACCACGGGCGAGGAGCCAGCGCTCGTCTGCGTCGTCTGGAGCAAGTGGGAGAGGCAGGGACGGCTGGAGCTCGCCGGAGCGGAGCTCGGGGCGGTGGCCGGAGTTCAGGCATGTGCGAGGGTGAGAATGGAGAGGGGAAGGAGGAGCAGCAGCTCACAGCGATCTCGATGGGCTTGACGGCGTGCTCGCGGACGCGCTGTGGTCGACGGGGCGGCGATGGGGATCCACGGCGGCCGGCAGTGAAGGAGACGACGGTGGCGACGATGAAGGCCGTCCGGAGGTGCCTTGCTCGACGAGGAGGTAGAGGGGGTCGCGGCGGAGCTGGGGAGCGTGTCGGGGAGGTGCGGCAGTGGTCGAGGCCACAGTGGCTGTGGATGGCGGCGACGACGATTTCGGTCGCGAGAGAGGGAGCGAGGGGGAGGAGAGAATGGCACGGGAGAGAGCGAGAGAGGCTTGGGGGGGCACGTGGCAACGTCTGGCATGAGGAGAAGGAGCCAGGCAGGCAGCTGCGTGCCGGCGTGCACGGCATCGGGCACCGCTTTCCCTCTTCCTACTAGCAAGAGGAGGAAGACGGCTCTGCCCCTGGTGGGCTGGGCTAGAACAGGAACGGGCCGGCCAGAGGCGCCAGGTAAGTATCTCCCGCTCTCTGGTTTTCTATTTATTAATGTTTTCTATTTTCTGCATTTGTTTTGACTTAGTAATAATACTAAACCATTTTATTTAACTATGTCCAATTTTGCAGGGACCTAAGGGTTTAATCCAAAGCCCCTCACCAAAGTTCAGAATTTTTGGACATATATTATATATAGCAAATATATATCCAAAGCAAATAATTACTGGATTAATTCCAAATGCCCAAAATAAATACTTATGAGCTCTTTAAAATATTGGTTTGATTTTTATCTCTGTCCAATATTTTCAGAGAGCAACATGAGCATTTTCTTGGACCCTTTTGGAGCAATTTTTTACTTGGGTCATTTTCAGAAATGATTCTGAGGGTTTCACAAATCCCCATTTCAAATTTAAATGAAATTTAAACATGATGCACACATGAAGGGCTAGCCTAGGTCATACCAGAACTTGGGGTGTGACAAATCTATACAACTGAAATTGAGCATCCAATCATTGAATCCTGTCCTGCACCTCCAATGTAGGTCCACCCTGCCAATAAATTCACATGCAAACCACTCGTATTACTATCTAATGACAGTACAAAAATATTAGCAAGATAGTAGCAAACCATGTACCTTCATAATGAACAGCTCATAGTGCCACCAATTGGATATAAAGGTTTGGAAAAAACATGCTCCTAATGTTGAACCAGTTGGACTTTTTGTGCAGTTCCACTAAAATCGAGCATCCCTGTTTGCATAGATATTGAAAGTGTGATTACTCTAAAGGTGGCACTAGTTGAAGCATAGACTCACAAATATAAGCATTCCAATTTCTTAATGGGAAAAGGTAGCAAGACTGTTTCTAACCACCTGTTTGAAGGAATAAATAAAGCAACAACGGCTGATGTCAGGAAGGCATACATAGTTTTTTCTGAAAAACTGAGTCATTCCTGACCTTTCCTGTTCTTTTAAGCAAATTTTGTGCAGTTCTACTAAAATAAAATTCCATCACCGCCTTGACAATTCAGTGACACTGTACAAAAGGAAATGACTTAACATTACATCATGATGTTAGGTATGTAGTCGACAGGCATTAGAGACAAACATACAGACCTCCTTCGATAACATAATGAACATTAATTTTAACAAAGGTGTGACTAGCTTTACCGGGATAATTTGAGTGAACTCTACACCCTTAGTTCCTTAATATAAGACGTTTTCGTGGTTCAATTTAAAGTACCCAAACGTCTAGTATTTAGAAAAACAGGTAGTAGTTTTCTTGAGCACATATCTGGGAAAGCTTGCCACACTTTATTTATGTCCATACGCTAATGCAACACCATTCGAATACTACAAATATACAATAATCCAGTGGCTAGTGCAACAATAGAGTAGTTAGTTTATTACAGGGTATAGTACAATGGTTTTACTGAATAGATTTCAATAAACTCTAGCACTGGAAGGTTTCTATAAGAATTAACAATACAAAATGCAAAGGTAACAAGTTTCAGCATACTAGTTGTGCATGAGCATTAAACCAAATACAAAAGTCTGAAGGTAACTAGCATTATTAACTAATGACAGTATAAAAAATTTGCAAACCATGTACCTCCAAGGTAAATATCATTTCGAACTTGGGGGGACCTTAAAAATTGCTATCCCAATCTTGATAATCGATCAAACATAAAAACTTGATCGAACGAATCAAGAGAATAACCAGAGGAGGAGGTGCCCACTCTTGACCTTTCCTCTTGTCTTCATAATTGTCTGTGCAGTTTAACCAAAATAAAATGACATCAGCGCCTTGGCATTTTGGTGACACTGTACAAAAAAATTAACTTATCTCATGAAAGTGAGGTATGTAATCTATAAGCATTAACAGTGCAAAAATCTGAAGGTAGTAACAAGTTTCATCGTTGGTATACTGGTTGTGCAATAGCATTAGAATGCCTTAGCTAAAAAATCTTTAATACATCCACAATCAACAGCAAACCCTGAAATAATCCAGTGACATTAATTGGCAGTGCTTAAATTTATGGGTGGCATTAGACTGAGAGCGGCATTAGTTAAATGTGGCATCACTTTAGCAGTAGCATTGCTTGACTTGACTGCTGGAGTTTGATACGTCTCCAACGTATCTATAATTTTTGATTGCTCCATGCTATATTATCTACTATTTTGGACTATATTGGGCTTTATTTTCCACTTTTATATTATTTTTGGGACTAACCTATTAACCGAAGGCCTAGCCCAGAATTGCTGTTTTTTGCCTATTTCAGTGTTTCGGAGAAACAGAATATCAAACGGAGTCCAAACGGAATAAAATCTTCGGGAACGTGATTTTCTCACCGGACGTGATCCAGAGGACTTGGACCCTACGCCAAGGCATCGAAGAGGCGGTCACGAGGGTGGGGGCGCCCCCCTAGGGCGCGCCCCCTGCCTCATGGGCCCCTTCAAGATCCACCGACGTACTCCTTCCTCCTATATATACCTACGTACCCCCAAACGATCAAAACAGGAGCCAAAAACCTAATTCCACCGCCGCAACTTTCTGTATCCACGAGATCCCATCTTGGGGCCTGTTCTGGAGCTCCGCCGGAGAGGGCCGTCATCACGGAGGGCTTCTACATCATCATAGCCTCTCCGATGAAGTGTGAGTAGTTTACCTCAGACCTTTGGGTCCATAGTTATTAGCTAGATGGCTTCTTCTCTCTTTTTGGATCTCAATACAAAGTTCTCCCGTCTCTTGTGGAGATCTATTCGATGTAATCTTCTTATTTTTGCAGTGTGTTTGTTGAGACCGATGAATTGTGGGTTTATGATCAAGTCTATCTATGAATAATATTTGAATCTTCTGTGAGTTCTTTTATGTATGATTGGTTATCTTTGCAAGTCTCTTCGAATTATCAGTTTGGTTTGGCCTACTAGATTGGTTTTTCTTGCCATGGGAGAAGTGCTTAGCTTTGGGTTCGATCTTGCGGTGTCCTTTCCCAGTGACAGAAGGGGCAGCAAGGCACGTATTGCATCGTTGCCATCGAGGATAACAAGATGGGGTTTATTTCATATTGCATGAATTTATCTCTCTACATCATGTCATCTCGCTTAAAGCGTTACTCTGTTTCTAACTTAATACTCTAGATGCATGCTCGATAGCGGTCGATGAGTGGAGTAATAGTAGTAGATGCAGGCAGTAGTCGGTCTACTTGTCACGAACGTGATACCTATATACATGATCATACCTTAGATATTCTCATAACTATGCTCAATTCTGTCAATTGCTCAACAGTAATTTGTTCACCCACCGTAGAATACTTATGCTCTTGTGAGAAGCCACTAGTGAAACCTATGGCCGCCGGGTCTATTATCATCATATCAATCTCCATCACTTTAATCTTGCTTTGCTTTTTTACTTTGCCTTTTACTTTTTACTTTGCATCTCTATACCCAAAATACCAAAACATTATCTATCAGTTCTCACTCTCGTAAGTGACCGTGAAGGGATTGACAACCCCTAATCGCGTTGGTTGCGAGTTGCTATCGTTTTGTGCAGGTACGAGGGACTTGAGCGTGGCCTCCTACTGGATTGATACCTTGGTTCTCAAAAACTGAGGGAAATACTTACACTACTCTACTGCATCATCCTCTCCTCTTCGGGGAAAACCAATGCAAGCTCAAGAGGTAGCAAGAAGAATTTCTGGCGCCGTTGTTGGGGAGTGTACGCAAAAGTCAACATACCAAGTACCCATCATAATCCCTATCTCTCGCATTACATTAGTTGCCATTTGCCTCCTTTTTTCCTCTCCCCCACTTCACCCTTGACGTTTTATTTGCCCTCTCCTTCTCCTTCTCCTTCTCTTTTTCCGTTTGCCTTTTTTCTCGCTTTCCTTTTGTTTGCTTGTGTGTTGGATCGCTTGTTTGTCGCGATGGCTCAAGATACTACCAAATTGTGTGACTTCACCAATACCAATAATAATGATTTCATTAGCACTCCGATTGCTCCTCTTGCCAATACTAAATCTTGTGAAATCAATACTGCTTTGTTGAATCTTGTTATGAAAGATCAATTCGCCGGCCTTCCTAGTGAAGATGCAGCTACTCATCTTAATACCTTCGTTGATTTATGTGATATGCAAAAGAAAAAGGATGTCGATAATGATGTCGTTAAATTGAAGTTATTTCCTTTTTCGCTTAGAGATCGTGCTAAAGCTTGGTTTTCGTCTTTGCCTAAAAATAGTATTGATTCTTGGAACAAGTGCAAAGATGCTTTTATCTCTAAGTATTTTCCTCCCGCTAAGATTATCGCTCTTAGAAACGATATTATGAATTTTAAGCAACTTGATCATGAACATGTTGCACAAGCTTGGGAGAGAATGAAATTAATGCTACGTAATTGTCCTACTCATGGTTTGAACTTATGGATGATTATACAAAAAATTTATGCCGGATTGAATTTTGCTTCTAGAAATCTTTTAGATTTGGCCGCGGGAGGCACTTTTATGGAAATCACTTTAGGAGATGCTACTAAACTCCTAGATAATATTATGGTTAATTATTATCAATGGCACACTGAAAGATCTATTAAAAAAAGTGCACGTGATAGAAGAAATCAATGTTTTGAGTGGAAAGATGGATCAACTTATGAAATTATTTGCTACTAAAAGTGTTTCTTCTGATCCTAATGATATGTAACATCCCAAAATTCTAAATTTTGGAATGTTATATTAAATAAATATTTAAGATTGTTTGTTTGATTGTGGTGTGGTTGCTTGTGTGAAATTGAGTGAAATTTGAAACTTTTTGAAAGTTGAATGAGAGGGAATGAAATGACTTTCTCAAACTTTCACCTTGCATTTATGATCTCCACGAATTCAAATTCATTTCATCACAAAACCCTAGAGTGAAGATGATATGACTCTTCCAATTAAATAAATGAAAAGGGTTTTGAAAAGATTTGAATTCCATCTAAAAAATATTTCAAATTCAAAACTTTATGCAACTCAATGATTTTCATGAGAGAAGATAAAATGACTTCTTCAATTATATGAAATATGAGTTGGAAGTTAAAAAGAATCAAATTGAAAATCATTTGAAAGTCATTTGAAACTCCCTTTCAAATTTGGAACTATTTGGATTTTATTTAAATTACTTTTCTCCTGAAATTAAATAAATGGAAATAAGGGTAAAATGATTCCCTTCAATGGAAAATTAGGAGAAAATAACTTTGAAATCATTTTGGTATTTTAAAACTGATTTTTGTTGGGTTCTAATGCAACAGTACCACTATTTGCTTTGTTTGAATTTTTGTAGATTTTATTTGCCTCTAAAAAAATGTTCATGTCTTAGGATTTATTTTTCTGATTTTATTGATATATATATATATATGTCGTATATAAAAATATTATAGTTTTCTCTATATTTAGTTTTCTCTCTCTGTGATTTTCAAAAAAAAGAAAAGAAAAGAAAACCCCGAGCTGGCCAGGCCAACTGGCCCAGCCAGTCACCCGACGCGGCCCAGCAGCGAGCCGAGCCGCAGCCCAGCCGCGCGCACGCCCGAGGTCCGTCTCTCTCTCTCCCCCACACCAGGCCCACCTCTCTCTCTCTCTCTCTCTCTCTCTCTCTCTCTCTCTCGGCCCAGCTACGCGCTAGGCTGGCCCAGCTTGGAGCGCCCGCACCGAATCCCTTCGGATCGGTCGCCCGCTCCCTGTCGCTCTCGCCCGCAGCCACTGACGTGTGGGGCCCGCAGTCTTCTTCCTTCTCACGCCAGAGCCTCGCCGCACGCCACCGTATCCCGGATCGCTCGGGATCCTCTCCCCGATTCGCCCCCTCCTCCAAGAACTCCCCCCCTATAAATACCCCTCCCCTCACCCCGTTCCGCCCCTTCCTAACCCCTGAACCCCTCTCCCTCGCCGTCTATTGCTCGCCGGAGCTCCGCCTCCGCATCGCACCATTGCCGCCACCGAGCTTGCTACGGCCACTCTCGCCACCGTACGACGCCACGCCTCGCTCCGCCTTGCTCGCCTACCCCTTCTCACGCTCGCGCCAGAATCCAACATCCACTAGAACAACATCCCCGAGCCGACACCACCGCCGTCGATCTCGCCCTGCTCGACTACGTCGTCACCAAGCTCGCTGCCTACCACCCCCGTGATCGCCGTCGTCCTCTACGTCACCTGGTTCTATCGCCGTCGCCGGAGGATCACCGGAGCCGCCACACCGTCGACGCCGGAAGCTGCCGACCACGCCGGAGCTCCCCTGCCCTCACTGTAAGCACCAGGAACACCCTTAGCCATCGGATCTGTAGTCAATGCATTAGATTAGATTTGATCGAATGGTTAGGTTTAATTTAAGTAGACCGGTTTTTGTTTTGTTTATTCCTGGTTTAGTTACGGTTTAGTGTAGACCGGCCAGATCGGTTTTATTCTGTTTAACCCGTACGCCTTTTAGCTTATACTACGCCTGCGCGCTGTTTAGTTTTAAAGCGCTCACTGTTCGGCCCGTTAGCGCGTTAGTTTTTTTCTTTAGTTTTATTTTCGTTTCTGTTTTAAAAACAGAAATAGTTACAATTTTAGATTGCTTATAACTTTTATGTTTTAGATCCAAATTGAGTGATTCTTTTTGCATTGTGTCACAAATTTGTAGGAGTTTCGGTTTGTGCACTTAGTTTTCAAATTTCAGTAGATTAAATTTGAGTTTGATGAAATTTGTTCAAATCACTATTTTGGCCATAACTTGAGTTTTACAAAATATTTTTGATTGATTCCTTTTGCTGCTGTTTTGTTGTTGTATTTCCTATCCAGAGTCATATAGGGATTTATTTTTAGTTTATTTTAAATTAAGTTTTAGCAAAATAGTATTGTTTTAGTTATAGTTTTGTTTTAGTCTTTTCTTTATTGTTTTTATTAGTTTTAAAATTGTTTCTTTTTGTCACTTTTGACAAATTTAGTTTTGTTTCTGTTAGTCAACAAAAGAAAATTTTGTTTTTATTTTAAAAATTTATTTTACTTAGTTTTGTATGAAAACTAGTTTAGGTCATAGTTAGTGTTTCATAAAAGCTTTTTATTTGTTTCCTTTTGCAAACAAAATTTTATGAAAAATACTTTCTGTTAACTTACTTGTTTTTACTTTTTATTTTCTGTTAATTTATTAGTATAGTGTTTTAATTGTTGTTAAGTTTTTACTTAGGACAAACTGTCTTGTGTTATGTCTTGGTGTTTTCTTTAGTAGTTTTCCTTTGTTTTTATTTGGTGTCCCTTGTTGTTTTGCAATTTATTTGTTGGTTTTATTAAGAGTGTTAGAATTGTTTGCTAGTATGTTTGCTTATATGAATGCTATGTTTGACTATATAGATTTTCAATGAAGTGACGAATAGTTCTACCAAGTCTTTATTTGAGTGCGGTTATCTTCATCAAGTATTACCAGGCAAGTTCACTTTGACCATGCTTTTTCATACCTATGTTTTTATTGCATTTAGTGTCATCTTTGCAACAATTCCCTCCAGTAGTGATATTGATTTCTTGTAGTTGAGTAGAATGCATGAGGTAGGAACCGATCTCCCTGTCACCAAGCCCGGGACGTATATAGTTTTAATGCTACACTATTGTAGACGGGTCTGGTACGAGTGCTCGGGAGTGGTGTGAGAATGGAGGACTCTACGTCAATGACGGTAACTTCATGATAACATCGGCAAGGACTGCATCGTCATGACCTCAAGACTTCAAGACCTCAAGATTTCGAGACTACAAGAATTCAATACACACTACTGGGTCAAGGATGGTTGACGGGCACCCTGGAGAAACCAGTGGATGGCCGGGATGCATGGAGAAGCGCCATGACATCTTGCGGAAAGCTTCACCCAGACTCAAAGAGACGGAAGAATATTTCATGCCCGGAAGCTTACCTGTGCAACCGCAAGTCACTATGGGCTCTGGCTTGGTTGACCTTAGTGGTGACTCTGGCTGGGACGGTGCTAGCAGATGTAGAACTACGGTAGGATTGGATGAGCACCGGACAGTGGTCAGAGGAACTCTTCGGAAGACCATGTTTTGGTCATCTTGTTCTCAAACACCCTGAAGTGCGAGAACGTAAAAAGAGGGATCGAATCTTGCGGGTAAAGTGTACAAACCTCTGCAGAGGGTTAAAACCTAATCGATTAGCCGTGTCCCCGGTTACGGACAATTTGAGCCTCTGGACTTGGACCTATCTCGGAACTCTCAACACCGGACTCATGACTTAATTGTGGGCAACTTATGATGATTTTGGGCTATGAGACATCGGTTGGCGGAACCATGTCATGATAGAAAACTCTGTAGTACAGGCTCCGGTCATTTTCTTTGTTGTAGGGAAAATAAAACCAGCTTTTATGCACAAAAAAACCCTCAGATACAGAGCCACAAAGCCATACTGCATATAGTATAGTTTATCATCTATTTTCTCTTATTGTGATCTTGTCGGTACATTCAATGTACTGACCTACACGGCTGCAACGTATCATGTTGCAGGATTTTCTTCGACGAGTAAGAGTTACGATACATGGTTACGGTCTACACTCAACTTGCCGATGGCGTTGATGGGACTCCACACCCGTTGATTGTTTCCGCTGAGACTTATAAGGTATATATCAGTTTTACGTTATTTATACATGTGATTGCACTTTGATATATTCATGGATGTACTGTGTGTGCCAGCATACTGATCCAGGGATGGCACAGATACACAGAGGCTTGACCGTCTTAGGTCGGGTCACTACAGATATGGTATTAGAGCACATGTTGACTATAAGATGTGACCCTAGAAACCGTAAATCCCTAGGACAGGAAATTTCTAAAACTTTATTTTCAAAAAGACTTACTTCTCATCTTTTCTGATTTTATCAAATAGACCCTGTCACCTCAAATAGTTAGAATATACCCCTTTTCCCTTTTGACCACATGAAGGATCAACTGAAGCCGCTCCAAGAAAGATATCGGACAGCTGATGACCCCTTCAAAGTAACCAGAATCTCACCATGCATTAGAAGAGTTGAAGCTGCAACAATTGAAGACTCTGGAGACTTGATGCCGGGGAAATCTGACTCCTCGAGCACCTATGGGGACGGAGCCCCTTCTCGGTTCGGCGGGGGGCGGAGGTCGCGCAAAGAGTGGATCGAGGCGAGGCACACGAGGGGTTTTTACCCAGCTTCGGAGCTCTCCGGAGAGATAATACTCCTACTGCTGCTTTGTGGATTGTATTGAGTTCTTGCTCGGGAGCGCTGAGTGCTACAGTACACACCAGCAGCTAACGAGACCGAGCGTGAGTTGTTCTACTGTTCGTCCTCCCCCCTACGTTGTGCATGGGCCTCCTTTTATATGCTCAAGGGGTCTCCAATAGGTGGCAACGTAGGTAAGGGCAAAAATGGAAAGGTGCTGCGGTAGGTACAGCTACCTACACAGTGTATCATACCTAACACTGACGGCAGGGGACAAGGGCATTAAATGCCTATCTACGTCGCCCAGACGGTGCAGAAAAGGGACCGTCAGGGGCGTCACCGCTCGCCACGGTGGCGATCTTGTCAGCGCCGCATGCCACAGTGTACCCCTGGCTGCACAGCCGCCCGCCACGTACGCCTGGAAGGGTCCCAGAGCGACACGTAGGTGGGTGTGCTGGAGCGCAGGTACAGAGTGGTGGCTTGCCGCGGCAAATGTCTTGCCACGTCCGGGAGCTTGTCGCTTGCCGGGTCCTACCGGGACGCGTGGCGCGTCGCGGCAAGTTCCTTGAGATGCTCTGGTTGTCCTCCCCGGCAAGCTCCTCTTGCCGGGGTTTTGTGCCTTGAGTGGCCTTCCCGGCAAGCTCCTCTTGCCGGGGACTTGTCTCCTTGGCTTAAATACTTTGTTCTTGAATGGCTCCAAAGGAACCACGGAGGACCTTGGTGGTCACCTGGCAAGCCTTGCCGCGGGACGCTGCGACTGCCCGTGCACAAGTTCGGGATACTAGGGTACCCCTACTCTAGTACACCTACAGGAGCCCCCGGGCCTGGGCCATACACGGTGCCGAGCGCTGTTGGGCCAGGCCCAAAACAGGGCACGGGCACGCGCGGCCTGGGTCACGTCGCATCTAACTCCGCATCCACCGCGCCCTCCCCGAACGGCACGCGTCGATTGCGGCGTCGTGGGAGAGGTCGTGGGTGGTTCCTTTATTCGGAAAGGTGAAACGCCCGCCTCCTGGTGGTTCGCACCTTCCCCATAAACGGAGGGAGGCGTGGAAGCGTGGTCTTCGAGGCGTCCACTCCCCACGATCACGGGGTGGGGAGGGGTCGCCTCATCCGTCGCCTCAGTTCTGCACGCCTGCCACGCGGCCTCCATGCGCTTGGAGTGGCGAACGGTGGAGGCGGGAAACTGGGTCGTCACGGGTCGAGGCAGCGGATCGGGCCCAGTTCCCTGCTCCTTCCGTGTCTTGATTGGCTGAGCGGGGCGGCCGAGCCCCCACCCCGCTCCTTTATAAGGAGCGGTAGGGGGGACGAAAAACCGCATTCTTTCATCTTCTCTTTCCTTCAGCTTCTGCTCCCCTCTCTCTCATTCGCCATGGAGAAAGGGAACCCTGGTCCTTCGACGGTGGCGACGAGGGTCGCCGCTAGGCAACGCGTCCCTCCTTCCTCCGCACCCGTGGTGGCAGAGCCAGCCGCAAGGGGAAGAGGAAGTGGACGAGGCCGCGGGCGAGGTCGAGGGCGAGGCCGTTGCGGTCGGGGAAGAGGTGGACGAGGCAGCTCGCCGGCCTCGCCTCCGCTAGTAGATCCTCTCCCCGTGGCGGCCCATATCAGGGACGACCCTTGCGAGTTCTTCGTCATGCTGTGTCGGCCGCCTCGTCGTCACCTTCGTCTCCCGACTCCATTTGCGAGCGTGATGGAGTTGGATCCACCCGAGACATTGAGGTTGCACATGAGGGGCTGTGGAATCAGCGGTACGCGAGTCCGTGTTGATTTCCCGGCCCCTAATGTGATGTATTTTGGTCGAGGGTGGAAGACGTTCACCCGCATCCACAGCTTGACTCCGGGGCTCACCCTCCATTTTAAGCTGATGGAGGGCGGTCTCCTCTCCGTCAAGGTCTTCGGGTGCTTCGGGACTCGGGCACGGTGTTGCGTGGAGAGCTCCTCCGATAGCGAAGGCTCCTCCTCGGGCGGGAGTGACGAGGGGGACAGCGACAACGACAACGAGGGTGGCGGGCGGCAGGATGACGGGTCCGACTAGGTGTGAGGCGCCGCTCCGTGCGGCACCGGCGACCCCATCATCCGCGTCGCCGGCTCCTTGAGCTTCTCGGGGCCGTCTCCTTGGGCGGCTGACGTAGGGAGGCTGCATAAGAGGTAGAGGGCAGGCGGCAAGGCCGTCAACTCGGAGTACGAGGGCACGACGCCCTCGACAGCGTGCTGACGTCCTGCCGCCTCGTCTTCGAGCTCTGCCTCCGGCGCCGCCATCACCACCCAGCCTTTGGACGACCGCCGAGATGTTCTCTTGGTGTCTTCTGCCACCCGTAGCTCGCCTAGGCGCTCCTTTTGCCCTTTTCGCCTCCTTGCCCTACCTCCTGGAGAGAGGGACAAACAAGGTATTACGGGCACCTTATCTCTTTTTAATTTGTAAGCCCTCGGGCCTTAGTCGCATTTAAAGCTTGTAATCCCATCATTCATGTTTTTCATTCTCTATGAACTGTACCTGAGCGGAATGCTTTTTAATGAAAAGGGGATGCTTGCCGGGTCACTTGTCTTGTGGGTGGAACCCACGTCAAGGAGCGAATCCTTTATATCTTTAAGATAGACACTTCCTTTCTCGGCAGCAGGCCCTGCCTTCTTCCCACGTCGCTCGACCTTTCTCACGCTTTTGGCGGAGGCAGGGATGAGGCGGGTTCAGGCTCCTCGTTTCGTTCCTTTGCTGCCGCGACTATGACCAAACCTGGCCCCAGGGACTAGACCTAGGGCCTTGAGGTAGGGGAGCACGGTAAATTCTAGGAGGAAACAAGGTTTCGCATACCTCAGTCCATAAGAGAATGCATGATAAGGGATGAAAAACTTATCTGAGATTGCAGCCCCCGACAACTCTGGTTTGCCGTGGGTGAATCTTTGTACTTGCAGCCCCCGGCAACACTGATTTGCCGGGACTGGCTTGCCGGGGTCCAGATGCTGGTCCGTCCTCCTTCTCTTTTTCGTCCTTAAGTGGTCCGGCCAGGATATGCGAGCCCTGCGAACCAAGGGAAACGAAAGAACGGCAAAAGGACGCACACCCGACCTCGAAGCTAGGGGTTAGCCGCTATCAAGCACTATCAACCCTAACCAAGGACGAGACTCGACTCAGCATGCATGCTAAAACTTAGGGCGCCAGCGCTTCACTTATGCTCAGGGTCTGCGCCTGGCTTTGTACAAAGGATTACATGCAACAGCGGCAAGACTTGTACAAAAAGGTGGTTGCCGGACAGGGTCCGACAACCGCGCCTTACGGGTAAAACTTACGAAGATGCTCGATATTCCAGGAGTTGCTCACCGGAATGCCATCTTCGGTCTCAAGGCGGACAGCACCAGGCCTAGTGACTCGTTTCACCCGATAAGGGCCTTCCCACTTTGGCGTCAACTTGTTGGAATTCTTGGCGGAATGAACGCGCCGAAGAACAAGGTCGCCTTCCTCGAGACTTCTGGCGTTAGCTTTGCGGCTATGGTAGCGGCGCAAAGCTTGCTGGTAGCGAGCAGCTCGCACAGCGGCCTGGAAACGATCTTCCTCAAGGAGCAGTGCGTCATCTTGTCGCAGCTGCTCTTGCTCAAGCTCATCATAAGCGAGCACTCGAGGTGACCCGTATACGAGTTCCGTGGGGATAACTGCCTCTGCTCCATAGAATAGAGCGAAAGGTGTCTGGCCAGTGGCTCGATTTGGCGTCGTCCTGATCGACCAAAGAACCACCGGCAGCTCCTCAATCCAGTTTCTTCCGCACTTGTGTAGCATGTCGAAAGTCCTGGTCTTGAGCCCACGCAGCACTTCAGCATTTGCCCTCTCCGCTTGACCGTTGCTCCTCGGGTGAGCAACAGAAGCAAAGTAGACCTTGGCGCCAAGATCTTGGATGTACTGCATGAAGGTGCGGCTCGTGAATTGCGTACCGTTGTCGGTGATGATCCTGTTAGGGATTCCGAAGCGGCAAACAATCAACCTGAAGAACTTGACTGCTGACTGTGCTGTCACCTTCCTCACTGGTTCCACTTCTGGCCACTTTGTGAACTTGTCGATTGTGACGTACAAGTACTCAAAGCCCCCGACTGCTCGGGGGAAGGGGCCGAGGATGTCGAGCCCCCAGACCGAAAATGGCCAGGATAAAGGGATCGTCTGGAGAGCTTGAGCTGGCTGGTGTATCTGCTTGGAATGGAACTGGCACGCTTCACACTTGGTTACTTGCGCAGTTGCATCCTGGAGGGCTGTTGGCCAAAAGAAACCTTGCCGGAAAGCTTTGCCGGCAAGTGCTCTTGCGCCAATGTGGTGACCACATATGCCTCCATGTATCTCTGCCAACAGCTTCTGTCCATCTTCCCGGTGAATACACTTCAATTTCACACCGTTGAGTCTTCTTCTGTATAGTGCGTTGTCGACGAACTGGTACATACTTGACTGCCGGGCTACTCTTTCCGCTTCTTCTGGCTCTTCGGGAAGTTCTCCTGTCTGGAGGATGATCTGCTGCGCCCATGCCGGAGCTTGCGGCTCGACGACAAGGACTAAAGGCATGTCTGCTGCTGCGGGAACATCCGCTTCTACGCGAGAACCTGCGGCTCAGCCGGAGCTTGATGTTCCCCGGCAAGCTTGCCGGAGCAAAACTTGTCGGGAGCGTCTGCTACAACGAAACAAACCCTGGGGCTTGTCGGAGCAGACTGCTCCTCAGCACTCGCGGCGTTGATCTTGGGGGCCTTCTTGGCGGCGGCTTCGGGAAGCCCTGCCGGAAGATAGTCACCAGAAATCAACTTCCTCTTCTTGCTCTGTCCATTTGATGGCGTCACAGACGGTTGAGTCAGCTTGAGCACAAAGATCCCTGGTTCCACAGGTAACTTAAGTGCTGCGCACTTTGACAGGCCGTCAGCAATGTTGTTCTGAGCTCTTGGAACATGTTCCATCTGTAGGCCGACAAAGCGCTCTTCTAGCTTCCTCACTTCATCAATGTAAGCTTCCATCAACGGACTCTGATAATTCTTGTTCACTTGGCGGACGACAAGCTGCGAGTCACCCCTGACAATGAGCTGCTTGATCCCAAGGTCTGCCGCGATCCTGAGACCGGCGAGCAATCCTTCATACTCTGCAGTATTGTTTGTTGCTTGCTCCTTGGGAAAGTGCATCTGGACCACGTACTTGAGGTGCTCTCCGGTGGGTGCGACAAGCAGCACGCCAGCACCGGCGCCTTGCAGCGAGAAAGCACCATCAAAGTACATCAGCCACTCTTTGCTTGCCTCCTTGACGGGGATGCTCGTCTCTGGAACTTCTTCATCTGGTGTTGACATCCACTCCGCTATGAATTCTGCCAATGCTCTGCTTTGGATAGTTGAAGAGCTCTCAAACTTGAGGCCAAAGCTTGACAGTTCCAATGCCCACTCAACAATCCTGCTTGTTGCTTCGGGATTCTGCAGTATCCTCTTCAGCGGGAAGCGAGTGACAACTGTGATCTCGTGTGCTTGGAAGTACCTGGCTGGCTTGCCGCGGCTGCGATGTGGTCGGCTGCCGTGGAGTGTCACCGTTGGCGAAGCCGATGAGGCTCTGAATGGTGGCCCTCCAGTCGTCAATCTTGTCTGGCGTTGGAGGGAAGTCTAGGAGCAGTTGAGCTCGCGCTAAAGCTTCTGCTGGAGTGGCGGGCAGCAGTGGCGAACGCTGCGAGGAGAGGGATATGCTCGGACTTCCAACGATGTTAGAAGGAGCAGTATTCCGTCCAGGCGACCGTGCCTCGCTCGCGCCAGCACGTTGGCGTGCATGCAGGCCTTGAGCATCCCGAGATCCGCCACCTCGATTTGGGTCCAGCGAACGTATGGTACCGTGAGTACCACGACGCTGCCGGTCCCGCGCTTCCTGAGATGGGCGCGGAGCATCCACGAACGCCCGGTCGTCGTGGGAGCCTGCTACACCGCCGACGGGCAGCGCAGCCTTGTCCTTGGACCTGGCGGCTGTTGGGGAACGCAGTAAATTCAAAAATTTTCCTACGCACACGCAAGATCATGGTGATGCATAGCAACGAGAGGGGAGAGTGTTTGTCTACGTACCCTCGTAGACCGAAGCGGAAGCGTTGACACAACGTAGAGGAAGTAGTCGTACGTAGAGGAAGTAGTCGTACGTTCTCCTCGCGATCCAACCGATCTAAGCACCGAACGTACGGCACCTCCGAGTTCTGCACACGTTCAGCTCGATGACGATCCCCGGGCTCCGATCCAGCAAAGCGTCGGGGAAGAGTTCCGTCAGCACGACGGCGTGGTGACGATCTTGATGTGTTACCGGCGCAGGGCTTCGCCTAAGCACTGCAACAATATGATCGAGGTGGAATTTGGTGGAAGGGGGCACCGCACACGGCTAAGGAACGATCCGTAGATCAACTTGTGTGTCTTTGGGGTGCCCCCTGCCCCCGTATATAAAGGATCCAAGGGGGAGGGGCTGGCCGGCCAGGTTTGGTGCGCCAGGAGAGTCCTACTCCCTCTGGGAGTAGGATTCCCCCCCCCCCCAATCCTAGTTGGACTAGGATTGCTCCAAGGGGGAGAGAAAGAGAGAGAGGGGGCGCCCACCTCTCCTAGTCCTAATAGGACTAGGGAAGGGGGGGGAGGCGCGCAGCCCCTAGGGCTGCCCTCTCACCTTTCCTCCAAGGCCCATGTTGGCCCATTATGCTTCCGGGGGGTTCCGGTAACCCTCCCGGTATTCCGGTAAAATCCTGATTTCACTCGGAATGCATCCGATGTCCAAGCATAGGCTTCCAATATATAATTCTTTATGTCTCGACCATTTCGAGACTCCTCGTCACGTCCCCGATCTCATCCGGGACTCCGAACTCCTTCGGTACATCAAAACTCATAAACTCATAATATAACTGCCATCGAAACCTTAAGCGTGCGGACCCTACGGGTTCGAGAACAATGTAGACATGACCGAGACATGTCTCCAGTCAATAACCAATAGCGGGACCTGGATGCCCATATTGGCTCCTACATATTCTACGAAGATCTTTATCGGTCAGACCGCATAACAACATACGTTTGTTCCCTTTGTCATCGGTATGTTACTTGCCCGAGATTCGATCGTCGGTATCCAATACCTAGTTCAATCTCGTTACCGGCAAGTCTCTTTTCTCGTTCCGTAATACATCATCTCGCAACTAACTCATTGGTTGCAATGCTTGCAAGGCTTATGTGATGTGTATTACCAAGAAGGCCCTGAGATACCTCTCCGACAATTGGAGTGACAAATCCTAATCTCGAAATACGCCAACCCAACATGTACCTTCGGAGACACCTGTAGAGCACCTTTATAATCACCCATTTACGTTGTGACGTTTGGTAGCACACAAAGTGTTCCTACGGTAAACGGGAGTTGCATAATCTCATAGTTAAAGGAACATGTATAAGTCATGGATAAAAGCAATAGCAACATACTTAAACGATCGGGTGCTATGCTAATGGAATGGGTCATGTCAATCAGATCATTCAACTAATGATGTGATCTCGTTAATCAAATAACAACTCTTTGTTCATGGCCAGGAAACATAACCATCTTTGATTAATGAGCTAGTCAAGTAGAGGCATACTAGTGACACTCTGCTTGTTTATGTATTCACACATGTATTATGTTTCCAGTTAATACAATTCTAGCATGAATAATAAACATTTATCATGATATAAGGAAATAAATAATAACTTTATTATTGCCTCTAGGGCATATTTCCTTCAGTCTCCCACTTGCACTAGAGTCAATAATCTAGATTACAAAGTAATGATTCTAACACCCATGGAGTCTCGGTGCTGATCCTGTTTTGCTCGTGGAAGAGGCTTAGTCAACGGGTCTGCAATATTCAGCTCCGTATGTATCTTGCATATCTCTATGTCTCCCACCTGGAACAAATCCCGGATGGAGTTGAAGCGTCTCTTGATGTGTTTGGTTCTTTTGTGAAATCTGGATTCCTTTGCCAAGGCAATTGCACCAGTATTGTCACAAAAGATTTTCATTGGACCCGATACGCTAGGTACAACACCTAGATCGGATATGAACTCTTTCATCCAGACTCCTTCATTAGCTGCTTCCGAAGCGGCTATGTACTCAGCTTCACATGTAGATCCCGCCACGACGCTTTGTTTTGAACTGCACCAACTGACAGCTCCACCGTTTAATGTAAATACGTATCCGGTTTGCGATTTAGAATCGTCCGGATCAGTGTCAAAGCTTGCATCGACATAACCGTTTACGACGAGCTCTTTGTCACCTCCATAAATGAGAATCATATCCTTAGTCCTTCTTAAGTACTTAAGGATGTTCTTGACCGCTGTCCAGTGATCCATTCCTGGATTACTTTGGTACCTTCCTGCTAAACTCACAGCAAGGCACACATCAGGTCTGGTACACAGCATTGCATACATGATAGAGCCTATGGCTGAAGCATAGGGAACAATTTTCATTTCCTCTCTATCTTCTGCGGTGGTCGGGCATTGAGTCTTACTCAACTTCACACCTTGTGCCACAGGCAAGAACCCTTTCTTTGCCTGATCCATTTTGAACTTTTTCAAAACTTTGTCAAGGTATGTGCTTTGTGAAAGTCCTATTAAGCGTTTTGATCTATCTCTATAGATCTTAATGCCCAATATATAAGCAGCTTCACCGAGGTCTTTCATTGAAAAACTCTTATTCAAGTATCCCTTTATGCTATCCAGAAATTCTATATTATTTCCGATCAGCAATATGTCATCCACATATAATATCAGAAATGCTACAGAGCTCCCACTCACTTTCTTGTAAATACAGGCTTCTCCAAAAGTCTGTATAAATCCATATGCTTTGATCACACTATCAAAGCGTTTATTCCAACTCCGAGAAGCTTGCACCAGTCCATAAATGGATCGCTGGAGCTTGCACACTTTGTTAGCTCCCTTCGGATCGACAAAACCTTCTGGTTGCATCATATACAACTCTTCTTCCAGAAATCCATTCAGGAATGCAGTTTTGACATCCATTTGCCAAATTTCATAATCATAAAATGCGGCAATTGCTAACATGATTCGGACAGACTTAAGCATCGCTACGGGTGAGAAAGTCTCATCGTAGTCAATTCCTTGAACTTGTCGAAAACCCTTTGCAACAAGTCGAGCTTTATAGACAGTAACATTACCATCAGCGTCAGTCTTCTTCTTAAAAATCCATTTATTCTCAATTGCTTGCCGATCATCGGGCAAGTCAACTAAAGTCCACACTTTGTTTTCATACATGGATCCCATCTCAGATTTCATGGCCTCAAGCCACTTTGCGGAATCTGGGCTCACCATCGCTTCTTCATAGTTCGTAGGTTCACCATGGTCTAGTAACATGACTTCCAAAATAGGATTACCGTACCACTCTGGTGCGGATCTTACTCTGGTTGATCTACGAAGTTCAGTAGAAACTTGATCTGAAGTTTCATGATCATTATCATTAGCTTCTTCCCTATTTGATGTAGGTGTCACAGAAACAGATTTCTGTGATGTACTACTTCTCAATAAGGGAGTAGATACTGTTATCTCATCAAGTTCTACTTTCCTCCCACTCACTTCTTTCGAGAGAAACTCCTTCTCTAGAAAGTTTCCGACTTTAGCAACAAAAATTTTGCCTTCGGATCTGTGATAGAAGGTATACCCAATAGTCTCCTTTGGGTATCCTATGAAGACACATTTTTCCGATTTGGGTTCGAGCTTATCAGGTTGAAGCTTTTTCACATAAGCATCGCAGCCCCAAACTTTAAGAAATGACAACTTTGGTTTCTTGCCAAACCACAGTTCATAAGGTGTCGTCTCAACGGATTTTGATGGTGCCCTATTTAACGTGAATGCGGCCGTCTCTAGAGCATAACCCCAAAAAGATAGCGGTAAATCGGTAAGAGACATCATAGATCGCACCATATCCAGTAAAGTACGATTACGACGTTCGGACACACCATTACGTTGTGGTGTTCCGGGTGGCGTGAGTTGCGAAACTATTCCGCATTGTTTCAAATGTAGACCAAACTCGTAACTCAAATATTCTCCTCCACGATCAGATCGTAGAAACTTTATTTTCTTGTTACGATGATTTTCCACTTCACTCTGAAATTCTTTGAACTTTTCAAATGTTTCAGACTTGTGTTTCATTAAGTAGATATACCCATATCTGCTTAAATCATCAGTGAAGGTAAGAAAATAACGATATCCGCCACGAGCCTCAACATTCATTGGACCACATACATCGGTATGTATGATTTCCAATAAATCTGTTGCTCTCTCCACAGTACCGGAGAACGGTGTTTTAGTCATCTTGCCCATAAGGCACGGTTCGCAAGTGCCAAGTGATTCATAATCAAGTGACTCCAAAAGTCCATCAGTATGGAGTTTCTTCATGCGTTTTACACCGATATGACCTAAACGGCAGTGCCACAAATAAGTTGCACTATCATTATTAACTCTGCATCTTTTGGTTTCAACATTATGAATATGTGTGTTACTATTATCGAGATTAAGTAAGAACAAACCACTCTTTAATGGCGCATGACCATAAAAGATATTACTCATATAAATAGAACAACCATTATTCTCTGATTTAAATGAATAACCGTCTCGCATCAAACAAGATCCAGATATAATGTTCATGCTCAACGCTGGTACTAAATAACAATTATTTAGATCTAATATTAATCCCGAAGGTAGATGTAGAGGTAGCGTGCCGACCGCGATCACATCGACTTTGGAACCATTTCCCACGCGCATCGTCACCTCGTCCTTAGCCAATCTTCGCTTAATCCGTAGTCCCTGTTTTGAGTTGCAAATATTAGCAACAGAACCAGTATCAAATACCCAGGTGCTACTGCGAGAATTAGTAAGGTACACATCAATAACATGTATATCACATATACCTTTGTTAACCTTGCCATCCTTCTTATCCGCCAAATACTTGGGGCAGTTCCGCTTCCAGTGACCAGTCTGCTTGCAATAGAAGCACTCAGTTTCAGGCTTAGGTCCAGACTTGGGTTTCTTCTCTTGAGTAGCAACTTGCTTGCTGTTCTTTTTGAAGTTCCCCTTTTTCTTCCCTTTGCCCTTTTTCTTGAAACTAGTGGTTTTGTTAACCATCAACACTTGATGCTCCTTTTTGATTTCTACCTCCGCGGCTTTTAGCATCGCGAAGAGCTCGGGCATAGTTTTGGTCATCCCTTGCATATTATAGTTCATCACGAAGCTTTTGTAGCTTGGTGGCAGTGATTGGAGAATTCTGTCAATGACGCAATCATCTGGAAGATTAACTCCCAGTTGAATCAAGTGATTGTTATACCCAGACATTCTGAGTATATGCTCACTGACAGAACCATTCTCCTCCATTTTACAGCTATAGAACTTATTGGAGACTTCATATCTCTCAATCCGGGCATTTGCTTGAAATATTAACTTCAACTCCTGGAACATCTCATATGCTCCATGGTGTTCAAAACGTCGTTGAAGTCCCGGTTCTAAGCCGTAAAGCATGGCACACTGAACTATAGAGTAGTCATCAGCTTTGCTTTGCCAGACGTTCATAATATCTGGCGTAGCTCTTGCACCAGGCCTGGCACCCAGCGGTGCTTCCAGGACGTAATTCTTCTGTGCAGCAATGAGGATAATCCTCAAGTTACGGACCCAGTCTGTGTAATTGCTACCATCATCTTTCAACTTTGCTTTCTCAAGGAACGCATTAAAATTCAACGGAACAACAGCACGAGCCATCTATCTACACAACATAGACAAGCAAGATACTATCAGGTACTAAGTTCATGATAAATTAAAGTTCAATTAATCATATTACTTAAGAACTCCCACTTAGATAGACATCTCTCTAATCCTCTAAGTGATCACGTGATCCAAATCAACTAAACCATGTCCGATCATCACGTGAGATGGAGTAGTTTCAATGGTGAACATCATTTATGTTGATCATATCTACTATATGATTCACGCTCGACCTTTCGGTCTCTGTGTTCCGAGGCCATATCTGTATATGCTAGGCTCGTCAAGTTAAACCTGAGTATTCCGCGTGTGCAACTGTTTTGCACCCGTTGTATTTGAACGTAGAGCCTATCACACCCGATCATCACGTGGTGTCTCAGCACGAAGAACTTTCGCAACGGTGCATACTCAGGGAGAACACTTCTTGATAATTTAGTGAGAGATCATCTTATAATGCTACCGTCAATCAAAGCAAGATAAGATGCATAAAAAGGATAAACATCACATGCAATCAATATAAGTGATATGATATGGCCATCATCATCTTGTGCTTTGTGATCTCCATCTTCGAAGCACCGTCATGATCACCATCGTCACCGGCGCGACACCTTGATCTTCATCGCAGCATCGTTGTCGTCTCGCTAATCTTATGCTTCTACGACTATCACTACCGTTTAGCAATAAAGTTAAAGCATTACATCGCGATTGCATTGCATACAATAAAGCGACAACCATATGGCTCCTGCCAGTTGCCGATAACTCGGTTACAAAACATGATCATCTCATACAATAAAATTTAGCATCACGTCTTGACCATATCACATCACAACATGCCCTGCAAAAACAAGTTAGACGTTCTCTACTTTGTTGTTGCAAGTTTTACGTGGCTGCTACGGGCTTTAAGCAAGAACTCATCTTACCTACGCATCAAAACCACAACGATAGTTTGTCAAATAGACTCCGTTTTAACCTTCTCAAGGACCGGGCGTAGCCACACTCGGTTCAACTAAAGTTGGAGAGACAGTCTTCCGCAAGCCATCTCTGTGCAAAGCACGTCGAGGGAACCGGTCTCGCGTAAGCGTACGCGTAAGGTTGGTCCGGATCGTCTCATCCAACAATACCGCTGAACCAAAGTATGACATGCTGGTAGGCAGTATGACTTGTATCGTCCACAACTCACTTGTGTTCTACTCGTGCAAATAACATCAACCATAAAACCTAGGCTCGGATGCCACTGTTGGGGAACGCAGTAAATTCAAAAAAATTCCTACGCACACGCAAGATCATGGTGATGCATAGCAACGAGAGGGGAGAGTGTTTGTCTACGTACCCTCGTAGACCGAAGCGGAAGCGTTGACACAACGTAGAGGAAGTAGTCGTACGTAGAGGAAGTAGTCGTACGTTCTCCTCGCGATCCAACCGATCTAAGCACCGAACGTACGGCACCTCCGAGTTCTGCACACGTTCAGCTCGATGACGATCCCCGGGCTCCGATCCAGCAAAGCGTCGGGGAAGAGTTCCGTCAGCACGACGGCGTGGTGACGATCTTGATGTGTTACCGGCGCAGGGCTTCGCCTAAGCACTGCAACAATATGATCGAGGTGGAATTTGGTGGAAGGGGGCACCGCACACGGCTAAGGAACGATCCGTAGATCAACTTGTGTGTCTTTGGGGTGCCCCCTGCCCCCGTATATAAAGGATCCAAGGGGGAGGGGCTGGCCGGCCAGGTTTGGTGCGCCAGGAGAGTCCTACTCCCTCTGGGAGTAGGATTCCCCCCCCCCCCAATCCTAGTTGGACTAGGATTGCTCCAAGGGGGAGAGAAAGAGAGAGAGGGGGCGCCCACCTCTCCTAGTCCTAATAGGACTAGGGAAGGGGGGGGAGGCGCGCAGCCCCTAGGGCTGCCCTCTCACCTTTCCTCCAAGGCCCATGTTGGCCCATTATGCTTCCGGGGGGTTCCGGTAACCCTCCCGGTATTCCGGTAAAATCCTGATTTCACTCGGAATGCATCCGATGTCCAAGCATAGGCTTCCAATATATAATTCTTTATGTCTCGACCATTTCGAGACTCCTCGTCACGTCCCCGATCTCATCCGGGACTCCGAACTCCTTCGGTACATCAAAACTCATAAACTCATAATATAACTGTCATCGAAACCTTAAGCGTGCGGACCCTACGGGTTCGAGAACAATGTAGACATGACCGAGACATGTCTCCAGTCAATAACCAATAGCGGGACCTGGATGCCCATATTGGCTCCTACATATTCTACGAAGATCTTTATCGGTCAGACCGCATAACAACATACGTTTGTTCCCTTTGTCATCGGTATGTTACTTGCCCGAGATTCGATCGTCGGTATCCAATACCTAGTTCAATCTCGTTACCGGCAAGTCTCTTTTCTCGTTCCGTAATACATCATCTCGCAACTAACTCATTGGTTGCAATGCTTGCAAGGCTTATGTGATGTGTATTACCGAGAAGGCCCTGAGATACCTCTCCGACAATTGGAGTGACAAATCCTAATCTCGAAATACGCCAACCCAACATGTACCTTCGGAGACACCTGTAGAGCACCTTTATAATCACCCAGTTACATTGTGACGTTTGGTAGCACACAAAGTGTTCCTACGGTAAACGGGAGTTGCATAATCTCATAGTTAAAGGAACATGTATAAGTCATGGATAAAAGCAATAGCAACATACTTAAACGATCGGGTGCTATGCTAATGGAATGGGTCATGTCAATCAGATCATTCAACTAATGATGTGATCTCGTTAATCAAATAACAACTCTTTGTTCATGGCCAGGAAACATAACCATCTTTGATTAATGAGCTAGTCAAGTAGAGGCATACTAGTGACACTCTGCTTGTTTATGTATTCACACATGTATTATGTTTCCAGTTAATACAATTCTAGCATGAATAATAAACATTTATCATGATATAAGGAAATAAATAATAACTTTATTATTGCCTCTAGGGCATATTTCCTTCAGCGGCACCGTGGGCTCCTTCGTCGACGCCCGTTCTTCCGCCGACGTCTTCCCCACCAGCCATTTGCTCTGGCGGCGGTGGGTTCGACGCGGACAGAGCAGCTGCTTCTGAAGGCTTCTTGTTCGGCGGCATGTCGATGACGTCGATGAAGATCTAGCTCGCGTGAACGTCGGATCAGGTTCACACAACCTCGACGCCCCCTACCTGGCGCGCCAAAGATGCCGGGGAAATCTGACTCCTCGAGCACCTATGGGGACGGAGCCCCTTCTCAGTTCGGCGGGGGGCGGAGGTCGCGCAAAGAGCGGATCGAGGCAAGGCACACGAGGGGTTTTTACCCAGCTTCGGAGCTCTCCGGAGAGATAACACGCCTACTGCTGCTTTGTGGATTGTATTGAGTTCTTGCTCGGGAGCGCTGAGTGCTACAGTACACACCAGCAGCTAACGAGACCGAGCGTGAGTTGTTCTACTGTTCGTCCTCCCCCCCTACGTTGTGCATGGGCCTCCTTTTATATGCTCAAGGGGTCTCCAACAGGTGGCAACGTAGGTAAGGGCAAAAATGGAAAGGTGCTGCGGTAGGTACAGCTACCTACACAGTGTATCATACCTAACCCTGACGGCAGGGGACAAGGGCATTAAATGCCTATCTACGTCGCCCAGACGGTGCAGAAAAGGGACCGTCAGGGGCGCCACCGCTCGCCACGATGGCGATCTTGTCAGCGCCGCATGCCACAGTGTACCCCTAGCTGCACAGCCGTCCGCCACGTACGCCTGGAAGGGTCCCAGAGCGACACGTAGGTGGGTGTGCTGGAGCGCAGGTACAGAGTAGTGGCTTGCCGCGGCCATTGTCTTGCCGCGCCCGGGATCTTGTCGCTCGCCGGGTCCTACCGGGACGCGTGGTGCGTCGCAGCAAGTTCCTTGAGATGCTCTGGTTGGCCTCCCCGGCAAGCTCCTCTTGCCGGGGTCTTGTGCCTTGAGTGGCCTTGCCGGCAAGCTCCTCTTGCCGGGGACTTGTCTCCTTGGCTTAAATACTTTGTTCTTGAATGGCTCCAAAGGAACCACGGAGGACCTTGGCGGTCACCTGGCAAGCCTTGCCGCGGGACGCTGCGACTGCCCGTGCAAAAGTTCGGTATACTAGGGTACCCATACTCTAGTACACCGACAGTTGAAGAATTTCAAGTTCCTGAAGAATTATTTGACCTTTAGAGACCAAACCCCTGTTATACACCTACGTTAGATGCGATGATTTGTGAGCTGTCATTTGTTCGATGTTTTTTTTTACAGCCCCAAAATAAAACTCGTTTCTTCAAAACTATTGTTTGTATTGTGTGTATCTCTCTCTATCCAGCTCTCTCTTATCTCACCCTAAAACCCTTGGAGCCAATAGATGATGAATGAATAAGGACTGGTATTCTCTGGACCGATAACTCAGTTGGAGGCAGAGCTATGGATTCATGGAGGATCACTTCAAGAAGAAAATGATTGCAAGGAAGTATGAGGTTCAATATGCTCTTCAGTATTTTACCGAGAGTGCTGCAACCTGGTGGAAAATGCATCAAGCCATACAAGGATGCAATGGAGCAAAAACTTGGGAGGAATTCAAGAAGTCTCTCTTGAGGTCCCGTCTTATCCGGAAGCACTACGATAACCCGAAGAAGAAACCTTGTGCCTGCAAGATTTGTGGAGAAATAGGACACATCAATGAAGAACACAAGGATGGATGCTCTTGTTGTGAGGAAAATCACCCAGAGGAAGAATGCCCGACTGGGCACTGGGCAGGTTACTTGTTTCCTGTGTGAAGGAATTACACACTACCCTGGTCAGTGTCACTTTTACTCCAAGTTACAAGAAATTACCAAGCAGCAGAAAGAAGCCCTCAGGGAAAGTTTAGAAGAACCCGCGATGGAGGAAGTTCTTGAAGACCCTGATGGAGAAGGCCTAAACAGATTTTACGCTCATGCTTGTTATTCATGTGGAGAAGAAGGACATTACTCCCAATATTGCACAAAGGAAAGAGAAGAGTATCATGGAGACTTTCCGACAGCAGAAGTGAAGTTTGACGCTCGGGAAATAGATGCTTTGATCATTACGGAGAAATCCAGGAAGAGAAAACGAAGGCATCCCCAGAACAACCCAATTCCTGTAGAAAAGGATCTGAGTTATATCACATGTTTCAAGTGCAAGACCTTAGGACACTACGCCAATAAATGTCCAGAGAAGAAGCCAAGAACCCAACGAGCAAACACCATCCCCAAGAAGCGCAAAGACTTATCGGAAGTTATTTGTTTTCGTTGCAGGGAAGCAGGACATTATGCTACTAAATGTCCCGACAAGATGAAAGTAGGAGTTGAGTAGTTGCAATTTTGATATTGGTTATAAGTGTAGTAGGAAGCAATTGTTTCCACAAGGATATGGAGTTGAATTTATGTATCGGATATTGTAATGAATTCGTGAAATCAATAAAGTTAATGTGTCATGATTTCATACGAGGATTTTTTTTTGAAGTTACTCTATGAACAAAGATTTTGACCATTTTCGAGGATATGAGAAATATGGTCCATGGATGAAATTGTGCATTTCATTTTAAGGGTGGTAGTACCCTGTAAGAACACCCGACCAATGGGAAGGGAAATGTGTCCCACAGATTGGAGTTTGGACAAAATGAATTGGAGTTTTGTTTTTGATATGATGGATATGAAGAAAGGAAGTACTGATGGAATTGAAGTTGGTGTAATGTTGTAATATGGAACAAGAGTTACTCCAAGGACGAGTTTAAAAAATGTGTACAAGAGTTCAAGTGGGCCATAACCCATAGGTCCAGGAAATTAATAGGAATCAAGCACTCCGTGGAAGAAGAAAGTGGGAAGAAGCTATGATTCGATCAGCAGACATTTCCTTAGGAGGTTACAAAAACCCGAGAGTTGTGAAGAATGATAGATGTTTTGTTCAGCTTGCAGAATTAATGGATAAATACGAACTAAGTTCGTCGACAAGAGAAATTCTGCAATGCATGTGAGGATGCCCAAGTGTTAGAATACGTGATTCACTGTTTACGTGTGTGGTAATGATTCAAGTACGGGATGGATTGGCCCCCATACCGGAGACATCTATCATGAACGATCATATGTTGATGGAAAATCAGAGAGACTTGGAAACCTTAGAAGAGTGTCGATGCGATAAGCCATAAAACCATAGAATGGTAGGACAATGGAACCCTTTATAGGCAACTGTTGCCAATCGTAGGATGTACGGTGACACTCAACCCCAACCATTTCCCTGCAGGAGAAGCCATAAATTGTTGACCGCGAGGAGGTTCCGATAGTTTCTTAGTATTGACGACATATATATCAGATATGAAGACCCACTCTTCGGAAGAACCTCACCCGAATGAAAGGACACGTGCTTGATTAAAAGGTTATGCCTCTACCGGGAGAACCCCATAGTAGGAGTTATCCCGAAGAAATAAGAAGACTGACACCGTCAAAGAATGGAGTACATGAGTTTTGTCGGAACCATATCCACGCTTCTAAGTGTGGTAGCAGACTAGACCATTCCGATCAATGGAATTGCTAGAAGACCCCCAAACCCTAACCTTTTCTTGCTAGCCTCTTCGAATCTCGAGGACAAGATTCATTTTAAGTGTGGTAGGTTTGTAACATCCCAAAATTCTAAATTTTGGAATGTTATATTAAATAAATATTTAAGATTGTTTAATTGATTGTGGTGTGGTTGCTTGTGTGAAATTGAGTGAAATTTGAAACTTTTTGAAAGTTGAATGAGAGGGAATGAAATGACTTTCCCAAACTTTCACCTTGCATTTATGATCTCCATGAATTCAAATTCATTTCATCACAAAACCCTAGAGTGAAGATGATATGACTCATCCAATTAAATAAATGAAAAGGGTTTTGAAAAGATTTGAATTTCATCTGAAAAATATTTCAAATTCAAAACTTTATGCAACTCAATGATTTTCATGAGAGAAGATAAAATGACTTCTTCAATTATATGAAATATGAGTTGGAAGTTAAAAAGAATCAAATTGAAAGTCATTTGAAAGTCATTTGAAACTCCCTTTCAAATTTGGAACTATTTGGATTTTATTTAAATTACTTTTCTCCTGAAAATAAATAAATGGAAATAAGGGTAAAATGATTCCCTCCAATGGAAAATTAGGAGAAAATAACTTTGAAATCATTTTGGTATTTTAAAAATGATTTTTGTTGGGTTCTAATGCAACAGTATCACTATTTGCTTTATTTGAATTTTTGTAGATTTTATTTGCCTCTGAAAATATGTTCATGTCTTAGGATTTATTTTTCAGATTTTATTGATATATGTATGTCGTATATAAAAATAATATAGTTTTCTCTATATTTAGTTTTCTCTCTCTGTGATTTTCAAAAAAAAAACCCCGAGCTGGCCAGGCCAACTGGCCCAGCCAGCCACCCGACGCGGCCCAGCAGCGAGCCGAGCCGCAGCCCAGCCGCGCGCACGCCCGAGGCCCGTCTCTCTCTCCCCCGCACCAGGCCCACCTCTCTCTCTCGGCCCAGCTACGCGCTAGGCTGGCCCAGCTCGGAGCACCCGCACCGAATCCCTTCGGATCGGTCGCCCGCTCCCTCTCGCTCTCGCCCGCAGCCACTGATGTGTGGGGCCCGCTGTCTTCTTCCTTCTCACGCCAAAGCCTCGCCGCACGCCGCCGTATCCCGGATCTCTCGGGATCCTCTCGCCGATTCGCCCCCTCCTCCAAGAACTCCCCCCGTATAAATACCCCTCCCCTCACCCTGTTCCGCCCCTTCCTGACCCCCGAACCCCTCTCCCTCGCCGTCTATTGCTCGCCGGAGCTCCGCCTCCGCATCGCACCATTGCCGCCACCGAGCTTGCTACGGCCACTCTCGCCACCGTACGACGCCACGCCTCGCTCCGCCTTGCTCGCCTACCCCTTCTCACGCTCGCGCCAGAATCCAACATCCACCAGAACAACATCCCCGAGCCGACACCACCGCCGTCGATCTCGCCCTGCTCGACTACGTCGTCACCAAGCTCGCTGCCTACCACCCCCGTGATCGCCGTCGTCCTCTACGTCACCTGGTTCTATCGCCGTCGCCGGAGGATCACCGGAGCCGCCACACCGTCGACGCCGGAAGCTGCCGACCATGCCGGAGCTCCCCTACCCTCACTGTAAGCACCAGGAACACCCTTAGCCATCGGATCTGTAGTAAATGCATTAGATTAGATTTGATCGAATGGTTAGGTTTAATTTAAGTAGACCGGTTTTTGTTTTGTTTATTCCTGGTTTAGTTACGGTTTAGTGTAGACCGGCCAGATCGGTTTTATTCTGTTTAACCCGTACGCCTTTTAGCTTATACTACGCCTGCGCGCTGTTTAGTTTTAAAGCGCTCACTGTTCGGCCCGTTAGCGCGTTAGTTTTTTTTCTTTAGTTTTATTTTCGTTTCTGTTTTAAAAACAGAAATAGTTACAATTTTAGATTGCTTATAACTTTTATGTTTTAGATCCAAATTGAGTGATTCTTTTTGCATTGTGTCACAAATTTGTAGAAGTTTCGGTTTGTGCACTTAGTTTTCAAATTTCAGTAGATTTTATTTGAGTTTGATGAAATTTGTTCAAATCACTATTTTGGCCATAACTTGAGTTTTACAAAATATTTTTGATTGATTCCTGTTGCTGCTGTTTTGTTGTTGTATTTCCTATCTAGAGTCATATAGGGATTTATTTTTAGTTTATTTTAAATTAAGTTTTAGCAAAATAGTATTGTTCTAGTTATAGTTTTGTTTTAGTCTTTTCTTTATTGTTTTTATTAGTTTTAAAATTGTTTCTTTTTGTCACTTTTGAAAAATTTAGTTTTGTTTCTGTTAGTCAACAAAAGAAAATTTTGTTTTTATTTTAAAAATTTATTTTACTTAGTTTTGTATGAAAACTTGTTTAGGTCATAGTTAGTGTTTCATAAAAGCTTTTTATTTGTTTCCTTTTGCAAACAAAATTTTATGAAAAATAATTTCTGTTAACTTACTTGTTTTTACTTTTTATTTTCTGTTAATTTATTAATTTAGTGTTTTAATTGTTGTTAAGTTTTTACTTAGGACAAACTGTCTTGTGTTATGTCTTAGAGTTTTCTTTAGTAGTTTTCCTTTGTTTTTATTTGGTGTCCCTTGTTGTTTTGCAATTTATTTGTTGGTTTTATTATGAGTGTTAGAATTGTTTGCTAGTATCTTTGCTTAGAATGCTATGTTTGACTATATAGATTTTCAACGAAGTGACGAATAGTTCTACCAAGTCTTTATTTGAGTGCGATTATCTTCGTCAAGTATTACCAGGCAAGTTCAGTTTGACCATGCTTTTTCATACCTATGTTTTTATTGCATTTAGTGTCATCTTTGCAACAATTCCCTCCAGTAGTGATATTGATTTCTTGTAGTTGAGTAGAATGCATGAGGCAGGAACCGATCTCCCTGTCACCAAGCCCGGGACGTATATAGTTTTAATGCTACACTATTGTAGACGGGTTTGGTACGAGTGCTCGGGAGTGGTGTGAGAATGGAGGACTCTACGTCAATGACGGTAACTTCATGATGACATTGGCAAGGACTGCATCGTCATGACCTCAAGACTTCAAGACCTCAAGATTTCGAGACTACAAGAATTCAATACACACTACTGGGTGAAGGATGGTTGACGGGCACCCTGGAGAAACCAGTGGATGGCCGGGATGCATGGAGAAGCGCCATGACATCTTGCGGAAAGCTTCACCCAGACTCAAAGAGACGGAGGAATACTTCATGCCCGGAAGCTTACCTGCGCAACCGCAAGTCACTATGGGCTCTGGCTTGGTTGACCTTAGTGGTGACTCTGGCTGGGACAGTGCTAGCAGATGTAGAACTACGGTAGGATTGGATGAGCACCGGACAGTGGTCAGAGGAACTCTTCGGAAGACCATGTTTTGGTCATCTTGTTCTCAAACACCCTGAAGTGCAAGAACGTAAAAAGAGGGATCGAATCTTGCGGGTAAAGTGTACAAACCTCTGCAGAGGGTTAAAACCTAATCGATTAGTCGTGTCCCTGGTTACAGGCAATTTGAGCCTCTGGACTTGGACCTATCTCGGAACTCTCAACACCGGACTCATGACTTAATTATGGGCAACTTATGATGATTTTGGGCTATGTGACATCGGTTGGCGGAACCATGTCATGATAGAAAACTCTGTAGTACAGGCTCCGGTCATTTTCTTTGTTGTAGGGAAAATAAAACCAGCTTTTATGCAAAAGAAAGCCCTCAGATACAGAGCCACAAAGCCATACTGCATATAGTATAGTTTATCATCTATTTTGTCTTATTGTGATCTTGCCGGTACATTCAATGTACTGACCTACACGGCTGCAACGTATCATGTTGCAGGATTTTCTTCGACGAGTAAGAGTTACGATACAGGGTTACGGTCTACACTCAACTTGCCGATGGCGTTGATGGGACTCCACACCCGTTGATTGTTTCCGCTAAGACTTATAAGGTATATATCAGTTTTACGTTATTTATACATGTGATTGCACTTTGATATATACATGGATGTACTGTGTGTGCCAGCATACTGATCCAGGGATGGCACAGATACACAGAGGCTTGACCATCTAAGGTCGGGTCACTACATGATATGCCTTTGTCTACTTTGATTGAGAATAATAATGAATCTATGGATGTGAATTTTGTTGGTAGGAATAATTTTGGCAACAACGCGTATAGAGGGAATTTTAATCCTAGGCCTTATCCTAGTAACCCTTCTAATAATTATGGAAATTCCAACAACAACTCTTATGGAAATTTTAATAAGATGCCCTCTGAATTTGAGAATAGTGTCAAAGAGTGTATGAATTGACAAAAGAATTTTAATGCTTTGCTTGAAGAGAAATTGCTTAAAGTTGATGATTTGGCTAGGAACGTTGATAGAATTTATCTTGAGGTTGATTCTTTAAAGCTTACATCTATTCCTCCTAAGCATGATATCAATGAGTCTCTCAAAGCCATTAGAATTTCCATTGATGAGTGCAAGGAAAGAACCGCTAGGATGCGTGCTACGAAAGATGCCTTTATTAAAGTGTGTTCTTCCAACTCCAATGAAAATCAAGATGAAGATCTAAAAGTTATTGATGTGTCCCCTATCAAATCTTTGTTTTGCAATATGAATCTTGATGAAACTAAATATGATCTTCCTTTACCTAGAAGGCGTTCCAAAAATTCGGAGTATTTAGACCTTTATGATGAAATTGATGAAAGTGGGATTGAAAGAAATAAAACCCTAGATGTTGCTAAACCCACTATATTGGATTTCAAGGAATTTAATTATGAAAGTTGCTCTCTAATTGATTGTATTTCCTTGTTGCAATCCGTGCTAAATTCTCCTCATTCTTATAGTCAAAAGAAAGCCTTTACCGAACACATTGTTGATGCCTTGATGCAATCCTATGAAGAAAAACTTGAGTTAAAAGTTTCCATCCCTAGAAAACTCTATGATGAGTGGGAACCAACTATTAAAATTAAAATTAAAGATCATGAGTTTTATGCTTTGTGTGATTTGGGTGCTAGTGTCTCCACTATCCCCAAAACTTTGTGTGATTTGCTAGATTTCCATGATTTTGACGATTGCTCTCTAAATTTGCATCTTGCGGATTCCACTATAAAAAAACCTATGGGTAGAATTAATGATGTTCTTATTATTGCAAATAGGAATTATGTGCCCGTAGATTTTATCGTTCTTGATATAGATTTCAATCCTTCTTGCCCTATTATTCTTGGTAGACCTTTCCTTAGAACGGTTGGTGCGATTATTGATATGAAGGAAGGGAATATTAAATTTCAATTTACATTAAAAAAGGGCATGGAACACTTTCCTAGAAAGAAAATAAGATTTCCATATGAAACTATCATGAGAGCTACCTATGGATTGCCTACCAAAGATGGCAATACCTAAATCTATCCTCGCTTTTATGCCTAGCTAGGGGCGTTAAACGATAGCGCTTGTTGGGAGGCAACCCAATTTTATTTTGAGTTTTTTGTTTTTGCTTATGTTTAGGAATAAATAATCCATCTAACTTCTGTTTAGATGTGGTTTTGTGTTTTAACTAGTGTTTGTGCCAAGCTAGACCTATTGGATCTTCTTGGATGATAGTTATTTGATCTTGCTGTAATTTCCAGAAACTTTGCGCTTAGTGCCCGAATTATTAAAAATCACCAGAAAGTGATAAAATTCTGATTACAATTTCTGCTGATCAATAAACACATTGTATAGGTCGTCTAATTTTGGTAGATTTTTTGGAGTTCCAGAAGTTTGCGTTAGTTACAGATTACTACAGACTGTTCTGTTTTTCACAGATTCTGTTTTTCACGTGTTGTTTGCTTATTTTGATGAATCTATGGCTAGTATTGGAGGGTATGAACCATAGAGAACTTGGAATATAGTAGTTTTAATACCAATATAAATAAATAATGAGTTCATTACAGTACCTTGAAGTGGTTTTATGTTTTCTTTCTCTAACGGAGCTCACGAGATTTCTATTGAGTTTTGTGTTGTGAAGTTTTCAAGTTTTGGGTGAAATCTTTTGATGGATTATGGAACAAGGAGTGGCAAGAGCCTAAGCTTGGGGATGCCCATGGCACCCCCAAGATAATCCAAGGACACCAAAAAGTCAAAGCTTGGGGATGCCCCGGAAGGCATCCCCTCCTTCGTCTACTTCCATCGGTATTTTACTTGGAGCTATATTTTTATTCACCAACATGATATGTGTTTTGCTTGGAGCGTCTTGTATTATTTGTGTCTTTGTTTGTTAGTGTGCCACAATCATCCTTGCTGTACACACCTTTAAGAGAGCCATCTATGAATTAAAATTTGTTAGAGTACTCTTTGTGCTTCACTTATATCTTTTGAGCTAGGCAGTGTTGCTCTACGTGCTTCACTTATATCTTTTGAGCATGATAATTTTGCTCTATGTGCTTAACTTAGATTTTTTAGAGCACGGTGGTGGACTTGTTTTAAAGAAACTATTGATATCTCATGCTTCACTTAGATCATTTTGAGAGTCTTAATAGCATGGTAAATTGCTAAATATTAATATGCTTGGTATTCATGATTTGTGAAATTTTCTTTTGAGTGCGTTGAGTACTAATAAAAGATTGAAGCATGATAATTGTTTTGAGATATGGAGGTGATAACATTAGAGTCATGCTAGTGGAAGTAGTTTTGAATTTAAAGAATACTTGTGTTGAAGTTTGTGATTCCCATAGCATGCACATATGGTGAACCGTTATGTAACGAAGTCAGAGCATGAGGTGTTTATTGATTGTCCTCCTTATGAGTGGCGGTCGGGGATGAGCGATGGTTTTTTCCTACCAAACTATCCCCCTAGCAGCATGCGTGTAATACTTTGCTTTGATAACTTCTAAATTTTTGCAATAAGTATATGAGTTCTTTATGACTAATGTTGAGTCCATGGATTATACGCACATTTTCCCATCCTTCCACCATTGCTAGCCTCTCTAATACCGCGCACTTTTCGCCGGTATCATACACCCACCATATATCTTCCTCAAAACAGCCACCATACCTACCTATCATGGCATTTCCATAGCCATTCCGAGATATATTGCCATGCAACTTTTCCACCGTTCCGTTTATTATGACACACTCCATCATTGTCATATTGCTAGCATGATCATGTAGTTGACATCATATTTGTGGCAAAGCCACTATTCATAATTCTTTCATACATGTCACTCTTGATTCATTGCATATCCCGGTACCCCGCCGGAGGCACTCATATAGAGTCATATGTTGTTCTAAGTGTCGAGTTGTAATTGTTGAGTTGTAAGAAAAATAAAAGTGTGATGATCATAAATTTTAGAGCATTGTCCCAAGTGAGGAAAGAATGATGGAGACTATGATTCCCCCACAAGTCGGGATGAGACTCCGGACGATAAAAAATGAGAGAAAAAGAGAGAAGGGACAATGCTACTATCCTTTTACCACACTTGTGCTTCAAAGTAGCACCAAGATCTTCATGATAGAGAGTCTCCTATGTTGTCACTTTCATATACTAGTGGGAATTTTTCATTATAGAACTTGGCTTGTATATTCCAATGATGGGCTTCCTCAAAATGCCCTAGGTCTTCGTGAGCAAGCAAGTTGGATGCACACCCACTTAGTTTCTTTTGTTGAGCTTTCATATACTTATAGCTCTAGTGCATCCGTTGCATGGCAATCCCTACTCATTCACATTGATATCTATTAACAGGCATCTCCATAGCCCGTTGATACGCCTAGTTGATGTGAGACTATCTCCCCCTCTTTTTGTCTTCTCCACAACCACCGTTCTATTCCACATATATTGCTATGTCCATGGCTCACGCTCATGTAATGTGTGAAGGTTGAAAAAGTTTTGAAAATGTTAAAGTATGAAAAATTGCTTGGCTTGTCATAGGGGTTGTGCATGATTTAAATACTTTCTGTGGTGAAGATGGAGCATAGCCAGACTATATGAATTTGTAGGGATAAATTTCTTTGGCCATGTTATTTTGAGAAGACATAATTGCTTTATTAGTATGCTTGAAGTATTATTATTTTTTATGTCAATATGAACTTTTGTCTTGAATCTTTCAAATCTGAATATTTATACCGCAATTAATAAGTTTTACATTGAAATTACGCCAAGTAGCACTCCGCATCAAAAATTCTTTTTTTTATCATTTACCTACTCGAGGACAAGCAGGAATTAAGCTTGGGGATGCCTGATACGTCTCCAACGTATCTATAGTTTTTTATTGCTCCATGCTATATTATCTACTGTTTGGACTATATTGGGCTTTATTTTCCACTTTTATATTATTTTTGGGACTAACCTATTAACTGGAGGCCTAGCCCAGAATTGCTGTTTTTTGCCTATTTCAGTGTTTCGAAGAAACAGAATATCAAATGGAGTCCAAACGGAATAAAATCTTCGGGAATGTGATTTTCTCACCGAACGTGATCCAGAGGACTTGGACCCTATGCCAAGGCATCGAAGAGGCGGTCACGAGGGTGGGGGCACCCCCCTAGGGCGCGCCCCCTGCCTCGTGGGGCCCTCGAAGCTCCACCGACATACTCCTTCCTCCTATATATACCTACGTACCCCCAAATGATCAGAACAGGAGCCAAAAACCTAATTCCACCGCTGCAACCTTCTGTATCCACGAGATCCCATCTTGGGGCCTGTTCTGGAGCTCCGCCGGAGAGGGCCGTCATCACGGAGGGCTTCTACATTATCATAGCCTCTCCGATGAAGTGTGAGTATTTATCTCAGACCGTCGGGTCCATAGTTAGTAGCTAGGTGGCTTCTTCTCTCTTTTTGGATCTCAATACAAAGTTCTCCCGCTCTCTTGTGGAGATCTATTTGATGTAATCTTCTTTTTGCGGTTTGTTTGTTGAGACCGATGAATTGTGGGTTTATTGTCAAGTCTATCTTTGAATAATATTTGAATCTTCTCTGAATTATTTTATGTATGATTGGTTATCTTTGCAAGTCCCTTCGAATTATCAGTTTGGTTTGGCCTACTAGATTGGCTTTTCTTGCCATGGGAGAAGTGCTTAGCTTTGGGTTCGATCTTGCGGTGTCATTTCCCAGTGACAGAAGGGGCAGCAAGGCACGTATTGCATCGTTGCCATCGAGGATAACAAGATGGGTTTTATTTCATATCGCATGAATTTATCTCTCTACATCATGTCATCTCGCTTAAAACGTTACTCTGTTTCTAACTTAATACTCTAGATGCATGCTGGATAGTGGTCGATGAGTGGAGTAATAGTAGTAGATGCAGGCAGGAGTCGGTCTACTTGTCACGGACGTGATGCCTATATACATGATCATACCTTAGATATTCTCATAACTATGCTCAATTCTGTCAATTGCTCAACAGTAATTTGTTCACCCACTGTAGAATACTTATGCTCTTGAGAGAAGCCACTAGTGAAACCTATGGCCACCGGGTCTATTCTCATCATATCAATCTCCATCACTTTAATCTTGCTTTGCTTTTTTACTTTGCCTTTTACTTTTTAATTTGCATCTCTATACCAAAAATACCAAAAACATTATCTATCAGTTCTCACTCTCGTAAGTGACCGTGAAGGGATTGACAACCCCTAATCGCGTTGATTGCGAGTTGCTATCGTTTTGTGCAGGTACGAGGGACTTGAGCGTGGCCTCCTACTGGATTGATACCTTGGTTCTCAAAAACTATGGGAAATACTTACGCTACTCTGCTGCATCATCCTCTCCTCTTCGGGGAAAACCAATGCAAGCTCAAGAGGTAGCAGCGTTATACTAACAGCAAAAAAAGTGGCAATAAGAGCATGGGAGGCCCATTCGGACAGTTGGGGCACTAGTACGTTGTACCTCCACGGACGCAGAGTGGTGAGGAAGGTATGGTTTCCCAGAGCAACAAATATCCAGGCAGCATATGTGGATTACGTCCCATTTTTGTTCTCTTTAGCCACCTTTTTCCTATGCGAGGACAACAAACCGATCGACCTGGTCATTCTCTATTGCGTTGTCATGCCTTTCTACCCTTCTTCAACCAAGAGACACGAGACTCGTTCCTTAGCTACTGATTTTCCAATTTTCAACCTAGATGCGGGTTCGAGGCCTACTCTCTCGGATAGTACAGTCTCCCTTCCTTTCCTTATTCAACCCAGACATGGATTAGTCTGCATGAAGTAGGGTTTCCTTTAATAGTGCAAATTATGGTTTTCGTCTGGGTGGCCAGCAGAGCAGAGGATAGCAAATTGGGAAGATGGTGGAGTGAAAAAAAGATCCACATGCAACGACGTGGCAGATGGGGCAATAAAACAAGGTTCTGGTTCGAAAAGAGGTAGCATACCTGAGGGTCGACGGGAAGTGGCTTCGCTCGTGGTTGTCGTCCTCCGC
This sequence comes from Aegilops umbellulata, assembly GCA_032464435.1. Classification (NCBI taxonomy): domain Eukaryota; kingdom Viridiplantae; phylum Streptophyta; class Magnoliopsida; order Poales; family Poaceae; genus Aegilops; species Aegilops umbellulata. Next base: position 73,692,319 of record CP136059.1, read on the forward strand.
ACACACTACGGCAGCGAGCTTGGGGACGGAGGCCATCTGTCAGGACCCCGATCCTAAGCCACATCGATCCAGCATGTAACACTTCATATCTCTTTGCGGCCTCACGCACGGAACTCCCACGGGTGCCACCTTACCTGGCCCGGGACCGTTTGCGTCTTTTGGCTCACGTATATGATAGTGTCGCTAGCATCCATATGACAGAGAACCCGGGCCGACATGGCTAGTCGTGAACCCAAAGCGGCACTAGCCTATGAGGACAGGCATACATGAATCACATCGAGCATGTCGGTCATCAACGTATGAATCCGGGCTGTAGCACTGGGCTAACAGGACTCCGGTAACCCGGGCTGTAGCAGGCTAGGCAGGACTCCGGAAAGCATCGCGTGACATTTCCCCGAGGGGACAGACATAGGAACGAAGTGAATCACATGCCGGCCAGTCAAGTGTTCCAAGCAGTAGTGCTGGGCTAGCAGGACTCCGGTGAACCGGGCTGTAGCGGACTACTATCGCTCAGAAGCACTAGACTACATTTCCCCATATGATAGGCTGCCAAGGATAAACAACTAGATAGTCGGATCCCACTCATACCAAGCATTTCAATCATACACATAATATGCCTGATATGAGTAAATACAACATGGCATCACAACAAAACTCTACAACTCAAGTACTTTATTTAAAGGCTCCGAAGAGCCATACATATCATCCATACAGATAGGGGTCACATGACCCGACACTCAAGTCATACAAACATACAAGCACATGCGGAAGCAAAGTAGTCTGAGTACAGACTCTGAAAAGAAAGAAGGCTTAGTGAAGCCCGTCTATCTACATTGACCCTTCACAAGCCTTGGATCACCACCTGAGTGATAAGTTACTCGTCGACGTCAAGGTCTACGTAGAACCCGTCAGAGGGGGTGGTGTTGTCGTCTGAAAACATTAATTAAAGCAAACATGAGTACAAAGGTACTCAGCAAGTCTTACCACAGAATCCTACTATACATGCACATTCTCAAAAAGGGTAGTGGAGTTATTGCAGCAAGCCAGCTTTGACTCTTGGCTAAGCTATCCTACGACAGACACAACTTGTAAAGCATTTGTCGCACACGAGTCCACTATCACCATCACAATACTCCACCGTGGATCCTCTCTCGCCATCCTGCGAGAGTGCCATCCGCGGTACTCACACTTATCTTGAGGCTTTTAGTAGTATCCATTTACTTGTCTATGAACTGTATAGGTGACCAAGTAGTCCTTAACAGCGGACGCGGCTATTCGAATAGTTTTATACCCTGCAGGGGTGTACTTCTTCACACATGTTTCCACCACTTAGCGTCTGCACACGTCATGTTCTTGACAGACTTCAAGCGAAAGCCGACGTGGGTGTAGACCACGACCTAACCAACTACTCCAGTCTCTAGTCCAGGTTTATCGCCTATTCGGGTTCCATCCGCAAGGAGATCCGGCCGGGGTGTCCTCAACGGCCCCGAACAATGTGTACAGGGTTCCCGAGACACCAAACGGGCGAATCGGTACACCGGGCCACGTGCCTACCGCAACACAGCCCACCCCTATGGTCAGCGCTGCGTGCGGCCCCCAGCAACTACAAACACCAGAAACTACTTGCAACTCCTGGACAGAGGACGAGAGGGGTCGGTAAGTCGAGCGGGGTCATATTTCAGGGCCCTATGCGTGGTGGTAGCTGAATCTTAAATCACACACACAGATCTCAGTTCTTAGGGATGGCCTCAATGAAACAACCCACCATGTACTCCTACATGGCCTTTCATCAATTCCTTTACCAAATCGTATTCAACACTTTCATACTCTCGACATCATCACAACCTTTCACTCTAGTTCATCATCCTGATGAGCCAGACCTGACACAACTCTAAGCATAGCAAGCAAAGCATGGTAGGAAACACAAACATATGGCTCAATCAACTCCTACACATACTAGTGGGTTTCAACTAGTTACTGTGGCAATAACAGGTCATGCAAAGGAAGCGGGTTCAGCTACCGCGACACATAGCAGTTTGAAACGCGTTGTCTTAATGCAGTAAACGAGAGCAGAAGCGAGAACATGGGTTTGTATCGGAATGATCAATGAGTTGCTTGCCTGATGGAGTGGTGGTGGGATACTGCCCTTCAGTTGGATACTCGTGGATATCCTCGGAGGCAGAACCTACCACGAATGACACATCGGAACACAATCAACACATGACGATATGCAACAATATGATGCATGCTATGACATGGCAATATGATGTGTGTTGGCTTAATGCAAGCTAGATCAGGGTGGAAAGTGCTTAAATGAACCAAAGGTTCATGTGTTAAACCATTTTAACTTAGTCATATAAGTGCTCCACCTTGTGGTGCTTAAACAGCAAGGTAAACTTGCTCCGACATGCATGAAACCAGTTCCATTGGATAGATTGAATTTTTCTGATCAAATTTCATATATAAATCTTTGCATTTGGAGTTATAGATTATTTTCTATGAAATTTTGAAGTTTGAACTAATTTCTGGATTTTCCTGTATAGAAATAAATCCAGTAATTAAATTATTGCGTCAGCAGTGCGTCAGGGTGACGTCAGGGTCAACGGGGTCGTCCAGGTCAAACTGACCAGTGGGACCCGCATGTCAGTGCTTAATTAAACTAACTAAAATAATTAAAACTAACCAGAATAATTAGTAGGGGGGGGCGCTTGTCATTGACTCAGGAAGTCAACTGGGCCCACCCAGTCAAAGGTCAGCGGTCAAACTCGCCGGCATCTAGCCGCCGGCGAGGCCAGACGTGGCGGAGGAAAGTGCATTAGCACGTTCCGGCCACCAAACGGGCGGCGGAGGGCATCTACGGGCTCCTGGGAGCGAGCCGCATCTATTGGTGGAGTTAGTAGAGCTCGGGGTGGCCGGAGACGTCGCCGGCGACGACTTTGGCGGTCGCCGGAGTCGGGTGAAAGTGAAACCGGGGCTACGGGGCGCGGCGAGGCGCGTGGAGTGGTGCGTTGGGCCCCTGGGTGTGCGGTGAGTATGTTAGACATGGTGAGGTGGCCGGAGTTGGCCCGGAGACACGTCGGCGACGAGCTCCGCGGCGGTGCGTGCGGCGAGCTCCGTGTACTCGCTTTGTGGCGTTAGAAGGAGAGAGAAGATGATGGGTTGGCTCAGCAACTCACTGAGAAGCAGCAGAGAGGGTCAGCGTGCTCGGGGAAGCCATGGTGCGGTCGGGACGGCGACGGCGATCTGGCGGCCCGAGGTTGAAGACGACGACGGAGAGGACGATGCAGAGGCTCCGGCGTCGTGTGGCTCGGTGGGGCGAAGAAAGAGGGAGTGGCGGAGCTGTAGGACACGGTGGAGTGGCACGGGGGCGACGGGGAGCGTGGTTTCACGGCGGCGCGGGCGCGGCAGCGTCGGCCATGACCGAGAGGGAGCGAGAGAGAGGGCAGGGGGGAAGGAGTGAGGTGTCCACGGGGTCGGGGGTGTGACGTGGGGGTCGCCCAGCGTCCAGGCGCGCGAGGCGGCAAGCTGCTGGCGCCGTGGCGAGCTCGCGCTCGCCGGCGTCAGCTCCCTGCCTGCCTGGCGGGGACGAAGCAGCTGGCTGGCGCGGGCCAGCATAGTGCTGGGCCGCCAGGTGGGCCGGCAGGTGGGTTGCGGCCAGTTAGTTCCCTCTTTGTTTTCTGTTTTCATTTTCTATTATTTCTGCAACTTTGTGGACTTATTTAAAATACTTAAACAACTCCAAAAATCCCCAAACTGCTCATGCATACTGTTTAAAGTATAAACAACATGAAACATTTCAGTTTAGGAATATTTGAACATTTAAAATATTTTATAAATTTTAAATGCCCAATTTCAAATACTTATGACTTAATTCAAAAAACCTTAGGATGACCTAGAAAATTATGCACCACTTTTGGCAGAGGTTCTGAACCAAGGCAAAAAATGATGGACATTTAGAAGGGCATTTCAGGTTCATTGAAAATATTTTTAGTAAACCCTAGTTGATTTCAGGAGGGGTGCTTGGGGTTCTGCCTTCCCCATTTCAACTTTCTGATGAAAGGTAGCATGATGCACACTCTGATGCATGGTCTAAACTAGGATGTGACAACTTACCCCCACTCAAAAGAATCTCTTCCCATGATTTAGCATCCGTCGGGAAGAAGGTAGGGTACTCGAGTCGAAGACGATCCTCCCTTTCCCAAGTAGCTTCTTGCTCGGAATGGTGTGACCATTGAACTTTGAGAAACTTGATATTCTGGCGTCGAGTGGTACGCTTGGCTTGATCAAGGATACGAACGGGATGCTCTCGATAAGTGAGGTTATCTTGGAGATCAAGCGTTTCGTGGTCCACTCCACGGATAGAATCCAAGAAGCAACGCCTGAGTTGAGAAACGTGGAAGACATCATGAACTCTGGAGAGATGCGGAGGTAGTTCCAACTGGTAGGCAACTTCTCCTCGTTTGGCAAGAATGCGAAAGGGTCCAGTGTAACGAGGAGCCAACTTGCCTTTGATACCGAATCGATGGGTTCCCTTTAAAGGTGTAAGCCGAAGGTAGGCCATCTCGCCAACTTCATAAGCCATAGGCTTATGCTTGCGGTCATACTGACTCTTTTGTCGAGATTGGGCGGTTTTCAACTTCTCACGAATAATGCGAACCTGCTCTTCTGCATCCTGGATCATATCCGGGCCAAAGAGTTGTCTCTCGCCGGTTTCTGACCAGTTAAGAGGCGTTCGACATTTTCGTCCGTAGAGAACTTCGAAAGGGGCTTTGGCCAAGCTAGCTTGATAGCTATTGTTATAAGCGAACTCGGCGAATGGAAGGCACTTCTCCCAATTCATACCGAAGGAGATGACAGAAGCTCGGAGCATATCCTCCAGAATCTGATTGACTCATTCTACTTGACCACTTGATTGCGGATGGAAGGCGGTGCTAAAGGAGAGACGAGTCCCCATAGCATTTTGGAAACTTTCCCAAAATTGAGAGGTGAAAAGACTTCCACGGTCTGAATTAATTTCTAATGGAACACCATGGAGAGACACTATCCGAGAGATGTACAAGTCAGCTAGCTGGCTAGCGGTTATACTCTCACGAACGGGTAGGAAATGGGATACTTTGGAAAGACGATCGACAACAACGAAGATAGCATTATTCCCTCGCTTGGTCCTGGGAAACCCGGTAATGAAATCCATACCGATTTTATCCCATTTCCATTCAGGAATTTCCAAAGGTTGAAGGGTGCCAGCAGGCCGTTGATGCTCTGCTTTAACGCGACGACAGACGTCGCAATTTGCAATGTATTGAGCGATTTCTCTCTTCATCCTAGTCCACCAAAACCTCTGGCGTAGGTCTTGATACATTTTGGTACTATCGGGATGAATGGTGAGAGGGGATTCATGAGCTTCCTTAAGGATCAATTGCCGTAGGTGTTGCTTCTTGGGTACCACTAAACGGTTCTCAAAGAAGACAACACCTCGCTCATCCATGGAGAAACATTTAGCAGCTCCGCTAGCAATGTTCTCCTTAATCCGAGATATGCCCTTATCGCGCTTCTGGGCAGCTATGATTTGATCCGTAAGGTTAGGTTTCGCCACCAGGGTGGAGAGGAATCCTCGAGGAACAATGTGAAGATTAAGCTTACGAAATTCCTCGTGGAGACGTGGTTGACTTTGTTGTAACATCAGGTGGTTACAATATGATTTACGACTTAGAGCATCAGCCATGACATTGGCTTTGCCTGGGGTGTAGGTTATTCCTAAGTCGTAATCCGTGATCAACTCGACCCAATGTCTTTGCCTGAGTTTCAAATCCGGTTGGGTGAAGATGTATTTCAAACTTTGGTGATCAGTGTAGATTTCGCAACGATTACCAAGAAGGTAATGTCGCCAGGTTTTGAGTGCATGGACTACAGCTGCAAGCTCTAGATCATGTGTGGGATAGTTATCCTCATGTGGACGCAACTGTCGAGAAGCGTAGGCAATCACATGACGATCTTGCATGAGAATGCAACCTAGTCCTTGTCGCGAGGCATCGCAATAGATAACAAAGTCCTTAGAAAAATCTGGTGGTACCAGTACGGGAGCAGATGTCAGGCGTCTTTTCAGTTCCTGAAAGCTGAACTCGCACTGTGGAGTCCACTCGAACTTTTTATCTTTCTTGAGGAGTTCAGTTAGAGGCTTAGCAACTTTGGAGAAGTTCTCGACGAAGCGGCGGCAATAGCTCGCTAACCCAAGAAAACTCCGAACTTGCTTGAACGATTCAGGGGGAGTCCAGTCAAGGACGGCTTGAACTCGCTCGGGATTGACAGCAATGCCATTACCAGAGATTACATGGCCCAGATAGGTCACTTCTGGCAACCAGAATTCACACTTGGAGAATTTGGCATAAAGGCGATGCTCTCGAAGTTTCATCAATACTAGCCTTAGATGTTCGGCATGTTCCTCTTCATTCTTGGAGTAGATGAGTATATCATCGAGGTAAACCACGACGAATTTATCCAAGTACTCCATGAAGATCGAGTTCATTAACCGAGAGAAAGTGGTTGGAGCATTGGTTAAACCGAAGGACATGACGGTGTACTCGTATTGGCCATAACGAGTAACAAAGGCCGTTTTGGGAATGTCGCCGTTCTTGATTTTGATTTGATGGTAACCCAACCTCAAATCCATCTTGGAGAAGACTGAGGACCCAGCGAGCTGATCATACAGATCGTTGATCCTGGGGAGCGGATACTTGTTCTTGATAGTGACCAAGTTGACAGGTCGGTAATCTACAACCATCCGATCCGTTCCATCCTTCTTCTTGACGAAGAGGACGGGGCAAGCCCATGGAGAAGAACTAGGACGGATGAAACCCTTTTTCAAGGACTCATCGAGTTGTTTCTTAAGTTCGGCCAGTTCTAGGGGTGCCATCTTATAGGGCCTTCTAGAGATTGGGACGGTTCCTGGAACAAGGTCTATCATGAATTCAACATCCCTGTCAGGTGGAACACCTGGCAGTTCCTCTGGAAAAACATCCGGGAAGTCTCGGACTACCGGGACATCTTCAAGGTCTGGAAGGGGGTTGGCATTTAACGAGTAGAGCTGACGCTCGGACACTCGGGTCGAGACACTGACTGTCTTGCCCGATGGATGGGTAAGTTGAACAGTTCTAGTAGAGCAATCAATCTTAGCGTAATGGGCTGACATCCAGTCCATACCTAAGATGATGTTTATGTCCGAGGACTTGAGAGCTGTTAGAGAGGCAAGGAACACTAGTCTGTCGACAAGAATTTCATTTCCATGGCTGATCCTAGAAGTTTGCCATCTAGAACCAGGAGTTTGAATTTCCATGGAGGTGGGCATGTCACTAAATGTGGTGTTGTGCAAACGAGCATAGCTCTCAGAAATAAATGAATGAGAAGCTCCAGTATCAAAAAGAACAGTTGCCGGATGGCAATTAACAAGGAGCGTACCGAGAACGACGTTGGGATCCTCTTGAGTCTCCTCAGCTGAGACATAGTTGACATGGCCACGAGCAATAGTGGCTGGCTTGGCGACGAGCACCTTTGCTGTTGGCTTGCCACGGCCAACAGACTTTCCGGACTGGTTGGGGTTGTTCTGGGGACACTCACGGATGTAGTGACCCGTCTCACCACACTTGAAGCAAGTTATCATGTTGGGGCGTGGAGCAGCATTGGCGGCAGGGCCACCATAAGTCTTGGACGGTACATACTGCTGGTTGGGGCGAGGCGCCTCAAAGGATGGCCTCGGGGTGAACCTGGATGGCACAGCAGTGTTAGGGATCCAGACCCGGCGCTTCTGAGATCCAGAGCCGGATGAAGATCCAAAATCACGGGAGTGCTTGTGTGAAGCTTCAAAGTCAGCCTGCCCTGTCTCGGCACTGATGGCCTTGTTGACTAGCTTCGGAAAAGAGATGCATTCGTGCAGACGAAGTTCACGTCGAAGCTCGGGGCTAAGTCCCTTGCGGAACCTTGCCTGCTTCTTGGCGTCGGTGGATACCTCTTCGGGAGCATAACGTGCTAGCTTCCCAAACTCACGACTGTATGCATCCACAGTTAGTCTACCCTGGGTGAAGTTGCAGAACTTCTCCCTCTTGCGATCCATGAGGCCTTCCGGAATGTGATGCTCGCGGAAAGCGGCACTGAAATCAGCCCAGGTAGTAACTTGGCCGACCGGGCGCATAGCTTCATAATTCTCCCACCAAAGGCTAGCAGGGCCTTCCAGGTGGTAAGCAGCAAAGGTGACCTTATCATCTTCGGCTACGTTGGCAGAACGTAGCTTGTGGGCGATGCTGCGAATCCAGTCATCCGCATCGAGAGGTTCGATGGAATGGTTAAACTTTGGTGGGTACAGCTTGACAAAGTCATTGATTGACACCAGGTTGTTCCTTGGCTGGCGTGCGGTATTCTGCTCAATCCGCTCCAGTAAGCGGTTGGTCTCACGCTTGTTTCGTTCTGCCTCCAGCATTACTTCGGCCAGAGAGGGCGGTTGAGGCAGATTTTCATTCCTGGCTGCACTGGCTTCACCCTGCTCAGGAGCAGCAGGGTTGCTGCGGGTGTTGACCATCCTAGGAAACAAAACAACGGTTTAGACCAGAATGGCAAAATTGGATAAGGAAGTGCGGAATGTAATGGATCACAAGGAATGTAGAGATGATCATCCGTATGACATGGTAATACAGAAACTGCCATATATATACCAACGGTCATACATACCATACATAGTTTAGTACAAGCTCAAGCTGAAGTACAACTATGACGAAAGACGTTACATCTCATCGGAGGCATTCCAAGCTCTTATACATTATTTTTCTACACCTCCGGAATTGATACACACTAAGTTATATTCCACAAATCACGCAGGACGGTGGACATACAACTATTACAATACTAGTGGATCTACTACTAGCTCAGGCAGCTCCGTAGTAATCCTCATAGAAGTCACCACCCAGACCTGGAAGCGGAACATGGTCATCTGGGAACAGACGGTCCTGAGGAGCTTGCGGACCGTAGGGACTTGGGTGTGGCCTTGGACCAACAAATGGCGGCAGAAGAGGCCCACGAGGAGGAGTGATACCTCCCACCTCACGCCACTCCATGAAGTCTGGCAGACTGGCACGCACTGGGTACAAGTCCCTCATGTCCAATATCCGGCTTGCACTGCAGGGGCAAACCAAGTCAAAGTGGCCCAGTGATCAGCACGGGCATTAAAAAGCTTCATACGCAAGGCCCGGTTTTCACGGTCCTTGTCTTCCAGCATCTCAGTAGTGGTGCAGAGGAGTGAGTTCTCATGGGATGCATCGCTGTACATACCCTGAAGGTAGCCATGCGCCCCAGGAAGGGATGCTGGCATGTAGCGGAAATCGGTGTTGCTTAGCAAAACAGTTCTGGCTCGAATGATAGTCATCATCGAGTAGGCTGCATCCTGCACGGACATCCCAATAGTGATCCCAAGTCCATAAGAACAGTGGAGCGGTTCAGTAGCTCCGGGATATGATGGATATATCCTGACCGTGCACAGATATTGGCTTTGATTAAAGTCTCTAAACTGCTCCTCGACGGTATATTCAGGATACCATCGGTAACCTGTCTCGACCATCACTCGAACCAACATAGCTGTGTGACCACATATACCATTGCAACGGGTCAGACGAACCACTTGGTTCTGGGGACGGGTGGCCATCTGAAAGCACAAGATAATGCAAAGGCATTAGAATTTTCTGGGAGAATTTGGACAGCATAACGGTTGTAAATGCTCAGAACAAGAGTTGAGACATCCACAACAGTTTGCAATACCACTCAACATCATCATATCAAGGTTCCGGTTCAACTGGTAACATACTAACATTTAGTAGAAACTGAACTGGGTTGAAACCAACAATCCTATAAGTTACTACGGATTGGTAACACGTGAACCTGATAGAGAGAAGAGAGCCTAGTCCTTAACCCACGTAGAATGAGAAGAGAATGACTCAGATCAGAGGGCATAAGGTAAAGGAGTAAAAGAGCCTTACGTTCCCTCCCACAATCAATTCCCCTACATATAACTAAAGCATTTCTAGACTCGACATCGACCAGTTTGGCTTAGCGAACCTACAGGCAGTCCGGCTCTGATGCCAACGCTGTCAGGACCCCGATCCTAAGCCAAATCGATCCAGCATGTAACACTTCATATCTCTTTGCGGCCTCACGCACGGAACTCCCACGGGTGCCACCTTACCTGGCCCGGGACCGTTTGCGTCTTTTGGCTCACGTATATGATAGTGTCGCTAGCATCCATATGACAGAGAACCCGGGCCGACATGGCTAGTCGTGAACCCAAAGCGGCACTAGCCTATGAGGACAGGCATACATGAATCACATCGAGCATGTCGGTCATCAACGTATGAATCCGGGCTGTAGCACTGGGCTAACAGGACTCCGGTAACCCGGGCTGTAGCAGGCTAGGCAGGACTCCGGAAAGCACCGCGTGACATTTCCCCGAGGGGACAGACATAGGAACGAAGTGAATCACATGCCGGCCAGTCAAGTGTTCCAAGCAGTAGTGCTGGGCTAGCAGGACTCCGGTGAACCGGGCTGTAGCGGACTACTATCGCTCAGAAGCACTAGACTACATTTCCCCATATGATAGGCTGCCAAGGATAAACAACTAGATAGTCGGATCCCACTCATACCAAGCATTTCAATCATACACACAATATGCCCGATATGAGTAAATACAACATGGCATCACAACAAAACTCTACAACTCAAGTACTTTATTTAAAGGCTCCGAAGAGCCATACATATCATCCATACAGATAGGGGTCACATGACCCGACACTCAAGTCATACAAACATACAAGCACACGCGGAAGCAAAGTAGTCTGAGTACAGACTCTGAAAAGAAAGAAGGCTTAGTGAAGCCCGTCTATCTACATTGACCCTTCACAAGCCTTGGATCACCACCTGAGTGATAAGTTACTCGTCGACGTCAAGGTCTACGTAGAACCCGTCAGAGGGGGCGGTGTTGTCGTCTGAAAACATTAATTAAAGAAAACATGAGTACAAAGGTACTCAGCAAGTCTTACCACAGAATCCTACTATACATGCACATTCTCAAAAAGGGTAGTGGAGTTATTGCAGCAAGCCAGCTTTGACTCTTGGCTAAGCTATCCTACGACAGACACAACTTGTAAAGCATTTGTCGCACACGAGTCCACTATCACCATCACAATACTCCACCGTGGATCCTCTCTCGCCATCCTGCGAGAGTGCCATCCGCGGTACTCACACTTATCTTGAGGCTTTTAGTAGTATCCATTTACTTGTCAATGAACTGTATAGGTGACCAAGTAGTCCTTAACCGCGGACGCGGCTATTCGAATAGTTTTATACCCTGCAGGGGTGTACTTCTTCACACATGTTTCCACCACTTAGCGTCTGCACACGTCATGTGCTCGGCAGACTTCAAGCGAAAGCCGACGTGGGTGTAGACCACGACCTAACCTACTACTCCAGTCTCTAGTCCAGGTTTATCGCCTATTCGGGTTCCATCCGCAAGGAGATCCGGCCGGGGTGTCCTTAATGGCCCTGAACGATGTGTACAGGGTTCCCGAGACACCAAACGGGCGAATCGGTACACCGGGCCACGTGCCTACCGCAACACAGCCCACCCCTATGGTCAGCGCTGCGTGTGGCCCCCAGCAACTACAAACACCAGAAACTACTTGCAACTCCTGGACAGAGGACGAGAGGGGTCGGTAAGTCGAGCGGGGTCATATTTCAGGGCCCAATGCGTGGTAGTAGCTGAATCTTAAATCACACACACAGATCTCAGTTCTTAAGGATGGCCTCAATGAAACAACCCACCATGTACTCCTACATGGCCTTTCATCAATTCCTTTACCAAATCGTATTCAACACTTTCATACTCTCGACATCATCACAACCTTTCACTCTAGTTCATCATCCCGATGAGCCAGACCTGACACAACTCTAAGCATAGCAAGCAAAGCATGGTAGGAAACACAAACATATGGCTTAATCAACTCCTACACATACTAGTGGGTTTCAACTAGTTACTGTGGCAATGACAGGTCATGCAAAGGAAGTGGGTTCAGCTACCGCGACACACAGCAGTTTGAAACGCATTGTCTTAATGCAGTAACCGAGAGCAGAAGCAAGAACATGGGTTTGTATCGAAATGATCAATGAGTTGCTTGCCTGATGGAGTGGTGGTGGGATACTGCCCTTCAGTTGGATACTCGTGGATATCCTCGGAGGCAGAACCTACCACGAATGACACATCGGAACACAATCAACACATGACGATATGCAACAATATGATGCATGCTATGACATGGCAATATGATGTGTGTTGGCTTAATGCAAGCTAGATCAGGGTGGAAAGTGCTTAAATGAACCAAAGGTTCATGTGTTAAACCATTTTAACTTAGTCATATAAGTGCTCCACCTTGTGGTGCTTAAACAGCAAGGTTAACTTGCTCTGACATGCATGAAACCAGTTCCATTGGATAGATTGAATTTTTCTGATCAAATTTCATATATAAATCTTTGCATTTGGAGTTATAGATTATTTTCTATGAATTTTTGAAGTTTGAACTAATTTCTGGATTTTCCTGTATAGAAATAAATCCAGTAATTAAATTATTGCGTCAGCAGTGCGTCAGGGTGACGTCAGGGTCAACGGGGTCGTCCAGGTCAAACTGACCAGTGGGACCCGCATGTAAGTGCTTAATTAAACTAACTAAAATAATTAAAACTAACCAGAATAATTAGTAGGGGGGCCCGCTTGTCATTGACTCAGGAAGTCAACTGGGCCCACCCAGTCAAAGGTCAGCGGTCAAACTCGCCGGCGTCTAGCCGCCGGCGAGGCCAGACGCGGCGGAGGAAAGTGCATTAGCACGTTCCGGCCACCAAACGGGCGGCGGAGGGCATCTACGGGCTCCTGGGAGCGAGCCGCAGCTATTGGTGGAGTTAGTAGAGCTCGGGGTGGCCGGAGACGTCGCCGGCGACGACTTTGGCGGTCGCCGGAGTCGGGTGAAAGTGAAACCGGGGCTACGGGGCGCGGCGAGGCGCGTGGAGTGGTGCGTTGGTCCCCTGGGTGTGCGGTGAGTATGTTAGACATGGTGAGGTGGCCGGAGTTGGCCCGGAGACACGTCGGCGACGAGCTCCGTGGCAGTGTGTGCGGTGAGCTCCGTGTACTCGCTGTGTGGTGTTAGAAGGAGAGAGAAGAGGATGGGTAGGCTCAGCAGCTCATTGAGAAACAGCAGAGAGGGTCAGCGTGCTCGGGGAAGCCTTGGTGCGGTCGGGACGGCGACGGCGATCTGGCGGCCCGAGGTTGAAGACGACGACGGAGAGGACGATGCAGAGGCTCCGGCGTCGTGTGGCTCGGTGGGGCGAAGCAAGAGGGAGTGGCGGAGCTGTAGGACACGGTGGAGTGGCACGGGGGCGACGGGGAGCGTGGTTTCACGGCGGCGCGGGCGCGGCAGCGTCGGCCATGACCGAGAGGGTGCGAGAGAGAGGGCAGGGGGGAAGGAGTGAGGTGTCACGGGGTTGGGGGTGTGACGTGGGGGTCGCCCAGCGTCCAGGCGCGCGAGGCGGCAAGCTGCTGGCGCCGTGGCGAGCTCGCGCTCGCCGGCGTCAGCTCCCTGCCTGCCTGGCGGGGACGAAGCAGCTGGCTGGCGCGGGCCAGCACAGTGCTGGGCCGCCAGGTGGGCCGACAGGTGGGTTGCGGCCAGTTAGTTCCCTCTTTGTTTTCTGTTTTCATTTTCTATTATTTCTGCAACTTTGTGGACTTATTTAAAATACTTAAACAACTCCAAAAATCCCCAAACTGCTCATGCATACTGTTTAAAGTATAAACAACATGAAACATTTCAGTTTAGGAATATTTGAACATTTAAAATATTTTATAAATTTTAAATGCCCAATTTCAAATACTTATGACTTAATTCAAAAAACCTTAGGATGACCTAGAAAATTATGCACCACTTTCGGCAGAGGTTCTGAACCAAGGCAAAAAATGATGGACATTTAGAAGGGCATTTCAGGTTCATTGAAAATATTTTTAGTAAACCCTAGTTGATTTCAGGAGGGGTGCTGGGGGTTCTGCCTTCCCCATTTCAACTTTCTGATGAAAGGTAGCATGATGCACACTCTGATGCATGGTCTAAACTAGGATGTGACACCATCCCGCGCGAGCGCTAGGTCTGAGAAGACGGCCTTGTCGTCAGTGCGTGACCTCGCTCGCCGAGGACGAGTGCGTCAACGCTGCACGTCCTTTTCTTCCCCGGTGGATCTGTGACCACTGGTGAGGAGGGAGAGAAGGGCCGTATTTTTTAGATCTAGAGAGAGGGTGGTAGTATGAGAAGCAAGTGGGCAGCCCTTAGCAAAAAAGCGCTGAAGCTCCAGCCTATATATCTTTTTTAAACTACTAGTACTGGAGGTGGAGTAGTGGTAGAGTAGTTTATATTTTCTCTGCGTACAGTACTAGTTAGTCGTGCTTCAAAACTGATCGGCACGCCATTAAAAAATAAAGGTCGATAACTAATGCGGCACCTCGGGCCAACGCGACCAGATCGCATTTTGCACGAGAAATTACACACCATGTTTCATTGACATGTGGTCCCGTTCCAACATATTAGTGAGACAAGGGCGAGTAGTAGGAGTATTTCCGAACGGACGTGTAGGCCGGGGTGCCTCTTCGTGAACCGTGGCAAACTCGCAACCATCCACCGACTCTTCGCCTCTCCCTCTCGATTTGGAACTGCTGTCGCACGCTCTTCCTCTTCCTCCTCCATTTTCCTTCAGCCCTTCACCCTTTCTTCTGCCATTGTTCGATCGTCTTCTCCATGGAGGAAACATGCCGGAAATGACCCCGTTATTCTTGCCCCGATTTGAAAGATGATGTGGTGCAAGAACTCATTGATCGGTGCGACGTCATCACCTCGGCTAGCATGGCAGGTTCGTTCAAGCCCATTCTCGACTCAACTAATAACATCATTACAAGGAACCCAAGAGTCATGGAGCGGTTTGATCTCCCCTATCTTCTTCTTCGTGACCCTGATGACTGGCGCCGGCACGACGAAGGCCTCGCCCTGTGCAAGTTGATGCTGCTTGATAATGATACGTATGATGTTAAGATGCCATCGCTTGAGGGCAATGCTTGGGCGGGCGCAAATGGAGATTGGGTTGTTTACATTGGGTCCAACTGCGAGTGGGAACTTGTGAATGTGTACACTCGTGACCGGGTTCCACTTCCAAAAATCTCAGCAGACTGCCTAGAGGTTGAGCACACCGGTATTGTATGCACGTTCAAATACGATCATGGTGACTGTCTTCTACGGAAGATAGAAATTTGTCGAGTTCCCAACCGCTCTTGGAATTACGACAACTATGAAATTGTTGCTATCTTCGACAAGCTTGTTGCCGTCCTTGATGGTTTGACTCGATGGATATTGCTCAAAAATCAGTTTCTGTACACGAATGAGTACTGTGATGCAAGTCAATACGAGGGCCTTGTGTTTGCTGCCACCACTCGTGGCACTATTTTTGCATGGGATCCTCGTAGTTTCAGTATGTTTGTCTCCCACCGTAATTATAATTGTTTCATCCACATGCATGCGGGTTAGCAAGTTTCCCTTTACTAATTAACCTTCTTATTGTGTTTCCAAGGTCCTGTGAACATCCCACCACCTATACTTGAAAAAAATTATAACCAAGGGGGAGATGCCGATGGTGATGATCACGAGCAGCGCCCATATACTCTGTGGCGCCTGGTAACTAATCCCGATGGATCACCTCTTCTTGTGTGTATACAGCCCACTAATGATGTTACTGCTAAGGAAGCAGGTGTCTCCCATGGTCGCACTCTCCGGACCTATTCCAACACCCGTTGCATGGTATTCGGGATGGATACTAGTGTGCTAGCGCCAACTCCTTCTCCCTGGCACAGAATTGATAGTCTTGGAGAAAACTCGCTCTTCCTTGGACAAAACTATCCGATGATGGTGAAAGGCGATCCAACTGCTGTTGACACAACGTTACTAGTACTATTTATGAGAAGCAACTGTGTCTATACCTCGGACATTTGGGTGGTTCCCTACCGTGGTACTGATATAGTAGGCCGCTTCAGCCTGGATGATCAGCCCTGCGTTGGTCTCCAGATCGACAATGGATGGCCCGTCCCAGAGAATCACTTGTGGTTCAAAGCAAGCGTTTCCAACGCCGAGGAATGGTTGAGTTGAAGCTCATTTCATGGCTTGTTATTTGTTGTGTGGTGAAAACTTTAGTATTTATAATGTATCCTTGTTGTCGATGTGGGTTGATGACCTATTGTATGTAATAAAATGATATGCCTGTGATAAACTTACTAAATTTATGAATGGCTTTCGAGTCGCTTCTCTGAGTGAGTGGTGCGACGAGGCAAAAAAATATTTTCCGAATACATAATTGTATGTGCATTGCAACAGGTTATCGGATGAGGCCAATCAACAATAGTAGTACACTATTTGTACTAGCTTCATATGCTTCGCGCGTCAGGTGGGTGTTTTTACTGTAGCCATATGTTAATGTGCTTGCTGTATGTAACCAGCACCTCGAATCCTCGATACTAGTACTATATAGTAGGAGTAAGTAGTAGGAGTAGTAGGGTGGCATGGGCCAGAACAAGCATTCACGTCCAGGAGTACGGCACATGCCACCACCACGACATCCATCTGACACCATATTATTTCTTGGAGTTCGTGCTAGAGCAATCTCTTCAACCTCGTCGTTTCTCTAACTTCAGCCATCGCGCGCCGGGCAAGGTGGGGGTTTGCCGATAGTCGGTTTCCTTAACTGCGGACCCACTTGTAAGGCCAACTCCAACGTACGACCCCAAACGGACCTCCGTTTTGCACGAACTCCAACAATAATTTTGACTATAAAAGCAAGACCAAAGAAAACAAGAACCACAAGAATACATTTTACTACACCTGTAAGTTGGATTAGTTCCTTCTCGATGCATTCATTGTTGATCTGCGGAGGCTCGATCTTGCGTGCTTCTTTCTTCTTCGAGTGTAAAGAAGTAGACGTTGCTTCCTCGTATCTAGTCTCATGTCTAGCCTCTATTCTAGTAGGAGTATCAACAAGTGCACTAATCTCATCTCTAGCCTCTGTGCTACTAGCTAAAAGTGATAGAACATCTACTAAACTGCACTCTATCAATATATGGATGTACTCTTCTTCCCAATACAAAAACTTGCATCCATTCTACTCCCTCCGTTGCACAATACATGCCTTCTATTTGTCAAAATATATATGTATCTAGACATGTTTTATTATATAGGTACATCCATTTTTGCACAAATGGAAGTCAAGTATTTTGGAACAGAGGGAGTACATAATAAAAATTTTAAGTTAGCACAACTAGTCTAATCCGAGAGCACAACCAAAGATTTGGTCGGGTTCTTCCTCCTTTTGCCGACACGTGGGACATCCAGCATCCAGGCCGTGTCATGAAAGAAAATAGAGTGGTAGTTGAAGCCACGAGATGTGCATCTTGGGTTAAACTATAAATAGAATCTTACTACTCTTGAGTAACTCTAACAGCGGCCACCGAAGATCTTTATTGGATTTGTTTTTCATCACCAGCACGTCGAGGTGAAAGATGTGCAGGTTCAGTGGGTCCTCTTGCGTTTTCACTGACATGTGGGGCCGCATGTGAGAAAACAGACGATGGGCTCCGCGCGTCCGCTGGTTGGCTGACAAGAGAGATAGAGGAGGGCTGAGCACGGACTACAGGAAATTTGTTCTACGTACCTCGATATAGGCTTGATATAGTGGGGTGGCATGGGCCATAACTAGCATTCACATCTAGCAGTACGGCACAAGCCACCCACACGAGTCCCATCCGACACCAATTTTCTTGGAGTCTGTGCTACAACCATCTCTTCTCCCTCCTGTTTTCTTAGCCATTGCGCGGTGGGCGGGGTGGGGGTTTGCCGATAGTCGGTTTTCTCAACTATGGTCCCACTTGTAAGTGAAAATGCAACACCGCACGCATTCTCGCTTGAGCGGCGTGCCGGACCAACCGTGTGGGGGTGCAACGCGAACACGGCAGGCTTTTCCTTTTGAACTCGTAACTTGTAAAATTTGGTTCTGCTCCATGGCGCGACCGATAGATAGAAAATAACGATTTTGCCTAGAGTAATGAGAAGTTTGGTTCTGGCGCCGTTCATGCATGGAGTACGTACGAAAATTATGAAGTTGATGCGAAAGGTAAGATAATTACTGTAGTATCATATACTATTACATGGATTTGACGGAAAGATAAAAATACATACGGATCCATCAACGTTCAACGACATCCTCACGCCCTAGTGCACCTGGTCACCAACCGACTGTGAGGAGCAGCGACGTTGGCGGCGAGCTCAGTGTGCTTCTGAACAGTGCCGTCCAAGGTTGCCCTGCGGTCCAAGAAGGCCAGCGTCCTATCGTCCTCCTCTTGCATGTAGTAGTCCTTATGGACGATTTGCGCGTAGACGTGGGTGATTATGTCGATGGTGTCTTGCTGCGCCAGGCGCTGCGCGGCGACTGCGACCTCGAGGTGGACATTCTCCGGCGCGACGGCGGGTAATCGCAGGGCCACCAGTGCATCGAAGAGGTTGTCACCATAGTGGCCGTTGAGGGTGGCGGGCATCGCAGAGCCTGGGCGCATCAGATGGAGGCTTACGTCAAAGTCGTTCACAAGCTTCTTGACGATGGTGAACTTGTCGAGGAAACCGACGAGGACCTCGTCGAACAAGAAGACGAAGCTGTCATCCAAGCGGCCCCTCGCCCTGGCGGCCTCAAGCAATACTACCTGGAGACGTTCCTCAGTGTCGGGCCGCAGGCCGGCGTCGTGGACCATCTGGCATAGCCGGCTGATCCTCGCGCTCATCGCCTCCATGGGTCTAGCTTAGCTTCTAGTCAACTGATCTTGCAATTCGAGTGATCACTCTTGCCCTTGGTTAGCGTGCGTAGGTGCGTAGGATTTCATACTACTCCTCGGCCCTCTACTACACCTATAGCCTTTGGCTGTATGATAGGTGGGCCAGCCACCCCCTGGGCCCATGTGTCATTCACCCAAAGGCAGATGCCGTAAGTCAATGAAGCTGCGCCCCCTCTGTGCCGGTGCAGTATAGTCATCTCACCGGACCTCTAGTTGGGGCCAAACGAGAGAAGTTTGATGTTTACTGGTTTATTGGTCCCCTTTGCATTTTGCGCCAAGTTTTGACCTTTGATTTTACTAATAAAATGTTAATGCATGTAAACAAAAATGTTGTGTAAGTCACCTTACGGAAACCAAATAATCCCAAAATACTTAGGCACGGTGCATTAACTTCCTCCTTGTTTCTTATTTCGTGACATATCAACCAATGAGAGATGTGGGCCATGCATGCTTTCAATGACTTGAGACTACCAAACATGACATGCAGTGTTTAGTTCATTGCATGTAATCCTATTATTAGTACTCTAGTTAGCAAAAAAACATTAAGTTCTCTCGCCGATAGGAATAAAACACCATGTATTTATTTACAGAGGGAGTAGTACATTTTTTGTGACATGCATTACTAGATATTGCTAGTCAAATACTAAAATCCAGATGGACGTGGTAGTACTCCTAAATCCAAACGGTGGTGCTACTAGTACTAGTAGTAGTACTACCAATGTAGTAGTAGGAGTACTAGCACTGTACTACCCGTTGGTCAAATTATTACGTGTTGCTCCTCACAGTGAAGTGACAAGACCCTGTGCCGGAGATGACACCTGAGTATAGGCGTCGTGTTTGGCATACCATAGTCAGCCTCACCATCTGCAGTCACTATCATCATGGCTGTAGAGCTAGCCTGCTTACAACTAGCCCTGTTCGGCATAATTTCCCATGCGTAGATGCCCGTGCATAGCACGGAACACCAAGATTGGGGGTGCACGGCTCCGGCAGCGGCCATCGTGCCAGATTTTTCCATGGCCTTCTAGATGTGGTGGGGAGGAGATAAGGCTGATTGTGAGAGACAAGGAGTTGTTTGTAAATAGGGAACAAGTGCGGGCATCTTTTTGCAAAAATGGAGAAGCTTGGTTTATATGCGTCAGATCTAGATCCGACGGCTATTGGTGAAAGATGGGAGGCACAACATCATCACCAACTCAGAACCTGTTTGATTCGCAGGATTTTGAAAACGCAGGAATACGACACGGCAATATTACAAGTTTCAAACTGATATTACAAATGTTAGGAGTAATGCTACACCTACGAAGAGGGAATTACTAGGAAGTTTACATAAGAACTTTCGTTACTTTAGGTGGATGCAACATTATCGTACAAACTAAAACCCACCAACAAGTCACTAATGGGCAAATAAGTTTTCGAGTCTCTGATCACCTGATGTTTCAAAAACAAATTCAGCTTCTGCGGAGACTTTGTCATTTAGGCTTAGATGCTTGCGGTGATCAGCACACCATTCAGAGCGAATGGGCATGTAGCCTAATGGTTGCAGCAACCTTAGTAGCACCCCAGGTCCTGGGTTCGACTCCCGGTGGGAGCGGATTTAAACAGGCCTGGGCAAAAATTTCTGGAATAAAAAGGGCTGTGGGGCTGTTGCTCTACAGTAAATAGTCAATTGTTGCGCCAGAGAACGCCAAACCACACTACCCTGAGCACACTTGCCTCTAGAACAAAGAACCTGGCCAATTTAATCTCAGATGTGCTGCCTCGGTAGTCGATCAAATCAATTTCTGTAAGATGGAGATCAAGGCATTCGATGAGATTGTTATAGTGCAGCACATTTTTCACTTTCGGGTCTTTTTTTATCTGCAAAAGAAGAGAACATATTAGAGCAGCTGGCTGCATAAGATTGCCGTGTCATCAAGAGGTACCAATATCATTCGCTCATACGATAGGGTTGGCTGGCTAGTGATATTTTTTCACTCTCTCTCTCTCTCTCTCTCTCTCTCTCTCTCTTTCTGTTTCCTCTCATTTAACTAGGAGCACGTGAAGGGCTTGGGCATTTGTTGCCTTCCATTATGTGGTCGATGCCATATTTCGCGAAAGTATGCCTGTGACGCCCCCGATTCAATCATACACTAATCATGCACGCAATGTGTACGATCAAGATCAGGGACTCACGGGAAGATATCACAACACAACCCTAAAACATAAATTAGTCATACAAGCATCATAATACAAGCTAGGGGCCTCGAGGGCTCGAATATAAGTGCTCGATCATAGACGAGTCAGCGGAAGCAACAATATCTGAGTACAGACATAAGTTAAACAAGTTTGCCTTAAGAAGACTAGCACAAACTGGGATACAGATCGAAAGAGGCGCAGGCCTCCTGCCTGGGATCCTCCTAACTACTCCTGGTCGTCGTCAGCAGCCTGCACGTAGTAGTAGGCACCTCCAGTGTAGTAGGAGTCGTCGTCAACGGTGGCGTCTAGCTCCTGGACTCCGGCATCTGGTTGCGACAACCAGGTAGAAGGGAAAAGGGGAAAAGAGGTAGAAAAGCAACTGTGAGTACTCATCCAAAGTAGTCGCAAGCAAGGAGCTACACTACATATGCATGGATATATGTGTAAAGGGCCATATTAGTGGACTGAACTACAGAATGCCAGAATAAGAGGGGGATATCTAATCCTGTCGAAGACTATGCTTCTGGCAGCCTCCGTCTTGCAGCACATAGAAGAGAGTAGACTTAAGTTCTCCAAGTAGCATCGCATAGCATAATCCTACCCGGCAATCCCCTCCTCAATGCCCTGTTGGAGAGCAATCACCGGGTTGTATCTGGCACTTGGAAGGGTGTGTTTTATTAAGTATCCGGTTCTAGTTGTCATAAGGTCAAGGTACAACTCCGGGTCGTCCTTTTACCGAGGGACACGGCTATTCGAATAGATTAACTTCCCTGCAGGGGTGCACCACATAGCCCAACACGCTTGATCCCATTTGGCCGGACACACTTTCCTGGGTCATGCCCGGCCTCGGAAGATCAACATGTCGCAGCCCCACCTAGGCACAACAGAGAGGTCAGCACGCCGGTCTAAACCTAAGTGCGCAGGGGTCTGGGCCCATTGCCCTGAGCACACCTGCACGTTGCGTACGCGGCCAGAGAGCAGACCTAGCAATCTCCATTACAAAGGAAGTCACGTTACGCGGTCCAACCCGGCGCGCGCCGCTCAGTCACTGATGTCACGAAGGCTTCGGCTGATACCACGATGTCGGGATACCCATAACTACTCCCGCATAGGTGGTTAGTGCGTATAGACCAAATGGCCAGACTCAGATCAAATACCCAGATCTCGTTAAGCGTGTTAAGTATCCGCGAACGCCGACCTGGGCCAGGCCCACCTCTCTCCTAGGTGGTCTCAAACCTGCCCTGTCGCTCCGCCTCAAAGTAACAGTTGGGGGCCATCGGGAACCCAGGCCCACCTCTACCGGGATGGAGCCACCTGCCCCTCCAGCCCCCATCTCCGAACAGTAACACAGGTAATGTAACAGTGTAAAGTATATAGTATATGCCCGTGATCACCTCCCGAAGTGATCACGGCCCAGTAGTATAGCATGACAGACGGACAAGAGTGTAGGGCCACTGATGTAACACTAGCATCCTATACTAAGCAGTAGGATAGCAGGTAAAGGTAACAACAGTAGTAGCAAGGACAGGCTATGCAGCAGTATAGGATTAACTGAAAGCAGTAACATGCTACACTACTCTAATGCAAGCAGTATAGAGAAGAATAGGCGATATCTGGTGATCAAGGGGGGGGGGGGGCTTGCCTGGTTGCTCAGACAAGAAGGAGGGGTTGTCGATGTAGTCGATCACAGGGGTACCGGCATCGGTCTCAGGGTCTACTGGAAAGAAGTAACGGAGGGGGAACACAACAAATAACAGAGCAATCAAATGTAACAAAAAGCAAGAAGCGGCAATATGTTGTGCTAGAGGTGACCTAACGTAGGGATAGGTGATACCGGCGAAGGGGGGAAACATCCGGGAAAGTATCCCCGGTGTTTCGCGTTTTCGGGCAGAGGAGCCGGAGGGGGAAAGTTGCGAGTTTGATACGTTAGGGGTGCGTGGCGGACGAACGGGCTGTGTATCCAGGTTCGTCTCGTCGTTCTGAGCAACTTTCATGTAGAAAGTATTTTCGTCTGAGCTACGGTTTATTTTATATGATTTTCTAAAGTTTTAAAGCATTTTTAGAATTAACAGAATTAATTTAATTTAGAAAATGCCATTATGATGTCAGCATGAGGTCATCGTGATGTCACCAGTCAACCAGTCAATTGACTTAGTCAAACTGACTGGAGGGTCCCACTGTCATTGGCTGTTTGTTAACAAATTAATTAAACAAAGTTAATTAGTTTAGTTAAATGATTAGGTTAATTAAATACAATTAATTAAGTTAATTAATCTTTTAATTAATTAACTAATTAATATATTTTTAGTTTTATTTTTTTCTTTTGTTTAACGTTTAATAGGGTGGGCCCCACGTGTCAATGGCCCAGGGGGCCTTAGCGGGCGAATGGGCACGGGTATCGGGTGCCAGCCCGATTGGGCGCTCGCCCAGGACAGCCACAGGGCGGGACGCATCGGGGCGAAGCCCGCCCGGGCGCAGGGAATGGCCGCGGGGCGAGGACGGTCGACGGCGGGGCGCAGGGCGGCGGCGAGCCAGGCGGCGCGAAGGGGTGGTGCGGGGGAAGCGGCGCGGGGCGAGCAGTGGGCGCCGCCGGGGAGAGTGGCACGCGGGGCCAGGTGGACTGCAGCAGGCGGGCGAGGACCGGGCCGCGAGCAGGACGCGCCCAGCGCGTGGGCGCGGCGGGGGAATCAGGGGCGCGGTGAGCTTGAGCAAGAACAGCGGCCAAGCAGGGGCCGTTCACGGACCGGCGGCAGCAGGGCGGCGCGGAGGCAGGCGCAGGGCGTGCGCTGGGGTGCGGGATGGCCGCAGGGGCGTGGTGACGGCGACAGGGGCCACGGGGCAGCGCGCGAGCAGCAAGGGTGTCAAGCGGGGCGGGCGCCGCGGCCAAGGGCGTGGCCGAACGGCAGCAGGGCACGGGCGTGGGCGCACGGCGACCGTGGCCGGAGCAGCGGCTCGGCGAGGCCGTGGTGGTGCACGAGAAGACAGAGAGGAGGGAGAGGGTGAGCTCACGGCGCGGAGTAGGGATCTTGGCAACGGGGCGTGGGGTGGATGACGAGGACGAGGCGGCGTAGAGGATGCATGCCGGCGGGGGAGTCATGCGATGTGGCCTCCGGCGAGGTCTAGGCGGCGTCGGCCATCGAGCGAGGGCGAAGGGGATCAGGGTCGGGGCGCCATTTTCGGGGGCAAGCGCCCCTGATCCAGATCCACGCGGGGAAGGGGAGAGAGATCGGGGGATCGTGGGGGGATGTGGGGAGGGGGTCGCTAGGGTTCGGTCGCCCTAGGGGGGCTATAGGCACCGGATGGGCCGGCCTGGTTGGCCTAGAGGCCAGCTGGGCTGTGGCCCAGTGGAGGGGGGGTTCTTTCCTTCTTTTTTTTGGTTCTGTTTTCTTTTCTTCTTTTGTTTTTATTCTATTTCTTTTCTGTTTTGTTTTATTTTAGTTTTATAAAATTTAAAAGCGACAACTAATTTGGTGTTATCAAATAGGTCACAACCCCAAATATTCTGGCACTTTAATAAAGTGTTTTGCATGTGCTTATTATTCTAAAGCATTTTAGATAATTGTTTTATCGCTGTTTTTAGTTTATTTAGTGCATTTAAGTATTTTATTAGAAGATGACTTCTTCTCCAACATTTGTTACGGGTTATTTGACACGTTAGGAACAATTTAGTTTTGACTTTTGAAAACTTTAATTGTTTTAACTTTAATCCAGATTTGAATTTGGATCGGTTCTGAACTAACGCGAGATTATCAACAATAATCGAGGTGACGTGGCATCATTACCACAGGGTTACTGTAGCTTAATTATCCGGGCGTCACAATGCCACATAATGCGCATTGATGTCAAATCAAAATATTTTGGCACCGCTCTCGCGATGTGAGAGTGTTGGCACCACTGTGCACACAGACCCACATGTATAAACAAATCAATCAAACCAACTACACCAGCCTCTCACTCTCCCAAACAAGTGTTTTTTATTGCCTCAGTCCTCTCTCTCTCCATGTAGTGTTTTTTCATTGCATGAGTTAATTTGGCACCGGAGCAAAGTAGGTGATCCAGATTGGGGCACCAGGTGAGCAATGGAGGGGCATCGATGCCAAATGCATCACAAGTGAATTTGGCACATGTTTTGGTCTACATAGCCCACTTTTGTATTCCCTCCGTCCCAAAATTCTTGTCTTAAATTTATCTAAATACAGATGTATCTAGTTACATTTTAGTGTTAGATACGATCTAAACAAATGTAAGACAAGAATTTTGGGACGGAGGGAATACTACCTCGTATTTAGTATAAAATTTTGACCATAGATTTACCTAAGAAAATGCCAATGCATGTCACTAAAAATTACACCATTTGAAATTATGTTCAAATACGAATCCAACGATATAGTTCTTAGTGACATGCATTAACATTTTGTCAGTTAAATCTATGGTCAAATTTTGATACTACAAAATTGGAAGAGTAAACCAGGACGGAGGTAGTACTTGCTCTTAGGGTAACCATAGAGTTACTGGAGTAGTCTAAGTTACTCTCCACTATGACTAGTCTAGGCAACTATAGTAGTACAGCATAAAAACGATGCAGGTGATCACGTGAGAAAAAATACTAAAAACATTTCTTTCGGTGCAGTGCGTAGATGCAGTTTTGAACACTACACTTGTCATTGTAATTTGGGAGAATTATGAAAAAATTGAGCTACGTTGTGATTACCGTTTACTTATAGGAAAGAAGTTTAACCTCGATGAGTAGCTTCTCCGTGCATGGAAAGCATATAAGGAATCCAACAACTTGATCTAGATTGGGGCCAATAGATTTTAGTGCTAAGATCTTCACTGTGCGCATGGACTGGGTCAAGCCTATGGGAATCAATTTTTGGAAGACGGTCGTAAATACATCAAGAAGAAATTTAAAAATGTGAATTTCAAGAAGACGGAGAAGAAGATGAGTGTTGTACCTGAACGATTACGGATCCAATAAAGAGTTCGGAGAATTTGGCAGACGAGTACACCAACACTGTCAATTTCGGCGTGTCAATGACCCTGATTTTTGTTGGACCTTCTAGATCCGATACAAGCAATCTCTCAAGGAAAGGCGCATTCTCAATGACCATTACATGGAACAGCTGGAGTGATCTCTTCCCAATTGATGTCTTGTTGCGGGGCTAGCAAGACACATGAATCCATCAAAGATTCGTCGAGGCGATGTGGAGGCTAATGAACCCGTGGATCTGCTCAAGACGAAGGTACTCGAGCGCAGTATAGCTGCGGAGCAGGTGCTCCATAGCCTTCTTCGAGATGACAATGTCGAAGAGGTCGAGCTGCTTGAGTTGAGGGAGAAGAAGGGCGGGCGCGACATTAATCTGGGGAAGATAACAGGAGCTAAAGCTGGCGCGGCGCAGCGTTGGCGTGAGGCGGAGCGCGGACGGCGGCAGAGAGCGACATCGTCCAACTTCAAAGGTGAGCTCCTTGAGCTGATCTGGGGCGGGGGATAAGAACCACTCGTCGAACTTGGGTTGGACCTTGCCGTTGGTACTGAACATGCGGATGTCAAGGCGTCTGGCTGGCCCAGGGTGCGATGAAAGGATTTTGGAGACTGCGGCCATGCGTTTGCAATCCCCATCGCAGAGGCAGCTGTCGACGGTGAGGTTGAGGGGGACGCAGCGCCTGAGCGGGCGCCACCGTCGGGAGAGCAGGGCGGTCCGCACGGCAGATTTGGTGGGGAGGAGGCCGATGATGATGAGCATCATGTCGTCGGGGAGGCTGCTGATGAAGTACAGGCTCGCCGGATGTGGTTTTGGCTCGAGTCGTCTCTCCTTGTTGGCTGCCTCGGCGTCCATCTCAACCGGCGGCGACGCCGGTGTACATGTGTGCGGGTGTGTGTTGTGTGCTGGGTGTGCGCGAGTGCGTCCTTTTGTGCATGCCTCCGCGCAGTGGTGAATTGTGCGCGAGTGTGTCCTTCACGCGCAAGAAGTTTGTCCTCAATGCGCCATCAATTTACTAGCGTTCGGGGTGCTACCCCGAGTGGTTTCAACTTTGTTTACTTCACCGCATGTCAGATGGGCCTCTAGTTTACTTATTTTCACCCACTGCCACATGGGCCAGCACCACGAAGATACAGAACACGAGCTGACAAGGCAGCATGTGGATTGGTTGACTGGTCAACTAAACAATATACGGAGCTATACGCTGACACAGTGAGCATATAATCCGTCGGTATAGAGAGTTCGAGTGAGAGGGGAGGCCCGTGAGAGATAGCAGAGAGAGAGAGAGAGAAAGAGCTACTCCCTCCGTTCGATAATGTAGTTCCAACATTTTTTTAAGTCAAACTTTTGAAACTTTAACCAAGTTTATAAAGAAATTACTTATATCTACAATACCAAAGATAAATGATAGTATGAAGTAAGTACATGTTGTGCTGAATCTAATGATCGTTCCAGATGTAAAAAAATTCTCCACATATACCTGGTCAAACTTTTCTGAGGTTTGACTTTTCAAAACATCCATATGCTTATGGACGTGACAGAGTCCCTAACTAGAGAGAGAGGGAGAGAGTGAAAAAGTGTGTGTGCGTGTGTGAAAGAGACATGGACAACACACGATAAAAGTAGAGAAAAAGCGTGCGTGTCTATGCAAACATATCACACATGCATCTTCGACAACGGAGGTAAGGTGAGGAGATAGTGTGTGGTTGTTTGGAACCGAGAGAGCAAGACCTCTAGCACGTGGCCAAGAGGGGTCTGACAAACAAGGGAGAGAGGTCGAGAGAGACGTACGGATAAAATGTAGACATGGGGAGGAGAGAGTGTATGTTTGTCATAGAATGATCCCCTGGAGATCGTGATGGGACTACATGGGTGGGAGATCGAGTGACAAGGTGTGTGCGCGATAGAAGATGCCCCGAGAGATACCGAGATAGACGTATGGATGGAAGGAGACAATACGTGTGTTCCTGATGGCTAGTAAGATATAATCATACTTAGGAGGGGGGGTGCTTGCGCCTATGATGGAGTGAGGGACTATGGTACTTAGGGGGTGTGTTTCACATGGAGACAGAACAAGGGCGGAGAGTGTTGGATGGGTCTATATGTATAGCGCGAGCGAGACATGTGTATGTGTGAACCAGGGAGATATAAGACCAGTTTGGCTTGCGTCCTGAGCATCTTTTGCCTGGCTTGGCGTTGTGGCTGGATTTCATGCACGCTTGTTTGGTTGCTACCCTGTGAAAAAGAAAGCCCGCCTGGCCTGGGTTCCCTTGCACTTTAATTAGCCTGGCTGAACTCCAGACATTGCAAGTAGCCTGGCCCAGGCGACCGATTTCGAATGTCTGGCCGTGCCTGGTCGTGTGGCCACGATGCTAATAGCAACATGGATGGATATTAGCATTAAATAATTGATGCATGTATTGTTTGATGGGACGTTGATGCTTTGCCTGGCCCAGGCATGAACCAAACACTTCGGCACCACACAAGCCTGGCCAGGCAGAAATATTTTACATCTCACGTCCACACTAGGCAGTACCGGCCATCAAGGCATGAGCGTCAGGTCACGAACCAAACTAACCAATAAAGTTTGAGAGAGATTGAGGAGCCTCGACAAGGCTGAGTGGTGCGTCAGATAGCTGAGAGGGGGAAAGAGATATTCCATCCACTCGATAATGAAGTGCATGTAAATTTTTTAGAAGTCAAACTTTGTAAACTTTGATCAGGTTTATGCAAATGTTATTTATATCTACAATACCAAAGATACATCATACAAAACTACATCTCATGGTGAATCTAATGGTATATGTTTGCCGTACTAGATGTAATTCTTTTTCTCCACGTACATGGTGAAACTTTGTGATGTTTGACTTTTCAATAAATCTATATGCTATGGACCGAGGAGAGTGCCTCAGTCGAGACAGATCTAGTGCGTGAGAAGGAGAACGAGTAAGTGTGCAAAAAGAGTATGTGTGTGAAAGACAAAGTGACAACAAACAATAAATTAGAGAGAGAGTGTGTGTTTTTTCGTTTCTTATGCGAACATATCACGCATGCATCTCCGAGATGGAAAAGCGAGGCGAGGAGATACACGAAGATAGCTAGTGTGTGATTGTTTGCAACGGAGAGAGACACCCCTGTAGCACATGTCCAATAGAGGTCTGGCCAACAAGGAACAAAGGTCAAGAGGGACACATGGATGGCATGGACGCATGGGGAGGGAGAGAGGGTGTGTTTGTGATAGAGAGATCCCGTCGAGATCGTGAGGGGACTATATGGGTGGGAGATCGAGGGAGTGCGTGCGTGATAGAAAGATGCCCCGAGAGAAATCGAGATAGACCATGCACATGTTTGTGATGGAGACTAAGATTAGCTAGTCATATACATATAGGGGGGACTGCGTGTGCCTACAATTGAGTGAGAGAGCATCATACTTGGCTAGCTGGGCATGAGATTGTGTGTGTGCGCGCGTGAGATGGAGAGAGAACGAGGGGGAGAGATAGAGTTTTAGATGGGCCTATCGAGTGCGAGTGAGATATGCATGTGTATGTGTGACCCAGGTGGATGGAGAGTTTGAGACACTAGTGCAGAACCGGGCAATAGCACCGGTTCGTAAGGCCCTTTAGTGCCGGTTTAGGAACCGGCACTAAAGTGTGGGCACTAAAGGCCCCCCCCCTTTAGTACCGGTTCAGCACGAACCGGTGCTAAAGGGAAACCACATGGCACGAGCCAGCTCCGGGGGCCGGGAGCCCTTTAGTACCGGTTGGTAACACCAACCGGTACTAAATGTTTGTGGTTTTTTGTTTTATTTTTTATTTTTCAATTAAATTTGTGTTATCAATTTAATTTAGGATTGTTTTACGTTATAATGAGTTGTAGCCGTCATCATCATCATCATCATCATCATCATCGCATATTAATAAATAAATAAACTCTAGCTAGCTAAAAATCATCGTAGTCATCATTAATTACCACTATCTAATCATCATAGTCATTACCGCTAGCTATCTAATCATCACCAACACTGGCTAGCTTAAAGAAGAAACATTCACTTTGTAACAGAAGCAAAGATATCATCGAGTTCAACATAATCATCACCAACATTGAAGTTCAGGACAATACGGACATGAGAGGACAAGTACTAATTAAGAGCATGAACTAGCTACTCCTGCTGCTCCCTCTCAGGTAGAATAGCATAGAACATGTATAGCTCTCTTGATTCATCATACTGGAGCATGCAGATGAATCTGTCTCCTAATCTTGGGTTGCGCTTCTCCTTGCTGCCACCTAGTACTTCTCTGCGATCGTTAACAATTTTGCTCCAATCTTTCACTATTAAGCATTCTTCGCTTTCAGAAATCCTGAATGCACTCATGTGCAATGTAGGAAATCTTGGTCGTAAGCTAACCATTGACATGAGAGCTTTTGTCTCGATCCACTAAGGCACAACTGTCATCGGAAGTCCCTGTTGAAGAACATCGTATTGTAATTAATATACTAAGCAATGAATGTTTAGTTTCAAAAATAATGTATGCAAAAGATGCACTAATTAAGGACAAATATTTAAAATCTTACCATCTTTCGATTATAAATGTGACCGTAGTTCAATACGATCACCATTGGTCGCACGTTTTGAGTACTAACATTTCTAAGTTCAGGATTTTTTTTTGTCTTGACAGTATTAAGATCCTCAAGCCATGAAACATAATGACTTATCTCCTCGCAGTTTAGTTGAGCCCCGGGGCAGTAGTAGGTCCTGTCTACCAAGCGCCGGACATGTTTGCTTGAACCGAAATAAGCTGACAATACAAATTAGTTGTCAACTATTTTTGAATAAACTATATCAAAGACATAAACATATGCATGCATGGTTGAGAAAAACTCACATAATGGTAGAACTGGAGGCGTTTGCACATCGACCCAGATGTCTATATTACCTTCAATATCATCTTCCGGACGAATATCAAAGGTGATAACCATATCAGGCTCAAATGCATAAGCCTTGCATAGTGCTTGTCAAGTTTTGCATTCAAAATGGGTGTATGTGTCTCCATTATATAATTTGACGTTGAAAGTATACCCATGCTCCGTCTTCAAATAAACTCTCTTTACCTCCATATCATCTATAGCACTAAAACCTATCTTATCCAAGACAAAAATTCTTGAATGGCAGGGGATGCGCTAGTACAATAGTGAAAATTTAAAATTATAAGTTGAAGCAAATGAAGCATAAGTCATGCTTTAAAATTATAAGTTGAAGCAAATGAAGCATAAGTTTTGCATTCAAATAATAATTGCCGTTGTGACTTACTGTATCCACTTCGAATGTCTCATTCAGCTTGATGCTGAAGCGCCTACCATCAACAAGGAAATTTCTGTCGCACAAGCCGCGCTAGTCTTCGCAGTGTTCGCACATAATGAAATCTTTTTCGTCGTCAGATGACATTTCCTATATGTTCATATAGGTGAAACATTAAACACTTATTACTATCTAACATTAATTAATATCTAGCCAATTCAAATATATAAATAACTATATTTATCTCTAACAATTGACATTACTATATATTTAACTTTTCTATCTAATTCATCTAACATTCGACATTAATCTAACATTTATATAAACTCAAAATATATATAAACATTAAATGAACAGAAAAACTCATTAACAAATAATATTTTAATTAGATCATCAAATCTCAGATACGACAATTTTCTTACTAAAAATAAACTAGTTATATTAATTATTCAACTAGTTCAAATCTCAAATACCTAAATAAACTAGTTCGACAATTTTCTTACTAAAAATAAACTAGTTATATTAATTGTTCAACTAGTTCAAATCTCACATAGCTAGCTAATTAATATCTAATTAAATTTTCTAAAAAACAGAAAACAGAAAACAGAAAATAAGTAAAAAAATGTGTGTGTGTATGTGTGTGTGTATGTGTATGTGTGTGTGTATGTTTGTGTGTATGTATGTGTATATATGTGTGTGTATGTGTGTATATATGTGTGTGTCTGTGCACGTATACGTACACTGCAGTGCGCGGCCTCGTACGCCGCCGCCCCGTACGTACGAGCGGGGGCGCCGGCGTACGGGGCGGGGGCGGCGGCGTACGTACGGGGCGGGGCCGGCGAGAGCGAGAGAGTATACGTATGGGCCGGACCGCGGCGCGATGACGACGGATGGCGGGCAACGACGGGCGACGGGCGACGGGCGCGGCGGGCGGCGACGAGGGACTCGAGCGGCGCGCGGCGTCGTGAGAGGTTGGAGACGCAAAGAAGTGGGGAGATGTAACTGAAATTTTCATAAGTGTTGTATATATAGGAGAGGCCTTTAGTACCGGTTGGAGCCACCAACCGGTACTAAAGGCCAACTTTGGCCAGGCCAAGAGGCGGGAAGAGTAGGCCTTCAGTACCGGTTGGTGGCTCCAACCGGTACTAAAGGGTGGTCTTTAGTACCGGTTGGAGCCACCAACCGGTACTAAAGGCCTTGCGCTGCCACCCCAAAGTTTAGTCCCACCTCGCCGGGCGAAGGGCAGTCGCACTGGTTTATAAACCCAGCCGCGGCTACCTCTTCGAACTCCTCTATATAGCAGGCTTGTGGGCCTAAATTTTGCGCGCCGCCCTATGAGTCTGCTGGGCCTTTAAGGCCTGTAATTGCAAGCCCGTGGCCTAGCAGGCCCACAGGGCAGCGCCCCAATTTTTTTATAGTTTTTTCTTTTCATCTTTATTTTCTTCTATTTATTTCTGCGTAGTTTTTTGTATAGTTTTTTCTTTTCTGTTATATTTATTTTTCTTCTATTTATTTGTGAGTAGTTTTTCATCTAGTTTGTCAAAATTCAACATTTTCAGAGTTTATTTTCTAGTGATTTTCAATTTCACGGTCATTTTGTAAACAATTGAAAAATAACAAATATAATTTTTTTTCTTTTCTGCTTTATTTTTTCTTCTATTTATTTCTGAGTAGTTTTTTATATAGTTTTTTTCTTTTCAGCTATAGTTTTTTTTTCTTTTCTGCTATTTTTTCTTTTCTGCTATTTTTTCTTTTATGCTATTTTTTCTTTTCTGCAAAACTTGATGGTCAAAGTCTGGAGTTATAACCAAAGTTAAAAAAAAGAAATGCCGACCTACAATTAGTTTTTGCCATAACAGAAGAAGTCCGAAGTTGTAGTAAGTTATTAAAAATAAAAAAGAGGTGCAATGCTCGTTAATTTGCTTCAAGCCTTTCGGAATAGTGTAAACTGCACTGCGCATAGCTCCGTGCAGTCTACCATATTCCTGAAGGCTTGAAGCTAAGCAACGTGAGCATTGAGCCTCTTCTTCATCGTCTCTGCACTCAGGGCTTATAAACCGCTCCTAGTCCCTCTCTCTTCACGAGGTGGGACTAAAAACAGCTTACTAAGAAACTGTAGTACTGGTTCATCCATGAACCGGTACTAAAGGTGCTCGTGGGGCCCCAGCTTTACCTAACACAACCTCATTAGTACCAGTTCGTGGCACGAACCGGTGCTAAAGGTTCGCCACGAACCGGTAGTAAAGAGCTCCTCCCGCCTAGCAGTTGGAACCGGTACTAAAGAGCTCCTCCCGCCTAGCAGTTGGAACCAGTACTTAAGAGCTCCTCCCACCTAGCAGTTGAATGGTGCATACTGAATGCACAAAAAGTCTGGAGTTGTAA
Organism: Aegilops umbellulata; assembly: GCA_032464435.1. Classification (NCBI taxonomy): domain Eukaryota; kingdom Viridiplantae; phylum Streptophyta; class Magnoliopsida; order Poales; family Poaceae; genus Aegilops; species Aegilops umbellulata. Next base: position 73,726,133 of record CP136059.1, read on the forward strand.
TAAGTTAAAAAAAATGAAATGCCTTTGTAACAAATGAGTTTAATTTCGTCATAAACCTGAATACTTCGAAAGAGATTGTACAGTTTGTAAACGAAGTGCATCCAGTTTTTGCCGTAACCCTCTCTACTTTTTTGAACATGATATGTGGGTGAAATGATGATAACATGCCAAGTTTCAACTTTTTTAGAGTTCATTTGTAGTGCTTTTCAATTTCCAGGTCATTTAGTTCTCAAAACAAATCATTAAATGCATGAAAAATAGCAAATGAAGGCATAAACGGTTGAAAGTTGATGGCGTCGCTTTGAATGGTGCATACTTAACGCAAAAAATATAAGAGCATTTAGATCATGATCTTATATTTCTTTACAGTCTAAATTGTCAATATGATCTTATAACATCAAAAATACTTTGATCATCAGTGATCTTTGTGTGTACAATCTGAATTGTCAATATGAGTCATCAACGATTTATAAACCGATGAAGACTCATATTGCGGCCACAAATTCTACACATAGAGTTCAATGAAGACCAAGTGCTCGTGATAGTTTGAGAAATAACATATTTAAGGTGGTAAAAGTCTTGTTAGGGGAGCGAGGTGGGACTAAAAACAGCTTGCCATAACCTCATTAGTACCGGTTCATGGTATGAACCGGCACTAAATGGTGATGGTGGGGCCATAGCCTGACCGCAGGCTGACACAGCCTCTTTAGTACCGGTTCGTGGCATGAACCGGTACTAAAGGTTCACCACGAACCGGTGCTATTGATCGCCGCCACGAACCGGCACTAATGTACACATTAGTGCCGGCTGAAATTCAAACCGGCACTATTGTGCTTCACATTTGACCCTTTTTCTACTAGTGAGAGAGGGGGGAAGAGCTCTGAGACGACATAGTGGTGCGTGAGAGAGTTACGGGCAAAGAGCCAAGGAATTTGTGTGCGTACGATGAGTGCACCCAAGATATCTAGCTTGGACTAGCTAGAGTATCATACATAGTGTGCGAGAGAGACCTATAGATGGTGTATATATGCATGCGAACTCGAAAGAGCCCCCCCCCCACACACACAGAGAGAGAGAGATGGAGAGAAAGGGAGAGGGACCAACAAGGTTTTTGTGTCGGATGCGTGTGACAGAATTGAAGATTGTCGGAGAGAGAGAGAGAGAGAGAGAGAGAGAGAGAGAGAGAGAGAGAGAGAGAGAGAGAGAGAGAGAGAACAGGAGTCCGGGAGAGGGGGAGGTCGTGTTTTATGCATCAAAGACTGATATAAACCATGTTTCGATATAAACTGGAGAACATGTTGTCTGCAATCCACACATGAATGGATATATGCGTATATCAAACAAGTTCATTAATTTGACTTTCAACATGTTCATTGAGTACTATAATACTGTACAACATGCTACTCGATTGAGGTGTTCAATTTTGGATTTAGTTCACTATTTTGACCTACTGAATGAGCTATTTCATTGAATCGAGATATTTCATTTTGGGTTTGATTCGCGTTTTTGAGTGGGTCAACTATTTGTCAATCTTCTATATCTAAATAGGGGCACCCCACTAGATGATTTTCCTGCCTTCTCATGAAGCCACATCACTCTAATTATTACAGCCGTTGATTCAGTAAAGTCGAGAAGTCCGCAGCCGTTTGATCAAAGGTTCAGAAAATTACTAAGCACTGCCACCGCTAAGTATACCGTTTTGTTCTTTTTCCGCTTGCTGCTGGCCTCCGACTAACCTTTTTGGGCTGGGCATACAGTTCAGCGATTTAGAGACTAAAAAGTCCATTGGAAGCCCATGGGTCTCCATCGTTCGAGACTACCACGACCCACCCTTCCGTGAAGAAGCCTTGCCTAAAAAAAAGCTTGCGTGACCGCGCCACCCCCCAGCCGCTCCGACCTGCGCCTTCTGTCTTCCCACAGAGCGGATTCCACTTCCTCTTTGTCTTCTTCAATCTCCATCAAATCCCACTTAATTTGCAATAGAAACGGTTCCTTCTCCCTACATTAAATCCCACTACTCTGGCGATTCAATTGCTCCTCCCATCTGGTATTTCTTTTTAGTTGTGCTCGAGGCGATGAGCGATGGTGAGAGGTCTTCCTCCCCAGTGATGAGGTCCCACGGCGGCCATCCCCACTCTGCCTCCGGCTTCCCGATGGTAAGTGCACCTTGCACTGGAAGCAGAGCACCTTGCGGAGGATGCTGCTGCGCCGAGATCGGCCTGACTATTACCTTGCGGAGGTGCGCCGGCGGCCTCGGCAGAAGGCCGGGAAGACTCCCTGTGGCGGCAGCGAACCGTGCTCGGTGCCGGCGCGTCTCGCGTGTCCTCTGCTCACCTTCCCGACCACACGACAGGGCCACAGGGCCAGTATAGCGTCGACCGTGGTGCACTAGCCCAAGTTTATGAGCGTGTAAATCATCGTCTTGACTCTTGAACGCCCGCCTTGACGGCGTTCAGCCGGATGCGACCGGCTGGCTGTGCCGTGCACAACTGCACTACCGCACATCGCGGGCTGTATAAGACTTGCGCATGGGCGTGGCGTCGAGGGGAGATCACGCGTGCAAGATAGCTGCTGATAGTCTCATCCTTAAGCATAACAACGACCTTGGAATTGATTAGGTGCATCAGCAGGATGCTTGACGACCTCCACTTGCACATCGATGTCCAGGTACGACAAGATATACATGAGTTGACATATTTTCCCTTTGTTTCAGATTTTGCTGAACCCGCCTATTGATTTGAATCCCAAACCAAGAATCAACCTCACATCATCCATTTGCCAAAGCTGGAGGCCGTGGCATCTGATAGTACATGCGCTTGTGTCAGAATTACAATACATGCTGGTTTCATCTATTTAAGTGATGTGTCATACTCTATGACAACAAATTTATGACCATTGTTGATTCAAGATACTTAGGTTGCTCAAAAGATGTTTGATGACGTGACTCTTCTACTATCTACCAAATTAAAGAGGATTGAGAAGGTAAGAATGTTTACTGTTCTTTGTGTTAAGATTTACTCCATTTGTATCGATTGAATAAATTTCTGATGCCGAGAAAATAAACGATTTAATCAGATTAACCCTATGCCTATCCAATATACTTCTGTCAACTAGACAATGCAATATCGTTCAGTCAGATTCATGAAATCCTTTATTTGCCTCAAGTATAGCATGCATAGTTTAGCAGTAGTAACATTTTTTTGGTCAATTTTTCGAAACAGATATATGAAACAACAAAAAGCTGAATTAAAGGAGACACAAACATCAACAGAAGGAAATATGGGAGGAAGCTTTTCACAAATACTATGTTCGTAATGTTTAAATTTTTGCTTGATATATGAAACTCTGACAACCTCCCTCTCATATTTATTGCACTGTTTAGAGAAGAAATTTGGAGAAAGTGAAAATAAGATTGGTTATGTTATTTCAGCCCCTAGAAAATATGTGCATGTGGCACTCAAGTATCAAACCTGCCGATTGTACCTCTTATTTTAGGGGCACCTACAGGTTGTAGTTAGCGTGACTAGGTCTGGCTATTTCCTCCATCGCATTTTTTTATTGTATAACCTTCATATCGAATGGAGAAAAGGGATGGTGGTAAAAGAAGGTTCTTAATTGAAGAAAAATGTTATTCGACAATAAATAAAGATATGTGCTTAATCTGAATGATAATGTTCTTTCTTTTTCAATCATCTTTCTGTTATAATTTTTACGGTTTTATTCTTAAAGTAATTTTTTTGCTCAACTTCCCGCCGCAACGCGCGGGGTATCTACTAGTATAGTAAATTGCTAGCAACGAGCATGTAAAAACACATTACTCCCGAGCATCATCTCTCCATCTAAAAAAGAAGTGGCAAGCTAATATTTCAAAATTTGATCCGAATCGACTTGGTAAGGTAGACGTGGATGCTCGTTCTCCCAAAATTTGAACGAACCGTTAAGCATCCTCTCTGCTCGACGGAATTCCCCCAAGCAAATAAATGGGAGACGCAAAATTACCGTCCTATGTGGGACACGCATCAATTGGCCCGTTGTACATCGAGGGTAGGTTCGTAACTTCATCCAAGCGCGCCTTCTCCTTGGCCGAAATGACATATGCCGAATAATTCATAAACCATGGTAGGCAAAACACGCTCTCCTCGCCCGAAATAGCTCGCGCCCACTATTTCAAAACACGCTCTCCTCGCCCGAAATCGCTCGCGCCCACTATAGTTTAAAACACACCCTCCTCGCCTGAAATCGCTCCCGCCCACTATTTGGGGAGAGGCAAAGTTACTCTACTATCCCCGACCCTCAGTACACAGACCCAAGCCGAGAAGCCTATAGGCAAGGGTAGAACTGTAACTCCCCCTCACATTTCAGACAAATGTGTCCGTAAGACATGGTTCCACTCCCCTCCCAATTCCCCCCCCCCCGCCCGCCCCGATTCATACCTCGTGGGCGCCAAATCACCTTCTCCCGAGCCGCGAAACCTCAGCCCCACCTCCATGGCGCCCCCACCGCACCAATTTCACAGCTGCCCTCCTCCCTAATGCCAGAGACGCTGTCCATTTGCCGTCGTGCACTGGGCCGTGTGCCTCTTACTCCGTGCTGCTAGTGCTGCCTCATTGACGGCCGTGTGAACCATACCGAAGACGATTCACCCCCGCCGTTGTTCACGGCGCTGGAGCGGATCCAACTTCGGATCCGTCCAGAGTCCTGGCGCTGCTTCCGCGTAGGCGTCGACCGTCGCGACATCGCTCTTTCCCTGCCACCGGTCGCCACCGCAACCGCGTCGGCCTCACCGACTCGGCAGCTGGACCTGCCTACTTCACCATGCCGCCAGATAGGTCGCACCCTCATCTCAAATCACTTTATTTAGGCTCCAGTTGTCTGAATTTTTATTCTGTGCCAATCGATTCCCAATGGGAAGCAGCACCCCTCGAGGCGGAGGAGCTCCTAGGCTGTCGGTTGGCTGGTGTCTAACGTAAGGGTGTGGGGCCGCAAGTTCACCGCGGAAGTAGCACTTAGATGGCTATCTTTTAGAGTTGCGTGGGTTGAAGGTACTACCGCCGCCAGATCTGGATGACGGGGAGTCTTTGTGGATTGGCCCGGGGGCGGCGCAACCACGGCAGTGCGGTGGGGCGGGGAGCGGGGTTTTGGCCGGGGCCACGGGCGGCAGAGGCAGGCTGCTCTGCCGTTGGTCGCTGGCTCTTCGGGGAAGATTCCAAACAGTGTCAGCCAGGAGGCACAAGACAGCCAGCCATCCGGCGTAGATCGGACAGTACCAAAATAAAATAAAATTGTGTGACCCCAATTTAGTCTTCAGTCAACAGACGTGTGACCACTCTCGTACCTTGATGTTGATCTCTTAGTGCATTTCTTTAGATCAAAGAGATATGTCATTCTTAACATTATGCGTTATCTCCATCTTCAAACACACTGTCTTCCGACTCACCGCAGCTGCTCCAACAAGGGAAGCATACACCAGAAGGGAGATATAGTCCCCACTCAACAGTTCCCTGCATCGAATGCGCGTGCCCGACATGGACAGCCACAACAACTGCAGGGCCATCGACAAGTCAGCACATGATGCTCACTCCTATGGATGGCAGCCAGATAGGTTGTACCCTCATCTTACTTGTGTGCAACATTTATGGCTTTGTTATTCATCACATTTCACTGTATATTCATGCTGATCTCTTACGGGTCTTGTTCAGGAGTTAACGTTGTTCCATAGTTCAGCTAAGATACTTCTTCTTTAGGTAACGCTGTTCCATAGTTATCATCCATCAGCCAATGCTATCCCACAGGCTGGTGATTATAGTATTATACCACTTCTAGTATTACCTATGTTGTTCTTTAATACTTTTGTGTGCCATCTAGTTAATCTCGAGTACAAACGATAAATATTCTGTTGCTTTCATCTGTGTTCTCCCTTTAGTTTATGAGACCTGTTGCTGCTAGTTAACCCCAGTCCTACTATTTATGTCGTCTCCTACAGGCACTCATTACATAAATCTAACTACTAGTTGTCTTCCATGCATGTCAGATATAATTGCACACACTGATATATCCACAAGAACCTCATGGAGCAATGTAAAGGCCAATAAACTTGATGTCAATGATACCCAATATGATGGAACATGTAAAGGCAGTTCTTCAGAAGACTTGCAGAAAGATGATGAATCCTCTTCACCCCACAAGGTCCTTGCTCTAACTTGGCCTGTGATATGGGTACAGCATGCATATAATGTCCTGGGGTGTATCTACTCTGTTGTAATGCCATGTGCTTAGCATGCTGATCATGCATGTAAATATATCGTGCCTTGCTGTTTTTTAGTACCTATTCCATTCATGATAACATGTTTTCAAATTCAAGTACTGTCATTCTACTCTATCGCAATGCCATCTGCTTAATTTGGACATCATGCTTCTGAATATCTTATGCATTGTTATTCATCAGTATGTACTTCATGTGTCTACCATACCATGTTTTTTTACATTGAAGTGTTTTCTAGTGCTTTGTTGCAATGACATCTTATTTTCCCAATCATACACGTGTATGTTGCCTTAGTTATTTCTTTACATATTCCGCTAGCATACAGTTTTACATTCAACTAGTGTTTTTGCTGTGCTGTCCTGTTGTATCCCTAGCTCTTACACCATACTCCCTCCGTCCGGGTTACATGTTGCCGAAATGGATAAAAAAGGATGTATCTAGAACTTAAATGCGCCTAGACCCATCCATTTTTTTCTGGATGGAGGGAATACATGTCAATATGTCATGCCTTTCTATTCTTCAGTACCTATTCCATCTCTCTGCTGCCGCATGTTTTATAATTAAAGCATCATTCTTCTATACAAGGCATGCAAGGGGAAGACGACTATGTTAGAATCTGAAGGGTTACAAACAAGGCCTTTGCAAAAGATCCAAGCGCCAGGAGATAATAAACCAACTCCAGTTTTTATAGATACTGCTCCAGCACAAAGAAACCCAACTCCTACTGATAATAAGCATATTCCAGTGGCCAAAGAACTAGTCCGGTCCAGTCCAGCAAAAATATGTCAACTCAATTCTAAGAAGCGTGTGCGTATCCTTGCATCATGAAATTTTATAGCATGCTAATCATATTTTCTACATGTTTCTTACCCATCTCTCTTTTAGAAAATAAGCTTAACAGATAGAAGATTTTCTGCAATGGTATCGTTTATGAGGAAAGATTATTGCAGGAATTCTCTGTGCTCCAATGTAGATGTAAGTACCTGTTGTATATCACTATAGTTTTACGTCAGCATGTATTTTGTTAATCGGCATGAATCCAACCTTTATCTGATCTAAATTTAGTTGTAGCAAAATGTATGATTAAAGTCCGCAATGTTGATTTTTGCAAGGAAAACTGCCTAGTAGTTATGCATCCTGAGCTGCATGAGTGTACTATCTCATATCAGTGGGTTTGAATACTTTGGTTCTGCAGTGGGCTTTTCAGTGTTTTTTACTGTGTTGTCCTGTCGTATCCCTAGCTCTTACATCATACTCCCTCCATCCGGATTAAATATCGCAGAAATGGATAAAACTGGATGTATCTAGAACTGAAATACGCCTAGACCCATCCGTTTATTTCCGGATGGAGGGAATACATGTCAATATGTCATGCCTTTCTATTCTTCAGTACCTATTCCATCTCTGTTGTAGCATGTTTTATAACTGAATCACCATTCTTCTATATAAGGCATGCAAGGGGAAGACGGCTATGTTAGAATCTGAAGGGTTACAAACCAGGTCTTTGCAAAAGATCCAAACGCCAGGAGATAATAAACCAACTCCATTTTTCATAGATATTGCTCCAGCACAGAGAAACCCAACTCCCACTGATAATAAGCAGATTCCAGTGGCCAAAGAACTAGTCCGCTCCAGTCCAGCAAAAGAATGTCAATTCCATTCTAAGAAGCGTGTGCGTATCCTCGCATCATGAAATTTATAGCATTCTGATCATATTTTCTACATGTTTTTTACCCATCTCTCTTTTATAAAATAAGGTTAAACGATACAAGACTTCCTCCATTGGGATCGTATTCGAGGAAAATATCTTGCGGGGAATTCTCTGTGCTCCAATGCTGATGTAAGTACCTGTTGTATGTCACTATATTTTTACATCAGCATGTATTTTGTTAATCGGCGTGAATCTAACCTTTATCTGATCTAAAATTAGTTGTAGCAAATTGTTAAAGGTGCCAATGTTGATTTTTGTAAGGAAAACTGCCTGGTAGTTTTGCATACTGAGCTGCATGAATGTACTATCTCATATCACGCACATTACTGAATTGTAGTGCTTCTCTGGTTGCCCATTCATTCATTGTGTCAATGTTGCTTTCGTATTACCTTACCTGGCTGATGATAGCTGTGCCATATTGTGTTAATTTGGTGTAGGCTAGTTGTCCAAATATTCATTCTGTCAATGTTGCTTTCCTATTATCTGACTTGGCCAATGATAGCAATGCTAGTGTGTTAATTTTGTGTAGGCTGCTGAAGATAAGAAGACAAACTCTAAAAACAGCAAGGCAACCCCATTGTTTCTTTCCAGTAAATCTAGGCCAGGTAATATGGAAATAACTCATGATTAATCTATTTGGTTCCCGTCCTAATTTATGTTATGATGCAGTGGTCGAGACACTCTCCACTATCAATAATACAAGCCTGCCAAAATCGCCATCTGAATCTGTTCAGTATCCTCCATCTCGAATGCAACGGAATAAATGTATGTTTGTGAACCAATTAATGGCTGAAACAATGATGGAAATGGTGGATGAATCAGAGGTGCAGAGTCGTGCGACACAACAACTGATCAATGTTTTCAGAGACAGTGTAGCAAAGCAGCAAGAACTTGCCCACATGCTTATGGGCGTCATCTGTGCTGAGGTTGCAGATTGAGACGTTGTAGATGGTTAGGTTCTGCTCATTTATTTGCACTGGCATCAATCTTTGATTTCCAAGTGGATGTAATTTCCTGTAATATATGCTGGATGTGCAACGTTATTCCGTGTATGTCATACCTTTGCTCATCGTAATGGGCTCAAATTATCTAATTTGGCCTAAAGACATGAATGAACTTTAGTAGGCCCATTAAGTTAATGGGCCGTTACTAGGCCGAAAGTTAATGGTCAGCCCTTTTACCTCCCAGGTTGTTAACAGGCCGACATCGAAGCGGGCAACAGGTGGCCCCAATTTATTTCACAGGCCGTTAACAGGCCGTTACTAAGTTTGGGCTACATATGGCCCAACTATACTGTAGGCCTTTAGCAGGCCGAAAGAGACAGCGGGCTTGTACTGGACCATGAAGAGCATGGGCCGCTAAGAGGCCGAAAGTCAGGTCGTACTATAAACGGCCCAACTGTGTTGTGGGCCTTTAGCAGGCCGAAAGAGAAACTGGGCTGGTATTGGACCATGAGGGGCATGGGCTGTTAAGAGGCCAAAACTAAGGTCTGACTACAAATTGCCCAACTCATTTATGGTCGGGCCGAAAGGCACACAGGGCCAGGATTTGGCCCAACACTTAAATGGGTCACTAAAAGGCCAAAACTCAGGTCCGACTACAAATGGCCCAACTGATTTATGGGCCGTCAACAGGCTGAAAGTGAAACCGGCCCAGAAATTGGCCCAACACTTAAATGGGCCGCTAAAAGGCCGAAACTCAGGTCTGACTACAAATGGCCCATCAGATTTATGGGCCGTCAATAGGCTGAAAGACATACCGGGCCGGAAATTAGCCCAACATTTAAATGGGTCGCTAAAAGGCCGAAAGATGTACATCTTGAAAATTGGCCCATCCATTAGATGGGCCTTTAAGAGGCCGAAATCTCATCGGGCCGATATTGAGCCCAAATATATAGCGGGCTGTTAACGGGCTCGAACTGACGATGGGCTGCAATGGTGTCAAATCTTTAACGGGTCGTTGATGGGCTGAATTGGCACATCTCGTATGGGCCGTGGGATTAAATGGACCTGACACAAGTAAGCCTTATATGGGCCGGCCTGCTAATTTTTACTAGGTCGGCCTTTTTCACTGGAATGGGCCATTGTTGGGCCGTGCCACGTGTCGACCTATCATAGGCGCCTCCTGTCCAATGAGTGGATGACATATGTCCCAACGGTGAGGCAACACGTGTTTCCTGCGGCCAATGATGATTTTACACGTGGAAAATCCCCATTGGTCCGGGCTATTAACGGGTTATCGGATCCAAAACCGGGCCCTATAGCTTAAAGGCGTTCCGTTACGGTGGATGCCACGTGTCGGTCACCCTTGACGAAAGCACTTCTGTAACATGCGATTTATCGTCATGGAAGTGGACACTTCCATGATGATAATTTTGGTAATGTCATGGAACACTTCTACGACAGCACAGGTATGACTATCTTGATTCTGTCATAAATTTGTCATGGATGTACATGCATGACAAAAAACGTGACCTACTGTGACAAACACGTATCATCATGGAAGTGTATTTTTTTTGTAGTGGTGGCCCTTGGTGCGGTGGATCTTGCTGTACTTCTTGTCGGCAGCCGCCAAGGCCCGGCAAGCGGCGCACCCGGCAATTTCCTTGCCAGGGTCGTCTGCCTTGGCCTTCTTGGCAGCACCGATGTCCTCGGATTCCTCAACGGCAAGCACGGTCTTGCCCTTGCGCTTTCTGTTGCGGCGCCAGCCCTTCTTCGTCGGGGCGGCTGTGTCTTCGTCTGTAGAGTCGGTTTCCGTACCGGCATCCTCACCGGGGTACTTCCTCCCCTCTTCAGCTCGAGCGCACCTATCGGCGAGAACATAAAGTTCGGCCACATCTTTGACCTTGTTCATCGCCAACTCTCCACGCATCTCGTGGTTGCGCACATTCTGATGGAATGCGCTGATCACGGCGGCGGGATGGACATTTGGGATGTTGTACTACACCAGGCTGAACCTCTGTATGTACTTGCGCAAGTTTTCACCTTCCTTCTGGGGGATGATATGCAAATCGCTTGCCTGGCCATGAGCTTGGTAGCCTCCAGTGAAGCCGCCAACGAACTCATGACACAAATCCGACCAAGAAGAAATGGAATCCGCCGGCAAGTGCATCAACCATGACATGACATTGGGTTTAAGTGCCAACGGGAAGTAATTGGCAAGCACCTTGTCGTCGCGAGCTCCAGCAGCTTGCATCGCGATGGTGTAGATGCTGGGGAACTCCGACGGGTGGGTCTTGCCATTGTACTTCTCGCCAACGTCGGGCTTGAACGTGCGGTGGGAGGGCCACTGGAACTGCTGCAACTCACGGATAAAGGTTGGGCAACCCGCCTCATAGGGTAGGCCACCGGAGCCCCGCGGAGCTGGGTGGTCTGTAGTGGGCCCTGCTCGCCTATCTGACTGATGGTGCGCTTCGCGCTGCCGCTCGATGGTGGTTCGAGCATCTTCATGGGCTTGCTCCCGAAGAACTTGGTGCTCATCGCGGTGGGTCCATGGTTCAGATGGCGCTATGGATATGTTATCACAAGCGTCATCACGACGGACCGACACCCGCGGTGGCTGGCGTGAGGGAGGAGAGTGCACCGTGGCCGCAGCACCTTCGGTCCTTCCCCCACTGGCATGCAGTGGCTCGACGGAGCGCCGGCCTGAGGGCCCCGCTGGTTGCGGCTCATCTTTGTTGGAAATGACGACGAGGCTCCGGATGGTGGCTCTCCACTCATTGAGCTTTTCCGCAGCAGGAGGGAAGTCGAGGAGCAACTGTGTGCGCGCCAAAGCTTCTGCTGGCGTGGGTGGCGGCAAAAGTTGCGTGGACCGTGACGCGCTCCGACTTCTAACCACGTTAGAAGGAGCTCTATCATGTCCTTGCGGCTGTGCTCCTTTTTCGCCAGCGCCTCGGCGTGCATGCTGGCCTCCTACATCCTGCGAATGAGGCACATGACTCTTCCCACGGCGGCGCCCGGGGTCACCAGCGTGGTGATGCTGCTCATCGGGCACAACCCTGGGATGAGTGCGTTGTGGGCACCGGCATAGGCATCTTGGAAGTCGTCGCGCCGCCCATGGGTGGCATGACGCCGCCCTTGGAGGGCCCCGCGCCGCCTGCGGGGGGGGGGGGGGGGGGGGAGTGTAGCTCCGTCGATTTGGCGGTGTGCGGTCCGTCGTCTCACGCACGAACGATGCCGCTCGCCAGGCTTTGACTGCCAGAGCGATGTGGGTGTTCGCGGGCCGTGCCTTGGCTTCCGTCCGCAACCGCCCCACCACTCGCCCGCACTGGTACGGGCCGTTCGGCTCCTGATGAACCCATAGCCGTGATCGTCTTCTTCTTGGGAGCCATGGCAAAGAAGAACTGCTAAACTAACTGCTAGACCGGATTTTCACAACTGCGCCAGCCCCTACCTGGCGCGCCAAAGATGTCAGTGGAAAACGACACCTACGGTTGGCGGGTGCGGGGTTGTGCAAAGAGCGGGTCTGGTAGCTAGCACACAGATCGTTTACCCAGGTTCGGGCCGCAAGGATGCATAATATCCTAGTCATGCTTTGGTGTATATTTGAGTGTTCTAGAGCTCTCGAACTAGCTGTGGTACGTGCGTAGTCCAAAAGTTCAGAATCCTTCTCCAGTACGCCTCAGGCCTCCTTTTATAGTAAAAAGGGGTTGCCAAAGTGGCACACAGGAGGTGGAAAGGTATATAGTGTACAAGATTATCGTCTGCCATTACGGGACAAGGCGCATTAAATGTGCTTCTTAGGTGTCCCGTTGCTTTATTAGGGACGGCAACGAGGCCCGTCCCGTCCGTTGCCACTACACCTCGCTCCGACACGCGTCCAGGCCAACAAGGCATGCAGCGCCACATAGGCTGGCTGGCTGCTGAGATGGCGTGGTGGTACGGTCTTCATGAAGATCTGCATGCCACCACATAGGTGCTTGCTGAGTTGGCCTGGAGGCCGCACATTGCCACACAGGTGCCTGCCCCGCTGGTTGGGCTGGCAGCTGTATGGGAACAGCGGTAGAGTCTTGGCAGACGTGGGTCTGGCTGTGGCCCCGCAGGTGTCCTCGGCAAGAGTCTTGTGGGGGCCCCGGCAAGGGTCATGCCGTGGCATCGTAGTCGTCCCCGGCAAGGATCTTGCCGGTGGTCTCGTGGATTTCCTAGGCAAGGATCTTGTCGAGGATCGTCGTCTTCTGGTCCTCATCTGATCTTGTGTGCTTATGATCTTCACAAAGATCTGCATGCCACCATGGAGGTGCCTCCCGAGTCTTGGTTCCAATGTGGTTGATGGTGTTGGAACTCTTAGGCTCAAGGGTGGCCGCGATGTTGGCGTTGGTTGAGCTGCCCCGGCAAGGATCTCGCCGGGCAAAACCCATTTTGCTGCTCCGTCTTCTGCGCCCCCGGTTGGAGCGTTGCTCTGGTATTCTTGTGCTTCTGCTTCCTCCCTTTGCCCTGCTAAGTGTGGCCGCATGTGCGGCTCTGGCTGCCCGTGCACAAGTAGAGGGGTAAAAAGGGGAGCCCCTACTTTGTACACCGACAGTTGCCATCGAGGATTAAAAGATGGGGTTTATATCATATTGCTTGAGTTTATCCCTCTACATCATGTCATCTTGCCTAATGCATTACTCTGTTCTTAAGAACTTAATACTCTAGATGCATGCTGGATAGTGGTTGATGTGTGGAGTAATAGTAGTAGATGCAGAATCGTTTTGGTCTACTTGACATGGACGTGATGGCTATATTCATGATCACGCCTAGATATTCTCATAATTATGCACTTTTCTATCAATTGCTTGGCAGTAATTTGTTCACCCACCGTAATATATAATATCTTGAGAGAAGCCACTAGTGAAACCTATGGCCATCGGGTCTCTTTCTTATTATATTGCATCTTTTTTATTTACATCACATCCCATTTTACTATTTTTGCAATCTTTACTTTCCAATCTATACAACAAAAATACAAAAAATATTTACTTTACTATCTTTATTAGATCTCACTTTTGCGAGTGACCGTGAAGGGATTAACAACCCCTTTATCGCGTTGGTTGCAAGGTTCTTGATTGTTTGTGCAGGTACTAGGTGACTTGCGTGTAATCTCCTATTGGATTGATACCTTGATTCTCAAAAGCTGAGGGAAATACTTATGCTACTTTGCTGCATCACCCTTTCCTCTTCAAGGGAAAACCAATGCATGCTCAAGATGGGTAATTTGCTTTGGTTATAAAATTAGTCCTAATATGATGGGCATTCAAGATGGGTACAATAAAAACTTGCATATAGAGTGCATTGAATACCATGAGAAGTTTGATACTTGATGATTGTTTTGAGATATGAAGATGGTGATATTAGAGTCGTGCTAGTTGAATAATTGAGAATTTGAGAAATACTTGTGTTGAGGATTGCAAGTCCCGTAGCATGCATGTATGGTAACCATTGTGTAACAAATTTGAAGCATGAGGTGTTTCTTTGATTGTCCTCCTTATGACTAGCGGTCGGGGACGAGCAATGGTCTTTTCCTACAATTCTAACCCCCTAGGAGAACGCGTGTAGTGCTTGGTGTTTATGACTTGTAGAGTTTTGCAATAAGTATGTGAGTTCTTTATGACTAATGTTGAGTCCATGGATTATACGCACTCTCATCTTTCCACCATTGCTAGCCTCTCTAGTACCGCGCAACTTTCGCCGGTACCATAAACCCACCATATACCTTCCTCAAAATAGCCACCATACCTACCTATTATGGCATTTCCATAACCATTCTGAGGTATATTTCCATGCAACTTTCCACCGTTCTGTTTATTATGACACGCTCCATCATTGTCATATTACCTTGCATGATCATGTAGTTGACATCGTATTTGTGGCAAGGCCACCATTCATAATTTTTCATACATGTCACTCTTGATTCATTGCCCATCCCGATACACCGCCGGAGGCAGTCCTATAGAGTTATATTTTTTCTAGTATCGAGTTGTAATCCTTGAGTTGTAAATAAATAGAAGTGTGATGATCATCTTTTTTAGAGCATTGTCCCGTGTGAGGAAAAAAAGAGAAAGGCCAAATAAAAAAGAGAAGGCCCAAAAAAAGAGAAAGGCCAAATAAAAAAGGAGAAGGTTCAAAAAAATGAGAGAAAGAGAGAGAAGGGGCAATGTTACTATCCTTTTTTCACACTTGTGCTTCAAAGTAGCACCATGATCTTCATGATAGAGAGTCTCTTATTTTATCACTTTCATATACTAGTGGGAATTTTCGTTATATAACTTGGCTTGTATATTGCAACAATGGGCTTCCTCAAATGCCCTAGGTCTTTGTGAGCAAGCAAGTTGGATGCACACCCACTTAGTTTCTTTTGTTGAGCTTTCATACATTTATAGCTCTACTGCATCCATTGTATGGCAATCCCTATTCACTCCCATTGATATCTATTGGTGGGCATCTCCATAGACCATTAATACGCCTTTTGTCTTCTCCACAACCACCATTCTATTCCACCTATAGTGCTATGTCCATGGCTCGCGCTCATGTATTGCGTGAAAGTTGAAAAAGTTTGAGAATACTAAAGTATGAAACAATTTCTTGGCTTGTCATCGGGGTTGTGCATGATTTGACCATTTTGTGTGATGAAGATGGAGCATGGCCAAACTATATTGTTTTGTAGGGATGAGCTTTCTTTGGCTATGTTATTTTGAGAAGACATAATTGCTTTGTTAGTATGCTTGAAGTATTATTATTTTTATGTCAATATTAAACTTCTCTCTTGAATCTTTCGGATCTGAACATTCATGCCACAATAAAGAAAAATACATTAAAAATTATGTTAGATAGCATTCCACATCAAAAATTTCGTTTTTATCATTTACCAACTCGAGGACGAGCAGGAATTAAGCTTGGGGATGCTTGATACGTCTCCAACGTATCTATAATTGTTTATTGTTCCATGCTATTATATTATTTGTTTTGGATGTTTAATGGGCTTTAATATGCTCTTTTATATTTTTTTGGGACTAACCTATTAACCGGGGGCCTAGTGCCAGTTTCTGTTCTTTTGCCTACTTTACTATCTTTATTAGATCTCACTTTTGCGAGTGACCATGAAGGGATTGTCAACACCTTTATCGCGTTGGTTGCAAGGTTCTTGATTGTTTGTGCAGGTACTAGGTGACTTGCGTGTAATCTCCTACTGGATTGATACCTTGGTTCACAAAAACTGAGGGAAATACTTACGCTACTTTGCTGCATCACCCTTTCCTCTTCAAGGGAAAACCAACGCATGCTCAAGAGGTAGCACAGCCTGAACCTGGATAAAATTGCCTATGTGATCTCTACCGTGTTGCCCCACGCTCGTCTGCTCTTTGTGCAACGCGACGCCCCCTGCCGAACCAGCATGGGGCCTTCTGGTCACATAGATGGCCGTGGTTTCCTGCGATAGAAAGAATGGTGTTCAAAGTCCCGATGAGATCACGGACATGACGAGGAGTCCAAAAATGGTCAAGAGGTAAATATTGGTATATATGACGATGGTATTCGGACATCGGAAGTGTTTCGGGGGGTACCGGGTACTTATCGGGTCACCGGAAGGGGTTCCCGGCACCCCCGGCAAAAGATACGGGCCTTATGGGCCAAGAGGGGAAACGCACCAACCACAAGGGGCTGGTGCGCCGCCCATATGGGCTTGCCTAAGGAGGAGAAGGAAAGGGGGAAGGGAAAGGAAAGTGTGGATTAGGATTCCCACTTCCTTGCCTCTCTCTCCCCTCTCTCCTTCCCCCATGGGGATACATGGTAGGGGGGTGCGGCCAGGGCAGGAGCCCTAGGGCCGGCCATCCACCTATGTGGTGTGCCAGGCTGCCTCCCCTCCCCTCCCACTTATATATATGTGGGAGGGGGGCACCTAGCACACCCCAGACAATTGCCTAGCCGTGTGCGGCGCCCCCTCCATAGTTTACACCCCCGGTCATATTTGCGTAGTGCTTAGGCGAAGCCCTGCGAAGATCACTTCACCATCATGCTGACGAAACTCATCTACTTCCTCGACGTCTTGCTGGATCAAGAAGGCGAGGGACGTCACAGAGCTGAACGTTTACAGAATGCAGAGGTGTCGTGCGTTCGGTACTTGATCGGCTGAAGTGCGAAGAGGTTAGAGTACATCAACCGCGTTGTGAAACGCTTCCGCTTATGGTCCACGAGGGTACGTAGACACACTCTCACCCTCGTTGCTATGCATCTCCATGGATAGATCATTGTGTGTGCGTAATTTTTTTTGTTTACCATACGACGATTCCCATCAGTGGCATCATGAGCCAGGTCTATGCGTAGATGATATGCACGAGTAGAACACAAAGAGTTGTGGGCGGTGTTAGCCATACTGCTTACCACCAACGTCTTATTTTGATTCGGCGGTATTGTGGGATGAAGTGGCCCGGACCAACCTTACATGTCCACGTACATGAGATCGGTTCCAGCGACTGACATGCAACTAGTTTTGCATAAAGGTGGCTGGCGGGTGTCTGTTTCTCCTACTTCGGTTGAATCGAATTTGACTACGGGCGGTCCTTGAATAAGGTTAAAATAGCAAACTTGACGAATCATCGTTGTTGTTTTTGCCATAGGTAAGAACGGTTCTTGCTAGAAGCCCGTAGCAGCCACTTAAAACTTGCAACAACAAAAGAGGATGTCTAACTTGTTTTTTGCAAGGTATGTTGTCATGTGATGTGGTCAAGACATGATGTGATATACGTTATTGTATGAGATGATCATGTTTTGTAAGTTATCGGCAACCGGCAGGAGCCATATGGTTGCCTATTTATTGTATGAAATGCAAATGCCATGTAATTGCTTTACTTTATCACTATGCATTAGCGATAGTTGTAGAAGCAATAGTTGGCGAGACGACCACGATGCAATGATGGAGATCAAGGTGTCGAGCCAATGACGGCGTAGACCATGACGATGCTTTGGAGATGGAGATCAAAAGCACAAGATGATGATGGCCATATCATGTCACATATTTTGATTGCATGTGATGTTTATCTTTTATGCATCTTATTTTACTTAGTACGGTGGTAGCATTATAAGATGATCCCTTCACTAAATTTTAAGGTAAAAGTGTTCTCCCTGAGTACGCACGGTTGCTTCAATTTGTTGTGTTGAGACACCACGTGATGATCGGGTGTGATAGACTCTATGTTCACATACGACGGGTGCAAAACAGTTTTGCACATGCGGAATACTTGGGTTAAACTTGACGAGCCTAGCATGTACAGACATGGACTCAGAACACTGGAGACCGAAAGGTCGAACGTGAGTCGCATAGTAGATATGATCAACATAGAGATGTTCACCATTGATGACTACCCCATCTCACGTGATGATCGGACATGGGTTAGCTGATTAGGATCACGTATCACTTAGATGACTTGAGGGATGTCTATTTAAGTGGGAGTATTTAAGTAATTTGATTAATTGAACTTAATTTATCATGAACTTAGTCCTGATAGTATTTGCATATCTATGTTGTAGATCAATGGCCTGTGCTACCATTCCCCTGAATTTTAATGCGTTCCTAGAGAAAGCTAAGCTGAAAGATGATGGTAGCAACTACACGGACATGGTCCACAACTTGAGGATTATCCTCATTGCTGCATAGAACAATTATTTCCTTGATGCACCACTAGGTTAAAGGCCTGCTGCAGGAGCAGATGCTGATGTTTTGAACGTCTAGCAAGCTCGATCTGATGACTACTCGATAGTTTAGTGTGCCATTCTTTACGGCTTAAAACCGGGACTTCAAAGACGTTTTGAACGTCATGGAGCATAGGACATGTTCCAGGAGTTGAAGTTAATATTTCAAGCGAATGCCTGGGTTGAGATATATGAAGTCTCCAACAAGTTCTATAACTGCAAGATGGAGGAGAACAGTTCTGTCAGTGAACACATACTCAAAATGTTTGGGTATTATAATCACTTGACTCAACTGGGAGTTGATCTTCCAGTTGATTGTGTCATTGACAGAGTTCTTCAATCACATCCACCAAGGTACAAAGGCTTTGTGATGAACTATAGTATGCAAGGGATGAACTAAAAAATTCCCGAGCTCTTCGCAATGCTTAAGGCCGCGGAGGTAGAAATCAAGAAGGAGCATCAAGTGTTGATTGTTAACAAGACCACTAGTTTCAAGAAAAAGGGCAAGGGAAAGAAAGGGAACTTCAAGAAGAATGGCAAGCAAGTTGACACTCCCAGGAAGAAGCCCAAAGCTGGACCCAAGCCTGAAACTGAGTGCTTTTACTGCAAAGGGACTAGTCACTGGAAGCGGAACTTCCCCAAGTATTTGGCGGATAAGAAGGATGGAAAAGTGAACAAAGGTATATTTAATATACATGTTATTGATTTGTACCTTACTAATGCTCGTAGTAGCGCCTGGGTATTTGATACTGGTTCAGTTGCTCATATTTGTAACTCAAAACAGGAGCTACGAATTAAACAAAGATTGGCTAAGGACGAGGTGACCATGCGCGTTGGGAATGGTTCCAAGGTCGATGTGACCGCCGTCGGCACGCTACCTCTACATCTACCTTCGTGATTAGTTTTAGACCTGAATAATTGTTGTTTGGTGCCAACGTTGAGCATGAACATTATATCTGTATTTTGTTTAGTGTGAGACAGTTATTCATTTAAATGAGAGAATAACGAT